>CM036578.1:1200000-2400000 GCA_020745775.1 Theristicus caerulescens
GGACACAGTTGGGAAGCTGGGAAGGACCAGTGATTCACTGGGAAGCTGTGCCCGTCTGCCCCGGCCGCGGCCCTGCCACACCAGGGTGTGGTGGGCTGGAGATTGCAATAAAATCAGGGCCGTCCCATCCGAGGGCAGCGAGGGAATTGCTGCGCCCATCCTGGCACTGGGGCTAATGGCTGGGCTGAGCATTTAATGGCTGGTGGAGGAGGCTAATGGCTCGATATGGCCAGCACCTGCAGATAGCAGGTATTAATAGGAACCGGACGGCGTCCAGCCCGCCAGGCTGTGCCCCAGGACGGCTGTGCTGGAGGCGGGAGCTGGCAGATCCCCAGGGCCACGGAGAATGCCCAGCTCCCCAGCGCCCACGTCCTGGTGCAGAGCCACTCCGAGCTTGGCAGAGGGGTCCGGAGCCTTGGTCAGCTGCGGTTTACAGGACCAGTGGGATCTGGTGCAGAGAGCCCCGACACGCTGATTTATCTCTGCCTCCAGAGACCCGTTCTGGCTGTGTCAGCTCGGCACAGGGCTCAGGGGGATCGGCTGTGGTTCCCCCCGCCAGGGATGCCCCACGCCGGGATGGCACCGCTGCCAGAGGTGGAGGCAAGCTCGACAAAGGCAGCGGATCCCGAGCCTGTGCCTGGGGTCTGGGGGGAGCCTGTGCGTGTTTGGTTTGGTGTGTTTGCTTAAAAACAAACCTCCCAGTTTGGGGGACCTTTGGTTCCCACTCTATTTGTGCGCAGAGGCCGGCGGTATGGGCGCATGGGTGGCTCTGGGGCTGGGGGCTGTCGGTGCTGGGACCAGGAGGAATCGGAGGCATCTGTGGGTGCCAGGCTTGGCTCCCGCCCGTGGCGGATCCCTGCCGTGGTGGCTGTTCCCGGGCACTCGGGAACGCTTTTGGCTGCTCTGCACGTTGCACCTGCTGGCACCCACACCGTGATCACGGGCTGCTCTGCGGGGCTCTGGGACGCGCTGCAGATGGCTGCAGGGTCGGAGAGCCTCGGCCAGCCCCGAGCTGCCCGGAGCCGGTGCTTGCCCTGTCCTTGGGAGCTATTTGGTGCAATGCACTTGCACAACCGAGACGCGTGCACTGTTGCATCACAGCTCGATTACAAGCTGTTCTGAGGCCTGTGAAGGTACAGGATCAGATCTAAAAATGGAGAGTTTCTCCATATACTGCCATCACACCCATGCTGACGTAAGGGAAGTGTGGCATTGCATGAGGAAGGCAACCGGGACAGCAGTCGTGCCGCTGGGGAGGATGACAGGCTGCCCGCGATGACAGCCCTGGCCAGGCCAGCTCCGCTGCGGCACGGGAGGCAGAGCTGAGCTGCTCCTGCCCAGGGGTAAATCCCCACGGGCACACGTGGCCACGCCGGGCCATCTTGGTCAGCAGACCATGATGAAGCCCGGGGATGCATGAACCTCTTTGCAGAGACCCAAGCGTGCCGCTGGCCTCCACCCAGTCTCACTGCTCCGGCAGGTGTGGGGCTCCGTGCTGGCACGGCACGGCACAGCGGGCTATGCCAGGAATGTGCCGAATGCGTTGGGACTTGACTGTGGGAGGTCGGGGCGCAGAGCAGCCGGTGAGTCACTTGGAGGGCTGGCAGCGGCACGGTGAAGCTCGTGAGCTGGGGCAGAGCCAGAGCTGCTGCAACCCCCTAACCCAGAGCCTCCCCGAACCCAAACGCCGGTGGGAAGCGTGCCGGCAGCACTCTGCCGGGGTCCCGCGGTGGCAGCCGTGCCGTGCAGGCTGGCACCGGCGGTGTTAGCAGAGCAACGCGCTGTGTTGTGCCCCCGCACCCTGGGGTGCTGCATTTATGACTTTATTTTCCATCCGTATGAGCGCACTCGTTTGCTGAAGTACTGGAGTGAGAGCAGCCCGTGGGAGATCCGACAGTGGAAAATTGGTAATTTAGACAAAAACAACCAAGAGCCTCTGCAGGGAGCGGTACAACCTGCCGTGACTGATCCAGCCCGGGCTGGGGCTCACTCCACTCCCCGTCCCGGTGGGCTTGGAGGCAAGCGGGAATAGCAACACCCGGCTCTGCAGAGCCCCAGGACCCACTGCCAGGGGCAGAGGCACCCTGCACCGGAGCATCGCTGCACCCTGCTCCGGGCCCTGCGCCCTCCGAGTGCTCCCAACTCGGGGTGTTTGCGAGGAGCTTGTGGCTTTGTGTCCCGCGTGGGTGTGGGGAATGGGAAATTCAAAAGCTGTGTGGGCGCGGGGAGCCGAGCCCCGCTGCCGGTGGGTCTTATCAGCCGCTGTGTCTGTGCTTATTTACAGCTCACTCCCGTCTGTGGTTTATTTAGCCATTTGATGGTCTTATATCATGATTAAAACCATCCCCACAGCAGCCCTCCGCTTTCCAGCCTGCGCGGGGTGGTGCCGTGCAGATGTTTGTCCAAGGCTATTTATGAGCAGTCGCAGCCCGGACGCCCCCGCGGCCGTGGCTGGGGCTGGAGAAGGCGAAATTCGCTGCGTGTCGGTGTCCGAAAGCCAGAGCTGGGCTGCGGTGCCAGCGGGGCATCACGGGCTGTGAGTATCTCCAGACCCATGGGAGCTGGGACGGGGACGGGAGCTGAGCCCCGTCTGTGCCCCTCCACAGGGGGACGTGGCGGCTGCCCCGGGCTGGCCAAGCTGGACGTGTCCCTGCTCCGGAGCGTGACACGGGATGCTCCTGGGGCAGCGGGGGCCGGTGACAACGGCTGGGCTTGGGGCCAGGGGGGATAGGGGTTTGCTCCCCAGGTGCTGTTGTGCCCCAGGACTGTGCATGGGCAGAGCAGGGCTCTCCCGGCTCCTGGCGATGGCACGGCTGGAGGTTAATCATTCAACCCCTTAGCAGGTTGGGTAACGTACCGGCACTGCAGCCAGTGGCAGTGGGGGACGGGGACATCTGTCCATCTGCTTCCCAGACCTCAGACATAGGAACAGCCCGGTGCTCCTCCTCCAGCTCCGGGTGCCTGTGCCCCCCTCCATGGGGATGCACGCAGCGGTGATACCAACAGCCCGGTGGGTACCGCGGCATGCGGGAGACCCTGGCATCAGGGCGCTGGCAGCACCGCGCGCCAGCTGAGCAGCAGCCTCGAGAGCCGAGCCGGCCCCTGGTACGGCCGAGGGAGCCAAGAGCCGCGGCTGGGTTGTAAACACGCTCGGATAAAGTTACAGCCATTGATGTTCCTTGGAAAAGCTGTGCGGAGGGCGAGCTCCGGGACCCCTGAGCTGAGAGATCCCATCCTGCCCAAGCTCCCGCAGCGAGGAGGGGATGGATGTGCCTCCTGCCTCTGCGGGCAGCTGGGGGGGAGCAGCCCCCTGCCCTGCCGCGCTGCCCCGCTCCTCGGGGGGCAGAGGGCTGTGGGCTTGGCCCCCCGGCAATGGCCGCTGCCGGCTGCCCCTGAGGGCGGAGAAGATGGGGGCTTCCCCGTGGCTGAGCTGCTTAAGGCTCGGCTGGATGCAGAGCCAGGATGCGGCCCTCGGGGCTGCATGGGGACGTGCAGGGCTGCTCCCGGGACCCAAGCTGCCGAGGGAGCGGTTTGGGGTGCATAGAGACATGATGCTGCGGGAACGGCTGTGGGTGCGTGGGGTGTGCGGAGCCGCTCGGAAACCGCTTTGCATCCCCGGCGGGTTGGGCTGCAGTGGCCTGCCGCACCACGGTGCCGTTAAAGGGCCTTTCAGCGCGAGCAAAGGATGCCTTCCCATGCTCATCCCGCAGCGGCACGGTGCCGAGGGGGTTAAGGCTGCTGGCAGCTGCGGTGGCTGTTAATGATTGATACCAATGACGGTCTCCGTGGGCTTGGAAGAAAATCATCTACCCTGGCCGTGCGAGAGCCACCGGCTTGGCAAGCGGCGTGGACGGAGGGGACGCGCGGTGGCACCGGTGAGTGCGTGCGTGTGTGCGTGCGTGCAGTGTCGGCGTGGAGCCCGGCCATGGCACATGTGGGCCATTGTCTGCGGCCAGTGCCCGGAGGTGGCCGAGAGCAGCCGGGGACCCGAGGGTGGCCGGCACAGTGACGGGCGTAGCTGGAAATCTGGCAGGCGCGGCGCGCAGCAGGGAAGGCACCGTGGCGCCCGTCGCCGTCGGGATGCCGGTGTGATTATCGTGTGCGATGGGTTAAGCAGGTGCCAAGGATTTGTCCCAGCAGGATTTTCCCAGTGCGCTGCCATAATCCCCGCTCCTGACCTGAGCTGGCTGGGGAGGGGCTGGGGCCGGCTTTGTTTTGATGCCTAGTTCCAACGATTGCTTAGGACAGGTATTTCTGCCCACTGGAAGTGGTTGCTTAAAGAGCTCAGCGAGAGGTTTAAACCCTCCAGGTCTGGGTCCAGCTCGCGGCTCGGAAGCTGCATTAGTGGATCGCCTTTGGCAGAGGTGTCGCAGCTGCCCAGGCACCTCTGTCCCCCCCAGCACCAAGCCCAGCCACGAGCCGTGGCCCTGCCACCCCGGCCTCCTGTGGCCCCAGTGCCGGGCCGAGGGAGGGGGAAGGTCTGCAGCCCCGCAGCGGTTCCAGGTTTGTGGGAGGCTGCAGAGTGCGGGGAGAGAGGCTGAAGGATTGCGTCCTGATCCAATAAACGGTCTTGAGGTCTCGTGCCCACTCGCCCATGCTGGTGCCCTGTGCATCTTGGTGTCTGCCGCAGTCCGGCTCGGTGTGCCGGCAGCCTCCCGCCCCGGTCCCTCGCCCCACGGTCTGCATTTCCATCTGTCCATGACTGCTTTCATCCCCGCTGGTCCCCTGGGGGTCCGCTCCCGGGCCACCCCGCGGCTGGGGAAGGATGCTTGGCCGGTGATGCCGCAGGAGAGCTGCCAGCTGCTGTGAGACCGCCCTGTCCCCTGTGGGCACGGTGGCTGGGGGAGCCTGGCGATCCCGTGCACATGGGGTTTGGGCTCTGTCCCCAAGAAGGGGCGATGGAGCGACGTGGTTAAAGCAGGGACACGCACTCAGCACTGCCAGGGCATGGCCCGTGACCTGCTCTGCCCCAGGTCCTGGCCCACCCTGTCACACCGCTGTGACACTCCCCAAATATCACCCCATGCATACGGGATGCTGCTCTGCCTGCGCCGAGCTCTCCGTCTCCCGCAGCAGCGCGGTTTGGCCGGGCCGCCCCTGTGGGCCATGCTTGTGATGGAGCCGGGGTTGCCAGGGAGATAAAACACAAACTCCCGGTGCTTTTTGTGCTTTTCCCCGACCCCAGCTGGAGCGGGAGCGGGGGACTCGCCCTCCCCGCCACCGGCGATGCTGGCTGCCAGCAGCCGCTTTGTTCTCTGGAAATCCCCTGACTTCCCCTGCTCCCGGCCATCCCGCTCTGCCGTGCCGAGGCCAGCGGGGGCTTCTCCCACTCTCCATCCCCGTGGACTCTGGCCAGCCGGGATGTCCCTACTCGGGGCCGCTGCTGCTCCTGCGCCAGCCCGGCTGCATGGCGGCGGTGACGTTGCATGCTGGTTGTGGGTGCGCGGGAGCCGCCGTCCGCCCTTGCCGAGGACTTTGCCCCGGCTTGGCAAGCCCGGCACAGCAGCCCTGCTGCCTCCCAGCCGGATCCAGCTCAGGCTTTTCTGCCTTCCCTCCCGGCAAGGGTCCCACGGGACTTGCAGGGTTGATGTCGAGCTTGCGGAAGCGGGTGGTAAAGCCTGGCCTGGCCGCGGTGCTCGCTGGCTGCAGCCTCTCACGCCGAAACCCTCCCGAGGTGGTTTGGATGGGGCAAAGCTCTCCGGGCAGAGGCTGCTTGCTCCGGGGAGGCTCTCACCGGCATTGGTGATGGGCGGTGAGCCGGGGTGCTCCCTGCCTGGCCGCGCTGATGTGCGCGGTTTGTCACAGGGGTGAGATGGCAGAGGGATGGGCACTCAAACCGGCACCCTCCCTCCTGGGGCTGCGTTGTAGCAGCACCCGGCACGGACAAGGGCAAGAAGCAAAATTAACCCCAGAAGCAGCTGCGCTGGAGGGGGAGCACGACAGGAGCGTGCCTGCGGGTACCGTGGTCAGGGGCACCGTGGTCAGGGGCACCGTGGTGAGGGGCACTGTGGTCAGGGGCACGGGTGCTGCTTGTCTCTGCCCCCGTGCCGGCACCCAGCCGGGCGCAGGAGGAGGCTGTGCGTGCGCGGGAGCCTGGTTTCATTAGCACGGAGGGCTGCGCTGCCTCCTGGCCCCCGGCCCTGATGGACGCGGTGCCGGAAACGCTTGCTCAGCTGGATGGCGGGGCCGGGATTAGGACAGGGATGAGGTTATGGAGGAGAACCGGCTGCCGGTCCCTGCCGTGCCGGGAGCTGCGGGAGCCAGCCAGCCGGCAGCACTGCAGGGATGGGCCGGAGGGAAACCTCAGCTCTCAGCGTGCGGCTCTGCACCGAGGTCTGGTTTTTGAGTGCCCACAAGCTGCTTTCTTCCCAGAGGCTGATCTCGCTGCAAGTCCGGCAGGCGCTGGGATTTCCAGGGCTGCTGGTCGGCTCTGATGAGCCTGTGGCGGTGCCCAGCGAGGCACGGGGGAGTTTCTTGCAGCTCTCCATCCCGCCTTGGCCTCCATCTCCTCTTCCCCTGCAACCTTTTCTCCTTTCGCTGCCCTCTCCCAGGGCTGGCACGTAACTCTTGTAAGTCCAGGGCAATTCGGGAACGCCGAGCAGCATTTCCCACCGGGTTGTGGCCCAGGCTTCTGGCCAGGAGCGGGGCTGGCACAGGATGCCCCGTGGCCAGCTCAGCCCTGCCGAGGGCGTGGGGAGTACACAGGGGTAGCTTTTATTTTTTCCTGCTTGAGTCATCCAACGGGGGTTGAAGTAGCTGCAGCGATGGAGCAGCCCGGGGCCTCGCTCGGCAGAGAGCCGGAGCTGGAGACGGCCCCGCACGGAGACGCCGGAGCAGCCGAGCTGCTGGCACTCATCCCCTGGCTGCAGCGACTCCGCCAGACCCGCTCGCGCTGCGCCTGCAGAATTTAATTTAAATTTTCTTTTTTTTTGTCTATTGCATCTCGAGCACACGCTGCGCCGGCCCCGCGGGGCAGAGCTGAGCCCCCTGCACCCCCTGCGCCGAGCGGGATGGCCTGGGGGCTGGAGGGTCCGGTTTATTAGCACTTTATAATGTGTTTGCTCCTGCCCCGGGCTCCCCTGGCAAGATGGGACTGGGCAGTTTGCACTTGCTCATCTGAGGGTGGATTTTATCTGCCAGTCCCCTTGCAGGGGCGGCGGGTGATGGGGTGACCCCGCGTCCCTTCGCATGGGTGCTGAGTACTGCAGTTAACTGGGAGAAAAGAGTTTTCAAGGGTTTTGGTCAGAGGAGAGGGATGTGGCTCAGGAGGAGGGGGAGAGGTGAAGAAAGGGCTAGAAAAACAGAGGAAGGAGGCCAACGCACAGGGCGTGTTTGGCTGGTGGCCACGCAAGCCCCTTGCTTGGGAGCTGCCTGGATGCTCGCCCCGAGAACACGGGTAAAACCTCCAGACGAAGGGTTTTCATTATCGCTTTGGAGGGGAGTTGCAGGCAGCCTTGGCCGCCTGCCTCCTCTTCCTCCTGCTGCTGCCTGCCACGGTCCCAGGGGGCAGAGCCCAGCAGCCGCGATGGTAACCCCTCCATCCCAGCCGAGCCCCCCGCGGGGCCGGGGCGCTGGGGGCGGCGAGGCGCCTGCCGGAGCTGAAATTCGGGTTGGGGCGTGGGAGGACAAGGTGGTTGGGTCCCCGTGGCACGCAGCCAGCCTGGGAGCTGGAGGGACGATGTCAGCCTGCGGCGAGCGCTCAGAGGGGAACCCGCGGCTCCGGCATCGCACCCCGGCCGGAGCAGCCTGGGCAGGGCCGGTGGGGATGGGGGTGGTCGGGCTCCTGTAGCCCCCCTTCCCAGCTGCTCTGCTCTGGATTTAGGGCTTGGCAGGCTCCAGCGCCTGGGCGGTGAGCCTGCGCCTCCCTTCCTCCCGCCCGCTCGCCGCCCTCGCAGCCGCCCGATAGCAGCCAGGAGCCCTGACGCCCCGGGGAGGGCTGCGGCGTGGGAATGCTTCCCATGAGCTGATGTCTGCCACACACTGGGGGCTTTTGGGGGCTGCTTGGCTGTGTCCAGCCAGCCGAGCTGTTCTTGCTGTCTGCTCTTGCAGAGGACTCCCTGTGTGCCCCACACCAGCCCTCAGCGGGCTTTTTCCATCCCACTTGCCCCGTGTCCGACGAGGAGCCAGCCAGGAATCCTGCCCAGCCGGGGCACGGCTGGCATCACCCGCCGGCGCTTTGCCCCACTGCGAGGCGTGCTGGGAGCTCCCTGCTCCCCGCACCCTCTCCCCCGGAGCTGGCTGCCAGCACCCTGGATGCACCAAGCCCCGGCGTGGGCTGGGCTGGGAAATCGCTCCCTCCTGTCACCATTTCACCTGCTCCTTCCCAGCTGGGGCGGTGTTAACCCTCTCGCACCCTCAGCTGCAGCTGAGAGCGGCTATAAAGCAGCCCACCCTCCTGCCCTCCTGCCTGCTGCTGCTCTGGCATGGCTGGGTTGCACCCGGTGCTGCTCCAGCACCCACCGTGGGGTGATGTGCATGGGGGGTGGCACCCACGCACCGTGCCAGTGACTGTGGGGGTCCTCGGGCTTTGCTCGGGGATGTGCCCCAGCTGTGGTTTGGGGTTTGCAAGAGCTGGAAAGCCGTGACCTTCCCGGGCTGTGGAAGGGCAGGGGGAACCCGAGGGTTGTCCTCCTGCTCTCAACAAACTTCAGCTTTGGGGAAGGGGAAGAAAAGCAGCACTGAGTGAAAGTTTCAATTATTGCATTTATTCCCTTCTCTTGCTCCTTACCTTTATGAAAAAGCAAGAGAAGGTTTAGAGGGTTTTTCTTTGATGTTTATCCCAAGAAAAAGGGCTGGCTCCTCTCCCCCACGGCTCTCCTGGGAGGTCCGGAGGAGCCCCCCACCCCTGAGCTGCTGCTGGGAGCCCTGAAGCGTGTCCGCTCGATCCGCCGCGGAGGATGCCGCGTCCCTGCCCACCCCCGGCTACTAATGACTGTGAAATAGCCCAGCTGGTGCAGGGAGGACAGCGCCTGCTCCGGGCTGGCGAAGCCGGGGTAGAACCCGGGTTAAAGGCTCCCAGAGCAGCCCCTGAGCCCGGTGCAGCCCCCTGTGCCACTGCACTGGGGTGACGGGGGGGTGAAACCCCCACATTGCTGGGAACGGTGCCTCCGGTGCGGCTGTGGGCAGACTCCGTGGCTGCTACCTGCAGTGGCTGGCTTGCCCAGGAGCCACCTTTCCTCCTGCCACGCCATCCCCCAGGGCTGCTGTCCCCAAAAGGGGCCACAGCTTCGGCTGGCGGCTCCCCTTCCTCCGTGCGGCCCCACCACCGGGTGAGCATCGTCTTTGTCGCACAGTGGAGGAGGGGAGCCATGCACCCGCAGGACGTTGGGGGACCTTGACCCCCAGCTGCTTCGCTGCGGAGGGCGGCGGTGATTGAGGAGCGGGTGAGTCGCTGCTGCGGGGATGCGGGGACAGCCAGCGCCGGTGGGTCTGCCAGCGGTGCGGACACAGGCACGAGGCTGGTGGTGCCCGCGGGTGTTGTGGTGGGCAGGTTTCTCCGTGCATGCGTGCCTGGCTCTGTGGCTGGTGGCCGGCAGCGTGCCGGCAAGGAGAGCAGCGGCCGCACCGCTTGGCTCCTCCGTGCCCAGAGAGCAGCTCTGGCCCAGGGTGCCCTAAAGGGGTGGATTTAGTTGGTTTGGGGAGTGGTAATGCCGCTGCGTTGGCCCATCCTCTGCCCGCACTGAGGGCATGGTTCCCATCCCTGGCTGTTCCCCACCACCCTCCTGGCAGGGACCGCTTGTGCCAGCCGAGGAGCAGCGGGAGCATCCCTGAGCCGGGCACTGGTGCCGACCCAGCTCGCTGACCGACTGGCATAGCTGTAACTTCAGGGCACCGGTTTTTGGGAGGAGCAGGTGAATGATGCAATGGCCGGGAGAGGCCGGGCTGAGCAGCACCGCGGGCTGGCCGGGTGCGTGGTGTCCTGAGGTGGTCCCGGGGTGCTGGCGGAGCGGGGACGTGGCATGATGGAGGCCAGCTGGCTTTCTGTGCTCCGCTTCCTTCTTTGGAGGTTTCTTTGAAATGTCAGCGCTGCCTTCCCTCCCTCCCATTATCATAACAGTCCCGATGCATTTGCATTCGCTTTCCAAGTGCCCAGGCGGAGGGTGGGTCACCCCGAATCCTGCTCCCCTTCTTAACCTTGCTGGGGTGCAAAGGGCTCCCCAGACTTTCGGGGGTGCTGAAGCCCCGTTGCTGGATGCCCTGCAGGGTCCCGTCCCCCCCCCGCCGCTGCCGGGTTGTTCGGTGCTCAGTGCTCCTGCCCATCCTGCTCCCCGGGATTTTCTCCTGGTGCGACCTGGGGAAGGGATGGCGGTGCGGGGCGGGGAGCGGGGACGGTTTGGGGACAGAAGCAGGGGGAAGGGATGCAGCCACTGAATCCAGGGCAGCGACAGAGCTCATCGCGGCGCAGCTGCCTCCCTCGCCGCGACACCCCCCCTTCCTGGGCAGCAGCCCCCCGCGCACCGCTGCCCTGCCGGGGTGGGGGGGCCCGGAGCCCCCCATCTTGCCCCTCTCGCCCTTCGCCTGCCGCTCCCCGGCACCGCACCTGGGCTGGGGGAGGCGGCGTGTGCAGCGCTGCCCTTCGCCTCTCCTCTGCGCGGGGACGCGAGCGGGAGCTGTTTGTCCCCGTCGCCTGCCGGCTGGCTGCCGCACACCGGGGCTCACCAGCCCCGGCTGCACCGGAGCCGCCGGCATCCACGAGAGCTCTGCCACCGCTGCCACCGGGAACGCCAATGCCACTGGCGCAGGGCTCGGGGGACTGGGACGCTTGGGAGAAGACAGCGAGACCCTTCGCCTGCTGCCGGCATCCCCCTGCCCGCGTGGGCCTGCGGCCCCCATGGCACGTGCCATCGCCTCGTAGCGTGGCGGCACGGGGCTCGCCGTGCCCACCGCTGCCATGGTGGGAGCCGGGAGCCAGCGCTGAGCTGGGAAGGCCCCTGGCACCATGCTGAAGTTTCGGGCGGACCGGCGGGTGAGGTAGGACCCCGGGGTGGGCGGGTGGGGGCCGTGGGGGGCCGTGGGCAGGCGGTGGTGGGGGACCCTCAGCCCGGGCAGTGGCTGCTGCATTGCAGTGCTTGGGAGGCGATGTGAACTCGGGAGTTTCTGGAGCGGGGTCAGCCGAGGGAGCCGCTGCCAGGGGGTGGTTTAAGGAGGTTCTCTGGCTGTTCCCGGGGTCTTGCCACACCTGGGGGTGGGGGCAGACTTGGGGGGGGGGGAGAGGCACCAGGGTGGGTGCTAGGAGGAGTTGTGGGGGCTGCAAAGCGGGGTGGGTGTCCTGGGCTTGGCGACGGGGCGGGGGGGAGAATCCAGCCTGCGGGAAAAGAAACCTGCTGCGGTGTGGGGTCGCGAGCAGGGTTGGGGGGACATCCCTGGCTGGGGTTCAGGCACGCTGGCAGGTCCCGGCAGCCCCCACTTTCCAGGGCTGGGGCGGTCGGGGTGCTGCTCGCTCAGCATTTGCACCCTCCCCATGTGTCAGCATCACGGGGGGCCTGGCACCTGCCCCGGCACCGCCACGTTGTGCCCCTCCAAAGTCACCTGCCGGGGGCAAACAGTCCAGGAGCGGCTCCAGCCCCGGGTGGCAGAAATCCCCTTCGCTGCTGTGGGAGCGTGGGCTGGGCAGGCTGTCTCGGCGGATAACTCGTGTCGGTCGTGGCACAGAAAAGCCCGGCGCTGGGGGGGTTTGGGGAGCGAGTGCTGCCCCTCGTTGCGGGGTGCATACACATTGCCCAGGTTTTTAAGGTGACCCCAAGCGAGGGGGAGGGCTGGCGGAGGAGAGCAGATCCGTGGCAGGGCGCAGGATGGGACCTGCAAGGGGGAGCAGCTCTCGGCAAGGCTTTTTTGGACAGAAAGCAGTTAATCTCTTCAGAGCCTGGCTGGAGCCCAGGTTCGGGGTGAAGCGTGTGTGGATGGGATGGTCTTGGCAGCTGCGTTTTCTTGCTCAAACTTCCCCTGTTTTGCTGACACGCAGAAGTTCAACAGCATTCGGGGCTGTTGGCGTGTTGGCTTCACGGGTGGCTGGGGGCACCCGTGTCCCGGTGCCTGGCAGCTTTGGGAAGGAGGGCTGTCACAGGGACGGGGTCCAAGGCAAACTTCCCGGGATGGAGCCCTGAACCTGCGGGTGCCCCTTGTCCTTTTCTCCTGACACAGCTCCAGCAGCGAGGGCCCCCGGGAAGCAGCGTGTGAGCGGATTCCCCAGCCGGAGCAGCGAGGTGCCGGGGTGCCCGGCGATACCGGCTCTGCGGGACGGGGCAGGGACACGGCAAACGCTGCCAGCCGAGCCCGGCAGGAGCCCTGCCTCCTTCCTCCCGGCGCTGCCAGGGAGGCCTGCACCGCCGGCAGCGGCCGCCTTCGGCTGCACCCCAGCGTCGCCGAAGCAGCACCAGGGCTGGGGCTGAGCTGGGCCTGATCCAGCTGCAACAGCTTGTGCTGGCGGGTCCTGGGCTGATGGTCAGGGTCTGTGTGGTGCACAGCCCCGCGTGCACCCTTCTCTTAGCCTGACTCGAGGTGTTTTGGCAAATGGCTCTAAAAGCAGCGATTGAAGGGGAGGATGTGACGTTGGGGACATCGCTGCTGGCACAGCCCAGGATGGGCCATTGCTGCCGCTGCTTCTGCAGTGACTTCTGAGGGCGGGAGTGGGGTTTATGGTAGTGTCCGGGATGTGTCCAGCAGGAGTAACGAGGGCTCGGCCACCAGGGATCTCGTTTCAGCTCCCAGCGAGGCAAGCACTTTCTGGGAAACGCCGATGAAATGTGCTGAGCAGATCTGAAGCGTGGGGTTAGCGGGGGCGTAGGGGAGGGCGATGCTCGGGGCAGGGCGCAGGGACCCAGCCCTGGCGCCGGTGTGGGACAGCGAAACGCTGGGGCTGGAGCAGCAAATGCGGTGCTAAAGGCAAAGGGTTTCTGAGGGGGAACAGGGATGGGAGATGCTAACCACCGCCCCGCCGTTGTCTCCCACAGCCACAATGAAAGGCGGAACACGTTCCTGCACCCAGTGACGGGACAGGTCCCCGAGGACAACTCAAGACTTGACTTGCAAAAGTAGGTTGGCTCCCGACTCCCCTGGTTTCAGGGCCTGGGAATGGGTTGTGGTGGGGGACCAAGGGGGGCTGGGGTGTGGGGTCCAGTGCCTGGGGCAAGGATGCCAGGGGCCAGCTCCTGCGGGGTGGAGAAGCGCAGCTCTGCTGACTCAGCTCTCCTCCTGTGCCGCAGACTGACCTTGGACATGTCAAGCAAAGCGGGTGGCAAGCGACCGGCGACCATCACCAGCGAGCCCTCCAACCACACCATGGTGTCAGAGGTGCCCCCGGAGCGCGCCGGAGGCCGGGTGGGTGCCCAGAGCCATGCGGCACGGCAGGCGGCAGCAGAGACGGGGTGCCGGGGGCCCCCCCCGGGGACTGAGCGGCTCCTCTCCCCCTCTGCAGGCTTCGCGCTCCTCCCGCAAGGGCATCGCCTTCGGGAAGCGCTCCAATTCCATGAAGAGGAACCCCAACGCAGCCGTGACCAAAAGCGGCTGGCTCTACAAGCAGGTACGCGAGCCCCCGCCGTGCCGGGTGCCCCCCTGGGGCCGTGCCGTCCCTCCCCTTCCCGGCCGCCTGCGGTAGCAGTGGGTGCTGCTCTCACTGCCCCTCTCTCGCAGGCCAGCTCGGGGGTGAAGCAGTGGAACAAGCGCTGGTTCGTGCTGGTGGATCGCTGCCTTTTCTACTACAAAGGTACGGCAGCGAGTACCTGCCTCAGGTGCCCCCAGTGGCTTGTCCCCGCCGGCAGGACCTGGTAGCCACCAGCCAGGTGCCTCCACGCAAACCTGGGCTGTTACCGGGCTCAGAGCAGGTTTTGGTGGGGTCTGGGGGTGACAGCCCGCCGGGAAGCGGTGGCCGTGCAGTGACAGCCCGCCGGGGAGCGGTGCCCGTGCACAGCACCCCTTTGCGCGGCGTTTGCCACATCGGGGACCCGAGGGGTTAATGCAGGCGCCTTCCCTGGCAGCTCGCTGGGCTCAGCCCTGGCAGCGCAGCCCAGGGCGGGCATGAATAATTGAGCAGGCTGTTGTGCGAGCCCAGCCGAGCTGCGCAGAGCTGCCGGGGAGCAACAGGCAGGCAGCGGTTTCCCACAGGTGGGCTGCCTGCCTGCCCGCCCACGGGAAGGAGCGATGGGCCCGTGTCCCCACAGCAGCTCGTGGGTCTTTGCTGGGCGGCAGCCGGGGCTCCCAGCCCCTCTGTGCGTGTAACCCCTGCGTTTGCCCACCAGACGAGAAGGAGGAGAGCATCCTGGGCAGCATCCCCCTCCTCAGCTTCCGCGTGGCGGCCGTGCAGCCCTCCGACAACATCAGCAGGAAGCACACGTTCAAGGTCAGTGCATGGTTGTGCCGGAGCTTGGAGGGGACGGAGCACTGGGACAGCGCTGGGGTGGCGGCGATGCTCGCAGGGTCCTTGCTGCTCCTTCTTCTTGCTTTCTTGGTGATGGGGCATGGAGCCAGCTGGGGAGAGGGCTGACTGCAGTAACCCCCGGGGATACCCTGAGCGGATGTGCCTTCTGCCTGGGAAACTGAGGCACGCACGGGGCAAAGCAGTGTCTCCAAGGTCATCACCCACCCCAGGCCTGAGCTGCTCCTGGGCTCTGCCCCGTGGGGTGCACTGCTGGCCCCCAGCCCGGGGAGGTGCTGGGTGCAGGGGAGCAGCAGTGCTGCCCTCACCGGCGACGCTCTCGGCCCTCTCCGTGTCCCGCTTTCCCCTCTGCATCACTGCTCCCAGCCAGCCTGTCCCTGCCGGCTGCTGCGGCACTTCTCGGCAGCGCTCCCAGAGCCAGACCTAGAGAGGTGTCCCCAGCTCCTCTTTGGTTTTTAGCCTGCTTTGACTGGTGTGCAAAGGAAGGGGAAACGTAATTGCAAGGGGGTAGCCTGTAACGAGTTGCTGCTCGTCAGCCTGCGCTGCCGCGGGTGTTGGAAAGGAGAGCAGCGGAGGGCGGCTGCTGCAGCCAGGGCTCTCCTGCACCCATCCCCGGCAGCAGACCTTGGCTGTCCCTCGCCCAGAGCAGGGGCTGAGCTTCCCCAGCACCGCACGGCACTTGTCGGCATCGCCATGCACCTTCAGCCGGCACAGCTGCTCCTGCTGCCCACGGTCCCTGGGAGGGTTGCGTTAGCACTCGCTTGTTGATGGAGCGATGCGTGGGCTGGCTTGCACCCGTGTGCACTCGTGCAAAAACCCAGCGTGCACCTTCCTGCCCGGGAGCATGGCGGGAGCCGGCACCTGGGGTCCCTGCAGGGCACTGCGGCAGAGTTTTTCCAATCTAAGGGATGGATTTTTGTAGCTGCCTCCTTTAAAGCTGCATTTAAGCTGCAGCTGAGCACGGTTTAAGGGTGAGTGCTGGCAAGTGGCAGCGTGGGCTCTCCCGCATGCCTGTGCTGATGCTGGCAGCCAGCGAGGTGTCTCTGCCTGCAGCTTCTGCAGGTGAGAGCAGAGAAGTGGCCCAGGGGTGTCAAAATGTCTCTTGGCTTGTGACATTGGTGGGGAAAGAGCCTAACAAAGCCGCTGCCCGCGAACCAAGCTCTGCAGGCGCGTCCCTGCCTTTCCATCTGCACACAAGAGTTTTGGGGGACGGCTTTGTTCAGAGAAGGGTAGAGAGGGTCCCGACGGCTGGGAGAGGTCTGTGCTGCAGTGCCCACGCTCCTGCCACGCTGCAGCTTGACCCTTGTCTGTGTTTCCTCCTCTCCCCGCGGGTGAGGATCCCCGGACAGGAGGTCTCTCTTCATGCCCGTCCACCACGCCAGCACCCAGCCACCACCTAGGTAGTACCTTCTTGTGTTTCTGATGCATGCAGAAGGGCGAGGGACCCGCAGGCTTGCCAGCATGCTCACCCCGCTCGCACTAATCCAGGGGAGGAATCGGTTTGGTTTGAACTTTTGCTCTGGCTGCAGAGCTTTTAGAGGCAGGAGTGCATGGGGGTTGCAGGAGGTGACCCCGCAGCTGGGCACGGCGGCTGCATGCTCTGGGGAAGGGGAAGATGGAAACCCAAGGGAGGGTTTTAATCAGAACCCCATTCCCATTGTTCAGGGGGAGAAGCCTCCTGCCTTCTCCCTTTCCTTCCTCCTCGCTGCCTCCCGTCCCTTTCCAGAGAGGGGGAAGGTGGAAGCTTCAAAAAGGCCCTGAATAGCCAGACCTGCCTTCCAGCATGGGGTGGAGAGTGGGCACCAACATCTTGGACCAAAAGCAAACCTTTTTCCCCTAAAATGTCATCTGGGCCCAGAAGCCACCTTCCCCCTAACCCTGCATGAAGGATAATGCTCCATCGGGCGCTGCCGCTCTCGCTGGGACATGTCCCTTTGCCTGCCCCGCGCGCCCCGCGGGGACCCACTCAATGCTGGGTGCAGCAACCTTTGCGCTGGGGTGCTGCTCCTCCAGCGCGGGGCCCTGGGGGGGGCTGGTCCTGAGCATCGCTGGGGGTGGCCGCAGGGGACGGCCCCTGGGGATCCCCTGTGAGGGGACGAGGGCTGGCGCTGGCTCTGCCCGCAGAGCCTTCCTCCTGCTCGGTGCCGCCGAGGATGCATGTGGCCGTGAGGCTCGGGCAGGGGAGGGAAGGACCGTGCCTGGCTTCTCCTGCGGCGGCAGGACCTCGTGCCGGGGTGGAAATGGAGCTCTCACCCTCCCGTCTGTCTCTCTCCCCACTTCTCTGCCTCCCTGCAGGTGACGGTGTGCTGGGTGGAGGAGATGCCAGCGAGTAACGAGCAGTCCCTGTCTCCCCAGGCCGAGCATGCTGGCATCCGCACCTACTTCTTCAGCGCCGAGAACACGGAGGAGCAGGAGTCCTGGATCCAAGCCATGGGCGAAGCCGCCCGGGTGCAGATCCCCCCCGACTCAGAGGTCAGCGCCCACCATCTCCCCGTGTCACCCCTCTCCCCTGGTCTCTTGGAGATGGGGCGGAGGGGCCGTGCATCGAGACTGGGGACCTCCTGGGAGCGTGAGGGTCCCTCTGGAGAACGGAGCTGGGGGAGCATTGGCCCCCCAAGGCTGAAGGAGGGACGGGATGTCACCGGCTGTGCCAGGGGCATTGCAAAGGGAAGGTAACCCTCTCTCCTGTCTCGGCACCCTCCAGGCACGAGAAGCCGGACTCAGAAAACATCCCCCCCAGCAAACACCACCACCACCACCGCAACGCCGCCCACCGCGAGCACCCCAAAGCCGACCCCGACACCAAGACCCGGGGGGAAGGCGACGGCCGTGGCTCGGAGAAGATCGAGAGGAAGTCAGAGAGGATGGAAAGCAAGAAGGAGCCCTTGGCCAAAGCCAACGGCATCGCTGGGCAGGAGATGCCCTCAGAGCCCGGCAGTCCTTACCCCGAGGCGCCCCGGGTGCCGGCGAGCGTGGAGCGGCCGCCCCAGCCCAACGGCTGGCCGTACTCGTCACCCAGCCGCCCTGGCAGCACCGCATACCCCCCGCCCGACGGGGAGAGCGTGGCCCACCGCCGGGGCTTTGCCCCCCGCACCAACCCCGAGAAGATCGCCCAGCGCAAGAGCTCGATGACGCAGCTGCAGCAGTGGGTGAACTCGCGCCGGGGGGCCGTGCCCCCCGAGGAGCTGCGGAGGTGAGGGCCGCGGGGGGCTGGCTGGGGGCAGAGGAGGGTCCTGCTCCTTTTCTCCAGGGCTGCCCTTCAGGTGATGCTCTGGGAATGTTTTTCCCCTTCTCATCTGCTTTATCCCCTCCTGGGGTCAGAAAATCTCCTTTCTGGGCTGTCCCCACATGCCAGCTCCGAGCTGTGCGTGGCGCACCCTGAAAAGCCAAGCAGGGTGGATTTTGGAGGGGAGGCCACCGGGAGGTCCCTGGGAGGAGGGATGCCAGCCAGCCAGCTCTCTGGGTGCTGGTGTCAGAGCTGCCTGCTGTAAGGCTGCCCTCACCCACCGGGACCCCCGGCTGCGGAGCGAGGGGCCGGGCACCGCCTGGCCGCCAGCCTGGCTCTTACGGCTCTCTTCCCCCCCAGCCCCACCAGGTTTTACCCTGTGTCTCGCCGGGTGCCCGACTACTATTCCCCCTACTCGCCCCAGTACCCCGAGGACTACCAGTACTACCCGCCCGGGGTGCGCCCCGACAGCATCTGCTCCATGCCTGCCTACGAGCGGGTGAGCCCACCCTGGGCGCTGGAGGACAAGCGGCACTCCTTCCGCAACGGTGGCACCTACCAGCTCCGTGACTGGAAGGAGCACCCCGGTTTTGGCCGGCAAGATGTCCCGCTCTGGCTGCCCGGTCCTGGGAGGCAGCCGACCTACTTGGACGAGGTGGATGCAGCCTCGGGCTCTCTGCGACGGATGTCACTGCAGCCCCGCTCCCGCTCCGTGCCCCGCTCGCCCAGCCAGGGATCCTACAGCCGGGCGCGGGTATACTCCCCGGTCCGCTCGCCCAGCGCCCGATTCGAGCGGCTGCCGCCCCGGGGAGAGGAGATTTACGCCGACCCCGCCACCTTCATGATGAGGCGATCCATCAGTTCTCCAAAGGTAAGTGCCCGTTGGCGCTCAGGGTGCACAGGGCTGGAGGGAGACCCTCGCCGGGGATGTCAGGGCAGGGATGCTGCAGCACAGCCTGTCCCCGCTGCACGCACAGCCTGGCCTCAAAATGCCAGGCTTGCAGCAGCTGATGGCTTTAGGTCCCTCCTTGCCATCCTGCAAAGCTGCCCAGGTTGCGGTTGTTCCCTCCTGGCTGCTCCTGCGCTGCTGCGAGCCTGGAGAGATGGGACAGGAGGGGATGGGAGCCCAGGGGTGCTCAGGGCCACCACGAGTGATGTGCTCCCGAGCAGGGAGCGCTGGTGTCCCTGTCTGGCTGCTGCGTGCCCCAAAGCTGGGGCTGACCCTGCTGTGGGGCCGGGGTCTGCCCTTGCACGTGCTTTCCGGCCTCTCGCACACCTCTCACGTGTCTCTGGTTTTGGGGTGGGGGTCTCCTCTCTTCTCAGTACGACTATCTGGGCGACAGACGGCCGGTCCCTGCGGGAATGTATCCGTACCACTACCCGGCATCCCCCACCGTCCATGACAAAATGGTACGTACGCTGCTGGCGCCGAGGGGCTGAGCCCCGGCACACCGGGGTGCACAGAGCCCCTCGGGGAGGTGGGCCAGCTCGGGGGCTCCTTGCTCGGATGGCCAAGGAGGAACGGCTCTGCTCCAGGGGCAGCTTTTTGGGTCAGAGCTGGGCTGCTCTGGGGCAGGTTGGGACCGCGGGTCCTTTTACTGGTGTCTCTGATCCCTCCCGGCCGTGCCCGAAGGAAATCCTTGTGGAAAGACCCCCGGTCCCTGCCCCAGGTCCCAGGGGCAGTGGGACACCCTGGGACCCCCATACACCCTGCGATGCTGGGCCGGGCTCGTCACCCCCAGGGCGGTCCCCAGCAAGGATGGGGCTGAGGCTGGCGCACACCCTGCACCTCTCCCCCTCCTGCTTCCTCACTTCTGGCTACAGCTGCTGCCTTTTCCTGCGTCGTGTTTCCCCTCGGAGCGCTGAGGGGTTGGAGCCGGTGGGGTGAGACCGGGAGGTCCCCCCGCAGAGCGCGGTCCCAAAAGCACAGGGCAGGACCGGTCACTGGAGGAGGGAGAAGCACGAGTTACCATAAGCTACCCATGCTGCCATCCATCCTCGCTAGCCAGGGAGGCAGGGAAAGGGCCGTACCTCTTCCAAGGCACCGTTAGCCGGGAGGGATTGCCGGGAGGAGAGCGGGTCTCCCGCAGCACGCATCCCCGGCAGCTCTCCCAGCTCTGTGCCAGGGAGGTGCCTCGCTTCCCTGGCCGAGAGGTCTTCGCATTTCCGTAGCCCTCACCTAACTGCTTTGCTTCTTCTTTTATATGTTTTGTGTGTTCGTTTCTTGCCGCATGCCTGCTGGCTCCTGGTAGGATGAACTTTTAGACCTTCAGTTGCAAAGAAACCTAGAGTATTTGGACCAGCAGGTAGGCAGAGCTGGCTGCAAGCCTCACACTGCTTACGTCCCCGTGTGCCCTGTCCCCAGCGGCGTCCCCTTCCCGTCCAGCGCAGCATCTCTTCCCCTAACATCCATCCTCACCCTTCTTGGCATTAAAGCAGCACGAGTTGTCTTTGGTTTGCTTCTTCCATCCTTCCCGTCTGTAGGGTCGCTCATTGCTTGGCAGAAAAATCCCCCTGACAGTGCCTTCTGTGTGGTGTGCTGGAGCTGGTGGGGGTCTTGGGGGGAGCCAGGGCAGCTTCCCACGTGCCCGGGGCCTCGGGGAGCTGCTCCCAGGGTGCAGCCAGCTCTGAAACCCTCCCCAGGTCGGTCTGCACCACGCTGGCTCGGGGCAGTGCAGGACACTGGTGCACGGTGCCAGCGTGGCTGTGCTGGACGGCTCGTCCCCACGCCCAGCAGCGACTCCGGCATTGGTGCGAGCCGGGCTGCTGCAGGGTCCTGGGGCTGGTGCCCCCCGTGCGGGGGGCGGCCGGACGAGCCGTGGGGAGCCGGCAGGGTGCGAGGTGGTTTCGGTGACGCGCTGGCCCTGTTCCTTCTCGAAGGCGGGAGGCTTGATGCAGGGCCGGGGTGAGGCACCCGCTGGGACTGACACCAAAGCAGCAGCTCCCAGGTTTTTGCGTGGCAGGGGGTGTTTGGAGGAAAGCTGTGAACTGACTTCATCCCAGGAGCGGGGTGGGGGCAATCTGGCCGGGAGAGACCCCTGGGACGGGTGGGGTGGAAACAGCAGGCACGGGCTGAAGGCAAAGCCAGGGACAGGAGCTGTCGGCCAGCGCTGCAGCCCAGGCGCTCGCCTGCAAAAGCCAGGCTTGCACTAAGGGAGCTGCTCCAGAGACAATCTCATTAGTCTGCAAATCTCCATCGGTGCAGTAATCGCCAAGATCTGTGTCTGCCTTGGAGCAGAGCCAAGGACAGGCAGGAGCACTCGCTGCAATAAGAGCTCTCTGGGTTATTTCACAGCCGCCGGCAGCAGTGCTCGCTCTCCGAGGCTCTTTAAAACACTCCCTAAAAAGGCTCTGCATCTCCTCCTCCTCTCCTGCTGACCTCTGGAGAGACTAATTCAGAGTGACGCTGTCCAGTATCTCTTTTCAAACAGCTTGCTACTTTATTTTCTCTCTCCTTGTTTGTCCGGGTGTGGGGACGGCTCCCTCGGCTGCACCCCACCTTGCTGACCTGCCCCCGTCGGTGTTTGGTCCCTGGTTTGTGCTTAAACTGCCATCGCCCCTTGGACCTCGAGGGTCGCGGCTGCAGGGGGGCTTCCCTTGCATCGTCCGCTCTGGGCTGCGGGATCCTGCAGCGTTTCTGCAGGCAAAGGCAGTAGCAAAGCTCCAGTGCCGCTGATTTAAGCGGCTCCACTGCACAGTGGTGAGGGACCCTGCGGCCGTTGCCGGCTGCACGTCCCGGCAGCAGTGAGAGCAGCAAAACCCTTTGGGTTGCAGGGCTGTGAATGGGCCCCAGGGCTGGGGTCTGTCCTGCTCCCCTGGAGGGCTCGGCACAGCCCGGGGCAGCGCTGCCGGCCGGCTGCAGCTCCGGGGAGGTACAGGCATGCTGAGCGCCGTCGCACCCTTGCCCTGCCTGGCAGCACGGCCGCAATGTGCCATCGCCACGGGAGCACCCTGTTCCCAGCCGGCTCTGCTGCTTGAGGCTGCTGGACTGGAGAGGGGGACGCTGCTGTCCCCAACCCCAGGCTTCCGTCACCTTCCCCTCTGCCTGGAGCTCATCTGCGCCTTGAACGGGGCCATCCCAGCCCCGGCTCTGCCGCAGGGGCAGGGCACTGAGCCGTTTGTCAGCACGAGGAGCGAGGCCCATCTGTCTGTCCGCTGGGACCACACTGTGCGTTGCAGCCATGGAGTCTCTGTGCAAGCTTGTGTCTGTGTGTGCGGTTTGCTGCCGCCCAGCTCGGGGCTGGCTTGGTTTTATCTGTGTCTTCCCCTCAACAAAGTTTTCAGGGCATGCAACCAGCCCAGGACGCTCTTGACTGCACAAAATGGAGCAGCAGCAGCCTGGGGCAGCCCTCGCCTTGTGGCTTGAGCCCCTGGGACATCTCTTGGAGGTGGCATCTTGCAGCCCGTTGCCCTGAGGGCTTCTGGACTGAGCCGCCCCGCTGCTCCGACGGCACCCGAGCACCGCAGCATGCAAGCACGTCTCTGCTGACCTCTGAACTTTCCTTCCCTGTCTGCCGCAGATGAGCGAGAGCGAAACCCTGATCAGTATGGTGAACAGGATGGTGGAGACCTCCTCCCCTAGGGCTCAGCTCTACATGCAAGTAAGCCTCCGGCCGCCGGGCCGCGCATGGCTCGTGCACGGCAGCCACGCCAGCCACCCCGCGCTCCATCCCTGAGGTCACCTCCTGCCATTTCCACTCATGCAGACGCCAGCATCCATGCGGCTCCGGCACATCACGCTCTCAGTGACCTGCTAGTCCATCACAGGCTTTGCTAATCCATCCATGAGCCATTAAAACCCAGTAAATCCTTGTGCTGAGAGCACAAGGTAGGGACGCAGTGGTCTGGAACTCATCCTCATTTGGGCTGGACTTGGGTGCTTTGCTCACCCTCTGTTTGCCGTCGTGTGTTGATGAGGCAAGGAGAAGGCATGGGATGACTTAAAGACAGGAATTAAGCCCAAGGCTCTTAAACCAGAGCAATAATTCCCATAACAGGGAGAGAAAACAGCCTTTTACCCCCTGAGGCTCTGGCTCGTTCTGTTCCCCTGCCTGGAGAGGGCTGCAAAAGCATCAGGATGTCCCTGCTGATGTTGGGCCGCAGCCCCAAGCGCAGGCAGGTCCCGTCACCCAGGAACGTGTCTCCGGGTGCACTGCAACCCGCAGCCCGTCGCGCTGCCAGCCCCGGGCAGGGGGGTCGTGGGGCCCCGCCATCTGCCCACGGCGTCTCCCAGCTGTGCGAGCCTGCAGCGACCGGGCGATCGCTGGGGTTTTCCGATGAAGGGAAGGTGCCCGTTCCCATCTGCTGTGCGCGGGGAGCGGGGACGTGCTGGAGGACGAAGCTGGAGCTGCTGCGCTGCTCGCGCTGGCCGGGCTCCCTGCCTGGAGGCAGCAGCACCCCCGTCCGCCAGGCTCTGCCTCCAGTGCTGGGCATTTCCCAGGTTCAGCTCTATTTGCATTGTCCTATAGTTTTAAATGGCTGTGAAGTAGCGTCTTGCTTTCTAGCAATAATGATCCCCTTCTTCCTATCTTATGCCTTTCATCTCAAGATCTTGGAGGCATTTAATTGTTGAGGTCCCATTAGTAATTTAGATTTCCAGGAAAGGAAAATGACTCACAGAGAAGCCGGATGGTAAACAGGCCCTGATGGACCTGCTGATTTATAGGTGTTTCCACTCTGCTAAGTGGGATTACAGCTTAATCTTTCTGCCTTTGTTTCCCTGCCTGTGAAATGGTGGCAGTTATACGCCAGGCAGTTAATGATTCACGAGGCACCTCTTTAACTCAGCTCCTGGCGTCCTATGGAGACGGCTAATTCCCGTGGCTCGCCCAGCCGTGGGCACCGGGGCTGGGAACTGGGAGGGAGGCTGTGCCTTCATCCGAGCCACCGGGCATGGCCAGGGTGAGAGCTCCAGCCCCGACATCCCGCGCCGCCTGCGGCACCCGCTGCCTCCCCACCGATGCCTGCGTCTGCCCGGCTGTGCCGGCTGCGGGGAGCACCCGCCGCCTCCGGAGACTCGGCTCTTGCCTCTCCTTCCCCGCTCCCGGGGCTGGGAGAGGGGCTGGGAGCTGCCTCACCTTCCCCAGGGGCTCCGGAGCCGGGCTCACCCCACGCTCTGCTTGCAGGTGACGCCTTTCCCAGAGGCCTACAGGGAGACACTGCGCGCCTACAAGATAAGCGAGCAAGACACCGATGTAAGAGCAAACGTCTGTCCTGTGTGTCCCTCCTCTGCCCCGTGCTGTTGTCCCTGTCCCCTGCAGCAGGTCTGCTGTCCCTAAGTGCTCCTGCACAGCCGGGGTGGGACCTGGTGCTGCCCCAAGTGCTGTGTGCGCTGCTCGGGGACTAAATCCTTCGCTGAGCTTAGCTGCTTGGTCTTGCCCCATGTCCAGATTTGGCCCGTGTCACCCTGGCCGGGGATGAGGTCCCTGCAATGAGAGCAGTGGGCTGGAAACCCTCCCCAGGGCCGTGTGTTGTCCCATCAAGCCAGCCCCATGGGCCATGTCCCGGCTGCATCCCGTCTCTCCTGGCTGAGCACGGAGCCGTTTGCACGGGTGCACCCTGCACGCCCCATCGCTGGGCTCTCATCCTCTCCTCCCTCTCTCTTTCCCTCCTGGGGACAGAAGCTGCTGGGGAAGCTCTGTGAGCAGAACAAGGTGCTGCGGGAGCAGGAGAGGCTGGTGCAGCAGCTCCGAGCAGAGAAGGTACGTGGTGGGCGGCTCAAGCGGCCATCCGGGGACGAACCTGGCTGCATGGCCGTGCCCTGGCAGCGCCTTCGTGGCGAGGAAGCGATATGTCCTGCTGTCTTGGGGACAGCTCAGCAGGGCTGTTTCTGAGCTGGAGGAGATGCCCTGGCCATGCCATGGTCCCGGGACTCCCCGTGCATTAATGGCCTGTTAAGGAGAGGGACTGCAGCTCCTGCACGGGCCAGGCTCTCACGGCTGCATCTCCCTCCCGTCCCCTCCAGGAGAGCCTGGAGAGTGCCCTGATGGGGACGCACCAGGAGCTGGAGATGTTCGGGAGCCAGCCCGCCTACCCGGAGAAGCTGCTGCACAAGAAGGAATCGCTCCAGAACCAGCTCATCAACATCCGCGTGGAGCTGTCGCAGGCCAGCACGGTAACCGGCTCCCCCTCCGCTGCGGTGCCCGTCCCACCAGCCCCGAGCAGCCGCCGGGACTGTCTCCCCCACCCGCCGCGATCCCTTTTCTCCCTTCCTGTAAAAAAAAGAGAAGGGAAATCCCCTTGGCTGGCTGGGGTCCCAGAGGAGCCAAAGTCCCTCACTGGGGACAAAGCAAATTAACCCTCACGGTGCCAAGTTGGCACACGTGCCCAGAGCCATTTCAGCTCCTGCTTCCATCTCTGGCTCCCCTGCGCTGCTGTGCCAGCGTGCCGTCGGCACCAGGCGCTCCATGGGCACAGCCCCACTGCCAGCCCCTCCATGGCTCAGGGTGGGTTGCGTTGGGTGCAGCGTCCTCGTGCTTTCCTGGGTGCTCCCATGCTGCGCTGGCCAGGGCTGCTGCCAGCAGGGGCAGAAACCTGGCAAAGACCCCCTAACCCACCCACCTTTCCCTCGCAGGCCTTGGCAAATAGCACCGCTGAGTACGAGAGCCTGGAGAGCGAGGTGTCCGCCCTGCACGACGACCTCTGGGAGCAGCTGAACCTGGACATCCAGGTGAGTGGGACCCCACCAGCCCCAGGGTCCCCCTGCCTTCCCCTGGGTCCCCCCGCCATCCCCATGGAGGTGGAAATCCCCTGGTTCCTTCAGCCCTCTGCTCCCCTCAAAGAGCCGGTTTGCAAGTGGGTGCTCCGTGCTCAGCCCTGGGTGTCCAGCTATGGCCATGGGCAAGGGCAGAGGGGCTGAGGAACCGTGGGGACCTGGGTGCCATCAAGGGGCTGCAGCCCAGCGCTCCCTGTGCTGCTGGGGCTCCATTAGCTCCCCCCAGCCTGCAGCGGGCACTGGGGTGCGGCGGGCACTGGGGTGCAGCAGGCACTGGGGTGCAGCGGGGCTGGGGTGCAGCGGGGCTGGCAGCGGTAGGAGCCACCCTGACCACTGCCTTTTCTCCCCTCCAGAACGAAATGCTCAACCGGCAGATCCAGAAGGAGATCTGGCGGATCCAGGACGTGATGGAGGGGCTGAGGAAGAACAACCCATCCCGCGGCACGGACACTGCCAAGCACAGAGGTGAGCAGGGTCCGTCCCTGCCCTCGCACAGCACCAACCCCAGCGAGCCACAGCTTGGGGCATCCCCGGTGCCTCTGCTGCCACGAGGCAGACGGCAGCGCCCGCGCCGGGAGGCGGAGGCCCTGGTGCATGCACTTATTTCTGCTTTTCTCTGCAGTGGCCATTGGCCCCTCGGGGACGTACAGCTCCAACAGCCCCGCCAGCCCCCTGAGCTCGGCCAGCCTCACCAGCCCCCTCAGCCCCTTCTCCCTCGTCTCCGGCTCCCAGGGCTCGCCCACCAAGCCAGGACCCGGCGAGGTGAGTGAGCTGGGGCGTCCCTAGGGAGTCCTTTGCCACCATCGGGTCCCCAGCCTGGCTCGCAGGCTGGTCCAAGCCCTTGCTCTTGGGGGACGGGTGGGCACCCACCAGGCACAGAGTGTGGCTGGGTTTCCTCATGGCTCTGCCTGGGGGCACCGTTTTGGCCATGTGCATGGGCGGTGCTGTCCCCCGGTGACATCGGGGTCCTTACAGGGGCTGCGGCTGGGCTTCGCAGCCTTTGGGCTCCTGCATCAAGCAGCCCTGAAGGCTGAGAGTTGCTCGGCTCCAGCCTTTGGCTTCAGGACCAGCTCCCGCTGCCACCACAGACGCCTCTCACTGCCCTCGCTCGGGGTCCAGCAGTGCTGGTCTCACCTTCATCCATGCGAAGTTTAGGGTGGAATTTGGGGACTCCCCAACCCCCCCTGGCTGCGCAGAGGCGATGCCAATGTCTCTGGGGAGCCCCTCGCTTGGGCAGCCCCCCAGCCCTGCCTGGCCCCGCTGTCCTGGGGGGACGTGCAGCAGCGAGGGCAGCACGGGAGGTGGGAAGCGCTGTCCCCTCTGCGTGGAGACACGGAGACCACAGGGCCCCGGGAGCGGTGGCCGGCTGCTCTCCCTCCTCCTTTCCTTGGCTCGACGTTTCCACTGTGTGTTGTCTCGATCTTTTTCTAACTCTCTCTTCCTTCCCGGCTCTCAGTGTCTCTGCTCTCACGCCTCACGCTCCTCTCCACCCCAGGAACCAGGCCCACCTCGACCTCCCCTCCCCAAGTCCTACGTACCCCTGGAGTCTCCTCCGACCGTTCCTCCGCTCCCCGGCGAGAGCCGCCTCTGGCCGTACCCCACCTCCCCTTCCTGGCAGCAAGGCAGCGAGGCGAAAAGGGGACAGGTACCGAAACCTCCCCGAGACATCAGCTGGCAGGGGCTGGGAGGAGACGGGCGATAGGGCTGCCCACCCTCTGCCCTGGCAGGGGGGACAGGGACAGCGTGGAGGTGGCACTTGGCTAGCGGACAGCAGCATGTGGCTTGCACCTGCCCTCTCCAAGGGGAGCAATGGGCAGCATTCCCCCGGCAGCCTCGCCACGGCCCTCCTGTCCCCACCAGGTCCCCTGCACCCACGCACAGCACCCACTGCGCTCACTCAGGACAGGGACTGGCTCCTCCTGGGCAGCCCCTGGTATCAGCCCCTCTGCTTTCCTCTGCCCTCGCCTCTCGCTGTCCTTCCGCAGCGCCGCTCCCCGCCGTGCAGTACTGGCAAGCTCTGCCGATGGGGGTGACCCCTCCACTCCTGCCCACCCAGGGCAAACCCGGATTTGGGAATTGCTGGTAATGCCTCGGCTGTGCTCCCGCCGGGGGAAGGGGCCAGGTTTGGACACCAGGAGACAGAAGCATCCTTGTGGCTGGGGGGTCAGGATGAGTGCACGCGGGGGCTGGCACTGCAAGGCAGTGGCTGTGCTGAGTTGGGAGGGGTTACGGACCCCACTGCGAGCGCAAGTGGCATCTCCAACAGCCGTGCAGCTGCAGGGTAGCGCAGCTGTGGCTGCGTGCTGATCCACGGGGTGTAAGGGGTGCCAGGATGCGCGACCTCCGTGAAAAGCACAGGGCAGTTGAGGGGGGCATGTTGGGCTCCTCAGCTTGTTGCCGTACCCCTTCACTGTGCCAGCACCATTGCACCAGTGCCCAGGTCCTGGGCAGGCTGTGCCCAGGGGATGCAGGAAGGGAAGGACCCCCAAAACGGCCCTTTGCTCGCTCTCTGCTGCTGCGCAGTGTCTGCCCTGACTTCTGCCCCCACGGGACCCTGTCCCCTCTTGTGGGCACGGGATCTTGCTGGAGCTCAGCACAGAGGCAGGGTGTCCCCGTCCTGGAGCTCCCAGGTGCCATCTCCGAGCCGTGGCGGGATCGTCACCGCTGCAGGAAGCTTTTCCCACGCAGGAGCCTGTCCCACGGGGACAGCGATGGATGCCCAGCCCCACTGGGCTGGGATGTAGCAGGGGAGAGAGCTGCAGAGCCTTACCAGCCCCTCTCCCCGCACGTTTGGGGTGCGCTGGTACCGCCTGGCTGGTGTCTGTGTGTCTGTCCCCTCCCGGGAGTGTGTCTGTGGGCTGTATGTCACTCTGTGGCTGTGGAGAGCAGCAGGTCTGTCCCCAGGCAGAGCATGGCCCCCAGGCAGGACGGGGGCTCACCAAGGACCTGCTTTCCCTCGCAGCCCAAGCCGAGCTTCGAGCAGAGCAAGAAAGAGTTGCAGCGAGCGGCCCCCCCCCGGGCCCCCCCGCCGAGGGGCTCCCGCAGAGCCGGCAGGAGCAGGAGGCGGAGAAGCAAGCGGCTCTCAACAAGGGTACGGCACCGGGGTCGGCGGGTCCCACTCCAGCGGGATCCCCGTGCTTGCCAGGAGCACCCAGCATCTTGCTGGGACCCTGCCCTTCGTCCCCAGGGGGGTTCAGCCTGGCGTTTCGGTTTGCTCCGCAGTGGGCATCGTCCCTCCCAGGACCAAGTCTCCGGCAGAGGAGGAGGTGGTGCCTGCGGCCGGCGTGCCAAGGAGGAGAACCGGCGGCATGGCCAACGGGCTCGGCTCTGGGGTAGGGCTCGTGTCAAGGGGCTGGGGGCCGGGGTGGTGGGGCTGGGCTAGCAAAGCAGGGGCTGCATCACAGCCTGCAGGGCTGGGGCAGCGCATAGGGGAGCCTGTCCCTGCATGGCTCACATCTCAGCATCCAGCTCCTTGGGACCCCCCGGGCTATTTCGGCACCTTCCCCCCACCCCGGGAGCAGGCTGAGCAGCGCCATTCCAGAGGGTGGTGGCACTGGGTGGATGGGGCCGGACCCTGCTGCAGGCAGGGGTGCGTGACCGTGGCGCTGGGCTCTCCCCAGGAGAGACCGAAGAGCGCTGTGTTCGCCAACGAGACGAAGGTGAAGATGAGCGTGGAGGAGCAGATCGACCGCATGAAGCGCCACCAGAGCGGCTCGATGAAGGAGAAGCGACGCAGCCTGCAGCTCCCCAGCAGCCAGCAGCCCGATGCCCCTGGCACAAAGGCACCCACCTCCTACAAGGTGGTGAGTCCCTGCACCGGCTGCAGGGCTGGGGCAAACCGACCTTTGCTTTGCAGAGTGCCTGAGGTCCCTGATGCAGCAGAGGGGACGCTGGGGGCTGGGGAAGGGGACAGTGTGCCATTCCAGGCGTCTCAGCGGGGCTGGGGTCCCTCGCAGGTGCGCCGGCACCGCAGCATCCACGAGGTGGACATCTCCGACCTGGAGGCAGCACTGCGCTCCGATGACCCCGGCAAGGTCTACGAGACGCCCCAGGAGGAGATCGCCCGGCTGCGCAAGATGGAGCTGGAGCCGCAGCACTATGACGTGGACATCAACAAGGAGGTGAGGACGGGCTGTCCTGGGGGAGCTGGCAGCTGGGCACGGGGCATCCCTCCCTCCACACCCTGCATTGGGGCTCGATCCATCCTCCTGCATCGCTCGGGATCCTGGAGCCACTGGCCGTGCCCAGCCAGGGGCTGCCCTTGCCCAGAGTGGTGCTGGGAGCTGGGGGCAAGTGGGGCAGGTGGGTGCTGGAGCGGGGATGGGTCCCCGGTGCTGGTGCTTGGCTCAGCCCTTGCTGCTGTGCCCAGCTCTCCACGCCGGACAAAGTCATCATCCCCGAGCGGTACGTTGAGCTGGAGCCGGACATGCCACTCAGCCCCGAGGAGATGAAGGAGAAGCAGAAGAAGGTGGAAAGGATCAAGACCCTCATTGCCAAATCCAGGTGAGGCTGTTGTGCCCATGCCCACGCTGGCCGTCCCGGGGTGCGCCTTGCCACCCGCCTGCGCCCCTTCCCTGGCCATCCCCGCGGGGTCCATCCAGGCATGGGTGCTGATGCTGGGTGCTCTGCGCAGCCTGCAGAACGTCATCCCTCTGGGCGAGGGGGAGGTGGACGCCCCCCAGGACCCTGAGACCCAGCTGCAGGAGCAGGAGAAGAGGATAGAGATCTCGTGCACACTGGCTACCGAGGCCTCCCGCCGGGGCCGCATGCTCTCGGGTAAGGCACCGGGTGGGCACAGAGGGTCGGAGCTTGCCAGCCCCGTGGGAGAGCGGACCACAGGTAGCATTACGTGCTGAGCAGGCAGGAGGGGTGAGGGCAGGGCAGATCGGGCAGGTTGGATGCAGGACCAGCTGATGGGCTGGACAGGCAGCAAGAGCAAGGGCTGGTACGGGCAGGAGAGCGGTCTGCATCGGTCCTGGCGCAGGGCATCCCTGTGCAGTGGGAGAGCTAGCCCGGTGATGCCGGCGGCTGCCGGGGCCCTGCCTGCGGTGCCTGGGGCTGCCCTCCCGTGTGGCAGCGCTGAGCATCGTGGGATGGAGCAGCCGCTTCGGCCGGGCGCAGGTTTCGGCACCTTGTCAGAAGCATTGGCGAGGCTGCAGGATGGGAGCGCCTGGCCGCGCAGCACGCAGTGGCACGCCGTGCCCGAGCGAGCGTGGTGGCAGCTGTGCCTTGTCCATGAGGAGCCCTGCGGGGAGCTCACGTGTGCGCGCCGCGGCCGGGCGCTGCTGTGGCTGTTTGTCCTGACCGTGCTTGCTTCCCCCCTTCCTTCCTCTCCGTTTCCTCCCCTCCGCTAACCTCTCGCTGGGTCGCCTCCTTCCCCTCGCCGCTGCCGGCAGCTTGTGTTCTTCACGCCCTTCTCCCATTTCTCGTTTCCAGCTCAATGCGCTACCCCAAGCCCTCCCACCTCCCCAGCCTCCCCGACTCCACCGACCAACCCCCTCTCGTCTGAAACATCCCGGGTCGCCGACAACAGCCATTTTATGCGTGTCTGAGCCATGAAGTAAGCACCTCTTCTCTCGTACTTCATCCCATCCTCTCTCCATCCCGGGGGGGCCGGGTGGGGGGAGCCTCTTCTGCACCCGGCGTCTGTCCATCGCTGCTTGCTCTAGCTAACGTCTCCCGAGCCACGTCAGCCCTGTCTCCTCCCATGGACCAAGCGCAAGTGTCCTCCAAGGCGAAGCCCCCGGGCTGGGTCAGCCAGGGACCCCAGTGTGGGCAGGGGGGGGGCTCAGCAGGCTGCTGCGGGCGGGGGGGGGGCCCACATACAGAGCAAAATGGGGGGGGTGGTCTTGGGGCCAGGCTCTGGGGGACGCCTGCCCTGGCACATCTGCACTGGTGGCTGCAAAGTGGGGGGGGACGCAGCGTCCCCCTGCTTGGTTGGAGGTTTCCCGCAGGCAGCTGGGGGCATAGAGCCAAATCTGCGCTAGGTTTTCCTCCGAGCAGCGCAGGAGGGGTCTGTGGGGTGGGCACAGGGGCTGCCCCACCACTGGCCACCCCACGTGCAGCTCAGCCCCGCTCTCCTCTCCCTCCAGCTCAAGCCCTGGCTGCTGCCGGCGCCATCAAGTTCCACGGGGCCACGTTTTAAGGCCCTGACACGACACCGAACCTCTCGCCATCGTTTTCGGTTCTCCCGGACCCCCTTCCCTCCCACCAACGGCGAGACCACCCGGCACAGCCGAGCGGGGAGATGCATCACCAACAGCAGCAGCTCTGCCCCAACCCAGAGGAGAGGTGCGGGTGCCGGGAGGTTATCCCCTGGAGCATGGTCCCCGAGGAGCCCCCAGGCTGCCAGCTGGCACGGGGACACATCGGCGCTGTCCTGGGCGTCAGGCTTGCGTGGACGGCTGGGCAGGGGCATCTGCAGCGGCGGCCCCCGGCACAGCGGCCGTCTCCCTGCTGGGGCAGCCCTGGGGGAGCGTAGGACTCCCTGGGCTCCCTGTGCTGATGCGTTGGTCTCCCAAAGGTCTGTGAAGGGGCTCTTCTGGGTGGAGACCATCCAGTCCCCACCATGGATGGTGCGTCCACCTTACGCTGGACCTGGATGCTCCATCTCTGCTCCTTGGGCTCCTCTTCCCTCCCTGTGCTCTGAACCTGCTTTTAGCATCCGTCTGGCTGGGGGTAGTAGCCAGCAGAGCCTGGCCTGTCCCGTCGCTCCTCGCGCTGATGGCTCAGCAGGAGGAAGAAGGAGCTGTGTTGGGGCGAGGGCGGATGGAGATGGGACTGGGGGGAGGACACGGAGGTGCCCAGGGAGCGATGCGCTCAGGACTGGGGTGGTACGAGGGCTGCCCGGGGCACTGGTGCGCCGCTGGCACGGAGCAGGAGGTCTGGGCAGGGATGGGGACATTGCACGGGAGCAGAGGAGCGGTGCGGGGAGCTGGAGTGCGAGGTGGGACGGCGAAGCCGCGGGCTCGGCAGGGATCCCTCTGTGGTGGATGGGGACGGTGACGAGAAGGGGAAGGGGCTCGGGGCCAGGCGGTAGCAGTGGGGCTCGTCCTCAGTGCGGGGTGCAGCGCCCTGGTTGCTCCCCCTTCCTGCCGTCGCCTCTGTCTCTGCTCCTCTGAAAATCTGGCACCGCATCTCGCCCCAAGACCTTGCCATCGCACTCCAGACCCTTCGATTTGTTTGGTTTTCCTGTAGCAAATTTACCCTTTTCTTTCGCTTTCTGGAGGGAGAAAAAAAGCTGGTTCTGCCTGGAAAAGCGGAATCCCAGGCGAGGCTGCGCGGTTGGCAGGGCTGCCGCCGTGGGGCTGGGGTGGACAAGGCGGATGGAGCGAGGAGCTAGAGACCGTCCATCCTGCGGCTGCTTCCCTACTGGCCGCATCCTGCCACCCACCAGGACCCCTGCCCCGCGCCCCCCTCCACCCCCGTCGCCCCCCCGCGCACCCCGTCTTAGCAATACTGGTAGGATCCCAGGAGCCCCGAGTCCCGCTCCGCTCCCGAGCCTCCCGCAGCCCTCTTAGCTCATAAAGCTGGCCCTTTATTTTGCTATTACATGCCTTAATATATGTTTTATGGAAATTATACATTTATAATATATATCTATATTTGTTTTTCTCTTCTTTTCTGGGAGGTACTGTTTTGTGCTAATCTCTCTCTCCGCAGGGTTGTTGGCACCAGCCCTGCCAATGAGTTACAAAAGCAGATTCTTTGCCAATTTATCAGAGAAAAAAAAAAAAAGAAAAAAAAACCTATTTAAAATATATATATTTTTTCTGCTTTTATTAAAAGCAAATTTATTTAAAATAAAATATAAAGAGACTGTAAGTTTTAAGAGATGATGCGTTTATTTCCCTGTCCCCGAGCGCAGTGGCGTGGCGGCCGGGGCGGGCTCCCCAGCTCGTGTAACCGGGGCAGACCCCGCTTACACCGGCTGCGGGGACACCGCCGGGGCCGTGCCGGGGCCCGCGGTGCACGGCTGTGGCCCACGCAGAGGCTGTGCTGCCCGGCGGGGAGCCGAGGGGGCACACAGACCCATAGGCAGCGATTCCTCCTGTCTCTGGGGGCCGGAGGGGACAAGGAGCATCCCAGTGCTCCTGCCCCTGGTGTGCCCAAAGCCACCGGCGAGCCCCGGCTCAGCCGTGCCGCGGTGGCCGGGTCTGAGCCTTCCCCAAGGTGTGAGCGCAGCCCGGTGCACCAGGACCCCATGGCTGCCCTATTGTGGAACCCGGTGGTCATTATTTTGTTTTTTTTAAAAAAAACTTAATTTTATTTTGGTTATTATTTTTCATAACACTTCATATACCAGTGACTTGTAACCGAGAAAGAATTTGCATCGGGAGGAAATCTATTTATGCACTGGGGAGGGTGGGAAGGGAGGCATTTGTTTTCTGGGTTTTTTTGCTAGTGTTAGAGAAATAAAAGTATCTAAGAAACAACAAGGTGTCGGTGTCTTTTGTCTAGTGGTGACCTCAGGTAACACTTCAGTATTAGACCGAAGAGGCAGCGGACGAATGGCTACAGCATTTCAACCATTCGGGAAGGGTCTCACCTTGCCCATGGCTCGCTCCAGGGCTGGTGGCACCTTCTCCTTCCTCCCCCTGTTTTGGGGGGGTATTTTCCCAGGGGAGTTTATTTTAGCTGTAGCTGCTCGGTAGCCAGCGCTCTTGGAGGACTAAAAAAACCACGTTTATACCTGGCTGGTTTGTATAAAGCCAAGGAATGAAAGTGGCTGGTTTGTAAATGTGCAGAGCTGGTCCCCGCGGGCTTTCCCAAGGGGACACGGGGGTAGAGGTCCCTGTGGGGTGGCTCAGGGGTGGCACGTGCCATGCAGGGACCCTGCCTTGGCCACAGGCAGTAAGTCTGGCCGAGCCTGGGCAGCAAACTCTGGGGGGCCAGGGCTTGGACGGGGCTGGGGCATGGCGGGTGCCAAAGCTCCCCTCTCCCGCAGGGCAGCCTGGCTGTGAGCTGGGACGGTCCCTGCCCCATGCCATGCACCGGTGATGATGCTGTGGGGAGCTCTGCATGCGGCACCCAGCGCCGTGCAGGGCTCACGGTGCCCCAGGAACCACCCGGACACCCCAAGGGACACCACAGCCACCCGCATCCCCCTATTTTGGGGATTGCTCCAAGCCATCCCTTCCCAGGGAGGACAGGCAGGCTGGGGCAGGGAGAGCAGGAGCAGGCAGGGCCCCATGGCCACCAGCCCCTCTATATGTCACCCTGCAGCGATGCCTGGCCACTGCGTCCCCCCAGAAAGGAGGTGCTGCCGGCGCGGGGCAGGCACTGCTGGGCCGTTAATGATTTGCAGGATGACGTGGGGACTAAAGGCCTTTCCAAGGGTCACTGCTGGGGAGGCACGTGGAAGGGCGGCCGCCCTCGCCCAGCCCTGCCGCCGGCAAGATGGTGTCTCTGACCGACTTCCAGCGTAAGTGGGCGGGCTGGGGTGGCCGTGTCCCGGCGGCGATGCCCGGCCCCGTGGGACCAGGGCGCACCGTGGGGATGCTCCGCAGTGCCGAGCCGGGGCTGGAAGCTGCTGCCCGGAGACATCGGGGCAGGGAGAGGGTGCAATGGGAAGCCCCATCCTGGGCCCGGGGATGCAGCGGGAGCCCTGCCGGGATGCGGGGAGCAGGCAGGGCTGTGTGTGGGGACCAGCACCGCGGGCGCTGCAGAGCCGGGTTTGCCCTCACCCTCTGCTCCAGGTCTGCATCGGGAACAGCAACTGGGGAGGTGCCCAGCTCGTCCGGAGAGCACGCCAGCCTCTCCCACCGGCTGCCTGCACAGACACCCTTCGTGCCACTGTTCAGAAAAATGCTGGAGACAACCTTCCCGTTCATTTTTTCTTGGTGGTTTATTCTTTATCTGGCAGCCCAGAGCAGTTTCTTGGGCACCCGACAGTCTCCTCAAGGCTTAGGCAGACGGAAAGGCTGTTTCTAAGCTTTGGAGACAAATCCAAAGTACATTTCTGGGAGGGAACGGGCCAGAGAGGTGCCAAGGAGAGCAACCGCAGCCCAAGGTGGGGCCTGAGCTGCGTGCCCGAGCCCCCATCTCAGCCCTCCTCCCATCCTCCACAGGGATCGGCGTGGGACTGGTCGGCTTCGGCCTCTTCTTCGTCCTTTTTGGGATGCTCTTGTACTTTGACTCAGTGCTTCTGGCCTTCGGGAACGTGAGTATGGTGGGGCCGGGGCTCCCCGCAGCAGGCACTGATGCCCAGGATGGAGCAAAGGGTCCATCTGGGCAGGGCTTCTCTGACCTGCTCCCCTTCATCCTCCCAGATCCTCTTCCTCTCTGGCTTGGTCTTCATCATCGGCTTCAGGAGGACCTTCACCTTCTTCTTCCAGCGGCCAAAGCTGAAGGGCACCAGCTTCTTCCTCGGGGGGGTCCTCATCGTCCTCATGCGGTGGCCCCTCCTGGGCATGCTGCTGGAGGCTTACGGCTTCATCAACCTCTTCGGGTCCGTCCCGCAGCACCCAGCTCCCCGGCATGGCATGGGTGCCCTGGGATGGAGAGCGGGCGCTGGGCAAGCCTCGTGCCCTGCAGCCCCAAGCAGAGACGCCGCTGCTCCCATCCCGGTGAAATCCTGGCATGGGGCTTAACAGAGACTTTTGTTTTGGTACAGGAGTTTTTTCCCAGTGGCTTTTGGGTTTTTGGGCTCGCTGGCAAACATCCCCGTGCTGAGCAAGGTGAGCAGGCGCTGGGCACGGTTCTCCCGGGCAGGTGTGACCCTTGGGTTTGTAGTCCTCGGGTGATCTCAATCCCAGTCACCATGGTTGGGGAAGGTCACGGTGGCCTCTCCGCAGCCCCCTGAGGAGGCACTGGAGGATTTCACTGCTAATCAGGATCTGTCCCTGTTGCAGCTCTTGCAGAAGATGGGAGACAGCAGCTCCATGGTGTGACCTGCGAGACGGGCCGAATCGCTGGAGATGGGACGGCGCGAGCGAGCCCTGGGTCTGGCTCTCCCGCAGTGAGCTGTTGCCTCTCTTGGCCCCGGGACCCTCAGCGCCAGCCAAGGCCACCCCTGCTGCAGGGACGGTGCCTCGCTGCCCCGTGGGGCTCCTGTGAGCAGCTCCTGAGAGAGGCTCCGGGACCAAACGCTGTGCCAGACAGGCTTCTGGAATTATTAGCGTTATTTTATTCTTTTTGTCTTCCCCTGTTGAAAGATTTAATTAAAAAGTGTGTCTGAGACCGAACTCTGACTGTGCTCCTTTCCTGTGGCTCAGGGCTTGCTCCAGCCCTGGCTCCTCTTAGTGTCACCAAGAGGCATCACGGCCATGGCTGGAGATGGCACAGGGACCTTTCAGTGGCCATGGCCCTGGCTGCCCTGGCCACGAGCCCCGGCCAGTGCGGGCAGCCCTGGCTTGCAGGCAGCAGCCGTGGCACTGCCTTCCCACGCGTCCCGCGGGGATGTGGGCTGCGGAGAGCAGAGCCCGGGGAGTCGCGGGAGAGGGCAGGGGAGGTTAGGAAAACACCCATTAAACCACATTAACATTTCATGACCTGATCGGAGGAGAGTAAATTACCCTGTTCAAATTCAGCGACCATGAAAAAGCAAATGACATCTGGGGTTATTAATTAATTGAGAGATGCTGGGGTGGGAGCGGGGGCTGGAGCAAAGACACAGAGTTACAGTGCTGATACCTCTGAGCAATGGGCCAGGACTCGCCTTTCCCATAGACCTGCTTCCTGCGGGATGCGGCCAGGAGGGAGCAGAGCTGGACCCGCTGGCTGCTGCCTGGTAGCATGGAGCTGGAGGGAGCTATGGCGGTGGTGGGCACCAGCACAGCTCTGCCAGCGTTTGAGCCAGGGGAACGTCTCCAGCACCCCGTGTCCGCCCCAACGCCAGCACGGGTGCTGGGGAGGGCTGGCTGCCTACGGGCGACCCAGACATCTGCACCGCTCCGGGGGAGCCCGCCAAGATCTGCGGCTTACGGCCCAGAGAGGGATCCAGCCCCATCCACTGGCATTCCCAGTGCCTTTTCATCTGCCGCGCATCCTCGCAGCCCCAGTGCACCTTCTGGGAGGGCGATGGGAAGCTGCTGCTTTCCAGCCTGTTTCTGTAGGGACAGAGAGTGGCTGTTTTGGCCGGCTGCTGGGGGCCCCATCACATCCCATCGCCCACCAGGTCCCCTCTGCAGCTGATTTGGCCACAAGAACCATTCAGGCCCAGGTACATCAGGTGTTTTTAAACCCTGCTCGAGGCAGGACCTGCGCTGCTGGGTGCTCTGGAGGACGAGCATCCCCCGGTGCGAGGGGCCGGCTGCTCGCAGGGAGACCTTCATGGCAGGCAGGAACCTGAGGACAGTGCGGAGCTCTCCTAGCTTAACGTCAGATGATCTTAAAGGAGTTATGTTGTTCGGGCTGCAGAAACTCCTCTCCCCAGGAGCACAGCCAGCACTGCCGGAGAACTGGTTGGATAACTCAGCGGGTCTGTGCGATCAGAGACACAAGCTAAATGGATGCAAGCCAGGTTTCTATGAGCACTCGGGAAGCTGGGTGCAAGCAGGAGTTTAATTAAACCAAGGCAATCACATCAAAGCCGGTCCCTGTGCAGATACCCTTCTTAACTTGCAAGAATTAATTAATGAGTTTGAGTTAAACCTGTTCCCTCTTGATTGAAGCGCAGCCCGATTGAGCTGGTGGCAGTGCCCATTGGCACTTAGCAGGTACTGCTCCGGTGCCCGGGTTTGCGGTGGGTTTGCACCAGGTGAAAGCGGAGCTGGGAGCTGCTCTGACGGCTCAGCTGCTGTGGGGTAACTCATCTGGGCACCCAAACCCCAGCCCAGCAGCCGGGCTGAGCCCTGGTTACAGAGGAGCTCCCAGCAGGTATAAATCAGGGCAGCCTGGACTTTGCGTCCCTGGGAGGTCTGGCTCAGGGGAAGCTGCTCCCTTGCTGCTGCTTTTTGAGATGGTGCCTTTACTTTGAGCACAGATTGCAGTGGGAGGCTTTCAAGAGGGGGGAAAAAGGAGCTCCTAGCATGAGGTTGGCTGTGGGCAGGAGGAAGGTAGAGGTGGGTTCAGTCCTGCTGCTATCAGGGCCAGCTTTGATGATGGAGCAGAGGGGTTTGGAGCACAGCGAGAGCTGGGAGGAGGAGGGATGGGAGAGGAAGCGTGGGCTTGGACATCACACAGGTAAGCAAGAGCTGTGGCCTCCCTAGTGCCTAGCTGCAATTCCTGTCTTTGCTTCATCCCAGCTGAAAACCTGGGCCGTAGAGCAACTTTCTCTGGTCAAGCTTCATCTTCAGGGCTTCACCAGGAGAAAGAGGAGCGGTCCTAGAGACATCACGTGTGGGATAATGGGATCCCCCCTGTTGAACACCCCCATCCCCACGGCAGCAAGCGTGGATGAGCAGGGTGTGTGCCCCCGTCGCCTCACCCTGCTGGGAAAATCAAGCCGGGATGGAGCATCATCCCTGGGTGGCAGCGGGGACGCTTCCCATCAGGCTCCAGAGCGACCGGGGAACCGCTGTGAGCTGCCCCTGGGACGGAGCAGGCAGCAGCGAGCCCGAGCCTGCGTTCCTGGAGCTTATTGCAGGGAATGTTTTCCCTCTGGTTCAGTAAATTGTGATTTCAATGTGCCCTGCCAGAGCAGTTTTGGTTTCAAGCAAGCACTTTGGGTGAAACCCCGGCTCTGCTGACGTCAACGGCCGAATTCCCCCGGCGTCGGTGCCATCCAGAGCCTCCTCTAAACCCTTCCCAAAAGTTGCTTTTGTGCTCGAGCTTTTCAGTCATCTGGAACAAGGATCCTCACAAGCCTCGTGTGTCTTTACTAGCAACAAACTCATGAACTAAAAAGTGCGTGAAATGTGTGGGAAGGACAGAAATGCATCTACCTTTTTTAAGTTTTAAAAGATCCCTCAAGAAATAAGGCTATTCAGTAAAACTTCCTAATGATTATATTTAGAGAGGGAAGGACTTAATATTTCAAACTGTATTTTAAGAAATGTGCTTGTTGAGCCCAACACTAGAGAGGAACACGTTTATCTTGCGGGAAAGCGTTTGTTTCTCTCTGGAAAGCATTTTCCTTGAATTCACTCAGCTCAATCGTCTGACTCCTTGAAAGCAGGTGGGGAAATAAGAGCATTCCCTGCTATTTCCAGATGAGCTGCTCGTTATAGGATATGTAATCGTACGAAACCCCAGCCCTTTGCAGCAAACTGCAGCAGGTTTCCCACAGCAGCACACGAATCGAGCGGGGAGATCGCAGCCTCGCCTGATGGCCTGTTACCTTCAGTCGTTGCAAATTCAGGTTAAGTGATGCTTTGGTTAGAGCTGCCTGATGCTTTGAGGCTGTGTGGGAAGCGTTGAGCATCCTCCCTGCAGGTCGGGGTCTCCTGAAGGGCTGGGGATAAAATCAGCATGGTTCCAGAGCTGGCTGATGTCCCTGCGGCCGTCCTTCCCGCGCTGCCCTGCAGAGCCTGGCTCCGGGCACAGCTCCGGCCCTTCGAGCCGGCGGAGGATGCTCCTTCCCCCTCCCCGGTTCCCCTAACCCTGTGCACAAACGCACCCTTTGCAGGTTATTTAAAGCCTCGTGTCAGGTCTCTCCGTCGCTGCTCCCATGCACCAGCTGCTCATCCCTGCTGGCGGAGGTGACTGGAAAATGCCTTGTGGGGATTTTCCTTGCACAGGGGAAGGTGCCCTGTGCTGAGGGGCACCCTCGAGCCCTGGTACCGCCAGCGTGGCAGGTCAGCCTCAGGGCTAGCACTGGCCGCTGCAAGGCTACAGGCCTCAGTTCTCTGATGGGCTTGGGTAAGTTGGTTTTGCCTGTTTATGCCTTGGTTTCCCTTCCAAGGGGGCTGTGATGCCATCCCCTTGGCAGGGAAGGGTTGTCTTCCTCCGGGACCGGAGCGGGCTGATGCTGCCTCTTCCCTGGTACTCGCAGCCCTCCGCCCTTCCCAGCTGCATCCCGCTCCGGCTGCCCCACGGGAGGGGAGTCTGTCTGTCCCTCCTAGGGGAAAGCCATGCCCAGAGCATCTAACGTTCCTCAGGGTTCCTGCAGACGTGCCTGCCCTTGGCCTTGGGTCAAAGGGGAGCTGGAAGCACCGGAGCCCCACGGCCCCACATCCTGGGACCACCCTCCTCTGGCTGACGTGGCCCCTTGCCTTTGAAGTCACACTGCAGCCCCGGCCTCTCCTTTGGGGAACAGGGCTTGGCAAAGCAGGCAGAGCCCGCGGGATGCCCGGGAAGGGGATTTATGTCCGGTGGCTCCCCGCCAGGCGCTCTCACATCGCTGCAGCTCCTGGACCGGGCTGCTGCCTCCTGACCTCTGCACCTCGCTGCAACCTGTGCCGGGGCACGAGGCTCCCCCGAGTGACGCAGCGCTGGGGCTCAGCGTGGGAAAAGACGTCAGGGCTGGGGGGAGCGGGGCTGCGACCCGCAGGGCAGAGCCTCGGTGCCCGCCGAGGTCAGCCTTCCCCTGGCTCCAAGTGCCGCAGCCAAAATCCCACAGAGGAAGGAGGTGTTGAAGCCCCGGTTTTGGAGGGGAGCTGTCTGTAGCTTGTGGGGTGTCCTCCTCACCCCCCCCAGCACCGGTGTCCCCTAGACAAAGGTGACAGCAGTGCCCTAAACAAATCCCGTCCACAACAGGAGTGCACCGGTGTGATTGCGTAGCTGGGGGTTTCGAGGCAGGGGCAAGTGTGTCATCAGGTTTCTTCCGAGAACATTTTTATTGCCTTTGCAGTCATTTCCCACCGAGGTTCCCTGAGGCCAAGCGCTGGGCTGGGAGCCACGGGGCCTGATCCGGCACCCACCACCCTGGGCTGGGCGCTGCTTGGGGAGACACGGCCGCGGGTGAGCTGGGGGCCAGCGACGCACCTTGTACGAAGGAGCACCCTGCAGCCCACGCTGAGGCTTTTGAGCAGCATCTCCCTTCCGAAACACAGGGCAGGGCTGGGCACAGCAGCTCGGGCACCCAGAGTCCGGCTGGGCTCCTCTGCACTCCGCTTGTACGAGACGGAGAACGGACCGCTCCTCCCGACCGCGGTGTGCCTGGCCAGGCTGTGGACACTTGTACCTTGATCTGATATCATATGTAACACCTGCAATGAGTTTAGCTGTTCTCTGCCCCAGGCTCTGCATTAAGGCTGGGCTCCCTCGCTGGTTTAACAGAGCTGGGGGGGATTTTCCCCCTCGCTGTGCTCAGAGCAGCCCCCCATAAGGGCAGTGGGGTCCGGTGGGTTTGCAGTTGGTGTCTGTGTGGCCAAGGGGGCTGTGGCTGGGGGCTCTTTGCTGTTCCCACCCCCAGACCTTTGGGGAAAGCCCCGTTCCTCTGCAGCATGGACCTCGGGGACCTCTCCTTGGCCAGACTGCCTTCTAGACCTGAGCCACCCCCACCTGCCTCAGCACCACCCGCCAGCTCTCCTGACGGACACCAGCAGGCATTTGGCCCGTGCCCTGCACACACCGTGTTAGCGATGGCCGGGCGCTGACACGTAGCAATGCTGTTAACTGCAGGGAGCGTGGGTTCGCGGCTCCCAGCTATTCACAGCTCCCCTTGCCAGCCACGCTTGTCAGCTGTGCCTGCCTGCCGCCGGGCACGGGGCTCTCCCGGCTGTGCCACCCTCCGCAGGGGCCGTCATGGTCAGCATCTAGCTACCTGCCCTCGGTGCTGCCCGTGGGATCCCCAGCCCTCCCCCGGCCGGCGGGGAGGGGAAACCCACACGGATGCAGAAACCCAGGCTATAAAAGCATCCTCCCCTTTGGGACGCAACGAAGCTGTTGGCCAAGGAGGCGGCTGCCCTGGGAGAGCGCGATGCCGGCAGGACACAGCAGGAGGGTGCAGCAGTATCTGGTGGTCTTGGCCGTGACCTGGGGTGCCAGCTTCTCCCCCTCGCCAGCCCAGGCTTTGCAGAGGTAGTAGGCGTGCATGTTGCAGGTGGCCCACGATGATGTGGGTCTTGCTGTCCCCCCTTGGTTTTGGGTGCTCGGGCTGGTGCTGAGGACCGAAGGGCTCTGTTCCTGCTGCAGCCGTGCTGGGAAACCCCCTCCCACCTCCTTTTCTGGTCTGCGCTGGCACAGCCGCTCTTCCTTGCTCCTCTTCCTCTCTCCCCTCGAGCACCGCACGGCGCAGCAGCACCCCGGCTCCCAAATAACCAAGGAGGCCAAGACGAAGCGTTTCACTTGCAAAGCAAAGGAGCCGAGCGCAGGGCAGGGCTCAGCCCGCGGGTGGCTGCCCGGTGTCGGCAGATGCCTGCTGCAGCAGCCAGCCCCCGTGGGGTCCCTGCCCCGGGCGGGCCGCGGTGCATCCCCCCCGGGCCGGTGTGGGGCTGGCGGGGCCGTGGGAGCGGCACCCCACCGGGGCCCTGCTGGCAGCCCCACGGGTGCTGCGGGGAGCTGCTGCCATCTAGAGCCACCCGGCTGGATTTCCCAAAGCAGGAGTGCTGGGGGGTGGCAGGGAGCTGGGGGGGGGTCTCCTGCGGGTGCCTGGGTGCTCCCGGCCCCCCAGCCCTGCCCGCGCCCCCCGGCAGGATCGCGCTGCGGAGGATGCCCTCCATCCGCCAGACGCTGCAGGAGATGGGTGTGAAGGTGTCCGACGTCTTCCCTGAGCTGAGACAGAGCAGACGCAGCGGCACGGCCGGCCCCAGAAACGGGACGGCTCCCACCCTCCTCACTAACTACCTGGACGTAAGTCTCTCCCTGCGTGGGGGCTTGTCACCCCAACACGGCCCCGCGCCCCGCAAGTCCCACTGGCTGCACCCCACGGTGCATTCGCTGCCGGGGGCTCGGGTCTGCGTGAGCCCCCTCTCCTCTCCGAGCTGTGACGCTGGCAATGCTCCCCACTGCCGTGCCTCTTCCAGACCCAGTATTTCGGTGAGATCAGCATCGGTACCCCCGCGCAGACCTTCAAGGTGGTTTTTGACACAGGCTCGGCCAACCTGTGGGTGCCATCCTACAAGTGCTCCCCCCTCTACAGCGCCTGCGGTGAGTACGGGGGCCTGTCCCTCCATCTCAAGGGCTGCTCAGAGTGGGCTGGGGTGGGTTTACCTCTAGGACGAGAGGAAACGGCCTCAAGCTGCGCCAGGGAAAGTTTAGGTTGGATATTAGGAAAAACTTCTTCACTGAAAGAGTGGTCAGGCACTGGCACAGGCTGCCCAGGGCAGTGGTTGAGTCCCCATCCCTGGAGGTATTTAAGAGACGGGTAGATGTGGTGCTTGAGGACATGGTTTAGTGGTGGACTTGGCAGTGGTAGGTTAACGGTTGGACTTGATGATCTTAAGGGTCTTTTCCAACCTTAACAATTCTATGATTCTGCCTTCGCACAGCGGGGTCTGCCGCTGGCCGGTCCCCTGGCACTGGCGCAGGGTGGGTTCATCACCCCGCGGAGGCTGGGGAAGCAGAGACCCTTAGCCAGTCCTGCCGTCACCGCATCCCTCGCTTGCTTTGATGCACCTTCTCCCTCTCCCCAGTTTCCCACAGCCGCTACGACTCCTCCAAGTCACGAACGTACATAGCCAACGGCACGGGCTTCGCTATCCGCTACGGAACGGGAAGCGTCAAAGGCTTCCTCAGCCAGGACATCGTCATGGTGAGTGCGTGCCCTGGATTCGCAGACCTGGAGCTGCTGGCTCAGCAAGCAGATGCCCACGTGTGGCTCTGCTCCCCCACAAGAGCATCCCCAGTTACCCAAGAGTACGGGGGGCTCTTTGGGGGATTTAGCCCCCCAGCTCCCTGCAAGGACACTTGTGCCCTTCCCCAGGTATCAGACATCCCCATCATCCAGGTCTTTGCCGAGGCGACAGCGCTGCCTGCCTTCCCCTTCATCTTTGCCAGGTTTGACGGGGTGCTGGGGATGGGCTACCCCAGCCAGGCCATCGACGGCATCACCCCCGTCTTCGACCGGATCCTCTCCCAGCAGATCCTCAAGGAGGATGTGTTTTCCGTCTACTACAGCCGGTGGGTCTTGTGGGGAGCAGGCGCCGGGGCTGGGGAGGTGTTTGTTTTGCGGGGCACGGGCATTGCAACCATGACGGTGCTGGGTTTGCATCTCAGGATTGGGAAAGAGCCGTGGCTGGGGCTGCGGGACCTGGGGTGGGGTGGAGGGCCCGGGCACGCGGAGGATGCCTGGAGGAGCTGGGGTGGGATCAGGCAGCACAAGAGGCAGAGCCAGGTGGGTGCTTATCTGGAGCTGCTGGGAGGAGAGTGCCGAGGCTGGGAGCGGCTGCTCCCCGCTCGTTTGTCACTGTCGGACGGCACAAAGTTGCCAGCTCTGCTGGTGGGGCTGGAGCAATCACAGCCGGGAGTGGATTTAGTGTTTCATCTACAGGCAAAATTAAAAAAAACCCAAAAATCTATTGAAGAAAAACCTGCACTAGCAGCCAAACCTCCTTTCATTTCTTGCCCCAAACTGTTGTGCCCCAGCATCCCTCCTCCCAGCAGCACCCAAACCGGCAGGAGCGGCGGGAGGGCCTGCCCTGGCAGAGCAGGAATGCTGTCCCCTACCCCAGCACTCCCCACCGGCCCCAGGCACGGCAGCCTGGCAGTGTGCAGTGACAAACAGACCCAGAAATGCATGCCTAAAGCAGGCATGGTAGCTCCTTACCTCAACTAAAGGTGGATCCATCAATAACGAACAAAGCCTAGTGATGCTGGCTGCAACTGCAGCCTCATCCAAGAGCCGCTTGGGTCCCCTCGGCGCCCCGGGGACACAGCCGCCCTCAGAGCACAGGCTTATGGAGCATCTCTCTCTTTGCAGAGCTTCGAAGTAAGAAGATGAAAAGCACAAGCGCTCTCGAGACAGCACCCACTAACAGTCACCCGAGCACCCCAGGGCCGGGCAGCAGAGCCCGCTGCCAGCCCCAGGCGAGCCCGGCCCTGCGCTGGCAGCTGGGCACTGGTCCGTGGGAGCTCACACGCTCATCAGCCCCGCACCGGGCTCTGCCAGCACGCCCGCCCCGCGCAGGAGCCGGCACCGACCTGCTCGGAGACCTCAGCATGTGGCACCCCTCTCCTGCGGGCTCTTGCACCCTGTGCACTAACTTGGGGTTTTTTCTGCTCCGTCTCGCTCTCTGCCGCTGCTAACCGGGTCAGCAGAGCCTCACGGCTGGGGCTGGTCCCTTCTCCGTGCGTTTTCAGGGACAGCAGCCGAGGGGGAATCACTCCACTGTGTTTTGCTCCCTAGGAATGCTCCTCTGAAACCTGGGGGGGAAATAATCCTCGGAGGCACCGACCCAGCCTACTACACCGGGGACTTCCACTACCTGAACGTCAGCAAGAGCGGCTACTGGCAGATCAGCATGAAGGGGTGAGGCCAGGGAGTGCCTCTGCACAGCACCGGCCGCATCCTGCAAACCTCCCCGGGCGTGCGAGGGTGGGCCTGGGAAAAGCTTGCTGGGTGCTGGGGAAGGTGGTCCCGGAGGCATGTGTTCACTGGGTGCTGCTGGTGGGTGCTTTCCCCCCTGGAGGGGAGCGGGGTCGGTTCCTCCAGCACAGAGTTGCGTCTCCGTGCTCAGCAAGGAGCCAGGAGCTGGGGAATGCAGAGGGGGTGGCACCGTGGGCTGATTCAACTTGGAAGCTGCAGTGGAAGAGTTTAACCCCCTTTAGTCCTGCAGAAGGAGCGTGAGGCACTGAAACAATTCTGCTTTGTTTAATTTAAAAAAAAATAAAAACCACACATGATGAAGCTTTGCGTTCACATTCAAGAAGCTTGAAGGGAGGGATCCTGGTGTGCCTGGAGAGCCGGTACTGCGGAGGCATCGGGAGCGGCACATGCTCGGCGTGGCCAGTGGTCCTTGGACAACGCTGTGGCACGCTCGCCCATGGGCACACGCAGCCCTGGGAGCTGAGCTGCAGCTACCGTGGGGGACTCAGAGTCACCCCTCTCCGCTCCCGCCCCAGGGTGTCCGTAGGGGCCGAAATGCTGTTCTGCAAGGAAGGCTGCTCAGTGGCTGTCGACACGGGAGCATCCTACATCACCGGCCCAGCCGGCCCCATCTCCGTGCTGATGAAAGCCATCGGGGCAGCAGAAATGACCGAAGGAGAGGTGAGCAAGCCCCCTCTGCCCCGCTCCGTGTCCCTGCCCCCTTGCTGCCTGTACCCCAGCCCATCCCTCCCCCAGCAAACGGGCTCAGCGCTGTCTCCCCCTCCCGCAGTATGTGGTGGACTGCGACCGAGTCCCTCAGCTGCCCAACATCTCCTTCCACCTGGGTGGGAAGGCCTACGTGCTCAGCGGCTCAGCCTACGTCCTCTGGGTAAGCTGCGTCCCTCCATGCGGGGCAGGAGGGCGGCTCTCCCCCGGCCTGGTGCGTCCGCTGGGGAGAGCGGTGCATCTCGGGGTGCTCTCCTGGAGCATCCTGCGCCCTCCCGGCTCCCCTAAAGCAGCTGAGATGAGCCCCGGAATGATGCTTCTTGTTTTTCCCCAAACCCTCCTGTTCGGCAGAGGTGTCCAGATGAGGCAGACCAACCTGTCGCTGCTTCCTTGGGTGGTTTTGGGGAGATTTGGGGTGAGCAGCAAAGAGCAGAGACAGGCAGGGATCCTCCTTCCTGGAGGCAGGAACGTGGAGGCCAGGCAGAGGGTGTTGAGCTGGGGAATCACAGCCCTTCCTCGGGCACGCTGCTGTAGGGATCTCCCTCCTGGCACCTCCAGCACCGCGTGGGTCTCCTCATCTTTGCAGCAATCCCAGTATGGGGAGGACGTCTGCGTGGTGGCTTTCTCGGGGCTGGACATCCCACCCCCGGCTGGTCCCCTCTGGATCCTGGGCGCCAGCTTCATCGGGCACTACTACACCAAATTCGACCGGCACAACAACCGCATCGGCTTTGCCACAGCCCGCTGAGGGCCGGGGGAGCCAGGGAGAGGGACGGGGGAACCAGCCTGGAGGCAAGAGTACCACCGAGAAGAAGCGATTTGAAGTGCAAACGAGAACAGCATTTCCTTACAGCTCAGCCACCTCCTCTCTTTACTGAAGCAACTGCAAAACCTCGCCTTCTCCCACTCCAAAACCCCCGCTCTGCTTCCCGAGAGGCTCTGCTGCTGGGGAGAACTGAGCCTTAAACGCATCTCTAGCGAGCGTGTTCAGTCTGGAAACCAAAGCGGGATCCTGCGTCCGGAGCTGCACCTCCAGGGCCTTTTTGGGTGATGTGTGATGGTACAACTGGCACGCAGTGGCTCGCTGCTGGCGTGGAGGTGCTCGCAGGTTGCAGACAGACTGAGGAGGGATGATCTGTTACCGTTTGTGTTATCCTTTGAATGGGAGAAAAATAATCTGGCTGGGTTTAATGATCATTTTAGCCGGTGTTAACCCTACCCCTCTCCATGACTTTAATATTAAACAATCTCAGAGCAACAGGACACTGAGTGGATGCTTGTTCTTGCAGAGGGGAGAGATCAGACACTTATAAAGAGAACTGGACAACAAGTATTCCTCTGCTAGGAGCCACCACTGTCCTCCTCCCTTTCATAAGATTGAAACACCCTCCCAGTTAGTGCCACAGCACCTACGTGTAGCCAAATCGGGGTCTTTGCAAACAGCGAACAAGCCTTTTCTGCAGGAGCTGATCTGCTGTGTGGGTACCCGTGCCTCGACCTGCCTTCCCGTGGGGGGCTCAGGACCACTGGTCGCACCCCGGGGATGGAGGGACAGGGACAGCCCTGGCTTTGCTGCTCTTCGGGGAGGGGAAGGTGCTTGCAGGTCTGATTAAGGGTGGCTGACTCTGCCCCGCCAGGACGGCAGCTCCTGCTGCCCCAGTGCCTGGGTCTGTTTTCATTGCCACGGTGGCTCCAGCTAATGCCCAGAGGCTTGCCTCTGTCCTGGCCGTGCGCGGAGATGCTCGGCGGGAGCACGCTGGAGCTGCGAGCCCCGCGCTGGCTGGCCCGGCAGGAGGGGCAGACCAGTGCTCCCAGCCGGAGGCTGACATTTCCAGTTCTGCGGGAGAGCTGCGGTGCTTCAAGTTACAGCCCAGCAGCTGTAAGCATCCAAGCACTCCCCGATGCCAAGTGATTTGCAACACGCTCTCATCTCCAGTTTGACCAGCTCAGGTGCTGTGACTGCCGTAGTCCGCAGCCGAGCCCTGGGAAATGTGCCTGTACAGCAGAGCACGACGCTTGGGCTTGGGGAGCAGAGCCTGGAGCAAGCTACCATCTGAGTGCAATCGCTCGCAGAAGCTTCTCGTCCTCACTTCTGCCACCAGTGATGACTGCTGATGAATTCCCAGTGCTGCCCGAAGCGCAGGCTGACACGAGCTGCCTCTCAGGCTGCAGGGATGTTCGGGAGAGCCATGCTCCTGCCGGCACCGCAACGGCCGCTGCTGCCTGACCTTTCCAGCCAGGCAGGCAGCAGGCCCCGCTCTGCTGGCCAGCCCTCCCTCCCAGCGCGGCTCCTCGTCCCCTGCCCTGCCCCGCGGAGCGGCAGCGCGGCCTTACAGCAGAGAGGATGTGGCCGAGCGGATGTTTGTCCGTCCTGGGAGGGTCCGTGCAGCTGTCTAGCATTTAAACCTCTTAAAGTTGGGATGCACAACCCTGGGTCTCCAGGGATGGGAAATTGAAGGCACCCAACGATGTTACTTGTTTCTTGCCATCACCTCCAACATGGGGGCGAGGAGAGCGGTGGCCACGGCTCTTTGGGGCCGGGGGGTGGAGGGAAGGGGCCCCAGCGGTCAGCGTATCTCGCTCTCATCCAGCGTTTCCTGAGCACACCCGGGTGCCGCAGGCAGCGGCTCATCAGCACAGGAAACCCCAGGGGCTGGGAGGCAGCGGCAGCGCAGGCAGGGAGGGCAGAGCTGCCCAGAGACCCCCGGTGTGGGGACATCTGCACAGGTCAGTGCTGGAGCTACAGCCTGGCCTCTCCGCAGCCTTCTGGCCGTACAGAGATGCTGGCAAGCATCCCCTTCCTTCCTGCTGCAGGGAAACTCTCCAGTCGGAAATAACTAAGCCTCCTCTGCCCAGTTCTACACCGCAAAGGTCCTGGTCTGGAGAAGACTCGAGTGGATCTGAGCTTGAAAAAGCACCAGGTGACTTAAGCACCCACGATGGCTTCTGCCTATAGCCCTCAGTTGGAAAATGGTCAGGCTGGTCTAAAATAGGATGTTTTTTGTGGATCCAGTTCTGCTCCTATTCAACACAGTTGTTTGAAGCAGCGGGAGGGCAAAATGCCTGGGCTGCTGGCGGTGCTGTGCTGGGCCCCTTAAGCCAGCCTATTAACACCTCTAATCGCCTGTGCCAGGGCAATTTCCCGGCGGCTGCTGTGCAGTCCTGGCTGCGGGCACCGCTACCCCGCAACTGCCCCGTATTAGCGCTGGTGATTGTTATGGGCAAGCAATTAGGCCACGCTCAGCCCAGCAAAGCGGCGGGAGCAATTATGACCGTCCTATTAAAACTGACAGAGCTCGCTCTATATTTAGAAACGCAGGGAACTGGCTGCTTTATTTTTTTCCCCTTCCTTAAATGATTTTCCCCAAGCCTCCATGGTCCATTTAGCTGGTTTCAGCCACAGCCAGCTGTAGACTTTGGAGGGGGCATTCTCCGCTCCGAGCCATGTGCAGTTGTTATTTCCTCCGATAACGAAGCTGGGCTGGAGCGGGGTCAGCGGGCTGCGGGGGGCTGTGCCAAGGGGCGAGCCGTGCTCTAGCTTTAACTATCAAACCTCTCTCCAGCCCACCTGTAAATCCCTTCTGGGGGTCAGCGCTTGGTGGTAGCGGGGTTGGTGCAGAGGGGATATGTCCTTCTTGGAGCCTAGGATGCTGCGGGCACATCCTGGAGCACATCCCAGCCCCCAAAAGGGATGGGGGGGGCTGTGCGGAACCCCCCGGGATGGCTGAGGGTCTCCGGGGGTGGAGAAGGGGGTGGAGAGAGGAGGGATGCAGGCAGAGGGCACCGGCAGCAGGTGCGGTGGGAGGGGGGGGGGTCCCGGTGCGGCTGCCGGGGGGTCCCGGTGCAGGTGCCGGGGGGTCCCGGTGCGGGTGCTGAGGGTCCCGGTGCGGGTCCCGGTGCGGATGCCGGTGCGGTCCCGGTGCAGGTGCCGGGGGGTCTCGGTGCGGTCCCGGTGCGGGTGCCGGGGGGTCCCGGTGCGGGTGCTGAGGGTCCCGGTGCGGGTCCCGGTGCGGGTCCCGGTGCGGATGCCGGTGCGGTCCCGGTGCAGGTGCCGGGGGGTCTCGGTGCGGTCCCGGTGCGGGTGCCGGGGGGGTCCCAGTGCGGGTCCCGGTGCGGGTGCCGGGGGTCCCGGTGCGGTGCCGGTGCGGGTCCCGCTGACCTCACAATGCGGGCGGGCGCGGCGGCGGAAGGCGGGCGGCGGGAGGCGGGCCGGTGACTCATGGCTTCCCAACGGCGGGCGGCTCCTCCCCGCGGCCGCCGGCCCCGCGGCAGCCCCCGGCACATGGGCCGCGGCTCCGGGCGAGCCGAGCTGGCTATGGCCGTACCGCCCGGCCGCTGCCCCGACTGCCCGGGCTCGGAGCGGGGCGGCGGCGGGCCCCCCGCCGTGCCCCAGCTCGGCGTTGCGGTGGACGAGGGCGATGTGCTGCCCGGGGCGCTGCGGCTCATGCGGGAGCTGAGACCCGGCTGGGAGCCGGCGAGGGTGAAGACCAAGGTACGCCCCGGCCGGGGGGAGCCTGCGGGGAGCCCCCCGGGGAGCGGCCGAGGGGGCTGCAGGGCCCAGCCTGGGGGGCTGCAGGGTCCGCCCGCGGGGGGCTGCGGGGCTCACCCCGGGGGGGCTCTAGGGCCCGCCCTGGGGCAGCTACAGAGCTCACTCGGGGGGGGCTATAAGGTCCCCGTGAGGGTGACTGTAGGACCCGCCATGGGGGGGCTGTAGGACCTGCCAAGAGGGTACCATCGTCCTGTCCCCCCACCCCCAGTTCTCCACTCTCCGAGCATGACCGATCAGGTGTGGCACCACCCCCCCACAGGCTTTGGGGACCCCTCAGACAGTCACTGAGCGGTGACTGCGAATGCGAGCGTGTCCCCAGGGTCCCCCGAGGCCGCCAAGGTGGGCGAAGGCTGGGGGGATGCCGGGCCAGCAGCCTGCACTGCCGGTCCCCCCAGAGCCTCTCCTGCAGGTGCTGCACCCCTGCCTGCACCCGGTGCTGCCAGGCCCCTGCCCGCAGGAGTAGCTGCTCCCAGGAGCAGGTCTCGCTTGGGTTACTCGTGGGCTTGCACCTTTGCCAGGTCGCATGGGCTGAGCGCAGGTTTGGATGGGAGCTGGGATTCAACGCTGGGCTCCTTGCATGGGACGGGGCTTGGCTGTCCGGAGCTGGCAGGGCTTTGCTGCGGTGGCTGGAAGAGCGGGGCTGGCGTGGGAGTCCCTTTCCCCCTCCTCACCTCTGCCCAGGGTGCCAGGACTCGGGTGGAAAAGCGAGGCTGGTGGTGTCCGTGCCCTCACCGGGCTCCTGGCGATGGGCACGGGAGCGTGGAGGTGGCGGAGCTGGGTGCACTTAAACATACATATGTGTGTATGCGTGTCCTCTGAAGGCACACGCTTCCCGTGTGCCTGGAGTGTCATTAAAAATGTATTAATAGCTAAGTGTAATTATATACAAGAAGCTACAGGAAAATACATATGAAAGGGCAGACAGCAATAGGCAGGAAGCGCGGAGCTCGAGTTCCTCGGAGCGGGGAGCTGTAGGGGCAGGAAATGTCCTGGGCTCTGTGCAGCACCCAGCACGGACCTCGGTGGCAGTGGTTGTCTGAGAAGGACCCAGCTCTCTGGTATCCAGGCTTTCTGCAGGCATCGGAGGGGGTCAGTGTTCAACAGCAGCTTGTGCGTGCGTGCGTGTGTTTTTAATTAAAAAAAAAAAAAAAAAAGGGCAAAAAACCCCTTAGGAGTTGGGGGGGGAACCTCCAGTTGCATTTCCCTTAGCTGCTCTTGCAAGAGCTGTTCGGGAGGGGATTGGAGCAGCGCGCTCGTCCTCAGCTGGTTCCTATTAGCGTTCCTGCCCGCTTTCCTCGGCGCACTGGAGCGGTGCCCGGTTCACACCACCTCGTTGCACGGTGCCGGTGCACAGCTGCTGGCAGGGGCTGTACCAGGCTGCGCCGGTGACACCGAAAAAATCTCCCAGCGCTTGGGGCAGGGTGTGGAAGATGGGGAGGAAGGGTCCGGGTGCTTGGCCTCCCCTGATTGCCCTCTGCTTGCTGGGGTCTTCAGCCCCCTGTGCTCCAGGTTGTGCCCGCTTTCCAGGGCTCCCGCTCCTCATCCTCTAAGCTCTGTCCCTGGGCAGAAGCATCTCCGTACCGAGGAGGCACAGGCGGTATCGGTGAGTCAGCCAGCCACGCTAGCAGGGAAGCACGCACTCCTCCATCCCTCATCTGGCGATAAGAAGAGCAGCAGCGATGTGGAGCCAAATCCGTGTGAGGACTCCGGCGTGGCTGGACTTTTTTAACCTGACTTTGGCAACAAGGTGCCCTGCTGCAGTCCGACCCCGGGCTGCCGGCCGCCTCCGGGGCTGGGGCACGGCGCTGGGGGTGCCTGCGCGGGGAGGCAGCCAACGCGGCCGTGCTTCGGGGGTGCCGAGGGGTCTCATGGCAGGCTCAGCACCGGGGGGTCGGATGGAGCTGCTTCGCTTCAGCATCTTTGCACAGGGCTTGGGTCTCGCTTCACATTTAATTGCCGCAAGGCTCCCGGTGTGGAGTCACACTCGCTTCCCCCCCTCCCTGCCGTCATGCAACCGCAGCAGGGAAGGATTTGGGTTGGTAGCAGCGCTGTGGCCCTGCTGATAGCTGACTGCACTTTGGATCCACAAGGAATGGCACTGGGCATCTCCCAAGCAGCCACGCTCAGGAGCTGGAGGAGCTGCTGCCTCCAAACCAGGTGAGCCCCTGCGTGCCTGCGTGCAGGTTGCTGACGAACCACGTGTGAGTCTCAAAGTTAGCGGCCTGGAATTCAGGGGGGATAAGGCTCAGTAATCCTGTTAAACCCGCTGGAAAGGGCTGATTGGGCTGTTGAGCAGCAAAACAAAGCAGCGTGAGGACTTAGCAGGCGAGGCAGCGCTGGGCATCTCGACGTGGAGCCGTTCACCTGCAGCTGATGTGCTCGTGGCTGATGGAGGCACCGGCCCCAGCGCGCAAGGTCTTCTGCGTGGATGGGCCATGACGCCTTTTGCTTGCTGAATTTCTGGCCGCTGGGGCCTGGCAGGACAAGGAGACGAGAGAGCTGAGCATGGAAACACAGATTATCTGGCCTGGGAAAAGCAGCTCGGTTGCTTGAGAAGGTTCAGCTTGCCCCGGCGCAGCCAAGGGGCAGCAGCCCGAGGGGACGTGGCACCCAGCTCGCCACCCGCTGTGCTCACCCCGAATCCAACACCAGCCAGCTGTGCAACGAGGGGTGTTACCGCCGTCTGCTTTGGGTGTCTCATTCCAGTGCTTTGAATTTCCCTCGGGCGGCTGCATGGGGAGCCCTATATATAGGCACCCTATATAGGAGCAAGAGTTGCTGAGTGGGATGTCTAAAATTAGCTGTCCCACCCCCGAGCACCGCTGCTGCCGCAGCACGTGCCCTCGCCCCCCTCCTGCTCTGCCAGCATCACACCGGCCCCGGCTCCCCGAACCCACGGGGGATAAAGAAATCGCCTCGTGGGGAGCAGCGGCACCCCGGCACGCTCGGCCTCAGCGCCGAGCAGCAGCCGAGCGGGGCTGAGCATCCTGCCTGCGTGGGGACGATGGGGCAGGGGTCTCCCATGGGCGATGGAGACCCAAACCCCTCAGTGCACCGGAGGCGACTGAAATCGCCGCGGGATGGGGAGAGGAGCCCGGCGCGGGCGGCAGCGGCAGCCCCTGCATGTGCGCGGGCAGGCGGCCAAGCCGGGGCGACGGGAGAACAAAACTCTCTTTCCATCTGTGAGGAGCCATCAGAGCAGTGACACGAGACGTCCCCAGCAGAGACGTCCCTGCCTATCAGCGACCCGGCCCCGCGGGGAGGGTCGGGAGGAGGAGATGGGGTGGTGGTGTTTGCTCTGTGTTGTTTGCCGGTTTTTTCATTTTTTCATTTTGTGCCAAAAGATTTGCAGTGATTTTTTGGGAGCGATTCCCGGGGCCGCTCGGGTGCCAAGCGTGCTGGCGGCACATCTGGCCTGAGTGACCCTGAGCTCCCAGGTGAACAACGGCAGGTTTTCCACCCAAACCGCCCGCTTGGTGCAGCTGGGGCCTCGTGCCAGTGGCCCCGTGCAGAGCCCCGCTTCACGCCTGAGCCTCAAGGCCTTGCAAACTCGTGCCACGTGCCACGGGAGCTTTCCTGGCTGCTGCGGGCACTGTTGCTTCGTGCTTTCTTTCGCCTCTTGCCTGTTACTGCCTTTGCCACGTTGCTTTTCCCTGGGGTCTGCTGGTGGGAGGGGGTTTCCCCCACGCCCGGCTGGCAGGGCAGGGATGTACAGACATCGGCTCTACCACCCCTCTCCCCCTCCAGCTCTTCACCGATGGCATCACCAACAAGCTCGTGGCCTGCTACACGGAGGAGGGCATGGCGGACGCGGTGCTGGTCCGTGTCTATGGCAGGAAGACGGAGCTGTTCGTGGACCGGGAGACGGAGCTGAGGAACTTCCAGGTGCTGCGTGCCCACGGCTGCGCCCCCGACCTCTACTGCGCCTTCCAGAACGGGCTCTGCTACCAGTTCCTGCCGGGCATCGCGCTGGGGCCCGACCACGTGCGGGACCCCCACATCTTCAGGTCTGCAGGTCCGGGGAGGAAATGTGGGGTGGGGAAACCGGCGAGGGGTTTGCTCTGTGTTCCCAGCTCTCTCCGTCGCTGCCTTTGCTCCAGATCGGTGCTTGAGCATCGCTGATGTGCACAGACCTGGGTGGTGCTGGGGGATAAGTGGGCCGAACTGCAGCCGGGCTTATCACCGTGTTTTTAAGGCATTAGGTTTTGGTGAATAGAGATTGCATGAGAAGCACGGCTTTTATCTGAACTTGCCCTGGAAAGGTGAATGCTGCTTTTGACCCAGACAGGGGCTTGAAATGCCTCAGAGGCTCGCAGCTGAAGTGGAGGGGAGTTTCAGCTGTGCTGACCCTGCATCTTTAAACATGGCTTTCGGGGAGCTCCTCTCGAGATGTCTCAAGGCTGGTTTTGAGGAGCACTCCCCTCGGGGATGCTGCTGCACATCCACCTCTCACCCACACATCCGTGTTTCCTTCCAGGCTGGTGGCCCAGGAGATGGCCCGGGTACACGCCATCCACGCCAACGGGAGCCTCCCCAAGCCCATCCTCTGGCAGAAGCTGCACAAATACCTCACCCTTGTGAAGACGGATCTCAGCCCAAAGGTATCCAACCCCAGGTAAAGGCAGAGGGATCCCAAAGAGCCAGGCTCTGGCTTGGGCATCCGCTGCCCACCCATCTCTAAGTCTTCCCCGTACGGGACCGGGGGGAAGAGCCCCGGTTCCCAGGTAAAGCCTCCGCAGGAGTCCGGGGCTGGGGATGGTGTTGGGGCTGGGGCTGGTGGTGTTGGGGCTGGATCCAGCCACGCGGCTGCTTCTGGATCACGATCCCTCTGCCAGCAAACTTGTGGCCAAGCCCCCAAGAGCAGCTGGGATGGAGGCATCTCTGTGCACCCTTCAGCGCCTTCCCTCCTGCCAGTCCGGGAGCAGTGTTAGAGCAGAGACAGCTCTGGGTTGTGTTGGTACAGCACCCAGGCAGGATCTGGCCTGAGCCAGAGACTCCCACCTGCTGTAATAATCCGCCTCCTCCTCCTCCCTGCAAATCTAGCCTGCATTTTAAGCCTTCCCTAGGATAAGCTGAAGCTCAAGCCCTACTTAGAGCAGGGATCTGAGCAGCAAGGTTGAGCTGACGTTGGATGGGATGCTAGAAACCCAGCATAGATTAAAGCAGCCAGTTCCCACTTCAGACCAGTTCATCCCATTTCTGGGAGCCTGGGTTCACACCAGGTGAGTGCCGGGGTGCCTGGGAAGGATGCCGGCAGCCCCAAGAGGTGGCAGAGGTGAATGAACCTGAAGGCAAGCGAATAATTAACCTGTTCCCTGAGCAGCAGCGGCAGGACACGGGGCTTTTCTCAGCACTTGCCCCACTGCAGGCAGACTTTACCCAAGCCTGTGCCTTCAGTGTGGCCAATTAGGTAATCATTAACGGGCTCCCTTCTTGGAATTGAAACTTCTGAGGCTAATGAGAGGGTACGCGCCCTGGCAGGGTCCAAAAACTTCCCGTTGCCTGGGGGTTAGTCGGGTGCTTTGGGAGTGAGCGCTGGGGGGCTCGGTGGCTGGTTGGGTGAATTTGGGGGATGGATGCGGGTGTTGGTGGGGAGAAGGGAAGGGCTGAGGCTGCCCCGTGGCATCTGCCAGGCGCCCTGGGTACCACGCAGCACGCCGGAGGACGTCCAAGCCAAACCTGACCTCCCCACCAAAAATGGCCTCGTTAGCCCTCGCTGTGTGTCACTGATGAGTTCATTTATAATGTGCATGGAGGGAAGTGAGGGGCAACGCTGCCCCTCTGCCCCCAAGGGAGGTTCCCCCTGAGCACAAGTGATTCCAGCCCGTCCCCTTCCCCAGCCTCCAGCAGGACGTGCCCAGCCTGGAGGTGCTTGAACACGAGCTGGCCTGGATGAAGGAAACGCTCTCCCAGCTGGGGTCCCCCATCGTGCTTTGCCACAACGACCTGCTCTGCAAGAACATCATCTACGACGGGACGCAAGGTTCGTGGCAGCAGCTTCGCACGCCCGGCGGAGGGGTCTGTCCCTCGCCCGCCTCCCCAGGGGCTGGCGGCTCCATCTCCAGCCCTCTCACAGCCCCTGCCTTTGCCTCCGCAGAGCACGTTCGCTTCATAGACTACGAGTACACTGGATACAACTACCAGGCTTTCGACATTGGAAACCACTTTAATGAGTTTGCGGGTGAGTCGGGCTCCTCTCTGTGGCACCAAAGGTCCCCCCCAGTTGCAGCGGCTGCCCCAGGGTCTCCCCGTCCCTGGGGATGGAGGAGGCAAGTTGCATCCCCAGTCCCATGGTGGGAAATGGGGCAGCTCCTCCTCGGGCTGCCTGGGGTTAGAGCGATGTGCGAGGGAGGGTCTCTGCTGGCGCTGGGCGCTGTGCTGCTGGCGAGCAGCCTGGCTGCTGCGGGGATGCAATGCCTGCAACGAGCCCAGCTCTTAATCACGCAAGGGCTGGGTGCGTGCCTCGAACCAGCGGGTTGATCCCTGGCTTGTGCAAGCCCGGAGCTGCAGGGGTTTTGCTCACCCGGTCACGCACAGGGAGAGCCCCGTGGTCACGCAGCTTTGCCCTGGAGAAACCCTCCCGTTCGCTCTTCTGCCCCTTGGGCATCGCTGACCCCCGGCTCCCTCGCAGGCGTGAAGGAGGTGGATTACCGCCTCTACCCCAGCAAGGAGACCCAGCTGCAGTGGCTGCGCGCCTACCTGCAGGCCTACAAGCAGCTCACCCAAGGGGACCAAGGAGGCACGGGGGTGTCCGAGGAGGAGCTGGAGGCTCTCTACGTGCAAGTGAACAAGTTTTCTTTGGTGAGTGGAGATGGGAAGGAGCCAGCCTCTCCTGAGGGCTGCCCATGGGACGGGTTTTCCTCTGCTCTCGGGTGAGACAGGGCTTCGTGCTGTAGCTCGGCTGGCAAGAACAGGGGTGCAGGTACCAGCCCGGGGGTTTGGGGGCACCTGGGGCAGGAGGCTGCCCTGAAGAGCCTGGCTGCACTTCAGAGGCGCTGAACCCCTGGGCAAGGTCAAAGACAGCGTTGGCCACCTGCCATCCCACTGAAACGTGCCAAGGGACAGCATGTCTCTGATAGCTGTGGCCTTGGGCATCTCTTCAGAGAGGCCAGGCGGACCCTGGGCGCAGCTGAGCGTGAGGAAATCCTCCTTGGTAAATGCCATGGGCAGGCAGAGCCAACTTTCTGGAAACTTAGGGCAAAATCTTGGCTGGTTTCCTGGCTGGAGCTGCCAGGAGGGGCATCCCGCCTGCAAAGGCAGAGGCCGGTATCCTGATCATGTTGTGTTGCTGTTCAGCATCCTTCCTGCTGGCATCCCTTGCCCGGGCTGGGACCAGCATATAAAACCACACGTGTGGGCCAGCCCCAGCTGGCTGCCACCCCGTGTCCTGTCGTCACAGCTGCGGGACTTCTGGGGCCCGGCCAGGAGAGGCGTGAGCGACTCGTCCCGCGGGCAGGGATGCTCCATGCCCATTTCTGATCCCCGTTTTGTCTGTTGCAGGCATCCCATTTCCTCTGGGCGTGCTGGGGCCTGATCCAGGATAAATACTCTACCATAGACTTTAACTTCTTAAGGTGAGTCCGCCGGGGCTAGGGTGACATTTGCTCCCAGTGACTGGAGCAGGAGGATCCCAATGGTCCCTCCATGCCGGAGGGATCCTCTGTGGCCAGGAGACACAGGGCTGGGGCACGAGCATCTCATGTCTGTCCCTCTCTCCTCTCTCGGCAGATATGCAAAGCTAAGGTTTAAACAGTACTTCAAGATGAAGCCGGTGGTCACAGCCCTGCAGATCTCTAAATAGCATCTCCAGCCTGTGAGACCCTGAGCTATTTTGTCCTTGCTGCGTCCACAGCCCTTGCATCCCCCTCGCCCCTTCCCCACCCCAGCCGGGGGCGAGGGCAGGTCCTGATGGTGGGAAGAGGGAGGAGAGGAGCTCTGCCCCAGCCACCGATTAAAGGGGACCCTGGACATACCTGAAACTGGACCGTGAGATGCTAGAGAGGACCACGGCCTCAGAGAGGCCCCTGCCTACGCAAGGAAGCCTTACCATCGCCTTAACGCCGAGCCCTGGCTCGGCCCCGGTGCCTGGCAGGTCCATGCTTTGCTGGCACTACTGCTGCTTGGCCTGGCACCCCGTTTGCTCCCTCTGTGCTGTCCCTGAGGGGGGAAACGGGTCCCCCCCCATCTGCTCAGGAGCCCCAGAGCTGCCCAGTTGCTTTAGCTGCCCAAAGCACACACCGTGCCCATTGCCTTCACTGCTCCCTCCGTCCCTTCTTGCCCTGCCTGCTCGGTGCCGTCTGGGCTCCCACCCCCAAACCAGCACCTTTCTCGGGTCAGTATTGATCCTGGGCTTGGGACCCTTTTCCATGAGGGGTGGGTGCTGCTGTGCTCCGGCTCGGATCGTGCAAAGCGGCAAGGGGCAGCGACAGCCATGAGCTACACAGGCTTGGGACCAGCGGGCTTTTGCCGGTGAGCGCTGGGTGCCTGCACCCCCTGCGATGTGCTCAGCCCGTGGCTGGCTCTGCTTTTCCCCACGGTGGTGGTCTCCCAGACTCCCATTAGCTCCCTGCTCCCATCACGGCTTCCCTCAGCATCCTGTGCTGCCGGAGCAAGGGGCTCCCAGCTCTGCCTTCCCCATCTCCCCCAGGGCCAGGGGGGTCGATCCTGCCCTTGCATGGGCACCATCCCTGTGCTCCTCTCTTGGCTGTGTCCCTGCGTGGGACCCCCCGGCAGGAGGTTGAACGAAGCCGCCCTGCTCCATGAGCCGCACACAGCTTCATCCCGTCGGCACTCAGCTGCTCCCCCACCACAGGCTCTGCGAGGGCGATCCTGGCCTGCTGAGCACTGTCCAGCTCATGACAGTGGTTGTGCATGGGCTGGGGGATGGGATCAGCCCCCTCTGCCCCTGCCTTGGCTGCTTGGCGAGGGGTATGGGGACAAGGTGGCCGTCCCCTCCCCATGGGCACAGGAACTTGCCCCCCGCAGCAAGAACCGAGACTGTTGTTGCATCTGGTGTTCGTTTTGGTGCAAAATAAAAGCTGCTGGTAGCTGGAAAGGGGGGATGGCAGATCTGTGGGCGCTGGTGCAGGACTTGTGCTGGAGCAGGGACAGCATCCCTGGGACCTGGGGGTGCACTCGGCCCTTCTGCAGCCAGAGGTGCTGGTGGAGGTCTCTCCTCCCAGGGTGGGCTGCTGATGTCCCTCCATGCTCCTGACCTCCCTTCAGGCGTTTGCAGGCAGCACTCGCTGCCCCTTCCCTGCAGGCAGCGACCGCCGAGGATTGTCCTTGTCCCAGAGCGATGCCCTGTGGTTTAAACCAGCCTTCTGCAGAGCTGATCCCAGATCTTCATCATGGTCCCCCCCCGAGGCCCTGCTGGGCTCCGGGTCTGCAAGGGCAGGTTGGGGCACTTGGCTGCAGCGGGCACTGGGTGGAAGAGGCTGAACCCCAAAGCTGCTGCCAGGTGGGGCGAGACCTCAAGAAAACACAGGCGAGAGGTGGGAAGGAGAGGGGAGCAGCAGGACCCACCGCGGATGGACAGGGCAGGAGAAAGAGCTAAGAAACAGCACGAGTGAAGACATCGCAGGGAGCAAGAGCCTTAGGAGGGGGCTGTGCTGGAAGAGGGGCAGGGAAGAGGGGGACAAGCACCCCCCAACTATGCCCTGAGTGCCCAGGGTGAGAGCTGCCCATCCAGCCCTCGGCTCTCCCAGACCCCAGGCTGGCAAAGTCCAGACCCAGATCTCTGCTCCAAAAAGTCATCTTTATTGTGCCAAGGGGTTGGGGGACAACTGTAAACAAGTATGTGAAATATACAGGTTAAGTTACTCATCGTCTTATTAACAAAATAAAGCTCTATCTATATTTACAGTCTTTTAAAAAAAAAAAAAAAAAAGAGGAAGAGCTGCATCTTTGTAGGGTGCATCTGCTTCCAGCCCCCTCTGCAGCACAGCCCATCCCACCCTGGGGGCTGGCACCCCTTCCCCAGGGACCCCGGCCCCTGCCAGAGCAGCACGGGGAGGGGGAATAAATAAAGCACTGGCAAAGGAAAAGAGAGGAGAGAGGCGTTTGCTGGGTGGTGAGGAGGCAGGACCCTCCCGTGGATAAACAACGTCCTGACGGCAGCCCTGCGGGGTGCAGGGGAGCAGCACCGGGGCCCCGATGCTGCAGAGCCGCTGCTCCAGACCCCCACCCTGGGGCTGAGCGCATGGGTCCGCTGCAAAGCCCCCACTGCAGGGCTCGTCCCCCCGCTGCAGCCTGGAGCCCGGGCGGCCACGGCTCCTTCTGCGCCCCAGCAAGGTCCCCGCGGTGCCAGGCTGGAGGCCAGGCTGTGGCTGCAGCCCGAGCTGCGGTGCCTGTTTCTGGCTGTTGCCACAGGGCGGTGCACGGACTCTGCGCACAGCCGGACACCGTGCGCGCACAGCCGGACACCGTGTACACACAGCCGGACACCGTGCATGCGCAGCCGGCCACACAGCCATGCTGTACCCCAAACACCCCTGGGCTGGGCTCTGACTGGAGCAAGGGTTTGTTTTTTTTAATGATTTCTTTTTTTTTTTTTTAATTGCTGCTATTTTTCTCTCCCGCTGTGGTTTTCACGATGCAGATCACAGGCAGAGCCAGGGCGCGGGAGGGAGAGGTGCCCAGGGATGGATGGGGCACGTACCCACCGCAGCCGGGGCTTGTGCCCGGCCGTGCCCGGGGCAGGGGCTGGCGGAGGGCCGGGGTAACGGCGGAGGGCCGGGGTAACGGCGCAGCCAGGGAACAGGCACCCGCTTTATTTACAAAGTGGGCCAGAGCTGTCAGGAGCATAAAGGGCTCCTCGGAGCCCTTGGCTGGTACTTGGGGCAGGCGAGAGCTAAAAATGGCTCCATGGGAATTTGCTGGCAGGCTCTAAAGACCGAGTGGGAAACACGGCGGGGAGGTCAGGCAGGGCTGAGCGAGGGACAAGCGTGTCCCCATCCTGTGTCCCCAGCAGCTGGGGCTGGCAGCTGCAGGTGAGGCTCTCTGCAAGGGACCCGTGGGTGCTGGAGGGCTGGCAGATGCTCTGGAGGTTTTCCCACACCCCGATACCCTTAGGTAACTCCTGGGGGGCTGCAGGTGGGTGACAGCTCAGCAGCCATGGCACCCACATCCCTGGGCCAGGTGGCCTCAGCTCCCCATGCCCCCGCCACCGGAGCAAGGCTGAGCCAGCCCTCGCCAGCTTGCCCAGCGGGGTCAGCCCATCCCGGCCATGGCCCCATGCAGCGCATACCACTGCTCATCACTCCACTGGGAAGCACCCCCACCCAAAACGCTGGGATGCCCGCCGTCGGGGGACCCATTTGCCGGCAAGCAGCGGGGACTCCTGCTTGCCAGGGTAGCAGCTCTCCTCTGCTCCCACCGCAGCCCTTCGGCTGAGCCCCGTCCCATCGGGGGATGCTCTGGCCTCTTTCCTGGTGGCAGCCAGCCCTGCCACCCCCACCCGCAGCCCCCCCGGCCCCCCTCAGTCCGTCAGCACCACCAGCTCGCCATCGCTCTTGTCCTCGCCCTCCGAGTCCTCCTCCTCGCTGTAGCGGTACATCTCACCGTCAGCCACCGAGTGCCCATCATCCCCGCCGTCACCCTCCTTGAGGCTGCGCGTGTTGACGATGACGGGCATGCTGGGGTCCATGCTGCGGGGCAGGTAGTGCTCCATCAGGGGCGGCGTCAGCTGCATGCCCACCGGCCGCTGGTACAGCACGTCCGAGGAGGCGGGGGGCATCTGGCTGCCCTGGGGCCTGCAGGACAGGGGAATGCGATCACCGGCCGGGGCACTGAGGTGCTCCCCTGCCTCCCGGGGCACCCACCCCGCGGACACCTCGGCGAGCCCCCTCGGACGAGAGCAAGGGGCGCGTTACCCTATCAAGTAGCCCTGCCTGGCGTCCTGCCGCCGGTTCCTCATCAGTGCCTTGTACTCGCCCACGCGCAGCCGCTTCCCCTCCACGATGCAGGTGCGTTTGGGTCGGGGCTTGTACTTATAGTCGGGGTATTTCTCCAGGTGCTGCCGGCTCAGCCGGGCTTGCTCCTCGTAGTAGGGCTGCTTCTCCTGGTTCGTCATGGATTTCCACCGGGAGCCTGTGCAGAGAGGAGCCACGGAGCATGCTTACCCCCTGCCCGCTGTGATGACACCCACGCCAGCTCCCGGCTGGGATAGCCGTTGCAGGAGTTAATGGATGCTCATACCACCCCCTGTGCGAAATGAATTTGCACACAGCCGGCGAGAGCGGCTGCAGCGGTGGGAGCCCCGTGCCGCAGAGGGCAGCCAGCCCTCCCGGCACACCGGGAACAGGTCCCTGGCCCTGACCTTCCCCGGGCACCTCTCGGGCCACGGCTTTCGATCCTCTCCAAGGTATGGCGAGCAGGTGCTGCAGCTAAAATAGGCTGTGCCGGCGTGTGACTCGCATTCCCCCACTGGCTGACCTTTATTGTCATCGCTGCCAGTACCCCGGGCAGGAGGGCAAAGCAGGGCACAGCACAAAGGCTGCTGGGCTGGGAGAGGGGCTCGGGGCCAGGCTGGTGGAGAGAAGGGATTAATCCCCGCAGGTCAGCACCTGGGAGGCTGCAGCAGTGTCCAGTTTGGGAGTGAGGACAAGCTGGAGATGCTTGGAGACCCTCAACAACCTTGGAGATGCTCACCAGTCAACAGGACACAGCCCTGAGCATCCTGATGGGACTGGGGAGCCAGCTGGGCTTTGGGCTGGGCTTTGGGCTGGGGCCCTCCAGAGACACCCCTCCATCACCTCAGTCCTCCTGTGTCCCCGTGTGCCCCTTTCCTGGGTGTCCTTCACCCACTCGCACGGCCCAGCTCCCCCAGGGAGCTCCACCTCCCACACCCGCACCACGAGCCAGCTGGCCCAGGTACACCAAGGCACGGAGGCACGCAAGCCCCTTGCCCGCGGTGGCCAGGTGTCCTCCACCAGCTCCTTCCCCACGCGCTTGGCCCCTCGCACCGGCTCGGACCCACATTTCCAGGCGCAGGAGAGCACACTGGAACCGAACCCCCCGCCTGGGTGCGTACCTGCTCTGGACCGCTCATCTGTCTGCAGGTATCCACTTGCTAAATTTGCACCCCTCGAGCAGCGAGCGGCTCTGGCTCCCTGGGCAGAACCGCACCAGCTATTTAAAGCCACGGACATCTACCTTGACAGCAAGCAGCTCACCACAGAGCACCTGCTCCTGGACCCCCCCGGCCCCCATGGTCACGAGAGGTAAACGGAGCAGATGCTGCCCACGTGCTCCTTCAAAGGGAAAAGCTTGGCGGTTGTTTCTTTTTTTTTTTCTTTAACGAGCAGAGCTGCTAAAACGAGTCCGTGGCAGAGCGAGGTGCGGGCGTCGGAGGTAACCCACGGCGCAGCTGCATTGTGCCGCTGCACGCTCGCTCCTGGCCCTTTGGACAGGCTCGCTGGTGACCACATCGCTTGCTTTTAATAGTGACATGGTCGTGGGGTAGGGCTGGTGGGACTGAGAGCCGTAGCAGGACCGCTGCTGTCAGCGGGGTGCAAGATGTTGGCTGGATGAGGCCCATGATGCTACAACAGGGTCAGCATCATCCTAGCCCAGCTCCGCGCCGCCATCCCCGGCACTCACCCAGGATCTTGCTGATGCTGGAGTTGTGCATGTCCGGGAAGGCCTGCAAAATCTTCCTCCTCTCGTCCTTCGCCCACACCATGAAGGCGTTCATGGGCCGCTTGATGTGGTTGTTGTTCCTGGACTCGGGGAAGTGCCGTGAGCCTGCAAGGGAAACCCCGGCCGAGGTCAGGAGCCAGAGGAAGGAGCAAGCGGGGGGTCACACCACAGTGCTCGCAGCCGTCCTTACCGTCCATCTCACAGGTCAACAGAGCCTCGTCCAGCCGGTGGGCAGGGGTCTCCTCCATCCGCTCCTTCACTGGGGAAGAGTCAATCCCGATGTGGTCCTGCGGGAGAGTCAGGAACCAGCTCCAAACCAGGGAGCCCGCCCGTGGACAGAGACCCGGCTCTGGCCACCAACAGTGGGGACGGAGAGGGGGATGGCAGCGACCCGGCGGGCATCCCTCACCTTGCGGTAGGGGTTGCTCAGCGATCCCTCCATGGTCCCGCTGTGGCCGTGCAGCAGCTGCCGCGCGTCCTGGATGGCTTTGGTGATGGCATCACCTTCGCCCAGGAACCCTGGCAGGACACCGGCACGGGCACCCATCAGTGCCAGCGCCCGCTCCTCCGACACCCCGCAGACCCCATCCCACCCCAGCAACCACAACTGCGTGCCCCCAGGGGTGGCACAGAGTGGCAGGTGCCCACCCAGGCCACCCCAGGGAGCAGAGATGTCCCCTGTCTCTGGGAGGTGGCCAAGGGAGGGCATGGGACCCATGAAGGCACTTGGGAACCCACCCAGAGGCAGGTTGGACGGGCTGGTCTGCAGGTCCCTGGCGGCCCCGTGACTCGGCGTGAGGGACTGGCAGCCGCTCATCTTCAAACTGGGCGAGCTGGAGGCACTGGGGAGGTCGGAACCTTTGGGTTTGGCCGTCAGGTTCAGCGGCTGCGAGGTCTCCTGCAGCAGAGGGGAGGGAGGGTGAAGCGCAGCCCCCGCAGCACCCCGCTCCAGGGGATGGAGGTGCTTTGGGGCTGTACCTGCATCTGGAGGTGGCCCGAGCCAGCGGGTCTCTTCAGCGTGGGAGGAGGGGGGCTGTGCAGCAGCTGCACCGGGTAATCCACTGCGGGGAGGAGAGGGAGAGGGGTTGGGGGACGAGGCCACCCCGCAGGGCTGGGGCAGTCCCGGGGGACCCCGCTCACCTGGTTTGCAGGGGATGGGCTGGATGGGCAGCGCTAACTGGGAGTCGGGAGTGACGGGGAGAGGCTGGTGGCTGGGGGTGAAGGCAGGAATCATGACGTAGGGCATGTTGACCTGCTGGAGAGAAGAGGGGGAGAGAAGCGGAGACCAGATAACCGCTGCGGGATGCTGCAGGCAGGTGCCGTCCCCTTGCCTGGCCCTGGGAGGGGACACGAGCCCGGCAGGCGAGGGGGCTGCAATCACCCAGCACGGGAAGGGGGACACGGGGAGGTGTCCCCGGCCTTTACCTGGATCTGCTGCTGCAGCAGGTTGATTTTGTGCTGCTGCTGGATGAGCTGCTGCTGCTGCTTGGCGATCTGGCGGAGGGGAGACAGTGGGGCTCAGCGGCATCAGTGGCAGCGCTGAGCTGGCCCCAGCGGGGCTATGGCCCGGCACGGAATGCCCCAACGCCGGCAAAATGGAGACGAGGGCCGTGGGGAGGGCAGGCAGGGGGTGGCTGAGCTGCCCCCGAGCCGCCTCTGGGGGCACGGGGAGAGAAACGGGCTGGGAGGGATGGTGTCACCTCCACCCTGGGGATGCCAGGGGCTGTCACCCCTGCCCTTAGCACCGCATGGGCCACCGGAGAGGAAAAATAGGTGTCCAGAGAGCAAAGAGAGCACAGTCAGGAAGGACCCAGTGTGGTTTAATTATTTTAAGGAGTGCAATTCCCATCTCTTTTGACCCTCATCCTCCTGGGACCAGGGAGCAAGACAGGGAGTCTTTGGGATGGGCGCAGAAAACGGGAGGGTTTCTGGATGGACGGAGAAGTCCCATTGCCCCCCGATGCCAAAGCCACCTCCCCACCACTCCCAGGGGGACCCTGTCCTGGTCCCGCACCCGCGGCCAGCAGATCCCAAAGGGATCCCCGAAGGGATGGACGGTCCCTGCCAGACGCTTCCCCCGAGCAGGCTGCCCGCAGGGACCCGAGCCCACCTGCTCTTGCTGCTGCCGTGCCAGCTCCATCTGCTGCTGCTGCTTCTCAAAGAGCATCGCGGCCATGTTCTTCTGCTCCGAGTGGGCCGTCAGGAGCTGGTCCCGCAGTGTGGACAGCTGGTTGATCATGACAAGTAACTGGAGCTCCTTCTCCGCCAGGCTCTCCTGGGTTCCTGGAAGAAACCGAGCGGCTGCGGGTCAGAGGCTTGGGGAGGGTGAACAGCATGACCACCACCATTGGGTGCTGGTGGGCGATGCGTGGCCAGGGGCTGGCTAGCGCGTGGCGGGGATAAAGACCCCCATGTGCTGAACCATCCCCTCTGTGCAGTCAGAGGCAAGCTTTCATCAAGGATGCTCGCCCCCCAAAAAATAAAAGTAATGTTTTGGTTAAAAAAGTACAAATCCCTATTAAATACACACACTCGCAAGCACACCTCCCTTCCTGCTAAGGTGGGAAATGCCGTGCTTCCAGCCCAGGCTGCCCGGGCGCAGGAGGGAGGTGGGTGGCCGGGGGGAGACCTCACCTTTCACTTCCTTGGACTCAGCGGTGTTTCGGCCCAGCAGCCGCTCCTTCCAGTCGCTGGACAGTAATTTCTCGATGGTTGGCATCACTGTCCGCACCGGCAGGCACCGGGGTCAGCAGAGCAATGGGAGGGAGAGGACAGCGAGGTGAGCACAGCCCTAGGCTGTGCGCCATGGCGCAGGGTGGCTCTTCCCATCCCACAGCTTTGCAAAAACAACGAGGGGCCCAAAGGGAGCGGGAGTGGTCCCAGAGGCCGCTTGGAAACCTTCCTTACCCTCCTTCAAGTTCCTGTTGAAGTCCAGCTTCTCCTGGCCGCTGACGGCCGGCTCGAAGGCAGAGCGCCGGGGCTCCAGCGCATCGCCGGCGGGCGAGCGGGACTCCTGCGGCACACACAGCATTACTCGGCACCCACTCCCGCGGACGGGGACGTCCCCAGCTCTCCAGGCAGGAGGTACTGGACTGGTGGGATGCTTTGAGCTGGCCCCACCGGTGGGATGCTCGGAGCCGGCCCCAGCCAGCTGAGTGCTGGACCACGCTGCCAGGCACATTCCCCCCAGCCCAGCTTGAGAGCATCTCTGCTCTTCATGCCACAAAGACTTGTTTGCTGGAGTTTTCTACTATTTATTTAGACAGCCTAGCTCCTCTGAGCCCTGGCCCCTGCAGGAGGCAGCGCGGGGAACGGGAGGGCTGAGGCTGCTGGTCAGGGGGAGAGAAAACCCAAGAGCAATTAAAAAGGGAGGCTGAAGGGACAGAGCTCATCTGGAGGTGGCCACGGGGAGCTCCACGCCAAAGGCAAAGCACTCAAATCGCAGAGCTGACCCGAGAGCATCAACAACAGCCAGAAAGCCTTGGGGAGCCTCAGGTTTCAGCTTTGTTTCCTCGGGATGAGGAAAAACCACGCGGGGAAACAACCCCCCCCCTCTGCCAGGGGCCGGAGCCCAGGTCCAGAGCGGGGATGGCTGCCATGCTCTGCCAGCCCGGCGCCACCCAGCCAGGACCAGTGTTTGCCACAGCCGTGGGACCCACCTGCGGCAGGGCCTGGGGGTCGGTGCCCTCCCTCGGCGGTGGCCCCGGCGGGTCGTTGGGACGGGGCTCGGTGCTGGGGGCAGCCCCCGGCGGGGACTCGTAGCCGCCCTCCTTCTTCTCCTCCGTCTTGATGGTGCAGTTCACCATGCTGCCCGCTCCATCGAGCTCCAGGTGGGAAGAAACGGGGCTCCTCATGGACATCCTACGGGGTGGCAGGGCCGTCAGCAGAGCCATGGGGCACCCCCGGCCATGGGCACCCCTTTTCCCAGCCCTGCCCCATACTGGGGTGCCCTGTGCTGCTGGTTTGTAGAGGCAATGGTCTCGCCTTTTGCCATGGCTTGGTGAAGCTGAGCCCTCGTTCCTGGCTTCTTGAGCTTGGGTTTTAGCAAATTTGGGGCTCAATGGCCAGAAGCTCTGAGGGAAACAAGCCCAACAGACCTTTTTTTTCTCCTGGTCCCAAAGAAAGCCCACCTAGAAGCGTGGGATTTAGGGCCAGTACGAGCACATGCGCTTCATCCAGCAGCCTGGCAGAGAGCAACCCAAGGCTCACCGCCCCGGAGACCCGTGCCAGACCCGAGCCAGCACCCCGGGGGTCCCCGGCTCTCGAGCCCCCCCCACGCTGCCCCAGGAGCTGTGCCTAGAAAGCCGGCGGGGCGGCAGGCCGGTTTCCCGCTCCGACGGGAAATGGAAATCCTGGCCCCGCCGAACAATGGCTGGGACGGCCACCAGAATCGCTCCTCCGGGAGTCCCTGGCATGGCGCGGAGCTGGGACCGGCTGAGCCCCAGCCAGGACAAGGGGCCAGCCCTGGGGAACGGCTCTCCTCGGCTTCACCAGCGAGGCTGTGGGTGCCAGTCCAACTCCCGGTGATGCCAGCCACTCGGCCGGGCACCACAGAAGTGACCGTGAGCTGTGATGGGGGACGGGCTGTATAACCCCAGGGCACCCCAAGCACGGCCAGAGCCAGTATTTTCAATGGGATCTGCCCCAAACAACGTGTCACAGCCGGTGCCAGGGCTGCAGGGACCATATCCCCGAGCGAGTGCTGGGCACGCCGGGAGCTCGCCGGGCCTTCGCCGCAAAGGGATCAGCCGTGTGCAAGGGGCAGCGCCTGCCTGCAGCCGTGCTCGCAGGGATTTGCCTTCTCGGGGCCACCAACCCTCAGGCTGCACAGCAAGAATGGGAACAAATATTACCCTCCCGAAGGTTGCCTTTCAGGGAGGAATAATGGGAAAAGGAGGCTGTTAAGGAAGGGATTTACACCGGCCGCTGCCAGGAGCCAGGATCCGGGACCACAGGGGCTGCCGAGGCGGGAAGGGGCCGTGGTGGGATGGGGAGAGCATCCTGCCCGGGCTCTGGCACCCCACAACTGGGACCCCCCGAGCTCTGCTCCCTCTTGCCTCCCCGCACCCCGAGGGCTCACCGGGACCCCCTGAAATCAGGGCTGAGCCAGGGCTGGGGTGGGGGGCTGAGCCGGGGCTGCCTGACTCGGGCAGCAATTACATAACAAACAAAGCCCAGCTCAAGCTGCGAATTAATCAAACCGCTGAAAATAAAACCTTCCTCTCAGGAACTTCAAACAAAAGAAACGAAAACAACAAGGCCGGCTGGGTAATGAAAAGCCAGGGCTGTGAATAGGGGACAAAAGGAAGTGGAACAATGGGGTGTTGGACAAAAGCAATAAAGTAAAGGGAAGTGTGACAGCTCCACAATAGGGCACTGTGCGCGCCAGCCTTTCTGATCTTAGCGGGGCTTTTTTTAATCTCAGTTCCCTTGCCCTCCGCTGAACAAACCATCGCACTGGCCGGGCCGGCGGGCTTCCTCCCGCCATCGGCATCACCCAGTATCTGCCGCATCCTGCGGCACCGCCCGCGTCGCCCCTTCCTGCCCCCGGCTCACCTTGGCCAGCCCGGCGGCAAGGAGGGCAACCTGGGCACGGCCAGCGCCCGCCCGAATAACCCATCGCCTGCCTTCGACACGCCTCGGCCGGGGAGGAACCGGACACGCTTGGCAGCAGTGGCGGGCAGCCAGCGGGAAGCCGTGCCCACGGCTCTGCCAGCTCCACCGAGGCAGGATTTGCCCTGCGAGGCTGCCCCAGAGCCTGCGCTCTCGATGTGCTACAGGTGGGGAAACTGAGGCACAAATGCATGGCAGCTGCAGCACCTTGCCCTGGGCGCTTTCCTAACTCAGGTCCTGCAGGTGTGGGTGCACAGCCGCCCGCTCCTTCCAGCCTTTTTGGTTTTTTAAAGGCAAAGGCCCCTGCTCAGTGCATCCCTGCCAGGGATCCCTCCCTCCCTCCCTCCCTGTGGCTGGGATGCTGCCCAGCCCCGGGCTGCCCCCGTGCCCAGGCAATGGGGCGGCAGCAGCAACGCTGCAGCACTGAGCGATGCCTTCGCTACCTTTGGTTTGAGACCCGCACAAAAGCAACGTCCCGCTCCTCCAGCAGGTCACATTTCTATTGTACTTAACCTCCCGGTGCCACTGGAAGTTTACTCTTAAAATGGGGCCGGTACTTTAATAGGGGTCTGTTTGAAAGGGGCCTCATTGTGGATTTATCATACGGTTTGCCGAACAAAAAAAAAAAAGAGAGAAGAAAAAGGAGCAAACAGCGCCGTTATCTTGTTACAGGGCTGGCTCCCGGCAGCCCTGGGCTTGGGCTCAGGTGCTGGGCTCGGGGCTGCCGGTGCAGACAATAGGACGGGAACAATTGCCTTGGCACCGGGAGCATCACAGATCTTCCCTTTAATGTTTCCCATTTAATGCAGGGCGGAGGGGAAGGGAGGGAATGGCATTGGGATGCAAAGTGCCAGCCTGGAGGGCCGAAACCGGACCCGCCGGGGCGCCACGAGGCCTCGGGGAGGGACCAGGGAGCCATGGGGCTGCTTCCTCCCGGCACAGCATTTTGGGGAGCGCGAGGGGGGTTCATCTCACAAGCACTGAAGCCCTAAAATGCCCATACTGTGCAGGCATCGATGTGCTCACCTTGCCTCCAAACTCCAGCCCAGCAAGTCCAAGGGCTGAGATTTTCGGGATGGCGACGGCTTTTCTTTCTCCATTCGTACCCCCGACCGGCACGTCCTGCAATTCTCCGCCTGGCCGTGCCACCCTTCCTGCCCGCCAGCCGATCCTATCTGCCCCATTTGTGCTGCAGCAGAACAGCTCGAAAGGCCGGGGGGGCCGAGGTGCCAGCAAGCCCCCACCCTGCCTGGCACCGCAGCAGCTCGGGGAGCGCTGGCGAGATGCCGAGACCCCCCCAGCACCCAGAGCCTCCTCCCGGTCGCTTGTGTGGGCTCTGGCTTTGCTGCCAGCATCGTCCCACTGGCACAGAGCAGTAAGGGGAAGAAAAGTCAAAAAGCTGCCCCGGCAAAGGTGTGGTGCCGGCTGGACCAGGCTTTCACCCCACAGCAGATCCTGCTGTAGTCATAAGAAAAGGGTTTCTGCTCACAGGGTGGCTGGAGGGAGACTGCCCGAAGGCAGCGGGGCCGTCTGCCCATGGCTCGGGCAGGGACGAAGCAGGAGCTGAGGTTCCACGAAACCCAAGCTCTTTGCAAAAACACCGGTGAGCGCAGGAGGCCAGAAAGCCACGAACACACAAAGTCTCCGATGCTGCCAGGGCACGAGGAAGAGCCACAGCGCTGCTCCGCTCGGGGCAGCGGCACGGCCGCCTTCGCCGGTCCTGGGAGAGGACGCGAGTGCGGGAATGGCCCCACAGCCCTGCCCCGTGCCGTGGCACGCCTGCCTCGGGCTGATCCTGCCCCTCGACGGGGGGCTGATCCCCCCAGGGGACTGCGGTGCAAGGGCCCCCGCAGAAGGGGGACTTGGGGACAGTGGCCAGCAGCTGTTGGGGGCAGCCAGGCTGCCCAGGTTTATGGGCTGCCCTTGCCCCCGCCTGCCCATCAGGTTGACCAGGGCAGCAGGGGAGGCTCCTGGGGCTTTTGTTTTCCTCTCTCGCCCCAGTTCCAGGAGAAAGCTGTCAGTTCACGGGTTACGGCAGACTCTTCCCCTCAGGAGCGCAGCGTGGTACCCAGCCACCCTGAAACGAGCCCACCCATCCCGAGCAGCACATGGCCACTCACCCCGTGGCCGCATCCTGCCTCCACGGCCCACGTCACCGACCCAGCCGGGGAGAAACACTCAGAGCAAACACCCGAGAGGGAAAACACCGTACGAGCAAACACGGCAATGCCGACGAGAGCCGGGGAGGCGCAACACCACCACCGTGCATGCACCGGCCACGTGCAGCGTTTGCAGCCCCCGGCACCCCCTCGAGAGAGAGCAGAGGAAAAAATAAGACACACACGGACGTTTTCTTCTCCTAAGCAGGGTCCGAGGAATCCCGGCCGGCCACCAGGACAGACAATAGCCCGTCTCCTGCCAGATGAGAGGGCCGCTTTCCTGCCAGACTTGGAATGTCCTTTCGGGGCTGTTTCCAACCGTTTCCGCCCGGCGTGCCTTCACACATAAAAGAATGGATGGCTTCCTCCGCCGTGCCCGGGCAGGGATGGCCAGGGACGGCCAAGGCAAACGGCCCCGGCCAGGGGAAGTTCATGGCTGCCATCATCCCCCAGGGATGCGGAGCATCCCGTGATGGCAGGTTATTCCCTGGGAAGGGCAAAGCAGGCGGCCGCGGGGGATGCGGGCTCTGCCACCCCCTGCTGTGGATGGAGGGGGATGCCAGCACGTTGGCTACACACTGCAGGTGAAACGGGGCAGAAAGTATAAGACCTCGGGGTTTACTGCTTCTGAAAAAGGAGGTTTTACACCCAGAAGACATCTGGATGCTGAACATGTTCAGCCCCAGAAATGCTGTCACCCCGCAAGAGCTGCAGCTCCACGTGTCCCCGACGGACGGCAGCCGCTCGGAGCAGCGGCACTCGCAGGACACGTGTTCCCCCGCGGGGCTGCGTCACAGGCGCGCACCCACTCGTGCTGCCCCGCAAACCAGGGTGCCGCAGGACGGAAACACTCTGCATTTGGGGGAGCGCGAGCCAGCACTTTACGTATCCTCAAACGCTGTGTTTTTAACATCTTACCTGTCAGCGGCGCTCCCGCGGAAAGCCACAACCTCCATCTGCCCCAGAAGGCTGCCGAGAGCTCAGGTTGCCGGAAAGGCTGCAAAATCAACACCCAGAAGGGAGATCTTTGGCGGCGGGGGGCATTTTGGGAGGGTAATGCCCCAGGGCTCAGAGGGGCAGCAGCAAGCGCCCAGCAAGCGCAGACCTGAGCAGCAAGCTGGCACCTGCATGCTAAGCCCTGCCACGGGCGGGATGATGGCCAGCCGATGGCTGCTTCACCATCCCAGAGAGCCCTCCAGACCCCAGCTGCCCCTCTCCATCCTGGCAAGACTTGGGGACCCATGGGAAAAGCTCCGGCGTCAGCAGGAGCTGGGATTTCCCACTGTCCACACCAAACAGACTGGTCTTTGTCCAACCTCCAGCCACCAGCAGTTCCCTGAAGGCAATTTCTCTCCCCCCGAAGGATAACGGCCTCCGAAAACATCTCTGCAGGGTCAGAGCAAAGCGGTGACGCTACGGTGAGAGCATCGGCATCACAGAAACTCCCGGGAACAGCCGGTGCAGGAAGGAGCAGGGGCCACCCCTCTGCATGTGCCGCCCCGAGCACCCCACCTTCCACCCAGGTCCCCTCTGTCCCCTCTCCGACCAGGCGTGGGACCCCGTCCTGGTGTCCCCCATGGGGATATCTCCCCCTTCGCTCTTGGAAGAGTTCCTATTGCCGCAGCCTCAGCGCTGCCACGTTACGGCTCTTTGCGGGGGGGAGCATCAATTCTCCATCCACTAAGATGAAAAGCAGCAACGCAGGTCTCCTATTACCACACAGCACTTGGAAGATTTAACCCTCAAGCAATTACAGCCAGCTAGCATAGCATTTACTAATTCTATCCAAAAAAACCCAACCTGCCTTCTTCAAAGGCCTCCGGGCCATATCCAGGACTGCTAATGAAATGCATATCTCTCTGATGCATGCCAGCAGAGAAGCCCTTCGGAGGTTCAAGGGGAAATTGAATCAATCCTGCTATTCAAAACTTGAGGAGAGAGAGAAAATAACCTGTATTAATCACTAAATTCACTTAAGTGAACACTTGCAAGACAGGGAGAAAAAGATGAATTCTCAGGCTGTGGCAGGGGGAAGAAGAGGACCTGGGCTGCTTCCCAGGACGGCTAAATGTCCTCCATCGCCTCCGCACACCGGGAGATCCCAGCTCTGTGTAGGTTGTCCCCGGGCACCGGCCGATGGCTCGTGAGAGCACTAAGCTACAGCAGATGGAGTCCTTAGAGGGCAGCTCTGTCCTCAGAGGCTCAGCTCCTGCTTTTCTGAGTCCAGCGGAATAATCCCACTTGCCAAAATCCACCTCGCCCCCTCGGGGCTCGCGCCCTGCCCCGTCCCTGCAGCGCAGGGCTGTCCCCTGCCTCGGCACCGGCCGGGCCCGAGGAGGCGGTGATGGAGCCTGGACACGCGGGATGCTCCCGCTGGGAACGGGAAAACGAGGCCTCCCGTGATAACGATGAGACAAGCACAACATATTCCCTGCGGGTACACGGGTCCATTTGATCCAGCCCGGCACACATTTTAACTGGGCCACGTCCCAGCCTCCTGATGCCCCCTCTTACTAACAATTTCCAGCTTACCGCTAACTCTGGTTTCACAGTGCTTTCAGGGGGTTTTTATCACCTTGCTCTGGTTTCTTATGAGGTGGCAGAGGGACGCACCGCTGCGAAATGCCTTCCTGTCTTGGCGTGAAGGATTACTCAGCCGCTGCCTGCCCGTGCTGCCCCCCAGCACCAGGGCTTTGCTGGGACCCCCTCTCCACCGCCCGGCCGTGCCTCCGCCACCCAAAATCCAGGGATGCCGCCTCTCGAGAGCCCGGCTGCGTTAGGATGCAGACAAGAACCAGCCAGTGGCTTTATAACTACCCAAATAACGAAATCAAATACAAAGAGGCGGTTGGATCCTTCCCCGGGTGTAAACTGGCACGGATCCACCGCCTTCACAGCCACGACCCAAACACATTTTTCCTTTACTGGGATGAGTGATAGGAGGGTTTTAAGTAGGGGAAAAATTAAACTGAACCTCAGGTGGAACTTCCTGGCCGTGAGATTTATTAGACGGGGAATGATCTCATCAGGGAAGCGGAGGAAACTCCATCGCGCTGGAATTATTTAAAACCGTGCAAAGCCCAGAGGAAGAAGGCGCGGGAACAATCCCAGCGACAGCCCATGTGATGGCCGGGGACCGCGCTGGTCATTCCCGTTTCCTGGCCTCAAGACGAGACAGTCTGCAGCATGGTTTGGTTTTTTTCCTCCACTCAATAAGGCGTACCAATAAGGAAAAATCTCCTTGCACCATCTCCGGCTTTGCAGGCAGATGGGTTTTTTGTCCAGGGAAGGTTATGCGGTTAAAAGCATCTTTAAGAGAAGGCCTGGCAGCCCCGGAGGGCGCAGGCGTGTGCAGCGGGAGAAGGGGGAGCTCGGCAGGGGCTTTGCTCGGGTCCAAGCAGTGGCGCGGGCAGGGGCAGCCGGGGAGAAGTGCTGAAAGAAGAAACTTCCCTTCCCTGCGGGTCTAAATGCTCCAGGGAAAGTGCAAACCCCACGATCATAATATTTTCAGAGACCCCCTTCTTATTGCATCCCTCTCCCCTGCCCCTCCTTTCTTCCCCGGCATTACAAGCCAATGAAACATAGCAATATCACAGCGCGTCAACCAGGGAAGATGCAGGGGAAGCAAGAACGGGTATTTACTTTTTCTTTTCTTTTTTCTGCATCAGAAATAATTTTTAAAACAAGTTTGCTCCTTCACACAAGGCTTTGCCTGGATGCAAAAAAATGGCAGCAGAACCTGGCTGGCTCGCGGGTGCTGAGCCTTTACACCCAGGACCGGGGGGGGGCTGGATCAGGCCCATGGTCCCACTGATGCCGGCAGCGGCCGACAGTCCCGGGGGAGCGGCCAGGTCCCTGGGACCCGGCGGAGGCCCTTGGGGCTGCTCCCAAACCCCCTCCCACCACCCCAGCGCAGGCCGCCGCTTGTTCCACCACCCCACTCCCCACTTCCACCAATTGCATCAATCAACCACGGGAAAGAAATTTAAAACATCAGCAAACTCAGAGCAAATAAAGAATCCCCAGCCCCGTAGCGGGAGGCCACCAGAGCCAGGAGGCAAAGGACGGGGACAACTCACCCAGCCCGGCGGGACGACGCAGCGATGCCAGCACGGCGCGGCGAGGGAGCGCGGTTAGCACGTCTCCCTCCTTTTCTTCGCAGTTTCTGTCCTCCCCTCACCCAAAAGCGGCCCTCGGGCTTATCGGGGAGGCCAATCTCGGTGTCGTTTTTGTGTAATTTCACTCACTCAGCGTTTCCAGGCAGAGCGGAGGGCACGTTTGACTCGGCTGCTTCGTAAACAATACTTTCCTATCGCATGACGGAGGGGCGAAGACATCTGACCCTTTTCCTCTCCTGCTTAGAAAAAAAAAAAAGACACGGGGCTCACTTGCCTCGGCAGTGATCTGCCCTGCACCTCCCGGGCTGGGGCTGCAGGCAGGGCAGGGCTTTCCGAGCCCTTTTTCCACGCACCGTGCCACGAGGGACCCACGGGTGACGTTTGTGGCACGCAGGACCTGGTGCTATTTCGGCACGGCCCCATGGTCCATCCCAATGGCATCCCATGGCATCGGCTGGTGGCCGTCACCCCCTACCCTCTTTGAGCTTCTTGTGGCACTTTACACCTTCCGCTACTGTCATTATTTTTCCAGCCACCCCCAGGCTTTGGGGGGGCTCCTTTCTGGGAGCATCCCTTTTTGGGGGGGGTCCATCCCATCTTGTTTGCACTCACGTTTCCCCGGGTGAGCCGGGCACGCACGTGAGCACTGAGGATGCTCAGAGCCAGTCCCGGCACCTCTCACACACGGCACCCAAGCCCATGATGGCAGCCGAAAACCATGGGGCCGTGCTTCCGCCCGCGGTGCCCCACGCCCCGCAGCCGGCAGCGCCCCGGAAACCTTCAGGGTCCCTTTGCTGGGGATCCTGAGCTGCAGCAAACAGGTCCCTATGGCCGAGCTGTCGCGAGCTTGGACGCAGAGGTACAAAGCCTCTGCGGAGCCACTTCGCCCTCCCCAGCTGCTGCCCAAATTCGGGGCAGGGGGGAGCTCCAGCTGCTGGGGCTGCTTGACATTTTGACAACAGATTTTTTGCTGGCATGCCGGGAGCTGCCCCAGGAGCCGCCGGGGCCACCGTCAACCTCCCTCTGAAAGAAAAGGCAGCCTGAAGGACGGGTGCTCGGTGCCAGTAGCTGTCCATCATCTGCCCCAAATCATCACACCCTTACTAATGGCAACCCTGACTCCGCTCCTGCTGTGCTTCGGCTCAGAAGAGTCATGGCTGGCTGAGTCTGGATGGAGACCCCCAAGGAAAACCCTTTCGGCCTGACTTCTCCCCCTTATTAGTGTAAGCCGTGGTCACTTTGATGGCGTTACCCCTGATTTAGGGCGCAGATTCAGGCTCCCGTGTGCACGGCTCGGGAGGTAGCTCAGCCCCCGTGGCTCTGCGCCCCAGAGCATCCTGCAGCAGCAGCAATGATGGGGCTCGTGACCGGTATCGCCTCCCCGGGCTGGTGGCCACATTAACTGGGCAGGTCTCACGTTCACAAGAGGAGGAGCGGGAGTCTGGTTCATGCCATTTTTATCGCTACCATTATTTCGGTTCAGGGAGAGAGCTCGGGCTCTGGATCCCCAAGGGATCCAGCAGCAGCGACCCTCCAAAGCACGACTGTCCTGCAAGGCTGGGTTCGCACCTCACCCCTCCTCTCCCCTCTTGCTTCAGAGGAACTAAAGCCATGAAATCCTGGTCATGCAGCAGCTCCCGGCTAGCCTCCTCTCCTCCGGCGGAGCAGAGAAATTTGGGAACAAGCTTTGACTGACCCTCCAGGATAGTTTTCATTGCACAACAAAAACACAGCACAGACGAGGGCCGAGGCACTCCAGCAAGAAGCTGTCGGCCCTCCCCGTTTGCAAGGGGGTGTCCCATTGCCCCCAGCCAGCCCGGGGCTCCCTGCGTCCCACAGCACATGCCAGCGCACAAGGGGCTCTTTGTGCCCAGTGGCACCTGTCCCCCCTCCCCAAATCCCAATTTCCCCTGGGGTCCCCAAGCCCGCTCCCTCCAGCAAGGGGCTTTGGCAGCTCCTGCCGCCACGTGCCGTGTCCCGGCGCGCTCCCCTGCACGGCTCAGCGGAGCTGTGGGCAGCCACAGTTGCTCTGCCTGCACAGGCAGACGCAGGCAGGCACACGCACCCCGCTGCGCCGCGCGCCGCTTGTGTGCCGCGGGGTGGGTCTCGGGCAGCGCGGGGAGGACGAGAGGGACCGAGGGCGTTTCACACCGCCCTGGCAAAGTCACACGCGGCTGCCGGAGCCGCGCAGCTGCTGGGCTGACGGGAGCCGCGCGGGGACGGGTCAGCCTTGCCTTGCCCCCCGAATGAAGGAAGGAGGAGGGCTGTAAGGGACGGCGGGGGTTCGCAGCCCGAGGTGCTCACGGGCAGCACTGGCTTCAAGCACTCGCACGGCTCCTGCTGCGTGTTCCCCTGGGCTGTGCCACTTGCACCAAGAGCCACATCCAGTACACAGCCTTGCTTGAAAACACACAGGCACAACTGCTCCTCTGCAAAAATGTGCGTTCCCCACGCCAGTTCCCAGGACGGACCCACAGACCTGAGGCAACGCAGCAGGAGGGGCTGGGCAGGGGAAGCCCAAAGGCCAGTGCTGCACTTGGAGCCCCAAATCACAGCCCCAGAGCCTCCAAGAAAGGCGGATACTGCTCTGCCTCTGCCCGTGCTGCACCCGCGCAGGCAGGATGGGTCCTCCAGCCTGCCCTGGGGTAGCCGTGCCCTGGGGACCATCCCCACGTTCACCCTCTAGCTCCTGAAATCCCTGGGTCATGGCAAGAAAAATGAGCAGGAAAGGTCCCGAACAGCCGCTCGGGAATTCACCTGCAGAGCTGCCCACGGGTGGCAGCGCCCAGGCAGGGCCACGCAGCGCGGATTGGCGAGGATGGCCCTGCCAGCCCTGCCCGTCCCTGCCCGTAAATCCCCTCCTGCAGCCCCTGCCCGTAAATCCCATCCTGCAGCCCCTGCCCGTCCCTGCCCATAAATCCCCTCCTGCAGCCCCTGCCCCAGGGGAATGGCTTTCCGGCTGGGCGTGCAAGGTAGAACAATAGGGCCAAGCCCTCTATTGTTCCAGACAAAAGATAAGCCAGGCTCTGGCATTCCCCTACGCCCTCGTGGGCAGGCAGGCAGGCAGGCAGGCAGCAGGCAGGGCCACCACCCTGGGCCAGGGCAGAGGGTTTTCTAACCCCTTCCCACATCAGCTCAGCTTTAGCAGGTGAAGCAGAGGGGCTGCTGGGGGTGACCCTCCTGCCCCGCTCGGAGGTTGCCCACCCGGACACACACCCCTCATCCCCGCAGCCACGCTTGCCCTGCCCTGCGGGCTTTGTCCCAGCTCTGCGTGCTCCCCAGTTTCTGCTGCAGTGGCCTCAGGCACCCCCGTGTCCCCAGCCTCAGGACAGCGGGGATGGGCCGTGCGCTGCCTCTTTGCAGACCTCGGTCCTGTTCTCTCCCCACCCCGAGCTGCTTCTCCTCTCTGCATCCCGCAGGGACACGATGGGGACGAAGCACCTGCCAGCCATGGGGCGGTGGCAGGAGGGACGTAGGCTGCCCAGCCGGCATGGGGAGCGGAGCAGACGTGCAAGCCCGGGACTGCCGGCTCCGCGCACCCCAGCACGTCCGCTGCAGCACAACCGGCACCATCACCTAGCTCAGCTTTTTCAAACAAGTGGGTTTCCAGGCTCTGAGCAAGGCTGCAAACCGGAGCGGCTCGGTGCTATCAACACCCAGCCAGAACAAGGGAGGAAGAGTACGGGGGACGAGGGCTGCTCGCTGCAAACCCACACCCACCCAGGCTCCCAGGTTGACTTTTATGTCCGAAGAGTTTCGATTTCTGGCCCTCACCCGGCAGAGGCGCGGGCCCCGGCGGCAGCCCCAGCACCGCGGCGGCAGCAGAAGCTGCCGTGTGGTGCTGGCAATGCCATCGGGCATTTCTGTCTACCTGCTTCTACATCTTTTCTTCCTTCTCCTGTTAGACTCTGGCTCAGCCCAGCTCGCGATAACCCCATTCTGCATGGGCAAAGAGGATCAAATACCCCCACTGGGCTCACTGCTGCCCCACGTTCTTTTAATTCTCTTTGCGATATTTAATTTATAATCTTATCCTCTTTCCTCCCAACAGACAATGAACTGCCACGAGCTGCCTTCACCAGGCAGAATTAAAAAATAATAACTCAGGCCAGCAGATTTTGGCCCGGGCTAGCGGGTGCTCACAGGGGTCTTCCAGGCGGTTTTAATGATGAGCGACATTATCTTGTTCCTCTCTGCTAAGGCTCCCGGGCGTATGTGGGGGGAGGCTGCGGCCCCTGCAGCCACCAGACTGCATCTTTTATAACGGTCACATGCCTCGAGCAGGCCTGGGCGGTAATGGAGCATTAAATTATGGAGAGGCAGAATTTCAAATATTTCAGATCCATCTCCCAATTTGCATTCTTCAGCTGAAGGGCTGCAAGCAGAAGCGGGGCAAGAAGGCAGGAAGGGAGCTTCCCTCCAGTACGAGCTTCACAGAAGTAGCTTTCCCCTTGAAAAACCACCCTTCTGAGCTAAAAGCAGCTGCCGAGCCATTTGGGGTCCAAGGTGCTGGCGGGTGCTTGGAGGCGAGGGGGACGAGGCCGTTTCAGCAGTGCCCCTGGTGCTGTCCTCCGCTTCAACCCTGTGCACACTTGTATAAACGCTTTGTTGAGGTAGATTCAGCCGCTGCATCCCCTGCTCGTATTTTTTACTGACCCACCCAAGCGGCTGGGGCGTTTTGACGCGAGCCAGGGCCCCGCAGGGCCAGCCGTGCCCCCCGCACCTCCCCAGCCCCCCTCCCCACCAGTGCCGAGCTGGTGGGACTGGGCAGACCAAGGGCCCTTGTTCGGGGCTGGAGCGGTTCCAGCTTGGGACATGTGCTCCTGGAGCAGGTGGACACCGAGTGGGAGGGAGGGAGGGCTTCCAAGCAGCAGAAAATTTTCCAAAAGTTGATGCCTTGGACCCTGCCAACTTTCCCCGCGCTGGAGGAGCCCACGCACTTCTCAGCCGCGCGCAAGCAGCACCCGGCCGTGGGGAGCTCCCCGGGGGCACGGCCGGGCCAGCGGCAGCTCTACCCCAGGCAGCGGATTTGGCTCCTGAAGTTACTCCCCAAAAGGCGCAGGATGGGCTAAAGGCACCGAGATATTTTTCAGCAGAACTGTCATAAGCTGCACTAATTTATTTCCCCTTTGCCTGTTCTTTACAGGCTTAAAATGGGGTGGCAATTAGTGATGCATCGTGCAAAACTTTTGAGTGGCTCAAATCTTCCTCCCCGCAGTGCAATGAAACCAAAACCTCCACGCAGTTTGTGAAAAATAAAGCAGCAGAGCGCAGGAGAGCCCAGCCCCGGCTGGTCAGGGGTGGCCGGGGGGCTGCAAGGGACCCCCAGCCGGGGAACGCCCGACCCCGGGGCTGCCCGTCTTTCTGGGCTCTCCCTCCCGCCGAGCACAACTCCTCCATCAGCCCTGCTGCCCGACCAGGCTGCTGTCAGACGCACAAAAAGAGCCAGCTTTGGCCCATCGGTATTTTCTAGCTGAGGGAAAATGAAAATATTTCATGACTAGTTCCCAGTTTGTAGCGATGCTACGTTCAGCAGCGCGGCCGCAGGAGAGAACAAAAGAGGCCAGCAGGCTTTCTCCACGGCATCGCAGGCGGTAGGTAGCAACTGCCCTGCCTGCAAGTGGATTTTTTTTTTTAAATAAATGCATTTTTTTCGGAAAATAAGCAGTACGCATTTTATCAGCCTGCCTGGAAACTTTCAGGGTGTAAAAGCAGAGCAGAGCCGCACCGACAGTGCGTCCCTACAACTGGTCGCAGCCGTCTGTTAAAGGTTGTCGCTTCGGTAAGAAAAGCTTTTCTGATTTCTGCAATTACACGTGCACGCACAAAGCCGGCCCGACACAAAACGGCGGTAAGTGTTTACAACGGGATAAAGCTGGAGCAAGCAGGAACGCGGCTTCGCGGCGGGCAAAGCGGGGCTCGCCGCGCTCCGCGCTGGCTCGTGCGGGACGGCAAGCAGCCACGGGCCGTGGACTCGCAGGCTGGCCTGCTGCTCGGCCGGCCCCGAGCGTCCCCGACCCTCCCAATCTGCTGGCTCTGCAGTGAGGGACCCCCAAAAGCAGGGCCACCAGCCCTGCTGCGACGCCAGCCCGCCAGCACCACGCCAAAATCCTTCAAAGTTTGTTTGGTTTCATCGAACGCCGGCGAACGGGCGGGATCCCCGCGCAGCCATGGCTGCGCCGAGCACGCGGGAGGGCTGGGGACAGCAGCGGTGACCCGGCTCCCCCGGCAGCGAGCCGAGCGTCCCGTGCCGTTCACTGCACAGCCCCCCGTATCCCGCAGGGATTCGCTCTGCCAGCAAACTTCCAGCACCTGCAGGGCCCCGAGGATGCTCTGGCCGGGGACGCAGCTCGGACCCGCGCCCCAGCCCGCCCGCGGCACGCTGCAGCCCCGGAGCAGCAGGCACGCAGCCCCCGCCAGCTCCCCCCAAACCAGCCCTAAACACTCACCTGGGGAGCGCAAAGGACGCTGCTACCAGGTCCCCGAGCCGCCCTTGGCCCCTGTCCCCCGACCCGCTGGCGGGGCAATGGCTGCTCAGCCCCAGCGAGTCTCGGTTCCAGGAAGGCGACGGGCAGCGAGAGCGGCAGGCTCGGGCAAGCGCCCCGGGGAGCCCACCAGCAAGTACCGAATGTAAAAATAAACCCACTGAAAGACTAGATTTACTGTGCTTCTGTGTTCCCTGCACGGGGAGGAAAAAACCTTCCTCTGCATCCCATGAACGAAATAAAACCCCTCCAGCACATAACAAGTTTACGATCTGCTCCATCTTCCCGACGGCCTCGCGTGCCAGGGCACAGCTCCCCCCGCACCCCCACGGAAAATGGACATTTCGGCAGGGAGACAAAAAGCCCAGCTATTCCCCCCGGGGACATCTCGCACCCTGGCTGGAACAAACTTTGCTCATCAGAAGGACTTTGCAGGGGGGGCGGTTGGGTGGCAGGGGTAAAAAAAGCACCGCGGGCATGCCGGAGGAGGTGAGCTGCCCGCCTGCACGCAGAGCTTCGCCTCAGAGAGGAAAATGGATTTTTAAAAATTTGGGATCTCTGCTCCTACCTATTACTCCGCTGCAAAGGGCCTTTGCCTCCTGCACGAGCTGCCAGCCCCGGTGCCGAGGGCGAGCCCCGGCAGCGGCTCTGCCACTCGTGGGTGCAACAAACAAACGGCACGAAGGGAGATGCTGGTAAAAATGTGTCACTCGCAAATGATTTCGAAAACTGTCCTTAGCCTGCCCACGTTTGTCAAAGGACAGCAGCTATTTTTAACACAAAGCCTCTGAAATCGCAGGCTTTCAAAAAAAAAAAAAGTACTGTATCAGTGTCAACAGAATGGATTCTGTGCAAAATTAAATTGAACTAAAAGGAAATTGCATGAATTACAAACACGAGTTATTGGCTCAATAGGAGAGTAACTGAGTGATATTATCTGGTCTGGGCTATGGAGAAAATCACATTAGCTGAGCTAATGGTCCTTTTTCACTCCTAAAATCTATTACTCCAGATTTGCTTTGGAAGTCAAGTGTTTTCCATGCTGAATGTACCTCACAAGATGTAACTGAGACTCGAACAATATGCGGCCACGGTCTGTAATTTTTCCTGGGCAGCATCCCTCACTGGCACCAAAACCCCTGCATAAAACACTGGAAATCGTTAGGCAGAGGTGGAAAGAAGCGAAGCTTTGTATTTATTTGCGCATTTCAGACGAAACCCTCTCCTTCACGGCTCGCTGGGCGATGCATCGCTCCGTTTCTCTCTTCCGCCACCAACTTTGTCGGTGTTTAACTGCGGAGGTCCCCGCTCGCCCAGCTCTGTGCAGGGGCTGCGCTCCGTCGCCCACCTTGCTGCTCCCTGAGCCGAGCTCTCCCAGCACCCATGGGGTGAAACCCCCCGAGCCCCCCGCGGCTGCACCCGCAGCCCTGCCAGCCGCCCCGGCACGGCACCGCGGGGCTGCCCGACACCTGCGGGACCCCACGGCACAAACCCCGCTACCGGGAGGGCTCCGCTATGCAGCACCTTCAGCCCAAAGAGCCCCAGATCCATCCAGGACGGGTGGGAGACGCGACCCCGAGGTGCGGGCAGGACCCGCCATGGCTGCCGGGGGAGACGGAATCTCAGTGACAAGGTTCATCCGCCCTGAGGTCTCGGCGAGCGGCAGAGTTTAGCGCTGACCCCGGTCCCAACCCCTCTCTCTGGTGGTGCGTGATGGCGATGCTGTCACCGCGGTTTCTTAGAACAACCCCAGCCCCTCTTGGACAGACAAACGTCCGTGCGTGGCACCGCTGGCAAGTTTTCCTGCCCGGACCCCACGTCTGCTTCCCAAGGGAGATGGGCCTGCGGGGCCGCGGCTCTCCGGGGCAGGCTGGAGCAATGCCATCCCCGCTGCCCGCCGAGCGCACCTCGCGAAGGCGGTGGGCGATGCCAGCGGGGCACAGGAGCGTCCCACCCGCCCCACGGCGCAGCGGGGGACCAGGGAGGGGGACCAGGGAGGGGGACCAGGGAGGGGGACCAGGGAGGGGGACCCCAACCCCTGAGCGCCGCGGAGCCACGAACACCCACAACCAGCCCCGAGCCCTGCGGGGACCCGCGTGTGCCGGGAATGGCAACAGGGCCCTGTGCCCACCTGTGCTGGCCCGCGGCGTCTGTCTGTGCTGGCACAGCGCGTCTGTCTGTCCCTGCACGCTGTCTGTCTGTGCTGTGACCCCCAGCGCCGTGTCTGGGGGGGGCTGCCAGCCCACGGCCCCGCTGCCCCCGCATCCCGGCCCCAGAGCACCCAGCGGGGGCCGGGGCTGGGTGCCCGGGACAGGGGACGGGTCCCACCGGGAGCCGCGGGCGAGGAACCTTCCCGGGTGGCTGGGACGGGGGTCCCGGGAGGGGGCTTCAGCGGGGCGACCCCGGTAGCCAGGTCAAGGCGGGGTGGGGGTAGGGTGGCGTCCATGGTTTAACCCCTTGCCTGCCGGCCCTGTGCCCCCGGGGGGTGCCCGTGGTTTAACCCCTTGCTGCCGGGCTCTCCCTCGCCCCGCACGGCTGCCGGCGTGGGGGGGCTCTCGGAGGAGAGTTTGCAGCCCCTGAACTTTGCAGCGGGGACGGGGCTGTGCGGGGGACGGGCCCTGCACCCCCGCTTCCCCTTTTTCCTTCTGCTGTTTAAGCAAAGAGGCTTTGAGGGGTGGGGGTCCTGCCAGGCGGCCCCCCCAGCCCCGCTCAGCCCAGCCGGAGTCGGGGACCGCGACCCGAGAGGATGCTCGCCACCTTCGGAGGATGCTCGCCGCCCCGGGAGGGTGCTCGCCGCCCCGGGGCCGTGTCGGTGCCGCCCCCCCCGGCAATGCCCGCGCCCCCCGCCCCGGGCCGTGCCCCCGGCCGCACTCACGGCTCCGCCGCGCTGCAGCGCTGCTCCCCGGTCCCCGCCGCTGTCGGTGCTGCCGCCGGTGCCGGTGCGGGCTCCGCCGCCGCGCCCGGCTCAGGTCCGCTCCATGTCCCCAGCGCCTCCGGTGGGAGCTGCCCCGGCGCCGGGCGGAGAGAGGGAGCGAGGAGGAGGAGGAGGAGGGAAGGAGGAGGAGGAGGAGGAAGAGGAGGAGGAGGGACACCGGTCCAGCCAGCCAGCAGCCGGCTCCGGGGCGGCCCCTCTGCCCCGTCCCCTCCCCTCGGGACCCCCTGCCCCGCCGGGGGACCCACGCGTGACACCGCCGGGAGCCCCCGGACCGCTCCCGCCCTCTGCCCTGGAGCCCTGCGGCGGGGCCGAGACACCCCAAAGACCGAGGCGCGACTCGGGCCCCCCCGCACCCCCGGGACCCCCGTCCGCGCAGGGCCCGGCCCGGCCCTGGAAGGATGCCTGGCGTGCAGAGAGCACAGCCTGCAGCTCCGGGGGAGTCCCCAAACCGCGGCACGCCAAGGGACAGACCCCAAAGCCCGGCTTCCCCACATCACCCCCGGTTTTTGCTCCTTAGCCCAGACCACCACAACCAGCCCAGAGCCACAAGACCACCATGGATCTGGGAGACAACATTGGCACAGAGCAGGGAGGGCAGCAGGCAGCCAGCCGCCCTCCAGCCGGACAGACAGACAGACAGCGTTCCTGCACATGGACCGGGGGACCGCACGTTTGTGCTGTTGGAGCAGATAACCCGGTGTTTCGGCAGGGAAACGGGGCCCTGGCAGGGCCTTTGCCGCCCTCGGCCGCTGAGGAGCCCACCCCGTGCCCCGCATCCAGCACCCCACATCCCGCATCCCACCACCGGGAATGCCATCACCCACCTTCCCGAAGGAAAAAAAATGCTTAATTTGGAGCAAAACGGTGCTCCAGCTGGAGAGCGAGGGGGTTGGTTTGGACAAACAAATGTTGACAAACACTCTTTCTTGTATAATGAAATCTTTAAAATGTTATGTCAACATTGAAAGAGAACTGTTTATGTTTTACCAACGGGAAAATTCCCATTGACTCCAAGCCCTTTCCTCCCCCACACCGTCATTTTCTTCCATGGGAATTTCTTTTTTCCAAACACTGTTTTCACCCAGTCCCGGGAGCAGAAGACGAGAGCTCGGGCTCCCAGGACCCCCGGCTCCCCCAGCCACCACGCAGTAACGGGGAACATGGGGTTTCTGGAGGGGCTCGGGCACCCGCACCCCACATCCACCCCGACACACAGCACCCCCTTGCTCTGTGCCCATCACACAGGAATGCGCGGAGCTGGGCAGAGCCAGGCAAGAAGTTATCTCAGAGAGTTTCCCATCTGGCATCTTCCCCCAGAGGAGTAAACACGAAGCACAACAGTGTTTAGAAGCCAAAGGCAGCGCGTGGGCTGCACCCACAGACCCCGAAAGGTAAAGGAGCTCAGTGATACATGTTCCCATTTCACAGATGGAGAAACTGAGGCCCCGAGAGGACGCAGGGTTCCCGGGGCTGTGCAGCAATCACTGAACCTGCCGCAGCGCAGGATGCAAAGGCAGCTAGGCAGCTCCTCCTGCGCCAGCCAGCCCCCCCCAGCCCCTCTGAAGCCCCCTCCCCGGCTGGGGGGGCCTGGCTGCCCCCAGCACCATCCTGTGCACGGGCAGTGCAGGCAGCCTCCTGCGCCCACCAAAGCCACCGGCCCCTCTCTGCCGGCTGCCAACGCTCCCACCCCCCGGCTTGGGAGAAGAACCCGAGCGGTCACGTGAGGGAGACGGTTATCGGCGGCCAAGCGAGCGCCGAGCGCGCAGGCAAGCCCACGGCGACCTCCGCGTGCTCCTGGGGCTGCGCTGCCCCAGCGAGGCCCCCCGCGCCGCTCCGGGGGCAGGAGGAGGCGGGAGGCGCATCCCCCAAACTGGACAGGGAAACAATTAACAAAGGGGCCGAGGACCCGCACAACTGAGCCAAAAAAAGGGAGCGGGAGCTTTGTTCGGGTCGTCATAGCAACAGCCAGGCCGGAGCAGCAGCCACGGACTTTCACTTTCCTTTCCTTCCTCCCCATTCCCGGTGGCCGTGGTGGCCATGGTGGCCTTCCCTGCCCTGTGCCTGGCAGGTCCCCCCAGGTGCTAGCCACACTGCGGACCCCTGGGTCCAGCATCACCTCTCAGATGGCTGCCAGGAGGCGGTGGCCCTACTGCCCATCCCCAGGTGTCACCACTCATGCATCCATGGGCCCTGTCCCCACCCTGGCTCTGCTCCTCCCCAAGTCCTGCTTTGAGCCACACCAGCTCCACCTGCGTCTCCTTCTCTCCACCTGGCTGCGAGGCAGCCCCAGAGCCCATGGGGCAGCCCCAGGACCTGCTGGGCAGCCCCAGGACCGTGGGCACGAGGTCTCAGGATGGACACGATGGTACAGAGACAGTCCCTGTCCTTTCCGAGGGGCTCACACGGGGCCCGCTCAGCTCCTGCTCCATCCCTCCCTACCTGGCTGCACCCGGGCGAGCAACCAGTGCTGCTCCCACCCTGCAATCCCTCCCCCGGCTTTCTGCTTCCCTCAGCAGAAGGAAGCCGGGACAATGGGTGGAGGGACCGGGAAAGCTGATGGGGGCAAAGATCCCGCTGCCGCCAGCGCAGGGGGCATGGAGGGGAAAGGCACAGCCAGCGCTCGCCTTCCTTTTCCCAAGCCCCCCACCCTGCTGCGGAGCCTGCGGTGCCGCTGGCCGCAGGAGCCGTGCCTCCTGCTTTGTGCTGGCTGCGAGTCCCGGCCTCCCGATCGCAGGATACTGGTGACTGAGTCATGGAAATGGTTCAGACAATGGCTTGGCCCCTTTATAAGTGGCCGGAGGGGGCAAAGCAGGGAGAACAAATCCGACCTTGCTTCCTGCGCGGAAGCGGGCCCATTGTTTGGAAATGGGCATGTGCTTTGCTCCTCACCAGCCTGGGAAAGCTGCAAAGCGACTGCGAACGGGGAGCAAGCTCCGTGGCTCCTGCCAGCTGCCGCCGTGGCTCCCTTATGCGCTGCCTGTGAAAACGCAGGGAAGATGGGGATGAAGGCGCTGCCATTGCCCACGAGGTCGCTGCCATGCACCCCCCCGGGGGCTGTTTGGCCAGTGAGTCACTCAGCTGGCCCGGGCTGGCGTGGTGGCATTGCCCGGGCTGGCGTGGTGGCATTGCCCGGGCTGGCACGGTGGCAGCACCCAGTGAGCCATGTGCCAGCTCAGCTCCTTGCTGCAAGCAGCAGCATGAGCGGGGCCCTGGGAAAGAGAGGAGCTCAGGGAGGGAATGAACTCGCCACAGGGCAGCTCGGGAGCCTTGGCCATCTGGGGACTGGGGAGATGATGGGGTCCGAGCCTTCCCTCGCTCCCGCCTCCAGACCTGCCTCGTGCAGCTCGCCATAGCCCCATGCATGCGGGATGAGGGCATCCCCACAGCGTCCCCATCTGCAAGCCGAGTCCTGCACTGCCATGGGGCGGCTCTTCTCAGAAAGGAGGAGCTGTGCCAGACTGGCGGAGCGAGCAGAGGGACCCAAAAGGGTCCCTTGCAACCCAGCAGACCCAGTGACAAGCCCCCGGCCAAGAGGCTCCGAGGCTGGACGTGCCCCGACAAGGCCAGCACCACATCCCCGGCCGCACGGCGAGAACCAGCTCCCAGGGAGCCCTACCAGGCGCACACACTGTGGTCCCGCACGGGCAGACAGACAGACAGACATCTGCAGCCCATTAAACCCAAGCTGATACGACAATGCTAACGGAGAAGTTCAAACCCTCTGGAGCCGCGGCAGCTCTGGGGCTGTCCTCAGTTCACCCCATTGTACCCGGCTCTCGTGGTCCGTAGGGCTGAGGGACGCGGCAGCCGAGGGCCAGCGGCAGGGCTCCGCCAGCGACCCGCCTCACCCAGCCCTCCGCACCCCCAGCGACGGGCAGCTTGTCGCGACGGTCCTGCACCCTCAGGTGCTGCCTGTCCCTGCCTCTGCCTCCCCGGCAGAGCTCCCGCGGTCCCTGCCTGCCCGGCCCCCCTGGTTTTGGGGCTCAGGGTGGGAACACGGCTGGGCCATGTGCACTGGGGGACGCTCGCTGCGAAAGCAGCACATCCCAAACCCTCCCCGAGCCGGCAGCTTCTCCCGCTGCTCCCCGCCCGGCGCCTGCCCTCCTGGGCTCCTAGCAGGGTGGTGGGTGAGCTCCAGGAATTAACCTACCAATTATTTCCACCCAAACACCACAATTTATCCTGGCCACTTCAGAGGCGTTTCCAGCGGCTGGGAGCTCCGTGCTGCCTTCCTCCCCGGCGCTGGCAGTGCCTGGCTACTGCAGGGAGTCGGGGCTGTGCGAGCGAGTCCACCCGCAGCATAACAGGCTCTAATCTGGGCATAATAAAACCAAGATGTTCCAGGATTGCTCTATGGGGAGCGCACTTGGAGCAGCTCAGTTCTTAGCCAATGCTCAGAGAGAGATCAACCGAAAAGCAAAGTAAAATTGAGCAAATAATGACTCTGCAGGAAAGCAGAGCTGGGGTGGCATGGGCTTGCAATCGCAGGTGAACTCCGGCTGGTGCCTGAGCAGAAATACCTGGGCAGAACATGTAGAAAGAACCCGAACGGTCCCTGGGGCGGGCACAGCACACGATGCTGCGGCTGCAAGCGTTTGGACACGCTGCTAAAATCCTGCATCCCCCTGCCCCGGCCCCCTCCTGCCGAGGGCGATGGGCCGGTGGAGGAGGGTGGCTTTGGCCAGCGCTGCCTGCAGGCAGGACACGGAGGAGCTGCCACCACCCGGCTCCTGGGGAAGGTATGCAGCCAGGCAGGTGATGGAGAACAGACCGGGGACCAGGGCCACATTTTGGGTCTGGAAGGGGATTTTCAGAAAGCCCCTGGCTCTCGCTGTGTGGTTCTCCGGCTGCCCGGGAGCCTGCCAGATTGGCACCTCCAAAAGACACTGAAATCACCCACCGCTTCCAAAACCATCGCACTACAAGCAGCCAAAGCACCCCGGGCAGAGCGGAGCGCCTGCTGCAGCTGCGGCTGCCAGCACCCCGGCTCCGGCGGGGCTCCCCTCCACCACCACCCTCCTCGCCCCGCGCCGGCTGCCCGAGCCCAGGGGTACCCGCCGCATCCCCCCGCAAGGCGGCACGCGTAACACAGCCGGACCCGTGCGTGCCAACAACCCGGCCAGGGACTTTCAGCTCCAAACAGGGATTCGACGGGGAGAGGAAACAAAGCGGCATCGCATCTCTGTAACTCTCTATTCCCAACCTGAATGCCGCTGTTGTTTTTCATCCAGGCGATGCGAATCGTCCTGCCCGGAGCACAGCCCAGCAGGCTGGACCAGGCTCGCCACACACGCAGCGCTGGCCGACGGCTCCTCTCCTAAGGGAAAGCCACGGGGTGGGAGGACGCAGGCAGCCTGGCAGCCTCCCCAGAGCGTCCCCAGCCGTCCCCATGCCACGGGGCAGACGGGGCAGGGGGCTGCGTTGGGGCGTCTGCGGCAGGGGAGCGCAGAGGGGTGATGCTGGGCAGGCTGCGCCGGAGAGACGCGTGGGCAAGGAGGGGATGGCCGGACCACACAGTGGGACCGGAGGGGGCCGTGGCCAGAGGATGCTGCCGGCCGCCACGCAGCGCCCGAGACGGCAGGGCACCGGGGGGCCGAGCCCATCGCCGCCAATTCAAAGGCAAAACTGGGCTCCCGCGGCCTCTGCTCCCAGGCTCCGGCGCCCTCCGCCAGCCCGGCTCCGGTGGGGACCCGCAGCACCGCCAGTGCCACCCACCTCCCGCCGGGCCAGGACCCTCCAGCTCAGCCCTGACAGAGGGGCTTTTCTTGTCCCCTGCCTTTGTTTTCTATTTAGTGCTTTTGTTCTCCCCTCTTTGGTCCTTTGTTCCAGCTTGTCCTTTGTTCTGACGCCTTTGGTTTCTCTTCCCTTTGATGCTTTGTCACTCCCTTCATCTTGGTGCTTTTCTTTCCCCGGGTTTTTAAGCTGGCGGTTGTTTTCTCTCGCCGCTCTGTGCTTGGCATTTTTATCCTTTCTCCTGCCTGGTCCACTCCTCGGGTCACATGGGCCCGGCCCGGATTGTCTTCAAATCCCCATTTGTCTTGTTTTGGTGCCTGGATTTCCCTGCCTTTATGTCCTTTCTTAAGAGACTCTTAGCGATTTCTTCTCCTCGGTGAGGAAAGTAGGGGGGGGTCGGGGCTTAATTAATTAGCGAGTGTAATCTTTAGATGCGTGGCACTGCAGGACGTGTGGAGCATCATTATTATTGTCATTAGGATGTTAAGGGTTAGCGAGGGTTTAAATACCAGCTAATTGCAGCAAAGAGCTCCAACTTCCCAAAATTATATCAGAAGGAGCCAGGCTTGGCTTTGCCCACCAGGCTTGGGAGAAGAGAGCAACTCCCGACGCAGACAGGCGGGCAGAGGGGGAGCAGAGGCGGTACCGTCTGGGTTAGCGAGGGCTGGGCGGTGGTCGGAAAGGGCTGCCTGGAGCCAGGAGGAGCGGGCTGCTGCGCTCGCCTCTCCCAAGAAGACTGAAAAGCATCATCCTGCCTCCGGGGATCTGAAACGTGGAGACTGGGGACTCCCCGGCGTGGCAGAGCCTGGGGGAACCGGCGACCCCGTGCCAGAGCAAGGGGCGAGGGCAGAGCTGCTGCCCCGGGACGGGCAGGGGGGGTTAAAGTCCCCAGGGTTGGCAATTTTTGCTGGTGCCCATCGCACAGCGGGGCCAACGCACCCTTCAGAAACGGGGACTTGCAAAGGGTTTGGCCTGGCCAAGCTCCTGCCGCAGGCAGGGCAGGACGCGGACCACAGGGCTGCTACTCTGGCGAGCCACAGAGGGTACGAGGGCTTTAACCTGGGGAGAGCGACTGTTCCTGTGCTCGCTTTGCACCTCGAGACACAGCTCAGAGCACGTGTAAAAACACAACCGCAAAATCAGATACCGGGCGGTCAGGATTAGGGAACCGTTTTCCTGAGAACAACTTCAATGCAAGACGCTGCCGCTTTGCTTTGATTTAGTGCCCCAAATATTCCCCCCAGCACCGTGTCCTCAGCACCTGGTCGTGCCACGATTCACTGGCCGGGCGGGAAAGGGCAGGATGCAACCCTGCTCACGCGGCACCTCCGAGCCGCTGCATCGCTCCTGCTCACCACGGTCCCACGAAACCCGGGATCCGTTTTTACGAGCACCAAGCCCCCCCACGGCACAGGCCGTCCCCGCCGCGCAGGTTTAAAGCAGCTGTAGCTGCACAACAGCTGTTGAACGGAGGAAGCAGCCAAACTTAGCAACAGGATGCACCCTCAGATAACGTGATCGATATCAGAAATGCAGCTTTTCAAGTGAGAGCTAAACCCATCTGCTAAAACTGGGTGTCTCAGGAGATCGGCGCCGATACGGGGCATCTCTGACTCTGTCTTCGCAACACCCTGATTTCTCCTCTCCCCAGTCACTTACGGTAACTGGGTGACGTCCCCACGGTTTGTGGCAGCTCGCAGCAGGGCGGTGGAGGAGGGATGGCTTTCTGAGTGCGGGACCAGAGGGGAAAAGGGCACGAGCAGCCGGGAGCTCCAGGAAGGGCTGGAGCGGGAAGATCCCTCCCTGCCCAAACGGACGGGTCCAGCGGGATCAGAAAGCGTCTGGGTGCTGCAGACGCGGTGCGGTGATAACATGCCCTGCAATGACAACCCCACGCTGTTGGTAAATGCGCTGGCCTGTAGCCACGTTAGCGTGACCCCAGGCTCACAACGCAGCCAGCCCACTGCCAGGCAGGACCAGACATCGGGAGACAACTGGGAAGGCTCCGAAGGAGGGTTTTCCAGGCAAGAGCTGGACAAAACCTGCTCCAGCTCCACTAGAGCCCACAAACCACCGCAGGCACAGCAAGCGAGCTCCCCATCGCGGGCAGGGAAAGCCTGTCTGATGGGAGCAGCCACGCACCGGCTCCCACGGCACATCCCAAGGGGCCACCGCTGATTTATGCCAGCCGAGGATGCGGGATGCTGGGGACAGCGATGGACCAGCAACCTGCACAAGCAGGAGAGGAGAGAGGGCGCAGAGCAGAGCCCCGGCCCCATTCGCCGTGGCAGCTCCTGCCAACCCCAAGAGAAGAGGGGGGCCGCCTGCCCACCCTCTCCTGGGGCTCCAGGTTGTGCAAAAAGCTGAGCTTGGTGGTTGGCAGAAGAGGCTGGATCGGCCGGGGACACTCTCGCCCAGGGCGGGCAGACCGCTCCGGCAGATTGCGGCGTCCGAGCACGGCAGAGCCGTGACCTGCAGATTAACCCCTCCAAACCGTGCCGTCGCCTCTACTCATCGGGGCTGGGTGGCTCCCCCGTGGCCCTGGAGCAGGGGCCGGGTGTGCAGGGATGCCAGGGAGCCGTGGGCACCTCTGCCAGCACCTGCGGTTTCTCAGCCCAGCGGCACCTCTGTCCCTGCCCGCACACTGCAGAGGTTAAAAACCTGAGTGCTCGAAACAAAAGCAGGAGGGAAAAGCCATCTTTCTGGTCTGCCCGGTTCTGGTTTCAGGCCTGCAAGTGCAGCTGGCCGAATGCAAAGCTCGGGGCTGGGGTGCCAGCCCTGCCACGGCCGCGCAGGGTCCCAGCCTGGCCCTCGCAGGAGGTGGCATCAGCCGATGCTCACTCGCCAGCCAAGCTGCACCGTCCCTGGCATGGCTGGGTCAGCTCGCCTGGCTCTGCCCACCCACCCCCTCGCTCTCCGAAGGGCTGAACCTGTTTTTATTACAGAGCTGGCACCGGGAAGGCAAAAAAAAAGAACCAAACCCCCCTCATCTCTCTATCTGCAGCCATGCAAGGAATATTGTTCAGTGCAGCACAAAAGCATCCCTGAAAATAGAAGCGCCAGGGCCAGGCCTGCCAGTGGCTGTGTGAGATAACGTCTACTTGCAAACAGTGTGCCTTTGTGCCGCTGTCACTGTCCCCATTGTTCAGGAGCCTATTGCCTCGGGGATATTGTTCCCTTCTTTTGTCTCAGCCCGGCTCCTTTTTGTTTGACTTTACTTACCATTTCATTCCTCTCCTTTGTGCTGGGGTTCTTTCTTTTGTCTCTCTCTCTCCCCCTTTTCTCTGTGTGATTTGTATTTAGCAATTGTTCCCGGCCTGTTGGAAACACAATGTACTCCGGGCTCTTTTCTCTCCTCCATTCATTACCTATTCAGGTGGGTTTGGCTGCCCATAGGTAATCGGGAGGAGCGGGGGCCTCCGGGAGCTCCCACGGGGTGCAGGAGGGGGCTGGCATGGCCTCTGGGGAGACCAGGGTCCCCGTGGTGTCCCCAAGCCTGGCACCGGGTTCCCCTCTCCCTCCGTGACAAACGAGCACTGGGAACAGGACAAATCGGACCCCGATTCCCTGCTGCCCTGCTCCCAGCAGATGAGCTGAGGATGCTGACACAGGCATGACGGTGGCCATGTGCTACAGCCACAGGCACGGCTGGGGAAGCAGAGGCACAGAGAGGTGCCCAGGGCCAGCAGAGGCACGGAAAGGTGCCCAGGGCCAGCAGGGAGAGGTGCCCAGGGCCAGCAGAGGCACGGAGAGGTGCCCAGGGCCAGCACGGCTGGGGAAGCAGAGGCAGGGAGAGGTGCCCAGGGCCAGCAGAGGCAGGGAGAGGTGCCCAGGGCCAGCAGAGACACAGAGAGGTGCCCAGGGCCAGCAGAGGCACGGAGAGGTGCCCAGGGCCAGCAGAGGCAGGGAGAGGTGCCCAGGGCCAGCAGAGGCAGGGAGAGGTGCCCAGGGCCAGCAGGGAGAGGTGCCCAGGGCCAGCAAAGGCAGGGAGAGGTGCCCAGGGCCAGCAGAGGCACAGAATGGTTCCCAGGGCCAGTAGAGGCACAGAGAGGTGCCCAGGGCCAGCACGGCTGGGGAAGCAGAGGCACAGAGAGGTTCCCAGGGCCAGCAGAGGCACAGAGAGGTGCCCAGGGCCAGCAGAGGCACAGAGAGGTGCCCAGGGCCAGCAGAGGCACAGAGAGGTGCCCAGGGCCAGCACGCCGCCTGCTCTGACTCCCAGATCCAGGATGGGTATCTGAGCCCTGATCCACACCAGATCCAAGCCCGACCAGACAGCCCTGGCCCAGGCAGTCCCCAGCTAAAGACAACCGTGGCTCTCCCCTGTCCCTGTCTTGCAGGAGCCAGCGAAGGGACGAGGAGGGTCTTCAATGGCAGGAAACACCAAGGCTGCCTTGCAGCAGCGTTCCCGCTACCCAGTGCCCCCCCAGCATCTCCCCCATGCTGCACGGTGACCGGGTGCCCTCTGAGAGGGACCCTCGGGGCTCCAGGGTGGGCCCCCCCAGCCACCCCTGCCCAGGGCTGCGGCAGCCCATCTGGCAAAGCAGGGAGGGGATTCACCCCTCTGCTCCGGGACAGCCCCTGGTGGCTTCTGGGGACCAGAGGGAAGCGAAGAGCAGCTGAGGGCTTAATCCTTGGGGATGGCTGGGTGCAGCCAGGAGACAGAGGGAAGAGAGCAGAGGTGGCTGGAAAGCAGCTCAAAGGTCCCCGAGGTGCCCCAGCTCCTGCAGGATGGTGGGGTCCCCTCGCTCCCCGTCCCCCCTCCTGCCTCCATCCGCTCCCACCTCCTCCCCAGGAGGACATTTGGGGGTGTCTGCAGCGACCAGGGTAGGCACAGCCGCTGGGGTTGTTTCTAACCCCGTGAGGAGGAGGATACACCAGGAAACCTTCGGGGAGTGCCGTGACGGCGAGAGCTGACAAGTGGCCATCCCCGGAGACAACAAAGCCCCGCTGTTCTCCGGGGCACGGACCGCATGACCTAACGGGACTTCTCTGTCCCTCCCGCTGATGAAACCCCAAGGATCAAAGCCCGCTAGGAGCCACCTCCTTCTCCTCTCAGGCACAACCCGCGCAGACGGGGAGGCCACGGGGACCCCCGAGCCTCACCCTGCAAACGAGGGATGGGAGCGTGCGGGACGGGCTGGGGGCGGTGAGCGGTGGCTCCTCGGGGGTGGCGTGAGCCCCCGAACGCAGACGGCCCCGGGGCCGCGGGATGGGGCTGCGGGGGGGGCGTGCCTGGGAATAAAGGGAGCAGACTGTGGTCTATTGTTTCATTGTTATGGCTTCAAAGGACAATGGGGCATTGTTGTCTCTGGGGATGCCATTGTTTGCTTTCGCTGCAGATCCCAGCCGCGCAGTGGATGGAGGTTTCCCGAGGGCCAGGCAGGCTCCGTGTGTGGGACACTAAATAACGAGGCAGGCATGTTTCCCTCCCCACCACCCTTCCTAAAAAGGCACGGCACACTACACCCGCCTGTGCCCGCGCAGGCCAGGGCACGGCCCGGCACAGCGCTGGCGGAGGTGCCAGGACCACCCACCCGAGCGGGGAGCACTCAGAGAAACCCCCACGCCCCACGGAGATGGGGCGAGAGCAGGGAGGGTTCACCCCGCAGGGGCTGAGGTCGCTGTCTCCATCCCTGCGGCCTCCAGCAAACCTGTGCCAGGGCGAGGGGGAAAAATCCCACCCAGCATTTACGGTGGGAGCCCAAGCCCCATCTGCTGCCAGGAGCCATCCACCTCTGCAGCAGAGCAGGACGGAGCTGCTGCGCTGCTGCTGGCCGCCAGCCCAGGGAGGTGCCCAGGCTCCGGCCGCGCTGGACGGGGCTGCGGCCCCGCTGCCTTCCCTGCGGCATTTGCTGGCGCTCCCCTCTCCGTACCCGCAGGAGGAGCACCGTGGCCGCCTTACAACATCCCTATGTTTTTGCTGCCTCCTCTCATCACACAGCATCCCCTGAAGACCGACATCCCCCAGGCACGCAGAGCAAGGGGTGTTTGCTGTTGTCTGCTGCAGAGCCCGACTTCTCCATCAGTACCAAGGAAAAGGTACTTGGTACCATCAAAGGGACTTGGGAAAGGACCACGGCGCCCTGGGTCCTCCCTTCACTGTTTGTGCATCACCCCAGGCCCAGGACTTATTTGCATCGCTCCTTCCTATGTAAAAATAAATCTGGGTGCTATGCAAAAGCTGGGGGAGGGGGAAGGAGCAGGGAGCCGTCTCCAGCCCACAGCTGAGCCCTCCGGAGCCTGCCGCTGCCCCGGCACATCAGGCGGTGCCGGAGGTGGGCTGGGAGATTGATGGAGCAGGAAAGAGATATGCTCTCCCCAGAGACACCCTTTCAGCCTGAGGCTGCTCACAGCAGCTGGGGAAGGGAGTAACTCATCCAGGGAGCCCAGGCTGAGCCCCAGGAGGGGTCCGGGGCCCGGCACAGCAGCGCTGGCAAGCTCAGCTGGGGGAAGGGGACACCCACCCTGCAGAAACTCAATCAGCCTGGGACAGCTTCGCTGCCATGCCCTGCCACCACGCAGGGAGCTGGGCTCAGACGCAGCGGAGCCCCGCTGCCCCGGGGTGCGACCACCCTCCTGGCTAGCCCGCCGAGAGGTCCCAGACAGGCTGGAAGAGCTGGCTTGCACAGCCCCATCGCTCCCCCGGCTCCCTGGACCCGGAGGGCTGAGAGGCTGCACAGGGTCTGGGCTCCATCAGCCGCCCCGCATCTTTCCCCACCGCCCAAACGCACCTTGGTGCTGCCCGGGCACCAGCCGACCCCCTCGGAGGGCTGAAAAGCCCAGCTCAGGCCATGGGTAGCCCCAGACCAAGCTCGGCTTCGCAAGAACAAATAACAGGGTTCAGGGTTTTCAGAGAGGGAAGCAACTGCAGCTAACAAAGGTATAAATTCAACCTGGGTTGGTTTGTTTATGTTTTAATCCTGGGAATTCCCACTGCTCCTAATCAGATGAGGGTGGACCTTGCCTCTCAAATGCCTCGAAGATTAATTTCTGGAAAAAGCACCGAGGGATTTGTTGGGGGATCAACAGAAGCTATTTGGGAAAAACAGGTAAGGTGTGATAAGAGACACCGGATCTTGGCACTGCCGCACTGCCTGCCTCTAACCAAATCCCTCTGCTCCCCGGGGCCTCGTGTCCCCGCCGTGGAGCAAGGGACATCTCCTCCCTCGGGGAGCCCGGCTGCAGCCTGCAGAGGTCGAGCACGCTGGGTACCAAGGGTACCCATCCCCTGGGGACCGCAGCCCATGGCTCTGCGAGCTCTGGCGCCGCTTTGGCTGCTTCTGCCGTCATCCCCTGGGCCTCCTGGGGACTCGCTCTGGTCCTCTCGAGCTGCCAGCCCAGGGAGGTGGCAGTGACCGGTCCCCATCAGGGCCGGACCCCCCCCAGCCCGGGTGCACACGGGCCAGCCTGCGTTTGCCACGTGCCGACCCGGTCCCCGGTGCTGGCAGCAAGCCTGTCCTGCACCAGGGGCTCTTTCGTGCTCCTGGCAAGGGTTATTTACACAAATGTGTGCACACACAGACAGGCAGATGCTCTCTCCCCCTTGAATAGTGCCATTTCCTCTCAGATAAAGAGCTCCCACCGCAGCCCCCCTTTCCCTCTCCCCTCAAACTCGTGCATGTCTCACGCACCCACTTCGGAGCCCACCTTGGGCTCTGATATTATCTCACTTCCTCGATATGAATATTAGCTCTGTTGTTGATTTACGATAAAGGGATGGGCTCCAAAACACTGTACTTCGGGGAGGAGGCAGCGGTGCAATACGGTCTGCCGTGCCCCAGCTGAGAACAAAGCCTTTTCAAGAGCGGATGCTCGCTACCTGCTGCACTGCTAACTCGCAGCCCATCTCCGCCGAAGCGCGGCTCCCGTTGGCGCTGCCCTCCCGTCCCCCCGACACCTGCCCGTGGCACGGCGGAGGGGGCCCCGAGAGCCGCCCGGGGCTCCGCAGGGCGGCCAGCGCTCGAGGGGCAGAGCACAGCTCTGCAGGTGCCACCGACGCAAGCCACGGTCGGGCACGCTGGATAGCCCTGGGCCGCGGGGGACCCCGGTGTCCGGGTCAAAGGCTCGGGGTACGGCGGCTGGCCAAACCTTCCTTCTATTTTGTAGCATCTTAATGTACAAAATGCAACCGAGGTCCGGCAACCCTATAAGATCCCTCACCGGCCGGACCTGGCCTACTTCTAGCTCAGTTTACAAGGTGAAAACCGACCAGCTGAATAGTCTCCTTAACTCTTAACCCTCCCAACGGGGAGCAGAGGGAAGGAGAGAAGCCTCCCCGGAAAGCTCAGATTTATTTACGAACCAGATTGCCTGGCAGCAGGAGAGCCACAGAGACAGCAGGTCGGTGCGCAGCGCTGTTCCGCTCAGCCGAGGCCATCGCACCACTCCATCAGCCATCGCCCCCCCCAGGGGACTATTAGATATTGCTCCTATTTCACAGACAAGAGATTGAAGAATAGCAGATAAGGCAAAATTCTGAAAAGCAGCAGCCAGAGTCAGGGCTGGACCGGCAGGAAAGCTCAGTCTGCTTTTGAAGCTCTGGCCCTCGCAGTACGGCAAATCCTTCTGCAAACCTGATCTCATACGCCTTTTCTGGTGAGACAGGCAAAACCTGGAATAGGACCCGAGCCTCCTGGGTCTTAATAAATACTCACGTGTGAGTAAAATAAACTGCCCAAACCTGAAGCTATCTCGTGGCTTTGTTTTACCACGTCTGTACCCCAAATCCTGCGGTGGGATGACAGCCTGCCCCACGGAGCAGAGCTGTAAATGACGATCTCTGTCAGACAAAACGGTATCGTTGCAGGAGAAGCCCAGAAAACATTGCCCACCGTGACGCCGTGCTGGGTGGGAACAGGGCCCAAAGTCAAGTGCAGGAAAATTGGGCTTAAATATTGCAGCTCAAGGCACAGGAGGGAAGCAGACCTGCGGGAACAGGGTCGTCTTTTGGGTGACGGAGTTTGCTACACCACCTTGAGCTGAACTCCATCCAGGCTTTTGCGCAGGGGGAATCGGGGAACGACACCCTCCCCGAAGGCCAGGTTACCGCTGGCAAGAAAAGCGGTAAGACGGACCGCTTCGGCGAAGCAAGCCCGGCTCCTTGCACGGAGGGGCCCGCTGGTATGCGAGGCAGCGGCGCGGGGGGCGGGCGGTGCTGCTGCTAATGTGGCAGAGTTTCCCTGCTGAGGGCAGGCAAAATGCCCATGACTCATTTTTCCAAGAGATGTTACAAACAATAGTAATGATGCCCCTGGTGGGTATGAATGTGAAAAAGCACGACGGGGGGGCAGCCATGCTGGGCACCTTGTGTGTGGGCTGCCAACGGAGGGTACTGCCACGAACAAAACCTGCTGGAGCCAGTTTTTGACATTGTGTGCGACGAGAGCCCTTCTGCAAGGACTTTGGGGGAAGGAGGGCAAAATGGCTGCCCAGCAAACGCCTCTCCCCAGGGCGTCCTACCCGCTTGTCGTGGGTACCAACCCCGTCTGCAGCCAAAGAGGGGACCAGTTTTATTGCCCAGGGAGAGAAAAACGGCAAAAACAATCCCAAACGGTTCCCTCCCCATGTGGGACTGGAACAAGGGCAGGCAGGGAATTTAGGAAAGCATTACAGCGCTTTAAGGCTGCTCTCCCCCGGCCCCTGCCCCTGCCCTCCACACAAGTTTTCCATATTCAGATGCTGCCCTAAGGGGACAGCTTCTAAGCCGCTTGAGTCCTTGACCTTCCACTGTTGTCTGTTTGATACTATTATTTTTAGGCACGCGATCCTTAAAACATACCAGCACTTGGACTAAGTTCCCAGATAATGTGCACTAAGGCACGAGGTGGTGCGGCTTCGGGAGAAGGGAGCCGTGTGGGATCAAGGGTGCCGGCGGAGCGTGACGGAGGGAAAGGCGATTTTCCCCTTGTACAGCCCACGCACCTACACATCCCATCTCCCCGTTCACTTATTTTACAGACACTCAGAAGGTTACAGGCCTGAAAAGACAGGGAATGCTGGAGGGAGCCCAAGCTCAGCAAGCAGCCAGGGGCTGCGCAGGGCGTCTGCTCCTGTCTGCGGTGTCCTGCCAACACAGACCCACGTCCCGCCCGAGGACGGAGCCCGCTGCATCCCACGAAGCCTGAGCAAAAGCGCAACGACGCCTTTCAAGAGCCAGGAAGGGCAGCAACCTGCAGGCAGCTGGCTGGCGCAGGGGTTTAGGTTCAAGCACATATAAAATTGTCCTATAAATCATTGCACGCTACCAAAGAACCACAGAGAAACCGTTCCCCTCTGGAAAGGCAGGACCACTCTGCCTCCCTCCTCGGGGGGCTCTTTCACAAGCACGGAGCGTCTCATCCCGCAAAAGGACTGGGCTGGGCCAGGGCAAGCAATTCCCAAGTGCAAAAGGGAAGAAATGCAGCCTTTTTCCCAGAACCCCGAAGCCACAGGCAGAGAAAAGGGACAAATATTTACTCAAAGCACCTTCCAGTGCTGTTAAAGGTGCTAACGCTTTTAAGAAAGAAAAAAATCAAACAGTGCAGAGCCCCACCTGGATCTGAGCGGGCTCTCATCTGCCCGCCACCATCAGCACAATGGTCTCAGACCGAAACGCCGCATGGTAGAGCTCTGCCTTCCGTAACCTGTGCCACCATTTGTGCAGAAGCAGGTCTCAGCCACTCGCTTTTTAAGAGCGAGCGAGCTCTATTTCTACAAAACAGACATTCGGGTACGGTGAGATGGTATCTAAAACTACCGTCGGCTCGATTTTTGGTTGCGACAGATATTTGAGTGCTGGTAGCAGCAAGAAAACTTTCTCTGGCAAACCCCACCATAGGCACTTTGTTTCCTAGAGATGTGTGAACGCTGCAGCATGGTATTCGCGCCACAACGCGACATCGCGCTGCAACAATCCAGCACGCCGGGGCACTTCTAATAACGTCACCTCAAGGCATCTCCTTCAAAAGGAGCCTTTACAGGCACCCCTGTCCCACCCCGCTCCCCCCAGCCCCGCGCTGGAGGGGGAGGAATTTGCGCGGTATGGAAAAGTACAATTTGCAAAAGCAAACGCAACAGGCTTCAGGCAGCAGAAAGCCAAGCGACGGGGGTTTGCTAAAGACAGAGCCCAGTTGTAAGCGTTCACTCTACCTTGCTCCTCCTCACTGCCTCTCGCTCAGCCAAAATCAGAGCCTTCTACTCCTCATCCCCTCCTGGCGCAGGACCCCCCAGGCCGCAGAGGAGCCGGGGAAGGTGCCGGTGCCTGGGAGATGCAGGCACCCTGTCCGGCCGCCGCACCCTTTGCGAGCAGCCCCGCACCAGACAGCCCAGTTTGCTTTCTTCCAGGTTGTTTGGGAGCCAATAAAGCTGCTCGAGTGCTGGGGAACTCTGTGTTCCTGCGGAGGCTTGTGACACTTTGCTGGAGGGGCAGGGGGAGCTGGCCGAGCCCGCAGCACCCCCTTCTGTCTACCACACTCTTTTGCAGCCAGTTTGAGTCCCATCCTGGCACCGCAGGGTTCCCGCGGCTCATGAGACGTTACCTTCTTGCTGCCTGCAGCTTGGAAACGCTCAGGAAGCTGGAAGGATTCGGGGTTAAAAAATCAGCAAGCATTTAGATGAGTCAGTCCTGTGGTTTTTATGAGGACAGACAAGTGCTTCTTGGGAAGCCAGTTCGGCAAAGCCAGAATTGTTTTTGTGCCCCGTCTGTGTGCTGGTAATGCCTAGAAGCTCTGTTCTGGGACCACAACGCTCCATTGCCAGGCGCTCCTCAGACAATGGGGCTGTGTTTCCTCCTGGACATCCACGCACGCCCGGGCGCTCCTGCAGGCTTTCTGCAGTTGTCACGGCTTCCTTCTGGGGAGCTTCTCCTCTTCTCCTGCAACTCCCCCACGCACGTAATTGCTGCCTATTTTGGTACCTTATCACGAGATGCTTCAGAGCTGATTAGCCTGGACTTCCTTCCTCCCATCATCAGCCTACTCCAATATTGACGTTCATTCGCGCTAATTTGATAATATCAAAGAGCAGAGGAGCTTTAGGAGGCATTACGGTGTCTTGAAGTGCACAATTTGGAGCTGGCAGCCGCACTGCTGATAAGGACGAGCTATTTCTCCTAATGTCCAATTCTTCTCAAAAAAGCAGGCGCTTGCCAGCCATGTGCAAAGCGGAAGGACAGACCCTTGTAGGCTCCGAGCCAGTTTTATTTCAGTGGCCCTGGATAAACTGGAGCCAAGCAACGTGATGCAACAGATCCCATGAAATAACCTCTTTCTAAAGAGCTATTAGTAAAAAGTTGCAAACACTTGGAAAGGGAAATGTTTACTTCGAAGTTACTTCAAAATTACTTGGAAGAGAGTCTGCATTTTTAGAGAGTCTCAAGGCCGTCATCTGTCTGTAACAACAAAGAGACGCAGGCAGGTGAATTTTACAGCACCGCATCCTAAACCCCCCTTACCACCTGAACTGACAGACAATTCGTTCCTGCTTTCCCCGAAAGCCTCACTTGGTCGCCAAGCATAAAATGGAAAGCAGATGCAGGTGACTTCTTAAAACGCTATTTTATTCCATATGTGCTGGCTTCTGGTGATGACTTCTATCGCTAGATGAGGCTGGGAGGTTCTCTCTGTTTACTCTGTCTCGGAAGGACTCTGAGCCGGCGAGCACACATACAAACCTACCGACTCCGGCAGCAGGCTGTAGGGCTGGAGCTGGTTTAGCCGCCGCAGCACGTCATGCTGCCTCACAAAAGCTTCTTACCATGAACGTCCGCTACGATTCTCCCGACGTATGACTGCCTGGAATGGGAGATGCTGGGTGACCTCTGCCAGAAGACTCGTGCGTTTCTACCCTTTGAAGCAAGAAATCTTTCATCGTCAATTTATTAATTTTCATGCTTCAGATAATACACAAATTTAAGTTGTGAAATACTGAAAGCTTATTAAATGATTTCTAGTGCAGCCCGTGTACCAAGATTCATTTCTCTCCATCCGGGCAATCTTAGTCTGTGAGTTACAATTACAGCCCAAACCTTTCTTTTTTCTCTTTCTTTACATCAGAAAAGCAGCAGAGGGGACCGACAGTCCCAAGTGAGCTCGGGAACTTCTCTTTTGTTGACGTGACAAGCAACACAGGTCTCTTGTGGAAGCTTAAAAAGAACAGCCAGATCCTCAAACGGATAATAATAATAATAAACCAACATGATAAAAGCCCAGCTGATCCGTCTGATATCCCAACTTATTTAACAGCGCCGCAGTTAGAGACTCTGCCCAAAGCAGCAAGAAATTAGAGAGATTTAATCCAAACCAACTGCCCTCTCTGACCCGAAGGTAAAAGTTATTTTACAAGCGCGCCTACCAGTGAAGTTTGTACCTGTTGGATCACCACACCGCAGCCCCAAGTCCCTCACTAGAACCACGCCAGCTCAAGGACCGCACGCCGCCCCAGCATCCTGAACGAGCCCACCTTACGCAGATGTAACATTCCAGAACGCGCTGATATTTATCAGAGACCACACAGATCCAGGCTGAAAATCACTCTGAACACATTTCTCCCCCTTCTCTACTCACAGAAGGGCACGAGACTGAAAGCAAGCAGGTTTACGTTTACAGTTAATGTGAAAAATGTTTATTTACGAAATACACTGTGCATCGTTTCAAACTACAAAAAACAATTACTCGCACAAAGGAACGCGCAGTTTTCAAATCTGCATGCGACCCCAGTTAGGCGTTAACTTCCCGTCTACAGCTCCTACTAGCACTTTAGTGACCCTCCGAAGCACCGCAGCCACCCTTCTAGGCGAAGAACAACACATCCTAGTTAGAAACACTTTGTAGCAGAGTGATATTGTCCCCTTTTAACATGATCCGACCTGCAACACAGAGAAAGGAAACGGGGGATTAGAGCGCTCCCAGATTCCGACGATAACCTCACGTTTTCAGAAAACATTTCACGAGGGCAAAGGTGCTTGCAAGAAGATGCCCACGTGGTAACTGGCCAGGTTTTTATCCGCAACAGAGAGCCCCTTCCCAGCTGGCCGCACCGCGCGGCGGTGCGGGGCCTGCATTCACAATTCACACTACAACGATTCAGACACAATCTCCGCTCCAGCGCTCGGTGTTTGCACAGCGCTCTGTCCCCACTAAGAGCCCGAACGCATCGCTTGTCACAGACTGCTCTTTATCCTCACCAGCAGGTGGTAAATATTAAATACCGCCACTTCGGCGGCTCCTGCTTCGACTCGGAGATGAGACAGCAAGTGTCAGAATCGCTCGGGGCCACCTGCGCCAGGCTGAGAGGAGTCTGACTGGACCCCTCCGGCCACCCCGGCCGCGGGAAGGTGCGGTGCAGTCCGTACGGTGTTGTCCGTATGGTGCTGTCCGTACGGTGTTACACACGTTTGAAAGGCAAAAACCAGCCTCAGGCAGATTCTCCTACACATTCAACACCACCACCAGCTCAACGAACAGCGGGAACCGAGATCTGGCCAGTATCTGCTCACTATACTTCAAACTCAACGCTCTCTTCACGTGTTTTGTACTTTAAAGTGTTGCTATTTGGAAGGCTCAGGCAGCCGGGTCTCAGACACCACTCAGCTTACAGACACACTGACATACCCAGCTGTTTCCTGGATTTTGTTTTGGAGTGAATCTCCTCTGCGTCGTCCAGCACCAAGTTCATATATTCATCAAAGCCCTAAAAATCAGCAACAAAAGCAGTCAGTGAGCCAAGTCCCCTGCTCTAAACCTCAACAACAACGACACAAACTATCATTAGCTGTGCTGAGGTGGGCTGGGCAATTAAGACTATTCACTGGAGAGGCATGAAGCATTTCCACCCCCCCACATGCTAGTTCTTCTTGACAGGAAGAAATAATCTTATAAATCTGAAAAAAACCCCAAACAATGAAAATAACAACAAGGGGACATCCTGATACTCACAATGATGCAGCCTTCTATCCGCATGTTCACTTGCTCATAGAGCCACACCTGGATCCTGGACCTCTGCAGACCAGTGGAGGAGTAGAGCAAAACAGGAACATAAACACTCCAAGCAATTTCAGCCTCTCCTATGCACTAAGCGACCCTGGCTACCCATGGCCACTACAGCTCTGCAGCGCTCAGAGGAGAAACTCTCACACGTGGCTTCAGTTATGGCCTCAGGTATTTTAAGGTATTGTGCTATGTTGTAAATACTTTACATGTTCACTGATGAACATCAAACCACAGAATCGTTTAGGTTGGAAAAGACCTTTAAGGTCACCAAGTCCAACTGCTAACCCAGCACTGCCAAGGCCACCACTAAACCATGTCCCTAAGCACCACATCTCCCCGGCTTTTAAATCCCCCCAGGGATGGGGACTCAGCCCCTGCCCTGGGCAGCCTGTGCCAGGCCCTGACAGCCCTTTCCGTGAAGAAATTCTTCCTAATATCTTAATATTATAATATACCTCCTAACAACTTGAGGCCATTTCCTCATTGGGTTCTAATTCAGACTTTATTTAAATAGATTTATTTAGAAAACTGGGCCAATGTTACAGTTTTTGCCTTGCAACTTGAGAGAAAGGCAGCATTTTTTTTCCTTGGTATTGCCATAGCAGACGTTAATGACTACCAGCACTTGGAAATAGTTCATTACGTTCAGAGTCCATATTAACATTGATGGATTTGTCCCATTCCGTACCAGGCCGTGTAACAGAAACCTCCTCACAGGCTATTCTATGTAACACAGATTTTAAAACTGTCACAGGAAAATGTCCCTGCACACGGACTGCAAGATCAAACGCCTGTTACAGAGGGAATTCCTTAACGTGGGAAGGAAACGCTGAACTCGGAACCAGCTGTCCTTCTCATGTATCCCAACGACAGCGAGTTCCTCAGTTCAACAGAAACCGGCTTCGAAACCCGAGTTTCGGGCACCCATCCGCTGCCCCTGCAAGAGGCACCGGGCCTCCCCCCTGGCAGCGGGGGCGCCGCCGCAGCCCCGCCCGGCCCGGCCGCGGTACTCACGTTCTGCAGGTAGCGGAAGATGAGGTTCTGGAGCGGAGCGTTAAGGACGCAGCACGGCAACGAGTCCTGGGGGGGGGAAACGCGGCCCTCGGGGCCCTGCGGCGCCTCAGGGGCCGGCACCGCAGCTCCCTCCCGCCCGCTCCCCCCCCCCGCCCTCCCCGCGGCTCCGAGACGAGGCCGCCCCGCCACAGGAAGGATACGATGGGCTGCACCATCACCTTCTGCACCTTCTGGCCCTGCCCGCGGTACGCCATAGCTGCTGCTGCTGCTGCCGCCGCCGCCCGGCACACGCTCCCGCCGCCCCCGCCGCCGGAAGCCGCTAAGCACGGCGGGAGCGCGCAAAGAGCTGTGGGATGCTGGCGGACCCGGCCGCTCTAGGAGGCTGGGAGGACCGCCGTCTCTACTGCTCCCCGCCGGGGTGGCACCCACCGGGACGGACACACCGCGCACCGACCCCGCCACGGACGGACAGATCGCACACCGACCGCCCCACGGACGGACAGACCGCACACCGACCGCCCCAACGGATAGACAGACCGCACACCGACCCCCGCAACGGACAGACCGCACACCGACCCCCGCAACGGACAGACAGACCGCACACCGACCCCCGCAACGGACAGACAGACCGCACACCGACCCCGCCACGGACGGACAGACCGCACACCCACCCCGCCACGGACGGACAGACCGCACACCGACCGCCCCAACGGACAGACACACCGCGCACCGACCCCCCCACGGACGGACAGACCGCACACCAACAGCTCTCCTATACCAGGTTTATTTAAAAACACTGTTAACGGCTGTGATGTGGAACAGTTCAACTACCGGTGAAGGCGGAGGCGGCCAGACTACGTTTAATACAATACCTTAAATAGAATACAAATATAAAATGAAGGAATAAAATATTTACAGAAACCACGGCGTACGGCAAACCCCGTCTCCACCGACAGCGCCCGGGTTGACGAAGGCTGGCGACAGAGCAGGAGGAGGGAAGCAGGGAGGGGGAAGCCTTCCTCGCCGGGCTCTTCCTCGCTCCCAGTTGCTCCCGTCCACACACAAGCGGCTGACGCCGGCCGAAGCCTCACCGGGAGAAAGTCCTTCGGCGGGATAAAGGGGCTGGGTGACCCTTCTGGAGCCGGGAACAGCAGTTTTCTAAATTTTGGTTTCAAACGTCTCCTCTAGGAACTACGACATCACAGTGGATTATCAAAGCACACACGTGTTTGCTTCCAAAAAGTATTTACAACCAACTCAAACAACTGATTTTTTTCCTCTGCCAGCAGCAAATGCCTGAGGGCCCCTACAGCTTCACAAATCATAGCAGGAAGAGACTAACATTCTTCAAAAAATTTAAAATAATAATTCAAAATATATCCGCTGGGGAAAACGATCGCTGGTGGCAGGGTACACAATACGCCCCAGCCTCAGCTACCTTCTGCAGGGTCACAAATTCAGACCGCAGGTAGGCACCCGCGGCAGACCAGTAACTCCAGTCCTGCCTCGGCGCGTGCCCCTACACGCAGCTCAAGCGGCAGTGGCGGGATGCAGGGGCGACCAAAGGGAGGACCCCGGGGTGTGCCCGAGGAGAGCACGGTTGGTCCTGCAGCAGTACTGGGTTCCAAGATCGCCGGCCCGGGCACCCGCTCGCCCCCGGGTCGGTGCCACTGACGGTGCCGCACGGCCGGTGGGAAATCGGACAAAGCCAACGCTGTTTGAACATGAGTCCGAGCAGCCATCGCTTCCCGGCAGAAGATGAGCCAGCAGCTCGGGGGAGCGATTCTTGGAACCCAGAGGCACTTAAACCAATTCTTAGTTTGCCAATTTACCGCAGACTACGAGAGGAATCCTGACTGCCCACCCCAGAACCCTGTTCACATCAGCAAAAAGCACCACCCCCCCAAGCTTTGGTACAGCACAACAGAAGGGGAGGGGGGTATTCCAGCTGTGCTGTAGAGCTGCTGCTTTCACACTGATATTGTATCATCCCTGATAATTCAAAGTAAGGCTGGATGGACTGACCCCCACCACCACCCTTGGCAGCGTGTTTGGTCCAAAACACTAGAGTAATTGTTCTGCTCCCTCCCACCCCGACATTTTCATTAAGTTACCCTAAAAGATGAAAGTCAAAATGATAGCATACATAAATAAAACTCAAGAGTTGACATAGTAACTCCAGGCTTTAGATATCAACTGTCCGAGAAATCAGAATACCAAAGCTTTGAAACGTGCTGAGCGTTGAGTTGTGCCAAGGGGGAGGAAGGAAGAAGCTTTAAGTTTAAGCCTTCAGAGCATCACTGAATCAGTAGATCAGTTCACAACCACCACAGTTTGTAGATGGGCACGTCTCTGTCCCAAAATCAACAAGTGCTTTGTCCTCTTAATGTCGACGGTAGCCACCGATAGTTACAGAACGGACGCACAGGACCTTGACTCTGACCAGCAGGGAAATTTAGGACAACTGAGTGCAGATACTGCCAATTTCTACCAGTTCAACTGTGCTTTAAGACTCGTTGCAAAGCCTCAGCTAGAAAAAGGATCACCTCCGGGTATCCAACAAAACATAAAGTTTTAATTTTTTTTTTTTTTTAAACCTTAAGACTAGGCAGTTCAGCTGTCAATCATTTCAGAAAGTTCCAGGAGGAGGTCATCCTCATCCTTCCCTGGGTCCAGGTCAATTTCTGCTTCCAGTTTGCCTCCTGAGATTTCCCAAATAAGCTTCTCAAAGTCATCTTCTACAGATAAGGGTGCTTTCCCAGCCCCTGTGGAGCTCAACCGGCGCGTCTTTACCGCTGCTTGTGAGGAAGTTGAAGTTGAGCTTGAGACCTCCGACTGTGGCACAGAGTCCGCCTGCCTTCCAACATGCAGTTCAGGACTTGGAAGAACAAGAAAGAGAGCAAATCAGTGTATGACATTCCTTAACCAGAGAGATGTTTTCTGCAAACCAGCTCTTAAAACTGTAGTTAATCCCTCCTACACCTCAACCTTACACAGGGATTGTCATTCAATTAACCTGGGGCTACTTTTAGAGTCCAATGTATCAGCAGGTACATTTTTCAGTTTGGGGATTTATCTGAAGACAGAGCATCTGGGGTCTGGCAAAGAAGGTTCGATTTCTGTAGGCAGAGACACTTTGCCATCTTTACCAATGTGACTGTAAAAAGGTTAAGTCGTCAACCTCTGCAGGCATTCAGAAAACCCAAGAAGTCACTGAAAACCTGTGCCAACTTGCAGCATTTTAAGAAAAGAATCTAAATAAGCATTCCTGCTAGCTGCTAGAAAATTATTTCACATTACTTATTCCTTTGATGGATTTTGGCATTAATTATCTCAAAACTCTAATTTTTCCACATGTGAAAAAACCCTTTATGTTTCACGTGAAAGACACTGATCAAGAAGAACAACAAGCTGTGGTTGTTACCTGGTTTGGGGTTTTTCTCTCCCAGGTAGGGATGCCAGGCTGTCCTCTGGCAAAGCAGGAACAACGGCCTAGGAAGAAGCAAGACAGTTTTTATGACGCACAGGTAAAAGACTTCTTAGTAGACTCTTCCTCCACTGCTTCTCCTCTGGCATTGCCGAGCCTTAACCAAAATACAGAACCAGGGCACTCCTGAAGACAAGTTAGTACTCACTTGAAGGTTACCAATGACCTTGTGTCTTTTTTAAGAACACAGCATTAATGGACAGCATTAAAATCCTTCACGCCGCAGAGAAACCATAGCAGAGTATTACATAAATGCTATCATTCATCTAATAAAAAGCAGAAAGGTACTACAACCATCCTGTAGACCACTTCTGTACTTAAAAGGGAACAGAGACCTGTAGAACATTTCAGTTTTCCATCTTTTCTCCAAGAGGAGGGTAAAACTTGGGCATAAATATTACCAGGGACCCACTGCCTCAGCCACTGTCCTTACCACAGCTGCTTTTTTAGCTGAAGGCTCCTTCATGTCACCACCAGTGGTACTCAACGGTTTCACAGCCGCCACAGCAGAGGGATGACTCTCAGCTGCCTTACGTTTCAGTGTCTGCTTTGTGGGGGAGGCGGCTTTCCCATCCGAAGGCTTCAGGCACACCTTAGATTTGGCTAGAGTAAAAGGAAGAGAGAACTGATACAGCCTTGCTCTGCATCAGGGGAAAAAAACCCAAACAAACAGCTTCTCTTAACAGTCCCATAATCCTTCTAGTTAAATATATTTGGCCAGCACAATTACATTGCCACTTCCCAGATCCTCAGCACTATTTTCCACATAGTAAACTCTGATTACCAACAAGCCATAAAAGGCGCAAAGAAGCTACAAAAAGAGCCAGAGTTACAATGGGCAAATCGTCATCTTCTGCCTTTCTTTCAAAACCTGACCTAAAGTAACTCTTTAACATAGAGTCAACACTTACTTTTAGCTTTCCGTTCCAGAAGCTGAGCTGCCTGTTTCCCTGGTGATACAGCAGCATCCTTTCCGGGGCTTTCAACCCCATCTTCCGGAGATTTCACCAATGTCCTCTTCGGCAGTTGATAAGCTGACCCTGAAACCACGGTGGATTCGGGACTCCCTGAGACTGGAGTTTTATCCTTGATTGCTTTTTCAGCAGGAGATGGCACAGCAACTGCTTCCTGCTGAAGCTTCTCTTCTTGGCGTTGCTTCAGTTGCCGCTTCTCCCTCATTATCTCTTCAAGGCTCTTCACTTGAACTTTAGAATTAGTTGCACTCTGATCAGAGGGCTAGAAAGAAACAAAAGAAGAGGACTACATAGGACAAAATCTATGGAGATTTCATTAAGAAAATCTGAGTGGCAATCCCTCCGAAATGGCTCCACGTGGAACAGAGCATGTTAATACCATTCAGATCTGACATTTTTTTCCATAAAATGTTGCCTGTAACAAGATCCATGCTTTGCTATGGAAATACTGTTTCAAAAGCCTGCAATTCCCAACACAGCAAGCTTCTTCAATAGAGCAGAAGACTCTAGCTGTAATCTATGCCATTCTTTTTAAGCAACAGAAAGTCATACAAGATCCCCAATACAGCATTCACTGACAGACTGATTTCCTCTAACACAAAGCTCTAGCCTTTTCTATTGAAATACTTACCTCAGGATTTTAAGATATCCTTCAAGTCTGACAGATAAAGTCACCGACAACAAAAACATTCCCTCCACATTAACCTCGCAGATTTTGTCTGGTGCTAATAGGGTTTCTTATTCATTGTCAGGTATAATCAGATTAATTCAAAGCTCGAGGATTACAATGCTGTCTGGAAATGCTATTGAAAGTGACAGGACTTATGACTTCACTGCAGAGCTTACCAAATGTGGAAAGGTAGGAACACACTCAAACGGGGAGCACACAGCGAGTTACAAACAAAACATAACAAAATTTATCAAAAATGGTATGGAGATATATATATGTCTTCCCAAAGGACTCACCTCTGCAGGTGCAGAGACAGCTTTGGGAGAAGCCTTGCTCAATTCCACTACCTTCTTTTCTTCTCTTCCAGGTGCTTTAAACAAGAAAAAAAAAAAAAAAACGCAAAACATTTTGTCAACAGCAGAAATAAAGAAACCTGGTTACCTCTGTTTCCTTGGTGTGTTTATTTCCTCATGTCTAATAATGGGACAGAGGGAAAGGCTACAGGAAGCAATCCATGCGGCATTTGAGCTCTTTCCCTCAATCACACCAACTCTTTTTACATGGCTTATATAATCTTAACAACGAGATCTTTAATGCTCTGTCGTTTTTGACAAAAACTGGCCCTCACGTTAAGAAGTTGATACATGATTGCAAACACACATACATCAATAACTAAGTTAAATATACATCAATAACTAAGTTAAACAACACATATGCCAAAGAGGAAGGTAAACTTGGATTCAGCACAGGAAAGATTCCATACCTCAAACAGATGGCAGAAAAAAACAGAAGAGAGACATCAGACTACAGAGTTCCTCAATGAATTAATTTTCCAGTGGGAAATACAGACAACTATCATGTAATTCATGGAAAATAATATGGTTTCTGGCACTTTCTTGCCTTTTGACTTTGTAGCCTTAAACTCTCTTATCCTCTAGTATACATAGAAGGAAAAAGCAAAGCGAATCCTGAGCAAACTGAATTTGCTTGACAGGGGAAGCACTTCACCAGGGCAGGTACCAATCACCTTATTACCTGTTAGCTTTGTGATCCGTAACAACCTCCTCCCTGTCGGGGCAGGTTCAGGTTGTGCTGGTGGAGTCGGCACATTTTCTCCACTCTGCTGCATCCGCAGAGCTTTCTCCTGCTTGATTTCTTCCAAGGTTTTAATACGCACTTCTCCTGCTGGCTTGGCTTTACCTGCCGGCTCTGCCAGCTGCACTTTGCTGGGCACAGGTGGAGCAAGTACGCTCTGCTTCTTGGGCGGCTCACTCTCAACTTTTGTCTTGGTAGGAAACTCTTCTGGTTTTTGCTTCTCTTCTTCCAATCGCTTGTGTTTTTTTTCAGCCAGGGCTCCTGAGAAAGCTTTGATGCGAACTGCAGGGGAAGGTCTTGCTGCCGAGCTGGGATCTTCTGGTTTACAACGTCCTTCAGTCTGGGGTTTTGGTTGAGGTTCTCCTCGTCTCTGATTAGCTCTCTCAAGACGAATTTCCTCCAGTGTTTTCACGTGGATCTCTCCTGTTGGCTTAGCAGCCTTCTCTGCAATCATCAAAAAAAGAGAAGTACCAACATTTAAAGAGTCCCAACAATATTTAAAGTCTCCAAAATATGTCACAGTACTAAGGAAAACTAAGTTTGAGTGTTCCCAAGAATGCATCTTAGGACAGTATCATTCTGCATAATATTCTCCTCCTCCTTTCAGCCACTTGTATTTTGAAAACCAGTGCTATCCAGAGAGAGTTGCAACACAAACCCCATCATATTTAATATCCAGTTATTACCTGTCTCTGTACTGGCCTGTTCAGAGGGCAATCCTAGCCTCTCCTTCAGAGACTTGGGGACTTGAACTATAAGACAGAACAGAGAAAGTTAGGGAGACGGCATAAATCTCCATTTTGTGTTCACATTTTGAAATGAGACAGGAGATCACTTCACTGGGATTCAAAGTTACCTTGAGCCCTTGACCAACAGCAAAAAGAATCATTAGAAGAAAGAACAAACAGAAAACCTAAATAGAAAACCTGTGCATTAAACGCAGATGTCTGTTTGGTAGCTGTACCTCTCTTTGGTGCTTTGTCAGCATTCTCCAGAATCTCTATCTTCTTCCCCAGCCTTTCAGCAAGGTTGCGCTTTAGTGGAAGGACACTTTTACCAGCTTCAGAAAGAGAGAAAACAAGAAATACTTTAAGAACATTTCTCTGGAGGAGGATTTTGGAACAGTCAGCCACAAACTTCAATTCTTCCAGGTATATTTTCTTAATGTGCCTTTCGGTTGCTAACAAAATTTGCCATTTCTGCAGTCAATACAGATCTCTGCCAAAATGTATTTTCCTCCTGCATACAGCAAAAATACCCTTAAATACAGTCATGTTTAGATGAGGGCACTCAAAAAGCTCTTACCTATGGAGCCTTTCCGTTTTCCCAGTCTCTCGGCAAGATTCAGTCGAATCACAGGCTCTTCCCCTAAAACAAAGAATAATCTCTTTAGCGCACAGAAACCAGTACCCAGTAAAAGCACTGTCCTTCTAGCCCACGTCCCCGGAAAAGACACTATTTTGGTAGCCAAACCACAAACAAACGACTATGAGTAGAAGTACTTCTGCACGTTTTTTGCCTTTAAAAGGAATTTGTGCAGATCTAACCACCACCATTTATACACAGACTCCTATCACACTACTGTCCCCAACCGCCCCTGTCAGCCTCTTCAATGCTTCAAAAATTGGCTACTTGTACAATGCCCTCTTCTACAGGTCTGCCCTTTCATTACTCCCGTTTTTCAGTTACCCCCTTATTTGCATACTGACATGTGTTTTGATATTAGCCTCTCTCTGCTGCTACTGCACTTAACCCAAACACTAATTCTGTCACACGCTGTCAACACATCAGCTCATTCACAAATCTCACTCATCTTCAGGAACACAAAAGTCACATTAAGCACATTTGAGAGTCTGTAGGATGGTGGTAATAAATGATTAGCTATGGCTTAATGTCAGGCTGATAAAAACCACTTCTTGATCTTTTATTGCAATACAAGAAACTGAGCACCTACAAATGCCGTATCTTTCCAATACAACCAGGGACTTTCAGCATAAAAGCATGGTTTTAATTAGAAAAGGCAGCACCAGCAGACTAACATGTCTGAATTATCTTAGTTATTACTTAACCTTTTGGTTTAGGAGCCATGAAATGGAAACAGTAGTATTCACGGTTATTACCTTGCTTTGTAGACAGAGTCACAGTTCTCACTACTGTCCGGACATTTTCCTTTTCTGGCACAGGAATAGGCCAAGACTGGAACGGATGAACAGAAACTCCTGAAGGACCTTCTGATCAGAGCAAGCAAAACATAAGGGTGTTTAGGGAAAAAAAAAACAACCAACCAAAACAGAAGAACTATCACGAAATCCAAAACCATTAGTTATTCATTACTGTCAAACATACAACAACCAGTGCATGTAAATAAGAGAGATGAGCAGTTTCCCTCGGATTTGCCCTTGGAATTTCAATCTAGAAGACCAGCTGTTTGAGTTTAAGAAAACAGGTTGCATGCCAAAGTAGCTCAAGGCCCCCAGCTAAACAGGGAAGTCTGTCCCTCCAGCAGCTCTCAGCTGCAGTCATCTCCCAGTTTGAACCCAATACGGAAATTTTTTTGCCCTTATTTTGCAAATAATTGTATTCACTGATGCATAGCCAGCTATCAAGGTATTATCAAAAGGAAGAAAAAAAAAGATGAAGGTGAAAAGAAGGCAGAAGGATAGGAAAGTAGGGGATGTTAACTCATCACCTTGTTTTTTCGTTTTTTCCTTTAGTTTCTTCAATTTGATTTCTTCAAGCGTTTTTATTCCAAAATTTAAATTGTCATCTGAAAACACAAAATGGTTAATGAAAGTGAGGCTCAAAGGCACGTGTTGAAGAGCACAGATCCTCAAGCTTCTTACAGCTCAGAATCTTTCCAAAGTATTTAAAATAAACCCTGTCAACACTCCCCACAAGTAAAAAAAGCCATAGAACGGATGGTATTTTGGTAAGCAATTGGCATCTTTCTTCACCCCTCCTCCCACCCTTCAGGGTAAAACCTATAGTTTTAAACATTTTAATCCATCTACATGATATTAGATTCCTCTATCATTACACATGGCTTTCCACAATGTCTGAAAGGACACATTTGCAGGCATTTAAACTCCACTCTGTGGCTCTATTTTGTTCTACAAAAGTAAGCATGGAGGAGTTTACCTGTCTGACCCAAGGGACATATGACAGTATTAGAGAGGAATGAGCTCATGGAAATAACCGACTCCATCCAGCTACCCTATGTTCTATCGTATTTTTAGAACATATTGCTTTTGAGTTAATTGTCAAATTCTCCTTCCAATCCATCCTACTACAGCTGTTAGAATACCTTGTTTTGTATTAGCATTGGATTTCCTAGTGGAAATGATCCGCAATCCGTTATGGGCTTCTGTAGCTGGTTGCTGGACAGGTGTTTTAGTTTCATCTCCTTCTTCAGAAAGCTGGTCTGAAAGGCAAAAAGAAACCTGGTCAGTTACGCAGTGGGGATTAGACAAGGTTTTCATGTTTATGTAGCTCATACAATAACAATTCAGTCCATGTTTCATATTCTGTTTGTATTCTTAACCACAACCACAAACAAATGTTTCTAGAAGGATTTTTTTTTTTTTTAACACAGCTATATTGACTTGATGAACTCCTAAGTAAAAGAGCTATACTGGCAAAAAAATATTTAGGACTCCAGACTCTCGTCTCTAGCATTAATCACTACACAATTCAGGTATTCTGTGATTTATACAGCCAACCACTTACAGCAGAAATGCCTTCAAGAAGTAAAAAATGCTCACCATCATCATCTTCATCATCATCTGCAGCATTGATTACAACCGGAGGATGTGTAGGACTTGGGACATTTTCAGAGTTTTCCACTTTCATCACCCCCCTCAGCTGCGGAGAGGGATTGGACTGGACAGAAAGTTTGTTTTGCTGCAGTGACATCTGAGCCATTTTCACATCGTCTTCTGCAGACTCAGGTGGACTTGGAAGTGTAGCTAAAGGAAGAGCAGGATCATTCGTAATTTGGCCATTTAAAACTTCGACCTCACTGTTGCACTCACTGCGTAGATATGGTAGATAAGGTAGATAACCCACCCGGCTACTGGATTTAGAGTCTCTATTCCACACCCCTGGTTACGCTATGAACAACGGCTTCCCTTCACACACAAACCTCACCGTCCTACCACCCAGAAAGGATTAAATGAGGGGAAAGCAACCTGAAAGGCAACAATCACACGAAGCACAGAGAAGCTGAGCATGAAAGCAAAAATTCAATACCAGAATTACATTCAATTTAGCTGAGAGTCTCTGACCGCAGACTTCTCCCTGCACTCATAAATGAACAGTTACTTGATGTCTTCTATGGTATTGTACCCACTCATAAGTAATATTCAAAATTAATTATTTAATATTTAAAGGACTTAAACTCACTTTTGCTTGGCGGTAAGAAGAGTCCGTCAACGTAACGTCCTTTTGTGTGATGAAAAGCGCAGTTGGCTTTTTGACAGCCTACTGGCTGATTCTCCCAGTAGCAAGGAATCTCACTGCGTTTTTTCTGAAGATAGAAAGAAAGAAAAGCTCACCTTAGATTTGCAAAGAGACATAAGTTTCACATCACGCCAGAGATAAGACTATTGCAGTGCAGTGCTGAAACATCATTCCAAAGGTCAATTTATCACTAAAATGAAGTATTTCAGGGCATATACACAAAGTTTGCATAAGCTGTAACAACCACGTTATTATCTAGCTTTCCTATCATTCAGTTTGAGAAGCCAAGTACTCTCACACATCAATTAAGGGTGGGTTAAATTAATACAATTTGGGATTATTCAGAGGGGAAAAATGTTTTAAATTGCCTAGGTTAAATTTAAATTTCTCTGAACTCAGCTTTCAGAACCTTAGTTCCTTCCCATCTTTTCTCTCCCCACCCTTTACGATCCCGAGAGGTTAGAACAACATCATCTGAGGAACCCCAGGACCGAAGACCCGCTCGGCCAGTATCAAGCCTATCCCTCCAGAGGCTGGTGCAGGCTGTTTACTACCACCCTGCTCCAGCACATTTCAGCAGTCTGATCAATGTGGTTGCTTTTGCCTCTGTTAAGAAAATAATGTCAGCACGTAATACAAAAATTTCTTGCTGAGATATACCCAAGACATTGATTTTTCTTCCCCCTACTTCCTCCCATCCCCCCTCCCAGTAAGAGAAACCAGTATCATTTTATAGCAAGTAAATCTATCATGTAAAAGGACATTCAGTCCACCTACAGCAATGGAAAATGCTTTCAGTGATTCAGTTTGAGAACACATCTTTAGGCAAACACTCACATCGATTTCCATGTGTCTGAATCTGCAGATATTCCTGAAACAGCGACCCTCCTGCCAGAGCGTGCAGACTGTTTCATTCCCCAGAGCAGCTTCACAGTGGCGGAAGGAACAGCTGTCTCCCTGTAATCAAAAGGAAATCAACAAAAAGGAAAATAAAATAGTACAGCCTAAAAAAATGCCCATCTATCAGAACTGGAAGCAGAATCTAACTGCTTATTAAGTTACCAGAAATCTGTATGTCTCCTCCCACTCTTCCCCCTCTTCTCTTAAAAAATAAAAAGGAAAAAAAAACCCAAAGCAAAAGAAACCCAAACATACCTTGTTACATGTGGAATAGAAATAGAAGTAGCAGTCATCTCCTTGGTTAGACATAATGGACAAATTCTTAGAATAAGCGCAGGTTCTAAGGGTTCACTCAACAGGGACTTCCTCCACTCTTGGCAAGAGCTGGCTTCACTCTTTCTTGGACTGAAAGGCTTCTACTGGCTTGATCAGTGAAATCTTCTTTTTAAAAGTAACCCTAAAGAGAGGTAAAAGTGAAAAATAATTAAGTAATAAGCATTTTTACAGCCGCTTTATGTTAATCAAGTCAGTCTCTTGAGGGGGGCAATGTCTTGAAATCAGCTGGTCACAAAAATTATCCCAATACTAAGTCAAACTTCTGTAAAACAGCATGGGTTTTGTCAGCAAGAGTTCTCTTCTGTGTCTTAGTAATAGTTATACGCCTTGAAGCAGAGAAAAAAAACTACTGCGTGTGGCTGTAAGCCCCAAAAGAGAGTCAAGATTAAAAAAATGGTCATACATTTGAGTTATCAGTCAATGATTAACTGTGGGTACTAATAATTTCCATAAAATACATTGACATATTAAACATTATTTTCCAATCACCATGGATCTTCAAGTTCACATACCTGGACAACTTCAGCAAAGATATTGATCTTCAAAGACTTCCAGTTAACTTCTCCTGTAGGCCGAACCAACACTGAATCCGTGAATTAATAATAAAGGGGTAGACAGAATTTTCCTCCTCACATTGCCAAGGGAACCTCTCATCCACAATTCAAACATAGGATGTGCTTTTAAACATCTTACAACTAATGGAGGAAGCAAGTCCATTTGAATACTGTCAGACTGGAGACAGCCAGGGTTAGTTAGCTCTTCAAAAAAAAAAAAACCAAAAAACCAAAAAAAAACCAACAAAAAACCCCAGTGCATTTAAAGATGAACTTGTGATTCAAAGTGGCTGCAAAAATGAGGATCCATCTTCCACAGCCGGACAATTTTAACTTTTTTGTTTTTTTTTAAACTTAAAATTCAGTAAGTTGCAATTTCTGGTCTTCAAGATTTCTTCACCTATTAAGAAAACACAAAAACCTTCCCCCGTCTTTATTACCTGTACAGCAAAAAACATACTTGTGTGTATAAATACACAAATATGTATATACATACACATATGTGTTTATACACACACCAAGAGCGAGTGATAATAAAGTCAGCAAGAGCGATAGTAAAAATTAGAAATTTTGGCTATTTGCCATAGAAGACTGCATAAAAAGTCTCTCATTTTGAGGGAACTGGCAAAAATGAAAGATCTACATAATATTTTGATGACTATGCCTTCGAGGCTGATGCTTTATAACATGAGTGATTTTGGGGCCAGCACACAAATATGCGTACGTATGTACATGCATACAGTATGAACATATCTATACACACAAGCGTGCACAGTATATGTTGTATGATATCCGGATCGAGAACGACTTTTAGCCCTGATCAGACACGCAGAGTTGCAATCAATTAACAGCAGGAAGACAGCAGATCAAGGATACAGCAAGCTTTGAGAGGCAGGGAAATGCTCACTTTGCAAGTGGCATGGCTGCATGATACCAAGAATTTTGAATTATTTTGATTTTAGGAAATAATTTGTTTTCTTTTTACATCAGAGCAAATACTAGAAGTTTGCCATCACATGCTGTTCCCTAATCCATATATCCATCATTATCCATTGCTGCAAGATCACAGAAGGTTTGAAAAGATGGCTCAGGTCCAATTCAACAGCTGATGATTTTTTGGTGCTACCAGAGCTGAAACTGATTTGATTTAGTCACAAGCAGTTTGTTTTTTTTTTAATGTGAACTCAGATACTTTGATTCTTAATTTTTTTAAAGATACTAAATGCCATAAAACCTGCAACCAGACCAGATAAAGTTCAAATTAAAGTGATTCTGACCCCTTTCATTAAGATGCTGCACAGTTCTGTGCAAAGTATTTCTGACTCTTTTGGACAAAACTGAATGAAATAGTTCTAACAAATTAATAATAAAAGGTTGGAACCTTTTACTCACACAAACACTAGTGAATTTTCCAGGATATTTTTTTTTGGCAGGGAATTTTCCCAAATCTAAAATAAAGAGAGGAAAAGTTGGGTTCTCATATTAGTTATTGGTTTTTGACTGCTTGACAAAGGGAATAAAAACAGTAGTTAAGTGCAAGGTTTTCTTCCCTCCTTCAGTACCGATGTGACTATTCACTTTTGACCTTTAGCACCTTCAAAAACAGATTTTGTGTCATACGGATTCCTGTGCGTCCACTTCTAAAAATTACTGGTGCTCCTTCATGTAGAAGTTGGACAAGAAACATTTTTCCAAATGTGTTACCAATACCATCGACAGTTAAGTTAAATTTCAACCACAATTTTTGCAGTTTGCACAAGCTTAACTAGATGGCAATTAAGGACCGCTGCTTTGCTGAGCAGAGGCATTCAAATACAAATCGGAAGGGATTCATGGTCTAGAAGAAGGCACTTCTTTTCCCTGGGAAGTGAGAGACACCTGTATAATGCAACATTACTACAGCCACCACCATGGGGGGGGGGGGAGAACAAAGAAATCCCCTCAGATTCAGCTCTCTGGAATGCCCAAGCACTCAGCAGTTTGCTTGTAGCCCTCCATACTCCTGAGCGGACTTCAAGAGCTCTTCAGAATTTGAATGGATCTTGTTTAAGGAATGGGAAAAAAGCAAAACTTTAAAACAAAAGAAAAACCTGAAAAAACCCCTCATAGTTCTAAACTCCATAAAAGTCCTTTCGTTTTAAAAAAGGTTAACTCAAAAACTTATTTAACTGGTATCAGTTAACATGGCAACCTGAGTGCTAAACAGAAATCAACCGAACTAACCCCTGAAAGTCTGGATGAAAATGAGTAACTCTGGTGCACTCAGCAGGTCTCTAATGGAAGTTGATAAGAAATTTAAACACTTTGATTTTCTCCAGAACTCTAGTAGAGTTTTTGTTTTAAGAGATTTTTGAATTCATTTTGTAAAAAAAAAAAAATAAAAAAAATTAACTCATTACAGATGCAGTAGCTAGGGGCCAGGAAAAACAAGCCAACAAGTGCCATAAAGTTTACCTTTGCTAAGGGAAGATAAGCAGTACAATGGAAGTCTGTCTAGTTTGTTTTACAAGCTTGTCTTTCTTGGTACTGAGGAAACAGTCCTGTGCCCTGGTCTGACTCTCCAGCTTGCTGACCTGCCTTTGCCCTGTACCAAAGAGCAAGAAACTCAAGTTTTTTGCACTCCAACAAACGCACGAGAGAAGTGTTATTGCACCTACCTCTGGGTACTTTTTGGTTATAAAGCACAACGTATTTCACTTGGAGAGCCTCTCTTGCTGGTCTACTTTGTGCCTTTAATTTCTTACAAAAGTATTAAAGATGCTTAACAGCCCTGTTTATTAGGGTGATACCTGAGAATGTGGATTGAGGCTCCTGGGTGTTCCCCTTTTCCGTTACAAAGCTCTTGAATGCTCCCATTACATAAGAAGGGAGAGTCCTTGTGGATAATTAAGTTTTGGGCCCCTGAGCACTCCCCTCTAGACAGCTAGGCGACCCAAGAACTGAGTCTGCGCAGAAGCAAAGGTCGGTCAGCGGACACGGTGAGGAAGACTATGAGCCTTCGTCTGAAGACTCCCAAAGACCACCTGAGGACCACCACAGAGCATGACTGCGCATGCGGATCGGACATTTACATATGTTAATAAGTTCCAGGAAATCTCATGTTTATGTAGACGAATTCCCGGAAATCCTATGAATACGTATGTTTTCATGGTATATAGTTGCTGAAAGTCCGTCAAGCCTTCGGAGCACTTATGGTGGAACTATCCCCAGTGCTGCCCGGCGCCGCAATAAAGAATGCCTGCTTTCTAAAACTCCAAAATAAGTTTTAGGGAGTGAATTATTTTGCCGCTTTCCGGTAACAAGGGCTGTAAGACGACAAGGAAGGGAGAGTGCCAGGCACTCTACAGTCTAACCCCCCTCTCCAATCGGCCAGCGTTACCCCAGCTGCAGAACAGCCGCTGCCGATTTACCTGCCTGTTACTGCACTCCACCGGCTGAGCGTGCAGCGTGCGCAGGGTGTCACAAATCACAAATAGAACGGTGCATTGTGACCCGTACGCAAACCGCACATCTTCGCCTCTGAAGCACAGAAGAACCTCTTGCTAACACATCTTATTCTCCATATGAAAATCTAAAGCTAAGTTGTCCAAAGCTGAAGCAGAATAGTCGTAATTTCTAGTCTTTACATTTATTTTAATCAATTCTAGCTGTTACATACTGTCTAAACCTGGACTGGGGACATGTTCTGAGACTAGGGGTTACAGCACTCAAGACCTGCTCAGAGCAAAGACTGCAAGGCTGCCAGCCAAGAAGGCAAAGGTTAAAGCAGATGATCTTCTCCGCTCCCTCCGCAGTGAGTCGAGGTCACCTTTCTTCATGATCTATGAGAGTCAGAGCCGTGAGTTACCGCAGCCGTAAGGCACAGCTGCCCCTTGCTGGCTGGAGCTATTTGAAGATGTGCCACTTCAGGGACCTGAATTAGGACATTCTTCCTTGAGATGAGAGGCAAATCAATCTGCTCCTGAAAGGGCTGATGGGCCTGGTGCTTCTGCAACTGCCAAAGAATAACCCTGTACTGAAGCACTCATCGGATCAGACACTGCTTCAGTACAGATTCGTCTTTAGCTTGACCCATCAAGACGCAGGAGAAGGGAACTCTTCAAAGCAACCTTTAAAGCAGGGATCTAGTAAAGCGGCCAAGACAAAGCATTCAGATCTGAGCACACCGCTCCATGGAAAATCAGTTTCAAGCCTAAGATATTTCACCCATCTTGCAGTTCAAGAGCGACAGTGACACCTTTGATTTGAAAGTCTTTCCACGTGCTCTGCAAAGCCAGAAGGACGCGACCGATGGCAGCGCTTGGTTAAGAACTGCAGTTCCCCACTGGCCTCCACCTGCAGGCCAAGAGTCTTGCACCCATCAGACATCTGGGACCACTGGAATGAGCTGCGAATAGTCCCATTCTCTCTCCCAGGGGAATGCTGCTCCACCTTCTGTTGTTTTAAAGTCACTTTAACATATGAAAGATAGAGGTTCACTGAGCAGCTATTTCCTGCTTCAAGTGATCCCGGGGAAAATGGTTTGAATGCTGGAGTTCCTGAAGAATTTGATGGGCCTCAGTGGAATGAGCAAGCAAATCTCTTAAGCACCTGCCAACCTGTTCTCAGTGCTCCTGTGCTCAAAGTCCTAAATCATTAATTTAAAAATATATATAAAACATGGCAGCTGGCACCTAGCACTGCGCACACAGCGCTGGCAGTGTTGCTGGAAGCTGGAAAGCCAGGGGTGCAGGGATTAAGGGAAAGCCACACATCAATTTGGTAATTTGGTTCTTGTAGGACACTTCCTACCGCAGAAGTTTTAGCAAAGCCAGTGGGAGGGAGCTGCCTGTTTTCTAAACGGGGACTTGTGCTGGTGCAGTGTATCAAAAGATATCCTGGGGCCATCTCTGTCAAGTAGTCCATGGCTCGTTCAAGGTCCACGTATCAACAGTTAAATGCGTATTTTTGTGTTGTGCTTTCTCCGAAGCTATGAAAAAATTTTTCTTTTACAATGCTGTATAGTCACGTTATAGATGGGAACTGACTGCCTAGTGCCACAATCTGTATGAACTTCTAATAACTTGGCATTGAAAAAAGTGTCCTCAGTAATCAATTTTATAATAGCTCTGTTTATCTGTTATTTAATTCTCATGCCTGAGTTTCTTCACAGCACTATGTAGTTGAGTGCGAGTCCCATGATTAAGATTTATGTCCTTTCTCCTACCAAGCACCTGCTCAGTAGGCAAAGATGGAACAGGAACACCCAAGCCTGGAGATGTTAAACCACAATTGGCTCTAAGCCTATCCGTTGAAAAGAAATAGCTCAAAACATCACCTTCATGGGGCAAAAATTCATGTGGAACAGTAGAAAAATCCAGAAGTGCTTCCCGAGCTTCAGGTTACCGACAGCACCATCAGATTTAGGTCCTGGCCCAGTGTGCAGGATGCGCGGTCTGCAAGTGTTGCTGCAACATGGAAGTGCCAAGGCGAGTCCTGCCCTGCCCTGCCCAACACACCTTTTAAATATTGCAAGGAGTGTGCCAGGTGTACCGAAGGTCAGCTAAGAAGTTCCAGACAACAGATGTGTTTGTCCTAATTTTTGGCATCAAAAGGCTTTTGATAGTATTGCTTCCATGAAGAAAAACTCCTATCTTCTCCAGACGCTCCAGGATCCACTACTGCTGCAGCGGCTACACTGGTACGACCCACATCTACGGCAAATCTCTTTGACAGCTCTCCTTTACCCGAGCACATCCACAGTCCACTCCTCCTCTTCCAGCTGAAAAAACAGCCCGCCGGCTCTGCCACACTGTCACTGCCGACGTAAGAGCTAAGAACACACGTCAGACTCCCGCTGCTAAAACTGCTGTCTGGGGAGATGGTTGGCACAGACACGCAACAGGCGTATTCACCCTCCCTACAGTGCTTACAGCCGAGACACCTGGCTGTCAGCCACGGCCCAGTGTACACAACGCTCTGCTTGGGGATGTCACCAAAGAGTCAGTGTCCCCAGATGAGTGCCTGCCTTGCCACAGTTGATTTTTTTTTTTTTTAACCATACGCTGGATGTGGCACAGCAGGTGAACCACAGATCCGAAGTTCCACAATGCAAGTCCTTGCTCTTCTTCCAGGCAACAGTGGATGCTTTAACATACCGCGTTCAATAAAGAAGCTCTCTCCATCTTGCTCAGTGGCAACAGGCATGACCGCAGCACACACAGGCATAGCAGTATCTGCACATCCCAAATCCTTAACAAATTTTTAGATAGCACCAATTTTCTATGGAGCGGCTTTCCCTTAATGCATAACCCCTTCTTTCCTATATTTTTAGTGGGTGGCTCTCCTCTATTGTTCTCTCTGTCCACCAGCTTTTCCTCCTCGATGCCCGAATGGGCACCGGGATTCAATTCCAAACTAAGGGGACTGCTAAAGCTGCTACATCTACTCTTGGGTGAGACAGGCATACTTAAAGACAAGACATTCATTCTTTTTCCATTTCTGAAATCAACGCCGGGGCCTGGCAGCAATTTACTATGACGATTCATCTTCCTCACTGAAATGTTTTATTAAATCTCAAAAAGAGTCAACTTCCCCTGGAAGCAGCCATTTGGAAGGGTGCCATTTTAGATGAGAAGCAACAGCAAGAGGAAGTCTTCTCTAGCCTAGCTTTCCTCCTGGAACACCCGGCCATCCAGCAACAAATTCAGCCTCTCTGTTCAGCCTGATCAGTTTAACGTGTGTTCAATTCAACCATGTGCCGCAGAAGTGGTTCTGATATCATTTCAAACTCCCCTATCCCCAGGAGATCTCCTTTTTTACAATCAAATAACACAGTGTTTTATTTTGAAAGTATGGCCCAGAGCTCAATCTCGGAGTGCAGCCTGCATCCCAAAGCACCAGTTCTGGGAACAATCTGTAGGCTCCACATACTGATCCCTGCAACAGTAAAAATCACTTCTGCACTTCTGTTATAAACATCAGTGTAAGAAAACAGAAACCTCTTGGATCCAATTCTTAAGAAACAAAAACAAACGTCACCCAATCGGGTTGTTTTAAACAACCTAAAGGAGAAATTAAGATGACAACCGGGTGCATCCAGAGTTAGTCAGATCCTGAAGGCAACTCCTTTGGGAACGGAGGAGCAATTTGTCAGATGACTACATTACAGCACGCCCCTTATACGCATTGCTACAAAAGGAAGGCACGAGATTTTAACTGAAAATAACATATACTCATCAGGCACCTGCCCTGGGATCTTCCGTTTGCCCAAGTGAACCTCTCCAGAGCCTGCCCAAGGACTCCATTTCCCCGGGAGACCACCGGGACGGGGACGGGACACGGGAACGTGCGGAAAAGCCCGCAGCCAAGCCCTACAGAAGGGCTAACAGCCGAGGGAAGGGCAGGGGTGGGGAACGGGGAGCTGCGGCCCTGTAACCGGGGGGAGAGGGACCTCGGGCCTACCTCGGGCCGCGGGGAAGCAGCTCCCCCTCGCTAAAGTCCCGGGGCGCCGAGGGCGGGGAAAACACCGCACCCCCCCCCCCCCCCGCTCCTAGAGGGCCCGCACTGCCCCAGGGGCCCCAGCGGCCTCCGCCGCCCCGGCGGGTACGGACACCCCGCTGGGGAGGGCTCGGGGACGCGGCCTGGGCCGCCCGCCCCGCCAGACGCGGGGGACGCGGCCTGCTTCCCCTGAGGGCAGCGGAGGGGACCCGGGCCTGGCGAGAGGCCATTCCCCCGCCCCTGCGGTCTACGAACGGCTCTAGTTACCGGCGAGCAGGGACTTTACCGAACCCCAGGGGACCGCCGCTGCCGCCGCCGCGTCGCCTCGATCCGCCGGGGCCGCCGCTCAGGCCGTCGCCTTCCCCGCTGCCAGCCTCAAAGATGGCGCCTAACATACGGGCAACCTCAGCTCGCCCGTTGCCAAGATGGCGGGCGGAACGGCTTCACCGGGGCCCACTTCCGCCCGTTGAAACCGGCGGGGGCGGGGCTCCGCGCTGGCGCCACCGCCCACCGGAGCGACAAAAGCGGGGCGGGCGGGGCCGGTAAGCAAAGGCGGGCGGGCGGCTTTTCTGCTCTTTCCTCCTCCGGGGCGTCCTGCCAGCGCCTCTGACCCCGGCCAAAGCCCTTCGCTGTGGGGCGGACAGGAGAGTGGCCCTTCCCCTCCGCCCCGGCCGCGGTGCCCCGCGCCCGCCGCCTTGTCAGGGTGCGTGCCCCTGCCTGCTACGGTGCCGGGCCTCAGCCCCAGAGGTGGCCGTTCTCTCCCTCACGCTGCCCGCTGCTGCCTCAGGGTTACGCTTTCCAAGCTAGAAGTTATTTTACGTTTTTTAACCCCGTTTCCCGGCCTGCAGGCGCTTGTCCCGGGGCCTCAGGCCGTGCTGTGCCCCGGGGAGGGCGGCCTGGGCCTGGCTGGGGTGCTTTGGGTAGCAGCCGGTTCTCTCTCGGGGCAGCATGGGCCTGATGGGACTTCATGGCAGATCATAGACCTAAACCTGCCTCCCTCTGCTTCTCTCCTCTCCGTCCCTGTGTGCCGGTGTCCCGCTTTCCCCGGCTTGGCCCTGTGGCAGCGGTAAGCAGCCCCCTGGGCAGCGGGAGCAGTGCCCATCCTCAGGGCCAGCCCCGCTACTGCGCGGGCACAGCCATTTCCCCCTTTAAATGACTAAAAGCCCTGTGATTTGTTTCTTTCTTTGCATCCAGCCTGGACTAGGTTTAAAAAAAGAAGCAGTTGTGGCTGTTCGGTTTAATTAAGAGCCGGAGGACGCTGTCAGCACAGACACCTCCCCAGGAAAGCAGGAAAGAGGGTGACGCTGCACAGTAAAGCTTTTACGCCCTGTTCCTATCACTTGGCATCAGCTCCAAGGGTCAGACACTCAGCTGAGGTGTTTTAGATTGGACTTTCTCTCGGACAGCCTCGCCCAGCTTGATCTTCATCATGGCTTGGCCCTGGAGTTATTAAAGACAGAGAAGCAACAGCCTCTCCCCCGATACCAGGGAGTTAAACAGCTCCGGTGCAATCAACCTGCTTGGGAATGAGAGTATTTCAGAGGCCAGTTGCTTTTATTTCCCGTTGTCCTTCTTGTCTGAGCTAAGTGCCTCTATGGAGGCAAAACGGTCTCGGTACAGAGGCAGGACACAGCTCAAAGCCAGATCACAACCTTGCCGTGCATCGCCTGAGAGGCACAGCAGGCACGGCCTCAGGGAAGGGGACAAGCGGGATCTTTGTTCAGGGCAGCTCGACGCAGAGCCTGGGAGCACTGGTTTGGAGGGCATCTGACGGCCAATTCTGCACTGTGCCTGGAGATGGAAGAAGCCATGCTTGAGACACAGTGCTGGGAGCAACCAGCCAGCCCCTGCCTCCCGGTAGCGAGGCTTACACTGAAGGAAAAACCCCGCTGACTAAGGGGTGCTTTTGTAGTGGTGGGGGTGCTTTTCATCCCCATCCCTCTTTCTGCCCCGCAAGCCCCACTGTCATACTCCGGCCTGCTCTGACGGGAAGCCCGGCCGTTCATCCAGCGCCAGGAGAGGATGCGGGATTGATTTCACAAGCTGGTGGACACACTGAGGACGTCACAGTTACATGTGGGCACATTTTATTCTCTGGATGCACTTGTGCATTGTTTCTGCTCAACAGCCAAAGCTTTATTGATTCAAAACCATTACCCTTCTCCCCCACCCCCAGCACACTTCATTTTTTTGCTATGTACCCCCTTTCCCACCCCTCAACCACTCGTCCGCTTTGAGTATTATCTCTGCTTGGAGCCTGTTTTCTCAGAAGAAGCCAACTGACAATTCATTCAAAAATTTTTTCTCCCAAGAACCATATAAATTACATGCAAAACATTGTACATAGAGATTAATATCAAAATGCAATACAGATCAGGTGCACTTTAAGCTGGACTCTAGGATATGGCAAACACACCAGGGTACATATTGCTTTGAAACCACCATTTTTTTTTTTTTAATGTCATGCATACCACATAATATTCAGTCTTTTGTTTTGTATTTTTCCATTTTTATACAAAAATACCAGTGCTTATTATACTTAGTTACTGGAAAAGAAAAAACTCAGATCTGCGTGCCCTCTTCAAAAGAAAGTTTTGTTGCGAGAGCATTGGATAAATATATATACACACACAAATGTTGGTTTAATACTGTATATATATATATATTTATTTAAGGGGAGGAAATAAACTAAAGGCAGTTTTAGCCATGGGCTTTGCTGAATGAAAATTGTATTTTTTGTTGAGCAGGAGGGTATCGGAGGCGGGACAGCCAGACATCAGCCCGTCTCGGTGGCAGGGGACAGCCTTGGCAGAGAGATGCTGGAGAGGAGCAGCCAGGTGCCAAGAAAGACGCTGGCGTTGCCCCACGGCCTCGCTGGTGGGGGCAGGACCAGGGGAGCAGTACCCCCACGTCGCCGTGCCCGCCGGGGAGAGCTGGGGTTTGCAGGAGAGCGTTTTACGGGTTGCATGCTCCACGGGTTGATGAACTTGTAGGAGCCGGACCCAGCGGTGAGGAGCGATGGCAGGCAGGTACATGCGTCCTTCCCCCGAGAGGTACAAAAGCCTGCAGGGACTCTTCTTTGAGGTGCTTGGTCCCTGCAGTCACGGAGGGCAGCAGGAGTTGGCAATGGCATCTCGGAGATGCCCTCCCTGGATCTGGGATGGGGCTTTTCCATTCACCCCAACATCACGTCGCCCCGAGAAGCATTTCTAAAGGGGCTGAGCACTACAGGACACCTACTCCTCGGCCGGGGAAAGCCAAAGGCTGCCCATGCTAAAATTTGGTTTAGTTTTTTTCCTTCTTGAGATTGTTTCAAAATTTTCCTCAAAGCTTATTGCACAAAACCTTTGAAAATTAAGTATAACCCCTGTGCAAATCAAAGGAAACCTTATCACATAATGCAAATGCCTAAAAATGCCTGTTCAGCAATGCACACAGGACGTGGTGTAATGTCTTTGGTACCAATCTGCCAATTTATTTAACAGAAAACCACCACCACCACCACCAGAGACCCTACCGTTATTAAGAACTGGATGCAAAATTATGTTCAGAGTGTTTTAATAACAAAGCATTCCAAGGCAAGTTAACACGTATCACAGGGTATGACTTCGGTTCCTGTCTGGCATGGCACTCTCCCCCGTGCACACTCGTGGCAGTTCAAACAAAGCAAAAAAAATATATATATATAATCTCCCCCTCTTTCAAGGCATGTTGCAGAGTCCCCAGAAGTTCGTGCCGCCGATCATGCCTTTCAGCGTAGAGCACCAATCTCCCCCAACTCTTTTGTAATGTCCTCAATAACTTAACCCAATAGTCATCTGCTGCCAGTATATCACTGAAACTAAATAGAAAAAAATACTTTACAGAAAAGATGTACGCACAATAAACGTTTATGCTTTAAGCAACCAGCCATACCAACATAATTTATATAAAAAAAACATTTGTGTCATCCAACTAACGTCTAGTATAAAGATGGCTGCTCAGAGAAAAGGAAGCTGACTGGCATCCGATCGCTGATACACGGAATTAATTACCTGTCACTTTGAACTGCCGTCACACAGTCACACGCCGTTGCAGACGCGGGACTCGAGATTATTTTTTTTTTTTTCTTTAAACAAAATACATATGGCTGACGTAAAAATATCAGTTTCTGATCTAAAGAAAACTATATTTTTTGCATAATATTTATATATAATTATTTCTCCCCCTGCTAATACGGAAACTAGAACAACAAAAATATATCAACTGAAGAACAACCAGACCCTTGTGGCAACCTGCCAGTCACGGATTTCTGGGAGTGACTTTGAGAGCCTCCAAAGTTGGCTTTTTGTTGGTTTTTTGTTGGTTTAAGTCTTTTTTTTTTTTTAAAACAGGTCTGAGGTAATAAAAAAATATCAAAAGAAAAAAGAAAAATCAGTGTATCCCCCCCAAAGTATTTAATAAATATTTATGTAAGCTTGTAAGAACACCATATTTTCATCCTTCTCTTTTTTCGTAAGTATTTAAAATAGAAAAAGTGATCTTTTAAGCAATGTCACCTTTAGTACAGAACCAAACCCCACAACCACCCCGTTTGTCTCTCCTGTCACCACTGGTAACCCAAGAACCCCGGTCCTGCCCAAGGTGTTTTTTCAGCTCGCGTGAGGAAGGAGCGGGGAGGGCGGCGATGGGTTTGTCTGCGCGGGCAGGGAGCTGGACACTGAATTTGCAATTGAGATGGGCAGTGGTGGCAATTTCTTCTTGCTGTTGGCAGTGTACGGAGCCCAGCCTTCACCCCCTTTGCCAGCACCGAGGCAGGAGACCTGGGAGAAGGACCTTTCCTCAGCTACCTGGGGCAGGAATGGGGCGACCTCGTCCTTCCCTCCTCCCACCCCAAGGAAGGGACGAGTCGGTGCTGGGCTGGAAACAAAACAAAGACACTTGGTTTGTGTTGTCGTTTAAGGAACACTTATTTCTTGGCAAAGTACTGGGCCCTCGCGTGGCAGGCGGTGCTGCAGGCAGTGCTCGGAGAAGGCACGGGAGATTCTGCTGTGCGTTCTTAAAGGAAAGAAAAGAAGAAACCAGCCAGCCCACCCTCTCGCTAAAACCTCTGCTTCCAGGGACGGAGGCTGGGCAAAGACGATGACGTTGTACAGCCAGTTACAACCAGGTTCTCTCTGCTTCCAACCAAGCCAAAGAGGACAAAGAAGAGAAGGCAGCAGAGCTCCCTCCAGCCCTGCCTGCCTGGGGCCAGTAACCAGGGGTGCACCAGCAAGAGCCCACGGGGAAGAAACGAAGCCCAAGCAAAGCCAACTCCTGCCTCCTGCTCAGTCCCATGGCTTCACAAGAGGGTCAGTTCAGAGCCAACTTGCCCAGGACACCTGGGGGCTCTGCTCCGAAAAAACAGGGCTCTCACCAAATAGATACAAGAGACTGAGGTGAGGCAGGACACACAGGGTGGAGAGACGACCTTCAAAAAAGCAGCAAGTGAGGCAAAGCCTCCATGCAGCACCTCCTCTGGAAGACCTGCAGCCAACCAACCAACCTGCCACCTCTGCGAGGAATTGCCTCCACTGGCAAATCGGCTACAGAAGTGCTATGGAAATCAAGGGTCCTCCCATCGGCCGTGGAGCCTCCCTCCCTTCCACCGGCTACCAGAGACAACCTGACTCATCCTTTCCATGATCTAGGAGTTGACCCACTGTACTGTCAATAACCCGATGCTTGTTCTCCGTTCAGCCTGCTAACGCTTTGGCAGCGATGCGCAGAGCTGGTGGGCACGGCTGGAGCATCCTCTGGGGTTCCTCAGCAGTGAACCGGAGCTCGTACTCCAAGGCTGAAGGATTATCTCACCCAACAGTATGGAGAAGCCAGAATGGGCAGAAGTCCCTCTGCTCTTGACGGCAGGAGCCGTTAAACCTTTGCAAGGCTCTCGCCAAAAGTTTCACAGCTGTCCAAGAGCAGAAGAGATGCATCTCTTAAGACTCCCCAGGAAGGAGCCCCGCTTCTCACAACCATGGGGTTTTTCTTCACCACCCTTCCACTGCCAGTTCACCTCCACCTTGCTTTGTAGAAAAATCACAATCTTTTACATCCAGCAAGGTTACAGCCAAGTCACCTTCGTTCCTTGTCTACCAATTCCTGCTTTGGAAACAGAGAGAGAAAAGTCTGTGTGCACACACAGAGGAGGAACTGTAAAGGCTAGGTACCATTTTTCAAGGTGGAAGACTGGTGTACATCCCTGTATCTATCAACCTGTGAGTAAACACCTTCCCCCTGGCTGGGTTTTTTTGTTTATTTTTAAATTTTCGCACTAGAGTGCTAACTCCCCCACTTCCCACTGTGAAGTTACTGGGGGCGAATCCCACAAGCAAAGAAAAAACCCCAACATCAGAAGAAAACCCTAAAAACCACAAGTGGAAAAAAAAAAAATAAAGTCACAAGTGCACCCCAGCCCTCAGGCTGAGAGCGTGCATGTAAGACTACAACAATTTGAACTTTCTTTGAACATGCATTTTTCAAAGTGAAAACCCCCTACAGACACATGGAGCCCAACTCAGAGAGGAAATAACCTGGCTGCTTCACTTGGGCGAGTACCACTGAAAATTAGGGATGGAGATGCACAATTTTGGCTTAGCCTCTCTCCCAACACCCAGCATCGTGGTACTCTGGTTCCCACTGCTAAATAATGGTTAAAAAAAAAAAAAACAAAAACAAAAACAGAAACAAAAACCCCCAAAAATAAAACACCAAAATGATATACGTATGAGCAGTTTGACACGAAGTGACCGCAGTGTGTGATCAGTTACTGGTGCCAACATCACACAGGGCGAGGGGCGAAGGTGGAGGAGGAGGGGGGCTTTGAAGTTCTAAGGTCAAACCGATGTCTCCAAGCTGTGTAAGGGGCTTTCGGGCTCCGGGACGGTGACCTCAGCTTGATCGCTGTCCACTGCATTGTTATTTCTGTTGAGGGATGTAGATCCACCCAGGCTACCCCCACCTCGCTTTTTGAGTCCGTCAGTCTCGGGGTCGTCTTCAGCGCCGTCAAGGAATGGTGTTCGAGGCTCGTCTTCCTCCAGGATGAACTCTGGGTGAGTCATGAAGTTATGGATGGAGCTTCTGGATTCGGGTTTCTCGAGGCCTTCGTACAAGGAGCTACGGAACGCATTCACCACTTTGATCTGCCGGGAGGCGAGGAGCGTGGGGGATAAACAAAAGAGGGGTTAGTAGCAGCTACGAGAGGCCAGAGCTCCCAGGAGAAAGTAAAAATAAATAATAGACACACAATAAAACAAAAAGCACGACAACAACAGTCACCACCACTGAACAGACAGCTAAGTCAAAATGAGAGATCTATGGTGAACTAGGAGGGCCAACATGGATCAGACTCAGGCACTAGGTGTGTGATGGGGAATCAACCGACTATGGGGCGACTTCAGAAGCTGCAAGAAAAGACACAAAAAAACTCAAAAAAAAGATCACTTTGAATGAATGGAAGCCAAAATGCATTAGTTGTCATTACGTGTGCGCACGCGTATCTGTGTGTATAAACGAGGACAAAAAAGTGGACTACAACTCAAAAAAGAGGTGGGTTAGACAAACAGTGGGGTCACTCAAGGCAAAAAAAACTCTACTGTGGGAGCGATGTGTGTGTTTGTTCTATTTCATTTTTAGACCTATAGAAAGGAACGGGCTTTAAAAAGGCGTCACAAACGTTTCAAGCCCACGTGAAGCAGTAGGTCCGAGTGGGTGCCATGACCAGTAAAACCAGGCCCAGCTAAACATGCAAGAAGGAAGCCAGATCTGTGCGAGTTTCCCCACACGGCTGCCACCTGGATCCTGGGCTGGAGCTGTGGATCCTTCCCTACACCGACACGCTGAAGACGACCCAGCGGTTTCCAAAGGCAGCTAATTCTTTTGGATGCTCTGCACGAAAAACCGATCCCAAACTTTGCTAGAAAGCCTGGCCAGGCACCGCTCCTGTGAAACGCACAGGCTGTCAGCACCACCAAAAGCCAGGCTCAGCACGTTACAAGCAGGAGATCCAGAGCCCAGTTCGGACAACCGGGGTACGGCTCTGCTACCTCCGTTGCACTGGAAGGGAGAGGTCTGGAGACAAACCGGGATGGTGGCTAGCAGTGGATTCACTGGAAATCCAGCCTTGAACTCTTCCAGCTCTTGCCCTCCCTTGCAGCCAAGTCCCAGTTGTTCGGTCGCATGGGCGACCGGTGGCAGATGCAGCGAACAAAGGGGCCGGAGGCGGCAGCGCGGTGGGGCTGCAGCAGACCTCTCTGCCCCGGTGCTGCTGCCGCGCTCGCCCCGGCGCCCGCGAGGCAGCGACGTGCAGACGCTGGCGTGCGTCAGACAGCCAACATGTGCACCTCGGGCGCGGCAGAGCGCTCCAGCTCTCGTGGATGACTCAGGGCTGTAAGCCCTCAGAAGATGTCAAAAGGCATAAACTGAAGGAGAGCAATGCGATAAGTGGACTTTTGAAGCAGAGCCAACGCACCGAGCAGCTGAAGGTCTCCCAAGCCTTAGAGGACCTGGTGAAGTCACACACATGGCTTTGCCTTTTACTGCAAAGCCGAGAGCTACCCTCCACACGGTGCCTCCAGAGCATCCCTCGGGTTGCTCCGCTGTGTCTCACGCCGACGCTCTCCCCGCTGACTCTTTCAGGCCAGAGCCAGCACGCTGCCTCTCTCCAGAGGTCCCCCCGTCCTGCCGCAGCAGGTCACACCAGCACCCTTCTGGCTCGTGGCACCCTCCCAGTCACCCGGGAACTGGGCTGTCTCTTCCCTTTGTAGAGGAGGAAGCTACTGAGAAAAGCTGTCAGCAGGGATCGAGCATCTTGCGCAAGCTCTCATGATTTATGAAAGCAATAGACGTCTTTGCTCTGTTAAGCAGAGTTCATCTGGGACCAGGAGATCTGCTCAGCTCCTCCTCTCTGAAGGAACTGCCCCCAAAGCACGGTAAGACTTTGTTCAGCAACGCTGGGTGCGGCAGGGAAGTTGGTAACCCCTCCTTGTAGCAGTGGCAGTCGTCCTGCTCTGTTTCCTGCTCCGCAGGAGCAGCACTGCTGCTCACGAGTGACCTTCACCTGCTCCCAGCACCCGAGGAACCCAGTCCCCACCCGTGGCCCCTGCCTGCTCGCACCGTGGACCGAAGCTGGGACACAAAAGGGAGAAGAGCCACGGATCCCACAAAAGGGGGGCTCCTCCACAGCATCCCTGTGCTACACCCTGGAGAGCCTCCTCATCACTCAGCTGCTGGACGAGGGAGCAGAGAGCGTGCAGAGCTGCTGGAGGGAGAACGACGCAGATATCCCCTTGCAAGCTGGTGAGGCAAATAAAGATACGTGTGTGTTCTGCCACTTCTTTGCGAATGAGCTGCAGATCTGGTGGGTGAACAGAGACGACACCCCCCTTCCTGGTGAGATGAGCCGGGTTAAAGCGTCCACCTCGGTCTGGTACCCGGGCAGGCGAGGGGGGAAGTCACCAACCAGCACAGCCAGCGAGAGCCTCCTAGGGATCTTTGGTCTCAGCACAAACAGCACTCACAAAACCAGACCAGAGAAGTTACTCAAAGAAGAGTCTCGTGCCTGCAACCCTGGAGATTTTACCTGCAAGGTGTTCCAGGGTTCCCCTCTTGCGAGGGATGCCCTTCCGAGTCCGCTCTCCATCTGGCTCAGAAAGATGGTGCCGCACCACATGGGGCAGCAACGTGGCATCCCCCGGCCCAGGCTCAGCACATCCCGGCTAGGAACAAACAAGCCAGCTCTCGCACGCACACACGGACCGGCACGCACACGCAAGCTGGGCGACAGACACTCATGAGGAGGTGAGCGTGGGCCAGGTACCCCCCATGATGCTGGAGCACCAGCTGGCCTGCAAAAATGGAAAGTTCATGTAGCTGGGAACAGAAAATCAGAGCTGCGTTTGCTGCACTATGACCACAGTAAGATCCTGGATAAATTCAGTGTTTAGTGTGAATGCACAGGACAAGGGAGACCACCAAGCAGGCCACCTTCTACCCAGACTGACAACCTCACATCATCAACATCTTGAGAACAGCAACTGCAAGCACTGACAAAAGCACTGACTTCTAAAATACAGTGTGCAAAACCAAGTAAACCAAGTATAACCAGCCCGAACAAGCTAACAAGAGCCTAGGTGACTGCCAAAGCAACGAGGCGGTCGGTCTAGTGCAAGCTGCGAGGCAGGAGTAGCTCCACAGAAGCCCTCCCTGCCCCACCACCTCAAGCGCTGGTGAGACCAGACCCTATCTGCCACATCGCTGCCTTCAGCTCTACCAATAAACTTCTGCTGCAGCATTCCTCAGATTTTCTTACTTTGATTTAACCATCTTTGTCAGCAACTGCTGTGAAATTAATTCAGCTGTTCCCTTGTCAAAGGAACTTAACAGCAAGGAAATGTGTTTTGAATGCGCCAGGCAGCGCAAACAAAACCGAAATCCTCCCCAGCCCGGCTGAAAGCCCACCTCCCTCCCTGCCCATGGTTGGGCTCACGCCTCCTCTCCACCCGAAACCTTCGCAACCTGCATAACCCGCAAGCTTGGAATTTATTCTCGTTTCACACCATCACTGCAGCACCGCAACGTGCTGGGCAAACCCCACTGCTCGCGTGGAGATGGAAATGCCGTCTTCTGCACGAAGCCAGCATCGGCTCCACCACTGACCCCTGGCTTGTTTTGCCGAGCTCCCTCAAACCAGGGCAAAACCCCCAAAGGAGACGAGCTCAGCTCTGCAAACCATCTCCTGAGGGTCACCCCCGAGACCTCCCTCTCCCTCGCCCCAGCGGGGGCACAGCAGGAGGGGCTGCCGAGGGCCAGCCCTGCAGAACTCATCCCACAGCAGCACAGGGAAGGCAAGGGGCACCGTGAATCCGTACGGAGGGAAGTGGAGCTTAGAGAGAGGGAAGGGAAGCGGCAGAGGGAAACAGAGAGAAGTCTAGGCAGAAAACAGAGGGAAGACTTAGTGACCTGGGTTAGCTTCTGGTAAAGTTGTTTGCTGCCTGGAAGGGCACAAGCTGTCCGAGTTATCTATTCCCTCGCTGCAAATCGGGGAGAACATTAATCCACAGACTGCAAAAAACCCTCCATTTTGGTCTTGTCCGCCCAGGCCCGCTACCCTGAGACCCCTCTAAGCAGGTTTTCTTCTGATTAGAAAGCTTTGGTGGTGCACAGATGCAGTCGGGAACAGAAGGCAGCTGCGCTGCTTCGGAAACACTGGGGTTAAACAAAATAAAATTCAAGCATAAGTGTCAGCTAAATAGAGAGAAAACAAAATTATCAGAAATTCTCTCTTCTCTCCCACAGTGCATAAACAGTGGAGACTGAAAGCTATTCAAAAAGTCACCAAGGGTATTTCTTTAATAAGAGGAGAACACGGAAAATGACTGTGCAATAAAAAAAAGCCAATTATCCGGGAAAGATACACTACCTACTCATAGCCTGGCGCAGCCCTGCAGAGAGAATTCACGCTCACGTGCTCACAAGCCCGTATACGCAGCCCACAATGAACACGGAGAGGGGCACTGCACCAGCGAGGGCTTTTCTTTGGTCTGGAAACCCACAGCCAGATCCAGGATCCAGCTTGGCCCCTGATGTTCAGCAGGGCCATGTTTTCCATCTCCGTTTGCATGCAGAGTTGCGTGTCTCTGCATACACTGGGAACCAGCGTGTGCAGAACAAGCCAGGCACCGATGAGCCGCTGCACTGGGGCAGCGATGCTCTGGCTATGACAGGGGACTCGCGGAGCCCTGTGCTGTCCCCGCAGAGCTCCAGGGCAGCAAAGGGCACGCTTACGTGCGTGGGCTCGCTCAGCTCTGTCTCGCACAGCATGCAAGTTCACAGGCGGGACAGGGGAGGCTGCTTGCTTACAAAGCCAGCTCTGAAACAGCGGGCTGAGCTGCGGGTGAGCGGCTCCGAGCAGCTCCGGTGCGTCACCACCGGCCAGCTGAGCCACGGTAACCGGCTGCTCTCACACACCGTCCAGGCTCCAACCGAGGCAGGAACAAACACACCTTCTCACACGCGTGCAAGAGGCAGAGAGCATGCAGGCGGCCCGTTACCGCAGCTCAGCCGACCCCAGCAGCACACGAACCGCTGTGGGAAGGTCCGAGCAGCCACTCTGCCTCCAAACAGATTTACAGCTTTGGTAAAGCAAGGCCTCTGCCCATCCCTGCCCTCCTGGGGCATCCTGGGGCTGGGCAGAGCCACATCGGAAAGAAACGGCAGCTTTTGGGCGCAGCGTGCCCTTTTCACAGCGATGCTTTTGGTTGCTCATGAGCACACGGTTCTTTTAACAAAAACTGCCAATTTCTGCACCCCTCAGGAGGGTGGACTCATACGTCAGTCCTGCAAAGGAGGAGAAGAGGTAAAAATGGAGGAAGCACAAGGAATGGGGGGGAAGGACCAGGAAGTATCGTAAACTCGTTAAAGATGCAACAGCATAAAAACTTTTTTTTTTTTTAAACACTCTCCCGCCCCATCCTTCATTTTGGAAATCAGTGTGCCAGTCAAGGTTTAGAGGGAGAGAGAACAGGCTGGGTTAGGTTGGTGCAGGTGCTCTCTGTGGTTATTAGAAGTCATGCATTGTAATAGACTATCACTCACTGCCCGCAGGAGGAGATGCAGCAGCAGCAGCAACAGCAGAAGTGGTGGGAGTGGAATTGACGGAGGAAAGAGCTACATGGGTTGGGCTAGAAACATTTTTTACATCGTGGTGCTGGCTCACGATGGAAGGCTGTCTCCTGAGGGCTCCCTGCAAAGAGGAGGCGCCGGTCTGGAATGTGTAAACTACGTCCATCTGCAAAGAACCAGAGAGTGAGATAGCGTCGCCCCGGCCAGAGACAGGGAGAGGGGTCGGGGATGGAGGGGAGCAGGGAGGTTGGGCAGACACACGGACAGGAAGGCAGAAGGAGGATGGAGAGGTGGGGAGGAGGGAGGAGAGAGCCCCCCGCCCCGCGCTCCCGTAAACCCGCACTGGTGTTTCTGGGAGCAGAGGAGAGGTCGGCTTCCAGCCTCTGCCCCGCTCCCACAGGCGCGAGAGGGGCAGGGTTTATCCCACCACCAAGAAAGAGACTGCAGTGGGAGGGAGCGGTAGAGGAAACACCTCGGGTTATCCCGGCAATCTGCAGGAGGAGCAGAGAAAGAGAGAGGATGGGCAGAGGTGCGAGCTGGAAGCTGGTGGTCCAGAAAACTGCACTGGGAAAGGGTTTCTGGTCCCTCAGCCCCATGGGATGTGCAGCTGGGGGGGCCGAATCCTGGGACACACCACGGGTCCGCAGCTCCCGCGGCAGCCGGCCGTGCTGGAAGACATTTCACAGCCCCTCTCCCAGGCTCACAGCTCTGCACAGGGCTCAGAAGCAGAGCTGGTAGGGGCGGGCAGGGATGCAGCAAGGAAGCACCCTTGGTGGGGTGGGCCACGGTTGCTCTGTGGACGCACACCGAGGCTGGAGGAACCGCGCAGCATCTGGGTGCCACCGTGGCTTCCCAGACACTTTGCAGCTTGACTGTCCCCAGCCCGGTGCCAGCCAGCCTGCGGGCAGAGCGCACAGCCCTGCGCCGCCCCAGCTCGCCTGCACAGCCCCTGGGGAGGGGACGCCTCCTCCAGACCCAAGTGCAGCTCCAGTTCACCCTGGAGGTGTTTTACGCACTGCAGTTTGATCTCCCTCCACGGAGGGACCCTCTTTTCCCCAGCGCACCAGGCTGGCCCGCGGGGAAGAGCCCTGTGCTCTCAATTCAGACACGCCGACTGGGGACAGAAGCCCTCAAGACGCTCGTGTTGGACCTGCCAGCTGCCCTGCTCGACAGGCAGGGCACCCCAGCCGGGAGAGGAGTCCCTAAAGAGGCTCCAGGACATGCCAACGTCCAGGAGCGTTTTTCATGTTCCAAGACCAAAAGCTCGTTTCAGCCCAGGTCCACTGCGGCTGCAGGGAGATTCCTCGGAGGCTCCGGGCTCGGCCCCAGCAGCACGCCTGGCCGCTGGGACTGCGGCCGTTCATACCTACCAGGCCTCCAACACGTCTGGACCGCTTCTGAAACAGCCTGGTGCTCCCAGCACATCTTTCATATGCATGAGCCAGACCGAGCCGGCAGCTCAGCCCGCCGCAGCGCCAGCGACCAGCGCTGCCCTGGCCCCCCAGAAGAGCCCGGCCACCCCTCGCCGCTCGCAACGGGCAGGGAACAAGGCTGAACCTCACCTTGAAACCATCAAGGCAACGTCTCACAGAGGAGACGCAAAGTTATGGCACAACACGGCTGCTGTGCCTGCTCCAGTCCCTGTGTCTGGGCCGTTTTGGTTATCTCTGTTTGTCGGAGGGCCAGAGGAGGAGGAACGAAGGATGACAAAGCAGCCCTGAATGCCAGGGGCCGCTGGGACCTACAGCTTTCCTCCATGGGGCAGCTCTGCCCAGGCCTCAAGGAAAGATGAGGGGCAGCGACCTCGCTGCAGGGAGCTTTCCCTGCCCTACCCAGCCAGCAGTCTGGGGGAAAAAACACCCTTTCAGGAAAAACTGAGTCAGGGAGAAACAGCTGATGTAAAAACCGTATTAACAGATAGATTCTCCTCCCCTTCTGTGCTGCAGGGCCAGGAGCTCCAGGCAAGGAGCCTGGAGAGCTGGCAGGGAGGGGTGGCAAGAGCCCTTGGCCAAAGGCCGTCGGGAAGGACAGGGAGCAGCAGAGGAGCGAGACCGCAGAGGGTCTCGCACAGGCAGATCCCTCCCGAGCATTTACCCCACTGGGAGCGGTGTCCCAGCAGCGACAGAGAGCAGCTTCAACGCTGACCCGCTGCACAACCCAGTAAGAGCCCGGGCGGCTCCATGGCCCCCCTGCAGCTTCTGAGCCCCCTCCTCTGCCACACGAGGTGCCCATCGGCAGCGCATCCAGCCTCCTGCAGACCAGCCTGGCCTCGAGCTGCAGGATGCTGCGCTCTGCATCAGACCAGACCGGTGCCTCCCCCTGCCCTGAGCTGTCCCTGAAAGCCAGGCTGTCCTGGTTCCCCACCCAGGGCAGACCCAGAAAGGCACAGGTGGTGGGAGAAGTCTAGCCCAGGAGGCGATGGCACCCTCCGAGCAGCAGCCGTCGCCTCTTTCCAGAGAGAGCCCCTGGAGAGAAAGAGAGAGAAAGAAAGAGAGAGGAGGAGCCCCACAGTACCCGCTGCCCCACGGTACCTGCGTCTGTATCCTGTTGAGACCCCGGAACCACAGGATCTGCCCGCGCCGCAGCTCCATCTCCGCGTGGTCGATCTCATCCACATCTTCAGGCAGCTCCTCCTCTGGGATCTCCTCCTTGGTGATGCCATGCCCAGCTTCCTTCAGGAACTTCAGGTGGCTGGTTGGGACAGTGCAGATCAGCTGGGGAGAGGCAGGGGGAGAGCAGCTCCTTAGCACGCAGGCTGTGGCAGCACGGGACCCACCGCCAGCCTTGACCCGGGGGGGAGCATTCCTGCAGCGAGCTGCCAGGACTCAGCTGAGAGACGCCAGCATGCAGCCGAGACATGCCACCACTGGACGTGCCCCACTGCAAGCAGGGCGGGAACGAGGAGAAGATTAGCAACCTCCTCTCCTCACTGCTGGCATGGTACTGGGACGGACGGAGCATCGCCGCCTTCCAAAGCTGCCTTGAATAGACACTGGGGAGAACGAGGGCAGCGAGAAGGGAGAGGCAGGCTGGGCTGCGAGCACGCCGTGGACGGAGGCACGTGGTATGTTTTTCAGACTGGCTCTTACCTGGCCCCAGAGGAGCTCTCCCACTCCGATAAAAATACACCAGAACCACTGGCTCAGGGTGAGCCCAGAGCAGCTGAACGGCTTCCCACCAAACTCCACAATGATGATCTACAGCACAGGAGAGAACAAGTCACGCACCGGGGAACTCCAAGGGCTCCATGGCACAGCCACGGGATGGAAAGGTCCCCTAGGGCCACACATCTTTTTTCCCCCTCTCTGGGATCACAAGACGAGCAAGGTCCTCACATCTAGGCTATAGCTTTACAGGACACCAGAGGCACGCTGGCTGGCGGGCCCTGGCATCTCCCAAAGCACTCTAGATCCCAATATTCAGGTTTTGTGTCACCAAGAAGCTGCTGGAGAAGAATAAGGGGACAGGACAGAGCTGTGGGCAGCAACTGCAGCAGACACAGGTCCTGCCTGCGGCGTGGTCCCCTCCCAGCCCCACCATTTCATTCCCGCGCTGTTCCCGCAGCCTCACCTGAGCTGCGAACGTCCCCAGCACCACCGTGCAGAAGATAGGGTTGCGGTAGATGGACTCGAAGACGTTCCTCTCCCCGTGGATCTTGCGCGCGTTGATCTCATTGAACAACTGCATCATGACAAAGGTGTTGAAGACGATGGTGTAGTGCTCGGTGGGTGGGGAGTGGAGCGGGGCGTTCCGGCCACTGTCGATGTCAAAAAACTTCTCCCCTAAGCAGACAAGGGGTTTTGGGGAGGGGACGGGGAAGGACAGGGAAGAGAGAAGATGAGATCCTGCTCCTTACTTCTGCTCTGCACTGGTGGAGGTGGAATTAGGATCCCAGGCTCTGGCTGAAGATGCCTTGACCCAGCTGGAGCCCCACTTAAACCCTTATTTCCTTAAAAAGGTTGAAAACCTGCTGCCCTGGCTAAAACTGTCTCTGCACCCAGTGAGGTCTTGAGCAGACCCACACCCTTGACATAAACCCTCTCCCTTAACGCCCCTCCGCTTCCCAGCCATTAAATAAGCTCTGTCGTGGCCAACGTGGGGTCACCGAGTGCCAGCTGAGAATGAGGGTCCCCAACACTGGTGAAGAAAGGCAGCTCACGAGGCAGCGCTGGGACTCTGCCCCTCTCCTTCTCCCCCCCACCGTTTCTCAGGGCCTCACAGCTCACCCGCAAAAAGCAGTGTGAAAATGATAGTTAGCTGGTACACCGCGTGCCCCAGGATGTTCTTCATCATGGTGCGGGAGATGAGCGGCTTGTTGCGGCCATATGGCTTGCGCAGCAGCAGGGACTCGGACGGGGGCTCCGTGGCCAGGGCTAAGGAGGCGAAGGTGTCCATGATCAGGTTCACCCACAGCATCTGGACAGCCTTCAGGGGAGAGTCCTGCAGAGAGAGCGGGGAGAACACGTCACGCCACCAAAATCACCCTCTCTTCATTCTGTTTCGCAGAAGCCCCCGTTCTCCTCCCGCGGAGCCCAGTGGCCCCATACCTGCGTGATGCAGGCGCCCGTGAAGGCCACAATGACGGCCACAACGTTGACGGTCAGCTGGAACTGCAGGAACTTGGAGATGCTGTCGTAGACATTGCGTCCCCACATCACCGCCTTGACGATGCTGGTGAAGTTGTCATCCGTTAGGATGATGTCCGAAGCCTCCTTCGCCACATCCGTGCCTGCGATGCCCTTGAGGACCAGGGAGAAAGCGATGGGGTGAGTCACGGGGCGAGCTCCACGCTCGCAGTCTGTTTGGCTTCACTTCTTCCCAGAAACAGCCCCGAGAGAAAAATCCACCGGAGCCAGTGCCAGGCCCATGTTTGACAGCGAGTCCTGCTGCAGCTGCACCAATGCACCCGAGAGAGCGAGGAGGCTCCAAAGCAGCGAAGCCTTCAAGGACAGGCACCGGCTTGGCTCCAGAGTGGGGCTCTGAGCCCGCGGCAGCTTTGCAGCCTGCCACTGAGTGCCCCAGGCAGGGGCCGCAGCGCAGCAAGGCTGGAAAAGGGCTTCCTCCTTATGCCAGGGAACACGGGCATCCCTGGCTGGGCATCCCTGCTGCAAGCGAGGGCTGGGACCCCCAAATGAGAGGGAGAGCTCAGCAGCCCGAAGCCCCGTCAGAGGTGGACGGCAGCCCCGCAGCGAGCAGGGCTGCCCACAGCCTCCCCAAAACCACCTGCAGCATCTCAGCCGGACACAGTTTGTTCTGCAGGAGCTGGGCTCGCTGCATTTCTCACCGCCAGCACACAGAGGCGCTCGCTTTGTAGTAATTAAATGCATTAAATGTAAGGAGCAGGTTCCCTGGTGCTTTCCTGGAGAAGCTCTCTTGAGATTTGCAAGAGCCATCTCAGCCGGGAACCCCCGGCTGTTGCAGGGCACGAGCTTCGGAGCGAGCTGGGCAGAGCAGCCGAAGGTCCCCCCCATGCCCTTTGGTCCCCGCTCTCCGGAGACCCAAGGACAGCGCAGCCCCGCTGCCTGGCCCCCAGCAAAGCCCAGTGCCTGGCCCCCAGCAAAGCCCAGTGCCCGGCCAGGGCCTGATCCTGCACACGGGCCAGGGAGCCCTGCCATACGGCCCCCAGGAGAAGACAGACTACCCTCTGCTGTTCGTCCTAAAGGCTCCAGAACTGCACTTGGATATTTAACACCTTCTTAAAAAACCCTGCTCCCAAAAAATTTCTCATTTGCTCAAAGCTCCCCACATGGGCTCATAAGGCTCCACTCAGCACCTGGCTCCTTTCACATACCTAAACTTAAACAATTCACAGGAAACCCATTAAAACTGACCGACAGGTTTATTTTCTTGCTTCTTTCGGGCAAAGAAAAGCAGCAAACCAGGAGATCAGAGTTCTTCACCATAAATAAACTGCCCAAGCCAGTGCCAGCACCGCGCTCGGAGCCTGGGCTGCAGAACTGCAGGGATGAACCAAGTCACACTGGGTCACGGGGCTCCCACAGCTCCCCTGGACCCCACGGCCCAGAACCCGGGGCCAGGCAGGACCCTGCCATGGGCGCTCTGCAAGCACCGTGTCGCCTTCAGCTTGACACGGTCCCTCCGGCTGGGCCAGAGGAGCCCAGCCCTAAGCCAGGCTCTCAGAGAATTGCTTCCCATCAATCTTTTGCTAACAGTCCTATAAAGTTCACGAGAATCAAATCAAACCTCCAAAGAAGATTTCTTTTTTCTTTTTAAGCCATCTGGTAGATTTGGAGGAGAGCTTCACCAGTCCAGAAATAATTTAAGTGTTGAGAATAACCAAGTGTGCCATTAGTTTCTCAGCCCGGAGAGCAAAGGCCACCCCTGGGGAGAACCCACCGCCTGTTCGTACCATGGCAAACCCAACGTCGGCTTTCTTCAAAGCTGGGCCATCGTTGGTCCCGTCCCCGGTCACGGCCACAACCTGCCTCTGGTCACCAACAGTGCTGTCGATGATTCCTGAAACGGGGACAAGCAGTTCAGAGAAAATAAGCCCCAAGGGCAGGCTCCCAGCACAGATCATGCTGCAGAAGCACCCGGGCAGAGCAAAGGAGACGCTTTGGTGAGAGGCAGCAGCTGAGGCGGCCGGCGGGCACCCACCTTTCACGAGCGTGTGCTTATCTGTCGGGGAGGAGCGGGCCAGCACACGCAGCTTGGGCCAGATCTTATCCAGCTGCTCCTGTTCCACCTGCAGGACAAGGCACAGGTGAGAAGGGGTAGGGACCCCCCAGAAACCTTCTGCCCCACCGGAGAGCAAACCCCAACGGGGGCAGCGCCTTCGCCTCCGAGCAGCCAGACGCCCCTGCGGCTGCGCTGGCTGAGGATCCCGGCAAGCGGAGGGACCGGCTGCGTTTACCCAAGGAGAGGAGGAAAACCCAGCGGGATTCAGCGCCTTCCACTGCTGGGGCTGTCGGAGGGGCCACCCACACCCGCTGCAGAGCAGGACCCAGGAGCTGCTCTCCCACCTCTCCCTTCTCGTTGCGGATGAGCCGGTTGAACTCCTTCCCCTCCAGGCACAAGAAGTCCTCCCCTGGCAGCAGGATGCCACACTTGGTGGCGATGGCGCGGGCGGTGTTGATATTGTCCCCCGTCACCATCCGGACGGTGATCCCTGCACGCTGGCACTTCAGGATGGCGTCCGGCACCTGGGGGACGGGGACAGAGTTGGGGGAGGACAGGCAGGGCAGGGCAGAGCGCTCGGGTTGGGCACCGGGTATCCCGGGAGCCCGGCGGCTCCTCTCCCATTCTCCCTAAAAGGATCTGGAAAGGGCCCCGGTGGGGTCACGGACCAGCAGCCCACCTCATCCACCGGCAGCTCAGCTCGGTGCTCACACTGGGGATGAGATGCTGAACCAAAAACTCCCCCCACCAGAACCAGCCCAGCCGTTTATCCCTGGGGAGCAGGGGGAAGCCACCAGGGACCGGAGAGGATGCCTGCCCCTGCTCGCTGCTGCACCGCAGCCTCCTGCCCTCGCCACAGCTCCAGCCAGACTCGTGTGCATGTCCGGAGCAGCTCCTCCGGCACAGACAGCCGGAGATCTTCCAGCCCTTGCCCCAAGGGGAAGGCAACCTCACTGCCTCCTCCCCGTCATGCTGCGGTGCCGGGCGCCAAGGCACGGCTCAGTGATCCATCACAACGGGGGCATTTTGTCCGCCCCCTCGCACCGCTCCGGCAGCACGTTGCTGCACTAATGGGTTTATCTATTATGGAGCGGTGGGGGAAGAGGATATTAGTGAGAAATTAGCAAATTGAATCAATGGCCTCCAGAGCCGGCGCAGACGGGGCATCTGTAATGCAATTCCCAGACCCAGATACTTGAACATCTAATCAGGAAAGATGCAAGCAAGGCAGGAGCGCAGGGGCAAGCTCCAAAATGTAATCAAGAGGCAGGTATCAGAGGGCTTATTGCATTAGCCCAGCTGCCTGCACGTCACCCCTGTGGCGGAGGCAGAGGGGAGCAGCAAGCTGGGAGGGAGCAACCAGCTAAATCAGCCCTGCCCCTCTCCATCGCCCCTCTGTCACCCATACCTGGTGGCTCCATGCACCTTTCGACTGCATGTGGAACCAGCCTGGCTTGTGCACAGACCCCTGGTAGCAGCTGGGGGGAGAGTTTGGGTGGAAACACCCTGCCACCAGGTCATTTTGTTCAGGTATGGGAAAGAAATGCCAGCAGCAGGGAGCTGGCAGCGTGGGGCACTTCAGGGATGGATGCAGCGGAGCTGCTTGTGCTTTCTTAAGGGGCTCGTGGTCCTGAGCAGCCGGGAAAGGGGCTCCTGGTCCAGGAACGGGACTGGGGCGGAGGACAGCCAGGGCAGAGCTGGGATTCGGTACCTCTGGCCGCACAGGGTCCTCTATCCCGACCACAGCGATGCAGGTCAGGTCAGACAGGATCTCGTTCTCACTGTCCCAGTCTGGCTCGGCGTCAGCGGGGAAGTCACGGAAGGCCAGGCAGATGGTCCGCAGCCCGTGGCAGGCCATGGGCTCTATCACCTTCTTCACCATCTCATCCCGGTCCTTCACCTTGAACACCCGAGGGTCTCCGTTCTTGTCCAGGATCCTGGTGCACCTAACACAGGACCGGGACGGAGGGTGAGGGAGACCCGCGGTGGCACACGCTGCCGGCTCAGCGACCCGCTCCCCCGGTCACCCAGGTTCCCAATCTGCAAAACGGGGGCATCCCCCTTACCCACAGCTCCCTACAGCTTTACCAAAGCCACCCTAAGAGAGTTAAACCCTTTGCATGGCAGCACCTCCCGATAGTCATCTCCCCGCTCCACAGCGGCCCGGCACCCTTCACCCCGCAGCCCCCCAAAACAGCATCGAGAGCCTAAAGCCCAGGGGACAGGGAGGGGACTGGCGCAGCGAGGGAGGACGGTTACTTGCGGAGGATGATCTCGGAGGCTCCCTTGCTGTACATGCGGAAGCCGCCGTTGCCATTCTTCAGCACCGTGCTCATCGACTTGCGCACCGAGTTGAAGGTGTAGACCTTGTAAAGCTTCTCCTCCGGCACTTCGTTCCGCACAGCCTGGTAATCCTGCTTCAGGTCCAGCACGAAACCCAGCAGGGCACACTCGGTCTTGTTCCCCACTTGCCGGGGTAGCCCCCCTTCCTTCTCAGGTGGCTGGAGGGGAAAAAGGAAAGGAAAAGCAATGCCAAACCTGGGTACGGCAGGATGGGAGCTGCAGGGGTGGCCGACAGTGGGAAGGCCAGAGGACACGAGGTTGCGGTTCTCCAACTCACCAGAATCTTGGATGTGTAGGCGGAGTTGATGGCAACACCATTGACTATGAGGTCCAGGACCTTGGGCAGGATGGCTTCAGGGTCGGGGATCTGGCGGTAGTGGGTGTCCCCCACGTAGGCCTGTACCACAGTCATGCGGTTCATGGTGAGCGTGCCCGTCTTGTCCGAGCAGATGGCGGTGGCATTGCCCATGGTCTCGCACGCGTCCAGGTGTCTCACGAGGTTGTTGTCCTTCATCATTTTCTGCAACAGGCACCATGACCAGGAAGGTCAGAACCAAAAGCGTGAATTTCCCCATCATGCCCCCAGCAACCCCACTGCATCATGGGCTCACCTTCACGGAGTAAGCCAGGGAGATGGTGACCGCCAGCGGGAGCCCTTCAGGCACAGCCACCACCAACACGGTGACACCGATGATGAAGAACTTGACGAAATATTGGATGTAAATGGGGGTGCACTCTGCCAGCCAGGGCCGCCCCTGCACCCCAAACGTGTCGATCACGAAGTACAGCACCAAGATGATGACCGTGATGGCCGACATGATCAGCCCTGGGAGAAAAGGGAGAGCGGCAGGTGAGGGGACACAGGGGAAGGGGACAGCCCCTTCTCCCCGTGCTACTTCCAGCAAGGCTCTGGGGTGACAGCTCGTGTCGGGCCACCGCCACTCACCCGCCTTCCCGATCTGGACCGCCAGGCGCGTGAGCTTCCCTTGCAGCACGGACTTCTCCTTCTTGGGCACCTTCACCTTCTTCTTCTCCTTCTCCTCATTTTCCACCCCTTCCTGGCTCTTCAGGGGCTGGATCTCTAAGGCCACACCATCCTGAGTTTTAGCTACAGCCCAGGGCAAAACAAGACACCACGTGTGAATAGGAGAGAGACCGGGAAAACCTGTAGGACACCACTGAGAAAGATGGTGGTGGGAGAGAGAGAAAACCCAGAACAAGAACCATTCCCGACGACACACGCATCCGAGCACATGGAAACCTCGTGTCCCGGGGCCCTGCCGCCTCTCTACAGGGCAGTTTTCTGCCATCTACCCCAGCCCCACGGATAAAGGATCCTCAGAGCTGACACTGGCGATGTGACCCCTGCACCGGTCACACCTCTAAGGCAGCGCTGCAAGAAACCCTCTGGCCAGGCTTTGGGGTGGAGGCAGGTCTCTTCTAGCCTCGCCTGCGGGCTGCTTTACACCCTGCAGCAGATGGGGAGCACTTTGGGCTGACCCCAGAGAGGCTCCAGTCCCCCCCCGTCCCCTGATGAGCACCTCTGCTCTGCGCCCCGCTCCCGCTCGGTGCCGCCTCTGCGGTGCCCGTGGGCAGCCCGGCAGGAATCACTTGCCAAGGGAGCGACTGAGGGGGTGAGATGGAGGGGAATGGTTAGAAATTCGATGGAGTTTGAAGAGGAGTGAGCCAGCTCCTTCAATCCCAGCCCTGAGCCACCCCTCACATCTTTAGGACCCAAGAGAGCCAGGCTTTCAGCTGCTATAATTGGTCTAGTCCAGCTGAAGGTCTGCACCAGGGAGACCCAGGTCAGCTGGAAGTTTTGGAGAAGGATGGGAAGGGAAGAGGGTGGGAACCCCCCCAAGAGGCTCTGCCTCAGCTGTCGGGGCTGGAGGAGCAGCAGTGGCCCCATAGCTGCCTGCAGCCGCCCCAGGACCTGTCCCCTCCCGGCTGTCGCCGCTCGATGGCTCGAGGCACCCCGGAGCTCACGGCAGCTCCACATCGGACACCTCCACGGTTACGACAAACCCGACACGGACAAAACAAGCACCCGGACACAGTCTGACGGGAAGGAGGGAAACTCAAACTGCTGAGAGGAGAGAGAAAGAGAGAGAGAGAGGTGGAGAGAGAGGTGCAGAAATGGGCTTCCTCCACAGCCTGCAAAGAACAGTGTGAGAAACACTGGCGAGGAGACGCTCACGGAGTCGAGGCCATGGGAGGAGAGGGTGCAACCGTCGCGTTGGCCAGGCCCCGTGGGCCATTTCATCCCGGGAATGGCATGAAGGGACCCATGTCTCTCCCCTAGCCATGCCCAAACACAAACCCCACAAAGGGACGGCTTCTGGGGAGCACAAGGGCTTTGGAGCCACCCGCTCGCAGCTGCAGCTCATGTCAACACAGATGAGATTTGCCCCGAGAAAGGGATGCTCTGCCAGTGGTCTGGGCTGCTGGAAGAGCCCTGTCCTCCCTGCACAAAGGCTTGCCCCACGCAGGGGCAAGGTGGCCACAGGGGAAGCCGGCCAGCCCCATCCCAGCTACGCACAGCCCCGTGGTGGGGTGCCAGAGGGCACCGCGATGCCGTGCCGGGGCCACCGGCCGCAGGACCGTTGCACCCTCTCCCAGGACAACGAGGCGAGAGTCCCGCCGGAGCAGCAAAGAGCACAGACTGATGAGAAGAAGGAAGGAAGGAAGGAAGGAGGAATGCTCGGTAGTTAGTGTGGTGCTGGTTCAAAGGATGGAGAGGCTGGTTACCTTTGTTGCGATTTTCAGGGGCTCCGGTTTTTTTACCTGTTCAAAGAGAGAAAGGGTGGAGGGCTGAGCACATGGACCCACGTTCAATGTCCAGCTGATGGGACAGCCTGGGGTCGGCCCTGCTCCAAGGGACCGTGCACCGCTCCAGCGGCATCTGTGTGCAAGGCTCAGCACCCTGCGGTCGCCCTCCGGACACCACACGTGCCTTGGTCCACAGCTCGCGGCACCGGGGAGGCTCTGGAGCTCCCTGACTCCCCCAGGCACCCCATCCCTAAGGCTTCAGACTTCCCCACCTGCACAGCACCCACTACAGCCCGTCAGTGCTTCAAAGGGTGCCAGTGGTGGCTCAGACCCTTGGGAAGAAGAAACCATAAGTGGAGCTCAACCCCCGTGCAGCAGTTACTGAGAACCCGTGCTCCCTGCCTCCCGCTGCTGTTGGGCACCAGCGGATCCACCCAGGAGGCACAGACGTGTCCCCTGCCGTGGGCAGCACTGTCCCCACAGCGGGGGGCTCTGCCCCCTGTGTCTGAGGTGGGCAAAGGTCCACACGCAGGGGTCCTCAACGTGCCTGCACAACACGGGGAGCACAGGGCGGCTGCAATCTAAACAAGGCTCGTGCAATAAGGGGTTTATACACCTTCCTCCCATCACCCCCCAAGCACCACGGAGGGGGATGAGCTGGTGAAGCCCCCTGCCCCACTTTGCTCCCAAATCGAGGGCTGCATGGCACAGGGCACAGAGCCGGGTTCGCTGTGGGGCTGAGCGACAGAGTTTGGGAGCTGGGAAAGCACCAAGCGCCGTGCCCGGGCACCTGGCAAGCTGCTGCTCAGCTCTGACAGCAGTGCTGCTCCCACGTCTCACCCTGTACTCCCACCTCCAAGCTGGCAGCTAAACCCCAAGAGCTCCACAGCCACTGAACCCCAGCGATGCGAGCAGCCGCCTGCCCCAGGCGAGCGGAGCTGGAGAAACCCAGCGCACATGCGGCCCAGAGCCAGAACGGCTGCCAGGAGAGGCCCGGCAAGCCTCTCCCCGCGTGGCATCGCCTCCCGGGAAGGGCTCCCCGGCGCGGGAACGCCTGCGCAGCCAGCGATGCCAGCCGGCAGCTCCCTCCTGCCAGCACCTTGCACCTCGTGGCTGCTCCCTGAGCCCAGACCTGCTGTACAGGGATGCAGCGACACGGGGGAGAGCAGGAGCTTCCCAAGCCTGGCTTGCACTGATATTGGCTTTAAAGTTGGTATCAGAGCTGGCACAGAGCAGGGGAATAAGCAGCAAGATGCGAGAGCTGAGGCAGGAAAGCATTCGAGTCCCAGCATGATCAGGAACACCTCAGCCCACCTGGCTGCTCTCCTACCCTCCAACCCCAGCACGCAACCCCTCCTCTCCCTCTTGCCGTCCGCTGCGCTTTGCCTCCTTCCCCCGGGAGCTCAGGGGACACCAGCAGAGATCTTCAGCAAAGTCCTCAGGGTGCTGGGTGGGCTACTAACATCCTGCGGACAACCAGGACTCACCTTCCCACCGCGGGGCGGGCAATGAGCACCGTGCCACGGCACCGCGGGGCATCGCTATCGGCCGCTTTTCCCTCTGAGCCTCCGCCCCCCCCACCCTGCAACTCCAGGCTGCGGCCGGCTGGAGAAGAGAGAGTTGGAGCCATGTCCGAAAGAGCTGGCGAGCGGAGTCTGGGCGGACAGGGGGCTTTCCTCAGGCAGCACGATCCCCACGCTGCGGGTGAAGGGGCAGCAGGCAGGGATGCCCCCCCGCTGCCTCGAGATCTCACCGTACCTGCCTGGGTCACGGGCACTAACACACAGCCGCGTCCCACGGATGTGGGTGTAGCTTGTTGCACACTGGTGGATGCTTCCCAGGAAAGGGAGAAAGGCAAAAGGAGGGAAAAAGCAGTTTTAGTGGCTCTCCTTACCTTTCTTCACCTTCTTTTCCTCGTCTCCTTCTCCCGCACCCAAGAGAGTGAAGATGATTCCCGTCTGGGAGTTGATACCCACAGCAGTCACCACCATCCTGCCGGAGCCCTCCATCACGTGGGTACCTGGCACGGCAGGAAGGCCACGGTGAGACGGGATGCTGGCACGCCATTCCCAGCTCCTCCCCAACACCGGGACGCAGGACTCCAGAGTAGTCACAAACCCAGCCCAGCCCTGCCCCGACCACACGAGAGCTGCCCGGGATCCTCACCCGACAGCAGCATGGGGTCTTTATCCAGCGATTTCTTGACTTGGTCTGACTCCCCGGTCAGCGAGCTCTCATCTATTTTCAGGTCATTGCCCTGGATCAGGATCCCATCTGCTGGCAAGAGATCACCTAGGAGAGGAGCAAAGAAGGGGGTCAGCCCCAGCCCGGCCAGCCGCAGCTCACCCCTGCCTGACCCTCCCAGGAGGGGGCTTCGTGTGTCACCAAAAGGACTCAAAATTCAGTCTTGAACCAAATCTAGAGGAAGGAGCAGCAACAGATGGGTATTATAAGACAGATGGGTATTATAAGATGATATCCAATAGCTCCAAAATCTTCACTGATGTACAAAAGCATTCGCTGTGAGGATGTTTGCTCAGTCAGACAGTGCTTCCCCCCTCTGGTTTTACTGAATCAACACCACGTCCTTCCCAAAGCCTCCCGATACATCCAAACCCTTACACGATCCCACCATCCACCCACCGAGGAAGGAAAGAGCCCTGTGTGAAAATGAACACCATGTTGGACCAATCTCCTTCCTGATGGGAGCTGCATGGGATGAGCATTCCCCCCAGCAAACAAGGAGCAGGACCTAGTTTAGCCCAAGGGCTGCATCTTCTTGCTAAGATGATGTCCCTCCTTGCTAAGGAGATGTTCACCAACAAGGCCATGGTTGTGGAAATGAATCGGTTTTGAGACCAGCAGGTCACTAAAGCAACCCAAAGCTGTGTGCAGAGCCTGGCTTAGCTCTGCCAGCAAGCAGCAAGGTCAGTGGAGCATCTCCCATTGCTCCTGGCCATGGCAAGCTGCAAAATGGAGTAACTGGAGGAGCCACGCTTCCCCTCAAGGCAAAAGGGCTGGCAAAGCAGAGAGGAGCAACCGCCGAGGCTCCCGAGGTGGAGGGACAGAGCCCAGCCACCGCCGCCTCCACTCACCGTACTTGATCTGCGCGATGTCTCCCACCACGATCTCGGCCACCGGGATCTGAATCACCTGGCCCTTGCGGATGACCGTGAACTTCTGCTCCTGCTCGATGCGGCTCTGGAGGCCCCGGAATTGCTTCTCCTTGCTCCAGTCATTGAAGGCGGTCACCAGCACCACGATGATCACCGAAAACAAGATAGCCGCCCCCTCGATCCAGCCGGCCTGCGACTCGCCCTCGTCCTCCACGCCGCCCGTCGACTGGCCGCACACTGCAGTCGGAGGGGAAAACTTGTTTGCACAACGAGACGCTCGCTTTCCCCCGAGTAACACGCGCGGAGCAGAGCCTGGAAGACAGTCACTCCTCCCTCCTCCTCCCTGAGCTGGTCCAAGGGCTTCCCCTGCTCTCAGAAGGTTTTTACATCCCTGGAGGCATTTGTGGTTTTTTTTTTCTCCCCTCTTTTTTTCACTTTTCATTTTTGGCAGAGGTTGGGCTGAGAAAGCCAGGACAACTGGCTTCTATTTCCAGTTGCAGCACCCAGCCCTCCCTCTGCTGCATAACCCTCGAGTGAGTCGCCGTCTCCCTGCACCTCCGGATCCCTGCCCCTGCTCGACGCCTCCAACCATACAGAGATGCAGGACCAGGGAGGAGAAACTCACCCGATGCCATTGCTCAGCCACACACGGGGTGGGGGGAGGTCCCAGGGGACAGACAGCCTTGTCCCTCCATGCCCAAACCCAAAGAGAAGCCCCATGGGCCTTGGGAAGCCGCTGGACTAGACAGACCCCTTGGTCTCTGAGCATCTTTTGAGGGAGCAGCAGGAGCAGCTCTGAGCCACGCTGTGGTGACAACTGTGCCCAGACACGTCCATCAGTGCAGGTCCCTGGACACGGATGGGACCATGCCAAGGACGGGGAGAAGCCACCACCTAACGGGTGAGCAGAAGTAGCTCCCTGCTCCATCTGCACCGGGGCGGAGGGACCCACGGAGTGACCTTCCAGAGACAGCACCTGTCCCAGAGCCCTGCTCCCGCAGGGCCGGGCACGGTGGCTCGCGTGGCTTCCCCACCGAGCACCCCACCACGCCGCGGGGACCCCAGGGACTCACGTTCATTGTCACCGCCTGGAGGGTGGTAGAAGGACAGGCCCAGGGAGATTATGGCTGCGATTTCCAAGATGATCAGCGTGACGTCCTGGAGTGCCTCCCACACTAACTGCAGGAACGTCTTGGCCTTTTTGGGAGGAATGAAGTTCTGGCCGAAGACCTGCCGCCTCTTCTCTAGGTCGGTCGGGTTCCCGGACAGGCCTGGAGAGGGGACAGACGGAGATGAGGGCAAACCCCACCGCTGTCCCCCACCAGCACCAGTGGGACCCCCGTAAGGAGCCGCTCCATGCCTGCACAAGGGGCACGAGGTGCAGGCAGGGGAAGCCAAGGCAGGGCTTTGCTCCCATCACCCATGGGGCAGGGGACATCCAGCCAGTGGGGCAGGACGCTGCCGGAGCCGCGGGCAGGAGGGCATGCCGGGGCGAGCATGCCGAGCCGCCTCTCCCTGGTGCTGCAGCCTCGCAAAGCGCCCGAGTGCCAGTTAATGCCAGTTGGCACTGGCCAGCTTGTTTACATGCTGCATCAAATTAGCCGTAAATCTGGCACCGTGAGCGGCGCTCGGAGCTGTCAGAGCCACCTGATCCCTCTCTCCTGCCAGCTCGGAGGAGCAGCCGCCGCAGAGAGCGACTTGGCGCAGCAGGAGCGTCTCCGAGCTCGGCCGAGCCCCACGGATGCGTCACGACCGCAGAGGCTGGGGCAGCGCGGCCAGGCCAGCTCCCGCGGGGAGCTGGTGGAGGAGACACGGGGCTGCTCCTGCTGCTGAAAAGTGGTGGTGGGAGCAAGGAAAGGGGTATTAAAGCCATTAAAAAGCTGATGGGGTCCAAGGTGAGAGCAGCCTCCCCTGCCCAGCACCACCTTAACCGAGCCTGGTGCTGAGCCCCCCCTGCTCTCCACCTTAAGATGGCCCGTGGGGATGCTGCCAGCTCCCGAGAGGCACCGAGCAGGCGGCTGTACTGGCCCTGGGCACCTCCCGGTGCCTGGAGCAGCCTGGCAGCGATGCCCTCCCGGGGGGACCAAGCCCTCCCACTCAGGGGACACCTCCCCACCAGCTCCGTTGCATCCCAGCCGGGAAGAAGCAGCAGGATGAATCCCATTCCCTCCCACATCCCCCTTTCTGCTGCGACTACACCCCGCGGCTGCAGGGAGGGGATGCGCTGGCAGAGCAGCCTGGGCGTCCCCACCCAGCCATGACAGGGCGGCAGGATCCTGGGATCTCCCGGCCTTCCCGAGCCCAGCCCACGCGGGAACGCTTCCTGCCCAATGATGTCTCCAATGGGATGGATGGAAAATATGGCTAACCGCCACGGCTTGACTCACGCCGGCGCCAGGGCCAGGGAGGCACGGTGTGCGCCGCGGGCAGGCGTGCCGGGCACACACGTGCTCCTGCGCGAGGATGCGGGATGCTGCCACGGGGCGGGGGAGGTCGCACACGTGGCTCCTCCAAAGCCCATCTCCCACCCACGGAGCTGCCTCCCACCCTCCTGGGGCAACTGGGGAGGAGCGGGGCTTTCAATTTATCTGTGCTGACACAGGGAGGGTTGTAGAGAGCAGAAGCCTTGGGCACATACTCCAGGCACGCACTGCGGGTCTGGGCTACCAGCAAATCCCTCCTGGCCAGGGCCACTGGCCTGGGGGGGGACCGATTAGTGGGGGAGTGGATTAGAAATTTTGGAAGGAGGCCACAAGTGGCAGCAGGAGAACAAAACCCCCGTGCAGCCACAGGTCCCTGATCAGAGGGGGGGCACCGCAGCCCAGGAAAGCTGCTTTTGGGTAGCAAAGCCTTCACACAAGGAGCCCCCGGAGCAGGCTCCTCGCCCTGGCTCGGGAAGGAGGCGGCAGCGCCGGGAGCCGCTACCACCAGCGGGTGAGTCAGGGCAGCGTTTGCTGACACTCGTCACCCAGGGGAGACCGGGAAGGGAGACGCTCTAATCGGTGACTCACAGAAGCCGCCTGTGCTTCGCCGCCGCTGCCACCGCCCCGCTCCTCTTCCCACCCTGTCCGACCTGGCTCGGGGATGGGGCTGATGGAAGAGGTGGAAAGCCAGTGCCAGCAGCGAGCCACCCCATCACCGAGCTCCTCAGCCCTACAGGGCTGGGGTCCACTGACACCTTGTAAGGCAGGAGCCAGAGCAGCAGGTCCCAGCGGACCCCCACACCGATGCTGGCCAGACACCCGGAACAAACACTACTGCAGAGAGATCCCACCCTATGAGGACAAACCACCCAAGGAACCCTCGGGGCGAAGGCAGCCCCCGGGGGACTGTGGCCAGCATCTGCCCCGTGGGGACAGTGCCAGGCTCGACCGAGGACAGCCAACGCTGCAGCACGGAGAGAGGAGCAGCAGCACCGCGGGGCAGGAGCCACACACACCTGGATGGGATCAAACCGCTCCAGACACTGCCCACAACGGGCTGCCATATTTTACGGCAGGGCAGGAGGTCTGGGGGGCTCCCCAGGCAGGCTCTGCTTGCCAGCAGCCTCCTCCCGTGGCACCCAGGAAGAGCCCATGGCCACACGCTCCCTGCTGCAGGGGGTGGGAGCTGTGCGCCATCCCAGCGGGATAACGAGCAGAGGGATAACGAGCACGGGCCGGGCACAGCCACCTGCATGGGGCTGCCTATTGCAACGTGGGGCCAGGACGTGCACCCAGTGCCTGCACACGCAGCGGTGCCCCGTCTCGTGCCTGTGGGTCCAGCGAAGCTCCCGAGCTTTGGCCGGGCAGGGCCAGCTCAGGAGGGGTTTGCAGGCAGAGGGGTGCTTGGGATCAAGTCTGAGTCAGCCCCGGCTCTCTGCAAAGGGCTTCCCAGAGGGAAAAAGCCCCACACCACACGTGCCAAGACGTAGCTGGTGTTCCCTGGGTTGCGTATCTCTCACTAAACCCCGGCAGGAGCACCCCACCTGCACACACCCCCCGAGCTCGCCTGCGCCGCACTGCCCAGGGCGAGCAGCCACCCGAGGAGCCCGCTCCCTGTTTCCCAGGCTTTGCCACGGATGTGTCGGGGCAGGGGACGCGCTCCTGGCTTGCAGCTTCCCAACCTGCCGGGGTTTCCCACATCGTGGCACCGTGGCAGTGTCGTGCCGTGTCTTGGGCTCTCGGGTAGGCGCCTATGGGGAGGCAGCCCCGGCACAGCAGGAGCCAAACGCCCCGCTCCGATGGGATCGGACGAAGGTGCCACAGACTGCCTTGGGCTTTTGCTCTTCCTAAAAACCCCAACTTGCAGGAAATAACCTTTCTTTGCTCTCTGTGCTCAACAGGATGGGGTTTGGGACAGGCAACAAAGCTCACCTCCAGAGCAAGAGGGTGAGGCAGGGATACGCTGGGGGCACGGGACGCAGCGATGCCAGCCAGTGCCTGGAAGCAGCGCTTGGGATCGAAGGGCAGCCCTTTGCCTCACCCTTAGCAAGAGCCACCAGGCCAAGGCAGAGCCTTTCGGGTTCGCTTCCCCCCCTCCCCTCCCCTCCCACCCCCAAAGGAGCGCACTCCCAGTTTGGCAGGGCCAAGCACATTGTTTTGCGACCTGGACTTGGTATTTCCACCGGGAGTCCCCCCCCTTCTCTAATGACATCCCGATATTGTCTCCCCTTCCCGGTCCCACTCACAGCTGGGAAACACGCTAATCCCCAGCTTACGGCACTAATAATAACCCGCAAGTTTTCAGAGCCGAGGCGCAGCCACGTCCCCCATCCCACACAGCCACCGCGGGGCCGCATCCTGCCAGTGCTGTTCCCAGCCCCAGGTAAACCCTCGCTGCTGTAAGCAGGGGGCCTCTCCCCCCCGTGCCCCTTTTAATGCCAAGGAAGGGGTGCATCGTCATGCAAAGACACCCGCAGCCACCCCACGCCAGGACCCCCAGCGCCTACCCCGCGATATAGGGGCCCGGAAAGGCCAGCCCGGACCCCGGGGAGGAGAGGTGACATCCTTCCACCAAAGCCTCCCAAAAGTGACCTGGCACCCACAGGTAAGCATCGCTGCCTCTGCTCAAACCTGTGATGCTCAGAAGCACCCAGCCAGGTTTTATGCTCCCACAGCCGCTCAAGAAGCCCTACAGATCCGAGGGAAGCCTACGTGCATCTCCCCGTCCCCAGCAGCAAACCATTTGGGGATGCATTGCCCATCCTTTGGCGGAGATGCTAACACCCTGCCAACGAGGACCACGCAGCCCGGCCGCCTCCCTGGGCACGCTCCAACCTTTACGCTCCAACCTTTACGCTCCAACCTTTACCCACACCCCATGCAGCCCTGCCATTAGCGCTGTAAATTATTAAACAGGGGAAAGGCTGGTGCCGACCTGCGGGGCAGCAGCTGGGCTGCGGAGAGGAGCCCCCCTGTGCCCCTCTTACGCCCCACCAGCTCCTCACCCCTGCCCGCATCCCGCCTCCGCTCCATCCTCCCAGGGGACGCGGGGCTCCGGGCTACGCCTCGGGGGAACCCCAAGGAAGATGCTTCTCTTTCTTCCTTCTCTACTTTAAATGATCATTTTATTAAGATGCAGGGAGCCATCGCCCACGAGGCTCACGGTGGATGCCCGGTGCAACGGGACCACGCTTTGAGCTCAGCCGCAGGACAGTTATTTGAGCCACCAGCTGGAACCTTGCATGGCTCCAGCCCCGAGGCACCGGCCAGACCCGAGCGGGTGGTCCCACCTTGCAGACCACAGGACGGCCACTTACCTTCAACTGGCGACGTCTTCAGCCTCTTGCAGACATTCTGCACGCCGCCGTAGGAGTCGTTGAGCCGGGCGACCGCCTCGGCACTCCTCAGCTCCATGAGGTTCCTGAGCTCCACCATGGAGCAACCAAAGTCCCCCTCATGGTTGCCTTCAGCAACCGAGTTCCCGGGGTGGTGGTCGGCCACGTTGTTCGTCATCTTGCCGGCGCGGCGGCGGCAACGCCGGCTCGCGGCTCCTGCAGCACCCTCCCTTGAGGGTCCGGCGGGGGGATGCTCGGTGCGGTCCCTTCTGTGGGGGCTGCCCGGGTGAAGCGGGTGCCTCTAACCGAGCCCAACTTCTCCGGATAAAGGTGTAAACAGGATGTGCATGTTACCGCGGAGGCGACCTTAGCAACGACCAGCGTGCATCTCCCGCAGAAGGAGGAGGGCTCCCTGGATACCACAGCAACTGGAGCTGCAAAAACAAGGATGGGAAACAAAAATACCGGCATTAGAAGGTCTGCTAATAAATGCACGTGCCCCATGGGACGGGCAAGCAGGAGCAACGGCACCCGAGGGTGGGCACCCACCCGAAATAACGTGGTTTGGAGGCACCGGCTTGTTCACCTGGCCCTGGGGGCCAGCATGATTTGACCAAAAAACCTGGACGAGCAGAAGTTGACCTTGCAGGGAGCTCAGATGGGCTCAGCATGGACCGGGGCGTTTCACAGGCACTCGGCCACGCCGCAGGGAAAACCGGCGGCAGCAGCTCCGGCAGCGCGCGGGGCCGGGCAGGAAGGGCGCCCAGGTGGTTCTTCGCTCAGCCCCCAGCTGCCCGGCCCAGAAAAACGCTCCCATTCGGTTTGGTTTAAAAATACATCTCAGCAGTGGAAAACAGCTGCTTCCTCTGCAGGCTGCCGTCCCGGGGCGGGAGCGCCGGCTCACCGCGCTGCCAACAGGTAAGCAGAAGCATCCCGTCGAGCTAGCTGGCACCGACGGAAAGGGGCTCGCAGCACCCAGCAGACTTGTAATCAGCTGAGGGATCCAGCAGGAGCCAGAGAAGCTACTAAAACCCACACGTTTCTCTAAAATGAAGAGGCTTTTGCATTAATGACACCCTTCCAGGCTGTGTCTCGGGAAGTCCTCTGTACTCTTCTTGCAAGCTCTCGTGCCGTCCCCTCCAAGGCTGAGAGCCCACTTGCTGCCTCGGCTCGCAAAGCCCCGAACTGCTGCCAGCCAGGTTACACCCGCGCCCTGCCAGCGAGGGCAGGTGAGCCCCAAAACAGCTTCACGCAGCAAGACCCAAGTGCTGCGGCCAGGCAGGGACCACGAGCATCCCACGGCTCCCCTCTTCCCCGGGGGTTTGGGGTTCCCCGCTGGCATCCTGGGCAGAGAGGACGAGCGCTGGGGACACGGAGGGAGCAGGCCAGAGGGGAAGGGCTTTCTCTCGCCCAAGGCACCCTCCAGCTCTGCTCCCAAGCTCAGACGCTAGCAGCGATGCTCCCAGACACCTCTCCAGCACTACAGAGGCAAAGAGCCTGCAAGGGAGGCTCTTTATGGAGAGAAAATAAAGCCCTTCCTAGAGCAATATAAATGAATAACAAAAGGAGAATGGCCACTAAGGCAGCATCCGCACTGAGACAGAGGACCAGAAGTAGCAGGGCAAGCGGCCAGAGAAGCCAAGTGGCCAAACAAGAATGGAAAGAAGGGGGGAGGACACCCATCACTGCAGCCCAGGAGCACACGGGATGCACCAGCCCTCGCAAACCCAACAGACGGGCACCAAACCATCATGGGACCATCCCAGCACCACCCTGCAGCAAACTACCCCAATTCCAGTCCTGGTCACGCTGGCTTTGCAACCCCTGGGCCAGCAAGACCCCCAAAAAGCAAACCCCTCCCTGCACAGCCGATCCAGGGCCTGGCCCCCGCGAGCAGCTCCCCTCTCCACCAGCAACGCCCAGGGCAGCTGCTGGCGTTATCAGGAGGCAACAGGCACCAACTGAACCTCAGGGACTCCAGCGATGCCACCACCATGGGAGGGTCCTGTCCGCCAGCTGCAGCCAGCAAAGGGACGAGGAGCACAGGGACCTGCTCCCCCCACAGCACTGGGGCTCCTGGGGCACCCAAACTTGCACCCTCGGGGCAGAGCGTTGCTGCTGCCCCATAAAGCAGAGAGCCCCAGCACCAGCTGGGGCACCAGCATCCTTGCCCATGCCCAGCCCAGTCACCCCGCGGCTCCTTGGACCCCAGCTCATCTATCATTTAAAGGCACGAAAGCTGCCGGCAGCGAGAGGTAGGAGATGGCAGGTCCAATTAAGCAGACTCCTGCTGATCAAGAGAAAAGAAGATAATTCCCCCCATCTCAACACACTAATTTTTTCCTCTTTCATAGCAACTAACATCTTCTGAGGAGAGCTCAGAGGTTAAGAGACAGTCAGTTAATTAATACTGTAATGGTCTAGTCTGTAATTACCCCTGAAGGAGCCCACAGGGCACCGATCATCACCAGCCCGTGCCCAGCCGCGAGGCTCCTTCCCTCCAACAGCGCCGGCCCCGGGGACTCGCTCTGCCGGTCAAGAAGAAAGGAGGGACCATGGCGGGGGAAGGCTCCTGCCGTCTGCTTGCAGCATCCTCCTCCAGCCCCAGTTTGGGGTCAGAGCATCAGTGGGGTCACAGACCCAGGTCACAGACCCATTCCCGGCCCGTCTCTGCCCCATCCCGCTGGCACAGGACAGGCTCCCGCGCTCCTTGGCCAGGCTGGGAAGGATCCGTCCCAGACAAGTGGAGAGCTGCGCTCAGGCTTCCCTAACAGCTGGTGCTCTAACCAGCTCCTAATGACTCCAGCAGCATTCAGCAGGCTGTCCCTAACTCTAATAATTCATTTCCAGAGCCTCCAGGCACTGGAGAGGAAGAAGCGCTCCCCGAGGGCCCCCTTGGCACGTAGGGCAAGAAAACACAGCCCAGGCGGGAGAGTCCGAGCAGGAACCTGACTGCCCTGCCCTGCACGGGAACCGGCTGCACGGGACGCCCTGAGCCGCTGGCAGTGCCACGTCACCTCCCAGACAGCATCCCCGCGCCGCACACGGGGACCTGCAGACAAGGAGGAGTTTGGGGGTGGCAGTGGCGAAGGACACGGACCCTCTTGACCCATGGGCCGGGTGTGAGCTGGGGGAAGGAGAGTGCACGCTCCGGGAAGGAGGGAGCGGCTGGCGAGGAGCGGCGAAGCTGACGCGGTGCTGCAGACAAACCTGCCCAGAATAATAAACGGCTGCATTACACCTCCGTCCTGGCTGGGGAGAGCGGCCGCAGGCCAGCGCCGGGGCCGGAGCAGCCCGCTGCGTGTGCCTGCCCCGGGCAGCGGAGCGGTGCTGGCACAAGGACAGGGACCTGCTGGCTTTTAAGTATGGGGAAGAGGAAAGGGGGCTGCTCAGAGAGGGACATGAAAAAAACAAAAACAAGAAAAGAAATCAGGTGGACATGTCACACGTGACACCTTCAGCCAAGCCACGAGCGGTCTCGCTGTGATGCTGGCGGCACAGCCCACGGCACCGGCAGCCCGGCACGCGCCAGCCTGCGGCTGCTGCCTGAGCCGCTGTCGCTGGGCCAGCGGGCAAGAGCACGAATCCTCCCCGCTCAGCTCGGCGCACTCGGACCAGACCCCGGCAGGCAGACGTGAGCACCACCCCGTCCACCCCGGCAGATGACCAGAGATGGAGCAAGCCCTGACCAAGCTCAGATATTTTTTTTTTTTTTTTTTTTTAACCCGTGAAGGAGGGGGAAATCTGCGCCCCAGCTCGGCTCCCCCCGCATCTCGCTCCAGCCTGGACATCTCTCACCATCCAGGGCAGAAAGCGCCGTGCTGAGGAAGAGCAACACCAGCCGCCGCCTCCCCTGCCCAGAGCCCCCAGCCCTGCCAGGCAGGATCAGGCCCACCGAGCAAACCTCAAGCCATTGGGATCCAAGTTTATCCCCTTCCCTAAGCACCTGCCCGGCTGCATCGGTACCGAGGCTGCCCACGTCCAGCCCCACACGCTGCCCCTCGCTCGGGGGCCGTCCTGCCCCTCGCGCAGCACCGCTGGGCATTATCGCCTCTCCTGCTTTGGGGACGGGGTGTTGGAAACACTCGGCTGCTGTAGGTTGCCATGGCAAACTCAATGTAAAGCTGTCAGGATGCTGTTTACGTTGCCAAGTAGGGAGAAAAAAAACCCCCAAACCCCAAAATTGCCCTTACTGGCCTGGGTTTAAGCTTTTTCTCTTTGGAAATTAAAAGCTGAGCTCCATCCCCAGTGGAAAGGCTGTGCTGAGCCCCAGAGCACAGCTGCACAGACAGACCGACTCTCCAGACGGGCGCACAGGCTCCAAACGCCGAGGTAGCCAACTAAAGCAGAAAAATGGGCCCGAAGCACCTTTCCCCGCCTGCTTGCTGGGCAGTGTCCCGGGAGAGACTGTGCAGCTCTCCCGGCTCTCCTTCCCACTGCACGGACCCACCGTTGCTCAGCGCCCGCCGTGGCTGCTGGGAGCCGTGGTCCCACGTGGGAGCGATGCTCTAATGGGAGAGGGAGCCGAAAAGTCACCAGAGTGGCTGCGTCTGCCAAGAAAATTGCCAGGAGAGATGCGTTAAGCGCTGCCGCTGGTGGAGGGTGTTTTGGGAGGGGAAGGGACCCCACCGGGCAGCCGCTGCAGCCCCTCGCAGCGGGGCAGCTGTACCGGGACCGTTGCACAACACACCCTGCCCGGTTTAGAGACAAGAGCCTTGGGCAGATGCTGCTCTTGGCAGGCACAGGAGGGGTGCAGCTCCCCGCCCCGGTGCCTGCCGGGGCTGAAGTGCGTCCGCCTCCCGTGGCGGAGGCATGGCCGAGACGAAGTGAGATGCCCGGGGTGACACGGAACAAGCAGCGGTCCCCAGGCCATGACCACACCAACGCTCGCTGGATTTTGAGCGGCAGTGGAGCCCCCTCAGCCCCCGCCACCTCCCGCCCTGCGCTGCAGCGGAGCCCCCACCTCTGCCCATGAAGCGAGGGGGCAGCGGCACCCCCGGGCCGGGGATGGGGGCCCCTCCCCTGCACACTCACCAAATCGCAATGTGCAGATGGCAGCGTGCATGCTTGCTTGTTCCCAGCAACACCCATGGCAAAGCCTTCCTGCTCGCTGGCCGCACGCTTAACCCCTCCCGTGCCGGGCGGCCGGGGCACCCCAGGCGGGGCACCCGGAGAGGACACCCCGTGAGCTACCGGCTGTTATCACCTCCTCGGGAGAGAGATGGGTGGAAAGAGCTGAGACGATGACTCATGGCAGCAAACCGCAGGCTCCGGAGGGCCAGGGCCGGTTCCCGAGGGGCAGGGGTGCAGCCCGCAGCCCCTTGCTGCATCCCGGGGGGGATTTTCACCCTGGGGACCAAGCGCTTCCCCCAGCGCTCGCTCGCAGCCGAGGAGGGAGGAGGTGCAGGATTGCAGCCATTAGAGCGAGCAGCAAAGGTCACGGTGCCGGAACATGCACCCTCCACCCCAACAGCACGGAGAGGTGCCATGGCCCGAGCAGGGGAGGGTGGAGGAGGCAAGGGGGAGCAAGGCCAGCCTGAAACACCCCGGACAGACTTCTCCAGGCACGTGCTCCACTCACAGCACCCTACAGTGGCACCCATGCAGCAAGGGAGCAGGATCTGTCCCTCTTCTCCCAGTAACGCTGGCATCCACCTCTCCTTGCTCCTTCCCCCAGGCCCTGGGTGCTGAAACCAGCCATCGTCCCCACCAGGGCTCCCCTGGGCAGGCACCTATGTCGCCCACGGGACATTACCTCCTCGCCGGCGCCTCCTCCCACCGCAGCATCCGCCTCCTTGGCGGAGCACGCTGCCTCGGGGCGGGCTGCGCAGCACCCCGGGGCGGGGGACCGGGGCATTTCCCTCCCCAGTGGGGCCACCCCAGCGCCCGCCAGTGGGAAACCCCCAGCGACACCCACCCCACAGCTGCCACGTCCCAGGGTGCTGCACGTGGGGATGGGCAAACGCAAGAGCCAAAATCCTGAGATGGGGGAGACCCCAGTGACTGCGAGACCCTCTCATTTCCCTTGCAACGCAGCGGGGGAAGAAGCGCCCAGCCTTCATCTTGCAAGAGCGGGGGGACTGAATGTGCCCCCCCATGGGACTGCAGCTGGGAAAGGAGCCAGGCAAAACGCCCAGGAAGTGCTGGGGCCTCGCACAGCCCCGGCAGAGCTCGGCGGCCGCGACGCCGTGCCGGGGGAAACCAAATCACGGTACAGAGTGACTTAGTCCAGAGCGCGGGGCTGAAGCTATGGCCCAGGCACCAGCGTTTTCACTACATGAACACCAACTCCAGTGGAAATTCGCTGCGGGATCAGGAGGAGCTCAGGGCTTCTCCTACGCTAACCCGCCGGCAGCCCCCGCGGCAGCACCCCGGGAAAGGCAGCATCTTCTCCTCCCGCGTCCCCGCGGGGGGAACCGCCGGCCCCGCAGGCGCAGCGGCAGCTCCGCAACGCAGCAAGTTAAAATTCCCGAACTCCCACGCGGTGCCGACTCCTACGCACCTCACCGTCTGCGAGCTGGGACGACGGAGGTGACGCGAGGGTGGGGACACACACACACACAAAAAGCACCCGGTTACCGTAGGCAACGTGTAACGCTGTCACCCGCGGGCCCTGGCTCGGAGCGACGCGCGTTGTCAGAGGCGCAGGAAGGAGCTGCTGGCCCCAGGATGTCACCGCCATCAGCCCCAGCTCCCCGCCCTCCCCTGCCGCCGGAGCATGAATTGCACCAGCCCACGGCCAGCAGAGCCCATAGTATTTCTCCCACACACCTCCGCCGAGGCACATGCTTCCCCGCTGACGGGAGCGAGGCGAGCGCTCGCTCAGGTTGCCAAGAGCGCAGCGAGCGCGCGTGGCGTGCGCTGTGCGCACGGCGGCTGCCAGCACATGCACCGAGGGCTGCCACGTGCGAGGGCACCAGCCGGGGCTCACGTCCCCAAACAAGCTGTTGCTCCCTGGCTGGGTTTTGCACACTCGGCCCCACGCAGGGTGCACAACTCATGAACACCGGCGCTGAAGTGACCATGGATGGGGAAGAAACCAGAGCATCATCCCGGCCCAAGCAGCGTCACACCATTGCACCATCCTCCTCCTCTTCTTCTGCCTCCCACGGGGCTGTGGGGACCACAGAGAAGGATGGCGGCTCTGAGACACGCACCGGGGGCCAAGGTTACAGGGAAGGCACAAGTGAAAGGCAGGCAGAGGCAACCTTCTCCAAAAGTGCATCTCCCTTTGCAGGCCACTCCGCAGGGAACGTGAGCAGCTGCCATCAGCCCGCTAATTACAGCTGCCGTGGCTCCTTTTTCGCTTATATTTTGCCTCCTGTTAACAAAGGTAGGAAAACTGTTGGGTTTTTTTGCATGCCCAAGGCAGCAATTAGCTCTTGCAAGAGGCAGGGAAGAGGCTGGAGGCAGGAGAGCACCAGGCGCACTGTGGAGGTGTGGAACAAGCACGGATGCAGCAATCCATGACACAGCTCCCCAAAACCCACCGCCCCGAGCCCGCTGCCAGCCCAGGGGCCAGGACAGCCCCTGGCTCCCGTTGCCCAAGCCCTGGCATGACGCACCCACGTGCAAAAGCCACCGGCGCAGCCACCAGAGCCTCTGTGCCGGGGACTCAGGAATCTGCCCGCACCCCTGGGCTTCCCCGTGCCGCAGGGTGCAGCAGCCCAGGAATTTCACGGGGGGTGGAAAAAAAGAAAAAGGAGGGAGTCTCCAGGCGAGCTGTCAAGGGGAATGTTTCCATCTAAGGCCTTGGTATTTCTCTCCCGGCGCCTGCACTAAATCACCCCAGCTCCTCTCATTATTCTTTTGTGCTTTACAAGGTAGCGCAGCCGGTGGCGGAATGCAGAAGTATGCAGAAAGCAAACCCCAGCCCCTTCTGCACCAGCAAATACCTGCAGCCCTCGAGCCTTCGGCCTCCGGAGGGGCACAGCATCCCCTCCCGCTGCCCCTCCGCCAGCGCCGGGCACCTCGCCGAGGCGGCCGGTGCAGGGTGAGCTGGCGCGTTGCAGAGCCCCAGGGCGCCCGGTGCTGCCGGACCGGGGGCCTGCACCCCTTCTCCCTCCCACTCGGCACCGGGAAACAGGCTCCTCGCGGAGCACAGCGGGCACTGGGCACCCGCTGCTGAGCGATAAGGCACCAGCTGGCACGTACTGGGCAACTCTCCACTCCAGCTCTTTTTTTTCCCCTCCAGTTGAATCTGTTTTGCAATGCCCCAGTGGGGAGAGGTCCGGGGCAGGCAGCTCCCACCAGGCTGCCCCCCACGCGCCCCACGGCCTCGCCGCTCGCAGGGGTCCACCTCTTCTCCGGGACTTCAGCCCCACCACTGACCCGGTCCTGGGCTTGTCTCGGTGCCCTTTTACAGCCTACAGCAAACAAGCAAGTCCAGAGCAACACAGGGAAAGGTTTGGGATTCAGCTGACTCGAAACAGGGGAGCAGGACTTGATGACAGAAATAAGGCAGCAAACGAGACCTGGGGCTCCGCGGTGGCTTCGTCTCTCGAACTCCTCTTGCAGCACCACCGCCCCGGCTGGGCCGCTCCTGGGACGGACGGCGAGCAAGGGTCGCATCCCAGCCCTGCGCTCAGACTGACCTGGATCCTCCCGGTTCACGGCACGCCTGGATGCCCGCCAGTCGTGGTGCCCCGCTGCAGAAGGGAGATGACACCCCACGATCCCGTCGGGGCAGGCGGGCAGCCGGGGGTCCCATCCCCAGGCAGACGCTCCGTCCCGGCACAGCCTCACCCAGCTCCCGCCTGGCACAGGGATGCGGGGAGGCCGGGGCTCGCCCAGCCGGCCCCTGCAGAGCAGAAGTGCTGATGCACAGAGCATGGCTGGCAGCAGCCGTCCGCGCCGGCCAGGCGGCTGGAGGAGAGGGCACGGGCCACGAGGACATGATTAAAACCAAGGACTTGTGCAGAAAGCAAGATGGGGCAAGCGGAAAGCCCTGCTTCGAGGGACGGGTGCTCTCTGCTCCAGAGACCTCAGGAGCGGCTCCCAGGGCAGAGGCACAGCCGCAGGACGCCGGCACTTTGGCAGGAGTTCAGGCAGAGCAGAGCCAGACCCAGCTCACCCGCAGCCCTCGCTGCCAGCCCAGCACCGTGCCACTCGGGGCAGCAAGCGGAGAGGCAGGGATGCTCCGGGAGGCTCAGCGCAGCCCCGGTGCGTTCAGCCATCCCCACTGCTCCCGCGCCCACGGATGCCCGTCGGATGGGGCAGCCCACGAGCACCGGGTGCAGGTGCTCTGCGGCGGGCGCAGAACTTGGCTCCCCGCGCATCCCTCCACCGTACGCAGATGGGGAAACGGAGGCAACGACACACCTGAGCACAGCATCAGCCCCCTCCCAGCCCCGAGCAGGGAGGAGATCCCGGCAGTCCTGACTCCCCCCTTTCTACATCCTATTCAGGAAGTAAAGGAACAGCTTAGCTTAAAATAAAGTAAAAACCAGCAGGCAAGAGCCGACCTACGGAGCACGAGGGAGTCTCACAAGCAAAACAACACCCAAGAACGAGAGCGCTATCGGCCAGGACGCATGGGTACAGCCATGATATTTTTAGCAGTATTACACAGGGACAGGGGATTCCTACCCTGAAGATCCCCAGGGGGCTTAAAATAGGTCCCGTCACTTCCTCCCAGCAGCGGCCGGGAGAAGCATCTGCTGCTTCTGGAAGCCGGGAGCAGAGGTTGAGCCCTTGGGTCTCGGGGTGCCCCGCAGTGCCCCGAGACCCATGGAGGCACCTGGATGAGTGCAGCACTAACCTTCTCCGCTGGAGCACCGCAATGAGCTGCTTCCTCCTGCCCTGCTCGGTGAAGAGAAAAAGCCCGTGCAAAAAACAAAATAGCAGTAATAATAAAAAATCACCCCTCTCGTTCACAGCAAGGGAAACTGAGGCAGGGGAAGGAGAGCTTGTTTGACACCATGAGGAAACTTGGTGGCGTGCTGGCTTGCACGTCCCGCCCGGCGAGCAGGGGATCCCCCAAAGTGGGGCTGCACCGGAGGGGAACCCCGGCAAGTCCAGCTGCCCCACAGCAGTCGCCGGGAATGGGCTGGGACAGCAGGAGGGCTCAGATCCTGACCCCGAGGCTGGCAGCAGCCCTGGGCACACGGCGAAGGGCTGGGGACAGGAACGCCCCTCCTGCCGCTCTCGCCAGGCGGGAAAGGGGGACGGGATGGGTTCCTCTGGATCCGGGGGCCCGGCACCCACAGCTCCTGACCGTCTCAGCTCCCGGGGCTCCCGCGCAGTCCCGCTCCGGATCGCATCCCAGACCAATGGCGTGCCGGGCACCAGGTAACTTCTCCGATCCCGGCTAGCAGGTATCCCTCGTGCCAGACCGCACCAGTGGCAAATCCATATTTTTCCATTTAAAAGTCCAAGCAGAGAGGGGATTTTCCAGGCAAAGGGGAAGAGTAAGCAACCGGGGGGGCTGCGAGCCCCCTCCCCGCCCCAAAGGGTTAAAAAATAAAGCCGGCAAAAGCGTGTCTGCGATAGGAAAAACACACGCGCTCCCAGGGAGAGCGCGCCGGCTGCTCGCCGTTTCCCTTCCCGACATGCCCCGCTCCTGGGAAAGTGTAGGCTGTTTTCCATATATAACTGCAAACTGTTCCATGCAGTAAGAAGTCTAATTAAAGGGAGGGAGGGAGAGCAGGAGAGACACAGAAGACCAAAAGGCAATATTTATACGAGGGAAGAAAGCCTGCATCCCGGGCACCAAATTAGACCCTTGCAGAGCAAAGCCCGTGATATCATCGGGAGATCAAATCTGGGCAGAGCGGCAGCTTTGCAGAAGAGGCAAATCAGAGCCTGGAAAATATGTACCAATAAATAAGAGGCGAGAGCCAGATGGGCCAAGAGAGCACGGGGAGGGGCAGGGGAAGGAAAAGCTAATCTGAGCCAGTTGCTGGGATAAGGCAGAATGCCGCGGGAGGTGCACATACACCCCCGGCCCCCCGCGGGGCTCCCAGGGTCCCCGCTCCCCCTTCCCCACCACCCCGTGCGCCCTGCGGCTGGAGAACCAGTTATTTAATAGCAGGAATCTGCTTGAAAAATAAATACTAAAGTAAAGCTGCGCACGCAGGCGCAGGGCTGGGGGATGTGAAATGCCAGGGAGAGCGGCGCGCTGGCACGGCGCAGGAGCCAGATGCCGTGGCGGGTGGGGAGAGGCTGCAGACGAGGGGGCACCCATCCCGGGCGACCCACGCAGCACCCAGCCCTCACCCCACTTAGACACGCCAGCCCTGCCTCTCCCACCCACACGTGGCTGCATCCCACCGCCCCGATGCTTCGGGGGCACCCCCGTCCCCAGCGTCCCCAGCCCGGCCAGGGCAGGAGGGGTGCACGGGGAGGCACGCCGGGCTGGCCGGCGAAAACACGCACCCGATCTGTTCTTCAAAGCCTCTTTGTTAGAGCTGCACTTCCCACCGGCACCAGCCACAGCCCCAAGGTAATCCACAGCCAGCTAACACATTCCCGGCGTTATTAGGTCCTCGGCCTGCACTGGGTGTCAAAGCATTTGAAAACCGTTAACGTGTTTTAATTAAGCGCCGATATATTTAAAAGTCGCCCTACCTAGGCTGAGCCCTCGCGGAGAGGCTGGCTGACCCCCCGGCCGCGGGGTTCGCTGCATCGCTCAGTGCCGGCGGCAGCACCATCACTGACATCCTCACGGGCGCCGCGTGCTCCGCTCCCAGCGGCGGCTGGGGACCGTCCCCTCTGCACCCCAAAACCGGACCGGACCTGCTGCTGTGCCACTGCCACCCTGACCCAGCAGCGGAGCCCCGGCGCGCCGGGCACCACCATTCCCAGCGCCCATCCCCACCTCCGCGCTCCCCACGCACGCACACACCCTTGCGCCCGGGGCGCCCAGCACCGTCCTGACCTGCCATCCTGTTTATGCAGCGTCTTGAACCCCACGCACGCGCTCCCTCCCCCTGCGCTTCGGGCAACGCCCCAGAGGCTCCCAGCTGCACCAGTAACCCAGAGAAACTGGGATATCCCTTTCCTCAAGTGCCAGCGCGAAGTCGCTGGCAAGGCTCCCACCTCCTGCATCCCTCTGGGTGGGATGGGGCCTTCCAGCCCCTCCGGCACTGACCCACACCCCAGGCTTTGCCACTGCGCACGTCCTTCGTGCCCATAAATTGCACCTCACAGTGCAGGAGGAGGGCAGCCTGCAGGTCATCCCCCCCAAAAAACCCCTGCTGTTGAACCTACAATGATGCCGAGAGTCCCAAGCTTGGGTTGAGCTCTACTTCAAGCAGAGGCACTCGCTGCAGAGCTGGGACAAGATGCAATGGGGACAAGGACACCCCGCTGCATGGGGGGGCTCACACCGCCTGGCACCCCCACCCCAGAGAGCAATGTCCCCCGCTAGCGCAGAGCCAGCCCCAAAGCCCTGCAGCCTCCGCCCAGCCGCCAAGCAAGAGGAACAAAGCAGCCCTGGATGGCACGGCCGAGCCCGGCATGGCCCCGGGGTCACCCGAGGTGACTGCCGGACACCAGCCACTTTGTACTGGCTGGACTTGGAGCACAGGAGCTGTGGGAGGCTTTATAACAGTCCCTGCCTATCACCGGCATTTATACAGGTGGGTATCTAAGCACCAGCGCTAATCTGGGGATAATAGCAGCTTTAGCAGCGATAGGGCAGAGATTACTGCCGCAATCGGGTGTTAGGGGCGTTTCGTTGGCAGTAAGCAGCACAGCAGGCAGATGGACCGAGCAAGGAGATCCACGGGGAGTAAAGCGAGTGGCCAGCATCGCAACCGGGCTCCCGGCAGCTCCCCAGTGACGCCCAAGCCCAGCGCCGGGCTGGTACCGGGGTACGGGAGGCACTGACCCGTGCCTGGGGGACGCGCTGCCTGCAATGAACCTGCTCACCATCCAGCCGGAAAAATGCAAAACCCACCTAGTGCCTGGGGTTTTGCATGGACAGGATTCCCCCTCCTCCTGCCCTGGGCACCCTACCCAGGATCACTCGGCATGCTGTAATCCCCTCTACTCCCACGGCTCTGGCTCCTCTTCGCTGCCCCATTTTCCTGGCTGCCCCATGCACACAGGGGCAGCTGCCCACACTAGTGCAGTCCTTCATCATCCTCTCCATCAGCCTTTTGCACCATCCTCTCGCCCCAGGCAGGGTCGGGCAGGCATTTTTGCTCTCTGCAAACCAAGGACAGTGGAAATGCAAACGCAAGTCTCGCTGCCAGGGGAGCCTGCTCGGTTCGGGGTCCCCCAGCACCACCTGGGCTTGTTCTGCCCGGGGAGCACCCTGCTCCCATGCAGCCCCTCGAGGGGAGGCAGCCAGACGGGGTCCCAGGGCGAGGAGGCTGAGATCTGGGGAAGGCCCTCCCCTCTCTGCCTGCTTTTCTGGGTCCCTTCTTGGCAATACTCTGCCCAAACCCATCACCTCAAGCAGGGATGGAGCACAGCGAGGTCTCGGGGGCTGAAAAACAGCAAGGCCGGTCTCTGCAGGCAGCTGTGTCCGGAGGAGCGGGAGGAGGAAGGGAGGATCCCTCATTGTCCTTTCCAAAGGGAAAAGGGACAGTCCCTGAATGGAAGTGCCAGGCAGGGCAGGAAACACCTCCAGCCTCCTCGCTCCAGGCTGCATCTGCCCGCGGGGAGCGGAGGACACCTGCACGCAGCACAAGTCCCCCCCCGTGCTGCAGAAGCCCGATCTGCAACATCTTGCAAGGATTTGATGCATTTCACGTTCAACTGCAGGAGCGAGAGGATCCCCCGGCTGCTGCCCTGCAGAGAAACACCCAGATGCTGCAGGGAAGGGAAGGGGAAGAGGGGCCATTCCTGCACCGAGCCCCGGGTAAAGGCGGTGCGGGATGCCCGAGTTGGTGCCCAGCGAGGCGAGACCAGGCGCACAGAAGACGAGCGTGTCCGCAGACGGCAGGCACGGATGGGGAGAGATGGAAAGAGTGGGAAAACAACGCCAAGAAGGGAAGCAACGAATGGAAAGAGATGAAAGGCAGCGGGTCAGGAGTTAGCACAACAGAATTTAGCAGCAGACATGGAGCTGGAGCACGTTGCAGAAGGATTTTGGCTTACCAGAGCCTGGCCTGTGGCTGCACCCAGGGGACCGGCCGCACCCAGCCCTTGAGCATGTGCTGGGTACCAGGGCAGCCACCTCTCCATCGCCCCCGGACGAGCCTCCCCCAAAACAGGCACCTACAGAGCAACATCTCAGCACCCTGACCCACGGCTCCAGCCTCCTCCCGCAGCAGGCAAAGCGGCCGTCTCCTCCGGGAGCCGCGATCAGCTGCATTTGGCACCCAGCACACGCCGAGTAATTCAAGCTGCCCTGGGAAGAGCAGCCCGCGGATTTAATACTCCGCAGAGCAGACGGGCGTTCGCAAGGCCGGCTCCCGGGGGCACAGCGTATCCCTGGGGATGCCGAAGCAGGTAGTGGGATGAGGTTATGCTGCTGGTTTTTTCCCCCCGGGGAGATGAGCGGGTCTTGGCTGCTTGCTTTCTCCTTCCCCCAGGAGATCTCCTGCTCGCTCGGGAAACACCCCCAGGTGCCCTGCAGCTCTCCGGGGAGGACACGCTGCCCGAACGCAGTCAGCTGGTTTGGGCCTTCCCTTCGTTTTTAGACAGTCCATTAGGGGTCAGATTTAAGAGCAATTCGTCACTTGGGAAATAACACCACTTCAGGCCTCCTCCCTCAAATAAACCTCAAAAGACATCATTTAGGCAAGCTTAATTTGGACAACTAAAAATAGCTGGCACTCGTCACACTGGAAAATGCAGGCTGTGGAGCTTCACACTTTCGTGGCTCGAGCCGGGACACGGGAGTTTCTGGCCATGAGAAGGGTCCCCCCGCTCTGCAGACACGTCCCCGGGTGACGAGCAGAGCCCTGCTCCCACGGGCGAACAGGGTGGGCACAGCGGGACCCACTGGGGACCTGCCCCTGGGGCCACCAGCGCCCCGCACAGCCGCTCCCATCAAAGTTTCGGGTCCCCGCACTTCCCCAAGCAGGATGCGGTGACTCACAGCCACGTCTGCACCAGGGCACCCAGGAAAGATCAGCTGCGCTTTCAGCTTCTCCGCAGCCCAGCCAAGCTTCTGGTCCCGGCTCCCCGCGGCTGATTCACCCTCGCTTCCCCCAGCGTCCCCAGGCAAACGCAGCCAGGCCTCTCTGCCAGCTCTGCCCGCGCGCGGGATAAATCCCCTGCACTGAGTAATGCGTAGAGGCGGGTTGTTATTACAGCTTCCCTCCTGCTCTGTAGCAGCGGGGCTGTCACAAGCGGCGCGACCCTCGCGAGGTACAATTCCAGCCTTGCTACAGCCTGGCAGCCCATCCCACCGGCGCTTCAGGCTCCTCCATCGCCAGCCTGGCTTTACCGACTGCCACAAATCCAGCCTGCCCTCGTTTCCCTGCAATCCCCCTCCTTGCACCAGCCTCCCCGCTCCAGAGGCAGGAATAATATTTAACTCAGGTTCACGCTGGAGCACGAGCTCCCTCCCAGCCTGGGTCACCCCCAGGCTGTCTCCATCACAGAGGCCACGCCGGATCCATGCTCCCGGCACAGCCACGTGCCCACGGGAGAGCCCAGCGCCGGCAGAAAGCCCCTCTGGAGCGGGCGGCGCTGGGCTGGGAACCCCGGGGAGGCTCGGCACCGCACGCTGCCGCCTGCCAGCTGCGGCGATGTCACGGCGCGGTTTTGTATGCAGCCGGCGCCGAGGCGGCTCTCCCGGCGCGCGGGACCGGCAGGCAGGCTGTACAGGTGCCACGCTCATCTGGGAGCCTCACGCAGCAAACGAGACACCCTGCCCTGAATTTCACGGCCAGCAGATCACGCCTGGAGCCGGCCTCCTCCCCTGGGGTACGGCCCGGCTCAGCCTGCGGAGCCAACGATCAGGCGGGGGCTCAGCCTGCAGAAAGGAGATGAGACGGGAAGATGCTCGAGGACCAAGATGCTCGAGGACCAAGCCGTCTTCTCCCTCGTCCTCACGTCCCTTGGCTGCCTGCAGCAGCGACAGCCTGCGAGATGGCACAAGCAAGAGAGCGGCTCCCACCACCAGTGAAAAAGCATCCGTGCAGCCCGAGATCTGCCCGCAGCAGCCGAGTGCTTGAGCAACCTGGGGTTACTTTTAAGTAGCTGGTGAGAAGGTGGGAAGAGAGATGAAGAGCCGGAGCGCGGCGATGCCGTGCCACTAAGCCTCTGGGAGGGCTGAAGCAGAGAGAGAGACAAAGCATCAGCATTTCCAAACAAAGGGCAAGAAGAAAGAAGCCGAGGGCACGTCACAGGGCTGGCCGAGGCGATCGGCACCTCCCAGGCAAGCGAGGAGCGGAGAAGGGACAGTAAAGCTCTAGCTGCGGCAGCAGGGTCCTTAATTAGCATCCTGGGAAACCACGCTGAAAATCAGACACCTTCTGCCCGAAATCCGAGCCTGGACCTGAAAACCTGATCACTGGATCCGATGCTCAAAGAGCAAAGGTCACGCCAATCCCAGGCAGGCCCTGCCACCGCAGTGCAGGGCTGAGCTCCCCCGTGGTCCCCTCCGGCCCAGCTTCGCCCCCTGCCCACCCCCGGCCCCCCCGGCCGGAGCAGAGGCAGCACCGTGAGGGCCAGCAGCTTATTTTTAGCCTGGGGAAGGCAGGAGCCCGCGAGCAGCCCTCCCGGCTCTCGCCCTTGGCACGGAGCGCGCTGCTCTTACTGCTGCCACTGCTGAAGCGAGTGCCTCGGGCCTCAGCCCAGCCCGCAGCCCCCCAGGCTCTGCAGCACTGGATTCGGCCCCCGGCTGGCATCACTGACCAGTCCAATCCCTCCCCCGGCACGAATCCTTCCTCTGCCCACAGAGGATGAGGATGCTGGGATCAGCCCAGGAGCCGGCAGCTGCCACGGCCCCACGGCAGACGGATCCGGCTTATTTACAGCTCCTTAACGGACCGCGGCGAGTTAGGCAGGGCTGACCTTTCTGTGCCTGAGACAAAGAGGAGATGTCAGCGGCGGCGGCGAAGTCGCAGGATCAGCGGCGCAGAGCCTTCCCCTGCCAGCCGGGACGGAGCGGGAGGCCAGACCTGCGCAGGGGGCTCGGAAGCGGGGAGCCAGCCGGGGCCACGGGAAGCGAAGCGCGCTGGGATCCCAGCCTGGGAAAAGGAGGGATCGGATTCCTCCCTCCCCGTCCCCGTCGGACAAACTCTTCCGGGTAGGGACTCCTACGCGCTGCACTCTGCCCAGGCACACCAGCGGCTCGCTGCTCCGCACGGACCCCGGCTGCTTTAGCAGGGGGAAAATACAGGGATACTGCCTAAAATAAAAAAGGGGGAGATGGAGACTTGCCCCCGGCGGCCGCAGCAGCGCTCGGCTCCTTTGGCTGCCAGCGCCTCGGCTCAGCCCAGCTGCCGACTCATCCCTGCCATGGAAGCGTAGAAGCAAAAGTTTCCCCGTCAGCATAAAACACGGACAACTGGCCAAACCTTCGACTTGGCTTCTGCCGCCCTGGCGAGGAGTCCCCACACTGGGGACCTGCCGTGCCCCAGCTCGGGTGCCCGCGATGGGCAGGGGGGCGGGGGACTGCCCTAATCCCTGCATTAGGGGCGCGGTGCGTCCCCACGGGCTCACCGACAGCCCCTCGTGCTGCGGGGAGGGAAGGGCTTGCCGAGGCGAGGAGCTCTCCTGAGCCAGCCCTTGGCACTGCCCGACGGGATGATCCTTCCCATGCCCCGTCCCTTGCTCCGAAGCGAGTTAGCCGCAGGATTTTGGCAGAGGGCTGTATGCAGGGCCGGTGTCACGGCTGCGCGGTGCCCCCTCCCCAGCCTGGCCCCTCCCGGTCCATACGGCATTCAGGACTGGATGCCACGATGCAGAAGCAGAGACGTCCCAGGGAGCCAGCCCAGGAGCACTCGGCACCCCATGCCCGCACCAGGGTCCCCACGTCCCTCTCCATCTGCCAGGGCACCGGTGGCCTGTCCACGCTTGCGAGAGCGGGGCCAGCCCCTCGCTTCGCTGCCGAGGTGGCACGGGCAGAGGGATGCTCCTGGCCAGGACTCCCCTCGCCCCGATTCCCGACCCCCCAGGGCCATGTCACTGTGCATCAGCTTCCCACGTTTAAATCCGAGACCCCTCCCAGAAGCTCACAAATGCAGGAGGACACCAAACTCATCTGTTACTCACAGAGAGCTCTCCGAGGATCTAAGTTGCTTAATTAGTGCTTTAAGAGAGTCACCATCCAGGTGGGTGACACACCAGCGGGTTGTCATGTGCTCCGCACGTCTCAAGCATTTGCTTGCTTTCTTTCTCTATCCAGGGTTAGCTTGCCTTTTATTTTTTTCCTTTCCTTTTTCTAATGAACAAATAGAGGGGCAGGTTTTATAAGTCCATGGAAACTCTATTATCCCTCTGCATTAAAGCCAAAAGCAACTAATTAAAACATCAAAGTCAGATGTTTCATTAGTTCGGCCTCAGAAAGTGCTGGCAGGAGGTGGCAGGGAACATGGCTCCCGTGGCCAGCTCCATCGAGGGACCCCAAGGTGGGACCCGCACCCCAAAACACGGTCCCTGTCCCAGTGCCACTGGGAAAGCCAGCAGGGAGCTCTGGGCTGGCCAGCGCTGGGCAGAGGGGCAGGGTGCTGTCACCCGCCGGTCACTGCTCATCGCGGGAGGCCTTTGCGTACACCGATTTGAGAGGAGGGAGGCTGGGGAGAGGTGCACCACCCTCTCCCCATCAAAGCTGCTTCCCCCAGGAGCAACTCCATCACCACGGGATGGGTCCCTATTCCCTCCTGGGCACAGCACGAGGGTGAGAGGGGCGGGTTCAAATTCCCAGATCACCCAGCCCAATTTATTTCCCCCTCTGTGCACTGGATCTCCACCCGTACGATAGAAACGACATCGCTGCCTCCATCCATCCCGACCAGGAGGGCTCCAGGCAGCCAACAGGCATCAGCCAACATCCCTCACCCTGCCTGGATCTGCTCCCAGCAGTCCTCAGAGAGAGGAGCTGGGGAACACCAAGGAGATGGCACCTCTTTGCACTGCAGCAGCCACCCCCCCCCGCCCCTGGCTAAGGATCTGCATCCCATTGCCACGGTCACACTGAGCATCACTGCATCCCGCTCCCCAAGCCCGGTCCCTGCCGCAGCGAGCGCATCTCTGGCACAGCTGCGCCCGGAGAAGAGCGGGGTCCCCACCCCAGGGCTCGCCGGGGCTTTAACCCAGGTTTTCCTCCGGCTCCCAGAGAGCAGCAGTGATTTGCCAAGCGTGGCGCAGCCTTCCCCGGCAGGGAGGGGCCCTGGGCGAGGAGGAAGCCGGAGCAGCGGCCAGCCCTTCCCCAGGCCCTGCCGCGGGGAGCAGCGGATACGGGGAGCAGCAGCCAACAGGCATCGGCAGCGAGTCCCTGCTGCAGAGCTGCTGCTCAGCACCGGGCTCCTCGCGTCCCCCAAGCCCCCGCGGGCTCCCGCCAGCGCTGCTGCAACAGGCGTGTGTGACCACTGCGGGCAAACTCCGCTCGTGGCCTAGCCAAGGGGGGAAAAGGAAAAAAGAAAAAAAAAAAAGAAAAAAAAAAAGCCAAGAGAGGAGCAGGGAGCGAGCAGGGAACCCGCAGTCCCTGCGAGGCGCGGGCAGGGAAGGAGCAGGCTCATCTCCCAGTGCAGGCAGCCTGGGAAGGCCTTGGGGAAGAGGGGGAACTCCAGGCACAGCTCCACCCCGGCGCTTTCTACTGCACAACAATAGCGGAGAGGAGCAGCAGTCCCTCCCTGCTCTTACTCACCCTGCCCAAGGACCTGTGCCACCCCACGGCTCACCCTGCCCTGCCCCATCGCAGGGCTGCCCCGGGGGACTCCGGCATGGCAGGTCCCAGCTCCTCGGGCGCGAGGCTTGGTGACGCTCCAGCCGGCAGCGGCGCACACTAATGGCAAGAGATCCTCCGCATGCAGAGCGCCGCGAGAGCCGGACCCACGGCACGCGAGCCGGCGCAGGGAATTCCCTCCGTCACCATCTCAACCGAGAGAAAAAAAAACCAACCACCACCCAACACCCTTCGCCCTCTCAAGCCTCTACCTGCAGCGCTTGCTCCACCTCCCCAGCGCCAGCCAGCTCCTCTCCCGCGGGGAAGGAGCCAAGGCTTTGCAGAGGTCCCTGCGCGTCCTCTGGCACGAGGACGCTCCCAGGGCAGCACCCACGGCCCCACCGCCGGCGAGGGTGGGACGGGGATGGAGCCTGCACCCCGAGGGGCTGGGCTCCGGAGGTGCGGGGAAGCTCTGCCTCGCTGCCCTGGGCGCTTCCCAGACCTGCTCGCGCCATACCACCGTCCCGGCACGGGCACCTTGGCACGGGGCAGACACCCCACGTATCCGAGTCAGCAGCTCCCACCAGGCTTTGGGGAATCAAAGGGCACGGGGCTCTGGGGAATCAAAGGGCACGGGGCTTTGGGGAGGCCTCCCAGACCACCCAGCTGCCTCCATTCAGCCTGGGAGAGCCTTCCGCTACCCAGGGCCGGGGGGCACCTGCAGCCACCCCGGCCCCCAGCACCCACCCATGCCATCCCGAGGGGACGGGTGGGATTTCCCAGGGAGGGTGACACGAGGGGGCAGCCCGCAGGACACCGAGCCGGGAAGGGAACCCCACGCCGCTGCGGGGTGGGGCTGGCGGAGCGCGGGGGCGTCAGCTTCTCTGGCTCATGATTAAATAATTTAGGTGCGTTTCAGTGCTCAGGGAAGCGAAAGATTGAGGGCACTGTCTGGAGGCAGGCAGAGTGCAGGCAGCCGGCGCAAACCCTGCCTGCCGGAGCAGCCAAGAGCAGAAGCATCGCACCCATTTGGGGCGGGGGCGCAGGACGGTGCCCCCCAGCCCCAGGACAGCTCCGGACACCCCACGGGCAGCTCCGAGCACTCACCTCCACCCCAGCTCGCTGCCCCCGGCTCCCAGCCGCGCTGCCCGTCCACGGCTGCCAGTCCACGGGCAGAAACAGGCTGCACTGGTTTGAGATTTGCAATCCAAACCCCCACCCAGCCTCAGGTCTCCAGAGATAAGAGCACAATAACCTATTGTCCCTCCTCGCTCCCTCCCCTCTCGAGGTCTCCGCTCGCCTCCGGGGAAGCGGGGAGGGACCACCCAGCCCCACGGCGGGGTCTCACCCCGGACCCCAGGGGGGCACGGCCCCTGCCCCTGCCCGCCGAGCAGCGGCGGATGCTGGGGGGCTCCAGAGCCAGGGTGCAGGCAGGGCTGGGATGCAGGCAGGAGCGCTGGAGGCAGGAGAGGCTCCTGCCTGCTGGCCATGTGGGCCAGAGCCTCCCTGCTTTTCGTCTTTATTTCTCCCCCCCCAATTCCTCCTGTTTTCTGCTGTGGATTTGATCAGCTGGATTGGTGCAGGCAGGAGGGGGAACGTGCCTGGCCGTGGCGTGGGCAAGCAGCAGGCAGCCTCCCCCTCCCCGCGGTGCCATCCCCCCCTCCACCCCCCCCCGTGTCCGGGCCCGGCCCCACGCACCCCCGCCCGGGTTACCCCCACTCCAGACGCACCTCGCCCGGCTCCAGGCGGGGAGCAGCACCCCTCCTGCCCCACGGATGGGGAAAGCCACCCACGCAGCACCTTCCCCGGTCTGTCCTTGGGCTGCCGCAAAGCGCTGCTCCCCGTCCCTCCCTGCCTGCGCTGCCTCTGCCCTTCCCTCCGGCACCAGTGCCAAGCTGCAGCGTGGCCTGGGATGGATGGAGGCACCGGCCAGCCGGAGCCCGACCCACGGTGGTCGCATCCTGACCCCCCCTTGCAGTGCCACAACACGCTGCCCTCCGATAACACGCGAGACCGGGAGCCCCACGCCCCCTCCCCCCAAATTGCAGGCAACAAGTTGCAGGATACGAGCGGAGCGGGTTCCCACCCCAAATCCCGGGGGGGCTGCACGCCTCAAAGACCCCCACGCACAACAGCGGAGGGACCGTGGGCATCCCACCCACCCGCAGGGACCCACCCGGCTGCAGCGGGACTGGGGGGGGTGCCACGCCAAGCCCCCCCCCCATCCCACCTGCTGCACCTGGGTACAGCACCCCAGTGCTGCATACTGGGAGGGACTGGGGTGGGCGAAAGCACCGCGTCCACCGCCCCACCCGGGCTAAGCCCCCGCCGCGGGTGGGGCGGTGAACGCGGTGCTTCCTCCCACCCGTGCTCCCAACACCGAAAAGCACCCACGGGACCCCCCCCACCCCACTCCCGTCCCCCCTCCACGCACTCACCGGCTCAGCCCCCACGGCGCCCGGCTGGCGACGGAGCCCCCGCGGCTGGCCATGGGATGGGGGGGACACACGGCGGCGGAGGAGCGGTCCCGGAGCTAGCGGGAGAAAATGCTTGTCATGGCAACCCGTGCCGAGCTGAGCCGAGCCTAGCAAGGCTCGCCCCAGCCCGCCGTGGGAGGGGCTCTCTTAAGGTGGCGGCCCGCCCCGTCGGCTGCTTAAGGGGGACGGGAGGGAGCGGGCGAGGTCCGGATCCCCCCTGCCCCGGGGAGAACCGTGCATGCACCCCCGGGCAGCGTGGGGTCCCCCCCGGGGAGAACCGGGCAGCGTGGGGTCCCCCCCGGGGGGAAGAACCGTGTATGAACCCCCGGGCAGCGTGGGGTCCCCCCCGGGGAGAACCGGGCATGCACCCCCGGGCAGTGCGGGGTCCCCCCCGGGCAGTGCGGGGTCCCCCCCCGGGCAGCGTGGGGTCTCCCCAGGCAGAACCGTGCATGCACCCCCCCGGCTAGCACGAGGACCCCCCCGGGCAGCGTGGGGACCCCCAGGGTAGTGCAGTTCATGCACCCCTCAGCCAGCGTGGGACCCCCCCGGCACTGCAGTGTGACCCCCCCTGGGCAGCGTGGGACCCTCCCCACGGCAGCGAGGTGCATGCACCCCCAAGCAGAGGGGACCCCCCCACCCAGGGCAGTGCGGGTACGCCAAGAAGTGGGGGTACCCTCATGCACAAAGCCCTCCCCACTCTGGGCATGGGGAAAGCTGCTCTCCGGAGCACCGTGAAGGGTGGCAAAATTGGGGTTCCTCATGGGCGCTGTGGTTTTGGGGTTCCTCATGGGCGCTGTGGTTGATCACCTGGGGCTGGCGTGTGCCCGTTGGGGTGTGCCCAGCCCTGCAAACCATGAGGCACGGTTCTCTGGCATCCCCCGAGAGCGACTGTCCCTCGGGTGACGGCACCACTTGGGAGGGGTGCGCGCTCTTCGAGCTGCTGAGCACTAAGAGCTGCCCCTTCACCCAGGCGGACCCGACCCCCACCCTTGTTTAGAAGCAAGCAGGAGAAAAATCTTCCTTGAAATGTGCCTGAAGCCTGTGAAACGCTGTGGTTGCACTGAAAGCGCAGCGCGGCATCGGTGCAGCAATGCTGGGTGTAGGCAACCTTAAATCAGCCTTGATCCCGTCTGTATCCCCACGTTTGGGCACGCAACCTGGTTCAAGTTAAACCAGTGGAACATCTGTGCACGCACAAGCCCTAATTAGTGCTTGTAACGTTTTTTTTCCCCCCTTGAGGGCCTGCACCTCAATAATTTTGCATTCCTGAGCAGTCCCAGGGCAACGCGGTGCTGCAGGAGGCAGGTTACGCCGGGAGAGCCAAGCCCTGCCGCCGAGCCCCCAGCGAAGGCTTTGGGCCCTTTGCCGGGGGAATTCCTCCCCGTGCTTGCGGAGCCGCTATCCAAAACCCGTGCTGGTAAAATCGCTTCCATTCGGCTCTCGGGCGCGGACCTGCCCGCTCGGGGGAGCTGGTTGCGGTGCAGTTTTGGTGCCTGGGCAGTTTTGGTGTGCGGGCAGTTAGCTGAAGTCAACTGAATGACTTCAGAGCTGCTGGTGTGGGATGTAATCAAGTCTCCGTAGTTTGCAGCACAGAAGGCATCAGCCTGCTCCTGAGCTCTGCAGCGGAGAGGAGGAAAGGGGCCTGGCCCGGTAACTCCTTGCTCATCTTCAGTGGCGGGGTCCTTGGCATTTTCCTGGGGAGTTAGACGGGATTATTCCTCCTTTACGTAAAAGACTCCAAACCGGAGACCCTCACGACAAGAGCAAGCCTTGTCTCTCAGAGCAAGCTCAGGCATCTCCCATTTCTTGGCTCCGCGGCTTGGCCACCACAGAAAGTGGGAATAAACACACGGCTTTTAGCTGGTGCCCGGCTCCCCCTCCAGCAAAATAAAAAGCCGACGGCACTGACCACATCGGGTCTAGGTGACTGCGAAACAGCCTGGAAAATAGATGGCGGTGCAGACGGCAGACAGTGCTTCCAGTGGGCTGGGATGCAAAACTGCTACTGAGACATAATAGCCTTTTAAAACAGGTTTTCTGGGCTTGGAAGGAATCTTTGACCATCTGGAGTTGGACTCCTGAAAGGAAATCATCCTTCCTGCCTCGGGGAACCTGTTGTTAACAGGGCAATTCGCCTCTCAGAAATGCTGAGAATTTGCAGCCTCCTTGGGCTTCGGCTGAAATGGGGAAAGGCAGATTTTACAGCCCGGGCCCTTGCCGTTGCAGGAACTAGCCAAAATCCGTTTCAAAAACACGCTTCCCATCCAGTGGCAGCCTGCAATTACAGAGCTGGTACTTAGCAGCTCCTGCCTGGTGTGTTTCCATTACAGCGAGAGCAACCATAAACACTGAGGCCGAAAGCCCCTTCCATTTTACATTTAAGGAAAAGCACATGGAGGAAAAGTCAAAAGCCTGGCTGAAGCGGGAGCGGGACCATCGCCTCCGAGCGAGCAGCCAGACCCCGCTCGCACTGACGCGTCCCCACGCACCGCAGCAAAGTGGGGCCGAGCAAGGGAGAAGTCCCTTCGCGGAGCATTTTGGGGTCGTACAGGCCCGTGGCTGATGCTGAGCTAAACCTGCTCCGGAGACCCTTCCTGAGCCCCTGCTTCCCAGGGTCGTGCCTGTGCCCTGCTTGCCGGTGCCACCCCTCCTGCTCCAGCCCGTTCGTCACAGGGCCACCCGCTCTCCTGTCCTGCTGCTGGGAGACGCGAGGCTTTGCCATCCCTGGAGAGGTGACAGGGGTGTCCCCACACTGCTCTGCCGGGGGGGCAGATGATGCTCTGCCCTTCTGCACCCAGAAGAGGAGGGAGAAGGGAGCAAACCTTGAGCCAGCAAAGCTCCCCGCTCGTCTCCCACGCGGCCAGCCCCGAGCTGCAGGGAGGGACCTCCCAGGATCCCAGGATCCGCCGGGGCTCCGGCTGCTGCAGCCACGGGGGTGGCAGCGGGGACAGGCTGCTTCTCGTTTGGCTCTTGGCAGGCGCTCACAGGCGAGCTCCGAGGGAGACGCTGGATCCTGCTGGCAAGTCTCTGCAGGGCTGCTCCGCGGCTTTGTGCTTGTGCCTTTGGCCTCCTCGTTCGCCTTGGATGATGGCTGGATATTCATTTCTTCCCTTTCGGCTGCCCAGAACCGGCTCTGGCCACGCGTGTGGGGCCAGCTCCGCACCGGGCACGCGGCTGCGGGGAGCCCATCGGCTTTCATGGCCGGGATGCGGCCGGGAGAGGTCACGCTCCGCACTCCGGCCATGGGAGTGATGCACAGACCGGTGCTCCCCGCTGCTGTCCCCTCTTTGCCGCCACTTTGCGCTCGACGCCCGCTGCACGCAGGCAGGGCTGTGCCAGGAGAGGAGCCGGGCCCCGTCCTGGCCCGGGAGGCATCTTTCAGCTGCTTCGGAAAAGGAGCAAAGACTCCCACAGCGACCAGCAGCATCGGAGCCCGCGGTCAGGGATACAAACCCTGCGGGGAGCCCTGCCATGGCAGGAACCTCAGCTGTTATCTGTATTTTGGTACCTCTTTTCTTTTCCAAATGCTTTTCTGCTGGGTGCTCTGCAAGCAAAGCAGACAGCAGACCCTGGCCTAAAAGAAACTAGCGGCAACATAAAATAAATAACCCCAAAATACAAAAAGATCAGTCTACCAGGTTCCTCTGTAAAAATCAGGCTTAGCTGATGATTTCCCTTTAAAACCAGTATGAAACTTTGTAATAATTTGCCTTTAATGTCTCCCAGGCTGGGAACTTGTAGGTGGAGTTTTAGCCCAAAATGAATTGAATCAGCCAAGTTGTATCAGCCAAGTTACAAACCCATCAAAACCCGAGGCCAGATCCTGATCTCATCCCCGTGGGTATAAATCCAGCATCGCTCCGCTGGAATCAACGGGGAAGATTTTTGTCATGGTGCCGGCTAGCAGAGAGCAGGATTGGACCCCCAGGATTTCTAATGGAAACACTGACTGACTCTTAAGCACCAGGCAGAGTCGGGCGTCTGTAAAATCTCTCTCCATTCAAAGGCTAAATATAGGGAGAGAGAGCGCCAGCGATTCGACTTGCAGTGCTCAGGGATAAATAAACCCCCGATCGCGGCTGCGGGAGAGGCTTTGTTGGAATGGCAGGGGCTGCCGGGGTCCCGCTGCTCCGACCCTCGCGCGGGGCAGGGCAGGGAGGCAGGGCTGGCGGAGATGCTCCCAGGTGATGCCCGCAGCCGTGCGGGGCTGGTCCAAAAAGGGTTTGGGTTTTTTTTTTTTCTGCCTCTTCTTCCCCTTTTCTCTTTCTGCTCAGCCCTGAGCGCTGCTGAGCTTCAGCGCCCGCAGATTTTGCAAGGCTCAGACTCGTGCCCAGGGCAAGGAGAGCAGCCTGGGTGCTGCCGGTGGGAAGGGTCCCCTCGTGCCCACCCCGATTCCCCTCTCTGCTCTTTGCCTGCTTTGCCTCGCTTGGTTCTGGGCTTTCCCCTTGCTCCGGGGCAGCTCCCCATGGCTCTGCAGCCCCAGAAAAATCCCAGAGCCATCTTGCCATGCTATTGCTAATAAACCTCTCCTAGGCCGTTTCTGCTCTCAATTACCCTAACAGCCCTGTTAATTTCTAATTAAGCAGCTACTTCATTGAGGGAGGGGGGCTGGAAATAAAAAGCAAAACAGAAGAGGAGGGATTTGGGCCCAGTTTTGCTTTGTGAATGTAATCAGGAGACTAAATCGTTCACTCACCTAAGGAATTCGTCACCGAACTGCCTGTGAGCTGACAGCCACGCTGTGTTTTCCCTGGGAGCCCTGTGACTGACGGCGCTTTTCCTTTCCCCACCCCTACACGTTCCCATTCGGAGCTGGAGCCACAACAGGCTCTAAATCTATTAGTGCCTGCTATTAAACCCCTAATATTTGTAACAGCTGAGGAAGAGCCTCTGAGCTGCTTCTTCCCAGGCAGCCGTGGGCAGGGCGAGGGGGACGCCGTGTCGCGGGGATGCGCTGAAGCCTCCCCAGGGCTGCTGGCACGGTGGAGCTCCTTCCTTCTCCATGGAGCACCCACCACCAGGGCACCCTGCGGTTAGGGCAATGCAAATGCCCCCCCTTGAGATCTGGGGGACCCCCCCAGTCCCCTCTGGAGGGAAAGAGCTAGATCCTCAGCTCCATCTCAAAATGAACATTTTTCCCTCCAGTTCTGACCTCGTTTCATTCCTCACATCAAGGAGGAACCTTGTACTCGGTGTTTGCATCACGGTAACACCTCCGGGACCTTAGTGGGACTGAGGAAAGTCCCTGCTGCCGGGAGTGACAACGCGGTGGGTAGTGCTGAAAGAGAGGAGAGAGAAGTGACAGCACGGGAGAGCCGCTCTCCCATCCCTCGCAAGCTGTCAGTCCTGGAGCTGGGGAGGCGGAGGAGCACCCGGGCTCCCGAGTCCTACTTTGGTGCCTTCCTTCTAGAGACGGGGGGGAAAAGCCAGGCTGGTGCCGGAGGCCTCGTCCCCGGGGCTGGAGATGCTGCTGGTCCCAGCCCGGGCGCTGCGGTACCCAGCACAGCGATGCTGCAGAGCCCACGTGGGGCCGTGGTACCAGGACGCAGCAGGGATGGGGACACCGCTGCAAAGGCAGGGTTAACCCCAGCAGCCCCTTTCTGGGGGGCATTTGTGCCCTCTCACTGCCCCTCCGTACCGCTGCGGGGTCAGGAGCAGCCCTCCAAAAGGAAGGTGCTTCCCTCCCACCTGGCTCGCCCCGCTGCTCCCAAAAACCTGCTTCTGGAGCCCAAAGCACCGGTGAAAGCCCGGGGAGAGCAGCCGCAGGTCACCATGTCACCGTGCACCATGTCACCGTGCACCATGTCACCGTGCAGACCGAGCCGGCGTGCGGAGCCCGGGCAGGGCTGGCGTTACCCCAGCAAAGCCACCCTGAACCTGCAGACGTTCGCCTCCTCTGCTCCCACGTGCTTCGCTGCACAGAGCCAGGCTCCAGCGTACTGTTAGCAAAGAGGCTCAGCCTCCCCGAACCCTACGTCAAGGCTGCTTGTGGGGCCCCTGGGCGATATCATTAAGGGGCATCGCTGGAATTTTGCTGGTGTCGATGCTACAGGGCAAAGCTGGGGTGAGCTCAGCCCCTCCAAACACCCACCGTGAGGGGGAGAGAGGTGGCGAAAGTGGGTTGAAACAGGAGAAGATGAAAAGGTGACCTCTTCCCAAAATGGAGAAAGAGGGAGAAGAGAAAACCGTAAACACCGGCAACTGCGTCCACAGGAAAACAAAAAGAAACGACTATTTTATTTGAATAATAACCATCAATAATACATTGCTAAGAAGCTGCAGATGACTGCAATTAAAAAAAGCATTGCATTCCCTGAGCAAAATCTAAATTATTCCTCACAGCTTCTCCTCTCGCTGAGTTATATTAAAATGAAGCAGTTCCTGGTGCGGCATGGCTCAGCAGAGCTGGGGAGCCCGGGTGGAAGGCATAAAAGAAGAAAAAAGGCGAGGAGAAAGAAGAAGAGCCCTAATGTAGGGGATTATAAATATTTTACAGCCGAGGAGGAGTGGGGAGCCGCGGATATAGATGCGATTGCGGGCGTCCGTGGTGGGAGGGAGGAATTAATCACATAAACGGAGGAGAAACTTTTCTCGAGGAGCACATGCCCACACCCACGGCCGGAGCGGCTCGGGAGGGTCCCTGGGTGCTGGCGGTTTCAGGTTTGCTCCGGAGGGTGCAAATGTGGCTTGGTGATGATGACCTACCTGTGCCGCGGGCAGCGTGCCGGGTCCGGGACAGGCACCGTCAGTTCCTCTGGAAACCCAGAGTGCAAATACTTACCAGGAAAACCCCAAGAAACCCCACAGGTGGGGCTGGAAACAATCCCGGCTGGGATCACGCTGGCTGCTTGCCGGGGCTGCGCTTTACAGCCCAAGTCAGTGCAGGTCCTGCCTCCCGCGGCCCCGGCACAGCGTGAACAGCCCCGTGCATGGGCTCTCCGCCGCGGGTGCTGGTCCAGGGGCTCGGGCACAATCCCCCGCCACGCCGGGGCTGCGGGAGGGGGGTGAGGGGCTGTGTCACGCAGGCACGCTGCACCCTGGAAACTCTTCTCCCAGCTGCCGGGGGCCAGGATCCCGGTGCAGGAGAGGCCGTGGCTGCCGCTGCAGCCTGGGAGCAGGATAACACCAGCGCACCTCACGGCCTGGCATTCACAAAGCAAACACCAGCTGGCGAGCCCTCCTATCGCTATCCAAACAGGCTCCGCTATCCAAAGAGGAGCAAACAGACCCAGGTGCTGGGCTCGCTGCACCTCGCCCCCTCCCTCACCTCCTGCCCCTCTTTGCCCTGGTGGGAAGGGAGTGGGGAACCAGCCCCCCAGCAAACGCCACCCTCGATGGCTGGGCCAAGCCTGGGACAGCAAACCCACGGGCTCCCTGGCGGAGAGCAAACGCTTGCCCGGAGGCGGCTTCGTCTCCTCCCCAGGAGAGCATCAGCAGAGCTGGAGCCGAGGGAGGTCAAGGCCATTTATGCAGCTGGAGCCATTCCTCACCCTCCACACTCCACAAACTGCTCCGTCCCTGGAGCCGACCGAAGCCAGTGGGGGAGGCTGTGGCTTATCAGAAACCGTGGTGTGTGGCGGGACCAGGGGAATCTTCCCAAGGCCAAAATGTTTTCTCTTTCCCTCGCAGCTCTCAGCGAGTGCTTCCCAGCCATCCCAGGCACTTTGCAACGGCGAGGCCGTCCCCATCCTCTCTGCCTTCTTCCTCCGCGGGCTGAGCAGAGGGACAATCCTGCAGGCAGCCTGGGACCCCTGTTCCCAGCTCCAAGCCTGGCCTCCATCGGCCATGTATCTGTCCCAGCGCGGTCCTGGGTGTGACTGGAGTGCTGCCTCGGGCCACCGGCCCCGGCCATCTCTCCTCCCATATCCCCATCCACACTGATTGGAAAAGCTCAATGGCACCTGCTGGGAACCTCTGCAGGTATTAAAACCTCTGCGCCTAAGAGTGCCTCTTTAAAAATTAAAGCCTCAGTCAGAGAGAAATGAGTCATGACAGGGAGAGATGAAGCTCACGGCATCTGCAAATCACTGAAGAAAGGAGAGCCAGCAGCAGGGCCGGGGCTGGCTGGAGCCGTGACCTGCTCTGATGCACCGGGCAAAAGGGTGGAGATGAAATGGAAAGCAGCCAAAGCATGGGACTCCCAATGGGGCGTGCTGGGGAGCTGGATATTTGGGTGACAGCCGCTGTAAGGGTGAGGGCACCTTCCCTGGCCCCGTCTCGTGCGTCCCCACCAAGCTGAGAGCAGACCTTGTCTCTACAGCCCTGCCGACACCAAGCCCCGGCTCGGCATCCAGGCACACCAGACTTGGAAAGGCAGATCCCTGCCTCGTTTGGAAAGGCGACGGGGGCCTCCCGCCTGCCTGTCGTGCAAGGCGCTGCCCTGGCACACGACGGTCAGGCTCTAAACGCCTCGCCTGGACCTTGACCAGCAGCCGTGTGAGCGAGCAGCGCCGTCGGGGGGGCACCCCAGCCTTCACACCAGGGTCCCCAAAGCCACGAGGACGCCAGAGGCTCTGCTCCCCCCCAAACCAGACCCAACCTCCTGGCCACCACCGCCTTCCGCTAAGTGCAAGATCCCACAACGCAGCCAGCCCCGGGGCAGAAGGTGGGGTGCAGAATTACCTCGAATCCCAAATGCCGACAAACCTAACACTGCAATGCCTAATACTGGTACATGAGCTGGAAGAGCTTGTGCTGAAAATATGGCACAGATGTATCTCTTCTGCAAGACGTGCATGTGTCTCACATCAGCGGTGACGCCAGCAACTTATTTCCCTGCTGACTTCTGCGGCAGCTGATCCGCTCCTCAGCTGTGACGTGTGAACCTGCCCTTAATTTCCAGTGGCACCAATATGTTTTCTTCCTTCCCTTTTTTCTCTGCCAGCCCCAGTTTGCTCCATGTGGGACATGCCAGGCGGCGATAAAGCACGCTGAGCGATGCTGGGAGGCCCAAAGGCCGGCGCATGCCAGGTTCCCAAGGAGCAATTAGCTAACGGAGGCCGAGGGCTGGGCTGGGCTCGCCAGCCGGCGGTGGCCCCGGCAGCTCACGGTGAACCCGGGTCATCCGTGACACATCGCATACATAAAGGATGTGTATGTATGAGTCTAGAGCAGAGCTCCCAGCAAAAAACCAGCGTTTGCTTCGGGGAGGGAAGGCAACAGGGTGTGCAGGCAGGAGGGTGAGTGAGCATCCCTCCCTGGGCCCGAGCACACGACTGCTCCCCAGCCCGGGGATACCGCAGCAGACAGGGCAGGGGGGAAGCTGCAGGCATCTCTGCAGGACTGGGATGCGTGTATTTAAGGGTGCATGTATCCGAGCGAGGTGCTCGGAGGCAGGACGCAAGCGCACAGGCAGGAGGCTTGTGTGCTCGGCTGACTGGCGCGGCAGTTGCCAGGGCTGTGTGCTGTGTGGTCTGGCAGCCGCGGAGCTTTGTACGCGTATTTGTAAATACATTAAGTCCATGGTTTGCAGAGGAAGACGCGAGCCAAGTGCCTGCAATTGTCTGCACGGGAGCGTAACCTTTGGGGAGCGGAGCCTTTGCACTCTTTACCGAGCTCAACAGAAATTGTTCTGCTCTGCCGAGCTGGAAATTGGCTGCAGATATCATCACCCAGGGAATGGGTCTGAAGAATACTCTCCTTTCAGTCATGAGCTGCGGGCAACACCACGAGCAGACGGGGAGGAGGCAAAGGACTGATGCGGTCCCTCGGGTCCGCCACCGTGGCAGGCGTGGGCTCAACTCTCCCCATGCAAACCCAGCTGCAGGACGAAACGCGGCAAAGGGACGGCTGCAGCAGGGCTGGGGAGGAGGCAAAGGTGCCTGTCTGCTGCCGGGGAGGCCCTGGGAAGGCTTGAGCCCTCCAGCCCTGCCAGACTCACAGCCCCATCACTTATCCTTTGTCCCGGTCCCCTCTGTCCTTCCTCCCGTCCATCCCTGCCCGCAGCCCCAGCGATCAGCCTTTTCCTCCCACGGCTGACCTGTGCGGGGATCGGGAACGTGGCTTTCAACCCAAATCCTAGAGCAAACCAAAAGGAGCCAAAGCGGCCACAGGACCGAGGTGACTCCCTCCGGCAGCCCAGGAGATCGGTGCCCAGTTTTTGGACAGATCAGATGCTTTTTGCCATTCATTATCAGCTGACAAACAGCATCGCAGCGTTGGGCAACTGAGCCAGGCGAAGCGCAGCCTCGCCGGTAGCGTAATTCAGGCAATGCCTTTAAAGGGAAAGGGCTGCGCGGCGGCTGGAGAGGCCGGTGGTGCCGGCGGCTCCATCTGCCCGCGATGACTAACTCGCTCCCTCACACACCCTCTGCTCCGGGGGCTGCGGCAGGAACCGCTATCAGAAAGCAGAAGCTGGTTCCTTCCCTCTTGCTCCCTACTAAGATTTTCCAGTGACCGATCGTTCTGCAGCGCTAACGGAAACTTGCCCAGTCCGCGACCGTTTCTTCTCTCGGGTGTTTGTTTTGCTTTTTTTTTTCCCCAGCTGTCTCTTAGCATCATCTGCCCTGAACTGACCGCCCTCAGAGGATGAGCATCATCTCTGGCATTGTAATATTGCCTCCGAGCAGGAGACTCGCGCGGTTTTGCTCCGAGCACGTACCAGCACAGGAGACTCGCAAGGACAAGCGCCTCATTCCCCTGCGCCCAGCTCAGACGTGGGTCATCGGGGGTCCCCAGCGAAGGGGAGCCGGCCCTGGGCACAGCACGATACAAACCACAGCCCACCATAGCGGCAGGGGCTGGCTCCAGCATTACGGGCACGGCTCTGCTGAGGACGGGCTCCAGAGACACAGCACAAGAGCTGCTGGGGAGCAGGGAGGGAGATGGCTGCAGCAAGCCCCCTTCCCTGGGATTTGTCTGCAGCGGCAGCACGAGCTGCAGAGGAGGAGAAGGTGTCACCCGAGGGGACAGGCAGGCGTCCAGCACCCCAGCCTGAAGCACTCAGAGGTCCGAAGGGGACAGACCTGTTACCCCCCCAGGTACCAGTCGGATAACACGGGGGAGAATTCAGACACTCAAGCACATTTTGGGAGTCTGAGAAGCAGCCGGCAAAAGCCGCACACCCGGGTGCTGGGGGAGCCTTGCTCCAGCTCCCCAGCAGAGCCAGGCCTGCCCAGCCGGGCACCCCGCCGCTCCCGGCCACCTTCACACCTCCTTCTCCGGCAGCAAAAGGGCTCTCAACCAGGCTGGATCCAGCCCGGCTCCTTGGCCAATGCCGCCGACGCGAACCGCAGCAGCATCTCCAGCTCCATGACTTGCCCTCATGCCGAGGCTGCTTCCTCCAGTGCACTAACTCAGCCTTAATCAACTCCTCAATTATTAATTAAAAAGCCCCACAGACTGTAATCCCCAGTCCATGCTCAACTAGAGGCAACCAACAGCCAAAGAGCTCTCCTAGTGCTCATTCCCTAAATCTGTTCCTAATTAGGAGTGGACTTACCCCTACAATTAATTGCTGGAGTCATTCATTAGTGACTAGATATCACAGATGATCTGCTTGGAAAAGGAGGCAGCAGAGTGGTTGATCAGTTCATAGGAACGGAGAGAGCATCAGAACAGCGGCAACGCCTCTGTACCTGGCCAGGGGACAGAGGAGGCTGGCGGCTTCCAGCACAAAGCTCCTGGCTTTGGGACAAGAAGGGTTTGGGGTTTTTTTTTTTTTGCACAGTGCTGGGAGTGCTGCAGAGATGCTGCTCGGGATGCTGCCAGCCCCAGGGGCTGTCGCTGCAGCCCAAGGAGCTGCACCCAGCGTGATGCAGAGCCCGTGTCCCGGCTTACCCCAGTCCTGCGTCCCCGGCTGCCCGCTCCTCGTCACCACGTCCAAGCCCCGAGGGCAGCCGGGACTGAACCAGCCCTTCCAAAGCAGTTACTCTGAACGAGCTGTTTTGACTCATCTCCAGGTATCAGCCAGCCTTTGGGAGCGTGCTCTGCCCAGGGCCAGCGCTGGGGTGCAGGAGCCCCGCTTTCTCCCAGGCTTCCCACCGGACAGAGGGTTTTCCCCCACGCCGCGGGCGCTCCGCAGACCTGGGAAATCAGTGGGGTCAGCTCCTGTAACCAGCATCAGGCAAGGACAGGGAATGTCCCCCGTCATCGGCATCGCCAGCCTCACAGGAGACAGCAGGGTGACACAGGGGGTAAGAAGAGCCCAAGCCCTTTCCTAACCCTGCCTTAAACCAGGTTAAGGTCTTCCATGCCTCAGTTTCCCCAGCTCCCCACCGCCCTCCTCTCCCGCACCGCAGGGGAGCCTCTTGGCTGCAGCCACTGCCAAAAGCATTGGGTGCTATTATTAGCATTAAGGGAAGTGAAAGTGTTTCTGTGCCTCAGCATTTAATTTTCCCTCCTAATACAATCTGCATGGAAACAAATTAACCAGGTGAAAAAGCCGCAGGGCCATTCCCCGGGGCCAGGGAGCAGCAGCTCAAGGCTCCCAGCAGCTCCAGGATGCAGGTACGGCTGGTTTGCACCAATTTTACTATAATCAGGCTGTTTCGGTGATGCACAAGCACCGTGCTCCCTCCACCACTGCCACGTCACGGCAAGGGGCCAGAGCCCTCTGGACCTTTGCTACTGAAGCAGCTCCACAGTTTCTCAGATGAAGATGCTTAGCAAAAAAAAAAAAGTGTTAAGTGGCAGAGGAGTTGAGCTTCATTCTGGGCTAATGGCTGGTGAAATTACATTAAAAAATGGAGCAAAGCAAACCCTTGAAGGTAGATGACTGTAAACAGCAAGAGAAACTGGGACGCAACTTCTAAGCAGGGGTAGTGTTTATTGCTGGTTGACAGGGGAAGCTCGGGTGACTCACGCTGGGGACGACTGACCGGTTCCAGCTCTCCTGGGGACTGGTTCGACTCAAGGCTGAGTGACTGGTGACCAGTGCCCCAGAGATGGGCTCTGCGACGAGGACTTGGTGGCTCTTGGCCCTGCTCTTAGAGGGGACAGATTTCCGCATAAGGCAGCGACTCCAAGCCTGGCCTCACAAAGCTGCGTTTCCCCCAGCAGCTCATCAAGATCCAAACGCTTCCCCACCTCCGTGAGCCAGGACAGGGCTGAGCCGATCACCTGAGGGTGGATGGGCTCTGCAGTCAGTCACCAGTCCTTAGGGGAGCTCCAAAGGAGGGTTAGTTGCTGCTTCTGCCCGGCAGCTGATGAGGCAGCTGGGACAGGGAGGATACCCCGGAGAGAGCTTGGGAGAGCACCCGGACAGGGAAGCAGTGTCCCCTACACCCCCCAAGCCAGCACCCGGGCAGGCGGATGGGTGGCGAGCGAGATGGATAAATAGATGGTGCAAGGAAAGCAATGAGTAATGAAGGCAGTTGGGCATAAGACAGACAGAAGTGAGCAGTGATGGATGTGGAGGGACAGAGAGACAAGTGCCTGGCCAGACAGATGGCTGGTGCGGCGCCTGTGGACGCCCTGCGGATGGAGGGGAGAAGGATGGGCAGAGGCAGCGTGCAAAGTGCACGCGTACTCATGCTACCTCTGGAGGAGAGAGCCACCTGATGAATAATAATAATGAATTATGATAATGATAAGCATCCAGGCTCAGCTGTGCTTTCATGCCAGGCTCGCGGGGGCCGAAGGAACGAGGTCTGCTGCAGCCCTGCCCGCCCGCTGCCTTCCCTGGCCTGGTGCCTCAGCCAGCCCGGAGGCCACCAGGACATTAACCTGCTTTTCCACCGGCGGCTGCTGGCCACGTCAGCCAGCTTTTAATTAGACCGAGCACTTCCGAGCATCCCCCACAGCCCGTTTGGGAAGATCCGGGGGCTGGCAGAGCCTGCACCCAAGCAAAGGCAGCGCTCGGGACTCGTCACAGCTTGGTGCCAGGTCTCCAGCAGAGCTCCGTGCTCTGCCTGCCACTCGTGCACCCCCAAACCTGCCCCGTCCCCCTTCAGAGGATGTCCTCTCCCAACTGCTGCCTTCCCAGTGCTTCTGAGCATTTGCGGCTCCCCCGCCCCGAGCTGGGACGGTGCCACGACCCGCGGCTGGCTGTCGGAGGAGCCAAGCTGCGCGGAAATCTGGTGCATCTCCCAAAGCCTCCGCTCCCGAGCCCTGTGATCATGGGGATTTCTCTTTCCTTTTCCTCACTTTAATTTGCAGCCTCTGTGGTTGCAGAGCTCTGCTCCTCCCAGGAGCAGCAGGTCCCTGGAGGGGGGAGGCACCCATCCTGCCAAGGCACAGACCCCGGTGCAGGGCTCAGCCGACACAGAGCACCCATCCCTCAACCCCCTCTGCAAACAGGGCCCCCCAGACCCCAAGCAGCTATTTTCTGTGGCACAGGGCCACCCGTGCCCAGCTCCATGCGCCTCTCGAGGGAACTTGGCAGCAGGTGCCCGCTCCTCACCGACTAATCCTGCTCCCTGCCCCCGGCCAAGGGCTGACGGGAATAAACACATCTGCGAGCCTGCTCGCGACATGCCTTTCCATAAGGGGAGCGAACCTGCCGGCACCGCACGCTGCGGGCGGCAGCGCTGGCAGAGGTGCTGCTCTCTCCCAGCTCGCTCCCAGCCCAGCGGGTCACCGGGCGGGGAAGGGGCAGCGGAGGCTGCTGCAGAGCCCGAACCCCCCTGTCTGCTGGGCACCCTGTGCAGGGTGCTCGGGTGAGAGCCCACGTGCAACCCCCGTCCTCCCAAACCACCCCCCGGCAGCGCATCCATCACCTGCGGTCAGTGCAGCACCTCTGCGCAGCACCCCTGAACCCAGCAGCAAAGACTGACCTGCTGGTCACAGCACTGCATGAGCTGAATGCAAAGAGGCCATTAAATAAATTAATTAACGAGAGTGTTAATTAGAGATGAGAAGGCTCTGGGAGAGCAGGTGGGAGGGAAGGGAGTTGGCTGAGCTGCGCACCCCCAGCAGAAGGGCAGCCCTGTCTGGGGGACCCCCTCCTGGGCTGCTCCTGCAGTGGGGACACAGCGCGGCCACGGAGGGGACACGGTGGGGACACAGCGGGGGGTGGCTGGGACCCCCATGTGCCGCAGTGGGTTCCAGGTGCCACCTCACCCATCAGCAGGGATGCCCCTGCAAAGACACTGTTCAAAGCATCGCTTCCAATACCCGTCTGTTTTCCCATCCTGCCATGGAGACACCTCCTTACATAAACCCTGTTAAGTAGGACGGCCTTTTATATCTCTTTCTGCCATCGCTGCCGGTGGCTGTGGAGGCTCCAGGCCCCCGAGCCATCCCCACTGCCTGCCTGGCAGCCCAGGAGAGAAGCAATCAGAGTGTGTGCAGCTGGGCTGCCCTCACACCCGGCCCCGTGCCATGGCCGTGCCAGCGCTGGAAGGGGTGGCACCCAGCCCAGGCACCGGCCACCAGTGCCATCTGGGTGCATCCCACACTGTCTCAGGTCCCAGAGGGCCCTGGGATGGTTTCAGGCCAGGAACAAGGGACGGGGAATTAATTGAAGTGGTTGAGTTCATGCAATGCCCTCCCTGGGGCAGGGGATGTTGCGGCAGAGCAGATGGAGGGGGTGAGCATGAGATGGTGGCATCACCGCACTCAGATGCCCTTTGATCCCCCCACGCTCAGCGAGGAGGGCCCCCCCACCGGGGCAGCCCCCTGCCCAGCCCAGCTGCCCATGGGGCCATGGCATCCCCTAATTCACGATCCTTTATGGCTCCCTCTGGCCAGAGCATCCCCTCCTTGCTGCCCCTCCGTGCCTCCCCGCTGCCTTTTCTCCAGCCCTGTCAGACATCTAAAATGACGGCTTTAACAAGGGTAAATTTTTGATGAACAAGCTATTAAATATTTGTGGCCATTGCATGAGCTTTCAATTATTCAGCATGAAAGTGCAGGCAAGGTGCAGGCAACTCTGGCAGTAGCGTCCTGGACTAAATCATTTTAATTTCCATGAAAACTCTCCCAGGGAGCGAGAGGCCACTCAAGCCAGGCAAAGCCTCGCTGGGACAGAGGCAATGCTGTGACTTCTTGCTGCAAACTTAAATTTGCTGCCTGGTTTCCACACTCACATGTTTTCCACTGCTCCCTGGATTTGCTGCTTTGGACGCGGAGTCGCTCCCAGCAGCACTGCTGCGGGCTCGCAGCGCGTCCTCGTCCCCAAGGCTTGCTTTGAGTGGGCTCTGCAGGGACACTGGGAGCTGGGACGCTGATCCCCCCACTGCCAAGGCTGGACAAGGTGAAGATTTCCACTGCTCGCATCTCTTGGGCTGGTCCCACAGAGCTGGTGGGCTGGGCAGGGGTCCGAGCTGTCTGCACGGAGAGGACAGACATCCCTGCTCATCTCCCGCCTGGGGCCGTTTGGGAATGGCAGGAAAAGCGGCAGCATGCCGGACCCTTGGAGGATGCTCGTCATGTGCTCTGGATGCCCAAGGCCATGGTTACAGGGGCTGCAGCTCATCAGGGCACCAGCCAAAGTCATCTCTGCCCCTCTGGCTCCTTCCTGCCCGGCGGGATGGGGCCCGGCACGACGCGCGTGCGGCCGGCCAGCGTCACCCGCCGGGAGAGCACCGGGCAGGTCCCTAAGGGGGGTACCTCGGGCCATCCTCGGGATGACAGCAGCTCTGCTGGGCTCCCAGCTGATGAGCAAACCCTGAGCATTGTTTGAATCAAAATCACATTTTCAAATGCCATCATTTCCCACAAAAGAGCGATGCAGAGCTGTGACCAGCTCGAGCCTGGGAACACCCCAGTGCCGCATTGTTTGCAGAGGCAGGGGCATCCCACCCTGCCCTGGGCACGCTCCAGCTTGCGTGTTTCTTATTTCCCTACTGAAGCTGCTGCTTGCGTTTTGTTCCAGTTGTGTGCAGAAACACCACCGAAGGATATCTAACAGTTCCCGGGTCTCACCCCTCCTCTGCCTGCTTCCAGCCTTCGGCAGAAGGAGGTCGGCATCCGTGGGGAGCACCGGGGAGGTGCAGAGCACCCCCAGTCCCCCCATCCCTTGCCGCAGCCCGCGGTCCTGGGGAGAACTGCTGCTACTGCACGTTTGGCTGCATTATTGAGGGAGCTCATTATCACATTGGGCCTCCATCGGGTGCTGCTCATGAGCCAATGTCGGGGGCACGGACAGCACCCAAACCTGCACCCCACTGAACTGGGGCGCCCGCTGTCACGGGGCTGCTCCGGCTCGGTGCTCCGCAATCGGCCAGTCCTGGAACATACCTGGGGGAAGCAGCCAAGAGGCGTAAAATCCCTGCTGAGCCTCTGCCAGCCAGAGGAGCGGCAATTAAAACAAAATGATTAATCACAAACAGTGAGTGGCTATAAAACTTCCCAGTAATAAGAGTGAGAGTGGGATAAGCAGCTCAGGAGCTGAAGAGGCTCCCGGCTGCAGCAGGGGAGCGGTGCTGAGTTTCCAGCAGGGTTTAGGGGACGAGCGCTGCTCCCGCCGAGGGGAGGGACGGTCCCCAGTTGCTCACAAAGTACTGGGTTCCCTTTTGGCTTTGGAGAGAGACAAGCTACTTGGCTGGAGACATCCCCTTGGCCAGGAGACAGCGATGCTTGCTGGGCTGGATGCTCTTCACCACGGTGCCCACGACATTGCCGCCTGCTCGTGCCGGGGCGAGGGGGAAGGCCAAGGGCAGGACTTGCCCAGGGTCTGGTTTCCACTGATAGCGGATGCCTGGGCAGGGCGTGTTTTGGATCACCTTGCCCCGAGCATCACTTTGGCTGCACCCGCCCGCAAGCTGCATCCCTGTTTGGGGTACGCTCAGAGCCCAGGGGAGCACCCAGAGCTTGGCCCCGGTGCTGCACTCGGTCGTCCCCACCCGTGATGGGGAGGGCAGGGATGCGGGCAGGGGCGTAGTGCAAAGAACCAGTGATCACAAAAGGCAGGACCGGCCCTGCGGCCCCATGCAGCCGGATCGTCCAGTGTCAAGTGGCAACGGAGCCCAGAAGCGAGGTGCTCTCCCCTCCTCGGGCCGCATTCGGGTTGCATTTGCTCCAGCGTGCGTGTGTGTGTGCACGCGTGGGAGGCTGGCAGCGCAGAGACCGAGCATCCCGCCGGGCTGCTCGCGCCTGCGGTCAGGTAGGCAAACTTTCTTCCCTTTGAAGAAACGAAACCCAAGGATTAGCCAGGCTCTTTCATTGCCATGACAACCCTAAAACATTTCTCAGAGATAATTGCCGAGAGGCCGGATCCTGATCTACTCCGGGCATGACGCTGCGACAGGTTGCTTTCTGCCCAACTGCTCCTCTTGCCTTTGAAAACTGCATCTTCTGAGCATCGCCATCCTGCTGCAGCTGGGCTGGAAACTGCAAGCAGAGGCCGAGGACGCCGGCCCCGACACCCTCCTGTCCCGGGAGGTGCTGGGAGAGCTGGGGCAGGGCTCCTGCAGGGGCTGAGGGAGAGGGATGCTCTTTCATTTGATACACTGGCTTAATATGAAGGGCATCCATTCTCCCCGAGAGCCTGCCCGCGGCAATCAAGCTGCATCGCCGTGGCGGGAAGGAGAATCCATCTCCAACACTTTATTATTCTTCTTAATAATAATTTTAAAAATTGCCTTAAAATGGTGGTGCTGACCTTGGCACCAAGTGTGTGCTGGGACTCAGCACTGGTTGGGGTAAATGGGATTTTTGGATTCATCTCAAGTCATTAACTCCTCCCAGCCAGTCATTAATCCCCAGGAAATGCCCTGTGACTTGGATCATTGCTGCTTAATTAATACAAGCTCCCATCCCCGGGAGCCTGGGGCCAAATCCTGAAGTCATTCTGTGCAAAGCTTCCCCTTGGCTGCGGGAGCTGCTCCCCAAGCCCACGGTGTCCGTGGTGCCAGCAGGAGCCAGTGCTGAGGGAGGTGGGTGCTGCAGGAGGCGGGTGCTGCAGGATGCGGGTGCTGCGGGACGTGGGTGCTGCAGATGCTGGTGGGCCCAGCAGAAAATTACTCACAGACTGAGCCAGGGACAGTGTTTTGTTGTGGGTTTGTACCCCACCAAGCACCGCGCCGTGGCTAGGACAGCCCCTCCGAGGCACGAGCATGACCCTGAGCAGTGCAATAGGTTATCCTACTAATGCAGAGCCGTATGGGAAGCCTTCACTCACGCTCCTGTTCCCTCCATCCCCAGCAAGGGATACGCAGCAAACACTCGTTTCTTCCCCTCTCTCTTCAAACAGCTCTCATGCAATTAGCTTTATTCCCCTTAACTAGCCAAAAATAGAAAATGCAACACCTCCTCTTCCCCGCTCTCCCCTGCCCTGGTCTTTCATGATCCCTCTTCTTAAAAGAGAAATAAAACCCCATTCATCACAATAATGATTTTTATTTCCAAGCGTTGCCGGTGATTTATGGACCCGTTTCCCGAAGCCGCTCTCTCCCACAGCAGAAATAGATGAATGCATTTAGGGGTGAGCTGGGGGTGCCAGTGGGGGAACGGGGATGGGCAGGAGGGAGACGCAGGGACACCGCGGGCGGGCATGTGCCAGCAAGTCCCACGGCAGCACGAGCTGGAAGAAAGGCTTAAAATAAAAGAGGTGGTCTGATAGGAAAGGGAGGTGTCATCCATCCACCGGCCCGAAACGAGCCCCTGGTGCCACGCGGATGCAGGAGCACCACGGGATGCAGGAGCAGCACGGGGCAGCCTGTGCGTCCTGACCGTGCCCCGCGGCACACGGCACGGGCTGGGCGGCATCGCCCGACCCTGCTGGCGTTTCAGGCCGTGGTGACAAACGAGCCTGTAAAACCCTGAGTGATGCGGGTCATAAATCCCCCGCACGAATCCGCAGAGCGCGCCGAGGAAGGTCACGCTGCCTGGCGTTTCCCACTGCGGTGATTATCGGGGAGCAGAGGCGATGCAGGGCTTAAATATCAGCAGGATTTTGGCTGGGGAGTGGTCGTGGCACTGGGCAGCCGGGCAAAATCCCACCGGCCCCATCCCATGGGTCGTGCCACCACCGGTCCTCAGCCCCCCGGGCCACTGGAAGCCTTTTGAGAAGACCCTTCACCAGCCCCATTGCAGATGCCTCCAAACCCAGGCCCTTCCCAGAATCACTAGTCGCTTTGCAAATTTAGGCTGCCTGTACATTTATTTTTGCCTGCATTTATTTGCCTGCATCTCTTTTTTTTTTTTTCCTGTTTGTCTGAAGTTATGGCTCAATTTCAGGAGTTAAAGCAAACTCAGTTTATAAATAGTTTGCTCAAAGCACCGCTTTCCAGAAACGACAGAAGCCGGCTCCCAGCGAGCGCCGCTTCCCCAGGGGAGGGTCACCTCAAGGGGAGGGGGGATTTTCATCTTTCCCACATCATCTCTGCAAACAACATCCAACCTTCTGGAGAAAGCTGGCGGGAGTATTTTGGGCGGCTGCTGCCCGGTGCTGGTGTCGCAGCCAGGACATTTCCCTGCTCTGAGAGTGCCGGCAGAGCTGCGGTGGCTGGGGACAGCCCGACCGGAGCAGCACCGTCCCCGCTCCGCACAGGTCACATCATCCCGCTTCGAGCAGGGGAGATGCCCCCAAGCCGGCATCTGATGCTGGGAAAGAGATGCTGAAAGGAGGAAATTCTTGGGGAATTGTCGCTGGTGGAGTGTCCCTGCCTCTCCTCCCGGCGTGCTGCTCCCCCTGAGCCTGCGCCGGCCACACGAGAGCCAGGCTGCTGCTCTTGTCACCCCTTTTAAGGCTGTCACTGTTGTCCCCGGAGCTGCCTGCGCTGCAGGGCTGGGACCCGCTCCAGGAGGCTGGAGGAGGGCGGCTGCGTGCCCACCGCTCCGGCCGAGCCGGGGAGCCAGCCGGCGTTAACGTGCAAGGCTGCGCCCAGCGAGGCTCCCTCCACACCCTCGGCCAAAGCCCCCCCGGGCCCAGCGGGACCAAAACCCACGGAGGAGAGCGGGCTGGGGCGCAGGAGCCCCGCTTGCTGCCGCTTCCATCCCAAGCCGGTCTCCTGCAGAGGGCAAAGAGCGATGCAGCCAGATCCTAATTTTCAAAGGAGACTCTTTCTTCCAGGACTGGGTTTTTGGGTAACCTTTGGAAATGAGCATCGCAAGCTGGACTATCTCATCACACCACGTGCTGCTTCCTAAAGCCATCCCGAAGGATTCGGCACTGGGAGGCTGGGATCCAGCCCCGCTGCCTCCGCTGACGGCGCAGCCAGGGTCACCCAGCTCCTGGAGCCCTCGGGGACAAGCCAGGAGAGGCACGGCTGCTCTTACCCTGCTTATTTCTTTTCCCCTTCATGCTAAAAAGCAAAAGCAGGTGCATCATTTTTAATTTACTGGGTGGGGGGAGTGCGGAAAAGTCACATCATTTGGATGGGGTTTTAAGGACACGAGTCATCGGGGCCATGCAGAGTTGATGAGAAACATATAGCGTTTTGTCAAAGAAGAATTCATGTCAGCGTGACTAATGGGAGCAATAACGAGAGTGTTCGGAATGAATCATTTAGCAGAAGCAGGATGGAGGGCATTGCTAATGGGAGGAACCTATAGCTGAGATTTTGGGAGGAACAGGTTCATCGCAAAAGCCGATCGACACTGGAGAAAGCCAGGCAGGTCCAGGCAGCCCGGTGCTCTGCCAGCTCCACGGCCATCCCAGCACGCCAGGACACCGGCACTCCTTGTACGGCCCAATTTTCCTTCTGACCCCTTTTCCCTTGCTCAGACTTACTGAGTTTCTCGGGGCGTTTCTCCGGGCTGAGGGCCCCAGCGGTATCTAGAGAGCAGTAGCAGCGATGGGGAGATGCCGGCGTTGGGCTGTTGGAGCTGGTTTTATGCTAACCAGCGAGGTGGCCTCAGTTTGACTTCTTTGGTTTTTTTTTTGGATACTGTTAATGGGCACACCGATACCAGACCCAGCGAATTCACACATCAAGGATAAATCCTAAAAAGCAGGGTTGAGACAGTGAGGGCTCTCCATAGCTCTGCAGGGTGCTCTGGAGAAGCTCTTCCCTGGGCGACCGTCTCATCGCTTCGATGGTGCCTGGAGAGCCAGCGCTGCGGGATGGGGACCGTCATCGCCATCTGCATCCAGAGCCTTCCCCCGCGCGGACCTTGATTCGTCGCGACCTCTGGTTCCAACAGCGATGCAAGAAACAGCGCTGCCGATAACCAGGGCCGCTCCTTTCCAGGCAGCGGAGATCACTGCCTGGCATCCTGCGGGCACCCGCCTCGGTCCACGCTTGCCTCGGTCGAGCAAAGGATGCTGCAGGGAGAGCGGGACCCAAAAACCCTGGATCCAAACATCTGCAAAGCTTCAGACCACAGCTCCGCTGGCAGCTCTCAGCCGATTTCCCGGCCCAAAAGGCAGCACCTGATGCCCGTCTCTCCCGGTCGGTGTTTCCCCACAGCCCCAGCTCCCAGCGTCCCGAGGCTTCGTGGGGACCTTCAGCTTTTAAACCACATTTCTGCCTCTCCGGCCCCTGAAGCAAGCAAGCCAGGAAACTCTTGCACACCAAGGCAATAAAACCCCTTAAACACCCGTATTTCAAGGCACCAAACGCACGAGAGCTGGCTCCCAGCAGCCCTCGCACCGCCGTCCCGCACAGCAATTAAATACACAAATATTTGCTGCAATCTGTTTTCTATCTCCGCGTCCCTCCTGGGCTCGGCTCGCCCCTCCCGGCCCGAGGAACGCCGGCATCTGCTCCTGCTTAAAACGCACTTCTGCAAACTCGCTGGCTTGTTTCAAAAAGGAGGGAGACGGGGGAAAGACAGCGCTTGGGTTTGCTGGCTTTGGTGTTTTGTTGGGAGGCGGTTTCTTGGGTTTTAAAAATTTTTTTAAAGGAAGGTTCGTTACTTCTCCCTCTCTCTTTCTGTTCCTGTTCAGTATGGAAAGTTTTGCTTCAGCTCGCCCTTGTGACTGGAAAAAGAGCCAGTTCATCGCGGCAGAACAAGGGGGCTGTTTCTTCTTTCTTTTTTTATTCCAGGGTTCTTAGGAAAGTGTTTTTGCAGGGAGGCTGCCGGGGAAAGGCAGGAGCGAGGTCCCTGGGGAAACCCCTGGCAACAACCCGGGCTCGAGAAATGATGAGGACCAAGATGTGGCGGGTTGTTCAGCTCGGCGGGTTTGGGCGGTACATGGGAGAGAGAAGGGCCTGGGAGATGGGGACAGAACCGCGGCGGAGGGGAGCAGCGTCCCGCCAGCCGTGGCAGAGCCGTTGCCCTCCCCAGCAAAAACCTGCGCTGGTGTTTGGGGCCGGAGGGGCCTGGATCAGTCCCTGGAGAGCAGATTCGGCACAAAAGTGCCAGGAGGCGACTGCGGGTGTCCCTGGGTGTTGGCTCCTGCACGGACACACGCGTGCGACGCGAGGGCTCGGGGCAGGGAAGGTGACGGGATTTGCCCCAGGTTGCAGCGTGGGCTGTGTCGGAGCTGGAGCAGATGCTCCGACAGCTAAGACCTGGTCCGGGGTTTTAACCCTGGCTCCATGTTTCTTCCTCCAGATTTCCCAGGACGGTCTGGGAAAGGTGTCAGGCCCTGGTTTTTCTGCTCCCCCAGATTCCTCCCTTGCCTCCATCCTGGAGCTGCGGGCAGGGCTGTCCATCTGCAGGCAGCCCCGGCAAAACCCAGGGAGAAGCAAGCTTTGCACCAGCACCAAATTCCTGTGCTTTCAGCATCTGATTTCATGCTGCCAGGGGGTGTCTAAGGGGGAAGGCAGAGCCAGCGTGTCCTCCCCCACCTCCCCTGAGCCCTCGGGGACCAGGCAGGGATTTCGATCCCCAGGACGTGACCGCAGCCCTTCCCGGAGCAGCCAGGGCTCGTGGCCAGCTTCCCACTGCAGGCACAGACGTTCCTGCCCCAGGTGCCGGCGCTTGTGGAGACAGAGACTGTTGTGACGGCAGGAGCTGGCGCAAGCTGTTATACGGGGACCCCGGGGGACGGTGACACATCTGCGTCACGGATGACAACACTGAATGGCCTCAGCATCACTGCTCAGACCCTCCCCGCCACCGGAAAATACCCCAGCGACTACCAGAGGCCACTCGAGCCTTGTCAGGTTGCCAGCACTTCCCCTCGCTCTGCGAAGGCAGGAGGAAGGGGAAAACAGGGAGCACAGCCCTGGGTTTTGTCTATAATAGACTCTGCCCCTTCTTCCAGCTGCATCCCAAGCACCGAGCATCTCTACCCCACTCCAGGGTTTGTCCTCCAACATCAGCCTCCCCTCCATGCCCCTGAGGGTAGGGATGCATCAGCCCTCCTCCCCTGGCTGACACCGGCCGTAGGAGACCCGTCTTGCCGTGGGTGCACGGAGGTACGGAGCAAGACAGCGCTTTTCCAGCGAGGAGGCGGAAAGTCAGCCTGCTGCAATTATCAAATCCGACAGCTATCACTGAAAAGCAGCAGCAGGACGTGGCGGAGCCTGCCAGGGCTCTGCTCAATGAACCAGCCCATCGCTTCGAGCAGGATGCGTTCGTGCCCACTCCTCTTCCTTCCCCCTGCAGCCACTTTAGCATCAAAGGGATTTCCCTGCACGGGGCAGGGCGAGGATCCGCTCTGCTCTCGTGCTGCGTGCTCCGAGCATCGCTGGCACAGCTCCCCGTAAAGCATTTGTTAGCACTCGAGCTGGAGCAGCAGGAGGAAGGGGGTGGCACAGGGAGCTGAAATAGCTCCTGGCTCTTCCCTGCATCCCTCCACCCTCCTCAAACCTTCCCCGGCTGGGAACTGGATATCCCACTGCCAACCCGTCATAGACTCTCTACCAGATGCATTTATGGGCTTGTTATAATTTCAGGTTTCTATTTGATTGCAAGGGAGGCATCAGACCCAAAGCCACTGGAGTCCATGTGGACACCAAACCCCAGCCCTGTCCGCACGCCCTTGCAGGCTGCGAGTGCCACCAGGCTCGGCAGGGAGGCAATGCCCCCTTCCCCTGGGCTTTGCTGCTAATCCCCACGCTGCTCCAGGCAGGACCCAGTCCAAACACCTCTGAGCCTGGCCGCTGGCTTTGGTTCCCTTTTTTCTTGAAAAAAGGAAAGCTTGGAGCACACTTGGAGCCCAAAGAAGTTTGCAAACAACCCAGCCACATTCTCTGAATCCTTTCCAGCTCTATGGAGGCATCGAAACATTTGATTAAAGAGTTGCATGAGATCTGCAAGCAGATATGATAAAGAGAAAAGGAGGTCAGATTTTGGCCGCTCACCAACACAGCCACCATTTCATTAAGTCAAGTTGAGCTATTAATACAACTTCCAGCGGGAACCCGATGCTGTTTGGGGGTTCCCAGACCCATCTCCACCCCGTCTTCCCAAACCCCAACCCCTCTTGTGCCTGGAAAAGCTTGTGCAGGGGAGGAGTGGGCTGCTTTAGAATCATTTAGGTCAGAAAAGATCTTTAAGATCATTGAGTCCAACCGTAAATCTTACACTGCCAAGTCCACCACTAAACCATGTCCCCAAGTGCCACATCTACCTTTTAAATACCTCCAGGGATGGGGACTCAACCACTTCCCTCGGCAGAATTCTTTGGAAGAGTTCTTTGGGTCCAGAACCAAGCCAGAGATTTCTCCAGATCCTCCTGCATCCCTGCGGCTCTGCCTGCATCCCACTGCGAATTTGGGGAGCCCTCACTCTTCCCCCGCATCCCTCTCAGCCAGGCACAGCCCGCAGGCTGGGCTCCCCCCTTCCTCTCTGGGAAAACTAAAATCTGGAATTAAGTTATTAGTTTGATTAATACTTAGGGGGTGGAGAAGAGTGCAAAATCTATGGGGATGCCCATTTAATAAACAGAATAAATCGCACATTTGCATATTTTATTCTATTGTGCATGCGGATGAGTCCTCCCAACGTCCCTGGCAAGTGGAGAGCGTTGCTCTCGGCTCCAGCAATGCTCCCAAGGGAAATCACCGCGGTGCCGAGGCTCTCAGCGTGCCCTGGGCTCCCTGCACCGGAGGCTGCATTTCCAACCTGCAATTGCACTGGCTCGGATAAGACGCAGACTTGTATGGATGGAGGTGGTCCCTGAGATGTCATCCCATGCCCCATTGCAGGGAATTATTGCTGGATCAGCACGACAACAACATCTTCCAGTGGTTTGGCCACAAGGCATCGCCCGTTGGTATGGGAGAAATGCCTGCAGTGGACCAGACCATCCACCAGCATCCTCTCCCTGACTGAGACCAGTAAAAGTGCTGCAGAAGTAGGGTAAATCAGGGAAAAACAGCACAAAAGTGAGCTCTTCTGGCCCCACTTAGGGTCCCCTGCCAGCCCGTAATATTTGGTGCCTGTAGATGAAGCAATTTCCACACCAGGAAGGAATCGCTGGTGTTAACCATCCTGCGGCGGGATGAAAAACCATCATTGAAAAGAAAGGAAAAAGGACGTGGTTTGAAAATCCAGACTCCAGGCTGGAACAAGTTAATCCCAGGCTGTTGCCGAGATCCTCCCCGACCATTTCACTAGGATTTCAGCCCCCTTTCAAAAGGGGATTTTGCAATACATTTACTTACATTGCAAAATGAAAAGTAATTTGGAGCTGAGAAATGGATTATGCTCTGCTGAGAAAGTGTTCAACTGGGGTCTTTTGGCAATTTGGAAAGCTTTCCTTTTTCTTCTAAAAACATGTTGAAACAGAAATCTGTTGAAACCGATGTTTTTCTATAAACACGCTGCGTTTCAACAAACCTCCATTTTTTGAGCAAAAACAATTTGTCTAAAATTACCAATCTGTTCTGCCTGGGACCAGTCTCATTCCCATGGCACACGGGTAGATATTGCCCCCAAAACGTGCATAGCCCCCGCGCCCCATCGCGTCGTGCCCCATCGCTGGAGGCATCTCCATGGCCATGGACTCGCAGCAGGGCTTGGCCGGCAGCTTTTTGGGTGCCAGAGGTGCTTTTTGGGTGCCAGAGGTGCTTTTTGGGTGCCAGAGGTGCTTTTTGCATCAAGCAGCTGCCACGGGCAGGGAGCATCGCTCCGGCTTCTCAGGGAAGTCCCAGCAGAGAGGCAAGAGCATCCCTCCCGTGAAGAGTGTGCCCAACCCCGTGGCTGCTCCAGTCCCCCACCCCCCCAGCTGCTACTCTATTTTGGGTTTATTTAAGGAAAAATTCTATAGTTTTCACCTGAAAACTGTTTGGCATCATTTAATACCCCCAGCTGCTGGGACTCTCATCTGCAACCGTGAAAACTGATCAAAGCACAGCGGAGAGCCGCAGCAGCGGAGCCACGGATCGATGGGGCCACAATTACATATTGATTTGTATTTTTTTCCTAGGCAGCTATTTTAATGTCACTGGCATTCCCCTCCCTCCCAGCCCTCACCACACTCCATCTCTGCAAGACAAATCGGCAGGATGGGTCAGAGCAGGAATTTCCCCGGGTCGATAATCTCAGTCTTTAAATTTTCTTTAAGCTTTAGGGCAGGATAAGCAATTCCCCGGGCTGCACCGAGCCCTGGCCGCTCTCCCACGCTGGGGACACCGGTCACACACATTTCCAAAGACCCAACAATTAACATTGCAAAGCCAGATTTCCAAGCCGGAGCACACAAGGAGTCCCAGCAGCCAGAAGCGGGGGCTCTGCCGATGCCGGGGACGGCAACAGCGAGAGCGCCGTGGTCCCTGCCCCTCACGGGAGGATGCTGCGGCTCCAGCTGATCGAAGCAGATCCATGGCATTACCATATTAGCAGCCCTGCACTCCCCCCCATTTGTTACCCTAATGGGGATTATTATACTTATTATGGTCTCGGCCGCCAATGCTTATTGATTCTGACACGGCAGCGGTTTTAATCAGGTATCCGAAACCTGCTATTATTGGCGCCAAAGGGTCATTAACGTGCAAACAGACCCACGATGACAAGGACAAAAATAAACCCCTGGCAGAAGGCGATGCTGGGTGGACGGGGAGCTCGCTGGCAGGGGGACGGCCGAGTGTCCCCAAAGCAGGGTGCTGGCGGTGACGTCGGGGAGGGCAGCGCAGCTGCGAGCGGCTGGGAGCGAGGTTTGCACGGGAGCGAGGTGCAAACCACGGAGCACCTGAGCGGCTGATTTTCACACCTCACACGCGCGCAGGCGCAGCCGGCCGCCTCCGAGCCGCCGTTCGCCTCTCTCCCCCCAAACGCGGTGAGTCACCGCGAGGTTCTTATGCAATTGTGGGAAAAAGCTCTAATTGCAGCGATAATGCCACGGGAGTGACACATGCCAGCACCAAGAGCTGTGGCGTTCGATTAGAAATTACCCACATACATATTTATGGAGCCTGCCTCTGATTCAACCCCTTCCAGCGCGGAGCCGAGAGCCATCGCCCTTTCCAATGTCCCCCCCTCCTCAAAAAGCAGCAGCCCCCTCCCCGCAGCGTGCACATGCCAGGGCCCTTTCGTGGAAACCACCTGCTCTCTGCTTGAAGTAGCTCTGGGAGCAAATGCAAAATAAATATATTTAAAACATGAATAAACAGAGATGCAGAAGGCGCTGCAGCAGTACGTCGCCGGCCCTTCCCGCGCTCCCACTGCTGGTGTTCATCAGCAATACAGCACGCACGGGGCAGGCTGCATCAATCAGCTCAGCGATCATTAATTCATAAGCACAACCATCGATTTTTGCGCATGTCCTCATGCAAGTTTTATCAGCGGAGCCACGTGAGCACCCACCAGGTCCGGGCATCGCCGTGCACGGTGCCGGCAGCGGCGTGCGGAGCAGCCGGCCAGGGAACGGCAAACCCAGCTTTGCTGCCTGGGGATCCTCCCAGCCTAGCTGGCCTCTTGGCAAAGCCACCTAATGATCTGCTGGAGACCAGCAGGTCCCTCTGCTTCTCCTTCTCCACCCCTTACCTAAGAGATGCCCCGCTGCAGCCCTGTCCGTCCATCCAAGGAGTCCCTCTGTCCCCAGCCACCAGCACGTGTCCTCGGTCTCTTCAGCAGACCCAAGGCAGTCAGGATCCAGGCAGGAGGTTCGCAGGGAAATGGAATAATTTGCATTTGAGCAGACAAAAGAGCATTTAAGATGCTGAGTGGGACCCTGACCCAAGTCCCCCCATCCCTGCTCCCCTCCTGCCGTGGAGGACCCCGGCATCCCCACATCCCCGTGCAGGGCTCTCCATCCCTGTGCTGAGCCGCAGTTCAAGGGGGGTGATTTCCCAGCTGGGGGGAAACTGAGGCCACAGAGGCGTGCGAGGGATCAGTGTCCTCTCCCACGGCTCACTGCGTCCTTGGGAAATGCCCCTTTCACTCTGGGCCTCAGTTTCCCTCACCTATGGAGATCTCATCCCCTCTTTGCCACGAGTGCTCGGAGCTGGGGGTGAGCGGGACCAGGGCTGGCAGACGCAGGTTTGGGTGCGTGACCGGCACATTTCAGAGCCCTTTTTGGATCCAATTCTCCTTTCACCAGCGAGGGGGTAAATCAGAATAAACTGTTGGTGGAGGGGGAGAAAACTCCCACAAGAGAAAAGCCCACTCCTGGGCTGCTCCCCCGTGAGACCCAGGGCTGCTCCACACCACTGCGGGCAGAGCAATCGCTTTTCCAAATGCTTCTACCTTCTGCAGCTGAACTCACTGTGCCATCACCGCCGTTACTTCCCCCTCCGCAGAGGGAGGCTCTGGGAGGCGACGGGTCCCTGGTCCTCACGGGAGCGACCGTCTGGCATCTCCCAGGGAGCCACTTGAGATGCAGAGCCCATCCCTGCTCTCGCCGGGGTCATTTTTTTTTCTCTCCGCTTGGCTGGCCCGCGCAGACGCTTGTCACCCGCTCCATCCGCAGCGCCTGTCTGCGGTGAGTTCCTGGGGTTGAAGGCAAGGGGCTGCAGCCCGGCTGCTTCACCTGGAGCTGATGGTCCATCCTGGTGGGACCGGGGTGGGGATGGAGCTGCCCGCTGCAGCCCTGCACTGGGGGGAAGGATCCCTGGTGCCCCCCGTCACTGGGTGACACTGGGAGGGCAGAGCGGGCACAGGGCAGCCCTGGCCACGCTGGGGAGGGAGCAAGCATGGAGACAGCCGGAGAGCACGGAGAGGTGGAGGAGAGAGCGCAGGCAATCCATTTGTGATGCGCATCGATTCCTAATGTGCCCTGTAGCCTGCCTGGCTCTTCGGCGAAGCATCAGGAGACGATGCTTAGAAAAGCTATCCACGGCCCACTGCAGTAAAACCCTCAATTACCTCACTGCCACGGCGCAGAGCCCGGGGGGCCGGGGAGAGCGGGCGCAGGGCCGGGCATCCCCCGCAGCCAGCGTCCCTCCAACCCCCGGCCACCTCTGCCACGTGTCACCCACCCCAGAGAGGGACACGGGGAAAAAAGTCAACGTCCTGGCCCTGTGCTTGGGCTCTCCGCAAGGGTCCCCGCTACCCAAGGGGGTGCCACCCTCTCTGCAAGGGCAAGAACATCCCGGGAAGCGGCCACCCAAATCCCCCCCCGCCCTGGTCCACCTGCCTCCTCCCTGCCTGGGGGTAAATGTGGCTGCAGAAAGCAACCTCCGACAGCCCCTACCCAGCAGCCATGGAAAAAGGGCAGCTCGCAGGGCAGGCTGGGCGAGCGGGGAGCCCCACAGCCGTGCAGGCAAGTGCCGTCCCACGGGCAGGGCTGGCCCAGCTCTTCAGGGAGCCCAGCGGGGCTGCACAATGGCTCTGGCTCTTAAGCAGAGAGGCGAGGAAAAGCAAAACCTCTCCATCCAGCTGAAAGCACCAGGGGAGTGACAGGTAGGTAGAAATAATTACTCAAATTGGAATTTGGGGTAATTATGTTCTGCGTTCCCGCAATTTGCCCTGTGGGGAAGCCTTTTCACAGCCCCCTGATAAACCAGATTTATCATCGGCTGAACACCAGGTCCTTTCCCTGTAATCTTCAAACTCAAACATATATTTCTCTGATCATAAATTAGCAATACTTGCACTCGCTCTCTCAAAGCTGTTTCTCTCTTCCCCCTCTCCAGGTTTTCCACATCCTACAGAAACGGAAGATCCAGGCTCCGGCTGGTTATTTTAAAAGACGGCGATCAATCAGGCCTGCCAAGCTCGGCTCTCCGCCTCCCGCTCGGGGTCCATGGCACACCAACACACTGGCTGCTGCCACGCCAAGCTCCTCCTTAGGGGTGCATCACCCCTAAACCAACACGTGGCCACCCAGGTCATGCTTGAAAGAGTTTGGCTTCAGGTCAATTAAAAAAAAAAAAAAGAAATCTAAAGCCAGGAGTGGGGAAGCCCTGAGCTGGGGAATGAATCCCTGGTGGGGGAGCCCCCCATGCCCAGCAGGATGCTGGTCCTTGTCCCAGCAGCCCTGGAAAAGCCTGGCTGGCAGCATGGAAGAGCCGTACTTATTGGCATTTTTCTCCATTTCAACATATCTCCCCCGTCAGCTTGGCGTGCTCAGGCAGCGGATGGGAGACGGTGCAGGAACAGGGTCACCTTGGAAATGCTGGAGAAACTCTTCCCGCAGCAGCAACAGGCCAGGACGGCTGGGGGGGATGCGGGTGCCCCTAGGCTGGGCGCCTGGGAGCAGCGTCGGGGTGGAAATGCCCCATTTTGGGGAGACACCAAGCAGCTTTCGCCCCCCCAGGGAGGTGACACTGTCACTCCTGGCTGCAGCGGGGCCATCAGCTCACGTGCCACCGGCTCGAGCATCCTCCAGACCAGCCGCATCTCCCCGGGTGCTTCCAGCAGAGACTCCCCCCTCCTCAGCTCCATCACCCCAGCCTCCCCGCAGCCCCCCACCCCAAACCAGTCCCCTCTGAGCTCTTCCCTCCGCAGGAACTGGGTTAAGCTGGGGGGTGCCCCCCTCCTGGAGGCCACGTGCCTCCCGTCGCAGAGCCTTTCCCAGGCGTCAGGGCTCCTGTTGACAAGACCTAACGCAACATTGCTAATAATAGCTGTATCCTGGTCGCGTCTCCCATCCCGGAGCAGCTCATGGCAAGGAGTCCCGCTTGCTCCGGAGCAGAGCCGGGAAAGCCCCGGGGTGCTGCAGGCACCCCCAGCCCTTAGCAGACCCAGCGTGCTGCAGGGAGGGGGCTGATTTTCTACAGATTATTTTTACGCTAAACATTCACAATTTGGGGGGAGGGAGATGTGAAGAGGGAAAGAATGCGTTTTCTTCTTTCTCTTCCTTTTGCTGGGTTTTTCCTCCTCCTTTTTCCAGTGGTGAAATGGAAAATGAGGAGAGGAAAAGCCCAAACAGGTTCCCCCCCCCCATTTCCATTGTAGAGTTTCCCTGAAGGGGCCCGGGCAGCTGTCTGCACCCCGGTGATAATTCATGAACAGTGCTTTCATCTCCAGAGCCCTTGCAGCTCCCATCTAATGAATCCCAGCACTGGGATCCTTCAGAAAAAAAGGACAGATCTGGAAACTAAGCAGCAACACAAGCCTCCCCGGGTGGCCGCTCTTAATTACTCCATTAGTGTTAGGGATGTACAACCTCTCGGGCACTAAGGCACCGATCAGGATTTCTCCAGGTGAGATGCTGTATAAATATAGGCAGAAAAATGAGTTTCTGGGGGAGCCAGGTCCCCGGCCAGTTGCCTGGGTTGGGGACAGGGAGTGGGACAGTCCTGCCCTGATGCCGGGCGGTGGGAGCTCGCCGACGGCTTTGGCGGGGCTGCGGGAGCGCTCCAGCCGTGAGCTGCACAAACAGCCGCCCTAAACGATCGCACACTAAGCAGAAATCGGTGCCTTGAGCCAACAGCCAGTTAAGTGCTATAAATAAAGCTGTTATCATCCCTGCCTCGCTCGCTGAGCAAGCTGGGCCACAGCACTTCCTCCCCAGCAGCGTTTAAGGGTGATTTCTAGCCCGGAGGAGGCCAGGAGCTTGTCAGCATCCACAGTTCAGTGGCCTTTTTCCATCCTGCCATTGATTTTGCGCTTGGCCAATAAATCCACTGGTTGCTTGCCCTGGGCACGGGTGGGGGACAGGGCTGGCACAGACGTGGCCACTGTCCTGGACAGGGAGACCTGTGTTATCTCTGTGGTCTCTTCCCAGCTTGCCCGGGTCCCAGGAGGGCTAAGAGCCTCCATCCTCCTCCTGCTGCTCTGATTCCTGTTTCAGGTCTCTAACCCCAGTCACCACCACTCTGCTCCTCACCTGCCCCCCCCAACCTGTGCTGCCCTGGCTGAGAAGCTGGGAAAGGATGGCTCTGTCCCCAGGTGGTGGCCAAGGGACACGGCTCGGCATGGCACAGGGAGCTCCCGGTCGCGCTGGTGGGAGGAGAGCAGAGGAGAAATCCGGGCAAGGAGTGGGGAGCAGGAAAAGGGATGGGCATGGTGATGGGAGAGGAGCTCCTTTCCCACTGGGGATGAGGGCTTGCGGGTGGAAGCCTGAGCAGAGGAGGATGGAGGCAGCTCACGGACAGGCGTAGCAGCACGCTGAGTCCCTGCAAGGATGGCACACGCTGTCCCAGCTCCTCCTAAATCAACCCAAGGGAAGGAGCGTGCTCATGGCATGCTCCCCAGGAGACAGAGAGGCAGAGGAGGGAGAAGGCTGCCGCTCTCCAGGGCTCGAAGGCTTTCCTGTCTCTGTTTTGGTGCTGGTTAATGATGCATGGCCGGGGCTGGGAGGAGAGTGTGGAGGGGGAGGGCAGGATGGAGGAGGAGGGGGGCCCATATGGAGATGCTTCTCCCAGAGAGTGGCAAGATGCTGAGCTGGCGTGAGATCGGGAGCTCACCGAGACGTCGGCTGTTAGAGCCAAGCAATCAATATGTGAAAATCCAGCCCAGGCGAGGAAGGTGACCTTGAGCGGCAGAGAGACGGAGGGAGGAGAGCTGCATGAATTACACAGGGAGACGGTCGCTGGGTGAGGGAGGAGGGATGGAGGGGAAGGAGAGGGACAGGGAGGACACGAGCCCTCGGCTCGGCTGCTGCAGAGCCTGCTGTGTGCCCGGGGAGAGGGCAGCCGCGGATCCAGCCAGAGGGGACGAGGGGAGGAAGCTTTGTGCCCAGAGTTAGTCTGGTCCTCCCTGTCCATCCCTGCATACCCTGTATCGAGGGGGATGCAGCTCCTTGCATGTACAAGGAGCATCCACTTGCCTCATCCATCCCCTCCGACCAGGGCTGCTCCCGGTGCTCCCCCCATCCCGCATCATTCAACTGTCTCCAGCAATGGGGCTGCCACCAGTTCCCATCACAGACTGCTTTGAAGCCCCGCATCTCCTGCTGTTACTCAGCAAACACTCCTGAGATCAGAGCGGCACTTTGCCTTTGCACAGATCCAGCTCACGGCTTCTAACATGGGCCCTGTGCTAATTCCTCTCTCCGGCTGCCGCCTGGGTCTGCTCCTCTGCTGTCTGCTGGCCCCGTTAGCGGGGCTGAGGCGGTGCCCGTGCAGGCTGGCAGAAGCAGCACGTGTACCTCAGCAGAGATGCACCGTCCCTTGCATGCATATATGCATGGGACAGGGTGTGCAACCCTATAAAGCCTCTGCTGCAGAAATGGCTTAAAATGCAGGCAGGTGCCAAGGCCAGGCGGTGACCCTGCCCCTCGGGAGCGGCACAAGCAGCGGCAGCAGCTGGGTAGAGCTGCAGACATCAGGGGCTGGAGAGGAGCCAGGACTCCCAGCTGCCCGGCCACAGCCGAAGGCAGATGGGCCAGTGGGCAGCAAGGGTGACAGAGGGGTGGCTGGGTCTCAGCCAAGCCAGGCTGAGCTGGAGCAGGGCTGCCCTGCTGGCAGGAGGGCTCAGCAGAGCCCCTCTGACACCCGCTGCCATCTCCAGCCCTGGGGAAGGCTCTGTGCCTCCGCTCTGGCTGCAGGGCAGGATCCATCCCACCGCTGCGGGGTGCTTGGGGAGAGCCGGGGGCAGCCGGTCCCCACGGAGAGATGAGGCACTGCGGCAGGGTGTGCGAGGGCCGCGGGGCCAGCGGCAGAAGGGGGTTGCTGTTCCCTACACAATGCTGCAAAGACAGGCGCTGCTTTCTCTCCCCACCTTGGCAGCAGTGAGGACACGAAAGCACAGTTCATAACTGCACCGGCAGAACGGCAGAGCGAAGCCCCCAGCAGCCCCCTCCCAAAGACAGCCCCAGCCCGGCCCCCTCCCGGGCTTTGGGGAAGATGAAGACCTGCTGCCCCAGCCCGCTCCCTCCTCCCCAGGGGTGCGAGGGGACCCGAGAGCCGCACAAGACAAGACAGCACTGCTGAGCCTCAGCTCTCCCCCAGCAAAGCCCCCCCAGAGCCACCCCACTGCTCTTAGAAAAGTTTGGTCTCTGCAAAGCCAGCAGCCCCATCTCCCCCAGAGACACCCCTCCACCTACCTTGCTCTCTTCCCCCACAAAGCAAACCCTTCTCTCCCCTCTCAGCTCCTTTTAATCCTTCCTCTGCCAACACCGAGCACCTGGGCTATTCCCCAGCTGCGTGGGCATGCCCGTGAGACGATAAAGCCACCCCAGAAGGGAGGCAAACAGCAGAGTGAGTTTGCAGTCCGAAGTTAAGGTCAGGCATTTCCAAACACTCTGCCTTGCCATCTAGTGGGATGAACGCGAAGGAGCGGGGCTCGCCGTTGGGAGCAGTTGGCCAACTCCATCCTGCTGGAGCGGATCCGGGCTCGCAGCAATCATTCATCCCAGGGGAGCAGACGAGATCACCGGGGGTAAAGGGCAGTGCGAGGGTGACAGAAGGATGGATGGGGAAGGCGGAGAGACAGGGGGATAGAGAGAGATAGATACAGCTCTTTCAAGGATGACATGACAACAGTGGTGACAAATCCTGGCATTTTAGATCTAGCCTGAAAGAAAAGGCTGGAATGGCCCTGAATTCCCATTTACAAAGGGCCCTGGCTTTTGCATCAACATAATCCATGTCTGAGTTGGGTTTTGCATGGAAAAGAAAGGCAAGGGGAGAGAAGTGGAGCACACGCACACACGCTCCGTGCCACCAGCTGCCGGCACGCTCGTGCCCGTGCTGTGCCAACGCGGCAGGCTTGCAGGCACGGGTGCCCAGCGGCGTTTGCAGCGTGCCCGTAAATGAGAAGCTGGATCTTCTTGCGAGGTTTTCTCCAGCCGCCTTAGTTTTCCTCCCTGGGCCCGGAGGATGTGGGCTGAGCTCAGTGGTTTCAGTTTGGGATTTTGGATTCTCCAGGGATGTGTCATCCCTCTCACGGTATGCGTGTTTGTTACATGTGTATAAAAATATAGAGGATGAATACATTATATTTAAAATATCTCACCACTGGGCAGCTCTTTTCGGGTGTTGAAAGCTGGGATGATACAAGATACTTTAACTACCGCCAAGTGATTCTTCCCTGCTGGACCCGGGGCCGTTCGGCTCGCGAGCTGCGGTGCTGCTCCAGCCGTTCCCTGCAGCTGAAGCAGACCCAAACGTGGGGACACCCTCCCTCCGGGCAGAGCTCACGCTGGAGACCGCACTTGGCACCAGGGCAGCTCCCAGTCCCAGTGGGGGTCAGGGGCCCTGCAGAGCAGGGGCCGGGGGACTGCAGAGGGTCTGGGGTGAGGTGATGGAGGGCTCCGGTTGCCCTGTGCTGATGTTTCCTATTGCATCCTCTTTTGGAGCACACGAGGACAGGCCAGCTGTGGCCACAGCTCACATCTGGGTGTGCAACACTCCTCCAGAGCCACGCAGCCCCGCCTGATGGACCTGGGGACGGCCAAGGGGACAGCCTGGTCACGCAGGTCAAACCTGGTGTGGCCAAAGCATCGCCTCTCTGGAGCAATGCAGCTCCTGATCCCTCTCCAGTAAACCCTGAACACAGCCATGGAAGGGCTGGGAACAAGACACTGAATGCATTTTTAAAGTCTTCATTTTATTAGAGCTTCCCATCCCCTGCTCCGTTTGCCCCAGAACCGAGTTCACCCCGACACAGAGGCTCAGCTCACAGTGGGGTTAAATGCATCTGCCTTAACCCCACGTTTTCCATGGGGCAGCAGGGTCCGAGGGGGTCTGGGGTGGGGGCATGGTGGGTCTGGGAACACTCGCCCTTGTTTCCCAGCACTGGGGCCGTGTTGCTCAGAAGAAGCGGCCCGTGGGCAGGCGGGGCAGGCAGAAATAGGCGTTGGGGAAGAGGCTGAGGTTGATGGGGTTGCCGTCGAGGCGGATGTCCTCCAGCGCCCTGCGGATCTGGCTGTGGTCTTGGCTGTCGCAGAACGTGTCCTCATGCATGGTCTGGATGTTGTTGTTCTGGCCAGGGAGGCAAAGGGCAAAATCAGATTCAAAGGGATGGGGAGGAGGAGGAAGAGGAGGAGGTGGTGGTGGGCGGCTCTGCTAGACTCAGGTACAGACAAGCCTGGGTCCAGGCTCGTCTCACCTGGAGGTGCAGGGAGCGCAGGCTCTCGGGCAGGGGCACTGGGATGGAGTCCAGCTGGTTATCGGAGAGATGGAGAAACTGCAGCTGCTTCAGGTCCTGCGGGAAGAGGGGAGAGATGAACCTCCCTGCTCCCAGCCCCGCGCCGGCCCTCTGCACCATCCCTGTTACCCCTTGGCATGACAGGTTTGGGCTAAAACCAGCCTGGATTCATCCACCAGGTGCTGGGCAGCCCCAGCACCCACCCGGAAGGCTTCGGGCCGGAGGCCGGTGCTGGGGATCCTGTTGAGACGGGCATCCAGCCGGACGATGTTGCGGGGCAGCTCGGGCAGCGCCGTCAGCCTGTTCTCGGGCAGGATGAGCTCCTGCAGGCTGGGGAGCAGGCGGAAGGCGTCCACGTCCGCCCAGGAGATGAAATTGCTGGTCAGGTCTATTCGCTTCAGCTTCTCTGGTGGGAGAGGAGGGAGGAGATGAACAGGGACCCACGCAGAACCGCGTATTCCCCCCGTGCACCGTTGCAGAGCTTGGCCCTTCCCTCGCCTCGGCGTACTCAGCCCTGTGAAGTCGCTGGCCCGGATCGTGCCGATGCGGTTGAAGCGGGCGTAGAGGTAGGTGGTCTCGGGCGGCAGCGGGGGGATGTGCTCCAGGTTGGCATCGTCACAGTAGACGGAGGTGCCGATGCACAGGCAGAGCAGGCAGCTGGGCAGGCCTGGGGGTGCGGAGGCAACCCTTGGCATGGCACGGCATGGCACGGCTCCCTGACCCCCCCAAAGTACCCCAGCATGCAGGGAGGTGGGAGGACGTGCCCACCCCTGCCCGTGCTGTGGGTACACGAAGTCTTTAGCACCCGGAGCTGTCACAGCCCCAGCACCTTCATCAGCAAAACAGCCCGGGGCACCTCATCAAGGGAAGGGCCAGAAACTGCCAGCCAAAAGAGCTGCTAATACATGAAGCTGCTCAGGGCCAAATACCTCCCGCGGGAGAGGGGGAGATGTAAGGTTGCCAAACACAGCAGCGTTACACCCAGGGCTCCCTTGGCCCCCTTAGTTTTTCCGCAGAAGGAAACAGAACAAAAAAACAGTTTTGCATCAAGGAAAACATCTGTCCCGGCTGCGTGAGGGTCCCGGCAAGGCGGGCAGGGGCGGCAGGAGGGGCAAAGCCGTGTCCCCCTGTCCATGGGCTCCCTCTCCTCTCCCCGGTGCCCGCGAGACTCGGCATCCGTTAGTGGGGGAGTTCAAAGCAGCAAGGCAACAATTTCCCTTTGCCTCCTACTTAATTTGTCCCAGTCCAGAGTGACAGAAAATGAATAAAGATATTTATCCCTCGCTACAGGATTTTAATTGTCACTAATCTAATTGCTACTCTGTCCGACTGTCGCAATGCCTCTGCTCATTAAAATGTTGCTGCTTTGCTGGAGCTCTTGTTTCCCAGAAATGTCTCGCTGCAGCCCTCCTGCCTGCTGTGTGATAAAATGCACCCCCAGCACCCCGGGCAGAGCAAATAACTGCTGCTGTCTGCTGGTGGCAAAAGGATTTGCTCCCTTTGCTGCAGAGCAGCAGCCCCGCCACCCCTGGGACACATGGCTGCATCCCATGGGAGCGAAACCCCCCCGGCTGCACCTTTGCGCTGCACCCAGGGGTCCGCACTCACCCTGCGGGGGGACGGGCGCTGGGCGGACGGGGCCGGCGGTGGTGGGAGGCTGCAGCTTTGGGGTTTGAGCCGTGGTGCCCGGGTCTGGGAGAGCCGCGGGGTCCTTGGGGCGAGGAGCCAGGGTGCCAACCTCGATCTGCAAACACAGCCTGGGCGTGAGGGCTGGGGTGGCCGAGCCAGTCCTCCCGCTCCCCTCCAGCACAGGAGGCACTGGTCAAGGGTCAAGGGCACTGGGTCGGTCTTATTGAAAAGCCAGCTCCTCTTTGGAGAGCTTTGCCCAGAGGGATGCAGGAAGGCTCAGGTCCTGGCTTCCCGCAGCGATGCTCTGGCCAGGCGCTGGCAGGGGACAAGGAAGCCGGCGGAGGTCGGGGTCGGGTAAAGCCTTTCCTGCCACCAGCGTGAGGGGTGGAAGAGCCACCAGGGCTCGGAGGCTTGCGCAAGAGGCTGGTTCTCCAGCTGTGCCCCATCCGTCCCTTGGACCAAGCCCCTTTCTCGGGATGCACCCAGGGAAGACCTGCCCTGCATGCCGGCTGCTCTCCTGCGTCCCCCTCACCTTCGGAGCAAGGTCACCGTAGTCGTAGAGCTCCTCATAGTTGCTCAGGTCAAGGATCTCCCCATAGTTGTCCAATGTCAGGTCGTAGTTGTCCAGGTCCAGGTTTTCATAGAGTGCAAGATCAGCTTTTGGCTTCTCTGCCGTCCTCCTCTCCTCCTTGGCTGGGACAGCCCAAGCTGCCCCCAGACACAGGCTGGTGATGCCCAGCCAGGCCAGGGTCCGCATCCTGCACCCAGCTGGGGTCACCGCTCCGAGGGCAGCACTGGGGACCGTGGTCCCGGGGGGCTCAGGGCTCCGACAGGGTCAGCAATGCAGGGCAGGATGAGGCCAGGTGCCCTGAAATGGTTGCAAAGCGGTGAAAGCAAAGAGGGACGGGAAGGCAGGACCGGCATGCCGGCTGCAGCCAGCCCCGCTCGGCAGCCGTGCTGGGGACTGCGGCCACCGCGGGGGACGGATGGCCTTCGTCCCCGGCCCCGGGAACATTATGCCGTCCCTTTTCTTTTCAGCCCATTTCACGCTCGGGTGGGCGGCTGTGCAGGAGAGGCCCCGTGCCTGTCCCGGGCTGCCCTCGCTTCCCGGCTTTCCCAGCCCCGAGGAGGGAATGAGGGGGTGGGGGTCCTGCTCCAGCCCCTCAAGGTGGTGGGTGAAGCTGGTCACTGGCCCAGTAAACCCAGCAGCCAAGCAGAAATGACCCCAGGAGTCCTGGCACTCTGCTGCTCTCCCCTTCAGTTCCCCTTGCTCCTACACCCAGGTCCAAAGTCCTGAGATGTTTCTCAGCCTCCAGCATCCCAGGCAAGCCAGTGCCGGGGGGACCGGTGGCCACAGGGTACCTGTGACTCGACCCTGAGCACAGGGGCTGCCTGCATGGGGACCCTGCAGCTCTGCAGCCCGGGCAGGGTGCGCCTGGCAGCCCCCCACCCAAACCCACCGGGGGCCGCTCCTAAAGGGAGCTCGCTCCCACCCGAAGCTGGTTCCCGTGCATGGGTCCCCAGCACCCACTGTGCACCCTGTGCTGCAGCATCGCCCACCCAACGGGCTGCGCGCCCACGTGTGCACCCACAGCAGAGCAGGCGGAGGGGCCCGGCACCCGGCAGCCTCCCCCGCGTCTCTCCCAAACCAAATGCAAAAGCAATGACCCAGCCCAGAGTTTTTGCACCCCAGACTGAGGATGCTGCTCCCCGATTTCTGCCCGTTTCCCACAGATCAAACCTTTACGAGTGCAGCGAGCCCCCCGCATGCGCTGCCGGCCCCCGACCCTCCCAGCCCTGTGGCTCACCCCAGCCCCGCGGGGCTCTGCTCGGTGCTGGAGGAGCAGAAAAAAGATGGCATGGACGTACCCCCTTTCCCGTCCTCGGCGGTGTGGGAGAGCCCTGTTCTCCTCCCGGGGGCTGGTGCGCTGGCTGGGGAAGGGCTGCCGGGCTTTTAATGCGTGGAGAGGAGGGGGGGCTGCACAGAGGGGCCTGGCACGGCTGCTGCCGAGGGAGAGGCAGGATGCGGCCAATCAAGCTGGCAGCCCCCCACCGGGACATTATACTGTCCCCAGGGGTGAGCCAGCCCCAGTGGTGGCTGTCCTCCAACAGCCCAGGCTTGTGTCTGGGGCTGTGGGGGACGGGATGGGACGGGACGGGATGGGGAGCATGCTGTGCTCCCTGCCCTGCTGTCCCCATGGATGATGGGGACACGCAGCGCTGGGCAGAGCCAGCTCCATCCCTGCCCCAACAAGCCCAGGTCCTGCCAAGCCACCGAGCGATTTCCAGCTGTGGCCGTCCCCAGGGATGCAGGAATGGCAAAGCACCAGGCGCAGCCCCCCTTGCTGATCCGGGTTTCGATTGGGTGGGACCCCGGGGCGCGGTGAGCACCCCGCCCTGGGCAGGGCGTGGGGGGACCCGCTGCTCCCCGGGGCTCGGGGGTCTGCGCAGGCCCACCCCAGCAGCCAGAGGGCTGGTGAGATTCGGCTCGCCCGCCCCCCTCGCCTCCAGCGGGGCTCAGCGCCACTCGCCCCTCTGCGCACTGTTGCTTTGGAAACATGGGGGCGGTTTGGGGAGGGGGAGCTGACGTGGATGGGGGGGACGGCGCTGCTCCCCCCCACCGGGGTAGGGTGGGGGACGTCCCCCATCTCCCCCTGTGTGCACCCATGTGCCCCGGGGCAGGGGGCTGCTTGATACCCCCCCCCCCCAGGGCTCAGCCTGGGGGTCCATAGCCCTGCTTCATCCTCTGGAGGGGAGGATGTCATTGCCAGGGACGCGTCCTGTGGGGTTGGGACACCCCAGGACGGGCAGGGTGCGCGCGACAGCCCGACGGGCTCCTCGCAGCGCTGGGCAGCCTTGTGCACACACAGCCACCCACTGCTGTAAAAATGTTCTTCTTTCTCGCAGGCAGATCGCAGCCCACGCGCTCGCCCACGCGAGACGTCGCACCCATCTGCCGGTGCTCGCTGGGCAGGCAGGGACACCCTGGCAGCCCCCCACCAGCGCGCATGGGCCTCGTCCGCGCACCCGCAGCCCCCTCGCCCCCAGCGTCCCCCCCCGCCAGGGCAGCCCCAGCCCCGCTCCGCACGGAGCGGAGCAAAGGGCCGCCGCTAAGCTTCGTTAAGCCCCTCATTAGGCGGCTCGGCAGCCACCGTGATGGAGGCGATGTGGCAGCTGGGGAGGGCGTTACAGCTGACCCGGTGCCTCCGCTCCTTGGAGGGGCTGCAGGCGCTTGCCCAGGGTCGGCGGCTGAGTCTGTCCCGCCGCAGGGAGCGGGGGCTTCGGTCCAGCGCGGCTGCGAGGGACCCAGCCTTCGGACGGCACCTTCTGCTCCAGCTGTGGGGACGATGAGGGGGCAGCTCCTGCCCGGCAGCCCAGCATGGTGGAAACTGCTGCAAAGCAAAAGCCTGGGCTGGGGCTGGCGGGGGGCCCCGGGGCAGGGGGGGCCCTGGGGCAGCTGTTTTGCTGCCTTAGAGAAGGAGCCGGTGTCCATCCTCATGCCCACTTCATGCCCTTGTCGCCAGAGGCAGCGGCACCTCAGCAGCCGCAGCAAACGCCTGCGTGGATGGCGTTGCCCGAAGGGCCGGTGCAAACCCTCAACAGCAGGAGAGGTCCCTGCTCAGGCACGCACAAGTGGGGTGGGGGGGTCACCAGCTGCAAGGGGGCTTGATTTGAGCAGTAACTCATCCTGCTCCAAACTGCCTCTCGCCATATCCAGCCGCTGCCCAGTGGGCCCACGGCTCCCTCCCCAGCACCGGGAAGATCAGCGCAGATCGTGCCGGGGAGCCCTTCCATGCCCACCCCAGCAGCCCCACGCAGCCTCCACCAACGAGGGGTTTCCAGCCTTCCCAGCGACACACGGTGAGGGGAGAGCTTCCCACGCCGCCGGCCCAGGTCCCAGTGCCAGGGCAGCACGGCGGCTGTTTTCAGAGAGAAGAAACGAGCCCCCTGCTTTTGCGGTGCTCAGCTCCCCGGGGAGACAGGGCTGACGTGCCCGGGGAGGCAGGGAGTGAGTGCACACCCGGGAGTGCGTGATTCATGCCCCGATCACAAAATACGGAGATTTTATTCTCCAGCACAAAAACATACGGGGAGCCGGCTGCCTGCGCCTGCTCTGCACACACACACGCATCCCCCTCCCGCCAGCGTGCACGCTCCCGTGAGCAGCCCCACGCCGCAGCCCATGCGTTCGCACCCGCGCCCACAGCCGTCCTCCCTCTCCGCTCATGATTCACGTGGGGAGAGCAGCAGCAAGGGGAGATTTTTGAAGCTGCAGCGATGGGCAGAAGGATAAGTCGCTGCCTACACCCGTTCTGCTCATGTGAAAACATGCGCACACCCCGCATGACCGCAGCCCTGGGGATGGATCCGGGCTCGTTGCTGTGGGTGGGAGAGACGCCTCGCCCCCGGCTGCCCCCACGCACGCCCTGGGGCCCCTCCATGCTGCCCCCCGGGGCAAACTCACCCTGGGGACGCTCGTCCGGCTTCCCTGGGAGCACGAAGGTGACGCGAGGGCAGCTCAGCCCGAGTTCACACAACCTGCCCCGACACGCAGTGCATGCAGCTATCGGCTTCTCCCAGCCGGCTTGCGGGGACAATAACGCCCATCAGCTGCAGCCACAGCCCTGGGACCTGCAGCCGAGGCCAGGCTCTCTTAATTAGCAGAGGTGCTCATTAAGACAGGCACATGCTCCGCAGGCCTGCCCACTGCCGCTCTGCAGGCGTGCCTGCTGCTGGGCTGCTTGGGGGTCCAGCCCAGCATCGGTTCCAGCAAAGGCATGGCACAAGCAACCCCCGAGCCCGCCAGCCTCCCGCTGCGGGGACCCCCGGGGTCTCCCGAGCTCCCACTGTCGGAAAAGTTGGCCCCGACAGAGGAAATCTGGTCCTGAATGAAGCAGCAGCTCCCGTGCAGCGAGGAAGATGAGGATGGATGAGAGAGGCAGGTCCGACCGCGGCTCTGGGTCCCTTGTGAATCATTTTATTTTCACTGCTGCGGAGAGTAGGAGTGAAAATACCATTAAGTTGAAATCAGTCGAGAACTACATATGTCTCTAGATATATCTGTACAGTCTACCAGTATATATACACATTATATATAAATATATACATAGGGTCTCCGGGTTTAAGGTTGAAACCTGTCAAACCCAATAAAGCCCACTGGAGGAAGATTTGGAGAAGAGACTTTTCTCATGAAAAAACAAGCTTGAATTAGCACGGGGGTTTAATGAACCTTCCAGGGCTGGGCAGGGGGGAGCCGCCAGCTCGCGGGGTTGCTGGTGCGTGCCCCGGCTGCGGGGAGCATCCCTGGCCCCTTCCCAGGGAGCGGACACGGTGCCCGTCCGTGCCCGTCTCGGAGAAGGGTCAGCTTTGGTGGCTGAACACAAGGAGGTAACGGCTGGTTTCTTTGGTCTATTGCTTTAATGCTTATATCAGTTGGGTTTTTTTTCCTCTAATGCTCGGCCTTAAATCTAAATCCTGAGAATCAGGAAGAAAAAAAAGAGAATAATACCCCCTAAACCCGGACACCCTATATATGCAGGTACAGCTATCAAAGAGGGAAGCGATACATGTCAAAACAGGGAGAAGGGGGAATAAAAAATAGCTTTATCCAAAAGAGTAATTCTTCCCTTTTCTTTTTCTTTCCTTTTTTCAAAAAAAAAAAAAAAAAAAGGCAAAACCAGTCACGTGTGTTTGGTTCAAGAAAGCAACTGAGAGTAAAACTTCCAGGAGGTGGGAGCCAAGGCAGGAGGGCAGAGGGACCGTGAGAGCAGAGCAGAGATCTCACGGGTCAACCCAGCCCTGGCAGAGCCCGGGTTTACGCCCACGTCAGCAGCTGGCCCCAGGTACCTAAATACGGGGGCAAGTGTCCTGCTGGCATCGCCGCAAAGCAGCTGGCTCTGCTCTGCCCCGGGGGTCCCGTGCCCAGGGCAGGGTGTTGGCATCGGGGTCCCGCAGGCTTTGGGTCCTGCCCGCACCGGGGAGGGCAGGGTTTGGCTGGAAGCAGCGGAGGGCGGCCGATGCGCCGAGCCCTGCGTCTCCGCAGCACGGGGCGGGGGGACGCAGGATGCTGGGAGGGGGCTGTGGCACGGGGGGCTGATGGAGCCGGGGGGGATGGAAGCTGGGGAGGGGGCTGGTGTTGCAAAGGAGGGTGCACGGTGTTTTGCTGCGGGGAAGGTGCAACCCACAGAGGGAGTGGGAGAGCCCAGCTCCAGCCGCAGGGGCCGGACACCCTCCCTACTCCCTCCTGCCAGATTCACACCACCATGAGGGAATAAGCCCCTTGGCCTGGAGAGCGATGCGGAGCCAAGGCCGAAGCCCCCCAGGAGGGCCCAGGCGAGAGGAGTGTGGCCCTCGCCCGGGGCCCTGGGACGTGGCTCTGGCCACGAGGTGTCGTTGCCGGTCCTGCCGGCCAGCGCCAGACCCAGCCGCCCTCCTCCTGCACGCATCCTGCTCCCCAGTCACCCAACACCCATTCGCCAGGCTGGCATCACCCTGAGCCCCAAGGCTGTGGGGTGGCCATCTGCACCCTCAGCACACCAGCCCAGGGCATCCCCGCTCGGATTTTTCCCCAGGAACATCACAGGCTCTCCGGGTGCAGCCACCCGGAGCAATGATACGGCCCAAGTCCTGCAGCGAGGTGGCCCCTGGGCTCCCTCGTCAGCTCCATCCAAAGATGCTTTTGGCTAGAACCGAATCCAACCTCCTGAAACTCTGCCGGGTGGAAGGGGAGAGACAGAGCCAGCTCCAGGGCTGGCCTGGGGTGAGGGCAGAGAAGTCAGAGCCCACAGGCAGGGAGCTGGGGCGAGCGTGGCAGCCACCCCGGGCTGATGCTGCGACCTGGGACGGCTGCTGCAACACGGTGCTGTCCTGCAGACAGCGGTACCCAAGGACGCACATGCCGCGCGTGTTCACGGCCACTGCGGGGAGGAAAGGGGGAAAGGCAAGAGGGATGGAGGCAGGGTGTGAGCAGGGGGAGAGGGAGGCAAAGAGGGTCCCACGTGTCAAACACCGACGGGGTTTGTGTCTCTGTGCAAAGCCGAGTCCTGGGAGAGGTGTGCTGCTGGGCAGGGCTAGAAAACCACGGACTGCAGGAGGCGGAAACACATCATCAGGTCCAAGGGGATGGGGGGCTTCAGGAGGTTCCCATCCAGCCGCAGGTACCGGAGCCGGGGCACGCTGTCCAGGTCGGAGGGGGAGAAGTCCTGGATGGACATCAGCGAGGTGGGGCAGATCTGCGTCCCGTTGATTTCTGCAGGGAGGAGAGGAAAAGCGGGATGCAGGTTAGAGGAAAGGGAGACAGAGAGGGATGCTAGAGACCCCCCTCCCTGCCTGCCTGTCGAACCCCAAAATGGGGTTGCTTTGCTACCGAGGGGGAGAATCCCCAGCCTCTCCCAGAGGCAGCGCAGCCCCAGCGAGAGGAAAATCTTGCTTTTGCTCAGAAATGAAGTAGGTCACGTTCAGCCAAAGCACAGTAAGGGATGCAGTGTCATTTGAGAGAGAAGGGATTATTTCAAACATGAAACCTGCCGAGCCAGCCCTAAGCCTTCAAAGAAAACATCAAGGAAACATGCTGCAGCACCGTTACGCTGAAGAGAACGTCAATAACCGGCTCGTTGCTCGCTTCTGGATTTCCACGTGTTTCTCCCCACCCTGGGGCCTGAGTTATGGAAAATAAACTGGGCGATCCTTATGCTGTTACCCAACTTCAGGGACTGAAACCTTATAAAAGCTGGGTAAAATAGGCAAAAAAAGAGCTGGGACGTGATGTGCACGGCCACGCAGGCATCTCTCCATGGAAAGGACAGGACCTGGGTACCGGTGTGTGTGGAGCCAGCAGCGGTCCCCACCTTTGCCCCAAGGTCCCCCTTGGCTCCAGTTTGGTGGTGTTTAAATAAAATACAGATTAACCGGCATTTGAACCAGACGTTCGTCACTGCGTCATTATGCCCTGGCAACCGACTCCGGTGACGCCCTGAGAGAAGGGATGTGGCTTTGTGAGGGTTTTGTCCCTCTCCTTGGCATCACATCCCATAAAGCTCTTAGGGCTTGCCTGCAAAGAGCAGCTTTCTTGCTCGTCCCTTCCTGGCTCATGTTCAGTGCCCTGCTTGGGCAGGAGCCGGCCCGCTAACGCTGCTCTGTGATTTTACAGCCCCTCTTTGGCAGTGGAACACCCTCACGTACAAAGCCACGCACCATCACTGCACAATAAACACCGCGGCAGGGAAGTGCTTGTGTCGCACCACTTGTGGGGACCAGCGTCCTGCCCGGCGGCTGCTTCGCAGGCCAGTAATGCCCTGGGTGGGTCCTGCAGCCCCATGCACCCCACCGCAGCCAGAAAGAGAAGAGCCCGGCACGCTTTTCCCGGTGCACATGGAGGGTTTCTGGCAGGAGCGCCGCATTCTTGCTTCCCCGCGGATAGCAAGGACAGCAGGTTGCTGGACCTCTAATAGCAGAAACATCTGGGGTGACCAGGAATGGGTCTCTGTCGTCTTCTCAAATGTGCTAGTTGTGTTTACACATTTCACAGGCCAGCACCTCTCCCATGAAACTGCAGTGCTTTGCCTGGAACGGTGTGAAACTGCCCCGCTTGGTTTGCCAAGGCAACCTCCATCACAGCCTTGTTCTCCCTGTTCCTTCCTCTTCAAGGCTCAGCTCGAGAGCTAAGCTGGGTTATTTCTAACCATCTTGACTGCGTATTTGGCATCTGTTCTTAAAATATGTGCACAGACTCTCCTTTTTAAATATCCCTATTTCTGAGCCCTGCTGGGGAAGTAACTGTTTCGATGGCAGGTGGCCCCACAGAAGAGCTGCCCATGACAACGAACAAGAAAAGCCCTGCAGCACCAGGGGGAATTTAGCCCTGCTCCTCAGCTACCACCCTAATCCTCAGGCCACCCTTCCCCAAGTGCAAATCCATCCCCCTTAGGGCCTTGTTCACCAAAAAGAGCCCCCAGCTCATCTCACCACTGCATCCCCCTTTGAAGATTTCACATCCCACTGGGTGAAACATGCCCTTTTTCAACGAAACACGTGCCATCCCCAAGCCCGTCCGCTCCCCCACAGACCTCGCCGTGGCTTCCCGACCGGCCAGTGCAACTCACTTTCAATGGAGTTGTTATTCAGGTAGAGGTGCTCCAGCTTGGGGCTGATGAAAGGGACGTTGGTGAGCTTGTTGTGGGCCAGGTGCAACACCAGCAAGTTGGTGAGGTTGAAGGAGTTCTTGGGCAGCCCCTTGTCGGAGATCTGGTTGTAGTTGAGCCGGATGAACGCCAGGTTGGGGAACTCCTTGAAGTAGTCACTGGGGATGTCTTCAATGTTGTTCCTGTCCAGGAAGAGCTGGTGGATGGCACTGGGCACCCCGGGGGGCATTTTCCTCAGGATGTTGTGGGCAAGGTTGAGTTGCATGAGGTTCTTGAGTCCCTTGAAGGTGTTTTTGTTGAAGACCCCATCGCTTAGCTTGTTGTGGTGCAGGTCCAAGAGCACCAGGTTCTCCAGCTTGTTGAAGACCCCAGCAGGGATCTTGGAGATCTGGTTCCTGCTCAGACGCAGCTGCTCCAGGTTGGGTGGCAGGAAGGCAGGCACCTCCTTGAGCTGGTTCTTCTCCATGTAGAGGAAGATGAGGTTTTCCAGCTTCTCCAGGACCCGCCTGTCCACCTTCCGGATGCGATTGTTGTCTAGGTTGACCCATTTCAGCCCCGTGGCGTTCCTGAAGGACTCCTCCGGGAGGTCATCGATGAAGTTGTTCTGGAGGTAGAGGTAGTGGATGCGGGACGGGATGATGGGGACCTTCCGCAGGTTGCGGCTGTCACAGTAGAGGGCGGAGGGGAAGTCTGGGGGGCAGTAGCATTCTCGGGGGCAGTCGGGGAAGATGGAGGGGGGACCCGGCGGCAGGGGCGGAGGCAGCTCTGTGGGCTCGACGGGCTCGACGAGCTCGGGAGGCGGGCGGGTGGGTTTCCGGGGAGGCTTCCTCCGCTGCCCGCTCACCTCCGAGATCAGCACAAGAACAAGCGGGAGAAGCAATCTGAAGGCCACCTTCATGGTCCAGATGTTTCCCTGAGGGAGGCACCAAGAAGAGGTGGGTTAGGAAGCACCCGATTTAGGTACCGCATCATCTCCCATCTCCCCCATCACTGCAGTCTCTGACAGGCGGGAATTTACCCCACATCCCTGCCAGTAACCTGCTATTTTCTCTCCTTCCCCTTGGAAGTTATCTTTAAATCCAACCCCTCTCTAGAGCATGAGTCACTGAGATCCCCTCTCTCTGGCTCAGCTTTATGCCATTGGGGGGGTGTTGGGTTTTTTAAGTTTGATTTGGGCTTTTTTCGCACATCACCCCCAGCACTGCTTCGCAGAGCCTGGACTGCCCCGGGAGTCCCAACACCGCTGTGCCCTCTCGCTGAAGGACGGATTGCCCCTTCAGAGACCTTGATGGATTAGGCTTAATTTTGCACTTGAGCCAAAAAATCAATGATTCAGTAGGAAATTGGCTGAGCAACAGTATCTGGAGGCCAGCAGCAGTTAGTGGGGCAGCAAAGATGGATGGTCCTGTGCTTCAGGGACAAGGATTTAATGCAGGACAGCCCATTTTCAAGGCCGTGTGATAAAAAGGACATCTGCAAGATTACGCATGGGCGATACCAAAGACGTTTAGCTATACAGCTCCCTGTGCTGCCCAAATAACCGATCCATCACCTCCAGTCCCACCGCAGGGTGCTGGGCTGGGATTGCTATTTGGGGAGAGTCCCAGGAGAAGCGGGAGATCTGGAGGGATCAGGCGAGGTCTCTGCTTGCCCCTAGCCAGAGGGCCTCTCCTGGACACCAGCCCAACACCTTGTACAAACCCCCTCTCCCTCTGGGTCGTTATCAAGCCCGTGAAGGCTGCCTGTCCCATCCCTGCCCTCCCTGCTGCTGCCTGGAACAGCAGCAGTCGTCCCTGCAAGACTGTTGCTGGTAGCTCTCCAGCCGGTGCTTGGAGGATGGAGGGATCCAGCTTGTTGCAGACAAGCTCCCCAGAAAGCCCTGTGCAGAAGGTGCTTTGGATGCTCCGACACTCGCCGGGGCCAGCTGGAGCAGGCCAGGCTGCGGGCTTCCTGGGCAGATACCTCGGGGTGTTCGCCAGGCTTTTCCCAGCGGCATTTGTCACCCCAGCAGGAACAGAGCCGAGCTGGATGCACGGCGAGGCAGATGGAGGAGCTCGGCAGAAGCAGGGTGGGAGAAAGAATCAAGTGAGCTGAGACAGGGAGGAAGACGGGGAGGAAGATGAGGAGACTCAGAAGAAGATGGATCTCCTGGGGAAACGGAGCATCTGCCGTGGGAGCCAGTGCTGCTGGGTGGGAGCGTGGGGGCAGAAGCCTTGGTGATGCTGAAGCTGGTGATGCTGATGCTGGAGAGAAATCAGGCTCTCCCGGCTCACCGCGCTCTCCCATGCAACACGACGGAGCTGAGCTTGCAGCTTGCCGGTGCACAGCGCTGCCGTCACGCCTGGGGTCAGTGGCACCGCGGGCACAGCCAGCCCCGCTCAGCTCAGCACAGCCGCTGGGAGCTGCAAACAGGCAGGGCCGCGCCGGGCACATCGCCGCTGCTTTCAGGCAGCAGCAGGGAAATGTGCCCAGCCCTCATCCGACCAGCAAGCAGCACAGACCAGCGCTGCTGGGGTAGCCCCTTTTGCTTACAGCTTCCCACCGGGTCGCATCCCACCCAGGGACGCCCCTAGGGCCCCTCCTTGGGCCACTGCTCCCAGAGCTTCGCCAGCCCGGCTCCCTTTGAAGCGATCCCGCACATTCCTGGGGCTCCAAGTAATTGATTCTTTCCAAGTAATGGCTCTTTCTCCAAGATCCTGTTCTCCCCCCACCTCCAGGCCCAGCCTGTTACTTTCCTTTTTGCCGCACTCCACTCCCATCTGGCTCTGTTTAACCCTACAAGCCTCGCATGCCTGCTGTTTTCAATCAGAGCTCTGGCCTCTCGCTGGGGGAAGGGAGGAACAGGGGAAGAGCAACGGGGCCGAACGCTGCCAGACATTCAGCTCAGCAGCGCTGCAGCGAGTCCCCTTTGGGGACGTACGTGCGTGCTTCTGTGTTGTAAGAGTTCAGATTCAACGGCGGGCTGCAGAGAATGGACAAATTCGTGACAGAGAGCTGCTCTACGTGCAGTCCCCTCCCTGGCCCCGCAGCACCCTGCTCCTTTCCCAGCCACGTCGCTCCCTGCACGTGGCTCTCCCCCCCACTTTGTCCCAGACCTTTCCATGGGATTTTGCCTCAGCTCCAAAACTCAGACCTGGATTTTAACACCTACAACGCTGGGGGGAGCGGTGGGGGCTGAGGTCGGTGTTTGGCCCATTGCAGAGCGAGGAGGCAGCTGGGACACGATATTCCAGCCAGTACATGCCGTGATCCGGGCATTCAGCTCCCTCCTCGCAGAGCGATGCTCAGCTTGGGCCACCCCGCAGCCACCCCGGGCAGTGTCACAGGGAGGGTGGGGGACAGGGCAGAGCTGTTGCCCCGCGGGTCTCGGGGGCTGGCTGAGCTCTCAGCCCTTGCAGGAACACCCTGGCCCCACACAGCCTGTGCCATCCCCTCCGCATGAGGCTTCAACGCTGCAGATGTTCAGGAACTCGGCATATAGCAGAAATATAGAGCCAGAAATTCAGGCTGGAGCGTGGCAGCATCATGTGGCATTTGTCAGCACAGAAGGAAAGTGTCAGGAGGCAGATGCAGCCCCTTTTATACGCTGTGCTGCCTGCAACCCGCTGCCACATCCCCATGGGGACTGCCACAGCCCCTCTGCCATTGCAGCCAGGCAGAGCCAGCACTGCCGTGGCCTGTCGCTGCTGCCGGTCCCCACCAGCCTCTCCCTGCAAAGCTGCAGCTCCCCGCGGAGGCTCTGCCGCCGCTCCCCAGCCTGCTCGGGGAAAGCAGGACCCACTTCCAAGCAATCTCCCAGAAACCAGCTCACAGCCAGAAGTCCCCACAACAGCCCCGCATCCAGAATCGCGTCCCCAACAGGGCCGCAGCCGGCCTTTTTGCAACAAGCCTGAGGCCACCACGAGCTTTACAATTGCCTCCAACACGCTGGAAGGTTCAAAGCCAGCTCTCCTTGGACCCAGCACAGTCGGCAGTCTGTTCTCCATCCAGTCTCATGCAGTTTAATTTACTGGCGTGAATGCAAGAAGCCAGATTTCAAAATCCCACACCCTGATTCTGCACGAGCACCGGCTGCCGGATCCGCGGCCAGAGCCACGGCACAACGCCTGCTCTGCAAATGCCTCCGCTCGACCTTTCGCACCTCTCCCTGATGCACAGGGCAGCTCGGATCCCGGGTGCCCACAAGGAATCCATGCAACTGGAATAAAGTTGAATCATGAAGCAATGAATGCATTCAGGAAACCAGCTGCCTGGTGTGGAGAAAAGGCTCGATTCATGGACAAAAACAGTTCTGACACCTCCTGAGCTGCGGGCTGGGCTGAGCAGCTTGGCCTGGGTGCAAGACCAAGGCACCCAACAGATGCCAGCCCAGGGTTTTTCCCAGAAAGAGGCAGCTGCTCCCTCAGTCATCCCATTACAACTGACAAAAATTCGGCACAACAGCTGGAAATTCCAGCCCCAAATGCCACTGGTGTTTGCTTTCCACATAGTTTATCTTCGCTGCATCTCACTAACCCGCAGCGCCCAAGCAGTGCTCACTGCCAGCCCCACAACTGGTGCCAAGGGCAGGCAAAAATCACAACCTCTGGGGCAAGAGCGAGCTATGTAGAGGTCACGGGAGGATTTGTCACGGGCAGGGGTCCTGCTGCTCTCCCCCGGGTGCCTCCTGCCCTCCCCGCCTCCCCTTGCAGCAGTTAGACATGCAGAGAGCAGCAGCTGGCCCTGGACAGTTATCGCCGATGCATCGGGGACCCCTGCTCCTGCGGAGGGGCTGGGAGGGATAAAGGGAGCTTTTAACTTTGGGAGGAGAGGGGAAAGACTAGGTGGCTGGACCAGGGATCCTTTCCAGCCTGTTGCCTGTAACCCTGCTAGCTCCCTTCACAGCATTTCCACTGGGACCCCCAATTCCCATCATCCCTGCAGCCCCCAGGCTGCAAAAATGCCCCCACCCAGCCTGGGAACCTGCACGTTGGAGCAGAACAAGGAAGGCAAGCTAAAAATAACCGAAAGGAGCCAGCAAAGCTCCCTTGTCGGCTTCCCTGGTGTCCAACCCCTGCAGCAGCCCGTTCGTGTCTCTGCAAGAGCCTGGCTCTGAGCAGCTGTAACCGAAACAGGGAGCTCTTTATCCAGCGGCGCTGGAGAGCTGGGAACGGTGGAAAAGGGCTAAATACAGCGCAAGCCTGTCCTCGGAGGGGAGGGCAGACGCGCTGTCACCCAGGCTCCCCTGGGGAGCAGAGCCCTGATGCAACAACTCGCTCTTCCCTCGCCCTTTCCCAGCGCTTTCCCAGCGAGACGCGGAGCCGCAGGCAGCCCGCTTGGCTGGGGCCGGGGCCAGCACGGGGCCGAGGCAGCCGCAGGGGCTCGGCCCCGCTGCCTTTCTTCTTGCGGGGATAGCGCTGCGGCCACGCAGGGGATGGGTGTCCCAGGAGACCCTGCCGGAGAGCCACCGGGACACGCTCCCAGGCTCTCGAGCAACACTTTTGGGCTCAGCCCTAGGACTGCAAGACGCAGGGACGGCAATGCACGGCTCCTGCATCCCTCTGCGTGCCAGGAGCGTTTCCTCACTGTCCCACAGTCACCAGACTCATTGCGAAAGGCTTGTCGCGTTCACTGCTCCCTCCAGCAGCCTCCTCCCACAGCAGGGTCCGTGGGAAGGCAGCCCTGGCAGAAAACACCTTTCTGCTGCCTTCTCCGTGTCAGCAATTCCTCCCTGCGCCGCCTCCCTCGCTGCATGTCCCGACCCTTCCCGGGGCTGCTCCCGGCTCAGCCCTCCCGCAGATCTCTCTGCCACACACGGTGGAACTGGCTGGACACAGACAAAAGCAAATCGTGGGAGAAAATGTTGCCAAAGCGACCGCAGCCGGGCCCCCGAGCCTGCTCCCCACGCACACCCTGCTCCCCTCCAAGCAGATACCTCGCCTGGGTCCCCCCGGCTCCGCTTTCTCTGAGGGTGGGAAACTGCTCTGATGCCTTATCAGCTGCTGCTGCCTCATCCCTCCCCTCCAGCCTCTTCCCGAGGGCAGAGGAAATCTCCCACCACTGCACTTTTATCTCTTCCCAGGTGAAAACACTCAGCCCCTCGCCCCCGCTTTCCCGGGGGAGCAGGGACACCCAGCACCCAGCATTTCCGCTCCGCGCCGCCTGTCCCGGGCTGGCCGAGGAAAGGGTGCTTCCCGGCAGGCGGCTCCGGCAGCTCGCGGGATGCCGTCGGCCGAGCACCACATAAGGAAGGCCCACGATCGCAGACTCCCGGGAAGGTTTCCAAGCCCTCATGTGCGACATGCTTTGCGTTCAGCTGCCAAGGGGACAAATTTCCACTTTCTGCCCTGTAGATGCTTTTCCTAAACCTCTCAGACAGGGAAGGGCAGGTTTGGGGTGAGTCTCTTCCATGCAACGAAATCATGGACTTCAGCGAACATCGCTGCCCCGTTGCTGCCTCCCATCACCTCTGCGGAGCAGGGACAAAGAGCCGGCTCCAGGCGGGACGCACACGGCAATTCGCCCCACGGTGGGGTGCAGGGAGGGGGCTGCCCCTCTCCGCTGCCTGGAGCAGAGCCGGCTCAAATCTGGGTGGCCGAGGCAGCAAAAGTGGTGTTACACGCCCTGGGAATGGGCTACGTGATCCAGGCACGGGCAGGAGAGCTGGGTTTTACCACCTAAATTTCGGGCAGAAAACCAGCGTGCTGAAAACTGCCGCTGAGGTGCTGTTCAGCTGCTCTCTCCCACCTCGCTCTCAAAGCGGCGCGATGCCGGTCCCCTCCGTGGGGCAGGGAAACTCCCCGCTCCGCCGCGGGGGCCTCGCACAGCCCCCCTCCCGTGGGAGCAGCCCCCCCAGCCCCGGCCGTTTCCCCAGCCCTTCTGCAGATCCCACTGGAAACAAGGAGCCCGTGCTGAGCGCGGGGACGGCACGGTGACCCGATGCTACCGGAGGCTCCTGGCTCCGGAGGTGTCTGCCCCCCTCTCGGCCTCTCCCCATCCTTGCTTTCCCTGCTGCTTCCCAAGGCAGGGGACTGCCCTGGGCACGGCCGGGGCTGCGCAGCCCCCCAGCACCCCCAGCTCTGCCTCCCCGGCTGCAGAGCCAGAGCCGAGCGTGCGTGGGGTTGTGAGGGTGTGAGGGCACAGGTCGGTGCGGGAGGGACACAAGGGGGTCCTCGCTCACCCCCGCGGAAAGCGACTGGCAGCAGCTACAACGCTATCACACGCGGGACTTTCCTCTGACTTTGCAGCCCCAGGTACCCCCCCTCCACCCCAGCCCCACGCTGAGAAAAACTCTTGCAAAGAGAGAGAAAGGAAGGAACAAAGACTCCAGCTGCTGAAGAGCAGAAAAACCAACAAGAGGAGAGAAACAAAAAGGAAGAGCAGATGCTGCTGTGCATGTAAGGGAGGCTGGCGAGGGCAGGAGCGTCGTGGACCAGAGCAGTGTCCTGGGTCGGAGGGAGGCGAGAAGAGCCTGGGGGAAAGCACCTGCCCACAGCTTACCTGTGTGCACCTCTCCCTCCTCCTGCCTCTTATTAATCCCCAAGACAAGTTTCTCTCTGGCTGTCTCCCTCCTCCTCCTCCTCCTCCTCCTCCTCTCGGCACGGCCAGGAGTGAGCCTCGGCCGAGCGCGGGGGTTTTGTTCCTGGGAGCCGCTGGCCGAGGGTGGGTGGGAGTGCGGGAGGCGGAGGGCTGGGACGGAGGCACGATGACAACAATAACGTCTTTATCTGGCAGCCAAGCGCTGCGGGCTCTGCTGCGCACACATGGCCTGCCTGCCGGAGGGCTGGCGTTTAATAACAATTCCTTCTGCTGCGGAGGCTGCTCAGAGCCCGTGTTTAAAAACAAAGCTAATTAATAATTTAAATAAGCCCTTCCCTTGCCACGGCCCCTGTTCCAGCAGCGCGTGCTTGGGACGGCGCTTTCCAGCGGCACGGCTGAATCGCAACAGGGGTGCAGAGCAGTGTCACCAGCAGCCTGTCCCCAGGGCTGTCCCACCCGGGCCCCCACCTACAGAGTCACTTCCAGCTGCCCCCCATCCCTGCCGAAGGCAGCCAGCCCTGTGCTGGGGTCTCTGCTCCTGCCTGGCAGATGGCACCATAAAACGCGATGCAGGGTTCGTTCGCTCCCAGCTGGTGATAAGCTTTAATTTAAATCCTGATGGCACTTAATAACGAGAAAGGAGGGGAGCTGTGGCGGTGCCGTGCAGCTGAGTGGGCCACGGGCGTGGGGCCACTGGGTTTTGCATGGAGCCTCAGGCAGGTCCTGGGCTGGCAAACTGCTGTGCTCCGAGGGGATACGGCCCAGGGACCCCCGGGGCTGCCCCGGGTCCCTGCTGGGGCAGGCACGTTCGGGGATGCTTGGGGTGGACATTTCTGCTCCAAGGAGCTCAGAGGCAGCCTGGGACCTGTCGCATATTCACAGCTCTCAGACACAGCCCAGGCGTGAGCGAGGAGTCCCGGGGGGCACAGCGGCCACGAGGATCTCCCTCCCGCAGGCATCCCCGCCCCGGGCATCCCGGGGATGTGGGATTCAGGGGGTTCTCTCCCTCCCCTCGAGCCATCCTCTCTCCAGCCAAGCTGATCTGCAGCAGGGGCCAGGAAACCTGAGCTGCTTTGGCTCACTGAAAACCCAGTCCAAACCTTACCAGAGCCTGGCAGCCCTCCAGGAGGGTCCAATCCTGCACCGCCACCCTCAGCTGATGGTGGCTACCAACAAACAGCCAAAATCAGAGCCTCCCCCAAAGTTCCCACCCACTGGACTCCCCCATTTTGCCCCAGGCTCCCTGCAACCCTTAAATGTATTTGTTCCCAGCACGATGCCCTTCCCCTTCCCCCAAAACCGGCGTGTTGCCGGTGAGCGCTGCCCGCTGACTGCCGGGAGCGGGACGGTTCGGGGGCACAGCCCTCGCCCTGCAGCGAGCTGGGGCACTCGGGGGCCTAAAAACCAGCAGGTAGCTCGAGTGCAAGGCAGGAAAAGGAATGGAGAGAAACCACATCGGTATTTCACGGCGTTTAAACAAAGGGTGAAGATGGAGATATGTGTTTGCCAGCTGGAGAAGGATCAGAATCAATAGGGAAAGAAAATGCTGTTTGGAGATCCATGCCAATTGCTTTAAAAACTAGTCCAAAGTGCCTAAATCCACAGGGACATGTTTCATGGTTTTTTCACCATGAAAACAGATATTTTTTAACAGATACTCAGCTGGGCACTGAAAGGGGGAAACTGAGGCGCCAAATGGGGCAATTGCACAAAAGCCACCCTGCAATACCAGGCATGGAAAGGTTTCATATCCCAGACACATCCACCACGCTGTCCGACCTGCGAAGCTGCTAACACAGCTCCCATTGCTGGGAAGCGCAAAAACCTTCAACAAATCTGGTGAGTATAAATTTTGCTCTCAGCCAAGGGACTTTGTTTGTTGAATTTTCTTCCTGCAGGAATTTCTTTCAGTGTCCAAGTTTCGAATCAACCTTCAAAGACGTCCTTTTAAATTTTTAAGACGCAACAGGCTGCAGCCTTGAACGTGGCTCTGGGCACCGAGCGCTCGGTTTATTCTGCGTCTGGAGCAGAATCTGGCCCCGCTCTTGCAGGCGAAGGGGATGATGGAGGGCGGCCATGGAACAAACCTGTTCTCACGGCTCTTGTGGGCTTGGGGAGATCCCAGTTTCAGTGCCCCTGCCGTGGGCTAGCAGCATCCCAATCATCCCCGGTCCCCTGATGCCACGTCCCTTCAGTTTCTCCCCTTTCCCGGCCATGGCCCATTTGTTCTGCAGAGGTTTGTAACAGAAATACCGCTTTGGTCTGGCGGAGGTAGGAGAGGAAATGTTTGAGCGTGAAAGCACCGGGAGACAGAGCCAGGGCTGCAAGAACGGCCTGTCCCGACCAAGGGCAACACGAGGGACGGCCATCGAGCGGGTAAACACGGAGGAATGTGGTCCCCAGCGAGCCCGGAGGCTGCGTCCCACCAGCTCATCTGGCACAGTGAGGTTTCGGCACCCGGCCATGCCCCGGTCACTCCGGCCATCCCGGCAGGGAGTCGACTGCAGCCGTGCAGACACCCCAAATGAGGAAACACGGACAAGGGCAGCGGAGGGTTTAAGGGGAGGATGTGAGCAAAAAAAATCCCGTTATAACCAGTGGCTCCATCGTCTCCAGCTGGGAAATGTTAGTAAGCACAGCGAGCACCCGCATCCCTCATCCTCCCCATCCATCCCAGCCAGACCCCTCGCGCACCACGTCGTGCGAGCGGCTCACATCAGGTGCGGTTAAAAGAAGCATCCCCTTCCCCTGGCAGAAGGTCCCTCCCTGAACCTCGTCACGCTGACTTCCCCAGCCACTGCCGCTCGAGCTACCGCAGCACCTGCATTCCCCCGGCCCAACGCGGAGGGCACAGCCCCGGGGGATCACAGCACCAAGAGCTGGCGGTCCCAGCCCCGGGGGTGTCAAGAAGGGGAATTTTGCAGAGCGAAGCAGCGTGGGAGGCCTCTCAAATGCAGCCGAGCAAAGGGCTGTCCTCAAACCAGGCTCACCTTCCCCACACCACAGCCTGGCCTCCTCAGGAATAGCAGCTTAAAATGTTTTTTTGGCCAGAGGGAGATGCTTATTCTTTATGTTATCCCAGCATCAGCCACCCTGTCCCAAGCCGAGCCTCCACTGCGCTCGGTGCTGTAAAGACACAGGTGATTTATGGCGCAGCGGTGCTTTCTGACAGCCAGATCTTAAAACTCCCTTCGGAGAGCTAAAAATTTAATTTCAGAAAAGGGGGGGGAAAAAAAAGGAGCAGGAAAGCTGAGATGCCCCCGCGGCCACTTGGTCAGAGCAGCATGTGCTCTATGCAAAACGCCAAATCTCAGGCGTTCGGCAGCAAAGCCTCGCAAGCCACCTGTGCTCTCCTTCGGCAGCCACCGGTGTCGTGGGAAGGAGCCACTGATCAGAGACAAGGGGAGCCCAGAGGTCTCCCCAAAATGACGGCTGGCAGTTTGGGATGGACCCGTTCCCCTGGGACTGTGATGGGAGGGTGCTGCGCTGCCCTTCGCGGGAGCCACGGCTCTCCGGGGGCTCTGCGTGCCTCCCCCTCCGCACGGTGTTGCCACTGGCATTGGGTGGCCACCGGCCTGGAAAATTACACTCAGCTTCCCCCAAACCTCGCCGGGAGCCGGGCACAGGCTCCTGCCCGTCCCAGCCCCCAGCTGCAGCCCCCTCCGCCCCGGGGGGAGCTCACAGCAGCCTCCGCACACAAGAGCCAGAGAGCGTCACCGTGAGCCTGGGAGAAACGCTTGGCTCCGAGCAAAGCTCTGGAGGGGGAAGTGAGCGAAGGGGAAAAGTATGTTGCTTTGTAACGCATGGATCCCGCTCTCACGTTGCTGAGATGCTGCATGATGTGCTTCCTCCCCCCGGCTGCACGTGGGGCAGGGGCAGAGCACGCCGGCTCCATGCCCACGTTTCTATCTCCAGCACGCATCTGGGAACACCTGGGAACGTGCTCCGTGAGCGGGGCTGCTGCGGCGGGGACGCGTGGAAGGTGCTTGAAGTCCCCCTTGAACAAAGCAGCCCCCAGCCCAAAGCACTCCAGAGGCACGAGGACGTGCGGGTTCAGCTCGGTGCTTGGCCGGGGAGGGCGTTTGTGTCACTTCGGTCACCCCAGCACCGGGATCCCAGCACACAGCGAGGGAGGGGAGAGGAGGAGGTGGCCTGCATCCCTCCCATGCAGATATGCTCACCCCAAATACCTGTCCCTTCTTCCCACGTGTGGCCTGGCCGCTCCATCCATCCCTGAGCATCTCACACTGCTTGAACTGGGGAGCAAAACCCCCGTGGACCAGGACACGCAGCTTCACCAGCACAGATGGACAGAGACGGGGCCAGGCTGGACAGAACAAGCTGCACTTGCTCCCAAGTAAGAAATGCAGCTGAAAAGGCAGCTGACCTCTGCCCCAGCCAGGTGTTTAAAAGAAGAGAGAGGAAAAACAAGAAATATCCCATTTTGAGCACAGCTGCTGCTTTGGTCATTAAACCTATGGGCAAATCTCCCCTGGAGGAGAGCCTCATGCGTCGGGTGCCCGAGCCCAGGCGCTGCGGCAGCCAGGGAAGGGTTAGGGAATGGAAAACGGCCGTGAGCCGCTCGCCCTCGGTGCTGGCTCCCAGTGCAGACGCAGCAGAGGAGCACGAACCCCACCGCAGTGCCTCAGCTTCCCGCCCGCAGCCGTAAACCCCTTTCCGCTCGGGTTTTGCCAGAGACGTGACACTGCGTGAGGAGCCAGCGAGTGCCACAAGACAGCCTAAATCGGGACGGCCCCAGCAGCTCCTGCCCGGAGCCAGGCACGGCCGGTGGCCGGTCCTGCCCCCCATCACAGTCTGAGCTGAGGATGCGGGGAGGGGAGAAAGGGGGATCCTCATCCCCATCATCCGCAGGGGAAACTGAGGCAGAAGGGAGCTCTGTGCTCGCAGGGCCATGGAGCCAGCTGCCTTTTCTGTTTAGACAACCCATAGTATTTCCAGAATCATGCAAAGCTTTTAGTTTTATTCCTTTTCAGCCTTGGCACGGAGGGGCTGACGCACGCACACCAGTCAGAGCGCTCACATCCCAGCCCCGAGGCTTGTCCGCATCCCTGGCACAGAGCCCACCGCCCTCGCCCACCCCGCCTGCTGCCCACCCCCTCCCCAGCCCGACGGGGCCCACTCCATCATCCCCGTCCTCCCAGGAAAGAGGCCAAACTGGCAGCAATGGTCCCCCCATAGGGAAGGAGCAGTCCTTCCCAGAAGGGCTGAGACTCAGCAAACTCATTGCCGGGACAGCCTGGAGGAGCCTTGGTCCCTGCGCAGTGAAAGGCAAAGTGGAGGGAGGGAGTTCAAGCTCTCTGCAACAGGGACCAGCCCAGCAGTGGCAATTGGCATCGTGGCACGTGGGGACCCCGTCCCCGCTGCCTGTCACAGACGGGGTGACAGCAGGACAGGCCCTGGCCCCAGCAGTGGCCATAGCATGGCTACCAGCTCCACTCCCTCTGTGCCACGGCCGCTGAGCCCCTCACCCTCCCTGCGTCCCCCCAGCCCCTTCCTACCCCACCTCCCATCTCCTGTGCTGTTCTCGTGGCTGCTTTAAGTGCAGGGAGGGGATACAGAATTCATCAAACCTCACATTTCTCAGGGATTAAATCATCCAACTCATTTCTCCGAGGAAGAGAAGTCCAAAACCCCTTTTTTTTTTTTTGTTTCCCCTGCAAGGCTGAGCACATGCTTATTAGCTCTTGGCAGCGGGGCCGAGGGCTGCTGAGCACATCAGCTCGCAGCCGCAGCACCGGGGGCCGAGCATCACCGCGGGCCCTGGGAACCGCGCCTGCGCGGGGCAGCGGTGCGGGAACCGGGGGGCCCCTCCTTCCCCTGGGGTCCCCCAGCACAGCCCCTGCCCTCTCTGCTGGGCTGGAGCCCCCGGGCTCGGAGGCAGCAGAGCCCGGTGACACCCAGACTGGCTTCTTGCCACTGGGACCCCCAGGGAAAGCAGCCCCCCGTTATTCCCCAGCTGGGCAGCTCCGGGCACAGTACAGAGATGCTATGAAAAGTCCTGTCTCTGCTCGTGCAATATTGGGGCTGACATTTTAAATAAGCAAAGACAAAGTGATTCCAAGCTCCCCAGGGAGGCTCCCAGGGCTTGTGTTTTGCCGTAGGGCTGTTCTCTAGGAAGTGGTTACTTGCACCCTCCCCCAGTAACGCTGCTCCATCTCAGGGGCCACATCCCATCTGCTGATCGCTCTGCTGCCTACTTTGCAGAAGGGGAAACTGAGGCACACGCCCAGGGAACCTATTTGGGAGCGAGAAGCAGGCCCCCTGCACCCACCCTACCCCAGGGTCTGCAAGAAACCCTGCAAGGCTCCAGCACGTCGAGCTCTCCCAGCACCGGCCGCTTTGCTCCAGCCCTTGGAAAGCGAGGACGTCCTCTCCCTGCTCCTTATTAGCTCCAGCAGTTTGACCTGTCACTGAACCAGTTCCTATCGGTGCTGGGTTTAGCAGAACATCGCGCTGGGAACAAAACATTTTGGAGCTGAGTGAAGGAGTTTTCCTGGCTGGCGGTTCCCCTCGCCCCAGCACGAAGCAGCAGCAGAGCCGCTGCCCCATCCCCAGCACAGCTGGGAGCGGGGGGAGCCCCTGCCAACCCCCCCAAGCTGCTGCGGGGGGGATCCTGCACATCCATCACCTCCCAGCCAGGGGCTGCAGCTGGAGCAGGGCTGGGATTGCCTTTGCCACCCCGTTTGTTCCACCCACAGACCCCATAAACCCCCAGGGGAGCTATTTACCCCTGCGATAAACGGTGCCAATCTGGGGACCCACTTTGCGCCCACTCTGCCCTTCCCACGGCAAGGGGATAGGACACCAAGGGTGACCCCCCAACACGGGGAGGGGACCGCCTGCACCCCAGCCCCACGCACAGCCCTGCCTGCCCCACGAGAGCGCACGCCCTACCGCGGCCCCGCGCGCTCCCTGCGATGCTGTGCTCGCTTCTCGCTCTCTCGCAGCGCTTTGCAGATGGCCCCGCGCTGGCACCCCGAGCTCCGCAGCTGGCTGCCTGCCAGCAGCCACACTTTATTTAGCTTTTAGTAAAAGAGAGGACAGCTTTCCCCCCTCCTTCTCACTGCTATTCACACGGGACACGAAGTAGCTGCAGCCCCTCGGCGCGTGTCCCACGGGCCAGGCACGGCGTGCTTCAGACCACGCTGGCAGCGGGGACGGGGGGTACCGCGCTGGAAAGGCTTCCTCCAGCCACGACAGCACTTTCAATGGTGGAAGGGTTCTTGGTGTCAGCTCAGCAGTGGGAAGAGCTGCCAGTGTTGGTTAAAACAAGAACAAGGGGGTGATTCAATGAAACTCCAAATGAAGCGCGCTGGAAACCATGAAAGCAAATATTTTGAGCCGAACGCACAATTAGCCGGTGGGACCCATCACCACAAGATGCCGCTCAGGCCAAGGGTTTAGTATGGTTTTAAATAAATACATAATAAAATACATAAAGGACTGCCCACACGTAGGGAGATGGGGACATTGGGGTGGCAGGAGTCAAAGACAAAGACTTGGACACTCCAAAAGGCGCTGGGAATGCAGAAGGCATCACCAGGCTGCCACGGACATCTGCCCTGCCTCCCTGGGTGACACACGGCTGCCGCTGCTGGCCGGGGCTTGCTGGGCCCCTGGGCAGCCCCTGCGGGGGTGGAAGCAGGGGGTGCCCCCCACACGGGTGCCCCCGAGCCCTCCGGCTGCGCAGCGGAGCCCCAAGCCGATGGCCTCCATCACCTCCCTCGCACCGTCTGGGCTTTGCCGCCGAGCTGCTGTCTGCAATGGAAACACCTAGGTCGTGTCTGGTCCTCCCTTGGGTTTGGCCTTCAACCTTGCCTCCTCCTTCTGGTCCAGTATTTTTCCTCTCCTAAGGCAGGAGCCAGCCGGGCGCTTTCCTCGCATGACATCAACTGCCTCGGGAGCCCGACTGCTCCCCCTGCGCTCCCCGGGCAGGGGGCACCCGCCACCACGGTCCCCCCCAGGGACAAGGCACACCCCGGGGCTGCTCCATCCCAGAAATTAATTGGGGTGCTGCTATTTAGGGCTAACAGACATCTGTGGTAGAACCAGCCCCGTCCTGGCCAGCAGCCCCCACTGGAGAAGGGAGGGTTGGGGAGAGCCTTGTAATTGCTCTTTTTTATTAATAAATATTCTCCTCCTGTGCAAGAATGAAACATCACAGAGGAACTTCTACAGCAAGCTGATATAACAGTGCCTTACCCTGGTGGAAACAACGCTGTCCCTTCAGCTATGGGAGCTCTTACAGCAGCCTGCTCAGCTGTCCCCAGCGAAACCCCAGCCCAAGGGACCGCCACCTCCAAAAGCAGTTCAGCCACAGCCACGAAAAGCACTTGAGATGTCCCGAGCTGGAGACGGAGCCGTACGCCTTAGGCGGGGAGATCTCCTACGTGGAGACCACACCAAGCACGGGGTGGTGGCGGTCCCCAAGGTCCCCGCGCTGGTGTCCTCCTCCGTGCGTGATGGGGAGGCGAAACCGGAGAGCACAGAGGGGCTGGGGGGACCCGGGATGATGGATGCACAGACCCGATCTGGGGAGTAAACTCTGTGGCCCCGTTATATTATTGCATATTACAGCCGGTGCGGATTTGCCTATACGGCTTGGCAGCGTGCGAGCAGAAAACAGGCCTCTGTCAAAACCCCAGAGATATTCAGAAACTGCTCCAAATATTACAGCTATAAATTCAGCTCATTTTTTTAACTGCTAGGAGCTGCCAGGGGCTTTGACTTAATCCATCTGTGCCTAACCTTTGTGCCAGAGCCCTGCAGGCACCCGTCCCTCCGCAGCTCCTCGCCCGGGTCCTGCGTCACAGACCCTGGCTGCCCGCGTCCTGCCCAGCCGGCAGAGCTGCCTGCCCCTGCCGCGGGCAGCATCACATCCCACCCCACCGAGCTTCCATCCGTGCTTTCCCACACCCAGACACCCTCAGCCCCCAGAGTCTGCCCTCGCCCCTCGCCCCTCCTGCTGAGTTACCCCCCTCCCTCCAGACCCGCGGCCACATTTGCAGCGGCGTTGGGGCAACTCAGACACGCTCAGGCTGCAGCAGCCAGTCCCTGACCCTTTCTGCCTCCCTTGCTCTCACCACGAAACCAAAAGCCATTGCTCTGCGCAGCAGCCTTTCTCCTGCTTTCCCCTTTGCAAGCAAATGCTCCGTTTTCTCCTCTCAGCCTCTTTCAAGGAATAAAGATCCCACGGGAAACAGGGCTCTTCCCTCCCCAAGAAACGCCTGGTGGGGTTTTCCCCATTCCCTGAGCCGGGTTATTTCATTCTGACACTCGGCCATGCCCGAGCACCCTGCGCGCCCAGCCAGGAGCAGGGGGCAAATCCAGCCCCCTCCCCTGCCCTGCAGCGGGACGCACGGCGCTTGCAGGGAAGAGTTAACTCCTGCTCACGGTCACTGCACACGGGTCAGCCTTTGAGCAGGAAAGCATCGGAGGCAGCATCAGATTTCCAAAACCATTCCAGGAGCGGTCCTCCAAGGGCTGTATCCTCACACCCCTCTCCCCATAAACACTTCCATCCCGGGGAAGAGCAGGGCTGTAACGAACCCGGGATCATCCCCAAGCTTGGTAGAGCTGGGAATCATCCAGAACATGGACTCATCACCCAGTCCTTCCCCTGGCTGCGCCTGGCCACTCATCACCCAAATATCTGAGGCTCAGTTGTGCAAAGAGCTCGTTGTGCAAAGGGATGGAGCAGAAATCGGTTCGGCCATTCGCGAGGGGAGGTGGGCACCTAATTCCACCCTGGGTGGGGGGCCAGCATCTCCCACGTAGAAGCAGCAGCACCAGGAGCGTTGCCTTCAGCTCTGGGACCCTGGGGCTCACCACTCCCGTTTTGGGGGCACGAGCTGGCAGCGCTCCGGCAGGAAAGGGGGAAGAGGCGCTGGGCGACAGCCCTCGGTTCCCCTCCTTCAGCCCCGGTCTCTGCCTCGAAACGGGGCAGCAGCTTCGAGGGGACAGAGGCTGACCGAGCACCCCGAGACCCCGCAGCTCCCGGCACGCATCGCTCCGGGGAGCCGAGCACTGCAAAAACTATCAAGTGCGGGTAAAAATCGCATCCCTAAAAACAGTCTCAATTTCCCATTAAGGGCTTTACTGCGGGTAAAAATAGGAGTGAAATATTTTGATTGTATTGAAAAAAAAGTTTCCTTCAACTCCAAGGGAGATTTTTCCAACAGTTCTGTTTTACGGGAAACATCTTATTTTTGTTTTTGCATTATTTTGGAGTGGGAAAAAAAAGCAGAATATGGGGCCTTTCCAGTGAAACTGAAACCCCCGTCCCTGTCCAGCTCCAGTCACTGCTCTCGCTCTCTTCTTCTTTTAAACAGAGATCAACCAAGGCCCAGAAATGGAAAAGGCAACACACGGGGAGAGGCTGCTGCGACGAGGTTTCTGCCTCTCCTGGCAGCACAGGAAATCTCATAATGAAAGTTGTCTTGGTGAAAATCCCAGCTTGGTTTAAACAAACTCCAGAGGCCCCGATAGTCAAGATTATCAGTCACAGCCCAGGTCGGGCTCCAGGTTTGTTTTGCTGGTGATGGTTTTGCTCCGAGTCTGTTTCTGCATGGAGCCGGTCCAGCCATTGCACAAGCTTCAAGATAATCTCTTCACAAACTATGATGAAAATTGGAAGCAAAGGAGATGAAGGGAAACAGCAAATAAATCAAGCTCCTCCTGTATTTTCCACCTCGGCGAGCTCCATCCCTTATCGCCCGTCTCTCCCCACTTGCTCCCAGCCCGTTTCCAGCCCTGCGCTGGCACAGCTCCACGGGCACAGCCTTTACGTTGCCTCCTGAGGCTGTTTTCCCTCCTTTGCTGGAATATCTTTCTCCTCTTTCCTTTCCTGTTTTTTCAGGTGATCTGGGGTGAGAGGGAGCAGAAACTTTCCTGCGCTGGTGTCCCTCCGGACCTGCCCTTCCCGCTCTCGGAATAGGGCGACAGGCTCCGATGCCCATCGGCGTCTCGGGCTCTTCCCATCTTTTCAGGCCAGGTTCAGTGAGGGGTGAAGCAGTTCGGTCACTCTCCAACCAAGTAGCTCCGCTCAGCAGCAGCCTGGTTCTAATTATTCCCCCAGACGGGTGTAAGGGAACAACAACCCCAAGCCTGGGAGGGCTTAACCCCTTCAAGGAGGGAGAGCAGGGGAGGATGGGGCTGTCTGGAGGCTGCACCCGAGCCCCCCATCCCCAGCTCCCGGGCTGGTCCTCTGCCCACCAACGGGGCCGGGGATGTGGAAGGCAAAGCTGGGGCTGGGCTAAAACAGGGGGGCTTCTAGAGCTTTGCATGGAGAATGTGTGAGGGCAGATTCTCGGTCGCTCCCTGAACCCAAGGTAGGTCCCAAGGCTCTGGGGAGGGAGGAGAGGGAGCGAGCGAGGCACGTTTGCAGGATTTGGGAGCTGGCACTGCAGGTGGCTGGAAGGGATGGACCTCATCCCTCCACCTCCATCCTCATCCCTCCACCTCTTCAGTCCTGGGGTCCCCGTGCAAACCCACCGTGCCCCCCAAAGCCTGGGGGGCACTTGGAGCCTTCCTCACCTCGAAGAGGATGGGGGGCTCCTGGCAGCCCCCTGCCACGCTCCCGCACGGGCGAGGAGCCGGAGCAGCCTCCTCCCTGCATCCCGCCAGCCGCCTGCCAGCGCAGCCCGAGATCCAGGGGTTAAATCCCCAGGCTGGTGAGTCAGAAAATCTTTGATGCAGCCAGAAGGAGCTGAGTAATTTGTGTATCTGCAGAGGTCACATTGCCTCCTCTCTTTTTATGTCTGTTACTCATGCTGCTCCTTCCCACTCTCCCTCCGCAGCCTGGACTCCCCTCTTCTCCCTCTTAAACTCACCAGCTCTTTTTACTACCGTTGCTATTAATTATTGGTATTAGAGGAGCCCCTGGCAGCAGCCGCCCATCCCACTTGGTGCCGGTTCCCGTTGAACGTGGAGCGGTGGCCGGTGCCAGAGCCTCCGCAGTCGGCGCTCGCCCCGCTCCCTTTCATCTCCCTCGCTCCTCCCGGGATATCCATCACTCTCTGCTCTGCGGTTGCAGCTCAGGCCTGAATGGCAGCATTTCTATAGGAGAAACCCTGCCGCCGGCTCTGGATCTTATTTTCCACAGTCACTTAACCCCTGAGCTGCGAGCCTCGCGAGGCGGAGCGGCACAGCCGTTTGCATCGCTGTTTCAAGCCCGTTGCCTTGGCTGGACATGGGGGCACACGCCTGGGGCTCTCCCGCGCTCCCACAAGCCCTGACAAACAGCAACCCCAGCAATTAGCCACTGCAAAACCAGAAACGATCTATAGTTAAGAAGGCGCATCTTGAAGCACGGCATCTCCCAAGTAACAGTTTCAATAATCTCAGGTTGCTACAAAGCATCAGGGCAGCCAGAAAGACTTCCCTGCATTTAATCAAATCACTTCATTAGGTTGTTTAATAAGCAAGGGAGCTCTGGGAACACCGGGGTTTCGCTGCTCTCAAACAGTGTTCAGAGAAGGAATTTATGGCAGAGCTATTAAGGCCCAATCAATCTGCCTTTAATCCTCCCACAGCCTCCTCGCTGCACAAAGCTTCCCCGCTCCCACCACCCTGGGTGACGTCCGGGCCGCCCTACACGAGGGGACGCTTCCCCGGGAGCTGCCCAAAGGGATGGGGATGGTCCAGGCACAACGTTAACCACCCCGACCGCCAGCACCACCCCGGCGCTTGCGGACCAGCAGCAGGGACAGGGGTTTCTGCACACGAACCAGGGGCGAACCGGGGACTCGGCAGCACGCAGGGGGCCGGGGACAAGTGCTGAGCCCTGCTGGGTTCATGGGGCAGCGGGAGGGGTGCCACATCAGAAACCGCAGGAGTGGAGCCGTGCAGCACCTCATATCGCACATCCAAAGTGAATTGGGCTTTTGCCCGGGGTGTCAGCGTGAGAGCAGGTCCCCCCCGCTAGACCCCGCCACCAAGAGCTGAAATTATTTTCCTGCAGCGTTTCCCTGCACGATCGTTATTCAGACTCCCTGCCCCTCGTGCTGCCTTCGCGCTTCAGGACAGTTACAGCAATTTAGCAAAGAGACAGCGACCGATGGGCAGCAGTCGCTGCACCCCTGCGGCACCAGCGAGGTGCCTTTGCGGCCCTGGGCTGGGACGGGAGCCCGGCGAGGCACCCCGCAGCCGCAGGGAGCATTTGCAGCCTGGGGATTGCAATCCCAGCTGGCGCCCGTGGGATAAAGCGGCTGCAAGAGCACGAGGCTGCGGCCAGAGACCCGGGTCAGCTCGAAGGGCTCCTGCCAGCTGCCGCTCGCGGGTCTTACGGAGAGCTCGGCGGTGCCAAGAACCTGGCTGCTTGCTCAGCCAGAAGCCAAGCTGTTCGGACAATCGGGCTAGCAGGGATTAAAGCTGACAGAGCCCCTCTAGCCTCTTCCTAAAAGAGAGGGACACTTGAGCAGGCACCTCCCGAATGCCTTTCCCAGGCCCACGGCCCCGGGAGCTCACAGCACCCGCAACGTGCCGCTGCCATTCCCCACTCCCCTCCAGATGGATTTGCTTTGCACATTCCGAATTGGGCCTTTGTGTTTCCTGCAGATTTTTCTAACCTCTCTGTCCTCTCTGGTATTTGCAAATCCTCCAGTTCTGCATCCTCAGAGGATTCTGTGCATGTGTTATTTCCTCCCTCATCCAGAGAGCTCCCCAAGCCCAGTAAACACAGCCAGTCCCCGTGGACCACCACCGGACCTGCACTTTCAATCTTCTCTGACTTGCAGAGTCCTGAAAATCCTCAGATGAAGACACAAACATTTCCACAGCAAATTCAAGTCCATGAACCCCGAACAGCTGCCGGCCACGGCTAAAAACCTCTGTGCAAGACACCAAACCCCACCTGATGCCGTTCCCCGCAGGCCCGCGTGTCCGCAGCTCCCAGCACAGCACCAGCGTGGCATGGAAAGCGTGACCTTCGCTGGCTCATCTCCCGATGCCTCTGCAGCTCCCGCAGGCTTGAAAACTGCCTGGAATTGCTGGCTGAAGGTGCAAACGTTCATACCTCCATCCAGAAGTAAGCGAGCTGCTGCTAGCAGCTCAGGGCATTTGATAACTCCCCAGCTAATGCAATCGCTTGCACTCAGTAACTACAGCTGCTTCTCACCCTGCACCTGGGGAGACCCGAGACATTGCTCGGAGGTTGGGTGTTCGCAGGCAATGCCAGCTCCGGGTATCGCTGCGCCTTTCCTTTGATGGGTCAGACCTCAGCCTGACGTGCTAGCAGCTCACGTCGCTTTTCCCAGCCCCTCGCCACCCTCCCCGGCCCCCCTGCCCTCTCCCAGCATCGCGCCTGCTGCTGGGAAGCCCCGTCCCCAGGGAGCGTTTGTTCCCATGGCCCTCAGCCTCCAAAGGAAACCTTGGGAAGTTGTCAAAGCAACACACCTCAGCCTCATCTCATTTCTTCCCTTTCTTTTTTTCCTTCTTAAGGGACAGTCCCTGCGAGGGCCACCTCAGCCTGCAGCCGCTCCCCGAGGAGCGGGGCATGGGCAGGATCTGGCCGGGGGTGCTCGCCCTGTCCTGGCGTGCACCGTGGCTGGCGAGCTGCGGCTGCAGAGCCCTGCCAGGCCTTCCACCCCGACAAGCACCAACATTTCATAATAAATACATAGCTCAGGGCTGGAAAATAAATGGCTTTCTGTTTCTCTCTGCCTGGGGAGTTCAGCTCTGATACTTTAATATTGCATATTTATTTTGATTGAAGCAGAAGTGGATGGAAGGCTGAGCCGAGCTGCCAATGCTGTAAAATCAGCTGTCAGGAGCCTTCCCAGAAGCTGCCGTCCTCCAGCCGTGCCCACCACTGTGTTTGCCATGGAGGGACGGGCTGGAGCTGAGCCAGAGCAAAGCACAGGCAGCTCTGGGGGCAGAGCAGCTGCCCCGGGGGACATCACCCCCCCAACACCTTCCCGCTGCAACAGCACCATCGAAAGACTGCCTTCTGCTCACAAGGGTGGATGCTAAATTGCAGCACGGCCAAAACCAAAAAAAGATTAACCCCAAAATGGTGGAAATCTGCAGACCGGGGGGTCTCTGTTGGAGCTGAGCTGCAGCCGACGCGGGGACCGGCAGGGCAGGCAGGGCTGCCCCCGCGGAGGCACCGCCCTGGGGTGTTCGGGCTCGGGGAAGGCGGCCGGGCTGTTCTCCAGCACCAGGCAGCTCAGCTCTGCCCTGCAAGGGCTAGCTTGTTGCAAGAGGTCAACTGCACAAAGCGCTCACCCCTCGCCCAGACGCCTCTCGCTCGGGTGACGCAGCCCGTGGTACCCATCAGAAACGGGCACTGAGGACCCACCAACTCAGTGCACCCACAGAGCCGGTTCCCCAGCAGGCCAGCCGTGTCCTGGGCTGCAGACAGCCCGCCCAGGCCTGGTCCGGCGCTGCCAGCTGGGATAAACACCCGGTTCCCCGGACAACAGCCCGGGACGGCTCCTCTCCAGGCTCCAGGCTCCCTCCCGGAGCCAGCGCTGCCCCACGCCACCGCTTGACGCCTTTCGCACGATGAGCGGCGTGTGTAATGGCTCCAATTAAGAGAGCTGGAAAGCTCCAGGGAGCTGCGGCTCTGCTTTCCCAAATGTCAGGTGGAGGTGGAGCGGCAGAGGAAGTGTTTTCATCTCGAAGGCATCTGCGCCGCTGCTTCCAGCTGAGGCAGATGCTCTGGTAGCTGCTCCCGCGGCCTCCGAGGATCTGTCCCTCCTGCGGGTGGAGGGTTGCAGATGCCGGGGGGCTGAGAGGGCTCCAGGCCCTTTTCTGCAGCCCCCAGCATCTTCCCAACATGGCAAGGGGACACAGCAGCCTGGAAAAGTGTCACTTGTTCCTCCTCCTCTAGCCGCCACCAAACCCTGCCCGAAACAAGGACGGTTCCTGGGAGGGAAGGGGAGGCACGGGGCAGCAAACGGCGCTGGCCGATGGATGCCTGCAGCAGACACCGTCCATCTGTCCCCGCGGAGGGGATTCGGCATCTCTGCCCTGAGCCGACCCCAGCACCGGCAGCGGGAGACGCGGGGCAGCAAGGGATGAGGGGAGAAGGTGGCTGCATCCCGCACAGCCTGTTTATTTTTCAGTGCCGGCCGGGGCATTGCTGGAGCTGGAGGAATTCGTCTCTCTGAAAGAGCCTTGTTTTTCACGGAGGAAATGAGACAGCGCGCTTTTAATAGGAAATAAAAACACATAAAATAAAGAGAAACTGAGACACAGGCCTGGAAAAAAGTGGAGCCATCCAGCTGCGTCTCGCCAGCAGCCCAGCCCCTGCCAGCAACCCCGGCGGCTGCACCGGCGCGCGCAGCACGGCCGCAGCCCCACCGCGCTCGCCCCCCCGGCCCCTTGCTCCCCTCGCCCATCCCCAGCACCCGACAGGCGCATCCCACAGCTCTCCCTCACCTACGCGTGGCCCCACCTCCCTCCTTACCGCCTTACTTTCCTGCTGCACATGTGGGGTAGCGGGGTTGCTTGAGGGTGGAGGGACAGATGGATGGATGGGTGGGTGCATGGATGGACAGATGGATGGATGGCCACATCAATAGATCCAGCTGTTGTCCTCCGAGGAAATTGTTGATGCTTCACAACCAGCCTCCCTGACATTTGCAACAAGGAACCATTCGATAAACCCCCGAAGGGCTGACTCTTGCAAATGTGCCACCAGGGCTCAGTAGGTCTCGTGCGGGACTGGAAATTAATATTGATACAGCTCGGTGGCAGCTGGGGGTGTTCGAGCCCAGCCGACCTGCCAAACGCGAGCAGGGGCTGCGTGCAGGACAGAGGCAATACACAGAAACGGGGTTATTAAAAACATGCCCAGCGAGGAGTGCAGGGACCGGACCGGGCAGCGCCCGCGGCTCAGGGCAGGCGTGGAAGGCGAGGACACCGGTGGGGAGGCAGATGAGGGCAGAGCCATGCTGCTATGAGGACAGCACCGAAGGAAAAGCCCTGATGATTTTCTAGCTGACGGGGGCACCTGGTGCCGAGTCGTGCCCTCCGACGCTCCCGGGGAGCTCGGCCAGCCGCCCCGGTGCAGGGCATGTTGTGGGTGGGATTGCCGACACCCCGCGGACAAACGGACACCACCCCCAGCAGGTACAGCCTGCCTCTGGGACGTGAGCAGCACGTGCTTCAGCAAACGCGAGGAAAACCAGCCAAAGGCTGGGGAACGGTTTTTCCAGCTGCATGTTTTACAGGGATTTGCACCGGGATCAGAGACCATTCATGGCTCATAACTCATTTGCATTGATTAAGTGAGGCAATTAAACAGCAAGGGAAGGGCTTGGTGGCTGGAGATGGTGGCAGTGCAGGGGAAGGGGCTGGGGAATAGCCCTGGAAACGCGGCCCAGGGCAGTTCACGGCTTTATGGTCTCACAGTAAATATCTGATTAAATCGGAATGAAATGCACATCTGGAGGCCATGCCGGGAGGTGCCTGTCCCCTCTGCCCGGGAGCCTGGGGCCTTGTCCCGGCGGCATCGGGCAGCCCTGCATCCCTCGGACGCCGCGCCGGAGCTGTCCCACCACGGCCGGGATGGGCGGCAGGACATCCCAGCCCGGTGGCTCCTTGGACCATCTGCCACGCCACGGCTGGGGCTGGCACCATCCTCTGCTCGGCGGCTGGAAATTGTCCCCAGGGCCCAGGAGGGACCATCCTGAGCAGCAGCTTTACAGCCTGCATTTCTTTTAACTCCTGTCTGAGCAGGCAGCCGGCGGCCCAGCAAACCACGAGCCTCACACACCAAGTCAGAGCTCCCGAATTCAAGGCTGAGCGCTCCCCATCGCTCCGGCATTGCTCACACACCCGCCCAGCTACCGCCCGCTTTCTTTCCATCAGACACCATCCTGACGTATGAAATCAAACTCCTCCTTACGTAGCTGTTGGCTATTGAAGAAAATAGCCGTAGCTACGGATGCAAACAAGCGATGTTTCCATACTGGGCTGGCTCCAGCCCTGCCCTGGTTGTCTGCAGAAAGCCGCACCCAGGGCTCAAGCCATGCACGAAGGGCTGGGAGGTTTGGTGACCCTGACCCTGACATTTCGGATGAACCTGGGGACAGCGGTGCCTCGGGCCATGTTGTCCCCATCCCCAGGTCCCGCTGGCTGCGTGCAGCCACCCCGGAGCTACAGCAGCTCCCGGCAGCGGCGCAGAGCCAATATCAGAGAGTGGTTAAAGCCTTTGAAACCGCTCCTCAGAGGCAACCTGCCGGGGATTTCTGAAGCTGCAGACACTTCAAGACAACCTCCCTCGGAAACATTTAATTGGGAGGGCTGGGAGGGAGAGCGGAGGAAGCCCGGGGCGCACACAGCCCGCGGGGAGCAAAGCTGGGAAGGAGCCTGCAGGGCAGGGGCTCGGGCCCCAGCGGTTGCCCCAGCAAAGGGGGATGCTCCCCGAGCCATGCGGGCTGCAGCCGTGGGGCAGAGCTGTAGATCCCCCAGGATCATCTTTGCCAGCCGGGGAAAGGTTGGGAAAAGGAGGCAGGAAGAGAAACCTAGAAGGAGTTTTCAAGTTACTCTTGCAGCCGTTTCCCCGACAAAAGCCCCTTCAGTCCCGGGGCGGCCGGCCCCTCGCATGCAGCCAAGGGTAACATTTGTGCATATGGAGCTATAAGGAAACGTGTTTATTTTTCAGCACATTCGCTGAAACACTGCGTGCTCAGGTGGGGACCTGGGGCCGGCTCCTCTGCTGGTAGGAGCAGGCAGAGCTTTCCCCATGTCGGAGGGACCGGTGCCTGCTTACGCCAGCTCCGAAACCCACCACGGAGTCCCTGCGTGATCCCATCCTCTTCCCCGTGACACCACATCCCTTCTCCCGGCAGCGACGGCCGCGCGTGAAGCGCTCCATCCTCTCACAGCCACGCTGTCGCATCCAAAGCCAGCCGGGAGCGGGGAGAGCGGGAGCATCCCCAGCGCCCGTGCCGATGTGCCGAAAGGCCCACGGCACATCGCCTCGCGGGGAGCACCCGGCGCAGGGAGCTGAGTGGGGCCCCCACTCCCCCACCCACCCACGGGCCGTGTCCGCTAGAGGCAGAGCGTGGCAGCTGGCTGCCCCCTCCGGCACCGCGCAGCACCCTGGCAGAGCCGGCAGAGCTGCGGGGCACAGCTGGGGCTGGGTGCCCCTGCAGCCCCCAGGACCTGGGCTCCCCCCACACGAAGCCCCCCCAGCTCCGGCCACGCAGGCGCTGCCCACCCAAACCCTCCCACTGGCACCCGTGGGCCCGGGCAGCCCCGTGGCGTGGGGCAGCAGGTGCTGTCCTGCAGGGTGCCAGGCAGGGCGCTGAGCCAGGGGTCTGCTGGAGGGCAGGGGGGCTCGGCCCCCCATGCACCGGCCACGTCAGTCTGCAGCTGCTTCCTGGCAAAGGGTGCATGTAATCGCTACCAGACCTCGTTGTGCTGCTTGCTAATTAACCCTGGGCTGCTGCGGTTTCCCCTGCAAGACCCCCGGCCCGTTGCCTCGGGGGCAGAGCCAAGGCAGCCGCTGCAGAAGCCCCCTCCGTGTCCCCAGCGCTTGCGAGGTTAAAGAGGGGAGCGAGGAGCGGTGGGCAGCGGCAGAGCCTGGGAGCAAACAGCGCGGCCCCTGCAGTCACACCAACGCTCTCCCCGGCACCCTCCACGGGGTCGAAGCTTTTGTTGAGCTTGAAAACAAGCAAACACGTTCCCAGCCCTCCCGCGTCGCAGCTGGAGGGAAGGACCCTGCTGGGATCGAGGCCATCTTTGGGGCTGGTTCCCATTTCAGTGCCTGGGGGTCTCCTGGAGATTGCACCGGCGGTGACGGTGTTTGCTCATGGTTTGCTGTTAAACACACCTGAATGGAGACATTTACTCAGGATTTCACATTATTAACAGCCACAGCAGGAAAAGGTCGGGGAAAGAAAAAGCTGATGTTATTTCCCAGAGGAAATGCTCAGTGAGAGGATGCTGCCGGGGTTTCCTCCAGCAGCTCCATAGCAAAGGGGAATTTTCCCCTTTAAAACCCCCAGAGAAAGAAACATCCAAAAAAATGACTGGAGGGAAACCCCTCTGGGGTGACGGGGATGCGGCTGCTGGGGCCGGGATGCCCCGGAGCCATCGCCGGGTACCACTGGCAGCCGGAGCTGCGCGTAACCATTCATCACCGGCCCTCGGGGGCGTTACGTGAGAGGATTAATTAAATTTTACACACAGAGCTCAGCGCAGGGCTGGGTGTGATCATGTATTATTCATACATTCAATAACACAGCTGATTTATTAATGAAAAGGTCAGACTCCCTGGAAGTGAAGGCTTGTTGTAAAATTGCTCTGAGCCGGGATATTTCGGAGGAGCTGCTGGAGCGGAGCTGGCTCAGGGCCGCGGGGGCTCGGCCGTGCCGGGGCTGCACCCGCTGCCGGCCAGGACAGGGACAGCACGGCGAGAGCTGCCCTGTTCCTTACAGCCCATTAATCCCCGCGCTGCTTCGGAGACGCACGTTCCCGCTCCAGCACAGGCAGACAGCAGTGGAAATGTATATGCAGGAGCCTGGAGGAGTATAGCGGCGTCTATAGGGGCGGCTTCCTGGCTGCCTCCTCCCCGCGGCCGCTGCTTCAGCCATGGAGGACCTGGGGAGCCAAAGAGACCCAGAGCTTACACATCAGCATCTCGGTCTTGCAGGGAAAAGGGAGAAAGCCGCAGGCAGCCAACCCCTCCCTCCAGCGCGGTGCCGGCCGGGAGGGAGCTGGCTGTCGGCAGGGAGAGCGGGAGCTGGAGCGATCTCCAAAAAAAAAATAATAAAGGAAGGAAATCCTTATAGCAGGAGCTGTTTTCCCTGAGGCTACTCTTGGGGACTAATAGCCCACCTACCTCTCAGCCCCGTATTTAGCTTGGCCCCGCTTCAGGCACCCCATTACCCGATTCCTCTCCTCGCCTCCCTCGAGGTGGGCAGCAAAGGCCGCGCCTGGGGCTGAGCCGCAACCAGCCCGGCTTTTCCCAGGAAATACAGGAGCATCTCCCGCGATTTCCCACCCCCGGGCTGCCCTGTGTCCCGGACACGGCGGGATGCTCCCACCGCATGCTTGTGTGTGACGGCCAGGAGGACGGGTGCCTGCAGACGGCCAACGGGGCACAGAGGGCACCCCCAAAACCGGACCCGTGGCTCAGGTTCAGCCCTTCCCCTCCGGGCTGGAGGCACCAAATGTCCCCCTTGTCCCCGCTCCCGCCAGCAGCCAGGGCCGGCCATCGGGCTCAGCGTGGCAGCGGTTTCCCTCCCTCTTTGAAGGCAGAGACAAAACTGAGCCCGGGAGCCAGGGAGAGGTCCCGGGGCTCTGCAGACACAATGATGTGCTCCGTTGTGCAATTCCAAAGGGAAGGACTGAGAGGAGAAGGGGGGAGAAAAACACTCGGGGGGCTGCGGGGGCCATGCAGGTGGGGATGCAGCCGAGGTGCAAGCCCTGAGCAAGTGGAGGGGGTCGGGGGTGAGCGGGGAAATTGCTGGGACCAGTTTGGGGGAGAAGAGGGCTTTTCCAGATGCCCTTCTCAGTGGGCTGAGGCGGGGAGGAGGCCAGGAGCGCTGGGCAGGGGTTTGCCATGGATTCCTGCTTGTTTCTGCGGAGCAGAGTGTGGGGGCATCTCGCACACCCACGGAGCCGCCACAGCCAGCGGCAGCAGGGGAGAGGAGCTGGGTCCTGTCAACGGCTTCTCCCAGCGCGAACGGGCACCCCGAGGGCAGGAGGAGAAGCCACTGGTGCCTCCACTGGGGATGATGGAGAGGAGGCAGCTGGCAGCCGTCCCCGCTCCGATCAGCCCGCACACACTGTCCTCGGAGAGCGCCTGCGGAAATCGAACGAAAACAAAGCAAGAATTTATCAAACCACATGTAGCGTGGCCGGGGCACGGCTCATCCAGCCCTCCCGCTGCGGGCTCTGAGGGGGAGGCAAAGGCAGGCCGGGGCACGGAGCAGAGGTCTGCCAGCCTCTGACCCGAGTGCCGCGGGCTGGTGCCAGCTCCGGGCAGCGATGCGCTCCGCTGCGATAACCTGGGAGAGGGCCGGCGGCAGGGACGCGGGTGCCCTGGCTGGGGGACAGCCCCGGCTCGGTGCAGGAGGGGCCGAGTCACAGGCTGGGGTAGCTCAGCAGCTGCACCATCACATTTCTCAGCCTGTTCCAGTCCCCGAGGAGCTGCCAGACTCCTCCTTATTCACCTTAACTCTCTCTTCTTGACTTGCAGAGATGCAGCGATGGAGACCCGGTCGCTGCCAGGCTGGGAGCGGACCCCCCCCGTGCCCTGCACACCGGTGATGCACACACAGCTCTGCCCACGGGGACGCTCACCCCCAGCCCCCCAAAATCACCCCACTGGTGCTGGGGGTCCTGGGAGCAGCTCACCCCCAGCAGACATCTGCCTGCACAAGGCACTTGCCCGCAGGCAGGAGCGGGTGTTGCTTTCTCCCTGCCGGTAGCCGCAACGCTCACTGAGATTTCCAGGCACCCGTGTTCGGGGCTGTCGGGAAGAAGCCGCTTTGATCATCGCTAATTATTGCTCACGGGCTGACAGCACCCGCGTGAGCTCTGCAGCACCCAGCCCACCCCCCAGCGCTGCTGTGTCTGCCCACGGACCCCGGCAGCCCTGTCCCCGCTCCACGGGGCCGCAGCATCGTGCCCAGGGGATTATTCACATCCCAGCGCCCACCCTCCGGGGGGAAAGGCGGAGAGGGCTCCAGGGATGCACCCCAGAGCCCGGGGCATGGCAGGGAGGGGCATCGCCACCTTGAACCCAAGGGGATGGTCCTGTCCCTCCAACGCCGCCTCCTTCTAGATGCTCTTTTTATCTCCCTAAATTGCGAAGGCGCTGCCAGGACCCCAAGTTTCCCCCAAACAACTCAATTCAGCTGAACAGCAGCGAAAGCAGAGAACGCCCACGCCCTGCTTCTCACTCCTGTTTATCTCCAAAGCTTTTTTTCTTCTTTTAAAAAAAAAGAAAACCATGCCTGCCTTTAATCTGGAGGAGTGTTTGCAGCTCGGAAGAGGGCCCGAGCGTGGCAATGGGAGCCAGGGCAGAGGAGGGCAGAGGTTCGCTGCAGTGGCCCCTGGCAGGGCTTAGCTCTGCTTCGGCCGAAACGATGCCAGGGAGAAGAGGCTCCGGGCAGTGGGACGTTTTGATTTGTTTGCTAGCGCGGGAAGCCAGGTGGCAGGAGCAGGCAGGAGCGCTAATGGCTTTCCCAGGCAGCTGATGTTTTGCTTTTCTTTTTATTTTTTTCATATTTCAGATGCTTTAGAGAGAAAAATAGCCCATGCACCATTTGGGAGGGGAGTTCGGTGCCGTGACCCTCCCAGAGCAGGGGGGATCTGGGAAGCTGGGGGGAACCAGGAGGCCCCGGGGAAGGGCTGATCACAGCACGGGGCAGCCGGGCTCGGGCGCCCACCACGGGGCTGCGGGGATGCACCTGGCTGCAGAGGGCACGGGGGGACAGGATCGGGCCCTGCCTTCCCCCCCACCACAGCCGCCCCCACCCCAGAGCTGGCTGCATTTCACTAACAGGGCAGTAGATTTGGGAGGCTCTGTGGTTTAAGAGTGTGAGCATCGTTTGACAGCAATGATAGATGTGCAGTTTTAAAGGCACGCCGGGACAGGGGACGTTCGCCCTGCTCCTCTCCAACGGTCCCTGCTGAGCCGGGAGGGACCCCCAGCAGCGGGGCTCTGTGCACCAGGACCCTCTCCTTGTTTGCTGCCTGATGCAGCTCAGACTGCTGGTTATAATTTATTAATCTCTACATGGGTTTATATTTGGCTCCCAGTGTCTGCAACCCTGTTTGAAGAGAGGTTTGGGTACCAAGCTTACCGAGGAGGAGGAGGAGGAGGAGGAAGAGGAGGAGGAGGAGGAAGAGGTCTGCACTGAGCCCTCAAAGCTGGAGAGGAGAGACCTGGGGCTGGGGGACAGGGTTGGGGACAGCTTTGGGGACAGGCAGAGATGGGGCCCTTGGGTTCAGCACTTTGCAAGAGGGCTCCAAGGCTCCCTGCTCGTAGGAAACATGACGTGAGATTTTCCCCATCCAGGAGCCTCAGTCAATGGGCTGGAATGAACCTGTTCCCTCCTGCTGTTTGTTCAGGAGAGCTGGGAGGCTTCGGAGAGGAGCCAAGTGTTCAAAGGGCCTTTGAAAACATGAATTGAAGGCTCTGAGCAAGGAAATGCTGCGTTTTTTCCTTCTGCTCCTTGGACAGCTGCAGCCAGCGCCTGGCAGCCTTTGGAGCTACCTTGATGCTACGGTGGGGAGAGAAGGGGAGAGGCAGCCGGGTCCCGGCGCGGCACCTTGCTCAGCCTCAAAGCACAGAGCGATCACCACCGGCAAATGTCCTGGGGCTTCCCAAGCCCCTGGCTCCTCCTAAGGTCTGGCAAGGGGCTGGGGGCTGCTGCCACATCCCAGTGGAGCTGCTCTGCCCTGTGATGGCCAAGCGCAGGGGCTCTGGGTTTGGACACCCATCACCCTGGGGAGCAGGGCATGTCCTGTGCCAGGCTGCTGCAGATCGGGGTACGGCAGTCCCACAAACCGAGCTGGGAAGACGTCAGCATCCTGCCAGGTTTGGTCCCGGCACCATGAGATACCCACAGGCAGAACCGAGCGATACCCACACAGCTGTGGGCGAACATCTGCATCGCAAGCCTGGGCACAGGCAATAAATCACAGCGGCAGCAGCGGAGCCTGTGACACCTGATGGGACTTTGTGATCTCTGCAGCTGGTGGCTCCCTCGCTGTCCTCCCGAGTGGATTTGCACTTGGCTGATCTTGTGCAAACTGCTCTCCTGGCTCCTCCGCAAAACCCAGAGGCTCTCAAAGGTTTTTCACTGCAGGCTCATAACCACCCTCCGTTAGCCATGGAGATGTTAGCGGTGTAAAGCATACATCCAGGGACAGGCGAGGGAGTGACTGGATGAGGAAATGCTTCATAATTTCCAGCTCTGTTCCAAATTAAGCACTTTTTCAAACAGATTTTACAGTGCTTGTAACAAGCTCTGACCCGCCTTGTCTCCCAGTGCAGCCCAGGGCACCAGCCACGCTGCAAGGGGAGAGGCACTGGAGCCCATAGACGGAGATTTAAGAAATCTGGCGTCTTGGGTTGGCAGGGAGGGGGATGAGAGCACACACGCTGAGACCATCGGGTACCCAGAGCCACATCTGTGGGGCTGGGAGCCGTGGGATGGGCTGCAGGGACATGTCTGGGTCCGGGTGCTGGGAGGGTTGAGTCCACCCCATAATAACCCGCAGACCCCAAGAGACCAGGCAGTTATTACATGAGGCTCCAGAGCCCCAAAGGCAGCCTGTAATTACGGTGGGACGGGGCAAAGCCTTCCCCAGCCAAACTAGCATTTCCCAGCGCTGGCGGCCGTGCCAAGTCAGCAGCTGGGGAGGGTAAGGGGCAATTTGGGGTTTGCTCTCTCTCCCCCGTGCTCCCCGAAGAGATCTGGAGGCAAACAGGAGCTGCTTGTGGCTACTGCACAGCCCGGCCCCGCTCCTCGATGGGATGGACGAGGAGGACGGGGGCTGCGGGGCTGCTCTGCACAGTGCAAAGGTGGGCATCACTCGGGGGTGGCAGCGGGTCCAGGTAGCATGTCCAGGGCAGGGGACAGAGCAGCAGCAAGGGGACATGGGTGGGGGCCGGGAGCGGGCACCCCCCTCATTTTAGTGCCAAGGCATCTCACCGGTGAAGGCTCTTTTTCGGAGCCCCATGGGGCGGAGAAGCTGGGGCCGGGGCGTGGGACGCGAGCGAGCGGGGCTGCAGCTGGCCACCGATTTCACAACGCCGAATATCCCGCGGGAGGCAGAGGAGGGGAGCAGACAGCGGGCAAGGATTCCCAGCCGAGGGCTGCCTGTCATCCCGTTTCTAGCCAGGGAAAGCCTGGGCTGAGCCCTTGCAGCTCGCTGCACGCAAGGGAAGCTTTGAAGCACCTCCCATGGAAACAGGGTGACCCCAGGAGCCCCGGGAGCATTGGGCCACGCTGACACATGGGAGCCACGGCGAGAGCATCGCCCCGGCAGCCCGCGCCCGAGTCAGAGTTTCCAGCAGAGCCCTGGGGCTCGCTCGGCAGTCGCGCCGTCTCCAAGTGACCGACTCCCTCCAGATTGCCTCAAATCTCGATTCAAGAATGTTGTTTGGGCTGAAGAATGTATCGCTAAAAAAGAAAAAAGGGAAAAGGGAGGCCGGGGTGAGAAGGGAGGTCGAGGGAGGGTTCGCCTTGCCCTTCCGCGCTGACCTTTGCGTTTTTGGAGAGGAGGCTGCAGCCGCCCGGTGCAGGCATTTGCCAGATGTTGAGCATGTTCCCTGCACTCGGCTCGGCCGAGGCTGAGCCCAAAGGGACCCGCCGCTCCCTGCTCCCCCCAAACCCACTGCCTGCACCCCCGAGGACCTCCCCGCACCGCAGTTACTCCATTTCCCTGCCTGCCTTTCCCCTGCCTGCTCGTACTGCGGCCGTCCTCGGAAATCGGGTGGGGGCTTCCAGGTGAGGTTGGTTTTGGCAGAGCCCTTTGACAAGGAGCAGCGCAGCCCTGGGGGGGGCCATCGGAGACGATAACTGCTCTGAAAGCCATGGGGCTGCTCCCCCAGGCCCAGGGGAGCCCAAGCCGCCCCGCAGACACCAGCGCTCTCGCTCCGGAGCATTGCTAGAGGAAGGAGAGGGCTCCCTGCATGGCACGGAGGGTTGGAGCGATGCAGAGATACCTGGAGAAGGGCACTCGCTGCCTGTGCCTGCACGAGGACTCCCTGTGATTTACAGAGGCTGGAAAGAGCCAGGACTAGCGAGGAAGAGGAGGTTTGGTTGCAAATATCCAGAAAGACCGTGCAAAGCTGGGAGCCGTGGACCTCCGAGGTCTGGCTCCAGAGCCGTTCTGCTCAGGTGTTTGCAGCACGAGCCTGGTCAGGAGGCCTGATGCAAAGAAGGGGCTCTGGATCGAGGCTTCATGGGTCCCTCCACCACGCAGGCTCTGCAGGCGATGCCCCACACGTTTCCACCCACCCCGCCTGAGCAAGGTTGGAGATGCCGAGGGACAAGGTCTCCTTGGCTCCTGCTTGGACTCTTGTCACTGGAGTCCCTTAAAAGAGCAGCTGGGACCTTCACCCTTCAGGGCTCTGCCTTTAAAGGCAAGGTCTAGGAAGGGACGTGCAGGACCTGCCAGGCAGCCAGGGCAGGGCATGGTGCGACTGCTGCACAAGCAGCCCTGTCCTCGAGCACCCTGAGCCCAGCGGGACGGGTAACCCCCTCCCAGGACGAGGAGGGCCATGGAAATTAAAGAAAAATAGCATGAGTGGGAGGACAGAGCAGCCAACAGCTCCAGCAGAGCTGAAACTTCTTGGAAATGTGGAAGAGGCAGAAATAACATTTCCATGAGTAAAAAGGGAAGCTGCTCAGAAGTAGCCGTGCTTCTGACAGTCGCTGTTTTTGGATGCCCGCGGTACGTTTAACAGTTCCCCCTTCATCCAGGCAGAACGAGCTTTAGCCTTAGCACAGGCACCAGGGAGTTTTGTTTCTTTGTTATGCTGTGAAGCATTCGGTCCCCGTGCCAAAAGCATCCTGACAAACTTGCATCCATCTGCAGAGAAGACAGCGCTCCCGGCTCCGAGTGCAGGTTTTGCAAATTAAAGGCAAACTCCGGGCCAGATTCGGTGGTTTCAGATACAAAGCTCAAGAGCATTTGATCAAAACAACTGGAACAAACCCAACCAAAACAGACACTGTTCAGATCACTTTGGTTTAGAAAACCAAAGCAAACCAATACAGCTATCTGTCTGGGCCTGATGAGATGCAGACTGCAACCGTTGGAGTGACTGCTCCGGATGAGATTATGCAGCGATAGGGACCATTGGCTTCGAGCAAGCAGGACAGCTTGTTCCCAGCTCCTGTCACCAGTTCAGGGCTTGCTTTGAACTGTCAGCAATAGGGAAGAGGTGTTTATAGGAGGAGATGTTGAAAAAGTTTCATGGAAGTCACTTGGGAACCGAGAGGAGCTGTTTTGCATTGGCCTGAAATGAGCAGTAGCACTGAGGTCTTATCAGCGCCCACCTCGCGCCTGGCAAACAGGCCAAGCAAGAGAGGCCTGCTCGGGGCTCGGGAGATGCTGGCCACCTGCAGCATGAGATTTCAAGGCTGGATGGAGAAAAAAAAAGACATGTGCTTCTTTAGACGGTAAATTTTCACTTCCCTGAGATAGTCCTAAACTGGTCAGGGTGAGATTCAGCAGAAAGTCCTGGCAGCTGTGGGGAACACACAAACTGAGTTTAAGCATGTCGTTATTTTCTGGTTGAGGCTGGGAAAGGGGGATGTGGCCATGGGGAATGGCACCATTCGGAGCCAGCTCACGCGGGGGGGAGCTCCTCAGCACCCCCCGGGCACCACCAGCCCCAGCACCCACAGCGGGAGCCGACCCCAGCGGCTGCACGTCCTGGGTCATGAATGTTCTTACCTTCAGAAGGCGGAGGGACCACGCTCCTTACCTAACCTGGCTGGGGACAATCTGCTTTTCCAGAAAAACATCCAAGTCCTGCGAAAGCCTCCGAGCTGCTGGCCACCAGGACACCTCGAGCTGCCAGAGATGTGATGCTGGTTGACACCAGCCGAGCAGCAGATGTTACTGGCTGCCACCACCCTCCCCACCATTCTCCCTGGAACTGAGCTCCCTGGCAGCGGGAACAAATCCCTCCAAGCGGGGTTATTCTCCGCATCAGCCCACAGCCTCGAGCCACCTCCCTGCCCGTGGTGAGAGCCCTTCTCCAGCTGCCCCGCGCCACTGCAAGCTGCCACAGCAATGCTCAACGGGAAGAAGAGATGCTACCAGCCGAATGAAAGCCTCCACCCCGCTTTACTTGGGTTTTACCTCCTTTTAGGCAGCGCTACCCCCCCCTCCGTCTTCTTTTCCCACTCAAAGGCAAGGCTTTCTCTGAATCCTCTCTCTCCTTGCAACTCCCAGCCCCATGCTGCGGTACAGCGAGCTGTGCTTTCCAGGCACACTCTTCCTTCCCAAATAGACCGGCTTTCTGGCAAAGTCCCCACTGTACAGCGTGTCCCTCGCAACCGCGGCCGCCAGCCACCCCGCACATTCCTCCTCCTTACAACAAGGACCCCAGAGCGATAAGGATCTTTGCTCCCCAGGGGAAGAGGATGTTTTGGCTGGGAAATTACGATGGAAAGCAAGGAAAAAGCAAGCCTGGAGGGAGTCTGGCACCTGCTGAGCTTCACTAAGTAATTCCAGGCTCCTGGGAGGACCTGGGCGTGCTGCTGGGATGGCGATGGGCGGTCGGGGCTCCTCCTTTCCTTTCCTTGATGGAGGAAATGCTTCGACAGCCCTGGAAGAGCTGTCTCCAAAGTTGAAGTGCACAGAGAGCCAGGATGGGGACCGGGGGGCTCTGACAGCGCCCGCCGCTCCCCGCTTTGCAGGGCCCCCCAGGGCAGGGCTGGCACTGGGAGGCGATGAGCCTCAGGGCAGGGAGAGCTGCGAGCTCTCCTGCCTCTGCCCGCCCACGGGTCAGCCTGGGCTCCCTGCCCCGTCCCCCCGCACCCACCCCAGGGCAGCCCTGGGGGGACACCCCCATCCTGGGTGGATGGACACAGCCTGCAGAAATGCCAGCTTGGCATCTCTCTCCTGCCAAGCCGACGGCAAATTCCTGCTGTCACAGTGGCCCTTTGGTAGGCAATTTATTTACCTTGGATGCTGCAGCCTTATCGTTCATGGAAATGTTTATCCTAAATATTTAATAGCAGGACTGCATAAACTGAGGCTTCCTGCAGTCGGAGCAGGCACTAACATCCCTTCCCCTGGTACTGCAAAAGTTAAAGATACTTTCTCGCTTCTCCCTAGGGATCACATCCTCAGCGCCTCAAAATCAGATATTTTTTAATCTGGCCAGAGGCCTCCTCATCGCTTCCTGATGAGAAACGCAGGAGACCTAACAACAGCCCTTTTAAAAACAACATCCCCGATTCCACTAACTCGTTAAACAGAGAGAGCCTGAAAAGTGCCAACACTCCTATGAGAAAAGACGGGAGAGAGAGAGAGAGAGAGGGAGGAAAGAAAAAGCAGGTTATTTATAACGCCAGGCAGCATTAGGGTCTCTTCAGTCTCTCCTGCAAACTGGCTGCTGCTGGGAGGTCACTCCCAAAAAACCTGCTGAGCCCGTGACCTGCAAGCACAATATTTGATCTGGGATCTAGGGCGGGCACCAGCCTTTGCAACTCGGGAGACACACTCACATGCTGCTTGACACACGGGAGATCCCAGAGAAGAGCAGCGAGGCTTTGGAAAGGAGGCTCTTAGCTTGGTAAGTCCATCTCTATATTTATTATGATTTTTTTTTTTTTTAAACCTGATTTCCATACCCTTGCCTCGGCGGGCGGGCGGCTGCCACGCAAAGCACATGCCAGCGACACGGGTGGCACAGCTTGAAAGCCAGCGCTCCCGAGCCGCTGCGGCGGGGAAGCCCTCTCCTGCTACCCACGTCTCTTGCCCCTCTGGCAGCTCCTTGCCCACTTGGCCAGGAGCTGGCCACCTACAGCCATCGACACCCAGGCGCGGGCAGCGCCTGCTCGCTGCCCCCCTGCCCGGCACAGCTCTGCCCGTCCCATCTGCCGGGGTGCAGGGGAAGGGGGAGCTGGGTTCACGCCTGGCACAGCAGCAATGGGCCAAGTCCATGGATGGCCACAGACCGTGAAGCCCCTCGCTCCAGAACCTGCTCCCTCTCGGGGCGAGGAGCTGACCCCAATAGCCCGGCAGCCTCTGGCACGGGAGCACGGGCACCGGGAGGTGACACGGATCTCATGGCCGGCACACTCAGCTCAGACCCCACCCCAAAACCAGGGCTGAAGCCCACCGGGGAGGGGAGAAGCAACCTTCAAACGAAGCGGGGGGCAGCGGTGTCTGCTGAGGACAGGCTCCGGGGTTACCAGTATGTTGAAGGGGGGCACTGGGAAAGGTGGAGGGACCCCACGGACCGGTCCTGCCCCGCACAGAGGGGCCCCCCGGGAAGGGGCTGCCAAGCGGCTCTGCATGGGTGGAGAAGCCCCTGCGCAGAGCAGGGCGGCTCTGGTATTTCAGCAGGCAGAGTGCCCGGGAGCAGGAGGGAGGAGGAGAAGAAACTCCTCTGCGACTGCCAAGCTCCCCCGTTGCACACAGCATCCCGGAGGACCACGTCGCATCTGCCCCTCGGCTGCACGAGCATGCGGAGGGGGAAGGAGGGAGAGAAGGAGAAAGCGAGGGAGCCATGCCTGCCTGCCGCCACCTCAATCCCTCTTTTCTTCCAGCGGGAGCAGCCTGCCAGGGTGCCTCGGTGGCAGGGCAGCCGCTGCCTCGGAGCAAACTGTGCCCTCTTTGTCTGCCAGGCGAGGCATCCCCTTCTCGCTGCGGGGTGGGGACACGGCGAGCTTTCATCGGGTGACGCCACGGCCACCCCGGCACGGCGAGGAGGGACACTGGCCCGTGCTTGCACATTGCCCACGCCACGGCTGCCGGAGCGGAGCTGGCAGCGATGCGCCAGCAGCCCCACAGCTCTGCGCTCCCAGCCACAGCTCTGGGAGCCAGCAGGCAGGAGCGACGCCTCTCCCTCTCCGAACGGTGCGGCCCCGCGTATTTCCTGGAGGCATTTCAAGCTGCCTCGCTCCAGGCCGCTCTGCCTGCTCCTTCAGCACCGGGACGAGGAGTCGGGATGAACGGCCGTAGCTGGAGTCCTGCCGCCAGCGCCACGGCGTGCCAGCCCGCTGCCCTGGGCACGGGGTGGCTGCGAAGCCCATGGCAAGCCAAGGGGCTCGGGGCAGGTTTGCCTTGCTCTGAGCCCTCTGCCCTGCTCTCTCCTGGATGTCAGCCCTCGGCAGGCTGAATTTCACAACCAGGGTCCAAGCGCTAGGTCTGGTGATGGCTCCTTCTCTCGCTGGTCACGCTGGCCTCGAGGGGCTGGCAGATGCTGCCCCTTTTCAGGGCCGAGCCCAGGAAATCTAAGCTTGAAAGTGGTTTCATTTCAAAAATAAGCCAGAACTTGTTTACCAGGATTTACATCAGTCCCGAGCAGCGTGAGCATCCTGCGTTTCTGTGGGGGAAGGGAGAGCTGGATGAAACCCACAGCGAATCATGTCGCCAGCCAGTGTAGCATAAATATAGCTCCCTCGAAAATTGCCTTGAGCTCCATCAACCTGTTCTCGCAGCTACCGCTCTCCTCCGCTTGGCCGGAGAGCGGCCGAGCCCCTTCTCCTCCCTCCTGTGCAGAGCCAGCGCAGGCGAATCCCAGGCGCCTCGGGGCAGAGCTGCGTGTCCTCACGCAAGTTCGGACCACGTGCCCTTATCTCCATCCTCGACTCAGCTGTAACAGAAACACCCATAAGTAAAGATTTTGCAAGCAAATATCCACTGGGAAGGAGGTTTCTAGCAGGCCTGAGGTGAAAAGGGGGAAGATAGGTAGCTGCAAACAGGGGACATGTCTGCAGCCACATTTTTTTGGGTAGGATTCACTCAGGTCCCCTGGTTCTCCAGCTCTGCTGCCAAGTGCCACCAACCCCAGGCAGGGCTGCAACCACATCCAGCCCCGCTGGATTCCCAGGCCGCGGGGTGCAGCTCGCCTGCCGCTAGCCCTTACATCAGGCCTGACACCGCTGATGGTTTCCCCCCCATTTCTTCCCCAGCAGGTCCCTCCAGCATCAGCACCATGCGTTGGGCCGCCGTCCTGATCATCGCTGGGCTCTGCGGAGCCTCCCTGGGCCAGTACAATGAAGAAGAAGACATGGCTTGGTTACAGTACTACATGCGGCAGTCCCGTATGTCCTCCTATAACTACATGCCCTACTACGAGGATGAGAACACCCCTTACGTGTACTCTTACCTCCCAGCTCCAGACACGGAGGCAGAGCCCGGCCCCGAACCTCAGCAAGCCCCTTCCTGGCAATGTCCCCAAGAGTGTGATTGCCCCCCTAACTTCTCGTCAGCCATGTACTGTGACACCCGTAACCTGAGGTACCTGCCCTTCGTGCCTTCCCGGATGAAATACGTCTACTTCCAGAACAACCAGATCGCCGCCATCCAAGAGGGAGCTTTTGACAACGCCACGGATCTGGAATGGCTCGCACTGCACAACAACCAGATCACCAGTGAGAAGATGGGCAAGAGGGTCTTTGCCAAGCTCAAAAGCCTGGAGAGGTTGTACATGAACAACAACAACCTAACCAAGATGCCCAGCCCCTTGCCCCGGTCCCTGAGAGAGCTCCACTTGTCTTACAATCAGATCTCCAAGGTCCCCTCCAACGCTCTGGAGGGTCTGGAGAACCTCACAGCCCTGTACCTCAGCCACAACTACATTTTTGAGATGGGAGCATCCCTCAAAGGGCTCAAGTCCTTGATCCTTGCTGATCTGAGCTACAACCACCTCAGGAAAGTCCCTGATGGGCTCCCAATGGCTTTGGAACAGCTCTACCTAGAGTACAACTACATCAACACCATCCCTGATGACTATTTCAAGGTCTCTCCCAAGCTGCTCTATGTACGGATGTCCCACAACAGCCTGACAAATCAGGGTCTCTCTACCAACACTTTCAACAGCAGCAGCATCCTCGAGCTGGACCTCTCTTACAACAGGCTCCAGAAGATCCCCCGGGTCAACACCAACCTCGAGAACCTCTACCTTCAAGGGAACCAAATCAACGGTGAGCAGAAAGGCATCAACCAAAGTGCGGTGGTGCAGGGGATGGTGGTGCAATAGAGGGAGGGGGAGATGGGGACGCAGAACCCGTGCCTCCCTGTGGGAGACCAGCCGGGGTGACGGTTTGAGCAGAAAGCTGGAATCTGGGAGACTTCTAGGTGGCCCTGGGCAAGTCAGGAATAGGGCCCGTTGTGTCCCAACACACCTGGAGCCGAGAAGCTCCCAGCTCTGAACGCTCCCGTGCGATCCACGGAGCCATTGCGCTGGTTTTACTGAGCACTTACCAGAAGCCTGAGCATCTTCTGGTTAGAGATGCCAGAAACCAGCTGTCGGTAGAAGCTGATGCGCAGCCTGGGGAGGGGACTACGGCTTTAGTCCGGCATTGCACACAGATCACCCAGAGAGCGGACAGAGGTGGGGGGTCCCCAGAGCCCCGGTCACCGCGCGTGGGAACACGTGTCACCCTGGCCAGCACTAACACAGGGGACAGGGACGTACCCCGCGGTCTGCAGCGCTCGGGGCCAGCACAGCCCCCTTCTCCAGCCCCTTCTGCCCACCTCCCTCCCTGCCTCGCAGGGCACTGGCACAGCCCGGGCACAGCCCATGGCCCCAGAGCCCCCAGGGGTCGTGGTCTGCAGCCAGGCACATCCCTGCTGGGGCTGGGACAGACGGGAGCTCTCAGTTATTAGAGCCATCAATGCAGCATCTTCTGCCAGGACTAAAATCCACTCCACTTAATACGCAAATAAATAAAAGGAACAGATTGTTCTGAGGCTGCTATTTATAAAAATAAGCCAGAAAAAAAATAAACCAAGCAATCTCCTGGAAAAATCCAGGCTTGCTCCTCTCACCTGCCAGGCCCCGAGGGCAGGACCCTCCTGGAGCGGTGCTGGAGCCCCTGAGCAAGCCTGGGACGGGGCCGGGATGTGTCAGTGCAGGCATCAGCTGTTGCAGAGAAAACACACAACCCCGCACCGGGGAACCGACAGAAACACAAAAACAAGAACAGATTCCCAAATGTTTGCTTTCAAAATTTGTAGCTGCTAATGTCTGCCCACAAATGCCACGAAACCACCGCGGAGCTGTTCAGGCTTTGCAGCAGTTTTTCCTCCAGCTGCGGGTTTTGCCGCTGACCTTTGGAGCATCCCCAGGAGCGAGGGGCTGCGGGTCCAGGCGCCCAGCGCCGACCTCTCTGGGGGGCACATCTTACCCATGGGCCATCAGGGCCGGGGTCGCGCCCCTCCAGCCCCAGCGGGAGGCCCCCGCTTGCCTCCCCGCAGGGCCGGCAGCCCCCCAGGCCCCCGGGCTGTGGGCGCGGGGGTCCCCCGCACCCCGCTGCCTTTCCCGGCAGCATCCCGGCCTGGAGCTTTGCTGCCCTCTAGTCGCTCGCTTCTCCCCCAAACTCTGCACAGAGTTTTTGGAGTTTGCTCCAGCTCCTCTCCCCAAACCCAGCCCAGGGTGGCCCGGAGCTTCCCTGCCCGCTGCTGGCAGCGGCGGTGGCGGATGAACGGGGCGGGGATGTCCGCAGGCAGGGGATGGGGATGTCCGCAGGCAGGGGATGGGGACAGGGATGTCCTCCCTCCCGACACGCTGCCTGGGCAGCCCCGCAGTGGCCGGGGGAGCCGGGGGCTGGAAGCTGCAAAGGCAATTCCCCAAAAAAGCAATGTTTCACCTGACTCCACCCGGCTTTTTCCCTACGAGCGCTGCAGCCAGGCTGGGCAAAGGCAGCCGAGGGCAGGCGCTGCTGCCGCTTCCGAACCCTGGGATAGGCACAAACTCACAGGCCCCTTCTGACTGCAGCAGTTCCTCTTTTAGCTTAAGAGCAGAGGGTATCGAGTCCCAATTTGCAGAAATAATGGGTGATTTGGGAGGGGGGGGGGGTCATTTTTTCGCTGCCCATCTTAACATAAAGCAGCTCTCAGAGGTCAGTACCCATAGACCCGTCTCCAGAGCAGCCCCCCTTGACATTTCCCACGTTGCTCCCCAAGATCAGTCACATCACAAAGGTTGGATCGGGCCGGGGCCAAAGCCGGTGCTCAGCTCTCTCCTCTCCCCCCGCAGAGTTCTCCATCAGCAGCTTCTGCACCGTGGTGGACGTCATGAACTACTCCAGGCTCCAGGTCCTGCGGCTCGACGGGAACGAGATCAAGCGAAACGCAGTGCCCCCCGACGCCCCGCTGTGCCTGCGGCGTGCCACCATCATCGAGATCTAGCCTGGCGCCCGCCCGGCCCCCTCCCCAGCCTCAGGACTTGGCTCCCCCGTGCCCGGGGAGACACTCACCCCGTTTTAACGCAGCTTGACAGTTTGACTTGGCTTCCGCAATAGTGCAATAAGGGTGCTCCAACACCAGCCCACGCGGGCGGGCAGGATCCATTCGTCCCCAAACGCTCCCGCTTTCCGGCTCTCCGGCCACGCAGGGTGGGACAGGTCCCAGCACGGTTCCCCCTCTGACCCCACCACAGCCACCCCCATTCCCCTTCTCCCCTGGTTTTGGGTGGGATGCGGCGGGGACGGGGCAGAGCTCATCCCACCTCCGAAACACGGCAGCGAGCACCTGACCCCAGCGGGAGGGTTTCAGGCGTGGGTCCTGCAGAACCAGCAGATCTCAAACGACTCCCCCTGGGCCAGGTGCCAGCATCACCAGGGGATGGGAGCTGCACGAGTAAAGGGTTAAAGATTTCCTGGCTGCCAGCATCCCTCAGTCTGGGATGGGGAAGAGCAAACCCACTCTTCCCCCTCCATTTTTTCCCCCCTTCCATCAGCCTCCTGCTCCAGAGATAGAGCTAACGGGAGAGAAACCGTTCCTGCCGCTGCCGAGCGGCTGCCAGCTGCTTAGGTCAGAGGGAAACACCCTGAGAAACAGCCTGCCCACGGCCCTGGCCGAGGGGGGTCCCCCATCTTCCTCCCAGACCAGTGGTCCAGGGCAGGACCGGGGGCGAGGGATGGGGCAGCTGCCGGCTGCCCGGGGAGCCCCCGCACGCCAGCTCCATCCCACCCCCCGGCTGGGCTCCGAGCCCCTCCCTGCCCAGGCGACCGGGGCTCCCATTTAAAAAAAGAAAAAAAAAAAATCGCAGTGCCATGTGCAACTGCAGCGCGTTTGAATTCGCCAAAAGCCGTCCAAGCAACCAAGTTGGGTGGTTTTGGTTTAGTTTGAGACCCAAAGGGGCAGCTGAGCTTTGGAGATGACCTGCAAAGCTGAAGAGGTCATCCAGACCCTCCGCATTTAAACTGCATGCTAACACTATAGAAACAAAAACCCAAAAAAACCTGTGCTATCACCAACGCATGAACTGTAGATATCATACCGACGAATAAAGCCCTTTCTGTAACTGCACGAAGCGTGTCCCCAAACGCAGAGCCCAGGGCCTGAGCGTCCGGGCTGCTCTGCGCACTGCGGCCTCCCCTCTCGCAGACCGGCTCCATAACCCGGGCGGGATTTGCCGTCTAGCGGCTGTACCAGACGTGTGCATACGCCGCCTTCCCCGCACCGAGGAGCTGCCGCTCCAGCACATCCCAGCTGGGGTCCAGGCAAGGACATTTATAGAAGGAAAAAACACACATGGAAAAGTGACAGTTGACAAGGGATCCCAAAGGAAGGGATGGCGGTGCCACTGGCACAGCACTTCCAGTCGTTATTTTCCGGATGCTTTCATGTTCTCCAGTCTTCAGCCTTGCTTATTTTTAACAACTAGGCTGGAGGGTGCTTAAAAAAAATTTCACATGGGCTGGATTTTTACAGCTGAGGAGCTGCACAGAAAGTGCCATTCCCAGCCTGCCGGCCTCTCCCCAGCACACCGGGGGCTCGCTTGGCCCTGGGCTGGTGCCAGCCGGGGAGGGGGTGGGTGTCCCCGCCGGCCTTCCCCAAAGAGCCCTGGTCCCCAGCTCTGGCCAGGGGCAGCCGCCCAGCTCCAGCCAAGGCTCTTGCAGAAGCCAGGCAGGAGGAGAGGCAAGAAGACCCCACTTCACCCCCTTCCCCGTCCCCTCCTACATCCCAGGGCAGCAAAGGGACGTGCAAGTCCTCACCGTGACCTCCCACAGCCAAACCCCGCTCCCTGCGGAGATGCAAATCCTCCTGGAGGCACCAGGACCCCGAACCAAGGGGACCCCACTGCACGCCCGGCTGGCTGAGGACCCCAGGGCTGTCACTAGATGTCGGCGTTGCCCGTCACACGTGGTCCTGCCCAGGCTGGAGGGGTGGCCCTGGCTTTCCTTCCCCAAGGCCATGTCCCCAGAGAGCAGCACCCAGGTTCGGGAGCTGCCCTGCACCCAGGTTCGGGAGCTGCCCTGCACCCAGGGGTGCCCACCACAGCCGGTACTTGCTTGGGCAAGGCTGGGCTGAGGCACAGGGTGAAACCCAGCTCCACCCAGGGAAAAGAGGGCTCAGAGGGAGGCAAACCTGCCCCTGAGACAGCGAGGGGCGAGCGATGCTGACGCTGGGCTCCCTCGAAGGCTGGCAGCGGGGGGAGTGGGGTCTGCGGAGAGGGAGGATACCCCAAACCTCCACGGAGACGCAGCCTGTCGGCTCCAACGCGGGTGCCTGTTGGCAGCTGGGACCGGCTCAGATCTTTCTGCCATCAGCCCCCAGGACAAGTGCCACAGCCCATCCTCCTCCTCCCTGTGGCAGCATCCAGCAGGCCAGGCAGGAGGGGGACAGGGACAGGACTACAAGCACCGGAGCCCACGCCATGTCTCCATGCTCTTTAGGAGCAGCAGGGGAGGACGTTTGCAGCACCCACCTATGAACCAGTCGAGCACCACGCTCCTCCCCATGCTCGGAGCTGCCCAGGCACCAGCACACACCGCTCCTTGTTCCCAGGCCAGGTTTTTGCCTCGGAGCATCCGCAGCCCTTCCCAAATCAACACCAGCCTGCGGGATCCAAAGAGGCTGGGGGTGCAGGAGGTGTCTGTAGGGAGGCCCCAGCCCATCACCTTGAGGGGGACCTGGCAGCAGGATCTGGTGGCAGCAGAGCAAAACCCAGGAGAAGCAGCACCCAACACTGCCTCCAGCAGCTGCTTTATCCCCGGAGGGCGACTGGGATTGCTGATTTACACCAGCTGGGGCACTGGCTCTGCATCCCGCAGGGGTGGAGGTGAGGGGGCAGGGGGTCAGGGCAACCCACCGCCTTTCTTCTCCCCCTCCCCAAAAAAAGGGGGAGACCCCATTGGTCCTGGGCGAGCCCAGGGGCACCCAATCACCGCCCTGTTGTTGTGGTGGGGATAGCAGGGATGGGGGCTTGGCCCCCTCCTCATCCCCATCCTCCTCCTGTTGCTGGGAGGAGGTGCCGGGTCGGGGGCCCCAGCAGCCCTATCCCACCGGGGAGGAGGAGGGGGGAGCGCAGGGCTTTGTCCAGATCCACAGAGAAGCCCAAAGGAGGGGGAAACCCCAAACCAACCAAGAAATAGCTCCCCCGGCCCCGCTGGAGGCGTGCTCTGCGTGCAGGGGCTCTGGGGGCTGCTGCAGGAGGCACCGGCAGCTGCAGCCCCGCAGCCGGGCTGCGGGCTCCTCCTGAGGGCTCTCCTTGGGTGGGACGGCGAAGAGACCCCGCTGCTCCTGCCAGACCCGCTGCCCCCCGCCATCACCCCGTGTCCGCAGAGGCCACGGGCGTTGGACCTGGGCACCCGCCTTGGGGCTGGCCCTGCACGAGACCCTAAAATCCAGCGGCTCCCGCGGGGTGCGCCGTGCGGACGGGCAGGATTTCCCCAGAGCTCCCCTGAAAACCCCCAGATTTCATCTCTGCTTCTTTCCAGCCTCTGCTCCCAGATTCTCTTCCCCTCCTCGCTTATTTTTCCCCACCTTCATCAACACAAACACTTCCTGGGCTGTTTGCAAACATCCCTTGGGAGGATGTTTCCCCAGGAAGTGCAGGATTTGGGTTTAAAAACAATCCCTCAAAATATTTTCCTTTGGCAACGTACACAAGAAAGCAGCGAGGCAGCAGGCGCGTCTGAGCCGAACGCGGCTGGAGGAGCCCGGGGCGGGCAGAGCCGCCCCCGCTGCGGGACGTGAGCTCCGGCCACGGCCCCGGCCCTGTGCTTCAAATTCGGCGTGCGAGCGTTTGCAGAGCCGGCGTGAGTCACGGCCCAGGGAAGTGTCACCCGGCGTCACGGCCTTCGGCGCTTCCCTTTGCTCAATTCTTCTCGGACTTAACCTAAAACCTTTATTGAGCGGAGGAGTTGCGAGCACAAAAGGATCGGTGGCCAGGTCACGGCTGCTGCCACCACACTTGGCCATCTGCAGGCGTGCTCGCAATGTGACGAGCAATAAAAGTTGATTATTAATAAGCTGTTTGGATCCGGGCTGCGGCAGCTGCGACGTTGCTGGGAAGAGATAAGAAAACTGCGGAGGCAGCAGGAAAAGAGGCTGGGGAGGGGCCTGGCACGGCGCCGGCGGGGATCGCCAGGACCCCTCGCCTCCCCGGCATCGCTCGGGGAGGAGCCGGGGTCCCATTTCACAGAGGAGCAGACTGAGGCTTGGAGGAACGGGGTGGGGGTCCTGCTCTCGCAGCTCCACATCAGGACTAAAATGGAGATGGGATTTCGGTGCTTGGGATTTTGGGTCTCAGGATCGTGGGTCTCTCCACCCGGCTCCAGGAGGATGCGTAGCTTGGGGGCTAGAGCAGCTTGTGGGGGTCAGTCCCCCCCAAGGAACCAAACGCTTTTGGGGGGACCACTGGGCAAAGGCGGTCCCGCTCCCCGCACGCCCCCAGCAGTGTTTGGGCACGGGGAGAGGGACGGGCAGGAAATTCCCAATCTGTTCAGCTCCCATTCTTGCCTCCCCTTTTGTTTCACTCGCCATCTGTCCCGCAGCCCGCACGCCCCGCGCTCCCGCTGCACGTGCTGTAAATATCAAGACGGGCTTTGTCTCTGCTTCCAAAGGCAGCGCGGACCCCGCGCCCCGGCCGCGGCCCCCAGCGCTCCCCAGCAGCGCCTGCTGCCAGCCTTAAAGCTGCTGGGGGCTGGCACGGCCACGGGGGCTTTCTGTGCCGGCCGGCTCGCGCTCGGGGGTCTGGGTTTGGGGGGACAGGCTCAGCATCGCCCTCCTCCCTCCTCCCGCCCCAGCAGGTTTTCGGGTCAGCGCTGAGAGGGGCTGCGCTGCTCTGACACCGCAGCCATCGGTGGGATCCAGGAGCACAGCCTTGGGGCTGGAGCTGAACCCCATCACCAAAGCCACTCCAAAGGGGAAAAGGAAGAAAAAGGAAAGCTCAGCGCCCCGCACGCTGGCAGAGCTCGGCAGAGACCCCCGGCAGCCTCTGCATCCCTGGGCTGAGCCCCGCGGCGGTGCCACGGCCTGCGCTGAGCGGACGGAGGGGAATTTGCCGGGGCAGATCCCAGCCGATCCCTCGGCAGAGCCCCCGCGGGGCCGGGCGCGGGGCGACGAGCCCTCGCGCTTCACGGGAGCACCGCGGCCGGCGTCTCAGCCCGATCCAGACCTGAAACTCGCAACAAAGCAGCGAACGCATCAGCAAGGGCAGCTGCTCCGCTCCAGCCCCGTCCTTCCCCTTTTCTGTTTTATCCGGTGCTATAATAGAAATAAACTCCCTGGTAAAAGGGCATTGTCAGAGGGAAAATGGGCCTCGCCCTTCGTCTGGCAGCTGGGAACGCCGGGGACGCGCAGGGCTTAGGGATATTGTTGCCTGCAGCTGGTTCCCAGTAAGACATTTCCCAGCGGTTCCCCCAAGGAGCGGGTGTTGCATTCACGCGGGTGTTGCATTCACACGGGCGGTGTTGCGTCCCTGCAGCAGCAACACCCAGAGCTGCCCCTTCCCCGTGGGGCCGGGCACCGCTGTGCCAGGCGCAGGGACACCCGCAGGGACGAGCGGCCTTTGCAGAGGGGCCGGGGCAGGCACCGACCCCGCGAGGGACGCCCTGACACATCCCGACACGAGCTGGCGGGTCCTGGGGCGCAGACCCCAGCGTCACCCGTAAATCCTTCTCCTGCCTTGTTACCGCCGGCTGGGACTGCTCCGTAGCGGTAGTAGCCACGGGCAAAGCTGGGACGTGGCCCGCAAGAGTCCTGGGTCAGTGCCACCGGTGTGGAGATGTGGCAGAGCGGGGAGCCCCATGAGCCCTCCTCCCGCCTGCAGCACTCCCCGGAGCTGGGAAACGCGCTCCCCCGGGCACGCAGGGCTCATCCCAGCTCCAGGCTGGGCCCGGGGATGCGGCTCTGTGGAAAGCAGATGACGAGCAAAGCAAGCGGCTCAAAGCCCTGAACAAAACCCAGGCAGCTGGGGAGACTCGCCCGCCCACCCCGCTGGAACCTGCCCCGGGCCCCGCGCTCCCGTCCCAGACACAGGCACTGCTCCACCGGGAAGCACAAACTGCCCCGGGGCAGCGAACGCAGCCTCTGGCTGCTCCCACCGTCCCAGCTGCCTGGGCCCTGCCCTCACCTTGCTGCTACCGCCAGGGCATGGCACCTCTTCTCGGGGACAGGGGCACAGCATCACCTGGGGACAGGGACACAGCAACCCTTGGGGACAGGGGCACAGCAACCCTTGGGGAAAGGGGCACAGCAACCCTTGGGGAAAGGGGCACAGCATCCCTTGGGGACAGGGGCACAGCAACCCTTGGGGAAAGGGGCACAGCATCCCTTGGGGACAGGGGCACGGCAACCCTTGGGGACAGGGACACAGCATCCCTTGGGGACAGGGACACAGCAACCCTTGGGGACAGGGGCACAGCATCCCTTGGGGACAGGGACACAGCAACCCTTGGGGACAGGGACACGGCATCCCTTGGGGACAGGGACACGGCATCCCTCGGAGGTGGCAGGGCACGCTGTCGCTGCGTGGCGAGGCAGCCTGGGCTCCCGGAGGGACGCACCCCGCCAGCATCAGCACAGAGCGCGTCAGGGCACCTCACTCTGCCCGGCGAGCTCGCGGGGTGCGGCGTGGGGACGGCACGGCGGGGGGAGGACAGAGGGGGTTCAGCACCGGGTTGCCCAACACCAACAGACTCCTCAAATAACAATAATTACTATTATAATATTTAATAAGAATCGTATGCAAACCCGCCGGCAAGCCGAGCGAGCTCTGCCCCGACCCGTGCAGCGCAGAGGCCTCTTCCCGACTCTCAGCCCTTCTCTGGGAAACAAAAGGTGCAAAGTTTAGTGGTGCATGAAAGGAGAAACAAAACCGCGGCCCCGGCTTGGCCCCGGCCCCGCCGCGGCCCCCCCGCCGCCCCACCAGACAGATGGCAACAGTTGTCCCCGCGCACCAGTTGCTCGCTGCCGCCAACAAACCCCTTTTATCCCCCAACAGGTCGTAAATGAGAGCGTCGGAGCTGGCCCCCGCGCAGGGGAGCAGCCGCTGCGGAGGGGGCCGGGACGGGGACGGGGATGGGGACGGGGATGGGGACGGGGACAGCTCTCCCCTTGGGATGCTTGGTGGAAAATAAAAAAAGCGGCTCCTCTCCCCTGCCCATCTGCCCCAGTCTCAAGCCACTCGCCCAGGCGCTCGCAGCAGGGGGGCGGCCGGGGTGAGTCGGCCCCCAGGACCCCCGAGCCCCTCGGTGACGCCCCAGGGGCAGGGAGGCCTGGGGACCCACTGCAGGGCCAGCACGGGCTGTCCCTCTCCAGACCCCACTTTTGTCCCATTCGAGCTGCTCCCCTCGCTGGGGATGACCCCTGCCAGGGCCGTGGGATGTGCCTGCTCTCGGGGCACCAGCAGCAGCCCCCCGCTCCCCTTTGGGGACCCCCTTCCCCTCTCCCTCCCCGCTGCAATTTTTAATGAAGCAGAGGTCTGTGCCGGAGCCACTCTGCGTGCGCTCCTGCCAAAAGCTGGCACGGGAGAAAGCGAGCAGGCAGGGAGCAGAGACAGGGCTGGGGCTGAGCCTGCCGGCAGGTTTTGTGGTTGTTTGGGGGGAATTTTTTTCATTTCAAGTCAGCATCAAGCAACGCCGCAGCCTGCCCCATCTGCTGCTGGAGCCCCTCCAAGCACAGCAAGCCGCGAGCGCCGAGACGGTTACTGCGCCGCGCGGGGGGGAGGCGAGTGGGCGTGCGGCGGCTGCGGCACACGCGCTCGCATCTGCCCGTGACCTTTTTGGAGGAAGGAAGGGGTTTTTTTTCCACCGGGTGGTTCAGTTTTTAGCAAGGATTGGAAAGGCAGAGCGGTGCGCTCCCCTTCACGCTGGTTTGGGGGCCCCGGCTGTGTGCAAGGCTGTTGGGGTGCTCGGGGATGCGCAAGCTGAGCCAAGACGGGTCGGGGCTGCGGAGGGCTCGAGGTCTGGCCAGGGAGAGCTCGGGGTCCGGCTGTGGCCGCTGGGCAGATGCGAAGGGAGGCCAGAGAGCTGGATGAGGGGAGAGGAGGGAGAGGAAGGTCTGCTAGGAGGAAGGGCAGGCAGGGACCAGGAATCCCTCTGCCATCCCAGCCAAGGGGCAGAAACCAACAGGAGCCCACGAGCCAGCCCGGACCCCGGACCCGATGCCTGCCCACGCCCCGGGGGCTCGGGGAAGGGCCTGGCTCAGCCCTGCGGGGTGCAGAGCTGGAGGCAGAGCTTGCGTGGGGGCTCCACCGCGGCAGCAAACACTGGCAATGCCAGCGAACCAGCGTTTGCTGGTGCAAGCAGTGGCAATGCCGGAGCCTGCCGGAGGGCTGCGGCCCAAAGTGCCATGGGCTTGGCGCAGCACCAACCCCTCCAAACCCCGCAAACCATCTTCCCGTTGCCGGGCCATGTGATGGCAGAGTTTCTATGGCTCCGGCAGATCCTGGGAAGATCATCCGGGCTCCGGAGCACCGCGGGCAATGGAGCACCCCGGGGCCTGCGCCTCCCCCTCTTCCCAGGGCTGGGGCTGGGCGCTGCCGGCTGCCTCTCCCCAGATACAGGCGTGCGCGGCTGCACCGTGCGAGTGCCTGATTGGCCTCGGCTGAGCCGAAGGAGCCGGTCGCTTCCCATCGCCCCGTCGGCAAATAAAGAGGGCAGGAAGCACCTGGCGGAGGCCGAGCCCTGCACAAATGTGCTGGTGCGGGGAGGAGGCTTGGCGGCACCCGGTTTCGCTTCTGTCCTGCCTCCAGCTGCAGAGGCAAACAAGGGAGAGCCCAGAGCCTCGGCTGCCGCGCCGGCCCCCATCACCTTTTTCCCTTCTGAGCAACCCATCCCATTTGCCACGTTCTGAAGGGGCCCGGCTCTGTTCCCAGCTTCGGGGTGGGCAGGGGCAAAAGCGCTTCGAGGCAGGGACGGTAACAGCAGGACTGGAGGGGGATGAGGTCTGGCTTCTGTGAGAAGGGCAGAAATAACCCCAACGAGCAGTTTCGCATCCTAAATGCTGATGTTGCTTTTCTGATAACTTAGAACTGAGAAACACCCAATTTCTGCTAAAGGGACCCCGGGAAAGAGGAGCACACAAACACACCAAAAAATCAAACAAACGTTTTGCCGTGACTCAACCAAAGCATCCTCGCGGGCCCGGGGGGGCCCTGTCCTGGGCTGGTTGTTGCCGCTGGGTCAGGACGTTCCTCGTCCTGATCTGGGCTCTGCACAATTGCGTTTCCCCAGCAGAGCAGCCCCCAAAACCACCCCAGCTCCCGCGAGGACGGACTGACAGCGCTGCTACAGCGCACACACAGCTGGGAAGCCTTGCGCGGGTAGCGGGGGGACAGGACATGAAAGCCCAGGCACCTTTTTACCCTCAACAGGCATGAAACGCCCTTCCAGGCTGCTGGGGCGGGAGGGAAGCGTTTTCCCCTGAGAGCCAGCATCACCCGTGCTGCCCTTCCTCCCTGCAGCGGGGTTTTTGCGGGGGGTAACTCGTTTCTCAGCAGGTATCACAACATCGGGACGCTCTGGGTTTCGGTCCTGGACCCCGCTCTGCCGGCGGGGCTCCTCTCTCCGGCGGGGCGCCGGGAAGCAGGCAGGCGTGCAGGCAGGTCGGCCGGGCAAAGGGCTGAGCTCTCACCGAGGACACGTCAAAGGCAAATGCTCGTTTATGCAACACTCCGATCTCTGATTACAGAGGACAAGATCTGACCCAGGCTCCTCGAACCGGACACTTCCCAGCCCAGCCTGTGCCTCCGCGCTCCCTCCTGTGCCCGAGCCGATTCTGTGCTCCGGGATCTCGCGATGAGAAAAGGTGCTGAGAGCTGCGGCTCAGCATCAAAAGGCCTAAAAAGGGCTTTGGGGGGGCAGATAAAGACATCCCCCCGCTGACCCAGCCTCCACGCCAGGTAGCCCGATCCTACCAGAAGAAAACTGACAAGCAAAATAAAAATAGCCGATGCGTCACCTATTAAAAGGCTGGCGGGGGGGATCTGGCTGCGGTGCAGGTAGCGTTGACTCCTCACCGGACACTCCATGGCGTAAGAGCTGTATTTTTATCTTGGCTACAAGCAACTCAGATTTTAGCTGATCTTGGCTCTGCCTGCTGGCCCAAACGCCAGCCGCAGGCCACAGCACGCAGGACCACGCCAGCCGTGGCACCGACTCTGCCAGCCTGAAAATGGGCCACGGAGCACGGCACGCAGGTCTAGACGGACCGCGCCGATCCGGACAAGCCAGAGGGAGGAAGGCTGCCATCATCTGACTTCACCAAGCCTTTGAACCCGGATGACTCCCGAGCTAATCAGCAGCTGGATGGGACACCCATTCCTCCCCGACAGCCCTGTTTCACAAGCAGCAGCAATTTGGGTGTGTTTATGGAAACTAATGAAGGGATGAGTTCAAAAAGGAGTGGCTTTGACAGAGCATGAAAATCGGCCCGCAAATTGCTTTCCTCTGGGAGGTGGCGCGTTATGATAAAAGCAGGAGGGGAGGAAGCAGCTCGGCCCCGTCGGGGAGAGCGGCGGGACCCGGCCCGTGCCCCCCCTTGGCATCTCCGCTGCAGGAGGGAGCAGGTTGGGGTGGGTGGCGAGGACCCTGCAGGCTGCAACCCGAGCCCTCCCAAACTCCATGAAAATGGAGTTTTGGCCTGAAACTAGCACAGGTTGTTGTAGCTGAGGTCCTTGAATCCGGTCAGCTTGAAGGTGAGTGCAGATGGGGGTTAAACACGAGCTGGACACCCCCACCCCCGGGAGCAGGGTTACAGCAGTCACCAGTCTCTTGACAGAGCCACAACAGGATGTCCAGCGAGTCAGCCTTTATCATGACAGGCCTGCATTTATCATGAGAGGCCCAGAGCATCCGCCACATACCTGAAGGGCTCAGTCCCATGGTCCCTCGCCCTTCCTCCTCCGCTGGCTCAGTCACCCCAGGAAGGGCAGCGGAGGCTGAACCAGGAACTGCCCCGTGCCTGGCTCCCATCATTAATCGCTTCTTTCCAAGACTTCGTTTATGCCATTCCTAGGGTGGGGTAAGAGATCTGGCAGCCGACTACAAAACACCCTCATGCCCTGGCAGGACACAGGACTTCTACAGCCCTGCACCGCATAAATCCCCTGCTGCCCAAGGCAGAAGCCATGGGGAGGAGGGCAGGACACCCACAGCCCTGCGCTAGTCATCGGGCCAATTCCCAGCCTGAACGCCTCAGGTTTCGAGGGTCAGGGTTTGAGTCAGCACATTGACGAAGCAGCTTTTTTCTAAACCTCCTCCTTGACACAGCTGGATATTAACAGTCATCCAGACTTTAGCCAAGCCCCCAGCAGTCGCAGCGTGGGATTCAGGCTGCAATCCCAACCCTCACCCTCTTTGGGAGCATACAGAAGTTCCCAGGAAGAAAGTGAGGCTCATTTATACTGCTACATTTTTATTAAAGTAACAAAAGCATACATCTGTCAAAGGATCTGTACATTCCGTATATAAAAACACTACTATACAATTAGTAACCATCCACTCCCTCCTCCAAGTGTAGCTTACAAACTTTCTACCATTTTCACCAAATACAAAAAGCAGGTCCCGTTCAACAGTCCAGCTTATTAAAAAAAGACAAGAAACCCCTCAAATACACTGTCTTAACACACCATTCCACTCTGCAGTCGAGTATCAGGCTTGTAGGCAGAAGGCAACAGAGCACGCTAATTCACAGCTTTTACGTGTAACCAGCTACAAGAGAGAAATGGACGATACCCAAGTTCGCTTGGTTTCGAAGCAAAAACCAGACACCTTTAACATCAGACTCCTCCACAGCGGGGACAAAAAGAATGAGACTTGGCTATTTTGGTTCTGGAAGTGGGGGCACGTTAAGAGCAATTATAGTGTCTTCCTTTGGTGTGGGCTGCTGTTCCTGAAAAACTGTTCTGGTAGAGGGAGGGAACGGAGTAAAAGGGGGGGCAGATCTGAGACTGCTTTGACCGTGACAAATGACAACCCAAGGAAGTACCAGCCTTCAGGAAGCTCCACATCCAGCCAAGGAGCCCAGCAAAGCCAACACTGCGCATCCTGGATGCGCTTCTCATCGTGGGCTTTCCGCGTAAGCGGGTGAAGCGAGGACTCCAAAAAGCACCGAGATCCCTTTTCCTTGAAAAGGGAATTTGCTTTTTGGAAGTTCCCAAGTACTCCCCTCTCAGTGAGGTCACCGATTGCACAAGTTCACCAAGGGAAAAGCCCCAGTCTTTGTTTCAGCTTCTGCTTTGCTGACATGAGAAAACGCAGAGGGAAGTGATGCAACTTCAGAGCCACAGTCTGCTATTACTGTGCAAGGACAAATAACTCACCACTTGACATTTGAAAAGGATCTAAGAATTGAGGCTGGTTTTCCAGTTCTGGAACTCATGATTTGAAGCTTACAAAAATCTGAACTTACTTTGCCACATCAGTAGTCAGAGTCGGGGAGCTGTGCTTTTTTTTTTTTTTAATATATAAAAAAAGCTAAAACCTGTGGTAGATGGGAGGCTTCCTTCCTCCCCCAGAGCACCCAAGATTTGGAAATATATTGCACAAATGTCTGAGAACTTGATTCATCAAAGGCTGGGCAAGAACAACTCTGGTTACACCAGTCAGCTGCCAGGTCAGAAAAGGAGGTTAAAAAAAGTGTGCCGAGAGACAAATCTGGGAAGTTTCATTACAAACAGCCATGTCAACGCCCTGCTTTTTCACTCGCTTCTCCCAGGATCACCGGAGGAGCACCAGCTGGTTAGTGAAAAGGCAATGGACATAAAATATCCTGGTAAAGGCTCATCCCAACAGGCAGGTAGAGCTTTGGGGCAGCACCTCCAGCTCCCACCCCATCTGTAGTAGCCAGAGCAGTTTAAGGGCCAAATCCTGAACAACACTTGGGCAAAGTTTCCCTGAATACAAGTACCACTGGGAATCCAAGAGGAGTTTTGCTTGAATAGACAGAGCACAGGACCAGGCATTAATTGTGCAAACCAGTTATGTACCAAGAGATCAGAACCAAACGATGCCCCTTACCAAGGTATCAGTGGAGACAGCTCCCAGGGACAGCCACGTGCTGATCACCCAGAGGAGGGAGAGAGGGAAGAAGTGCTGGGACTTTCAAAGCAACATTAGGACACCAAAGCCTCTGAGCATCCCACACAGAGGGGGAAGAGACCCCCCCCAATACTTCTGATTTTAAGAGATAGGGCAAAGTGGGTTCCCACACACCAACCTCTATGTCACAAGGCGAGTTGCTTCAGCTCTTCCGGAGAAGTGACACGGCAAGTTGTCAGCACTGGATTAGGCAACTTTTGCAAGGAAGAGGCCAGACTCCGCTCTTGGAGCAGAGAGGCCCCATGAGAGCAGGTCGTGGGCTGATGTCTAAGCCACACAGAGCAGAGAGGCTTTAATTCACAGCTCTTCAGTGCCGGTTTCAGGGTCCGGAGCACCCTGCTCAGCGTGCAGCAAGCAGTGGGCGATAGCCAGGTACCGGGGAGCACCAGGAACAAACGGTACGCCAGTGCCACCACAGTAGCTGCAATATTCACCTTGGGGACCTGACCCCCAGCGCATCTCTGCCTTGCTCCATTCGCAGGGCACCAATACCTACGTGGCCCCTTCAGTCCAGCAGCAGACAGGAGAGATGGAGGGGCTGGAGAAAGGCCACGCTCCCCCTCGCTTTGTGCTGGGAGTGGGGCAGAGCAGAGCTGCAACACTCGGAGCAGGCGGGTCCAGAGGAGATGTGTGAGATCCCAGGGTCCCCAGCATCACCCAGCCCTGAGGCAAGGTTCCCCCAAACGCTATATCCAGGCCCCAGAGAGATCAGATCAGCTGGGGAGTGAAGAAAGCAGTGGAGGAATGACAGCAACTCCTTCATCCCTTCTCCGACAGTATTGCGATACTTGGCAATACAGCAATAGTGTCGGGTACCAGGATGGCGAGAAGGTGACACAGACATCTCCCACCACCAAGCCACACTTCCCAGCCTGGCTCTTCCCCCTCTTCCTGCATTCCAAGCTGCCCAAGTGAGCAAGCCAGCCCAAAATTGCCATCCAACACTAATTAGGTAGATATCGGCTTCATAATAAAAATCATAAGCTTGCAACAGCTTTAAAAAAGGCACCTAGAACACCGCTTCTGTTCAAAGCGGTGCCCAATATTTTAATTTTGGATTTTCTTGGATTTTTTTAAAAAATATAAATAGCTCTTCATCTTAAAAATAGATCCTCAGGTGAGGTATACAGTAGCCTGTGTCTTGGCAGTGTACGGACAAGAGGAGTATTTAGCTGGAGACAGTCATGATGTAGTTTTTGGAAGGACTGGTGCGACCTAACATCATCTGGTTCTTACAGGTAAGCATCCCATAGGAGCTCACAGGTTTCGTTGCAGTCGCTTCGTATAAGACACAGATGGAGCCGTCCTCACCAATGCGGTACGAGACCTCGTAGGGGTCCACCCAGAGCGTGAGCTCGCTGGGCAGGAGCTGGTAGAGCTGCGGTAGGCTGAGTCCGATCTGGCTAGCTGCTTTGCTGATAATGGGGTCCATTTTGTGATTGATCCGGATGCAGCGATACCCAGAGCCTTTGAATGGTTTCTCAGGAAACCAGTGGTGTTTGTAGTGCTCTGCAAGGGAAGCAAGAAGGGAAGAGCGGTGAGCAGGCGTGCAGCAGCTGTCAGGAGGTCTGCGTCCTGCTGCAGTCCCGAGGGGGTCCCGCACCTCGCTGCAGGCGGAGGAAACCGAGTCCTCCTTAGGCTGCCTCCATCAGACGGAGGCTCCAGAGCCGAGCACTCAACTACTCAGCCGCTGCTCGCTCCAAGGCACAGGAGTGCAGCTCTTCAGGTCCTAGAAACCCCAGGCAGGACAGTGCCACGGGGGCTGCAGCGACGGCACCCAACACCCTCTCATCCCGACCACTGGGGTGGTCAGGGCAGATACCATATCGCCAACAACAAAACTCCACAGTCGGGGAGTAACATCCAGGTCATTCTCTAAGTACGGGGCATGTCCCTACCCTTTATCTCAGCACAGCAGCAAACAAACCATCCTTTCTTAGAGCTGATAAGACAAGGCTGTGTTAGGCTGGGAGGAGACCCTTGAACCACCCAGTTAGGCTGAGCCCCAGGCATGCTCACAGGGAGGGGAGTGCCAAACCCCCTGACACAGGGCTGAGCACTTCTTGCCAGGGGACAGGGCACACAGACTGGCTTTGGATCAGCTGTATCAAGCCCCAGCAGGGAAGGCTTCAGGCAGATGGGCTACAAAAAACCCTCAACAAAGACTGGGCAGGGGATCTGCTGCCTTTCAGGGCAGAGGCAGCTGTTTGCCCAGGACCCCACAGGGACACAGGTGGGCACCCAGGGAGGCACAGATGCCTACCAGCCCCTAGAGGGACATGGGTGGGCACCCAGGCAGGCACAGATGCCTACCAGCCCCTAGAGGGACATGGGTGGGCACCCAGGCAAGGGCAACAAATAGGTATCCAGCATCAACAGGGACACAGCTGGGTGTCAGGGAAGGACACAGATGGGTGCCCGACCCAATAGGACGCAGGGGGGCACCCGGGAAGGACACCAGGTCCCGGGAGCCACACAGGGGGGGGGCACCTGGGAAGGACACCAGGTCCCGGGAGCCACACAGGGGGGGGGGCACCTGGGAAGGACACCAGGTCCCGGGAGCCACACAGGGGGGGGGGCACCAGTGGGCGCCCGGCCCCGAGGGGGGATGAAGAGGACGGACACGAGCGGGCTTTCACCCGGGACCTTCCTCCGGCGAAGCTGATCTCTTCCCCGGCCTCACCTGCGAGCGCCTCCCGCAGCGCCCCGCTGAAGACCTGCAGCTGCTGCTCGCTGACGCAGCCCCGCGTCCGCAAGAGGCTGGAGACGAAGCCCACGGCGGCGGCGATCTCGGGCACCATGTCGGGCCGCGGGCCGCCGCGGCGCTGGCTCTGGCGCTGGCTCATGCTGGGCTCCCGGGGGGAACGGCGCTGCTGCGGCCCCGCTACCGGATCGGCTCCGTCTGCGCCGGCGGCTCCGCGCCGCCCTTAAGTAGCGCGGCGCGGGGAGGCGTCATCGGCGCGGCGGCCGCCATTGGCCGAGCGGGCGCGGTATGCTAATAGCGCCTGACCTCAGCGCAGTGGAAGGAGTGACGTCGCCGCCGCCGCGATGACAACGGCGGCGCGGGGGGGGAGTTACCGGAGGGCTATTTTTGGGGCTGACCTGGGAGGAGGAGGAGGAGGAGGCGGCGGGGGCCGGGGCTCGGCCCACCGCAGCCTCCGCACCCCCCTGCTCCAGGCCCCCGCTCAGCCCCGCGGGGTCCGGGGGTCGCGGGGGGGGGGGGTTGGGGGTCCCTGGCAGCTGCCGGTGCCCGAGGGGACCCACGGGAGGTGGCGGTGGCGGGGGCAGCAGGGCAGGGCAAGGGCTCCCCGGGTGTGGAAACCCGCCCCAGATCGCGGGCCGGCCCGGCCGCCCTTTGCCGCCCCGGGGAAGCCGGGCCGGGGCCCCCGGGTTGCTGCGGCGGGTCTCCGGGGGGCACCGGTGCCGCCAGGGTCGGGTCTCCAGCCCTGCCCACCAGCGGTGGGTTCACGGCCGCTTCCACCCACGGACACGACGCCTCGGGGGGTGAAGCGAAGGCTGGCACCCACCAAGCCACTGGCAAGGCGCTTACCGAAACCGCAGCGGGTGGGAGGAACAGGCCGGTGCGAGGGGAAGGGTGCCCCGACAGCCGCTGGCCCCGGGGTCCTGCGCGCCTCTGCCGGAGCATCGGCCCAGTGTGGGCGCTGGGTGCTGGATCGGCGTCGGGGCCTTCTCGGCATCGGTGGAGCAGCGTTTCAGCTGACCTGGAATGACAGGGATCAGTCACCCAGGGCAGTCAGCGACAGTGACCCATCCCCGATGTCTGGCCCTTCCTACCCTCCTGGCTTCAGTACGGGATGGGGTCTGGCCCCCTACACGGGGGGTCTCCTCTCCCCAGCCGGTTTCCATCACCAAATTTCCTTCCCCCAGACACATCACAGACCCTTGTTCCCTGGACAAGGCCAAATCCTTTCCAGAGATCCCTGAAGCATGCAGGAAGAACTTGCCATCACCTGCACCATCCCAGACAGGTGAGGGAGACGAGGGGGAACACGACGAGAACCGCTTTCATCTCGCTGCCTGAGGAGCGTTCGCGGTGAGGAGCAAGGGCAGACGCCCCAGGACTCGGTGCCTCCCTCCAGCCTGGCTTTTGGCTGGAGGAAGAGCGGGATCCAGGAGGAGGTGGCTGCAGCACAGAGGACGTGTTCGATCACGGAGCAGGGAGAGCAAGCCAAGGCAAGCACGGAGCAGAACCGAGCGTCCTCGGTTGCCTCCGTCCGGCCCAGCAGCAGGGCAGAGGAGAACCGGTGCAAGCGGTGCACGGCCCTGATGCTTTGTAAGATGCAAGCGGCACCTTAAAGCCACCACAAAACAGGGAGCTGCACCAGCTGGCCCGGCTGCCAGCCACGCTGCCCAGGATAAAGGCACTCGCCCAGCTTCTGCTGAAACTGGCCCGAAGCTAAAGCAGCAGTAGGAGGCCAAGCTCTTTTCTTGCCTTTGCTTTGATCAACCATGAGAGAGTTACTATCAAAACAGGATGGGATTTCTGAATGAATATTCCCTGGCAGAGGACTGGGATTGTTTCGAGCCATTGTCTCGCAGCCCCAGATGCCTCCCTTGGCGTGCACCAGGGGAGGATCTGAAGCCACAGCTCTGATGCGATCCCCAGCGAAAACGCCTTCTCCTGCTACAGCCAGGGCCTCATTTGGCATCTCCACAAGCAGTGGGTGCAGCTGGAGAAAACCAAGACAGGGAATTAGATCATCTGGGTTTGCCTCTGCCCGAGGAGCAGCCCCGCGGAGGCCGAGCCATCACTGGTTCCCACAGTGCCGCTCCCGTCGCTGGCACAGCGCTTTCGCCGCGGCGCTCCCCGATAAGGAGGAGCGTGCTCCTGCCGGCACGCAGCCTGCCAGCGCGGCTCCACCTTATCACAGCTCTTATCGAACCGCTCGGGCTCCTGTCCCGCTTGGGCACTGCTCGTGGCAAGGGGTGGGCACCACCCTCCTGGCCCCTCAAAGAGGGGGTTTTGTGCGGCAGGTCGGGGGGAGGCTTTCCAGCACCTCTTTAGACGGCAGGTCTCAAAACTCCAATTATTTCCCGTGACTCATGGGTGTAATAGGATTTTTTGAGGCCTTTTGCTTCCAGAGTCTGCAGCTCATTTTATTCGCACCTCTGTCATTCCTACATGCGCACACTGTACATGGGATTTCACACCTCCTGAAGCACGAGAGGATGGCTATGTGGCAATGTGTAACTGACAAGCCAGAGCAAAGAGTAAGAAAATAGCTCTTGAAATCATCGAAGAGGTGGATATAAGAGATACTGCCCAAGCAGAGGTCTGTACCGTCCCTGTTTTGTGTTCTGCACAGCTTAAAAGAAAGCGCTTTGGGCAGCAGGCACAGAAGCGGGGTCAAGCAAGAAGATAGAGCCAAGGGGTCCCCGAGTCCTCCCCTCCCCGCTCCATCTGCCACTCCATTCATCCGCAGAGCACAAGGAATCAAGCAAATCTCTTGCTATAAACCAGATTTGCCTTTGTAAGCTTTGAAATAAACCCAAGGATTAAAGTCTAAGGACTTTTTTTTTTTTTTAAGTCAGCAACACACATGAAAGAGCACATGGGTGCAGCGAAAGCCAGCGCACGGCACAACGCCGGGGGAGGTTACTCCTCCTGCAGCAGCAGCCAGAGGCCCCTGGAAGAGGCTGCATAAACATGGAGCGCGAGCCTGTCCGCGCACAGCTTCCTTACCTCCAACACACCTGCACCGTCAGCCAGCAGACACGCTCACAGCGCGTGGGTGCAGGCATCATCAGCGGAAAATTAGGAAGCAAGCAAAACCATCCTGGCAGAAGATACTTTTATAGATGTATCTCAGTAAAAGCCACAGCAAAAATAAACCAGCTTCTCTACTGTAGTAAAGCAGAGGAGGCCTGAGCAGAGCTTGCAATCTAACCAGACAAGCTGAGAGTGGGGAAAAGGGCTTGTTTCCCCCATCCAAAAGAAGGAGCACATTAAAAAGTACTTGGATGGTATCATCCTGTCCTGAGTCACTGGACAATAATTGTAACAAGAGGTCTTCTGTCCTCCAGCCTGCCAAGAATAGCACTAATAGCAAGTGCAGGTTTATTTGCCATTAGGGCTAACAGTGTTCGTTAAGTGCCGCTGATGATCTAACCTTGGCAAGCAGGTTCCCCTGGTCCCCCCCGCTCCGCAGGTGGATGAACTAAGTGGTGGCACCATTCTCCAAATTCAGATCTTCCATTTATTCTTAATCATCGTGATTCTAAAGGCTCCCTTCGCACAGCTTAGGGCCTTTGCCTTGTGTGTGTTCATATGGTCTGGCACAGGCCCTGGGCTCCAAAATCAGATTGTCTTCGTTAAGCCCTTCCAATAAGAGATTTCCTGTGGAGCTCAAGGACCTCTAAGCGGGTTATGTGCCCATAATTTCTGGCCCTGTTACAAGAAGACTGCAGTCTTAAAGACAGGGCATAAGACTTAATACATGCTTTCAAATTGCTTTGAGGAGTTACAGAGTAAACAAACAATTAGAAAATAAAATTCATTTGAAAAAGAGGAGTTAGAGCTGGTTTTAATGCTGTTCTGGCTAGATTAGTTTCCGCCCTGTGTTTAGCTGGAAATGGCTGAGAGCATTTAGATTTCAATTGTAAAAAAAAAAAACCAAAACCCAACAAACCTCTCCATAGCAATCGGCCAGACTAGATTTGTAACTGGTTTGACAGGAATTAGAAGTTCAGATAGGCTTTCAAACACTCTGGCCCTGTTTATCCAAATGAGGCTCAAAACCAGTTGAGCTGGCAATTTTACAATAAAAGGGGAACATTTGGCTTTCAATCAAGGGTTAAAACTCAGCATGGGCAGACCAAGCTGCTCACACAGAGTCACGCTTTTCAAGAATCAGCAACTCAGGGTGTTTTACGTACACCTAAAAGGCAACTGTTCCCACGCTACGCTGTGACTTGTTACGTTTTTCGGGGGTGATGACACCTTTTTTAGTCTGCTGGGCTGAAGTTCGTAAGGCATGAGACACAGAAAACAATTTCAAGCTGTCCTCGAATACCATTAGAGTCAGCTGCCAGTCAAACAGCCAGTGTGAATTCACACCCCCTGTTATCGGCGGTGAAATAGTTACACAGAATTAACATTCAAATCCTCCTTATTAGACGTGTCCCACAGATTGCTAAATCAGCTGTCACTTCTCCCGGCTGGGTCCCTCCCCATTACCCTAGTATTTGAGAAGGATTTCAAGGTTATCTATGTAGATTTGGGAAGCCAAGTGCTGGCTTTCTTTACATGAAGGAAAAAAAAACTTGAAAAAAATCTCTGGGAACAGTTCTGAACTGTAAAAATAATAGATGTTTGGCCCTGTTCAAATCTCATTATCTGGCTCTGCCGGAGAAGGCACAGACAACCATGACAGCACCGCCAGCAGCCACCTGGTTGCTAACACCAGTTAAGCACAATCACTGGGAATCTAAGGGGAAAAAAGCCCAGGGGTAAGCTGGGCTAGTATGTTTAATCACAGCTGTAATTGGTAACCTGGGTCTGACCCCAGAAACAGGCCTAGCAGGCAGGGTAAACAATAAAGCAAGAGTTCTAAGCCCAGCCTACACTTAGAGCTAATAAGTCCTTTCAAAACACACAGTTGTGAAATAAGACTGTGACTGAACCGTGTGAAATGCAACTGGGGGGGGGGAGAGGGAGGCCATGGACGGAAAACAAAGCCTTTTTAGCCTGTTCGCTGCTAGATCAGACCACGTTCTCCAGCACGTATCGATCCCCGGCACTCTAGGCCACTCTCAGAACAAGCACGTAGCATCTTCTAGGCGGGCCAAGCTCCTGGAAGCTTATCATCCCGCATGACTCCATGGTGCGGGGCTTTGCTAAGCACCTCGCCACCCATTTTGGTGCCTGAATGTCTTTTGTCAGCGTGGCCCTTCGCTCGGTCCTGTCGCCTGTAGCCTGACTCCCCACGCCAGCTCCGACCGCCTTGGCGTTTGCAGACAGGACATGTCAGGACACATTTTGGGCATGTCTGGGCAGTTTCATTTGTGGGTTATCAGGAACCTTTCGATATTCCCCTCTGCTTCTGAGCAGATTTGTACGTGGACTGAGAGCTGGATGTTTTTCCCCACAGCATTTGAACATGGCAGCGTTTGTAGCCCAAGTCCAGGGCTTCAGCAAGGGACCACATAGTTCCTAGGAGCCGTCTTTCACAGAACAACCTCCCTCTGATCCGCTTTCCGTACTGCATGCCATGTTTCCCCATGGAAAACAACCTATCTGACCCACTGCGAATGTCACATCTGCTCAGAAGTATTTTAGGAAGCAAACATTGCTGTACTCAAGGGAGCCACAAGCAGAAAGAATTGCTTTTTCTTCAGCCTCCTTAGGACTTTGGACCTAGTTTTCCAGTGGTGCTGAGCACTCGCTGGCTCCAGCTGCCTTCAGTGCAGTCTGGGGTTTCCTCCTTGGCCTTACTAGCATCTTGCTGAACCCATGTTGACCAGCATCTTGTGTAAGAAGACATTTGTTCAAAGCTCAGTATTATCGGCTGGAGACACAGCCTCAGCCTACAGCTCCTCATGAAGCTGCCTCGTTGGGGAAGGTGTGCAGATGACCTCACGCTGATTTCAGAGATGGTTTCCTGTTCTTTGCATTTGGTTATTGTTTTTTTCCACATCCCCTTTGCAGGATGCTACTGCCTCCGCCTACCTCTGTTCCTGTCGAACAAAGCTTGAGAGGGTAGAAAGGGGAGAATAGGAAAGGCCCAGCGGCGCGCTCACCAAGGCAGCAGCCCCGGAGCAGTGCGGGGATGGAGGTAGGATGCCGGGAGTAAGGCACTGCAGTAAGACGTGCCCCTGGACAGCCCCTCGTCTGCTCCACCCCTCTGCCATGACACCTTCCCCCGTCCTCGCCTCCAGCGCCAGGTGAACAGCACACTAGACAGATGTGCGCAGAGGCCAATTGCCCCTCGGTAATTCTCCTTTATCGCAGCACCCTGGGGTGGGTCTGCCTACCCAGGCTCTGCTCTTTTCCCCTCTAGAAAGTCCCCAGATAAATACCGGCTCCAGGTAAAACACGATTTCCCTCCCCACAGCTGGGAGCAGGTAAACCCACCGCTCGCTCTGGTGACAAACCCACCAATAACACAGGACACCGGAGCCAAATCCTCAGCACCACACAGACACACGTGAACAACCCCATGAGCTGAGGAGTTACGGTCTAACGTGGGAGAGGCAGACAACCAGCACAGCAGGAAGCGGAGGCCTGCGAGATGCTGTGTCTTGTTCCAAGCCACAGAGCAGAGGCGAGGTACGGGGCCCTCGCCATGGGCTGCGCTGCCCGGGTGCTGCGGGCTGGCGGGGCAAGGGGCCAGCCTTCCTCCCCCCAGCCACCGCTCCTCGGGCAAACCTCCCTCCTTGGGTCTATCTCACACCTTTCCTTCTAAGGGAGGCTGGGGGGTTATATATAGGGATTTCACACTTCGCTGACATGCAGCCATGCTGTGAAAAAGGGATTTTTCTTTTCCCAGAAATGAGAAGTTTAAAAAAAAAAAACCAACAAACCTCTGGCTGAAACCACAAGACAGGATTTTTTAGGTGGTGAGAATGTGACTCGTCTGCAAGCTCCAGCTCAGCCAGGGAGCAACGCTGTGACGAGCTGCCAAAGCAGCACATTGCCGAAATCTGCGTTTATTGCTTCTAAAGCATTAATGCAGGGTAATGTGTTGCAGCGCCATAGCAACCCCAGTCATTGGCAAAAAATAAGGGCAAGAGCACCAAAAGCATTGTTGCTGTAGCAGCTGGTAAGTGAATTTACTGACCCTGTTCAGAGCCACCTGACATCTCAGCACTGAGTGGGGATCTCTGCTGGGCTTGAAGGCGTCTGAAAGCCTGTGAAGAGCAGCTGATTTGCCCACACTTTGGAGGAGAAGAGCAGGAGAGAGTTACAGATTAAAGCGATTTCTATTACAGCATCAGAGACCTGAGCTGCCACCACAGTGTCCTTTGCTTGAGGGTTTTATAGGACATACAGTGTCCAACAGAAAATGGGACCTTTCTGGGAAGTTCTGTGTTTTCCCACAAGACTGAAGAGATCAAGCCAGTCCCATACAGACTTCAAAGCCTTAGTGTAGCAGGTGCTGCTTAACAAAAGAGAAGACAAGTAGCTCTAGGACTTCCAGATTTTGGCCTACTCCAGCACGGTTACACCACAGTCAGTCTCGTTTATGGCAAGCTGACCTGGTTAAGGCTAACTCCAGAATCTCATTACCATCACAGGCTATGGGTCTGGCCAGATGGATCCGGCTTCGCCTCCTCTCCCTCCCCACCAGCCCTCTTCTTGGTCCCCAGCTCAACTCCACAGCACGGATTATGTCAGGCATAATCTATAGTTGCCATACTGACAAAGCTCTGCCCAATCCATCCCTCTCCCCGTGGCCTCTATGTGCCCAGGCTGCAAATCCACAGGGGGGCTTTTGCCTTCAGCCAGCGAGAGCTGCAGCGTGCGGATGGTCCAGGCTCCAGCGTGGGAGAGAAGGGACACTGGGAGAAGGTCCCTGGGGTTCTTCTCAGGCTACACCCACAAATATGAAAGAACCCAGCGCTTCCCAGAGCCCAGCGAACCTCCCAACCGCTGCAAACATCAATTAGTGCACAAAGACGGCCCAGATAAAGCGGGGCAACACCCTACAAGAGCTTAGGTCTGGGTGGTGCCCTTTCCCAAGAGGCAGGCTGATCCCTGCTTGGAGAGATACCTCCTGGGTAGCAGCTGGACTCTGCAGGACTGCTCTAGGCTGTTCCCAAGGCTTCCTCGCCCTCCCTGGCAAAGCCGGCTAATTGGGTTTTGGTGGGGTGCTGCACCGGGGCAGGGGGAGGCAGGCACAGGGTCTACCACACACATCCAGCCTCCAGTGCTTTGCAAACCTCGCAGTTTCACATGCGACCAGCTGCTCTCCCTAACCAGAACACAGCTCCTTTGTAGCTGACACCAAAGGCCAGTTGAGCATCAGAGCAAGGACAGACTTAGTACCAGCACTCACGCGTTTGCTTGCTGTCTTGCAGGCTCCGGCAGAGGAAGCAGATGTGGTTTTCTTCACTCCGTCTGTTGCAGAAGTCCCACAGAAAGTTTTGTTATTCAAGAAAGTCAGGGAGGCCAGAGCCAAACAGATAATCTGGCTGCAGAGCTGGAACTCGCCCTGCGCTGCCAGGGTGTGGGCAAGCAGGGAGGGAGTTGGTTAGTTAGTTAAGTAGGGGTCATTTACTCAAAAATCTGGGTTTAGGCATGGCTTTGGATTGCACACAGAGTTCATCTGAGTTTGGGTCCCAAATTTCAGGTTAGAGCCACATCTGTTACTCACAGAAGCAGCACATAAGCTCTCTCTTCATATTTCTGCAATTCAGCAACAACCAGGGCTTTAGCAGAGTCTCTGGGGGCATTTTTCCACTTGTATTTAGAGGAATTAAGAGAGTCATGATTTTATCTGTGTACATTTGAGGAGAAGAGGTGGGGACTGGATTCCTGAGCCATTTTCAGGTCAGACCTTGGTGCCTGTCCAAGGCCTTGATCTATTGCTCAATTTCTGCTCAGGACTTTGGTCTCGCTTTACGAAAACCCAGGAGCCTCATGTAGAAGCTAGGTTTGGAAGGAAACAGGCACATTGAAACCTGCTTAAGCTAAACATAACATCAATATCCTGGAAACAGTCTCTAGGAGGCTGCCCTGAGGTATGCCAGGGATGTGATGGCCAAAGACCTGGCCGCAAGGACTCTGCTAGAGCGAAGACAGCAGCACAGATGATCCCGAGAGACCAGCCATCCTGGCCAGGCTGCTTCAGCCCACCCCTGCTGACCAGCGTTTCCCAGAGCTCCTTAGAGCGATTGCCCTCCACGCGCTCATCACCAGCTCACACTATAATTAATGCTTTTGGGAGCCCAGTTATACCCCAGCCCTGCCCCACCCCACCCACCAGTAATGGCAGGGACGGTCCTACTCCCACCCCAGACAGCTATGTCCCTGTCTCCCACAGGGAGGTCAGCGAAGCCGTCTGGGATCTCTCAGCCCCTCTGGAATTTGAGCAGGCACCAAAAACACAGACGCAGTGGCTAAGACATGCCAAGAACAACGACTGGAGATCCAGCACACGGACACTGCTCCCCACGAGGGGACGGAGGAAAAGCCTGTGCAAAGGAGACACCGAAGATCTGCGATGATAGCCACAGTGCGCGGGAGGATGGAGAGTGGGGTGAGCTGGGCCACAAGGGGAATAGCTACTCGGTTGTAGAAGAAACAACGTGCAGCTCACTTGCTGGCATAATTCTCCCGCTGGGCGCAGCAGCCCCAAGGAAGACCTGCCGTCAGAGCAGGACTCTCAGGACAGCCTTTGCAGTAGGGCTTTGCAGCCACATTCCTTAGAAAACAAAAGGAGGCTGGGAAAAACAATAACAACAATAACCCACTTTCCCCTTCCTGTAGGGAGCCTTGGCTGCGGCCACGCTGAGTGAATTACACACGGGGCGCTGTCAGGAAACCTTCCTCGCAGCTGGGAAAGCGCGACCCAATCTGCCAGCAGCCGAGGCATTGGCACAGGCCGGGGAAGGGGACAGAGGGGCCAGGCAGGGATCGGAACCCCTCTGTTAGAGCAGGATGCATCCTGCTGCTTCCCATCACAGCCAGCACCATCCTGCTGCTTCCCGTCGCAGCCAGCACCATCCTGCCTGGGCAGCGTGGGCCCCTTGACTCTGCAACTCGCCCCCACCTGCATGGGGTGTCCCAAGGCCTGCAAGACTGAAGTGTCTTTAATATAGCTATCCCCCAAAGTTAGCCCACAAAGTAGGGTGCTATTTCTTCCTTTTCTTCTGTCCCAGAAGGAAAACTGAGTCATGGGAAAGCGGAATGGCGTGCCTGGGGCAGGCCAGCGGTTTGCGATGGAGCCAGGAATTGAACTGAGATGTCCCCCAAAACTCAGATTCCTGACCACCAGGTCATCCATCTTTCATTCGCAGCATCCCCAGCAGCTCCGGTACCCGATGAGCCCAATCTGCTGTGTCAGAGCCACACAGAGGCACAGCAGCTCTGCAGCAAAGATCTGCCTACGGTTCTAGCTGTCTGCTCACCCTGACCAACTCAGGTCTGGATGCAAAATCTTGTTGCGTAACCCAAGATTTGGCAGTTAATATTCATGGTTTAAGAGCTGCCCAAAACAGTGTCTGAGATCCCCAGCATTTGGGAAATCTGGATCTCAGCATTGGAGACATTATGGCAGTGTAAAACAAGAGTTGTAGCTCCATGCTCCTGCGGCCTCCAGTACGGGACTCTGTGGACATCTGTCAGGGCTTTCCACTCTGATGCAGCCTGTTGGAAGCCTCCAGAGTCCAAAAGCTAACTACATCCCTGCTACCCATCTCAAGGCACGAAGTCAGGTTGAAATCCCTTACTATCCAGCTCTGCTGTGTGTGCTTAGGATCGCGTTCCTCCCCGCTGGCCTGAAAAGCAGCTCAACAAACACGATGGGGTTGATCCTGCTGCTGGCACTCGCCTGCTCTGTATTTGCAAAAGCAACTCGCTTTTTCTCGGTATGTGCCTCAGTTTCCTGATGCGCATGGAGCCTCACTTCCCATTATAAAAGCACCTGGGGACTTATGAACCTGAAAAGGTGCATCTCTAATGAGTGGAAGGAGCTGGGAATGTAGCTGTGAGGCTGCTAGAAAGAGGATGAATGCTGCCGTGAAGATCTGCCCACGGAAAACACTGCGCAAGAGGGGAAGGGAGGGGAAAATCGCCTTCTGGTTTCCCTGTAGCAACCATCCATATGAAAACACAAGGCCCAGGACTGTTTTCTTATGGTCCCTGCAGAGGGGCCGTTCTCAACCCGGATCACAGACACTTGCTATGGAAATGGCCCAGTGGAGCAGGAAGACATTCCCAGGTGACCCATTGGTCCTGGCTGACGGGGCTCCAGGGATCTCCACTCCCTCCTGTGCCTGCAGCTCTCACCATGATAACCATTTCAGATTTGCCTCATATACATGCCCTTGAAATCTGCGGAGGCTGGAAGAGTAAACAGACCTTAAAAGGGTCTCAAATTCCTGCCTTCCACTCCTTCATTCTCAAGAATACTCCTGAGTGAAGCAGCTTTTGCAGAGACCAGGCAACTGAAGGCCCTCTTGACCATAGAAAGCAGCTAATAATAACTCATGTGCCCTTCACCCTGCCTGCTCCAGAGCCCAGGAGGGCCCTTGCTTGGCAACTGTACACATTTGTCTGCCATAAATGGCTGTTTTCCCTCTTTCTAGCAAGGCCACATTGTGCTCAAACTGTTCCACCATTAGAAATTCCAGCTCAAAGTTGCCAACCCTTGAGATCTCATCACAAGTCTTCTGATGTTTGAAGCTTTTCTTTCCTTCCCACAAAGGGTGAGCATTTAATTAAAAAAAGGTTATTGCTAAGAAGAAAACTGAAAACACGAACTGGCTCTGCAAATCCATGTTAAGGTCTGAAACACAGGAGTCAGCTAAAAGAAGCAGAGAAAAAGAATAACATCAAATTTCAGGTTTGGATGTTGATGTGTGTTTTGGGGTGGGGAGAGGGTCGAAGACCCACTGTGATTTTAAACATCTGAGAAGCTACCAAAATCCTTACATGCAGTGACTTTCCTGGAGCTCCCTTGGAAGGACACCGGCACAGCAGAACGCCAGGCCTGGTGAGCCGGAGGGAGCGGGGTGTTGTAGCACCACAGGTTGATACTCCGCCTTTCCTCACCCCCCGCTGCATCCCAGCACTGGTTCACAGAGCTCTCCCAGCTTTATTGTCAGAAAGGGAAGGCCTGAGCTCTGTGCAGACTGGAACATACGCATGAGGAAGCATCCCAGATGTACACACACATGCTGCTGGCAAGCCTGAGGAGGATCTGGTCCACCCGAAGAGCACACAGGTGCCCCGTGGGCAGCTCTGCTGACTCCAAGACAAGATCCTTTGTGCTGATGATGCCCCCTCCTCCAAGCACAGACAGCACAGGGCAAGAAGGGCCCTTCCTGGCTAGCGGGGGTGGGCAAAGAGGCGATTTTGTCCAGCCTACCACTTCCCACAGCCTCTGGATCTTAACACTGTCCTTCCTAGTGCTCAGGTGACTCTCTGCCTTCTGTATCAGGATTGGTGCTGATGTTCAGTTATCATAACCAGAAACTGGCTCATATTTCTCTGGATGAGGACGGAATGACTCCAGATTTAGAGCTGAGATGCAGATTAGGATCTGGCTTGCTTCAGGCATTTTGTTGCTTGAGCAGGGGTCAATCTTCAGGCAGGGAAGAGACAAGATGTCTTTTAGGAACCCAGTAAAAGGGTAGAAGAAAGCAGAGAGCTGCCTTTTGTCTCAAAAGAACAGGATCTAAAGGTATTTGCAGGAGACCTGACATATCCTTCCACTACAAACAAAACACTTCAAGGAATTTTTTTCATGTCAGCACCATTTTGTTGGGAAGATTTCTCAGAACCAGGCTGGAATTTCTCATCAAAAAGCAAGAGAGGAAGATACCGAGCAAGCGAGCCTCTGCCTAGAGCAACGCACGCTCCCCCTGTGGAGTGATGTCTCTGGAAGTCAAGCCCTTCTTCTGGCGGGTCACATCTGAATCTGGGTCACTAACATCCAGAGTCTCCGTTTCAGTCTGCTTTGGAACAGAAACAAGATATGAAACTCCTTTTTTTGTGAGAAGGAAGAAAAAAAAAGAGTACTTCTTCTCCAGCCAGCTGTGTCTCAGCAGGAGCAGAACAATAATGTCCACTTCAAAGATGTCACTTAAGACACACCTAAGATGAGTGCTTTAGAGACATGTGAGCGGGTAAATCATTTGAAGGGCCACCTTGGGCCCTATAAGTGCCCCTGGGTATGCTAAAAATTGGCCACAATTACTCTGTGGGGTGCTTACCTTACATAATTGTCTTAATTATATGGGGCTGCCTAATTACACTTTATGCAGCTTTAACTATGCAAAGAAAGGCATCACACACGGGACAGAAAAGATTCTGACCACGTCTTGACCAACGTGAGAAAAACAGAAGTATTCCTGATGGACCCACTTGGAGTCTCGCTCTATGACCCTGCTGGACAGGTTTCCACCGCTGCTCTGATAAGATTAGAGACCTGGGGTGTGACCCTGCTTATGGCAGCACACCCCGAAGCAGGCGGGAGCGCTGGGAAGCCCCGGGGTCAGGCTGGGCTGGGGGGGTAAAGGGACTTTCCAGCCGAGCTGCGTATCCCACAATGGCAGCACTGTAATTGTCCTTAATTTTGGAGTGTTTATGCAAGGGTAGAAAGCTGTTCTCAGATTAACTATCTCCTCCTCACAGCTCTGTAACCTTGGTAGCCTGATTTTTTTTTTTTTTTTAAACTATGCCACGTAGGCGCAGAACAGAGCTGTCTTATCTCACAACCGCCCACATGAAAGGAGGAACTTTGCAGCGTACAGCCATGTCAGAGCTGCAGGGAAGGCAGAGAAAGCAAAGCCTTGCCAGGCAGGTAGGACGTGTGTGCTGCGGAAAGGTGCCTGCTATGGATTTTGCGTCTAGCTTGGGGTTTTCCCAGAAGCTGAGGAGCAGTCAGGTGGGGATTTGACTTAAGCCTATCTTAAAGACTTGTTGTAAACTGTCCAAATTTCCAAATATGTGCGCATATATATAACCTACTCTGAATAACACGTCGCTTTAAGCGTGCTCTGATCCCGGGCTGTTTTGTCCCCCCTTTTCCAGGCACTTGAAAGCCCCCAGACTGAAGCTGGAGGTACAGAGCGGTTCTGCTTTGCTCCCCTAGTTCTTTCTCCACAAACACAGCCTTTTTGAACCCCCGAAAGTGCCCCAGGTCAGGTGCTGCCTCGGGACATGAAACTGCTAAGTTTTGTGGAAGGCAAATGATGGTTTCCATTTCAAAAAGCACAGCGATACAGCTGCATTAGAGAAGTTGGAATGGGGGAGTGCTGTCGGAGAAGAAAATCTAAATATAACTCTGGAAAAGCATTCCACTCAATTATCAGCAGTGAAATTTTTAAAAGAGAAAGGAAAATATTGTGCTGAGCTGAGAGAAAGAGGGAGGTCTGCCAGCCCTGGAGTGTGTTTATCCTGGGTATTGTTTAAGCTCTTAGTGCTAAATTACTGACAGAGCCCAGCTGTTCCCGAATCTCAGCCCTCCTCTCTGCTCAGGCCAATAGACTTTGCTTTAGTCTGCACCCAAAAAAGGACTGCGTTTCCCTTCCCGGCCGAGCCTGACGTGGCCTGCTCTGCAGACGTCAGCAGGATCAGCTCCTCAGCGGGAAGCTGGCAAGAGCTTCTTAAAAACATGTGACGTAGGAGAGAGGCACGCAGCACGGTTAAACCCTCCGCACCGAGGGCAGAGCCGAGCGGGGACGTGGAGCAGAGCCACGCTTCCAAAGAAGGAAAGCCCGCACGCTGCTTCCCTTGGGAACAAAAGCAGGGTAGCAGTCTCCGGAGCCTGCTGCGTCGCTGCCAGGAGTGCCAGGGCTTGTGGAATTGTGGTGGGCACCGGCAGGTTTTAAAGTTTTTATAGAGATTGGCGTGACAACAAAGGGCTCCCGGTGAGAAGCATGTTTAGGGTGCCTGGGTGCTTGAAAGGGTGAGCACATCCCGCCTGTGACTTGGGGAGGAAAGGAAGAGAGGCAGAGAGAGCATCTCGGGTGTGCGCAGAGAGGTGGCTGTGTCCCAGCCCGGGACGGGACAGGGGTGTGTTCGCTTCCCTGCAGGTGAAATAAAGGGTCAGCAAATTGAAGGGAAGCCCCTTCACACGCCCCCTCACCATGTCTGATCAATGAGGAGAAATGATTGCTGTTTCAAGAGGTGATTATACAGATGCTTCTACTTCCACTCCCTCCTCTACCCCCCAGACAACCCTGGCAGCCTTTCAAGGCTCTCTCTGCCCTCGATCAGCCCCAGGAGAGTCCCCATACTGAAAGGTATGAATACAAGATTAAACTCAGGACAATGCCCTTACTCCAGCTTCCCCACTCCCACGCCCCACTGAGCAGGCCAGCCAGCATGCAGGCGCTGAGCAGAAACGTAGTCACACGCTAGAAACCCAGTGCTTCCCTCCCTGCAGCGTGTCCCTGAGTGAAGTAAGTAATTGGTAGTTTCTTTGATGGATTTCACTTTTACTGCTTTCAAGTTAGCCACAATCCTCAGCCTACCTGGGTTTTCTCTCATGTCTGCAATATTCAGAATTATTTGCTGAATCTGCTCTGAGTGACACCAGCCAGCACAGACTGGGGCTTGGGAAATTCAGTCTGTCTTTAGATAGGACCGGGCAGACAGCAGGCTGCACTCGGTGTTTCAGTTCCTGGACTGAAGTACAGCTCCTACATTGCAAGCAAAAGTCGAGAGCACACCGAGCTGGAAGCAGCCTGCCCTGCCGAAGCAGCCAGCCTCCTGTCCCCAGGACACGCAGGCTCTCCCATGGCCTGCTGACAGCACTACAAACCACGCCTGATCTCTGCTCCTCAGCACCCCACTCCAAACAGCAGAGCGCCCACACAAAGTAGGCAGCTTCGCACGGCACAGCTAGCGGATCAGCACATCCCCTTGCAACTGAAGCTCAGGCTCCGAGCAGTTGAGATAATCAGGCTGAGAGCCTACACCATCAGAGGGAAGAAGTTACTAATGCAGACGTACGATCGGAGAGATCTCGACTGGTCAGCACTGGGGACAGGGGCCTCCTGCAGCCATTAGCTAACAGAAGTAGGTGCTTTTTCAAGGGTGCTGGCATAGGCCTGTGTGTTTAGTACGCCAGCACCTCGGACCCCACGTGGAGGAGGACCATCTCTCCCTCCCAAGCCAGCTCCAAATGAACTTTACACAAGCAGACACTTGCCAGCCAGCACGGAGGTACCTGTGCTGCCGGTTCGGACCCAGGCTTAAGACCACAACGTGCGTGCCCTTGATGTGTACACCCTCCATGTGCGTACACCCTCCATGTGCGTACACCCTCCATGTGTACACCCTCCGTGTGCGTACACCCCCGATGTGCGTACACCCCCGATGTGTGTACACCCTCCATGTGCGTACACCCTCCATGTGCGTACACCCTCGGCGTTCCTGCCCTGGATGTGCCTGCCCTGGATTTTGCGTCAGGCCAGCCGGCAGCCAGGATCAGTTTGCAGAGCGCGGGTCCGATTGCAGGCTCGGCGGGGCCGGGGGCGGCGGAGCCCGGGGGCGGCGGGGCCGGGGCCGGTGGCGGGGCCGGGGCCGGGGCCGGGGCCGGTGGCGCCCCGCCGTGGCTCCGCAGGGGAATTACCGCGAAGGGGCCAGCCCGGTGCCCGTGCCCCCGAGGCCCCCGGTGGTCCCCCGAGGGCCCCGGTCCCCGAGCCTTGGAGAGGCTCACTGACAGCTCAGAAGCGCTCTGCCCCGGTTGCTTCTGCTCGGCCTTGGCGCCGAGGGAGCGGAGGAGTCACCGTCTCCCTTTTTGTGGCCCCTTAAACTCTTTACACCCTTAAAAGCGATTATCTACCGACCCTCACCCCCGGTCTTGAGATACGCTTACAGAGTTGTCAATTCCTGAGACTCCTTAGTTTTCATGAAGGTTTTTAGGCAAGACTTCTCCCCTCTGTGGGCACTCATCGCTGGTGGGGGAATGGGATATACTGGCAAAGGGCCTTGCTCTCCGTGCTGCCCCAGAGATGGAAACCTTGACCGGGGAAAAGGACGGAGGTGCTCTGCGAGATAAAACCCCATCCTAGCAGGATTTTGAAACAAAACTGTTTGTTCAAAACCAGGACAGAACTGATGAAGTGTGGGGACAAGCTAATGTCTCTGCCCAGACTTAGAGACGTGTTTCACCCTGTTCAGGAAAGCTGAACGGGGGGGGTCAGGCTGATTTCTGAGCTGTTTTAAGCATTTGAGGTTAAAGGGCACCCAGAGCCACTGCCGAAGTAGTGAATGTTTTATTTAAAGGGTATTTGGTTGCTAGAACTTCTAGGGCCCAAACCTATTGAATTATTTTAAAAGCCTTTATCATGCTAATGTAGCAAGAACGTTCCCGGACGTAAGCGAGAGGAGCACGTCCCCTTTTGGGGGTGCGTGACGGTCCACATACGTTTGTAGGCCCATATATTTTTCCCGTTCGATTACAGCGTGGCAGCTGGAGCGCAGGGTCAGCTACTCCCCGCCCTGGGTTGTCTCAGCAACAGTCGCTTCAATACCCTCTTGTTATGTCCTGTAAATGTTTAATGGGAAGCTTATCTCTCTTACCTATACAGATGGCTCAGGTTATTGAGCTTGTGAACAAGGATTAATTGGAAATGGGCAGATGTCGGCTAACCAGAAAAAGAGCTTAGTGAGTAATTAGATGAGCTGGGATGCTGTTGTGAGGGCAGAGCCTCCTCTGAAGGGTTCAGAGGAAAAAGGACAAGCCCAAAAGGAAGTTCCTGTAGCCCTGCTGTAAGTTACTGGGAACGACGAGACCTCATGAACACTGGATGCAACTGGAAGATGTATATCAGTGCCTGGCTGGGCGACGGCTGCAGCCTTCGGTGATGGATTAGCGCCCAATACTCTCAGCGAGTCTCGGCTCGCAATCCAGGGCATCTGGCTCTGCCCTCACAGATAATGGGGATTGTCGGGGTGAGATGGATGGGGAAAACAGGTCCTGTTACATGGAGCAGCCTGATTGAACCTGCCACTTTGAACCCCGACTGTAAGAAGTTCAAGATCTGCATGCTTGGTGCTGATATTTTTCTAAATAATAGATTATTATAGTTTAGGCTCTAATATGCATTATCAATCTTAAGGGGATATTTGAAGATTATACGCTTTAATAAATCCAATTTTTAAAAGATCAGACTATAACAAATTTGCATGTGACATAAGGTGCATAAAAATAGAGAATGGAAAGAAAAATCCAGAGCAGCTGAAAGAAAGCATTCTTAATTCTTAGCTAAAATAACACCCATGTGCATGTTCGTTCATGCATGTATAACCTTTTTGCAGTACGTTTTGCCCACCTGCACACACCTGCATTTGGGCAGCGATATTTATGTGCAAGCGACCAATTTGTGAAGCTGTGTCCTGTGCACGCATGCCCCCTTTCGAAGGCCTGTTCTCACTTGCTGACAGACCAGGAAATAATTGTTGGGACTAGCGCTTGGATACAAGGATAGGTGGAAGGATCTGCAGCCCATTCCTAGGCACAGAGAGCACCCCGTTCACTGGGGTTCACCACCACCCCAGAGAGCTGGTGAACGCCTTGCCTCAATCCTGATACCAGGGAATGTTAGCAAGATGCCTGCAGTGCAGAGTCAAGGTTTATTTGAGGAACAGGATGGTCAGAAATCAGGTTTGAGTGTTTCACAACATCAGAGAAGCTTGAGATTTGTTTACAGCGCCTAATTATAGCAGTTTAGTGCCAACAGAGAGTAAGGAAAGATGAAAGATGTGCTGTAAGGAAAGAATATGCAATGGGCGATTGCAGTACTGCATCGAATTCCTCATGAAAAGAACTCTTCTAAGTCCTTATAAAATATACCTGGGGACAAAAGGTGAATAAACGATGACACTCTGTAGAAGTAGCTGGGGAAATGGCTGCAGCATTTCGTAATCAGAGTGAGTCAGAGATGATATTTCTGGGAATGTACATGCAGAAGGCAAGAATTTCCCCCGGGAGGCAGGGAATGGTTGGTATCTGAAAATCAGCAGTTCTTTAGTTCCACTCAGTGAGCTGTGGAGAGAAGGGAAATCAAATGCCAGAGGAAGATGGCGTGAAGCAGAACAGATCCAGCCTTTGTAGCAAGGAGTTAGTACTGGGGAAAGCAGGCTTAAAAATAGAGACCTTTAAGCAAATGAACTGGTGTCATAAGAATCAGAGGTATGAGTCTCTCCTGGCTCTTCTGTATAGGCAAAGTGCCCTGAACGCCTGTCTTCACGAAGTCCCCGCCCAAGACCTCCATGGTGTGATTACCTTTTGGAGGAGGGAATCTGAGGAACTTTAAAGCTACTAATTTCTTGCCATGAATCTGAACAAGAACAGATGCCAGACGTTTCCTGCGCATCATGTGCTCCTGGATAGACCACGTTACACTGCAGGTAGCGGTGGTGGCTCTTCAGCCTGGGCTTCCCACAGGGGGGTTCTCATGGCAGCAGCAACTTGAGTCTTTCAGCTACACCAAATGAACTGTTTAGAAGAACAGAAAGGGATTCAGACCAGGACAGCTCCCAAATGACTCTCAAAGCTCTCAGTCAGGCAGCTGAGCAGATGCCAGCCCCATAGGTGTTCCAGCCATCTCCTCTTTGCGCAGATACCATTACACCAGCCACCATCAGTTCTGTGTGCTGCACAGTGAGGGACACGTCTAAGGGTTACGTGACTGGGAGGTAGGAGAGATCCTACTCCTATCCTATTTCAGGACTCTATTTACAGGCATCGGATTATAGTGGCAGTAACTTAAGCAAGCGTATACATACCCAACTGGATGTGGAGCCAGATTTTCACACATTTGGCCACTGGCACTGTGGCCATATTTTCTTAATTCTCTGTCAGACTCCTGAAGAGAGTGGGACAGTTTTGCAAGGTCAGCAGCTCCCAAATAGCACTCAGCTATTAAAAGCTGTTAAGCCATTGAGAGACCAGCAATATCACCAAAGCTCTTGCTAGGAGACCCAGGTAGGTCTCTTTAAACATGCTCCATGCGTGTCTAATCGAGTTTCAGCTTGCAGAATCTATTCCTTCCCCTGCCTCCAGCTCGACTCCAACCTCAGGATATGCAGAACATTAAAGCTGAGGTAAAGATGTTCCCAGTCATTCCCTTAGGTCCAGGATGGCCAGACTCCTGATACCTTTCAGCCCGCTTTGGAAAGGAAGAAACTCCACCATTCCTCTCCCTAAAGCAGAAACCAAAGCAAGAGGGGGAGAAACGGGTTATCTCCTAACACCTCCCAGACTGGGCATTGGAAGCAACACAACTCAAAGCAGTAGTCGGTGATTCGTTGATACTCCTCCCTTAGATTTTAAGCCAAGTCAAGCAGAGAAACTTTTCCCAAGATAGCAAGGTAAAAGCTAAGAAATAAAACCACCATTGAGTCAAGCTGTCCTGATCGTGGCACAAAAGCTCTCTCACTTTTAGCAAAGCGAAAATAAAGGGTTACTTCTTGCTGCAGGCATTTATGTACAAAGGGATTGTTGATTTTGTTCTGCTTGCTTTTTGCTGCTCCCAAAGGTTTGATATTTGACACAGCCCAGTTTAGGCGGGGCTGTGGTATAGGCCATTGACATGTGCTGGCAGAGGTACCTTCTCCTTCACAGGCCCTGGAGCATGAGCTGAACTCCAAAAGGATCAAGCATTGGGTAGGAGTCTGAAGCTGCTTACTGTGTCCAGGAAGAGATGGCTGCATTCAGATGTAGTTTGCCAGGAAGGAGTAGATAAGATTGCTCTGATCTTCATGATAAAATGCTTATCAAGTATATAGAGCTTTGAGCAAAACCAGGCAGTTGTTAGGAGAACCTGCTGAACTGCTGTCAGGATGTAACATTTATCACTGGAGTGAATAATCTCGTGTGACTGCTTTGTCTCATGTTTTGCCAGTGTGAAAGCAGGGTTTGCTCCACACCAAAAAAGTGCCCAATAGAAAGGAAAGGTTTGGGAACCATAAACATAGCAGAGATGGTTCAAAATCTCCTTTTCCTAACAGATTAATAAGGGACATATGCCAAGGCCACACAATTTAGGCCTGCTTCACCCAAAGCCACTTGAATAAAACTAGGCATGTTACAAAGACTGCACACACATGACATCGACCCAGGGAAATTAAGTTTCTATCTTTGAACTGACTACTCAAGCCCATTTTCCCCTGCAATAAATACTTACTGTGCTGGTAAGGAAAGGCAGAAGAAACAGAAAGTGAGCCTAAATTCTTTGTTAGAGATATAAGCAGGTGACTTAAACATTTGAGACAGCCAAAAAGCATAGATTTATCAGTACCCTGCCCAGGCACTGGGATGCTCTTCTATAGGGGATGCGATTCCTGGGCATATCACAAAATGACTAGTGTCTTAATAGGCATCCTGACATTTTGCAAGGTTAGGCTAGTTTTTGGACAGATGTGCTTAATAGCTCCTCTTTCACTCTAAGATGATCACGTCTTATGTAGGTTATACAGCTCTGGAGAAATGAACTGAACAAAGTTTAGCCTTTATCCTGGTTATTTTTCTACAGCAAGAATGAAGCACTCCATTTCTATTAGAAAGTGCAAAAAATATGCTGCTAATCTCAGATCTCTACTTTTGATTAAACAAAGAGGAGCAGCACCTAAGCTTTCTGGCCTGCAACCACATTTCTTCTTGAAGCGTTATCAGAAAACTGCTGGAAAAGCACTCCATCTACACGGTTGGGAAGAGCAAGCAACATTGACACCTACTGTTGGGTATTTTAATTGCTGATAGTACCCAGCCACAAGACTCTTGTAAAGCAGGAGGAAGATGATCTCCCTAGTTAAAATTACATGCTAATGCTTTTATTTTGCTTTCATTTTGCCTCCTGCAGTGCTTTCAAGGTGCACTTAATTGTAAATCAAGAAGCTGCATGTGCAGGGAAATTTCTTCCTTTAACTTCGTTTAATTCATGGAATTAGATGATTCTTTGGGAGTGAGAGTTTTTTATGAGGCTAGCTGATAAAAATGACACAGCTGAAAACTAATGCTGCTAGTATCAGACAAAGCTGTACTGTAGGCTAAGTGAGAGAGCATGCTGCTTTCTGAGGAGACTCAGCCCTTCTAGCTCATACAGACCTCTCGGAGCATGTCAGAAAGCACTGCCCAGCCAAGTGTAGAGCATGGGTTTGAATGAGTTTATCACGTTTTACCATAGCGCCAGATCATATTTAACACCCTTAAAGTGCTTTACACCAAAACGTTAACCGTCGTGATTTCCTTCATGCACAGCTGTTTTGTTCCAGCCCATTCAAGAGAATTTAAGCACAGGATGAAATGGCTCTCCCAAGTGGAGAAGGAAGAATTTAGCAAGCTGGCACAAAGAGCTTATCTCTATGCCTTCCCTACAAACATTACCTTTTTCCTCTTCAAAAAAGGACAATACGTCCTCCTCCTCTATTGGCTGTCGGCTCCAATCTCCCTGTACCAGGAGACCGATACCCGTGCCTCTGCGTCCAGATAAGGGTTAGGGTAGGGCTCGCCAAAACACGCGGCACCATTGCATTGACCTTTACCTTGCTCCCCAGTTCGGCCTCCCGCAGTGACCTGCCCAACCTCCACAGCAAGGGCAGCGAGAACAAAACAACCTCTCTGAAGCAGTGGCTCGTGTACACCCAGGTCAGCGAGGCCAGGACAGCTGAGGTCTTTGGGGAAAACAGCAGGTTTCTGAATGGAAAAAATTCCATTCAGATATGCTTAGAAGAAGGACACTGCATCCTGAAACCAACCACATAAGACAGGCTCATCTAGAAGAAAAGATTCAGGTAATTTCGCCCTGTGGAGCGTCACAGAAAGCTAAGGCACGACATGAATGCTTGGCAACACAGAGGCCTCTCAGTTTGGGAAAGAGCTGATCAAAAAGAGGAGGGAATGAGTGTGGGAGGAAATGCAACCTGCATGATGCTCTGTCCATGCGCTCCCCCTCCTCGAGCTTGACCTCCAAGAAACAATGCTGCTCCCTGAAGGAAATTATCTTTGCAAGTGGGAGAATGGCTTGGCAGGAGCTGAGTTGGTTTTCCTTTACTCAGGGGACACCAGGAATCTCTCTCCACTTCCCTGCAGTCTCAACAAGCTCACCTGCTGTGGGCAAGAGACAGCCCAGATCACAAAGCCCCTTGCATCCCGACAGACAGTTTGCCTACGGCAAGCGAGCCCGGTTCCCGTGTCCTCCGCAAAGCCCATTGCTGTGAGCCTAAGCCCTGCTCAGCCCTGCCTCGCTGACTGCCCCGGCCAAGGAGACAAATCCCTTGTAACCCACCTTTGGTTTGGCAGTGCCTACCACCGCCGGGCAGACCCAATGACAGCGCAAGGTGAGCGCTTCCACTGTCTATCACTGCGTAATCGCCAGCGTTGACGCAGAGCCTGTCGCTGTAAACAAAATTTCTAAGAAGAAAAGCCATCTACATTTGTTCTTCCACCGCTCTTGCAGCACCGCGACATGGCACAGCCTGATAAGAGCGGTGGCTCCAGCTGGAGTGCTAAGGCCCATGGTACTGGTATCGTGTTTTGTGAGACTGACCTCTACCAAGTTTCATAACGTTTGTGCATCTTTGTTGATACAAGACTCGCATGAAATGAGAGAAGCGTATATAAGCAAGGAACCGGCCGCATGCAGTTCCTCCAGCACAACGATGGCCAAGCTCGTTCTGCTTACCGGTAAGTCCTGCTCATGCCTTCTTCCTCCACCTTTATGATGAGTATTTCTGGATGCTTCGCTATATCGGGTGGTTATAGAAGAGGTTTTTTGGAGTTGAAGACGTTTCACTCTCCTGTCAAGAGAAAAGACATAGCAATTACTTCCAGGAGGCATAGTTACATTTTTCAGTACTACTCATGTGGATATTTTATGCTTTAAAAATTGATAGAATTCGTTGCTAATTGAAATTGGAAAGTGCTTTGTGAGCACAAAACCCACCAAAACATCAGAATACGGCATTGTGAATCTCCGCTTCCCTCAGAATGAAGACTAATGCCACACTTTTTTCTTTAAAGGTCTGGCCCTCCTGCTGAACGCCCAGATAGGTATGTGCTTTCTACCCCAACCCAGCTCTACCTAAACCTTCTCAGTGTTGGCACATACAGGCAACTGGAACAGACTTACTAGCTAGTTCTTTTATTAGTCGTGGGGGAGGAAGGAGCGGCAGGCGGGCACACAGCCATGGTGTCTCGGAAGACAAAAGCTTGACGAAGCATGGCATGCTCAATCTAAAGTGCAAATGCCTTGCTTTCTTTCACGCAAGCTTCCTCATAGCAGCCCCTTCCTGCTCAGCTTGAATGAAGCATGAGCGCAGCCACGAGCTTGGTCTATGCAGGAGCTTTCACAGGCAGGTCATACAGGCGGCACAGCAACCACGCAAAGAGCCTTCCGCATCGCAGGCACTTCACCAGAGACCCCTTCTGCCTCTGTTCTTCCTTACGTGGCAGCAAAGGAGGAAGAGTCAGTTTGGGGAAGAGACCCAGCACTCAGACCCACCCTGATTCCTGAGTTTAAGGGTGCGAGGGGATCCTGGACCGACTTGTCTGCTGCAACAAAGTAGGAAGGAAAGGAATGCATTATGATCCTTGGAGAGCCAGTTCCCAGAGGGATAACCACCCTGCTTCACTTCCTCTGAACTCCTTACCCTGCTAGGAAACATGGCCCACTCATTTCTGATTAGATCCGCTCTATGTAGTTACTTACTCCTAAGTGCAGCCCAGGGCACTGTTCCCTTTCCTGCGTGACTTGAAGGATGGCTATAGGAAGCAACGTGGCCTCATGCAGCTAGGTACCTGCTCCTTCTGCATTTCAGAGACACGTCCTCTCTGCTCTTTTCTGTCCCGACCGCCTCTCCTCTCCTCCTCTGCAGGCACCGCCTATGTGCTGTCATGTTACTTCACCAACTGGGCCCAGTATCGGCCCGGCCTGGGAAAATTCATGCCAGACAACATCGACCCGTGCCTGTGCAACCATCTGATCTACGCCTTTGCTGGGATGTCCAACAATGAGATCACAACTTACGAATGGAACGACGAGACCCTTTACAAATCCTTCAACGGCTTGAAGAACCAGTACGTACCGAGAGCAAAGGACATCACTTGTTCTCCCTCTCAGGCCCTGCCCCGTTATTCAGCGTCTGTTCTCTGCACAATGGCAGTGCATTTTCCCGTCGAGGGATGCCAAGGAGAAGAGGCAGACAGTGACGGGGAGGGAAAGGGAGGGCAGGGCAGGGCAGGCTGCCAGCACCGGTCCTCTGAGGATGGTGACAGCGACTCCGTGCGCTCCGGACTTGCTCTTTGGGTTTCACACCAAGAGATCACGGCCTACAAAGGCAGCTGCACCAGGCGCTTTCAAGAAGAGCAAGAGCACAGTGCTTTATGTTGGCCTGTTGTGTAATAACGGTAGGAATTGGTAAGACTCAACCATTGCTTGCAGTGAAATAGGCTCCTGTTCCTCCCTTTGCAGGAACGGAAACCTGAAGACCCTCCTGGCGATTGGAGGATGGAACTTCGGGACAGCCAAGTAAGTTCAAACCATCTCCTTGCCATAACGGCGCCCTGGAAAGGGAGGGAGAGGGGGGAAAGGCACCAACCAAACCCCAACTCTGTCCTGCTCCGCTTCCTAGGTTCTCCACAATGGTTTCCACGCCCGAGAACCGCCAGACCTTCATCAAGTCCGTCATCAAATTCCTGCGCCAGTATCAATTTGATGGGCTGGACATTGACTGGGAATACCCTGGGTCCAGGGGCAGCCCACCCCAGGACAAGACCCTCTTTACCGTCCTCGTTAAGGTAGGCTCCAACAAAAGGTTCTGGTCAAGCCCTCTGCTCTGCACAGCTCTGGCTGCGAAGCCTCAGCCCAGAGAGCCCACGGCGAGAGCTGTTTCTTGGCATCCCTCAGGAAATGATGGCAGCCTTTGAGCAGGAAGCCAAACAGGTCAACAAGCCCCGTCTCATGCTCACCGCGGCTGTTGCTGCAGGACTTTCCAACATTCAGGCTGGCTACCAGATTGCTGAGCTTGGAATGTGAGTACCAAACCCTCACGTATCCTTTCTGTGACCTAGGTGCTCTTTCTTCAAGCCATCAAAGGAAACTCTGCCATTATCTGCCAGAAACCAACCGCATTGCATGTGGGGTCCCTACTCTTTGGCGTAGGGCAAGAACACTATGAGAGCAGTGCTCGTTTGGTGGGAAAAGGGACACTTTGGGACAGCAAAGTGCAGCAACGGGCTGCTCAAAGTCATCGGGGAACATGTCTCGGTTCCCCGAATACCAGTGCAATTCCCACTCTGCCTTGACCTCTGCCTCCCTCCGCTGGAGGAGAGAATTGGCTCCAACACTTACAAGGCCAGCTCAAAACAAGCCTTGAAGAACCCAGGCTTGCAGAAAGTGGGGACATGGCCAGGGATGTGGTGGGGTAAACGGCCAGCACTAAAGGGACGATCGGGTCTGGGTGACTGAGCCGGCCAGGAGACAGACGCAAGCAATGTTCTCCACAGGTATTTGGACTACTTCCATGTGATGACGTACGACTTCCACGGCTCCTGGGATGGACGCACTGGGGAGAACAGCCCTCTGTACAAAGGCCCCGCTGACACTGGTGACCTCATCTACTTCAATGTCGTAAGTATATCTTCTGAGACCGTGTCACAGATGATTATCATGACACCAGTGATCAGAAGCTTAAGGAGTCATCCTCCTGCCTACAGATCCTGGCACAGACTTTAGCTGTGGTGGTTTTTTTTACAGGACTATGCTATGAACTATTGGAAGAGCAATGGTGCCCCAGCTGAGAAGCTCCTTGTTGGATTCCCAACCTACGGACATAACTTCAACCTCCAAAACCCATCTGACACTGCTGTTGGGGCACCAGCATCAGGACCTGGGCCAGCTGGACCTTACACGAGGCAGGCTGGATTCTTGGCTTACTACGAGGTATGTGTGCTCCTACACAGCCAGGCCACCAAGAGCACAAACACCCTTCAAACTACCCAGCAAGGAAGTTTTAACCCATGCACCCGTGGAAGATGCCAACTGCCCTTTTTTGTAGGACACTCGCTCACTTCTCCCTCTCTCCCCTTTTTTCCTAGATCTGCACGTTCCTGGACTCTGGAGCCACCCAGGCTTGGGATGCCCCCCAGGACGTGCCCTACGCCTACAAAGGCAACGAATGGGTTGGCTATGACAACATCAAGAGCTTCAACATCAAGGTATGGTGGGATGTGTGGCTGTGCTAATAGTAAGGCAGGAGGCCTTCCGTGGTGGCAGGTCCCCCGACTCACTGGGATTTCTGCCCTGCCACTGAACAGCTTGACTGGCTGAAGAAGAACAACTACGGAGGTGCTATGGTTTGGGCCCTTGATATGGACGACTTCACTGGCACTTTCTGCAAGGAAGGCAAATATCCCCTGATCACCACCCTGAAGAACGGTCTTGGTCTGCAAAATAGCGGTGAGTAGCTCGACGAGCATGTGCTTCTTGAAGGTGACTCCCTAGCTCGCTGCTGATGCAGAGCTTCAGAGCTCCGTGGACTCTGGAGCCTTGGTGGATAAAGACTTTCTGTGGAAGCCACAAGTAGAGATTGCCCTGGAAAGATCCCTTCATTCCACAGCCACCGGGACAAAAGAGGGGGATTGTAACTTGGAGCTGGGTCCAGGTGTTTCGAAGGCCTGGTGTGAACCCAGCCAGCCTTTGGGGCAGCACACTTTAACAGCTGACCCCGCCGCTAAAGGGCCTGCGGAGGGAGGGGAGGGCTGAGAGACAACACAAAACCAAGCCCTTTCCCGCTTTTCTTTCAGGCTGTGTGCCTCCGGCTCAGCCCAATCCTCCAGTCACTGAAGCTCCTAGCCAAGGAAGTGGAAGTGGGAGCGGGGGCTCAGGTAGCAATACTGGTGGCTCTGGTGGGAGCGGTTTCTGTGCTGGCAAGGCCAACGGCTTCTATGCAGATCCAACCAGCAAGAGCAGCTTCTACAACTGCGTTAATGGTGAAACCTTCATGCAGAGCTGCCAGGCCGGCCTCGTCTTTGATACCAGCTGCTCCTGCTGCAACTGGCCGTGAAGATACCAATGCTATTATACCAAACCAACCCCTCTGATCTAATTGCATGAAATAAGAATGATTAAATAAAGCATTCTGCAAAAGCAACAATCCTCACTGTTTCGACTCATCTCGCTCTTCGTACACGCGTGCTCGGGGAAGGGCCTGAATGCACAAGCTGGACTTAATTCCGGCATGGCATTTTCCAGGGGTTTCTCACTGCCCTACCTTGACAGCCAGGCACAGGGAAAAAGACAGAGAGCAGACACCGGGGCAGACCAGACTGGGCCACACGACAGAGCACAGAGAAGGGTCCTGACAGCACAACCTATACGCTGCTTCCCTCTCCCCTGCTGACTTACAGCGTGCGAGCAGCAGCTCCTCAGAGTGGGAGCTGGAAAGGCGCAATCCACAGGGGTGGTATCAAACCTCTTTATGTGTGAACAGCCATAAACTGGCATTTTCCAGGGCTTTCTTGCTGTGCCAGTGGGGCAGTCGGTGAGAGAAACAGCAGCCCTGTGTTTCTTACCAGACCCACAGGTAAGAAAAGCGAGTTTCAAAGAAGCAGAGCCGCTGCTTTGCAAGAACTTGCAGACTGTTGGCAGATTTTTTCCCTTACCTTCATTGGCCATGAATCATTTTTTCAGAAGCAGACTCTGTTTGAGAAGCAGAGAGGGAGCTGGAAAACCAGCAAGCTCCTAGGTGCTTGTGGCTGCAGGACACAGGCAAACACAGACCCATCTCAGAATGGAGGGTCGTCACGGATCTCCATACACAGAGCCTAGCAGCAGGCAAATCCTGTGCTAAGCCTGGGGCCTGGTGACTCATAGGAGCTCTGGCAGCATAGGCTATACATATCTATGTATATGCAGACATCTCTGGGCTAAATTCCCATAGGAAAATTCCCAAGGAATTTCCAAGAACACCACTCCACACGAAGAAAAAACATACTGGCAACAGAACGCCTCCGTGGCCATGCTAAGTTGTCTGCCTGCAGTGAGGAACATCAGATCAGCAGCCCAAAACACGTATAGCTCTCCCCAGGCGATTACTGGCAAAATCACATAGCTTCTCACATCCAAAAATAAACCCAGGATGCATTTCAGCTAGCTCAACAGCATCTTTGCAGCCTCGCTTCACGTGGAAATCCAAAGCCGGATCTTTCCTATACATATACCCAGCCAAGGGCCCATCTACCTAATACACGTCTCTGCACTGCTAACGTGGACCCTGGCTGGAGTAGCGCTGCCAGCAGCACAAATGCCTCTGTTGGCTGTCGGCTCCAGTCGGTACCAGGAGACCGATACCCGTGCCTCTGCGTCCAGATAAGGGTTAGGGTAGGGCTCGCCAAAACACGCGGCGCCATTGCATTGACCTTTACCTTGCTCCCCAGTTCGGCCTCCCGCAGTGACCTGCCCAACCTCCATAGCAAGGGCAGTGAGAACAAAACAACCTCTCTGAAGCAGTGGCTCGTGTACACCCAGGTCAGCGAGGCCAGGAGGGCTGAGGTCTTTGGGGAAAACAGCAGGTTTCTGAATGGAAAAAATTCTATTCAGATATGCTTAGAAGAAGGACACTGCATCCTGAAACCAACCACATAAGACAGGCTCATCTAGAAGAAAAGATTCAGGTAATTTCGCCCTGTGGAGCGTCACAGAAAGCTAAGGCACAACATGAATGCTTGGCAACACAGAGGCCTCTCAGTTTGGGAAAGAGCTGATCAAAAAGAGGAGGGAATGAGTGTGGGAGGAAATGCAACCTGCATGATGCTCTGTCCATGCGCTCCCCCTCCTCGAGCTTGACCTCCAAGAAACAATGCTGCTCCCTGAAGGAAATTATCTTTGCAAGTGGGAGAATGGCTTGGCAGGAGCTGAGTTGGTTTTCCTTTACTCAGGGGACACCAGGAATCTCTCTCCACTTCCCTGCAGTCTCAACAAGCTCACCTGCTGTGGGCAAGAGACAGCCCAGATCACAAAGCCCCTTGCATCCCGACAGACAGTTTGCCTACGGCAAGCGAGCCCGGTTCCCGTGTCCTCCGCAAAGCCCATTGCTGTGAGCCTAAGCCCTGCTCAGCCCTGCCTCGCTGACTGCCCCGGCCAAGGAGACAAATCCCTTGTAACCCACCTTTGGTTTGGCAGTGCCTACCACCGCCGGGCAGACCCAATGACAGCGCAAGGTGAGCGCTTCCACTGTCTATCACTGCGTAATCGCCAGCGTTGACGCAGAGCCTGTCGCTGTAAACAAAATTTCTAAGAAGAAAAGCCATCTACATTTGTTCTTCCACCGCTCTTGCAGCACCGCGACATGGCACAGCCTGATAAGAGCGGTGGCTCCAGCTGGAGTGCTAAGGCCCATGGTACTGGTATCGTGTTTTGTGAGACTGACCTCTACCAAGTTTCATAACGTTTGTGCATCTTTGTTGATACAAGACTCGCATGAAATGAGAGAAGCGTATATAAGCAAGGAACCGGCCGCATGCAGTTCCTCCAGCACAACGATGGCCAAGCTCGTTCTGCTTACCGGTAAGTCCTGCTCATGCCTTCTTCCTCCACCTTTATGATGAGTATTTCTGGATGCTTCGCTATATCGGGTGGTTATAGAAGAGGTTTTTTGGAGTTGAAGACGTTTCACTCTCCTGTCAAGAGAAAAGACATAGCAATTACTTCCAGGAGGCATAGTTACATTTTTCAGTACTACTCATGTGGATATTTTATGCTTTAAAAATTGATAGAATTCGTTGCTAATTGAAATTGGAAAGTGCTTTGTGAGCACAAAACCCACCAAAACATCAGAATACGGCATTGTGAATCTCCGCTTCCCTCAGAATGAAGACTAATGCCACACTTTTTTCTTTAAAGGTCTGGCCCTCCTGCTGAACGCCCAGATAGGTATGTGCTTTCTACCCCAACCCAGCTCTACCTAAACCTTCTCAGTGTTGGCACATACAGGCAACTGGAACAGACTTACTAGCTAGTTCTTTTATTAGTCGTGGGGGAGGAAGGAGCGGCAGGCGGGCACACAGCCATGGTGTCTCGGAAGACAAAAGCTTGACGAAGCATGGCATGCTCAATCTAAAGTGCAAATGCCTTGCTTTCTTTCACGCAAGCTTCCTCATAGCAGCCCCTTCCTGCTCAGCTTGAATGAAGCATGAGCGCAGCCACGAGCTTGGTCTATGCAGGAGCTTTCACAGGCAGGTCATACAGGCGGCACGGCAACCACGCAAAGAGCCTTCCGCATCGCAGGCACTTCACCAGAGACCCCTTCTGCCTCTGTTCTTCCTTACGTGGCAGCAAAGGAGGAAGAGTCAGTTTGGGGAAGAGACCCAGCACTCAGACCCACCCTGATTCCTGAGTTTAAGGGTGCGAGGGGATCCTGGACCGACTTGTCTGCTGCAACAAAGTAGGAAGGAAAGGAATGCATTATGATCCTTGGAGAGCCAGTTCCCAGAGGGATAACCACCCTGCTTCACTTCCTCTGAACTCCTTACCCTGCTAGGAAACATGGCCCACTCATTTCTGATTAGATCCGCTCTATGTAGTTACTTACTCCTAAGTGCAGCCCAGGGCACTGTTCCCTTTCCTGCGTGACTTGAAGGATGGCTATAGGAAGCAACGTGGCCTCATGCAGCTAGGTACCTGCTCCTTCTGCATTTCAGAGACGCGTCCTCTCCGCTCTTTTCTGTCCCGACCGCCTCTCCTCTCCTCCTCTGCAGGCACCGCCTATGTGCTGTCATGTTACTTCACCAACTGGGCCCAGTATCGGCCCGGCCTGGGAAAATTCATGCCAGACAACATCGACCCGTGCCTGTGCAACCATCTGATCTACGCCTTTGCTGGGATGTCCAACAATGAGATCACAACTTACGAATGGAACGACGAGACCCTTTACAAATCCTTCAACGGCTTGAAGAACCAGTACGTACCGAGAGCAAAGGGCATCACTTGTTCTCCCTCTCAGGCCCTGCCCCGTTATTCAGCGTCTGTTCTCTGCACAATGGCAGCGCATCTTCCCGTCGAGGGATGCCAAGGAGAAGAGGCAGACAGTGACGGGGAGGGAAAGGGAGGGCAGGGCAGGGCAGGCTGCCAGCACCGGTCCTCTGAGGATGGTGACAGCGACTCCGTGCGCTCCGGACTTGCTCTTTGGGTTTCACACCAAGAGATCACGGCCTACAAAGGCAGCTGCACCAGGCGCTTTCAAGAAGAGCAAGAGCACAGTGCTTTATGTTGGCCTGTTGTGTAATAACGGTAGGAATTGGTAAGACTCAACCATTGCTTGCAGTGAAATAGGCTCCTGTTCCTCCCTTTGCAGGAACGGAAACCTGAAGACCCTCCTGGCGATTGGAGGATGGAACTTCGGGACAGCCAAGTAAGTTCAAACCATCTCCTTGCCATAACGGCGCCCTGGAAAGGGAGGGAGAGGGGGGAAAGGCACCAACCAAACCCCAACTCTGTCCTGCTCCGCTTCCTAGGTTCTCCACAATGGTTTCCACGCCCGAGAACCGCCAGACCTTCATCAAGTCCGTCATCAAATTCCTGCGCCAGTATCAATTTGATGGGCTGGACATTGACTGGGAATACCCTGGGTCCAGGGGCAGCCCACCCCAGGACAAGACCCTCTTTACCGTCCTCGTTAAGGTAGGCTCCAACAAAAGGTTCTGGTCAAGCCCTCTGCTCTGCACAGCTCTGGCTGCGAAGCCTCAGCCCAGAGAGCCCACGGCGAGAGCTGTTTCTTGGCATCCCTCAGGAAATGATGGCAGCCTTTGAGCAGGAAGCCAAACAGGTCAACAAGCCCCGTCTCATGCTCACCGCGGCTGTTGCTGCAGGACTTTCCAACATTCAGGCCGGCTACCAGATTGCTGAGCTTGGAACGTGAGTACCAAACCCTCACGTATCCTTTCTGTGACCTAGGTGCTCTTCCTTCAAGCCATCAAAGGAAACTCTGCCATTATCTGCCAGAAACCAACCGCATTGCATGTGGGGTCCCTACTCTTTGGCGTAGGGCAAGAACACTATGAGAGCAGTGCTCGTTTGGTGGGAAAAGGGACACTTTGGGACAGCAAAGTGCAGCAACGGGCTGCTCAAAGTCATCGGGGAACATGTCTCGGTTCCCCAAATACCGGTGCAATTCCCACTCTGCCTTGACCTCTGCCTCCCTCCGCTGGAGGAGAGAATTGGCTCCAACACTTACAAGGCCAGCTCAAAACAAGCCTTGAAGAACCCAGGCTTGCAGAAAGTGGAGACAGGGCCAGGGATGTGGTGGGGTAAACGGCCAGCACTAAAGGGACGATCGGGTCTGGGTGACTGAGCCGGCCAGGAGACAGACGCAAGCAATGTTCTCCACAGGTACTTGGACTACATCCATGTGATGACGTACGACTTCCACAGCTCCTGGGATAGAACCACTGGGGAGAACAGCCCTCTGTACAAAGGCCCCGCTGACACTGGTGACCTCATCTACTTCAATGTCGTAAGTATATCTTCTGAGACCGTGTCACAGATGATTATCATGACACCAGTGATCAGAAGCTTAAGGAGTCATCCTCCTGCCTACAGATCCTGGCACAGACTTTAGCTGTGGTGGGTTTTTTACAGGACTATGCTATGAACTATTGGAAGAGCAATGGTGCCCCAGCTGAGAAGCTCCTTGTTGGATTCCCAACCTACGGAACTAACTTCAACCTCCAAAACCCATCTGACACTGCTGTTGGGGCACCAGCATCAGGACCTGGGCCAGCTGGACCTTACACGAGGCAGGCTGGACTCTTGGCTTACTACGAGGTATGTGTGCTCCTACACAGCCAGGCCACCAAGAGCACAAACACCCTTCAAACTACCCAGCAAGGAAGTTTTAACCCATGCACCCGTGGAAGATGCCAACTGCCCTTTTTTGTAGGACACTCGCTCACTTCTCCCTCTCTCCCCTTTTTTCCTAGATCTGCACGTTCCTGGACTCTGGAGCCACCCAGGCTTGGGATGCCCCCCAGGACGTGCCCTACGCCTACAAAGGCAACGAATGGGTTGGCTATGACAACATCAAGAGCTTCAACATCAAGGTATGGTGGGATGTGTGGCTGTGCTAATAGTAAGGCAGGAGGCCTTCCGTGGTGGCAGGTCCCCCGACTCACTGGGATTTCTGCCCTGCCACTGAACAGCTTGACTGGCTGAAGAAGAACAACTACGGAGGTGCTATGGTTTGGGCCCTTGATATGGACGACTTCACTGGCACTTTCTGCAAGGAAGGCAAATATCCCCTGATCACCACCCTGAAGAACGGTCTTGGTCTGCAAAATAGTGGTGAGTAGCTCGACGAGCATGTGCTTCTTGAAGGTGACTCCCTAGCTCGCTGCTGATGCAGAGCTTCAGAGCTCCGTGGACTCTGGAGCCTTGGTGGATAAAGACTTTCCGTGGAAGCCACAAGTAGAGATTGCCCTGGAAAGATCCCTTCACTCCACAGCCACCGGGACAAAAGAGGGGGATTGTGACTTGGAGCTGGGTCCAGGTGTTTCGAAGGCCTGGTGTGAACCCAGCCAGCCTTTGGGGCAGCACACTTTAACAGCTGACCCCGCCGCTAAAGGGCCTGCGGAGGGAGGGCTGAGAGACAACACAAAACCAAGCCCTTTCCTGCTTTTCTTTCAGGCTGTGCCTCCAGGTCAGCCCAATCCTCCAGTCACTGAAGCTCCTAGCCAAGGAAGTGGAAGTGGGAGCGGGGGCTCAGGTAGCAATACTGGTGGCTCTGGTGGGAGCGGTTTCTGTGCTGGCAAGGCCAACGGCGTCTATGCAGATCCAACCAGCAAGAGCAGCTTCTACAACTGCGTTAATGGTGAAACCTTCATGCAGAGCTGCCAGGCCGGCCTCGTCTTTGATACCAGCTGCTCCTGCTGCAACTGGCCGTGAAGATACCAATGCTATTATACCAAACCAACCCCTCTGATCTAATTGCATGAAATAAGAATGATTAAATAAAGCATTCTGCAAAAGCAACAATCCTCACTGTTTCGACTCATCTCGCTCTTTGTACACGCGTGCTCGGGGAAGGGCCTGAATGCACAAGCTGGACTTAATTCCGGCATGGCATTTTCCAGGGGTTTCTCACTGCCCTACCTTGACAGCCAGGCACAGGGAAAAAGACAGAGAGCAGACACTGGGGCAGACCAGACTGGGCCACACGACAGAGCACAGAGAAGGGTCCTGACAGCACAACCTATACGCTGCTTCCCTCTCCCCTGCTGACTTACAGCGTGCGAGCAGCAGCTCCTCAGAGTGGGAGCCGGAAAGGCGCAATCCACAGGGATGGTATCAAACCTCTTTATGTGTGAACAGCCATAAACTGGCATTTTCCAGGGCTTTCTTGCTGTGCCAGTGGGGCAGTCGGTGAGAGGGAAAAGAAGCAGAAAGAAGGAACAGGACAGACCAGGCTGGGCCATGAGAGAGCACACAGAGAAGGGAGGGTCACAGTGGCACAAACAGGACACAGGCTCCCCACAGAGCCCTCGTGCAAGGCCTGTGCATTTGGCCAGGAAAAAGCATTCTCCTCCTGGGAAAGCTACCTTCCAAAGGGACCGGTCTTCACAGCTCCCACAGCCCTGGGGCTCTGGCCGTCAGGCATCCCTTACTCCCTGCTGCAGGAATGGTGCAGCTGAGCACGCACCAATTCACAGGCGGCCTCCTGATGTGTCCTAGAGCCCCAAAAGTCCTCTCCACGGTCTGAGCAGCAAGGGACCCTCACGCCCCATTGCGGCAGCCTAAGGGCTGAATCGCAAAACTGTTCTTCCTCCTCTCCCAACAAAGGTTCATGTAAAAAGCATCTCCTCAGAGAAGAGAAACGAGTGGGAGTGATCTCTTCTGCTGCTCAGGCACTCCTGCCCTTCCCCTCATGCAAATGGTGTCTTCAAAAGTCAGTAAGAGGCTTCCGCTTCTAAACGACAGGGAAGCAGCCTCAGATACTCCCTGGAAAAGAAATCACAGACCAAGAAAGGCTTTGTGATAGCAGCAACAGCAGCCCAGTGTTTCTTACCAGACCCACAGGTAAGAAAAGCGAGTTTCAAAGAAGCAGAGCCGCTGCTTTGCAGAACTTGCAGACTGTTGGCAGATTTTTTCCCTTACCTTCATTGGCCATGAATCATTTTTTCAGAAGCAGACTCTGTTTGAGAAGCAGAGAGGGAGCTGGAAAACCAGCAAGCTCTTAGGTGCTTGTGGCTGCAGGACACAGGCAAACACAGACCCATCTCAGAATGGAGGGTCGTCACGGATCTCCATACACAGAGCCTAGCAGCAGGCAAATCCTGTGCTAAGCCTGGGGCCTGGTGACTCATAGGAGCTCTGGCAGCATAGGCTATACATATCTATGTATATGCAGACATCTCTGGGCTAAATTCCCATAGGAAAATTCCCAAGGAATTTCCAAGAACACCACTCCACACGAAGAAAAAACATACTGGCAACAGAACGCCTCCGTGGCCATGCTAAGTTGTCTGCCTGCAGTGAGGAACATCAGATCAGCAGCCCAAAACACGTATAGCTCTCCCCAGGCGATTACTGGCAAAATCACATAGCTTCTCACATCCAAAAATAAACCCAGGATGCATTTCAGCTAGCTCAACAGCATCTTTGCAGCCTCGCTTCACGTGGAAATCCAAAGCCGGATCTTTCCTATACATATACCCAGCCAAGGGCCCATCTACCTAATACACGTCTCTGCACTGCTAACGTGGACCCTGGCTGGAGTAGCGCTGCCAGCAGCACAAATGCCTCTGTTGGCTGTCGGCTCCAGTCGGTACCAGGAGACCGATACCCGTGCCTCTGCGTCCAGATAAGGGTTAGGGTAGGGCTCGCCAAAACACGCGGCGCCATTGCATTGACCTTTACCTTGCTCCCCAGTTCGGCCTCCCGCAGTGACCTGCCCAACCTCCATAGCAAGGGCAGTGAGAACAAAACAACCTCTCTGAAGCAGTGGCTCGTGTACACCCAGGTCAGCGAGGCCAGGACAGCTGAGGTCTTTGGGGAAAACAGCAGGTTTTAGAGAGTTTGCTGAGGGTCAGCTGTCAGACACATCTCACAGGAGATGGGTGCAAGCTGTGCAAGCACCATGCCTGACTGACAATCCTCTTTCATTGTTCACCTTATTTCATCCACTCCATACACAAAATCTAGAAGTCTAATGAACTATAACGGCAGGTCAGTGGCTTCAGTGCCAGCATGGGAGATGGGCAACTTTGAGGGTGTTTTTCAGGCTCCCATTCAACCAAGTCTTGGTGACCTACTGGAAATTCACCTTCACATCACCTCAACAGGAATTAAAGAATTAAATTGTGTAAACAGCAGCTCCTTGGAGTAGGAGCCAGCACAGCGCAATCCACAGGGACGATATTAATCCATGTCTTTTCCCTCCACCCGTCAGACGCTGCCATCACCAGCATTCCCTCCAGCACCCCCTGCTCCGTGGCTATAGCAACTGGAGTACACACACGTCCTGACGCCTGGCAGGGCAGCATGGCAGCCGAGTGGGGGCCGAGAGGTGAGCCATGCAAGGTGCATGCATCTGGGGGCTGTGGGCACAAGGGCTTTCCTTCTCCGCAGCTCCTTGCTGGCGCCGGGCTTCCCCAGCAACCTTCCCCACAACCGGGCTGCGAGGCTGCTCTTTGCTCCGGCTGGGGAAAAAGAAGCCTTTGTGGCAGGAGGGAACAGGCATCCAAAGGGCCGACCCTGCACAAATATCCAGGGTCAGGGGAAATTCCCATCTGGGAGATAAAGGGATGGTTGGCCTCAGGCAGAGAGCGGCAGACACTTAAGGAAAAAAAGCAGCAAGTGGTGACCTCCGCATGGGTTTATCACACCGGTAGCATTTCTTTCTCCTGGTCTCACAGATGTGCAGAAACAGATCTCATTTGGGTCATGTCAAGAGCAGAAAATGTTCCCTCTCCACCACGCCCCAGACAGGCTGGGAATCCAGCTGACAGCCATCAGGGGAGACCCTTCGCTTGGGCCAGGCTATTACCTGAGTCAAGAGGTAAGGTGTTCAGTTTTTGTGCTCAGAGCTTTGCCTTCACAGAAGACACACAGTACAGGAGCAACGGGACCGTGGCCAGCCGGACATGGAGTCCCCCACACCTGCCCTGCAAACCCATTGTACAAGGTCTCCACATATACCTAGAAAAACAAATTCCCCTTCCCTTCCAAACGTACCAGTCCTCAAAGCTCCAGCTGCCCTAGCGCTCTACATTAGGGAGAAATTAGAGGAATTAATAGGAATAAAGTCTGCTGCTCATCTACTTCTGCCCCTCCCCTGATGCAAATGGTGTCTTAAAAATGTCAGTAGGACACTTCTGCTTTTGAATCGCAGAGAAGCAGCCTCAGATACTCTTTGGAAAACAAACCGCTGAGCAAGAAAGGCTATGTGATAGGAGCGAGAACAGCCCAGCGTTTCATACCAGAGCCACAGGTAAGAAAAGCACACTTCAAATCAGCAGAGCTGCAGCTTTGCAAGTATTTGCAGGCTGTTCCCAACATAGACTATCAGTTTTGATCACATTTGCTGGGGCTGCCTCCAACTTAATATATACGGTAGCTACAGATCTCCTTACACATAGTCTAGTGGGAGGTGTTGAGCCTGGAGACCGAGGACTGATCATATGAGCTCTGGCAACATCAACACATGCATTTGTATATACACATTCCTTTGTATCACACACACACGTAAACGTACACATTGAGGCAAAGTCAGGGAGGGAGCTCAGCAAGACTACCTGAACAAACACGCTATTGTTTTCTGGCCCAACTTCTCTAGAATAACAGTACATTAGGAGAGACATCACAGGACACGCTGGGTAAGAAGGGAGTGCATAACTGACTTGTTCTGATTTTTTTACGCTATCGGAGTAGCCAAAGCATGCAATCAAACAGGTCTGTAATGCCCAGCTGGCTGCTGATCAGAGCACATAGGAATGGTTTGCAGAACAAAATCCTCTGTACAGAAATTTTATCTTTTGCAGACTGTGACTCCTGGCCCAGCAACGTACCAGTCATTCTGGAAGGAAGAGAGAAAATGCCAGCCTGCCTATGCTCCATTTTCCATTAAGACACCACGATTTCCAGATAAGCCTTCAGATAAAGAATTTTTCCCTGGGTAATGTAACTCATTTTCTTACACTTTTGATAATAAACAGGAGTACCAGCAGAGAGAAATACCAAGACACAAATGGGAGATAGGTAACTGAGTTCCCAGTAATGATTTTTCACCTTCAAAAAGCTTCCCTGCTTTAGTCTTTAACTTAGCACGATGACTAGAATACCACAACATGCATTTCTCCCATGGATCGAGGTAGGGCTGGTAAACTCCGCTATTACAAACACCATACACCAGCTCCAGAAATGAGATCTTTTGCGCCTGTTTTCTTTAGACCCGGAACTTACGAAGCAGACAAGCCATCACACAAAAAAATCACTTGGCCGATGAAGTTTGGGTCTCCAGACTGGTCTTTAGTGCCGATGCCAGCAAAGAGGATGCTAAAAATGGAGGTACAGAAGGTAAGGACAGGGCTAAGGGGATGTTATTCCTGGCTCAATGCTTCCGACAAAGGAAATCGTATGATTACTTCAACACATTTGCTCTATGTTTTGTCATCCTTTCCTCACTGGCCTGCTGGGTACGTGGCTCTGCTAGCCTGGGGCACAAGATACAAAGCGATTCTCTATCAGAAAATGCTGGTTTGCAAAAACAGTTACAGTCCTTCAAAACAAACTTCTATTAAGAAATCTGCTGCGGCAGTTTCTATCCACAAAGCGAGAGCACCAGAGCACAGACTTCCCCATGTAGCTCTGCTGAAAAGAAAACCTTTCTGATTTAAAACATAGGCCGAGGTTCTCGACACCACCACGTATTCCTGCGCTTCTCTGAAGCAACTGTCATTGCTAATATCTAACGGACAGTAGTTGTCTTTTAGCTGAACATAGACAGAGAATTCAGGAAACACCGGGACCGAGTGGCCTACCTGAGTTTGTACTACAGCTGAGGAGCCAGGGCCGCCGCCACGCGTCCCCCCCTCCCAGCGGGGCAGCTCGGGCCTCGCCTCCGCTTCCCGCCCACGCGTGGAGACACTCATCTGCGCTACCCAGCCTTTCCAAATAAAACCATTCCAAAAAGAGGCACTTCTTGCCGCTCGTTGTGCTTACCTGGTATCGTGCCAGGTGTCTGCTGCCTCTGCGGGCGTTTGGGTGCCGCTGGGTCCCGCGCACAGCACCCCTCAGCCCTGCTTCCCTCGGCCCCTTGGCCCAGGCAGGGCTGGCGGCCATTTTCTTGGGGTCGCCATGGAAACGCTTCACTCATCCTCCCTGACATGGCCGCGGGGGGCTCTTCCCCCCAAAATCCAGCCCTCCCTGGCACCGGAGAGGAGCCAAATGAACGCAGCCAGAGGGTGGCTGGGCTGCTGCCCCATCTCCTCAGCACTGGGAGCGAACGCCACCATCTTCTCCTCAGCTGCCACCTGCCTTCCCCGGCCTCCTCACCACCATCTCGTCCTCTCCAGCGGATGCTCCAGGCCAGGCCCGGGGCTTCGCCCACAGCCTGAGGGGAGGCGAGAAACACGGGGGCGTACGTGGCACAGCCACTGGTACCGCGCTGCCCTCAGGTACGGCGCAGATGGCCTGCAAGACGTACATTTGCATTACGAGCTTTTTCCCTACTGACACGAGGAAGATCTCAAGCAAGGAGCAAGCAACATGCTGCTAATTAAGAATCTGGCCACGAAAATAAATTTAGCCTGAAACAGAAAGGTGCTGGTATTCATCATCAGTTATTTCTGTAAGGTACAGCTCAGACTCTAGGGAATTCTATAAATGTTTACAACTTCTCTGTCTGATCGCAAGCTTGATTCAATCTCAGGGGAAAACTAAGAGCAGGCAACATTCATTCTCGGTATAACTACTGCTCACAATGCAGGCTTTCAAATTTTCTGGGTCTGTTTAGCTGTTTCTGAAGCAAATTTCACCTGGAGCCCAATTTCAGCGACAAACCCAAAATGCATTCCTCCAATTTCCCACTTTCGGTCTTCAAGTGCTCTCACATACGCACGACAGCTGCTCACAACCTGTCTTTTCTAGGCACGCTGGCCCCTTCCCTTCCAACCGCAAGGGTCTGCTTCGCAGTGGCAGCTGCCAAAGAGGGATGTTGTTACTTGCCGGTTCGCAGTTGCCCCTTTCGGTGCAATCTTTTGAAGGAGGGGGTATGACTCACTGCAAACTGTACTCTCCTAAGACCTGGGGTTTATGGCTGTTTAAGGCTTCACCTTTGTATTCATGGCTGATACTGCATACTTCACCTCCACCTGTCCTGGTTCTCTAATCAGGAGAAAAATACATGCGTAAGAGAAGATGTAAAAGCAAGCAGTACCTATGATTCTGCAGTCCTCCTCAACCACATGTTCCACTGCGACTGCAGAAACCTTCCACTAAAGCTTTTGCAAAACCGATGGTATTTCAAAAAGCACTTTGTCCTCACTGAACGTATTTCTAATGAGCCAAAGTTTTTGTTGGAAAATTCCCAACCTTCTCAGTTATCGAGCGTTGCTGCGGAGAAAGGAAGAGATGCAGAGGGAAGGACAAGGCTTCCTACCGCTTGTAGACCCCACTGAGCACACACTCAGGCTCCATTCAGGTGCTTTTCCACTCCTGAAACTTTAAGGACTCAGTCAGTTTTGCTTGTAGGACATAAAATTTCTTTTATTATGAACATAAAAATGACTATTTTCATTCTACATTTTTCCCCTACCCAGCGAGGGATTTTCTCATTGCGAAAAATGCTTAATCCAAGTAAAAAAAGATATAAATTTTTATATATACATACATACACAATGTCTCTGTACATTTGTTACTCTGTACAACCAAGGCACCAGCAGAAGTGACAATGGCACATGCAAGACTTTTCTGCTAGAGACGTCATGTCAAATTGTTGTGAATTTGTTCAAATTCACCTCCGTTCTCACTGAAACAACGGCTCCTTTTTATCTTCCTCCTCCCCGGGTGACAGGGGAAGAGGAAGGCCCAGGAGGATGCCTTAACTAAGCAGAGGTGAACGTGTACACACATAACCCATCTGCCCAGTGACTGCAACAGATTTCTTGCACTCGGCTGCTACTCTAGGAAGCCATGCCCTGCCTGCAGTCTGCAGCAGGCAGTCTTTGCTGCCCCTCCCAGCACCACATTTTCACCCAGAAGAGATGCTTGGGAGACTGGACCAAAGCACAGGAGTCTTTTCTCAAAGGAATTTAACCCATATTTTGCCTAAGTAAAGGCTGAATGCAAATTAAAGCAAAGCCCTCCAGAACCACCTAACAACTACAATACTCCCATCACCAGTCATTTTCGCCGCTGAAATAAAGTCTTCTGCTCTGGGGAAATAAAGGGGGGAAAAAAAAAGAGCAACTTCTGTTGATAAAATGAGAATGGACAAAATAAAAAAGTGCGATCAATAGCATGGCCTTGCGGACGGCAATCAATACAGCTTTATTCCATAATCCACGTTTTTCAGCACAGCATCTTTCAAAACAGCTGGTGAAGGCGTGAACTCTCAAAGGAGTTGTGCTGTGTTGAAACTAACAATAGAACTGAAAAATAGCCTGCAGCAGCTGTTAAATCTTGCCACTCATACTGCTAAAAAATAATCTCAAAGCAGAACAGGGTAAACACCACACTTAGCGCTTTTAAGTTAGAAGTGCAGCTGCAGTCAGAAAAGTGAGAATAAAATGCCATCTTAGCTCTCTATTTACACTTCACCCTCTTACCAACACATCAGATGCCTTTAGTTTATAAAAGAAAAGTCTGTTTGCTTTTACCTGCCAAGAATACAAAGAAAGAAACCTCTCTGGGATTCTTCTGTCTCTGTTAATACATGCTCCTTAGATTATAAGGCCAGGCAAGGTTGATTGCAGAAGTTTCTTTTCTAGCCTGCCAGACAGCCACAAACGAATTATGCCTTTGTATTCTGTAGACCCCGCTGGGAAGCACCGGGCAGCGAGAACCTTTGTGTCCCCCGTCTCTTCAGAGACTAAATCCTGCCGACATGAGAACAAACCAAAGTAAACGAGACAATTCCCATCCGTAACCCGGTGGCCTTAATGCTTTTAAGGCAATTGACCATTGACCGTTCCAAGTCAGCAGGAGAGCAGAGGGGAAAGAGGGAGCATCGCAAACCAAGATGAGAGTAGCTTGCTAGGCAGAGAGCGATCATTCTTCTGCTGCTGCCACTCAGCCGGATTGCCTCTCCTGTCTTGCTCCATGCCTCTCACCCACAGCAGCGGAGGTGAACCCCCGGGTTTCTCTTCCTCTGAGCAGCCAGCTGGCTACACCTCACTTCTTTCTGCGGATCTTGGGCTTTTTCACTGGGCGGAGGTAGGGATTGTCTATCACATTTTCCTCCCCGTTCCGACTGCCTGACAGGGAGGTGTTCTGCTGTAACACTGAAGCATTCTCCTTTTCAGGTCCTGAATCATCCTGCCACATTAAAAAGAAAACCCAAAAGCATAAACAACTAAAGTTAGGCTAAACAAGGCTTAAAAGTTCAAACCACATAACCTATGGGCAAAACAGGCAATCAACAGCCAAGATAAACAGCAGCACACAAGGAGCTGCATTAAAGGTGAGGACTCCTGATTTCTAACACAAGAAGATCCCCTTCGAGAACAGCGGGATTCTAGGACAATCCTCTCTCCCCTAACACTGAAATGAAAGTTGTACTGAAAGCTCATGATCCAACCTCATTTTGCATTGCACCCTGCAGAAAGTTAGAGAACCATGACAATGTTCAGTCATTTACACCTGGTAGAACGTAGCCCACTCTGCCATTTCCCACCCACTCTGCCCAGCTGCAAGGAAGACAGGCGAAGAACCAGGTTTCATAAGTTTAAGAAAGTCGGGCCCAAGAGACCTTGATCTCTCAGGCTGGGCGTACCGTGCTCATGTGCAGGGGGAGGTTCTCGGTGTCTGTCTGGTCGTCTTGCTCAGATGAATCTGTTTCTTCCATTTGCTGCATTTCCAGCTCAGAGGGGAGAAGAGCTGTCAGGTAGGGTACAGTGAAAGGCCTGGCAGCAATCACTAGGGTTAGGGAGAATGACACAGTCAGCAAGCTGGGAAAAAACTCCTCAACTCAGAGATTACGAAGCACAAGCTAACCAGTTACTTAGAGACCAAACACTTTCACTGGTCCTGGTTTTAAACACATGCACCCTTTTCCTGCTGCTCCCAGGGATCAGGAATGAAATCTGCTGTCCCTAAAAGATGGCAGTCTCTAATTTCCTATTTTCTGAGGCCCCTTTATGTTTCCAGCCAAGGACACAGCACAGTTATACTAACACAAAAAATCCTTCCTGACCTCCATAACAGTTCAATTATCTCACAGGCTGAAGCATCACTTAGTCCCCCTTAAGATAATGCTGACATCTGTGCTGTCAGTGAGCCTTGGGAAGGGAGGAATTCTCATCACTGCTTTGCAGACAGAGAAACAGGAAAACCTCCACTGCCTACCACAAAATATAAGAGAGAAGAAATTACTTGTTCAAAAGTTACAGAGGGGTGGAGACAGGATTGGGATGAGCTTTGAATTTAGCACCTATCAGTCCAGGCCTTCTCCACCAGCAGAAGAAAGCGAGCCTTTGGTCAGGGTGGAAGCCTACCATTTGGCTTTGATTCTGTTTCACGTCCCCATTTTAAATAGAAAATCCCTCATTTCCCAGCCTTCCAGTGCCTCAGAAGGGCAAACACAATGTGATCCTTCAGTGCTCACCTCCTGCAGTAGCAAGAACTCTAACGGAGCGCACACTCAGTTAGACAGCCGTCATTTACAGCACAAAGTGACCTAGGTAACTCACATGGGAATGTGCTAACGTCGTCTTTGAAGAGACTCTGCGTTTCTCCCGTCTTAGCCATGAAACGTGTGAGAGCTCTTTCTACGTCGCGCCGTTGAGATGCTGCCTTTTCCCGTAGGACTTGATAATCAGATACAGGCTCCCGGTACGTCTGTGGAGCAAGGAGGGGAAAAAAGAACACTGTTAGTGGATGCAATGCAGACAGCTGAAGTTCAAAACATCACTAGGACGCAGAGGCTACAGGCAGGCATTGACCCTCAACAGGCACAGATTTTCAGGCAGCTACAGATGTCAATCAGCCCGAAATCTACGGCAAGGGCAACCCACAAACAACAAGCGACATATTAAGCCAGGAGAAACGACGTTTTGGATAAACAGTACCAGCACTACGGTAAAAATATTTATACCCCGCTCCTGGTGACATTGACTTCAGACAGGCCCCAAATGGCACAGACATCTTTTTTCACTCACCGGTGTCTTGATGTAAGTGTGAGGATCGGGAAACTCAGGGAAATGGCCAGGAATGTGGGATGGATGCGGCTTGTTCTGTCCAGCTGTCAGGGCTTTGGGAGTCACGGGCTGGTTTGTCACAGGAGCTACAGTTAAAAAAACACAGACAAATCAGCCAGCTACATTCTGCCAAGAGTTAGGGATAAGGTGCTAGCTCACACCGAGCTGTGCCCCATGTCTCCAGGTCCTATAAAAGGGACACAGCACATCCCATGAGTGATAACTTCTGATTGTGTTTGGCATCCCAAAAGGGAACAAGGATTACTCAACGCCTCTCTCCTACACAAGGAGAACAAAACCATGTTGAGGATTCTCATGTGTAACGAGGATGCTGAAGCAAAGGCAACTGACTGGGCAGAGGGTGCCCTCCTTCACCTCTTACACAGTCGTTACAGGAATCCTTAACACAAACTGCGCTTCCAGGAGCACTGGACTGCATCATCCACCAGAACAGCAGGAGCTCTCTGGATGCCAGCAGAGAGGAATGCCGAATTATTTCCAGTTTCCTGCATAAGAAGAGAAAGGATTTCCCACATACGGGCAGTGATGACCATCCGCTGGGACCGCTTGGCATACGCAGGAAGCGTTTCAACATTGAACCCTGAAACAGAAAAGAGGAAACAGAAATCACACCAAGAGTTTTTCCTGGCAAAAATCCCTTCTCTTAGGCTTCTCCAGAATTTTTCCAAGGGCTCCAAATTACATGAGAAAGAAAATCACGCACTCGTATATATTCATACTGCATCCACAGCAGCGATATCCGAGCGCCTGCATGAGGCCCAGAACAGTGGGTGTCACACAAACACCAGAAACATCGGGGACAGATTTTCCTACCAGCGCAGCACACCCGAATCCTCTGCAATGCAGGCAGCTGGAATTAGCGGGACCGGTCAACTACTCACCCATTTCCACTAGAGTAACCACGATATCGGAGAGCGTAGGCTGGGTTCTGGCTGTATGTTCACAGTAAGACTTTGCGCTCCTTCCAATTTCAGAAATATCTGGGGGGAAAAAAACCCACCACCACATACTCAATTCAGACAGTGACCACAGCCCAACCCTGGCTTCAGAGACCTGAATTTTTAGCAAATTTAGCAAGGAATGAAAAATAGTTCCTGGAATCCAGTCTCTTACAGCCTGCATATTTAAAATTAAAGCATCTGCAAAGTATGGAGACACTAAAGATCAAAGAGTCAGATGTCTTCCACATATGCAAAAGGCAAATCCGCATCACAGGCACAAAAAAACACAAAGCCTAATCACCTCTTGATTTCAGAAAAATGTGTAAGCTGAGATCCTAGGCACATCCCCCAGAAGAGCAGGAGCAGAGCTGCCAAACACAGGAGCTTCTACAGCCTTAACTAAGCAGATGTCTGGAACTTATTATTTCTCTGTTTAGCCTGGCAGCATCTCAATATGTGGAGCTTATTAGGACACCTAATGAGTATCTAATGAGTACTCACTGAGTGAGATAAATAAGTACTTCTGAGTTTGGACAAACAGCTCGCGCTCACAGAAGCCTGTGACTGCAGGGCTGTGCTCTAGCCACCACCTAGCCTTCCGCTTTTGCTAACACCATTAACACAGGGTAATAAAAATGGGGGAAAAAAAAAAAAAGAAAGAGGGAAGGCCAATCTGAAAACAGAGAAACAAGAAACTTCAGGGGATCGCTGTGACTTTGCTGGACGCTCACAAAGCTGGACACTCACAGCTCTGTAACATCTCCGTCAGCGTCTCCACCGCCGCCTTTTCAGCGCTCTCGAAGCCGGCTTCGGTGAGCAAGGAGCTGACCACCACCTGCAGAGTCCTCCTCCGAGCCAGGTAGTAGTTATCCGCCGGCGTGCTTGCGTGCTTGCTGCCCGACCTCTGCGGACACAGGGCCCCCGTCATGAAATGAAGCCACCGGCAGAGCGCAGGGGTGCGGCGAGGCCAGAGCCCCGCTGGCCCTGGGAGCCGGGACGGGGAAGGGTGCGGACCCTGCCCGGCGCCCCCGGGCTGTGGGGCGCTGCCCTGGAGGGGCTCCGTGACCGGCTGGAGGGCTGCAGGCAGGGCTGCCTGCGCGCTGCCCGCGCTCGGGGGGCGGGGGCCGGCCCTGCCTGTCCCCCACCGCCTGCATGCACACGTACGTACCCATGTACATATGCACACACACATACATACACACACACAGACCTATACACATACATCTGCACACGCACACAGATCTATATACATCTACACACACATATACATACACAGATCTATACATATACATCTATGCACACACACAGATCTATATACATCTACACACACATACATACACATACACATGCACACAGGTCCATACATATACATCTACACACACATATAGAAACACACACACACACTTATACATATACATCTATGCACACACACACAGATCTATACATATACATCTATACATATACATCTACACACACATACATACACACAGATCTATACACACATCTGCACACACATACATACACAGATCTATACGTATACATCTACACACTCATACATATACATATACACACACATATACATACACACACAGACCTATACATATACATCTATGCACATACACACAGATCTATACATACTCATCTACACCCACATACATATGCATCTACACACACACATACACACACGGATCTATACATATACATCCACACACATACATACACATACACACACAGATCTATACGTATACATCTACACACTCATACATATACATATACACATACACACACATATACATACACACAGACCTATACATATATATCTACACACATATACACAGATCTATACATATACATCTACACACTCATACATGTACATACACACACACATACAATCTATACATTTACATCTACACACACACACATACATATAGTCACGGTGCTGCAGGCACCACCCAACGCGCCCTTTGGGGCGCGGCCCCTTTAAAAAAATCCGCCCCGCGGGAGGCCCCGCCCCCTGCCCCTCCGCCGGCCAATCCGAGCGGAAGAACTTGAGCCAATCAAGCCCCGCTGCCGAGCCCCGCCTCCCTCCAGCCATTCGGCCAATCAGCGCCTCCCTCCCCTCAGCCTCCGCCTCAAAGCCCCACGGGCAGGCCGCAGACGCCTCGGCGCCATGGGAGGACCAGGCCGCCGCCGTTTCGACCGGCCCCCGCGGGAGACGCCCCCCACACCGGCCCCGCGTCCCGGGGAAGAGCCGCCGTTACCGTGCCGGAGCCGCCGGACGCTGTGTCGGCCATCTTGGAGCCATATGGAGCTGTGCGCATGCGCCAGGTGCGGCGGCGGGGGGCGTGTGCGCGCGTTGCGCCGCGCGCGGGGCATCCTGGGATTTGTAGTGGGGGGGCGGGGGCTGCCGCTGCCTGCACCGCACCGCTGCCTGCACCGCACCGCTGCCTGCACCGCACCGCTGCCCGCCCCCGGCGGCGTGCCCACGGCAGGGCGGGGGGCCCCCGGGCGGTGCCGGTCTGGTACGCGGGCTCCGAGCGCCGGCTGCAGCCGTGAGGCAGCGGGGCAGGGGGCTGGGGTTCGGCCCGCCCTGGTCCGAGGCCCAGCGAGCGGCTCCGTCACCTCCAGAGGAGCGCTGGAGCTGGTGGTTTCCACGTCTTGTCTGGGCACCTGGGGCAGAGCCCTCGCCCTGCCCCCGCAGGGCAGCCAGGACGGCGAAGCCCCGCGGAAAGGCTGGCGCTTGCAGAACAGCCCGCGTTCCCGCCAGGAAACGATTTACCAAAAAAGCTTGCAAAGTACCAGCGGTGTGCCAGCAACCCCGTAACCATGGGAGCACTTAGGGTTTTCCTGTTGTAAGAAACACGTACTCTTAGCTGAACCTCGGTGTACCAGCGTGTGCGCTTAGATCTTTTGATCAAAGCTTTGGTGTCGGTTAAGTGTTTCAGAAAGACAGAACAGGAAACCCCCACACTACAACTCCCACCCCTCGCTTCCTGTTGAAGTACATGTGTGGGAGAGCAAGAACATTGTGAGAACCAATTACTGCATGTGAGACGGGAAAAAAAAGTGATGTAAACAACAGCTGCCACGCTGGAAATTAAAGGTCCTGGTCACATTTGGTTTGGATGGCAACCCAGCTTCCACACACTGCTGGCTTTTCAACAACAACAGCAGCAAAATCTGTTAACAGATAGGGAAAGCGAGGAGGCAGAGGAAGGTGGAGGCTGGATTGTTCAAAGCAAACACGCCTGCAGAAGCAAGTTTCTTGATCATCAAAGGTAGGAGGCAACATCGTTTCAGAGACTGAAAATGTGATAGAGAGGGCAATCTTATGCCTTATGTGGTCAGGGACAAGCAAAGCTGTTGGCAGAGGGCTGGTGGAGTGTAATTGTGCTGAAGGTATTAAAAGTGCCTTGAACTGGCTGTGAGTGAGGGGGTCGGTGCTGACTGGGGATCTTGCTGCAGTTTGTCTATGTGAATTCCCAGGGCGTCAGCGTTCTGCCAAACCGCGAGGCAGGCGCTTTGCCGTCCCTCGGCAGGGATGCCTGTCTCTGCCAGGGCTTTGCAGTGGAGGTGGGGCAAGCTCTCAGCCCCCTAGCATGTTACGAAAAGAGGGAGATGCTGAAGCCTTGTAGCCTTCAGCTGAGGAACTTGTGGAGGTCTGCACGCTAGTGAGTAAGCTGACATCACAGCTAAAGCCAAAAGGAGAAATGTGAGCGCTTGATGTTGATAGGTTGCAATTTGCTGGGTAACTCTTGAGAAGTGTCAGACCCCACTTGTTTAGATGAGAAGGGGAGTGAACGCTGGCAGGTCTGGACTGAAAACATCGGTGTAGTGCTGGTGCTGCAAAGACAGGCTTGAGTTGAGCCAGAAGTGTCTGTAGGAGCGCCGGGGGAGTTTCAGACTGCTTGGTACTACACATGATACCATGGGAAGTGTTGTGCCCCTCAGTCTCAGCTTGCCATCAGGTTAATTCAACCAATTTACAAGTTTCTCTTGTAGCCAATCTAGGGGATGAGTTAAATGGGGAAGCAAGTGTGGACAGGTGCTTTTGCTGATGAATGTTGTGTGCATCAGAGTACTGAGTAAGGCAGCATTTCCTCTTCACAATACAATATGCCAGCCATCACACTCAGCAGGGGAAAAAAAGAAAAATAAATGGTGATTAGTGGTGTGGCGCTAGATCCTGAAATGTTTCAGGCAGAAGAGAGATCGGGCAGGGGCCCAGTGCAGAGTGAGGGCGTAGCATGCACATGTTTGAGATGCGTGCAGGTCAGGGCTTCAGTCTGCTCTTATCTCTGCTACTAAGTCTCTCCTTCACTCCCTCATCTGTGCAGGGAGGAGGATGAGGGTATTATTTAGCTGAGTTATCTTACTGAGATTGTGAGGGCTGCAATATAAAAACAGCACATGATAATTGATCCATAACTCCTGGTTGGTTTATTGCATGAGGGCAGTCATCTTCCTCTCTTGTCTCCAGTACTTTGTAATGTCACTTTTCAGCCTGCTATTTACAGCACTTGCCTTCAGAAGCGTTTATGCACATAACTGCTTCATGTAAAACACAGACAATCCTGAAGAATACAGACTGAGACCCAGCACCCTTCTCCTGCTCTGGAGAATTAACCGCTGATCTGTACAGCCACACGGCTTCTCTCTGCCCCAGTCGACTCAAATTTTTTTCTGTGCAATGCTTGTTTCTGTCCATATGGATGGAGGGCATCCAATGTCTTTCTGAGCAGACCTGGAGCATCTTTCTGGGAGTTGGAAAATGGAGAGGCTGAGCAGGTAGTGAGAACATGAGCACAGTCTTTCTTCCTCCAGTTTTTGTAGGAAAGAAGGAGCCCTGCAGAGGCAAGATTTCAGACCCCCCACATCCGTCAGCAATTCCCAGCTATTTCAAGCCTTTCCGAAATGCCCAGCTCCCACCCCAGCATTGCTGAGGGAGCCTTGCCGAAGCTAGCCTGTATTCCCATCAGGGATCAGATGCCCAACAGGACAATTCAGGCTGGAAGGGACCTCAGGAGGTCTCTGGTCCAGTCTCCTGCTAGAAGCAGGCTCAGCCATGAGGTCAGACGAGGCTACCAAATGTAGGCCTTCCTGTGCCTGGTTGTGTCATGTGTCCCCATAGCGGTCAAGAGCAAAAGGACACCAGTAGCTGGGCTGTGCACTAGTTCTCCCAGCCCAGGCAGGCTTCAAGGAGTTTCCCCCAGGCACAAGCTCCTTCTGCAGCTGAAGAATCTGCCTGCCAGGACAGAGGCAGGGCCAGTGCAGTGCCTTCCATCACAGTGTCACACAAGCATCTGCACCCAGGCAGGGTCCACCGCTCGTGTGTGTGTGCTGCCTCCCTCCTTGGGGTGTTGGGGTGTCTGCTCCTCCAGGCGAGCAGCCACAACTCTTCAGTGCTCCCCTGGCCCCCACTGCCTCCTCCTGTGAGCTCCCTCTACAGAGATGGGTTGCTGCAAATGAGGCTGCTGAAATTCCAGCATAAGCATTTATTTCCTGCTCTGGCTGAGCTGTTTGGCCTGGCTTGTGCATGCCCCTCTGCCTTTGATGCCTTTTGCTGATTCTTTCCTTGTGTGTACTGCATTACCAGATTTATTCATGTGTGGGAGCTATTGTGTAAATAAGAGTACTTCACAGCCCCGTGCTGCCTGTTCTTTACTCTCTTGGGAATATTCTCTTTTCCTCCTTCCCAGAACTTCGTAGACAAATTTCAGAAAATAAAGCTGTTTAAGTCTCTAGCTCTGAGCACTCCAGGGGCTTTGGTTTGGGAAGGGGGTGGCAGGGGAAGTCCTGCAGTGAGGGATGCTAGGGGAGGCTGGGTGCTGTGGTTGGTGGGGCAATGCATTGTGTTATTCTGGGCTTTGGTCCTGGCTCTGCAGCCAGCCTGCTGAGTAACCATAGGCAAGTCTCTGCTCCACTGCATTTCATTTTCCCATCTCCCGTTCCTTGTGAGATGCTTTCAGAGCTGATAAAAAGCAGCCTCTGACACTAAAATATTCTTGTTGGTGGCGCAGTACCCTTGGAAAGCTCTTCCCAGAGCAGTGCCGTCCCTGTTGGACTCATTGCGAGCAGAGTATCCAGAGCCTGGCAGAAATCCACTAGTCCACAGATTTGCAGACAGTCCTAAAACTACGGGTACAACATCCCTCTTTGTGGTGTGGGTACATAATTCTTCCCTTATGCATAGCTCCCCTCTGACTGGTGGGGTGGGAATAAAAAACTTCCATAAAGGCTCAGTTACTCAGTGATTTAAGAGTTCCTGGCGTGTCTCTGAAGTACCGGCTGCTCTGAAGTAGCTGCTAGCAGCCACTAGAGGAGACTAGCCAGCCGAGACAAGAGGGGACTAGCAAAAAAGGAGTGCTTCAGTGCCATGCTAAAAGATGTTGCCAGGGTTCCAGTTTGAAAGGGATGGAATTTGGAAGCAGACCCATGCTGGCAGTTTGTGTCCATAGGTGGAGGGCGGCATCTTTATTTCGGAGCCCGTGTGAAGTGGGGAAATGACACTGCCACTGGAAGAATTTGCCAGTTTAATGTGCCAGTTTCCTCTGGAGTGCTGTGAAATCGGTCATCTGGCAGCAAAACGAAAAAATGCAGGATGGCGATAGTCTGTGTGCCTTCCTGGGCATGTTGTGTTTTCCCAAAGATTGGAACATTTCCTCTTGTTTCCCATTTTTAGCAACAACAAAAAACACTTTCACATTGGTGTCAAACTGAGAAAGGAGAAAAGTTCATGTGCCTTTACTCTGAATTGCGTGCAGATTATTTGAAACAAGCGGTAGGAGTTAGGATTCCCAGGTCTGTTGTCACTAAATAGTTGTGTGACCCCAGACAAGAAGAATATTAACCTTGTTGAGGTACAGCTGAATAGTTACTCTGATATGTACAATCCCAGAGGGGAAGCTGTAAAGCTTGTTGAAATTTGTATTTGAGAAGAATAATGGGAACTGACGACTCTGGACCCTTTGGGTAGGGAAAGCCCAAGGCTTTGTAATTTTTTGAGCCTGGGAGGTGCTCAGGGTAGCAGAAGAGCCTGCAGAAGGCTGGCTGGGTGACCTTGGTGTTTCCAAATCATAACTTTGAGAGAGGTGCTTACAGATGGAAATTACTGAGCTCAACGTAGGGGTGAAATTCTGCAGCACGTGTTAAGAAGCCAGGCCGAGTGATCTAATGTCCCTTTGTGCTCTTACATGTCATTGCGTCTCTGGTGTGCCGGAGGGACCTGCCTTGGACAGGCCCAGAGCCAAGGATGGAGCTGCTGCAGGTTGCTTGCAGCACCCGGCCACAAAAGGAGGCAGCTGCCACCTGCATGGTGCTGCTGTCCCTGGGTCTGCCCCAAGCCACCCCGGCCCCGCTGCCAGCAGAGGGCACGTCGTGACCAACGTGTTCTTATTTCTGAGCAACTTAATTCAGAAACCAAAATAGCCAACAGTGAATTAATTTAGACTCTTAGAGCCCTTAGCTGTCAGGATGTCACCAAAATCCTCCCTCCACCCATTTGTTGCTGAAAAGCTCCTATGAACCCCCCCATATTCCCTGACTGACCAGATCTGAGGGGTTTTGTCATGCAGTTTAACAGTGACAAATGCTTGATACGTGGAGGAAGCTGCTGCTGGAGGGAATAAACTGCACCTCTGAGAATGTTGGGGTTTTTTTCTAATGACATTGGCTTATGCCTTGCAGAAATGAAAACTCAAATGCAGACTGCTTATAGCCATGTTGCTGCTATTGTTTTTTATTATTTTATTTACTATTTTGAGAAATATTGTTTGTTTGTTAGTGTTGTTATCTTCCTCTCTAAAACAGCAGTGGTGTTATTGTTGGCAATATACACGTGTGTTAATTAAAGCCTCTTGAAGTAAAACCCTTGCAGATTTCTTGCTGGTTTTGTTTGAGGAGGCTGATGCCCTGGCAGAAGGGACTGCCCTGCCTGGGCTCCTAGCGAGGTGTGGGGATGCGGGTGAGCTCTCTGGAGAGTGCTGAGGGGTCACATCTGGAATTTACATTCACCTTTCAAAAAGATGTAACGTGCACAGAGGGTGGAGAAGAGTTTCCAGAATGCAAAATGCATCTCAATATGCGAGTTAGGCATTCCAGCTGTGGAGTTTTTCAGAGCAAAGCTTGAAGCTGTTTAGTCAAACCTATAAATAACCACAGGGGGAGGAGGTGTCTGGTGGTAGAGGGCTCTTTGATCTACAGAGTCATAACAAGATCCAGGTGCTGGAAGCGCAGGTCAGCACAGCTGGAACAGGAAATAAGATGCATCTCTTCATAGGGGAGGTAATTGGGCTCCTCAAGGGTGCAGTACACTCCCAGACATGTCAAGGCTCCAAATCAAGGCTGACTGTCTTTCCAGACGATAATGCTGTAGTTCAACTGCAGGCTGCTGAGCTAGACACAGAGATGAGGTGTTTATAGCCGGCTCCTAAGCAGGCAGCCAGAGCTAGGATCCCTTCCGAGGTTACACTATATGGCGGTGTCCATGCTGGAGTTGGACCCCGAAGGGTCCCTGCCTCTCCTCCCCTGCCACTCAGGCAGGCTTTCCCCACCCGATGTCTCCTTTTGCAAGTTTTGCTCCTTAAGGACGAGCTTGCAACATCAGGGAGGTCCCAGGAGCTCTGTTTGGCCACACTGGAATGTCAGAGCATCTTCACTGCCTAAAGCGGGCCTGGGGTGATTGATATTTGCTGGGCCTTTTATTTCAACACTATTCAGCTGATATAAAAACTGTTCCTTCCCATTCCACTAGCTCATAGCTATGTTTCTGAGTCAGTGCCATGTCTAATCCACCAAGCATGTAAACCCACACCTCCAGGCTGTCCAGAGCCTCTGCTGCCAAGAACTATTGCAGATCTCTGGTCAGCTCGTTCTGCCTCATCGGTGACTCAGTGGATGTTCTTCTCCATTCTGTTCCCTCTGTTTGCCTGAAGCTTTAGGGTCCAAAGGTGATGAGGAGATGGATTAAGTCTGCTTTTGTGCCACCAGTTAGTGAACTTTATTTTCTGAGGAACGGCAGATGTTGGGGTTTGCTGAGAGAACAGGCAGAGGAACGCTGCAGGTTTAGGGAACGCTTCCTGGTGCAGATTCTTACAGACAGTGCAAATGGTCCTCACCTCCCCTCCAGCACTGGAAAGGATAACAAGGTCTCTGCCCAATCTTATCTGCAAGCTGTCATTCCGACTTCCCATCCTTGCTTTGGGCAAACTGTTTACAGCTGCTTTGGACGCACCAGATGCTGGATGTAACAGCAGCTGATGCAGTCCTTTGGTGTCAGGGATGCTGTAAATCAAAATACCCCCAGCGGTGTCAGAGAGAGCCAATGGCATGTTCGGCAGAGAGCCAGTACTTGTCTGGCCCAGCTTCTCTCCTGCCTTGTCAAGGGATGATGATGGTCTGGCTATTGGGGACCCTTAAAACCAGCTAGAAGGACTCTGGGAGAAGAGGCATGTTGTCTCTGCCTTGTCTCTAGCATGGATCGATCACGGTCAGAGCTGTATGTCTGACCCCAAACTTTATCAAATCTTGAGTCCTCCTCATTCATCCTTGACCAAGAAGTGGCAAATGCAATGTGTAATTGCAGCAAAACCAGAATTATCCCTGTTTGCTGACCTCTGTATCCACATTTGGTGTATTTTGCCTTGGGTCATGAGCCCATTCTCCACCTCAAGTATCTGCCTGACTTTTAACTCTCGTCTTCAGAGGATCAGGCTGTCAGAGGAAGTACTGCACAGCAAGGTGGGCACCATCTCTCTTGTAAAGCAGATGTCAGCATTAAAGCTAGGCCAGGACAAGGTCTGTCTCCTGCATGTTTTTTGCACACTTCCCTCTGTGGCTAACAGCTTGCCAGATGAAACCATCTCTGCTCCGAGCCAGAGCTGCATCGCATGTGCCTTTGATATTTTGCAAAGAGTAAGGTGTTGCTGCTGGCCCCGCAGGGTGACAGCCTTACCCTGGAGCATGAGCACCAGCAGCACTCAACTCAGAAGAGGCCGCTTACCACATTTGGGTTTCTTACTGCTGTCTTTGACAAATATCGCTATCGTTTCAGGAAACCACATGGTGGGTGTTGTCTTTTCAGGGCAGGGGTGGGGGAAGGAATCCTGCCCCTCCGTGCGCAGGCCCAGGGATTGGGCTGGGTGGTGGGATACCTCAGCTCCCCAGGATGGGCTGTGGGTAGCTCCTCTATCGGAGCAGGGCAAAGCTGCCTGTGTTTCCCCTGGCAGGGAGCATCCAGGGCCAGCGTGAGTAATTCCTGCAGCAGATCATGGGCTGTGCTGTGAGTGGGCTGAACTGGCTCTGCTTCAGAGCAGAAGAATACGAAAGTTTGGAAAATTCTTCTGAGCTGTGGTTGTGTGATGTTGCTTATCCCAGCTGGGCTTGAGGTCCTTTTTTGAGCTCTTCCTATTTCCAAAGGATGGGGAAGCTGTTTGGATGGATTCTGTAGAGCCCACGTGCCTCAGCTGGGTCTCATGCATGGACATGGCTTGCTAAAATTCTCCCAGGTTGGACTGAGGGGGTTTACTAGCTTTTGGAGATGCTTCCCACGGTGATTGGTGACGTGGTGCAAGCTTTTGTCTGCTGCTGGGGTGCAATGACTAGAACACCAGCCTTAGAGGGCCTGCTTCTGGCTCTGCTGTTGGTCTTTGTATATAGCAAGACGCTTCCCTTTCTGTGCTTGTTTTGTCCCCATCTTTAAAAGTGGGTGGGGGGAAATAGCTTCAGAACCATCAGTGACTTGACTGGAAGAGTTGCAAAGTTAGGCAGCTGCTTACTGTTACAAGAGTGGGTGACAATAATGGGGTTGAGAGGGACTGCTGTCACCTTTACTTGCCCATTAAATCTGTCATTTCAAGAATACTGGTGTTTCTTAGCAAAGCACTTTGAGCAAATGCCTATATCTGTAAATTTGAGCTTGGAGTTTGATGAAAGTCACTTTTTTCTTCCCAGTGGGATCCTGGAAATACAGAAGCAGTAGCAATGGATGAAATGTAGGAACTTCTGTGAACTTATTGGACCTTCTCAAGAAGTTCAAGCTGAGTTTAGAGCTTGGGTTTGGACTGATTCTTGTTTGATCAAATCCGGCTCCCCGTCCCCATTTTCAGATGAAATGAAAATTGTCACTATTAGGGCAAGAAGCTGATAAAAGATTCTTCCTAAGAACAAAGCCTGAAGTTTATTCATCTGTGCTCAAAAAAGGATCTTCAGGGAAAAGGGAGACTTCTTGGGAAGAAATCCTGAAATAGGCTGTTGGGAGAGTGAGGAGAGGAAGGTTTGTTAAATTACTTGAATAGCATTACTTCAAGGACTCCCCCCACCCCAAGCCCCGAAGAAGCTGGCTCTTTTATGGCCTTTCTTGATTTCAGAAGGAGCTGTTGCTTAGTGTCTCTAAAAATCATACACCCATCAAAAAGTGCTTCCTTTGCTAACACGGAGGCATATTCAAACTGGAATTAGATGCTTAAGTGTCTTTGTGCAAATGGGTGGAGAGACCTGGCCTGCCGTGTCTGTACACACCTCCTCCTTCTACCCGTGGCCATGGAAGAATCCCATTGCCCAGGCAGGAGGTGTAGCCAGGCCATCTTCACACCAGTTGCTCTGTGAGAAGCCTTGAGTGTTGGAAAAACTCTACCCTCTCCCACCTGTTTTCCCTGCCTTGGGAGGAAAAGGGGGCTCTAGATCATGTCATGGAATAAACCTGAGCTGGGAAAACTTTGGTTTTCTCCAAATGGCTCTTTTCCCAGGAGCCTGACCCAAAGGCTGTTAGTCTATGGAAGTCTTGAATTGGTCAGACCTAATGGGAACCCGAAACTGAATCCCACCAGACGCCCGCAGTGCTCCGGACTTGCGGTGTAATGTCACTCCTCAGGCCCTCCCTGTTAGCCAGGCAGAGCAGTTTGGTTCTCCGGGGCCTTCGGAAGCAGCGGTGAGACACAAGGGGTGAGGCAGAGATAGAGGGTGGCAGCAGCTGTTCAGGATGTGCTGCTGATTCTGTGACATCTCCCACCCTTTTTGGAAATTGAGAATTTGGAGCAAGACAGAAAGAATGAAGAAACAGCCACTGATAAAGCTTCACATAGACGACAGCCCTATCCCCAACGGGCTGTGACCCGCAGCCTGTCTCCGGGGATCCACACCAGCTGGGAGGCAATGATAGGCTTCACTGCTTATTCTGTCTGTTCACCTCCCTGCTCTCGGTATGGGGACGGATATCATCTCCCTTCCTTCCTCCTCCCTCCCTTCCTCCCTCATGTCTCTGTCTCTTCCTCCCGAAGTCTGAAGTTTTCTCTGTAACCTCTGTTCACTTGCCCTGGCAGAGTTTCTGGTTTGGCTCTGCTCGCTGACCCTCCGTTGTGCAACGCCCTAGGGACTTGTAGCCTTGGTCCCCTTGAGGGTCCCACCTAGTGATGGTGGGCTGGGAAATCCCAGAGGATTCTCTGTCCTAGGAAATGCAATTTTGAAGAGGCAAAAGAATAGAGTGAAAAAAAATGTTTGTGGCTAGAAACTGTTGACCCTGGACCATATTCCCTGGAGTTTTCCTCAGAGCATGGCTGTGTGTCACTTGGGTCTGTGAGGACCTTCCTAAAGCCAAGAGGATGCTGGTGTCACCCCAAGAGCTGATCTTCCCAGGGACGGTGGCAATAGACACCTACTGAAGCGTAACGGAGAGGGTATTTGCTGGAGCTCAGGGTGACACGCTTGTGTGGCAGAGAAGGTGCTTGGGCTGGGAGCAAGGGAAGCTGCTCCGGGGCAGATGTAGAACAAGTTTTCTGTGGCTGTGAAACTGTCTGGTTTGGCTGGAGGGAAAGGGATCTCTGAGACTGAGGGCAGCAAGACTTATATTGGCCCATGGAGATGGGGAAGAACGGGTCTGTGCTGGAGAAGGCTCCTTGGGCAAGGAGGACTGAGACCTGCCCTGACTTCAGAGGGAGGGTTGTATGGGAGGGCATGCGGAGTCTGGTAGAGCAGGCATTTCCTCAGCCTCACCGACAGCAGGGTCTATTTTGGGGTAAATATTTAAGACTGGGTCTCTGAAGGTCTGATAAATTGAGTTCCCACAGCCCAAGCAAAGATCCTGCGGCTTCAGGGTATACAGAGGTGTACAGGCCACGTTTCACGTGCAGACAACTGTCACCACATGTAATTTTGTTTCTTTTCTTTTTTTTCTTATTTTTTTCTATAACATATGAAGGGGGTCCCCACATCTGGCTGTGGCGGTTAAACAGGCTCGATTTAATCACAGACTGATATAGGACGCAGAGAGAAAGGAGGGGAAAGAGGTGAGAAGCACAGAGCACCTGCTTACCCCCGCCAGCGTGCCCCGGGCTGCGCATGCGGGAGGGCCAGGAAATCCACGGCCGCGGTGAGGGCGCAGGGGGAAGCGAGGTGCCCAGATCCTGCCTGGGTGGAAAGTCAGATGGTTGGGACCTTTTGCAAAGGGTTTCTGCAACCTACATCTGGGTGGAGTGGAAGCACGACAGGGATATTGCAAAGGGGCCAGGGCTCATGGGGATTCATTGCACAGCAGGAGGCTTCCGAAGGGGCTTTTGCAGCAGCATGATGTGTGTGTGGAGAGGTGAGACAAATCCAATGTCTCATCTGCCTCCCAGAAAAAAGGAAATCCCTTTCCCCTGAGAGCAGGTTGCTCTCTAACTGTGTATTAAAGATTGCCCGCTTAAGCAGCGGGAGCAGCTCGTGTGCGAACAACAGCCAGCTGATCTGGTGGTCCTCATGTTCTGGCTGCTGCAGTCCTTTTTGCTCTACCTCTCAGTGTCAGGGTGAGCACCATCTTTCCAGGCCAGGGCAGCAAAGGAGTGGGGGAAAAGAAAAAAAGTTGAAAACTGCCCTCTTCTAGTGGTGTTTTCCATATCTAGTGGGAAGGATGCTAAAATTGTGACTTTCCAAAATGAAGCTCCCAGGCCAAATCTTTTTCATACAGTCTACAAAGAGCCGTGGCAGTGTTAATCCTCTAGGCAAACGCAAGGTGTCGGTTCTCTGGGATGTCCTGTGTGTTAAGTGGTTTCTTGAGCCTGGATCAGTGGTTGCCCTGCTGAACTGCACCGCTCTAGCCCTTGGCTGGTAGGGTACGGCCATGTAGGTCACTGTGTGTCTGTTCCCAGCTGCAGAAGTGATCTCAGTTAGGCTGGCAAGCAGAAATGTCCCAGCTGGGTGGAAAATACACAAGGCCCAGAAGGGAGGTTAAACTTGGCTCTTCTGTGAGGAGTCCCTCGGAATCAGGATTTTGGAGCTGGAACCCAGAATTGGGGAAGGCCATGCAGTCACTGAGGAGCTGGTCTTCCCACCAGGAGCCAAGTGTTTTGCTGAGAGGGTGATGGGTTTTGCCATCTGACCTAGCACTGGGTTTCTTTTTCCCCCTCTGCTCATCTTTTGCAGAGGGTGAGCACGTTAACTGAGACAGCAGTTTTTCCTAACCGCCCCCCTTTCCTCCCTCCCCTCCACGCCTCAATCTGATTATTGATGAAAGCAGATTTGACATGTGATAGGTCCCAAGATAAAAGCGACGTTACAAGAGAATGTAAGCAACAGCTTGGGAAAAAAAAAAGCCCCCAAAGAGTTGAGCAAGGCACGACCAGGGTATCTGGTGTCAGCCCCAGCCGCTCCGCGGCCCCAGGTGCAGCTGGGAGGAGGCCTGCCTTCTGGAAAGGGTTAACGCCAGGACTCCTGCTAGGCTTTGGAGCCCTTTCGACAGTGGTTTTGAAATCTGATTTTCTTTCTGCAACCAAGTGAGGTTTTTATCAACTTCCTATTTGAGAGCAGAAGTCGGAGCTGGTGCAGGAAGGCTGGTGCAGGAGTGCTGCCTTGTGTCCTTCTGCCCCGTGCCCTTGCATTTATTTGCGGTAACCAGTGCGCTGGCAATGCAAGAACCACAGCTTGGGCAAATGGGAGATTAAGGGTAGGGAACAGCCCCGGAGTTCAGGGAGATAAAGGGTCCTGTTTTATTCTTTGCATCAGACCACAGGCCAGCCACACTGCATGTGCAACCTGCTCCTGGTTGCTCGCTGCAGCATCGCTGGTCTGATCTCGCCTGTGTGCAGGGTTCAGCTCTCCATGGCTAGCGGCCTGTGTCAAACTCCTTGTGCAAAGCAGCAAAATAACTGTTTGTGCCTCTGCCTGTAATGCCCAGGTGCTGAGAGCTGCACTGGTGCCTGAACTCCAAAATCGGATGAGGCCAAATCCGCTCTGTTGTGGGCCTGTAGCCTAACACCCCCTGTATCGCCATCGTGAGAGGTGAGGAGCGACGTAGCCCTGTGCAGGCAGCTCCATCCTGCGCTTCTCTTTGCAGCCACAGCAGCCTTGTCTCTGGGAGGCGTTTTGCTGGCGGAGTGGAGCAGGTCCCCCACTTCACGCGGACGTACATAAATGTGCTTGCTCTAACCCAGGAGTCATTTGCACAATTCGTGCTGTTCCTTTCCACATGCAGCTGGGGCTTTCTCTTGCAAGGGCTTTTCACTCGAAATCAGTCTGTCCTAAACTCGAGTATTCAGGGACTTGCGCCCTTCAGGACAGCTCGGGTTTCCACATGCACATGTTTTATGGGGGAGCTGGGCCCAGGCAAGCACAGATGGACTGAGGCTTATGGAAAGTACCTTTCAAACCAGCCCTGTTTAGATTTGTAGCCTGAGCCAGAAAATAAATAAATAAAGATGGGAGGTCTGTGCTTTTTTTTTGTCTGATGTATTTAGTTGCATTGACAAGCAGAGCCTGGGTCAACCTCTCCATTGGAAATACCCCAGAAAGTCTCAGATTTTGCAGAGATTTCCCCAAATTCTTCAGCTGGGGAGGTGACACTTCTCATCTTTATCCAGAAACTGTCTCAGCATTTTTCTGTTATCTTGCATAGGAGAGAGCCAGCGGTGGCTGCTCAGGCCACCTCTCTAGCCTTAGCCTGGCGGGGTACAGATGTAAGGGTCACTCGCCCTGTGTCGCATGGCGTGATCAGCGCAGGGAAGGACGCGATCCCAATAGTGCCCCAAATCACGAACGCCAGCAGAGCAAGCAGGGAGTTCAGCAGAGGGGAGCCTCAGCTCTGCCCGGCATCGCGGTGCTGCTGACAGGCAAACAGCTAACGGAGCACCAGAACTGGAAAAATCTTACGTGCTCGTAGCTGTGACTGTGTGCAGGGAAACTACTGCTGAGATACGCTGTGTAATGTTCGTGCTACTGTCTCTCTTCAAAGGTCTTGTGCCACATTTGTTTTCTGCCTCACTTGCAGTTGTTTTTCAACTCTGATGCAACTGTTAAAGCTCTTTGAAACTGTCAGCTTGCAAAGCTGAAGGGTTAAACGCAGGACGCAGAGTGGTCCTAAATACAGCGAACCTCTTTGGTGGCTGAGGACCGCCAGCGTAGTCACTGCTCTCAATGCTCTCTGCTCCAAAGCAGTGGTTTGCAGGTTTAGCTCAAAGCATCATCCACGTGTGCAACCAGACACATCTTCCTTAGGCACCTCGCTGTGCCTGCAAGGGCTTGGCTGAGCCAGATCTGCAGGTGCAAGACGTGGCAAGAGATGGGGAGTGGAAACTAGTCTGTCTTTAGGGCACCACTGTAGTTTTCAGCTGTGCATCCAACCATCAATCTCTGCAGGTGAGCAGAGATCGTTGCTGAGCATCTATTTTCTCCTTCTTAACTTTTACTGTGCAGGAAGTAAATAAACACTTACGCATACTTTTAACATATTTGTCAGGTAATGGTGGTAAAAATAAGTTTGCATATTGTGGGGCTGAATGGGCTGAGAGCTGTTTCATGTTGCACATGGGAGCCCACTGAAATCAGCGGGGTCTCAAGGGTATAACCGATGGCAAACACTGGCTCTGTCTTTAAGCCTTTTGTGTCTCGCTGTCTCAGCTGCTGGCACGTGGGAATGGCACCCTGCAGCCCTGCCATCATTAATCATAGGCTAACCTTCCCGCTCTTGGGTGTGCGGGGGCTGAGCGCTCTCTTGCTCGCATCAGGCAAGGAATCATCCAGGATTTTGATGGGTATAACTGCAAAAGATAGGAGTCTGGTCTTTGTCTTACAGCATCTCCTAAGCCCATCTGGGAGGAGAGCCCTGTCGGGTTCAGAAGGACAGATGTGCTGGTTCCTGGTTTACAGTTTATTAGCTAATTAAGACCAACAGTAAGCTCAAGCAGTGTATGCCTGAAAATGAAAGATCTACAGCTTCCATGGACATCAAATTGTTATACCGAGCTGAGTAAATCTACAGACCCGACTAGGAGTTTCCAGGGCATGTAGTTGGTGTTTCTGGTGTCTCTGGTTGATGTGTTCACAGTCATAGCTGACACTTAGATGAATGTGTCTCCCCTCTTTCAGATAGATCATAATCTCTGTCCTGAAGCAATTCATGCAGACACTTGGCATCACTTCAGAACTACCCAGTAGCAGGGGACAGTGACAGAGGAGAGCACGGCTGCAGGAGAAGGGAGCTGTCCTGGCAGGAGGCTGAGGAGTCTCCACAAAAAAAGGCTTTCCCCGTGGAGACAAAAAAAGTGCAAATATTAGTATTGGAGGTTATTGAAATTCCCTTGCTGTAATAGCCCCAGCAGCATGGCTCTCCCAAGCACTGTGCATACAGACAAGAAGGCAGAAGGGATTTACTGGGGGAGGGTAGGGGGCCAAAGCAACAGGTATTGTGTCCATTTTAAAGCAAAAAGACTGGGGGCAGAGACTTGTCACAGGTACTTTTGGGCCTAAATGAGCTCTCTTGAGTCCTATCCCAGCCTTTGGCTTTGGCACCAGCCCTTCTCCTGGGAGCAGAAGGGGGCTGGATATTTCAGCGTTTCTGTAGGTTGTGGTATAGCGGCTGTATACAGAGGTGGGGTGTTCTGTGCAGGTAGGATGTTTTCCATCGGTTTTTATACATGCTGATTTCCTCCTCTGCGTTGTGCATTAGGTTGGATAACCAAGATTTTTAACCTGGTCACCACCTTATTAAGCAAAACCGTAGTGCCTGCATTTCTTGTTAACCTGGTACCTTTGTTTCTTCAACAAGTTCAGCACAGCAGAAGGGAGAAGCAGCATGTCCAGCTCACTTTGAGAAAATTGTAGCAAGGGCAGAAGAGGTGGCTGTCTAACAGCTCCCAGCCATACCATACAAGAGATTTTGGATAGGAAGTGAAGAGCAACTTTTCCCATGGGAACTACAGGGGGAGGCAAACTGAGCTGAATGGAGGCCTCATAAATCAAAGACATACGCCTTTGACTTTCTGCACTATAGCCTTGGGCAGCTGGTATTTATATGACCAGTCAAGAATTTTAAAAAAAAAAAAAGACCACGAAATGCAAGAATTATAAAAAATGCTGAGTTCTGTGAATGTCTCCTTCCATCAGCCTCAAAGTATGACAGAAGGGGAAACTGAGGCACGGTGCGTGGGGTCCCTTTGCTGAGGGTCATGCAGAACCTCAGCCCTACAGGGATGAGCACAAACGGATACAGCTGTTCTTAGACATCCGTGCTCCTCACCTCCACTCTTAGTGAGAGGGGAAGGGGTCAGGCGGTACGACTGGCAGGGACATCTATGTTTTGTTCCAGTTATAAGCTAAACAATCCCATGTGTTTTCTTCATCCAGAAGCAGCAGCAGTATTTGCACTGCCTGCTTGAGAAATCTACATCATCAAAGCACTTTGCAGGTATTAACTAATTCATCATTGTTAAACTGCAGTGATGGGATTTTCCAAAGCCATCATTATTGGCCTAAGCTGGGAGCAAAAATCGCAGCAGCTGTGATGGAAATAAAGTTAAGCACGCTTTAAAATACGCAGGCCTAGGGAGATGTGATTCAGTACGTATGATCTTACTTCTCCATCCACCATCAAAGTACCTTCTAACTTATAACCTCCTGCTTTTCATCAGTGATTTTTGCTCAGTTCAGCAGTCAGCTCGCAGACCCCTCCAGCGCCGTCTCCCTGATAACCGCCCCTCCCCAGCTCAGAGCTGATAATCACAATGGGTTTCCCTCTGTGCCTTAGCCTGGACATTAGCTCAGTGCTCAGTGTCCCATCCCTCTTACCCATCACCAAGCTTGGGGTGTGGAGGTAAGTCTGAGGCTTTGTGCTCGCTCTCAGCACCTGCATGAATCTCGCCCTCTTTAAATGCTCCTTTTGTTCATAGACTTTCCTGCCAGCCTGCAGGTTGCAGCAGTTGAAGTGCACTAGTGCAACGCATCTCTACGTCTTACAGGCCACGAGTGGATTCTCTTGTCTCTGTACATATCTTCCTATGCAAGCTGATCGCCTGCTTGGCCTGCAATTTTGATTGCACAGCTACCTCTCAAAGTGCAATCAGCTCTTTCCCCCACCTTGCTGCCCTTAGCCTTCTCTGTGCGTAGGGATATGAGCCTGCCAACACCTTAGGGCAACCTCTCCCTCTTGCCTGGGCATGAAAAGACAGTGCCAGGGGCTTACCGAGGCACTATCAGTCACTGTGCCCCTGCAGTTGTTTGCTTTCTCTTTTTGAGGGCAGCTAGATTCTAAGAAACCCAGGCAGGGTGACAGGAGCACAAAAGGACCTTTTGCTTATCTCTGACCTTTCTGGCATGGATGTGTGTCGCAGGGTGGCCTCCAGGGCCCCGATAATGCAAAACCTGGGATGCATGATTAGGCATGGAGGCACCATCTGCAAAGATCTGGTAATGACCTGCGAGGTGGCAGCGAAGAAAGAAAAACTAAATAAGGGAAGTCTCCCCTGCAAAGCGTGGTGAAAAGCCGGGGTGGAGGGACGTGTGTGACGTTGTGGGGCAGTGCCCTGGTCCGGGGAGCAGGAGGGGCTTTGCCAAAGGGTCAAGGGAGTGTTTGTAGCCTTGGCGAGTTTCTTGCTGCTGAAGGGTGTAACGAGGTGGATGCTGGAGAAGAGCCATCAACAAAATGCCCTGCTCTGTGCAAAACCCAGCCCTGCTCTGCCAGCCGCTGGTGAGCAGCCCACCCCTCTGCTCGCTGTACCTGGACTGGAGCTGGCTGAAACTCCCCAGTGCAAACATTTGGAAGAAAATGCTGATTTTCTTTATGTGCTTGGAAGTGTATTAGGATGAGAGAAAGGCTGGCCCCACTGCCCTGGCTGTAGCCACCCCTTTGGGCACAGACTGAGAATCGTGGCCAGGAGGAAGCCAGTCTTGGACTTGAGCTTTCTCCTCCCAGGTCGTGCCACAGGGCGTAAGAGCTTTCCAGACACTATTACCATGAGCAGCAAGGCCAGGCACGGCTGGTTTCCAGCAAAACTGAAGCTCTTCTGTGTGTTATCTGGAGTCTGTGAGGGACTGGATCTATTTCTCAGTGGAAACGTGATTTGGGTGTCTCTTCTCCTGAGCTGCCTGCTTGTATGAGGCTTGTGGGAATGTAACACTGTTGGTACCTTTACCTGATCAAATCAGTCAGACTTGGTTGAAATTGGCCAAAGAATTAAGAATTTACGGGAAAGGGAGGACAGACACACGCAGCAGGATTGTATATGGCTTGTTTCTTTAGAAAACAAGGCTAGAAGTGCTGAAAGGTCTTGGGTTCATCCTGAGGCAGAACAGGAAGATTTTTGTGGGATGGGAAAAATGTTTCCTGCCCAGCTCCAGTCCGTGCCGCAGCGTAGGGAGACCCATTGCGGTAAGCCTGGGCTGCAGCGATGGGGCCTGGACAGACAGAGAGGACCACAGGGTGTGTTTATGTCCAGCAGCTTCAGTAAAAATTCCCCTTTATGGTATCACAGCCAAATCCTGCTTCTTCCACTCCACAGAGGACAGGCAGTACAGCATGACCTCGAGGTAAACAAGAAGAGAGGTTAACTGGGCAGAATACAACATATGTATATATTTATTTTCAGGTAGAAAAATCAAACACTTTCCCAGCCTCTCTAGAGAAAAACATCCTCTAAAGTTTCTTGTTTTGCTGAGGCCTCTCTCTCTCTCGAGCCGTTTCCAGCTGCCGCGGTGGCGGGCGGAGGGATGGATGCCCGGTACAGATGCTGGCAGCCCCACCCTGCCAGCTGAGGAGTTGCACTTTCAGTAGCCATGTACCAGGGTGACTTGGGGTCAGCTGGGGTGTAGCCTGTGATAGTTCTCTTTGTGGGGCCTTGAGAATATTATTATTATTATTATTTTTTCCCCAGATTGTTTTTTCCCCCCTCTTCTATGTTTAGGCTGTAGTGACCCAGCTCTGATTTCCTTTTTTAATTAATTGCAGTAGTCTTGGTTTCTGTGTTTCACGTAGTAATGAGCATTTCCTTTATTACAGCTGTCACTTATGCAGCATTTCTGTCTGCTCCCCAGAATGGCTGCCTGCCCCAGTAACCACCGGGGCCCAGAAGATGTAGGTCGAGTCCGTGCTTCACCAGTGTAAATGGTTCCTGAGCTGGGGGAGGTTGATTTGCCAGCATAGGTAGAGCAGTAGATGCTCTTATACAAATATGGTCATACTTTACATTAACATGGTTTATTTTACATATATACTAATTTAAATATACTTAAATGGTTTTGCCACCACAATATCCTTTGCGTGGTGAGAAGAGTAACGCTTGTATCTGGATGGAGCAAATGGAGAAGCCCACCCGATTCTGAGCCCTAAATCTCTCCTGGGCCTGGCTTTCCTGTCTGCGCTTGCCCATTCGGTACCGCAGCTTTGCAGCCAGCCAGGTCTTGTCCCTGATCTGGCAGAAGTTAACCCGGTCAGCACAGGGCAGCCAGCACAAACACCAGCCTCCGTGCAAGGAAGGCAGGCGGGCTGGCATCGGGCAGGGGGGAGAGCGGGACAGCCCCTTTGGCAGCAGCCCGGGCTTCAGCGGTTTCACCCAGGAAACTGGATCCCAGGCTCTCCTTGCTCGCCCTACGCCGTCGGTTTCTCATGCAGCTCCTTTGCCCACCTCATCTGGTGAGGCTGGTACCTCCTCAGTCTCTCCCTGTGTGCATCGGGGCCCAAAAGGCCCAGATCTTGGGGTGGGGGTGCTTTTATACCCCTCGTAAGGCAGATAATAGCTGTTGGTTCCCGAGTCCTGGAGCTTGTACCGCTTCAAGCAGGCAGGCCGTTTCCAAGTACATCCTTGGAGTTGTCACTATAAAAGCTAGCACTCAGCTATTAAAGTCTCTGAATTCTGACTGAAGCTGATTAATTTACACCAGGTTAATTACTAGGTCCCTTTCCAAGGGTCCGATCCAGTCATTCCATTGCACAGTGTCATTTTCAGGGAGAATTAAATCCTTTGCTTACATCTTTATAGAGTTAAAGACATAATCTTGTAGCATCTTTCACCCGGGCATTTTCTACCATCTTGAAGGCCTTTAACACCATTAATAAATGAACATCATTAATGATTAATCACTGAAATATGAATGGAGTAGGCTTAGGGCCAGGTAAGTGCAGAATAAATGCATTTGCCGGAGTTCCACGTGCACGTGTGTACTCTGGATTGTCTGGCAGCAGTTCCACTGAATTCAATGGAGACTTTTGTGCCTCCATTATCTCATTGGGCTGGAGGGAAACTGAGGCATGGAGCAGCTAAATGGTCTGCCCAGGCTACCAAGCAAGGCAGAAAAGAGCTAGGAAATGAATCCCCAAGCCCTGACGCTTCCTGGCTCTTTCCAATACATGCTTTTTCTTTTCACTGTGAACATTTATTACATGGGTTTTTGTTGTACATCATATTATCTGGGTGAAGGCAATAACGCTCCTCATTCTCTGGGAAACTTGTTAAGATACTAGAAAATAGAAATTGCTGTGCTGATGAAACCTAAGGCTCATTTAACCGCCTCCTCTCTAGCCGAAAGGCCAGTATTAGCTGACTCAGAGGAAGGCAGAAGAACCCTGCACAAGTAGACTAGGGATAATTTGCAAGAACCGTTATTGGTGTTGACTCTGAAGCATGTGGTTTAGCATCTCTCATGCATTTTAGAACACAAGATAGTCTTGATACCCAGAGAATATCCAAGCCCTTTCTGGCTTGTAATCTTGCTTAGGAATCACAAGAAGTTGGCATTGTAGGCTCAGAAGGAAGTGGCAGGAGCCAGGACTGGTTGTTAGCTGTCAAACCCCAAAAGGTCATGCTTAGGTTGGTGCGCTGAGAAGAACGAGGTAGGACTGCTGTTGCAAATGGAAAACATTTCCATGCACTGCACTGTTGTCTCTAGGAAACCTTTCAAGCACTCCCAGGCCCAGCAGTTTGCTAAGAAGACCCAGATCTCATTCCTTTCACTACAGTTGCCAGCAGAAAGGGTTTTTTTTTTCCAAGTAGAATCTGCTCCTGGCTCCACTGAAGCTGGTCACAGCTTTTGTTCAAACATTAAGCCCTTCCGTATTCAGCTGTGCTCTGTGCAGTAACACATCGCCTGATCCTTGCCCGGGTACGAGGGAGCTCCTGCTAACCCTGCGTGGTTGGGAGGGGACTGGCGAGTCCCCCCAGTGACCAAACAGCTGCATCTTGAACCTGGCAGCCAAGTGGTAACTGCAAATGTGCGTACAGCTCTTCTGCCCTGGAGCGTGACCAGAGGAAAGGGGCTCCGTCCAAAATAGCGAGCGATGCATTGATGCCCTTCAGCAGCTCCAGGCGAGCCAACAGATTTCACGGGGGGGACCTCGGGCCTCGGTGGGGCAGTGCGGGCAGGGGCTGGGGGAAGCTCCCAGGGTCTCCTTATTGCTTGTGTATCTGCTGGGCACAGCCAGCGCAGAGGAAACATCTTTCCCAAGCCAGTCCTGAAGGAGGGTCTTGCTTTCTCTTCTCTCATGCCTCAGGACACAACCCCAGCATCAACCAAGAGGCTGTTCCAAACATCAGGCAGGCAGGAGAGCCCTCTTACAGTAGCCGTTTCCTCACAGGACCGGGGGTAACTCCAGTTTCCTTGGCTAAGGCCCTTGAATTACAGGGCATGCAAGAGATTTAAGCAGCGGTGAGGTCTAACTGTCATCTCCCATCACTTCCAACTTGTTTACATCCCTCTAGGGCCTCCTGTTCTTTCCTCCTCTGTAGCTATTAAGAGTTTGTTCTTTTCTGGCAAGGAAAAGGCAAGATCCCAGCTGACCTGGAGTCTTTTGGTAACTCTCAGAGGCAGCTGCACACTGATGCTACTCCCCAGCCTCGATGAGGTCAAGACAGGAGCTGAACTCATCAGTCACTGTTTCCCGGGAATTAGCTGCTGTGCTGACTCTCCCAAATTTTCAGACCATTATCGAAAGGCTGGCTCGACCAGCCCCTGTGTCTTTACACTCATGTTTTGCACTACAAGGTCTGTAAAGCAGGGCAAGACAGTGGTGCTCACACAGTGCAGCCTGTAACTGAGAGGCCAGGTCCTCCAGAAGACGATGGCCACGTCGCTTCAGAGCACGCTGGGCTTGGCACGCGTTCCCAGATGGGCGCTTTCAGGCGGGCAGTGAGTCTCTTGCAGCTTCTATTCAGACACCCCGAACTGTGCATTACATCCATGACCACAGGATTATACCTTTAAATCAAACCGATCTCGACTCTGTGAAATCTTCATCATAGGCATGGGAGGGGAGGGGGCAGGTTTCTAAAAAAGCTCAGCTTTCACTGAGAATAATCCAGACCCTGCTTCTTCCACCACTGCCTTGAGAACAAAAAGATTTGCTGGCTGCTAAGTGCCTTTGAAAATTCAGCCCTTGATCTAGCTTTTATTTTTCTCTCCTTGTCCTCCCTTTTCTTTCTCTTTCTGGCTCTCTAAGCATGCATGCATCTTCCCAGTTTCTGTCTCAGCCTGGGCTGAGAAGTCAAAATCTCATGCCAATTTGACGTTTGCCTTTTCTGAATGCAAGAAACCCCTGGAGCTCAGGTGGGAGGAGAAACAAGTGACTCTACTTTCCATCATGTGCACACTCGGAGCTCAGCCTGGGAAATGAAAGTTCCTTGGCTGAATCTGACCAGCCCTCTCCTCCCGTCCCCGTGCCAGCTGAGCCTCACACATTTGTCGCGGGATGAGCAGAGCATTGCCGTTCATCTTCCTTGCTTTGCCCAGTTCTCTGCATGCTTCCCCCACTTGCTGTTGCAGCTCTCCACCCATTCAGTTCTCCCCTGGCGCGCTGGGTGATAGGTGTATCTCTCCTTTTCCTCTCCCTAGGGTCACATTAGCGAGTTCGCCTTGACCAAGGGACCAGGCTGGTCCAAAACACAGAAGGAAAATCCAAAGGAGAGACTCCAGAGATTGCTGTTCCAAAGTCATGCTTGCAGAACAAAGCCAGGGGCATTCCAGGTCAAGGAACAGCAAAGCTAACGCCGCTGTACCCACCGGGCCGTGATGACCCATGTGTCCTTGTCCCCACGTTCCTCGTGTGTTTCTGTCGCATGCTCCTGATTCCCTCACAGCTTTCAGCAGGCAAGGACCGTGGCTTCCCAGAGAGGTCACATCCCCTGGCACTGCTCGATAACTCCTGCAGTGCCCCCGTGACAGCCGTTTATCTGGCCGTGTAACACCTTACGGGTCCAAAACAGCATCTCTACTTCCAGCATCTCCAGCTGCTTCTAGAGCTGCTGGGCCAGCATCCTTCAGCTGCTTGCAGTCGGCTTTGGCTCAGGTACACTAGGAAGGAGGGGATGCTTTTATGGTAGTGACAGTTCCTAGTAGGCCTGGCAAGCCCTGCGCTCCTTACTGCCTGACCCGAGCTGTGCAGATAATCAGCAGCTGCGACGACGGGGCTGTTCAGCAGTTCTGCACTTATCATTGCTCCGAGCCGAGCCGGGGACTGGCAGGGTGGCCGTGCAGCAGGGAGTCTCCCCCACCAAAGAGGGGAAGACGAGCCAACAGTTGCAAGGTCCCCGTGTTTGCTGGGCTGTGGAAAATCACCCAGGGAGGAGTGACTGCTCAGCATCTGTACAGCCCTACGTCGCAGAGCAGCGGAAAGTATGCGCAAGCGAGCGGAGCGGTGCCTGGGGGAGAGAGCTGCCTCACCAACACCAAGCACACCAGAGCATGCCTGAGCGGGACGCGGTGCTGACGCTGGGCACGTGACCTCTTGGATTGCGACGGGGCCAGCTCTGAGCCCTGGCTTGGGCAGACAGAGCAGCACGCTGGGACCTGGAAGTTGCAGGCTCCCTGTCTAGACCTGGCACCCATCTGCCAGGGAGAGACGAGCAAATGTTTCAGTGCCCCAGTTTCCTCATCGGTAAGCGGGGATGCTCCTGCATTCCTTTGCAGGTCTACAAAGCACTGCCATCCCCTCATCTTTTCTCCTTCCCTAGTGGCTTATGTTGTGCAGTTTCAAAATGCTGGTCGTAACAGAGGGTTCTTCGTTCATCCCTGCGTCAGCAGCCACCCAGAGTAGAGCACATCCAGCTGGATTTCAGGTCTTCCACCCCTGAAATGGGTCTGGCCCAGCCCCTAACACCCACAGCAGGCTGTTCACTGTCCAGACGTTAACACTTGTTTTGGGGACATGGTCCGCCAGCTCACCTTATAAATAATGCTGCAGAGCTACAAAAATAAACTCAGAAGCACTCATGCCTGATTGCAGGAACCTCTTTGTTTGTCAGTTTGCAGTGGGAAGGAAGTTCATGTTTTAATTGCTACAGACAATATCCTGGTAGGAGGCTGACTCTCTGTTGCACTGCAGTAGATCTGATTCCCTTCTGCTCAGGCTCTTGTAGTCAAGCGAGGAGGACGGTATTTCTCTAGCAGGAATAGTTGAATAGGACACAATACCATTTTTTCTAACTCAGCCACCCCTATAAACCACTACTGATTTCAGCTTATGATGTCTCAGAAGGCATCTTCTTCACTGCTGTGATGCTAGGAGAGGGCAGAGTGGGCAGGCAGGAGCAGCAACTCCTACGCTGTAAGGCTCGGAGCAAATGCAAAGCAGTAGGTTAGCGTTGGAAGAAATGGTTAACATATCGGGCGACTGCTGGAACGGCTCCACCAACGATCTGCCTAAATACAGTGGGAATACTGCTTGCCCAGTGATGTGTGTGCGTTCACAGAGTGTATCTCATTAGCATGTTGTTAATGGCAGTAATTATTGATGACATGAATGCAGAAGCATACATAGATAATATACAACTACCAGAACTCCTGGGAGAAATGCATCCATATTTTATTATGGATACTAGCATCTCGGTGAATTTGATCTCTCTACATCTGTTGGGATATACAGAGGTACCTGGCTGTGACAGTCACAAGAAATACAGGGACATTTGTGCCATCAGGGAAAGGTGTTCTGGGAGCATAGTCTAATACTCAGAGAAGGAGACTTGTCTTCAAAGCTGCAGGTTATCTCAACGATGGCTGTGCTGCTGCGTGGATTGTATTTTATTTCCATTTACTAACACAGGGGTGTGACGTTCCTCCTCGCCTGTACTTAATCACTGGGGCTTGTAGGTCCTTAAAATTTTCCTTTGCAGTTTGAACTGGAGGGATGAGCGTACTACTTCACTGCCTAGGTGGGGAGGACACGTATGCTACGCGTGAGTCGGCTTAATGTGGTAAAGCCAGGTTAGCAGCAGGGACGGTGGGCTTGGGGCTGGTCCCTGGGGTGGTCTGCCAGGCACACACAGCTGCTGGGCTGGACCTGAGAGCGGCTCAGCTCGGCGCCCGCTGGCTGCGTAGGCCTCTTCTGCCTGCTGCGGGGCTGGTACAAGATGTTTCCTTTCAGTTACACCAAGGGTGAAGCGAGTGCAGCCAGCAAGCTCATGGTAAAGGCTTCTCGCCTGCGAGGTCTGCCGCTAGTTCAAAGCCCTTGTAGCGTACGCTCAGCCCGTGCTGGAAGGTAACAGCAAGCCAGGTGCACCACAAGTGGGGGAAGTCACTGGGGTATCAATCGCTTTCTTTCTACCCCCCAAAACGCTCACATGCACACAGCATAGCCCTCCTCCCTCCAAGGAACCAAATCTAGCACAGACTCGACTGATCTGATGAGATTCCTGCCTGCCCGTTGCTGGCACCCCAGAGCTCGGTCCCGCAGTGCTTTCACTGCAACGCCGGCAGCAGGGTAGCACAGCCCCCCTGCGCCCACCCTCCACCCTGTCCTGGAGTGATCCCCTCTGCTCCTGTAAAGGGAACGATCCTCCTAGTCCAGACTTGGGCAGAGACCTGCCCAGTCTCTGTTCCCATTTAGCACCTGGCCAAGCCACGATTAAAACCCAGCCGCCCTGCCTGCCGGTCCGGTGCCCAGTCTATCACACCCCATTCCTCAGGAGTGCTGGCTGGCTCCAGCCCTACTGCTATGGTTTTGCTGCCTGCTTTGCTTTGTGGGGTCCTGGAAAACATGGCTGGGTGCTACCGTGCAGCGAACGGCAGGGACGCAGGCTTGCGGTGCTGCAAACAGCCTCATCCCATAGCAGACTCAACTTCTTGCAGCAGGAGCACTAAGCTCAGCTTTCAAGGATTCTCCTTTCTCCCCGCCCCTGTTCCAGCTGGGCCAGTCCCCCCTTCCTCATCGCTTCCCCAGGCAGGACGGATCCTTGCTGCAGGACGGATCCTTGCTGCAGTACAGCCGTGGCAAATTCCCTTTCTGCCTGCACTGCTGAGAAGCCTTGAGCTGGCTCTGACTCGCTGACTGCCAGTTTGCGTTGGCAAACAGGCGCTAGACACCGGGCTTGCCACATCAAATGAAAAATGTCATGCAACCAGAAATTCTTAGAAAAACCCAAACGCACCTAATCTGCCGAATAGGGTGCGCAAGACGTAGGCAACAAGACCAATTCAGGGCAGGGCAGGAAAAGGCAGGAAGGATGGACAAGGGAAGGGTGTTGTAAAAGAGATGTATTTTATACGTAAAATTTCAGGGCAGTATTTTTTAACAATTTGCATAATTGGCAACCACAGATAATCCCCTGAAATGAACTAAATATATCACAACTGGGGGCTTTCCAAGCCCAGTTTGCTTTCTGAAATTGATTGGTTTCAGCTTTGCATTTTTTTCTATGGTCTTTCTTTCTATTATTACCAGCTGAATTTGGCTGGTTTCTAAAATGCCTGATTTGGGAGCAAAACTGAACATTCACCTGGGGATGGCTCACTACGGTATGAGTTTGAGTCAATGAAAATGTGACTTAATTTTAGATTTCGTTAGGAAAAGGGAACTAAGGCAGAAAACAGCTGCTAAAATGACAGATGAAGGCAAACTTGTTCTAATACTTTTCATAAGAAGTCAGGTGAAACTACATTTAAATCTCTGTTGGCCTAAATTGTTAGCTGAGGCAAACTGGGCTGGCTCCACGGGAGTCAAATCTGGCCCAGCTGCCCTGAAATGGGGACACTCCACAGCCATAGCCACTTCGGGAAATTTTCTCCTAAATGATTTGCCAAAAGATGTAGTGAATTGCTTGCTAAGGGCTTGTTTACAGATTTATCTCTCTTCATGCATTCATACCTCTTTCCAATCACTTCTTCTGTTCTGGAAGCCACCGAAACGAGGGGCTTCCCTACATCCAACCATTTCTCTCCTTTAATAATCTTGGTTAAGGAACTCGTATCATTAAATTGATATATATCCCAGGAACAGGCACGTTCAGATACAGAAGTCACGGATATAGTGTAAACCCAAACAGTATCAACAGTCACACTTTTATTTTTGTTTAAATAGACGATTGGTCCAAGCTGTACCAAAAGCCGCTCCAATAAGGGGATTTAAGTCAATGAAAAAGCTATGCTTTGACCTTTGAAGCAGCAAGCTTTCTTCTTCAGAACTCTCATGTATATCCATGACTGGATATATCTAAGCATTGCTGAGGTTCAGTATTTGGATGATATCACTCCAAACTAATTAGTTGTACTCAAAAGTCTGACCAAGTCAGAGGAAAGGGAATGCAGTGGTTGCCAGTAATGGGAAAGATATTAGGAAACCCATCCGTCCCCTGGGTCAAATGTTAAACTTGTACTCAACCAAACTTCCCTTCAATTCACTGAAAGCATTTTTTCTAAGTTAAGAATGAATAAGATATGAGAAAGGAGAGAGAGACAGCTACGGAGGGAGAGAGCAGTCTTGTTTTTAAGCATGGGACCGAGACCAGGCAATCCTCAGCTCCCTGCCCGCCGGACCAGGGACCGGCCGAACGAGCGGGGAAGATGCCTTGGCTCCCCGTGCCTGCGGGCTCCGATTCACGTGCGCTAGAGCAAACACCTGCGACGGGCCGTCGCGCTGCGTCCCTGCAGCGATCTGCCCTGCTGCCGCCGTGTCAGCAGATGAAGCTGTGCACTGCTCGGCTGCTGCGCCCACGGCCTGACCTGCTCGTACCGGTCCACCTTTATCAGCAGTTTAAGTGCCTATGATGGACCCTAAACTGGGCCGTCTCCTAAAGCGGCAGGGACTTCTGGCAAGCACGGACCGTGACACCAAACTGCCACGGCGCGCTTTCCTAGCCCTTCTGCGCCAGAGCCCTTGTTCCGTCCTGCTGGGAATAGTTGCAATATCTCTCCGCGTTAGGGAAAACTGGATGTGAAATATAACAGGTTAGGATGTTTGAAGTGCTTTGAAATCCTCAAACCAGAAAGTGTGAAATGCCATCTTTACTCTTTCTCACACATGCACAAAATGGTACCTGTTTTTCATTTTATTTTGGGGATTTCCTACAGCAAATTATATAGTTATTTGCTCATTGGATCGGTTTTCAAGTCCTTCATGTATGTTAAGCAGTTTCATTTTGATGTCACTGATGACACTGTAGTTGCAGTATGACCAAGGAAGAAGATGGCTTAGCTCTTGGTAGATCAAAGTTGGACGGAAGGTAGATATAAAATAGAAGACACAGAAACCAGCATAGAACAGGTTCTGACCATGTTTGCTGACAGCCTTCGGGGCCAGGCCCGCTGCTGGTGCAAAGTGATGTAGGCAAAAACTTCCTGCAGCAGAGAGCTTAGGGGCCTACCCCTGCTGCACGGCCATCCCAATAAACGGCATTAGCCTCGCTCCGAGCCCCCGTGTGACACCAGCTGCCCAGCGCAATCAGACCTGCCCCTGCACTGCCCCTTTAAAAGCTCCAGCTGCTGGTCACTCCTTTTAATTCATCATCAACATACCAAAAAAATGAGCGCCCTTTATGATTCAGCAAAGAATAACATTGCTGGTTCAAGATCCTGGAAGTCTGGAGGCCATCAGGTTTTTTTAATTTTTACTTTGAAGGAATTTCCTTTTTTAATATTGCTGTGCTCTCTCTTGCCGAAGCCAGGAAGCTGACTATCTATGGACAACAGTGACCAAAATTTGGTTTTCCTGGAATTTTCTCTTTTCCCTCCGCACACCCACACAATAGGCTTTTTAGGACGCCTGCAGTCTGTAATTTGCCTTTCTAGCCTGATAATGTGGCTTGCAGAGGCATCAGTTTTGCCAAGTCATCATCTGGAAGGAACACTTTCTTATGCAACAGGCTTCATTTTCCCCCTCCGTGTCCTGTGGCCCACGGTTGCCACCGAGCCCAGCTCCAGCGGAACGGGCTGGGTCAGAACCGCCGCGCAGACACTGGGAAACGGGAGGAAGACCATGAAGTCTGGGAAAAGGCCTGAAACTTTCAATTTCAAAAGGCACAGCCCAGAAACCAGAAGGACCAAGAACCCAGTGCTGTGGTTTCCCTTCGCCTGACTAAAGAAAATAGCTGCTGTCTATTTTTACTAAAAATGTGGGACATGGGGCCCTTCTCTTCCCCTGCACAAACGGGGGATGCTGCTCACAATGAATGAGCAGGGGGGGTCGTCCCGGATTAAAACCAGCTGACTGGTCCACAGAAATCTCTCCCATAGATTCTTCAAATATTTCTTGCCCACACCACCGGAAGATTTATTTCTAAGGTGAAAGAAAGTTAGTTGGGAAAGGGATTTGGGAATCGCATCTTACCTACAAAAATTCCTCTTTTTCGTTATAAGGCAGGGATGGGATTGATCCAATTCTCTCCCCCTTTCTTTTCACCGTGCTGTATGATGTTCTCGGGGCGTTCAGCACAACAAATCGACGCTGATGGCATCATTAAAAATTTGCAATGTATCTTATACCTTGCAGAAAATGAAAGCCATCTGTACAAGCATAGAAATGGGATTCCAGCGTGTGAAATGTGTGTTATGTATGTGACCTTTGTGTTCACTGTCATGAGTAGTATTTGGAACCTCTAAACCTCTGATCAAAAAGATGGTTTTCATTTTCAACACAAAAAAAAATCCTGAGCAGGGAGAACAAAGACTTCAGCCTTGTTTTACTTACGCTTATTAACTTCATATGTTTGTTCTTCATTAAAAGGCTCTTTTTAGATGACTGAAAATACAAGGAAAATACTAAATGCGTCAAAATGGCACACACAGAAGTGACTTGTGTGGGGCGAGTAGCTATCGTGGCCAATCGCTCCACCGCGAGCTCCTTTGGTTCTTTGTTCCTTAGCTGAAAAATACATACGAGTGTATTTTTGAGGAGAACTGAGGAAAACTCCAGCAGAACTGGTCAGAGGTGTTGCGGCTGAGTCCTCTCTGTACAATACCGCATCCCGAAAGTCCTCAATTTCTACAAATTCCATTGCTCCGTTCCCTTCTGAACACGAGCCGCTTTCTCCCCAGGCCTGCAGATAGGGATTATTGCTGTGGGTTGAAATTGGGCTTGTCTCCCTCCGATTCCCTGTATCCTGCGCTCAGCCCAGCAATCCTGCACCGTACAGCGGACTGTCCTGCCCTGTGCAATGAAGTGTCACAGGAGCGGCTGAGGTGCTGCGTTTCAGAGGGCAGGGCAGCCAGGACTGGCAGGGAATGAAGTAACCTGGCAGAGCGAGGGATGCTGGGGGTCTGGAATGTATTCCCCACCTCTCACGCTGGTGATTATAATCATTTGGTTGCAACGGCTGCTGCAAACGCCACGGATCGGCACCATCGCGCTGGCAAAGAGGCTTATGCAGGCAGGTCATCCCATGCTGGCACGGTGCTTTCGCAACCGGTATTGGGCCAAAATAAAAAACTGGACCTCCTGAGCTAATTCTCTCAACTCAGCGAGGAGCTTTTAATTTGCCAGCTTGAAGGCAATCCGCTCCCCCTTCCAATTAGAGAATTTGTTGTACATTTTACACCGTTTCCTGACCCTTCCCATTGGCAGTAGCAAAGTCAAGACATCTCAGTTTTCATAGCCGGTAACAAACATCGGAGAGCAACGTGGCCAGAATTACAGCCTGTTGTCTTAAACCTTCCACACCAGAAAGCAATTACTGCTGGGTGAACTGGAAGCAGAGTCAGGTACCAGTGCAGAGCAAATCCTACGCAGTGGAAGTCACAGTGCAAACTTATCCAAAAGACTTTAAAATTCCTACAGTAAGTAGCCACTCGGCGTACAATTTGCAAAGGTATTTCCAAACAATTGCTAATTATTCTGAAAACCCAGCCAAGCCTGACAACCCCTTATCTCAGCAGACACTGAGGTTGCTATCTCCCATGGAGCTGCACCAGTAGTAGCATGAGGGTGACTTCTGGAGGACCGGAGGCTCGGTGGGGACCGGCTCCAAGCGTGCGCGCAGCTGATTATTCTCATAGTCCTGACGGACTTCGGTCACACACACAAAAAAAAAGGTATAGGACTAAATACTGAAAAAATGACTTAGATATTTGCAAAGATGGGGTTGACAGACGCCTCCCTGCAAACGCCGGGACTGTGGCTCCGCAGCCTGGCTGGCCTGCGGGGAGCTCGGCACCGGGGAGCGGCCCCGGCTACCGCAGCGGGCACCGGGGGAAACGTGCGGTGCCGCAGCGGGGGGACGGGGCGAGACCCGGGGACGGGGCGAGGCCGGGGGACGGCCGGTACCGGTGCCCCCCCCCCCCCAACATGGCAGCGGCGCCCCGCGGCCGCCCCACGTGCTGCCAGCCCGCCGGCGCGCCTCTCGCCCCGCCCCCGGGGGGCGTGGTCACCGCCCGGTTTCGGCGCGTCGCTGCCGCTCGGCCCGTGGATTGGCGGGAGGCGGGCGGTGGTCCCGCCCCTCGGCCGCCCGGGCTGCGCGGCGGCCCCGCCCCCCCGGGAGCGCGGCCAGTTCCCGGCGTCCCGCGGCGGCTGCAGCGGAGCCGGCGGGGTCCCTGCCCGCACCGCGCTGCCCTGCCCGCACCCATGGAGCTGCTGTGCGTGGAAACCGTCCCCCGCGTGCCCCGCGCCGGGCGCGACCCGCAGCTGCTGGGGGACCGGCGGGTGCTGCAGAACCTGCTGCGGCTGGAGGAGCGCTACAGCCCCAGCGTCTCCTACTTCCACTGCGTGCAGCGGGAGATCAAGCCCTACATGCGGAGGATGCTGGCCTTCTGGATGCTGGAGGTACGCCACCTCCCGCTGCCTCCTCGCCCGCCGCGCCTCCGGCTCCCCGCCCTCAGCCGTGCCCGCTCCTGCCCCGGCGCGGGGGACCGGAGCCCCCGGCCCCCGTTCGCTGGCGGGGTGCGGTGAGGTCGCCTTGTGCGGGGGTGCAAGGGACAACAGGGGACGGGAAAAGCCCTGGAGTCCCGGGGCTTGGGGGGGGCTGTGCCGGTGGGGAGGAGGGGGCTGCACATGGAGGGTCCGGAGGCGGGGAGGAAGGCAGTCTGCAGCGGGGCGGCATCCCTGCTGTGCTAGGAGATGCGATTGCCCGTGCAGGAGGAGCAGACCCCCCCGACCCCGCAGCCTGAGCCCCCCCGCCACGGGGGTGTGCTGCCACGCTGCCGTCGGACCCCGCGTTCGCAGCCCCCTCCCCAAAGCTCCTGGGCAGAGAGCTCAGCCCTGCGCCGGCAGGCCAGAGGCTTGCGTTTCCTGAATGGGGCTGAAAATGCCTCGTTAAAGGGGGAAAATAACATCACTACCATTTACTTCCCTAAATTAAAAATGAATGCGGCCCTCTGCGGGATGCAGTTCAGTGGGGGAAATCTCATGGGCCTCTTCATGAGATGATCAGAGTGAGCGGTCTCAATAGAGAAAGAACAGATTCTGCAAAGGACAAATGGTGTTGGGATGGAGCCTGCCTGCTCTCCACCCGGCCGCTGTTGCAAGACGCTGCCTGCTTCTGTCAAAAGAAATAATGAACATCTTGCTTTTTAAAGTTGGGGTTTGTTTTTTTTCCCCCTGCTATTATTGTTCTGTTTCTGCAATTCGCTTTCTGAGAAGGGTAGTTAGATAAACGCTGCTTTGGAGCCTGTTCCTATGAAGCCCTAAGGGCAGTCAAGAAGTGGATGACACTTGGCAGTTGTCGTGACGGTGCCCGCCGCTGTCCCCGGCGCTGCGGCAGCCTGCGCAGGGGGAGGCAGTCGCTGCTGGAAGGAGACTGGTGGTGTTTGCTGCTGTATGAGGAGAAACCTCAATATTTTTATGGTTGTGTTGAAAGAAGGAAGTTAAATATGACCAGTGTTTTGATACTGGTTGAGAGATAAGAGGAGAGGACTGAAATTCAGAGCTCCTGGATTCTGTTTGTGGCTGTGGTACGAGTGTGGCTGAGGGAGGAGGAAGGCTTTCAGACTCAACCATTGATTTGGGCTCTGCTATCGATTCTTCTCGTGTCCCTGGACCACTTCAGGTGGAATTGCCAGCAGTGGCTGTGGGTCCTGCACTAGCAGGTCTCCAGCTGGAGATACGCTGGAACTGCTCGTTTTCTCCAGAGGTCCCCAGTCCCCGCAGAGCAGAAGACGGCAGCTCTGCTGTACAGCTGGCTGGAGACATCCCCAAAAAGGGGCCCGATAAAGCAACTTTGGTCTTGACTTACATGTAGGTGGAAAGAGTGCACAAATAATAAGTTCTGCAGCTTTCCACAGGAAGATGAAGCCTTAAGGCATTGGTCAGACTTGTTGCTGGTGTAATCCCACTGCAGTCCTAGGCTTAACGCCTGCAGCTATTTTACTCCTTAGCACCGAGGTGCCTTCAAAGCCCTGCAGATAAGTGTGAAACACCATCATGACCAGAAGCTTTGAAGCTGCGGTGCAGGCAGGATCTGGGGAGTCCTGTGCTGATTAAAACTTCCTTTTATTTTTTTATTTTTGTAATTGGGTTTTGTCAGGTGTGCGAGGAGCAGAAGTGCGAAGAAGAGGTGTTCCCCTTGGCCATGAATTACGTGGATCGCTACCTGTCGTCAGTCTCCATGCGAAAAAATCACTTGCAGCTTCTGGGGGCCGTCTGCATGCTCCTGGCTTCCAAGCTGCGAGAAACCATGCCCCTGACTGTGGAGAAACTCTGCATTTACACAGACAACTCCATCACGCCTCAGCAGCTCCTGGTAACCACCCCTATCTCAAAGAGCCCTCCACTTCCTCCCCAGCTGTCTTATCTCCTGCATCCTGCTGCTTGGCAGCATACCTGCCTCCGTGTCTCCTCCTGTTCTCTTTCTCCCATTTCTTCACCTGCCTCTGCATTCCCCAGCCAACCTTCTCTCCTCCTTGCCCCGGTGGGTGCGATGTCTGTTGGTGGAGTCCTTTCCATCCTCCCTGTTGTGGGAAGCAGAATCGTCACCTCCAGGTTATAAAGTTCCTTGTGCCTTAAGCGCGCGTTGCCAGCGTGGAGCTGCCACGCTGAGCGCGCTGCCAGGCGCTGGCTCGCTCTCGAGTGACGGCTCTGAAGAACAAAGGCTCCCGCCTGCGCAGCCGGCGGGGCGCGAGCCCGCTGGGGCATGTGGCTCTGACTTGCCCCGGCTGCAAAGGGGCATGACGTGGGAGACGCGCTTCCACACCAGTAGGAAAAACGAAGCTTTAAGTGGAGAGTTAACCAGCAAAATGGGTGGGAGCTTTTCTGACCCGGGATCCAGCTGGCTGGGTTGTACCGTCGAGGCTGACAGCTGCCGAGGTGATGGAAATGAGCGGGGCCGCGCTGCTGCCCAGGTCCTGCTCCGCGCCCTCGAGTTAAAGCAGGGCTGCTTTGCCTCTCCCGTCGTCCGCTCAGGCAGAAGCTGCGTAGGCTTTGAAAGGCGAAGCATTTTCATGTCTGATAGAAGTTCAAAGCAAAGATCCAAACCTCTGTGTTCAGCTTTGCCAATGGGGGAGGAAACTGGAGAACCCCTTTTCTTGGGGGCCTTCCGTGCTGGTAGATCAGAGCCCTCGGGAGGAAACGGCCACCTCGCTTCGAGTAACCAGCATCCCTGGAGACGGTTTGCCTGTGAGAATTTCTCAGGGTTAGTCATCGCCTTATTAAATATCTATATTTTTGGGCTGGGGTGGGTGAGATGATCTGAGTGTGATTTATCCCCAGGGTGGGGAGTGAACCCACAAAACTTTCAGGTGTGAATCGGAAGGCAGTTCTGGTAACTGGGGAACTCTGGTATGAACATGGTTTTTCCAAGTGCCAGTGAAGGCTGGGGAAAATCCCCTCACCTCCATACCTCTCTCCCTGTAGTCACTTGTGGGTGGTTGTTGCCTTAAGTAGCACTTATGGAAAAAAGTATGTGGATCATCCCCACGAATAGTGGTGAGGGATGGGGGTGCGCAGAGGAAACAAGTGCTCGTTGCTTCTCTGGATGCTGAGCTGTGGTCGTGCTGCGGCATCGTGCTGCGGGGGGCTGAGAAAACCTCTGTGTGCGAAGACTTTCTCCTGCTTTGTCAGTAAAGCTTCATCCTTGAGCAGACCTTCTCATCCAGTGATGGATTCTGCATGGATATCGTCCCAGGACCGGGATCCATCACGTGAAGCTAATCCCAGCCTGTAGCGGGAGGGTTCCTGTTGGCCCTGAGATAATGAGGGGGTTAACATTTAGCTGGAAAAACAGGCAGAGGGAATGGGAGTTGGTTTGCATTCACTTTTCTGCTGGGCCAGCAGAAGTTGCCTCTGTTGCAGAGCCAACAAGCTGAGCGGAAGGTGCCTAACAGTCGTCTTGTAGGCGAGCAGGCGTCAAAGCATGGACGGTGCTCTCCATGCCCTCAGGAGCATGAAGCTGATCGAAATGCATGTTGTGGGCCAGTGTCGGGCTTCTGTCCCTTCGGAGCGATGGATAAGCTCTCTGTCCAGCAGGAACATGGGCTGCAGGAAGGTGAACTTACTGCCATGCTTCACCTCTGTCTCCCTCCCCGATCCAGACTTTACAGGGGGTCCTGTCGTCATCCCTGCAGATAGGGGAGATCGTCACAGCAAATTCTAGTGAGTTCTGCAGCGTGGACCTTGGGCTACAAGGAGTTGGTCTGGGTGGGCACCTTGTGCCTATCTCCCATGGATCCCAGCTGTATTTCATTCTGATTTATTTGGTGATTTATTCTTGGTGAGGATTTGCTTTTTTCAGTTGAATCTTGAGCTGTGTTTGTAGCAGGTTCCTTCCAAAGGAGAGCAGTTAGGAGATGTGCAGGTGGGTCGCGGGCAGAGCCTGTGCAACATCCCTGGAGGCTTTCCTTCCCTCTCGCACTCAAATGCTAATGCCTCCTCGCTCAGAGTCTTTTTTATTTCTTCCCCCAGAGGTTTGTCAGCAGGAAGCTGTGGCTAAGCAGTGCCACAATGTTCGTCTTCCCTTCTCCCTCCTCCTGGCAGCGCTGGGGTGGAGATGAAGGAGGAAAGCGCTGTCTGCCGCCTGTTGCTCACTTCTGATTGTGCAGGGCTCGGTACTGGAGTTCTCCTTCCCTGGACGCTTTTCCCGCCAGGATCCTGGGCTGCTCTCGGTGCAACAGGAGGCACAGCCGGATGGTTGGCACGGGTCTCCCTCATCGTGCTCCGGAATCAATATGCAATTGAGGTGGACAAGAATGGCTTCATTTTGGGGGTCAAAAGTCCTGTCCTGGGATAGCCAAAGATAGCTTTTTCAGGCAAATAGGATCCCTTTTCTCTTTCCCAAGGGGCTGGCCGTGAGCGCTCAGCACTGCAGGGGTTTATTCCTGGTAATCGGTGCTAGCCAAAGGGCTGAGCAGAAGGCATCGCGAACCAGCCACAGCCCTGAAGGAGAGGTGCTGAGGCATCTGCAGATGCCTGGGCAGGAGATGCTCTGTAGCCCGTGCTCCGGTGGTCATCCTTCCCTGCCCGCCACAAGGCTTGCTTTCGGTCAGCGTTTAACCCTCTTTGGAGCAGGTCCTGCTCCAGTCTCCCATTGCTCTGCACTGTAAAGGGGAGCGGAGGTAACATCTGAAGATACGTGAAGGATTTGTCATCGCTTGGGGACCTGACAAGAGTTAATACCCTGATTACAAAACCAGGGCGAGCTGCTGTTTTCCTCCTCTGTGCTAATCGTGGTAATGTTGCTTCTCTTTCACAATCTTGCAGTGGAAGAGGGTGGGGAGGGGAAGGGGAGCTTCTCCATCAAGGTTTGGACAATGGTGCATCCTGGCCTCTTCTCGTGGATCGGTGCCATTTCAGCTTCCAGCGTGTCCTCCCGGCCTTTCGGAGGAAGCCGGCTCACTTTCCCAGTAGGTTTGCTTCCTCCTCTTGCCGGGATGCTTGGCACCAGCTCAGTGGTTTAGAAAGGACACATTTGAAACAAAATCTTGATGAAGTTATTCTAGAGAGAAGGAAATGATGCAACGAGGGACTTGTCCATTTGGAGGAAGTTGGATTTCCGTCAAGGGCGTTATCTAACCTACCTTTCTTTTATTTATTTAATTCTTTAAATAAAGGCTTTTCTGGCCTGTGCAAGCGGGTGTTCAGCTGCTTGAAGGTTGGGGAGAGCAGTCGTAGGTCACCTTCGTCTGCCTGGTTTGCTCCTAGTACATTGGCTTACCTCTGAAATCTCTGACCTAAGGTCAGTTTTGCAAACTGCCAGGTATTTCCTAGCAAAGAGCGTAAGCAGGATCAAGCCATAGGTAGATAATGAAGGGAGCAGCAGTGACAGCAGGCCATGAGGAGTGAAAATAAGAGAGAGAACAGCGGAGTAGAAAGAGATGTTCACTTGTGATAGAGCATTGACTTTCCAGAAGACGTGCTTGTGTTTCGCTGTTTTACCTTCTGCTTGTTGCATGGGTCGGATGGATGGGCCCATTTCCGCATCTGAAGTTGGCACCTTTACCCTTGCCATCCACTCCTGCGCTCTGGTCGGGGGATGGAAACAAACGTTTGCCCCAGATTTCCTATTTGCAAATGGACTTTCATGGCTGCTCATTTCTGTAGCTGTGTCTCAGCTGCTGGGTAGGGTGGGTGGCCAACAGCAACATCAGCAGCTCTTTCCACCCTCTTTTTGAGTCAGCTCGTGAGCACAACGCAGTGCAGCCCGCTCCCGCTTCGCTGGTGTCTCATCAACTCTGTGATAATGTAAAATGGTACCTTATCAACTCGAGTGACAAAATCGAGCGCAACTTCCTTTTCTCCTGCAGACAGGGCTGCTGCAGAGAGGAGCTGGGCCCCGCTCCCTGCGCAGCCTGGCCAGAGAGGTTACACAGACTCCGTGTAGGCATAGCAGGGGTGTGGGTGTTGCTGAGGGTAGAGCTTGATGTACAGAGTGACTGTCACTGCACGAAAGGGAGAGACGCTGGTGTGACTGTCACATCCCAGTCTGGGTTTGCAGAGCTGTAAATCGAGTAAAACAGTCTCTGCTTGTGAGTCGGGTCTGTCTTAGTGAGAGGGCGCAGAGGCAGCAAGCAGGGGCTGGAGGCTGTTTCACTGCAACGGGACTGTGCTCTGCGATCCCCTGGTCAGGGGAGGCAATGGGAAACGGTAGCTGCTTTCCTTCCTTCTTTCCCCCCGCCCTTTCTCGTGGGATGCAGCCAGGAGAGATGAAGGGAGCAAGCTTGCAGAGGGGAAGCTCAGCTCCTGTGCACTTTCCACCCCTCGAGACGCTGGCCAGGCACGGGGAGCTCTGCCCTGGGGGATCTTGCAGAAGGGGGACCCGATGCATTCCCAGCGACGGGATGCTCGTGGGCAGCGCTGGCAGCTTGCAGCGCTTCCACGAGGAGGGTGGGCTCCGCAGGCTGGAGAAACAAAGGAACATTTTCCACTTTCTTCCTCTCTTTCATTAGCCAGGCAGAGACTGATTCAATTAGGTGCAAAACAAAATGCCAGGAAAAGGATGTTTGCTATGCTGAGTGGTGCTGTTGTCGCAAACCTGCTTGCCTATCTCTTGCAGCCTTTTGTTCTGCTTCTTCCACAGATAAAGTGATTCAGAGATTCTGACATGCCGCTCTGAGAGCGGGAAGTCCCCAGGGTTAGCAGGAGAGAAGCGAGGAGCAGGGTGGTTTGGCAGGAGAGAGGCTGCCCTGAGCTAAATCCTGTGAGCTGGTGACAGTCCTTGGCGCCTGTCGCCTTCAGCTGGCATCTCGAGTGCCGGCTGGGTCTTGGGATCAGGCCTTTTGTAACAACAAGGGTTTTAAGAAGAGGATGAAGCTCTGTAGTAGCTGGAAAAGAGCTGATTTTGTGCATTGCAAACCGCCAGGCTGTTGTCCCGGATCAGTCCCGGTGTGGCAGGAGCCAGCTTGTCCCAGGTGAGGTCTGACAGCCGAGCTGACTTGCACCCTGGATCTTCTTAGGACAAAACGCGTCCCAGCAGGGACAAGCCCTCTGCCACACCAGTGCGGACATCATGTGCCACTGGTGACTCCCAGTAGCTGCCTTGCAGCTCTGGGAAGAAAGGCAAGGAGCAAGAGCCCAGGTGATGCTGGGCTGGTGTCCCCTCTGTGCTCAGGAGCTCCCCTCTCGGGTGTAGTGACCCCTTTTGGCTTTGCTTCGCGAGCAGCGATCTCCGGGTCCTGCTTTTGGCCTTCTCCCTGGGTCTGCACAAGGGCCGTGCTCCCAGCTCGGTGGAGAGGTCAGGCTGGAGCTGCCTCGGCCTCTCGCCCTCGGGGCAGCGACTGCCGAAGGTGTCGGCACTGTCCCGCGCCCCTTCCCAAGAAAGTGGGCTCCTGCAGGAGCAAGCAGCCGGCGTTCCCAGCCTGCTGCCCGTGGCGGGTTCCAGACGAGCGACAGGCAGGGACAAGGCACAGAGCTCCCCATCTCCAGCGGCTCTTCCCTTGTGTCGCCTTGCTGTGTTTCTGCAGTTTAACCCCTGGCCAGCAGTACCTGTTTTTTCTTCTTCTACTCAAGCCTGATCTCTCCCCTCTGTTCCAATCCCCCTGTTGAACCAGGCACCTTCGGTGACCTGTGCTGATCGCAGGCCCTGGAGCTCATTGCTAAGTTTCCTCTTGCCTTTATCCCATGGATTTGGCTTAAAAATATAGGAAGGCTAGCAGGCTGGCCATCCATATGGGAGAGTAGTGAGCGTGCGCTAGCAAAGCACCGCTTTCTGGTTGGAAAAGTGCAGGCTGTGAAATGGCAAACGGCACGTTTGGCCTCACGGGGGATTTGGAGCAGGTTGAGCAATGCTGCTCATTTAAGCAACTCCAAACTGGTATTGTTGTGTAAGGGGAAAGAGTGGTTTAAAAAAAAAAAAAGAGAGAGAAAATGAAGATCTGCCTTTATGAAAAATCTCACTTCTTTAAATCCATCTGTTCTGGCAGCCCTTTGGCACGTCCGTGGGCAGCATTGACCTTGTAATCCTAGACTGCTTGGAAAAGGAACAGATATTCTGCTGGGTAGGACTAGGCCCCGAAATGGAGATATCTGATACAAATCCCAGTTCAGCTCCGTCCTTCCAGACCTGGAGCTTCAGCTCCTGCAGGGTGTTTTCCTTCCCCAGCACATCTTCAGGGCCACTGTCGCCACTAGCAGGGAGGAGGGACATGGGGGCATCTTCTGTGGCCTTTCTGGCCTACCTGGACCCTGCTGCCAAAACCAGATTTGCAGCTGATCTGGAGGATAAAAGAAACTGGAGGCCAGAAACCTTCATCGTGGCTCGGGACGTGGGGGAATTGGGACCGGCAGAGAAGCCCGGGCGGCTGGGTGTGGGCTGCCTGTCACATTCCTGCTGGGATGGGAAGGGAAACGATCCTAGGAAGACGCCGCTCTCGCCTCTCCCCAGACTGCTGCGTCGGTGGCATAGGCATACCCAGACGTAACATCAAAGCCCAGTGAGACCAGAACGCGTATGGCCTCTGACTCTGATTCAGCCGCTACTCTAGCGAAGTCACGTAGACCTTGACATCGATGGCAGAGCGAGGAACCCAACGCAGGGCTCCCAAATTCTGTGCTGAGGCTCTAATCCTGGGGCTCTCCTTGCTTGTACCTTGCCAGACGAGTGCTTTGGTACCAAACCCCTGCAGGACTTGCTGGGCGATGACGCTGCCAAGTGCTTGCTCATGGCTGCTCTGCGCTTTGGTTGTCTTGTCGGCGTTAGGACTAACGCCCAGAGCTGGAAGAGCCTGCGAGAGGCTGAGCAGATGAGAGGAGCAGCCCAGGCTCCAGCTGAAATCCGCGGGGGGCACCCGGCCTTCCCGCCATCTGCTCCCCAGCTTGCAGATTACACGGAGACTGGAAGATATCGCAGAAATCTCCGCTCGATCCTTAGAGAGAGCACCACAACAAGGGAGGGAGACGTCAGCAGGCACCTGGCGTGTACCTGGGAGGCACGGGTGAGCCGTCGCTGGTGTGTCGGTGGGAGAGGAGGGCGTCAGCAGGGCTGTTCAGTGTCTCTTCCCCCGCGAAGGTGCCGGGGATGCTCTGTTGAGCGCGGCTGGAGGCTCTCTTGGCAGAGAAGAGGCATGATGAGTAGGGGAGGTTCTGCCAACGTGCTGCTGCCCAGCCTGGGACCTCCTCCGTAGGGCTGCGTGCCCGGTGTTTGTTGGGCTGAAGACCTCAGCACCCAGTCACAGCCCCTGGGCTCCGGAGGGATTGAAGATCTCGTACAGGAGCTGGGGCTGTCTGGATGCAGCCCGGAAAGCTCAGCCGTGTTCCCCCCCCTTCCCGTGCTTCAGCTGGCTGCAGAGCAGCTATTGCCGCCTGCGGCTCAGTGGCCAGGGAGCCACGAGTCGGCGCACTGGCCGGCTCCAAGGGGCACTCGGAGAGGTGGGCTGCTCTGTTCCCTTTGCTGTGACGGTGTTAGCCCCAAGCTGGACGGCTCCCGGGAGCCTGGACATCGGCCTCTCCTTTTGGGAATGGAGAAGGAACATGGGCATGGTGCACCTACCGCTCCTTGCTCTGGTTTTCCTACGTGGGCTGTTGCAGCAACCTTGCAAAGCAGAGGAGTGTCGAAGGCTAATCCGCCTGCACCTTGGAAAGAAGAAACCAGATTCATGCTGCTGCTTCTGATCTTTACTCCAGGCTTTGCAACAGCTCAAGGCTGGGTTTGTGCCATAGTCGCAGAGCAGGGACGTTCCCTCTTTTCTTCCCTGTCTCATGGATTGTACTCTTTCCTGGCCCTTCCCCAAGCACTGGCCTTATCTGCCCTTGAATCTGGTGAGTGTTCCTGCCTGGCCTGGCCCTGCTGAATAACGCGCTGTCTGTCTGTCTGACTCTGCAGGATTGGGAGGTTCTAGTCCTGGAGCAGCTAAAGTGGGACCTGGTCTCAGTGATAGCGAATGATTTCTTGGCTCACATCCTCCATCACCTCCCGCTGCCCGAGGACAAGATGGAGCTGGTGAAGAAACACGCACAGACCTTCATCGCCCTGTGTGCCACAGGTGGGTGCCTGCTCCCGCTGGAGCCGCCCGCGGGGACGCTGGGGAGGGTGGGCCGGCCACTGCGAGCGGGGTAGCCTGGGCTTGAGTCAGGCTTGCTGGGCAACCTGGGGCTGGTCTCCAAGGCCCTGCCTTTCTGGGGAGCTGAACACCTGCCTTCATTCAGATCGGAGCCTTTGGCTGCTCCGTGACACGTTTTCTGTCCCTGACAAAGTGGGGTGATGGGCCGGGGGGGCTCTGGGTGGGTGCCTGGAAGATGCCAGGAAAGAGCAAACCGCCGTGCCACCCCTCTTGCTGCGCGGGCTGCGACTGCGGGAGGGCGTCCAGGGTAAGGCCAGGCTGAATCTGAGCTTTTCTCAGCCTCGCTCTAAGTCACTAGAGCAACCTCATCTTCAGAGCTTCTTTTGGTGAGACAGGCCCAGAGAAATAGCTTCCCGAAGCTTGCTGCTCTGCTGCTCAGCCTGTTCCCTGTCGCTTCACCCCCCTTTCTCCCCACTAAGCTGGAGAGACCCCTCTGCCTGGCCCCCTCCAGTCTTGCAGGGAAACCGCAGTCCCGAGAACTTGCCGTGCGCATCCTTGCTAACGGCTGCTTCCTTTTGCCGCTTGTGTCCCTGTCCTGGCTCCAGACTACACTTTCGCCATGTACCCCCCCTCCATGATTGCGACCGGCAGCATCGGAGCGGCGATCCACGGCCTGACGGTCTCCGTGAATGATTTCACCGGCGAGGCGATCACCGAGCTGCTGGCCAGCATCACTGGCACGGAGGTGGTGAGTGTTCAGGGGGAACAGCAAAGCGGTTTTGCTGCTGGATCTGGGGGAAACCCTTCCTCTTTCTGCCGCTCGTTCTTCTTAGAGGGAGAGGAAATCAGGCCGTTCACAGCGATGCTGACCTTGGTTTGAGGAGTGCCTGGAGATGAGTGAGCATCTCTAAACGCAGCGCCCTTGGTCAGTCCCGTGGCTGCAGTCGGCTCCTGGCCCCCGAGCGCTGCCTGCGCAGAGCGGGGCGAGCTCGGGGGCCTTTGAAAAGCAGCACAAAGGGGAGCGTCTGTTCCCCGCGCGGGCAGGTGTTGGTGGGATCGGTTGACGAGGTGGGATGGGGCAGAGGGAGAAGCCGGGCTCGGCATCTGCTAACCTCCGCCGGTGTCTGGTTGCAGGTGCCCAGGCTCGGGTGGGAAGGGGGCCGGGGGCACGAAGCGTTTCAGGACGCTGGCACAGCGGCTTTGCTGGGGACGTCGGGATGGCGGGGGGCATCTGCCTGCCCCGCCACTGCCCTTCAAATGGGGAAGGGGGCCCCTGTCGGGCTCCCCGCTTCCAGGTCGCTCCCGCTCAGGGAAGCGATCGGGAGCCTTTCTCCTGCCAGGGGTCCCTTTTGATCTTTTCTTCTGCCCGAGCGCTCATGCCGGCAGCCGGGCGCGGGGTAAGTTACAGTCCCCTGACAGCAGCGCCGGGAATTGGAAGAGGTGCCGGTGCCACGGCGGGTGGGAGGCTGCGACCAGGCTTTGTCCCGGCAGGGAGGGGACGGGGCAGGAGGCCGGCCTGGTCTATTTGTGCGGCTTTCATTTTTTTTGTTAGCCGGAGCCTTTTTAAAGAGTGAATCAGTGCAGCCAGCTGCTCTCAAGCTGCTGCGGTGAATGGGGCAGGGCTGAAACCTGCGCTGGGTCGGGGCTGGTGGAGGGAACAGGTGGGAAGCAGGGAGGGCACCGGCGAGGGAGGGGAGCCGAAATGGAGCCCAGCTCACCTCTGCTACCCGGCGGTGCGGGGCTGCGCCGGCTCTGCGGCTGGCGGGACCTGCGCTGCCGCGCCGAGGCTGGCTCCGTGCTGGCCGCGCCAGCGCTTCGGGTGCAAGTGGGAGCCGCTTTGGATCAGTCCTCGTCCCACGCTGAGCAGGACCAGCCCGCAGCGTGTGTCTGAGCCAGGGCCCCACGGCATGGCTGCCCCGCGGAGCAGGGGGCACGCAGGCTGGGGCAAGCCGAGCTGCCTCCCGGGCAGCCCCCGAGGCCTGGCCAGCCGGCGAGGGAGCCTGGCTGCCTGTGGCCACGCCAGCTTTTAGCATCTCTGCCGAAACTGCCGACAGAGAGCCTGGTTGCGGAGAGCCCGGGGACGGGCTGGCCGTGGCGCGAGGCCCTGCAGCGAGCTTGCCCCGGGGCTGCGGGCGGGAGGCTGCGCTGCCACTGACGGGAAGCGGCCTGGGGACGGGGAGGTGGGCGTTGCTATTTTCGCTCCCCACATCCTCTGTCAGTTTCTAAGAACCGGCAGCGGATTCCTGGTAAGAGATTTCGGTGTGTGACAATATCCAGCGAGCGCGCGCGGCCCCGCGGTGTCCAGCTCGGCTCCGGCCGCGAGGTGCGAAATGCCACCTCTTGCCCCTCGGCGCGAGCCGAGACGTGGTGCAGGAGCCGGGCTGGGGCGCGCCCGCGGGCGATGCCTCCCGCGGCGCTCGGTGCGTCACGGTGCTCCGGTGTCAAAGTGGAGGAGTTTTCTCCTCTGGTCACAGCTTGCGTGGGGAGAAATCGGAGCGGGGTTTGCTTTCGTTACAAGCGATGTGTCACTGCTTGCAGTCCCCTGCGCCTTTCTGTTTGTGGGGCTGCTGCGTCCCCCAGCCCCGGGCTTCCTGGGGGGGTGCGGGTGAGTCAGCGGGGCTCCCCCGGGGGAGCAGGAGGGTAAAAGCCTTGCGAGAAGCTATGCGGCCGCAGCATCGTTCTCGTAACAACTCGGCGTCGATGGCGCGTAGCGTAGGGAACGCGTGGCTGGGGCGGCTGCGGGGTCTGGGTCCGGCTGCCTTTGCGATCCCCGAAGTGATGCAGCGCGCATCAGCCGCGGCACCCAGCAGGGATTCGTCTTGTCCTGGCTCGGACGGGGCCGGGACGGGAGGAGGCAGAGTCTCTGCAGCGGGCGGACGACCGCAGAGATGCAGGACCGCGCCGAGCTCCGGGAGAGCTGGGGCTCCAAGGTCCCCGTGTGCGCCCGTGGCGCTGCGCGCCGGCCGTCGCTCCCGGGTCTGGGAAGTTCGGGTTGGAACGGTTGGTACCGGCTGGCGCAGAGTTGCTCTGCTCCAGCCTCTTGAAAATCCGCGCCACTGAAATCACGCGCCGCGGCCAGGCGCGAGCCCGGCTGCTTTGGGAAGCTCTGATGGGCGCCAACGGCCGTTCCTCGAGAACGGGGCCGCGCAGGGAGGTGGGGAGAAGACAACGAGAGCGTGGGGCTTCTCCTGGAGAGGGGCCTAACGCGCAGACAGGCTGGAGATGCCTCTGTCGGAGAAAGGCGTCTTTGTCTCGTGTGTGTAGATACTCCAGGGGCCAGAGACGTAGCCCAGCAGCTGCTCAGAGCTATTTATAAGGCTCCCACCGCTGAGCAGCAGCGAACTGAGGCCTATTGTCTCGCTCCCTCTCCCGCAGGACTGCCTGAAAGCCTGTCAGGAGCAGATCGAGGCAGCCTTAGCCGAGAGCCTGAAACAGGCATCCCAAACCCAACAGGAATACCGGGCCACCAAGACTGCTGCTTACCCGGCCAGCCAGCCCACCGGCACGCCCACAGACGTCACGGACATCAACCTGTGACCGGCCTCCCCTGCCCGAGCCGCCCGGCCCCGCCGCAGCAGGGCCTCGCCCTGGACACCGAAAGGTCGCTGCATCCCCCCTACCCGTCCCTCGGCCCCCTCCACCCGACGCCCGCTGAGGATCCGTTCTGCTCGCTGGGAGCGCAGAGCAGGACCCGCGCTCATCCGTCGGAGCGGGCGGCCGGGCTGGCGGAGCTCGACGCTGCTCGTCGGCTTCCGCGGGTGGCCGGGGTGAAGCGACCGTTTTCGTGGTGGCAGGGCAGAAGAAGAGCTGGGGAGGGGGAGCAGGACCCAGAATGAAGTTGTCAAATGTTTCTCGGTTCGTGTTCCTCGTAGCCCGGCTGGCCGCTGTTGGCCGTCTCCCCGGGGGTGTTTACCGTGACGACTTCCAGCCCCGGGCAGGCCGTCGGTCGTGGACAGCGAGCCCTCACCCTGGCCTACGTGACCAAAATCCTCCTAACCCACCTCCCTCCCCGGGCCGGGCGCTGCGGGCCCGCCTGGCTCGCGAGAGAAGCGCGTGGCCGGGAGGAGGGAGCCGGTGCTTGTTGACCCCTCGGTCCCAGCTGCTTCGTGCCAGATTGCCGGGGCTGCTGGGGGGTGGCGTGGCTGCTTCTGCTTGGAGGGGAAACGTGGGGCTTGTTTCTTGTTGCTGTTAGACTTGGGATTTGCGGGTTTTCGGCTTGCTTGGGGGACGCGCTCCCCGTCCGTGTGGACAGCAAAGGCCTCGCCTCGGGGAGCAGCCTCCTGGGCGAGGTGTGGGCGCGATCCCCTCGGCTTCCCGCTGCCCCTCTGAGGCTGCTTAATTTATTGTTAACTGCTGGGAAACGGGGAGGGAGGAAGACTGCGGCTCCCGGGCGTGGGGCCTGGGCGCCGCTCTCCTCTCCTTCCCAAGAGTGCCTTCTCCCTTCGTCCCCTCCCCTCGCTCCCTGCGCAATGGGAGACTCTCACTCGGAAGCTGGTTGGGTTTTTAGGTAGCTTAGACATGGGACTAGGATTTAATACATGTGAATGTGCTGCTATGGTCTGAACTGCATCTGCCCTCCACGGCGGGGGTCGGGGGTCGCGGGCGGAGGGGCTGCGTTGCACGGATCTCCACGCGGGTCCGAGCTCTGTCCTCAGCGGGGGGGGGAATTTGCCGCGCACTTGAGTTGAAAAGCGATTATTGCATTTTTGTATTGTTGTTGTTGATCCTGTCTGTTAGTTTTTATAAGGAGTGTTTTAAAAAAAATAATGCTGCTTTTCGAAAAGAAAACCATTATATAGTAGAATCGTATTAACCAGGAGAAGCCAGAGAGACGCTGCAGGGACGGGAGGGAGACGGTTGCTGCTTGGTGGCCGCTGGACGCGTGGGTCTGTGGCTGTTGGCCTCCCGTGGGGGATGCGGAAAAGGAGGCAGAAAGCTTCCTTTTTGGATGCCGCTGGAAACAAAAGTCTTATCAGGTGGAAAAAGCTGGGGCTGCTGTTCTTCCACGAGCCCGACTGGTCAAGAAGAGCCGTCTGCCGCCGCCTCCTGCTAGCGGGAGGGCCGCGGGCGCCCAGGGCCTCTCTGTACAAGAAGAAAAATTTTTTTATATATAAATGAGTTTTAATTTAAGAGTAAACTGGTTTGGTGTTCACATGCAAGAGTCCCGCTGCTGAGAGAATCAAAGGACCGATAATGTTGCAATAAAGTATTTTAAACGAGTACGAGGGCCTCAAGGTTTCCCTTTGCGATCCGCTCCGCGCTTGCCTCGGGCCGCCCGGGGAAGACCGCGGGCTCCAGTCCCTCGCAGAGCTGCGGCCGCTGCCCTGAACCGCGCAGGGGTGGGAGCCGGCAGCTGGCGGACCCCCGCCGCTGCTCCCGGAGGCTCCAGCCCGGCGGGGGAGCGGGCAGGACGCCACCAGCCAGCTCCAACCCCGCCGAGACGCAGAGGGGAGACGCCGCAGCGGCCGGGGCCCACGCACGGCTGGCGGTGGATGAACGTGGAACCCAAGCGCCGTCCTGCGGGCACGGTGCCCGCCTGCGGGAGAGGAGGCAGCGGCTTCACGCCCCCGGCAGCTTTGAAGCGGCTGGGGCGGTGCTGCGGGGTGGCGAGAGCGCGCTGGATGCGCTGTGCCAGCCCGGGCTCGCTCTCACGCTCATCGGCTTCTGGCTTCTTTACAGAAAGGAGATAAAATCAGGGAGCCGAGGAGAAGGCGCTGCGGTGCGCAACCAGCGCGGGCGGCGGGGCTCGGCGAGCTGCTTCGCTTCCCGTGGCTTCTGCTCCCGCCGCTGCTGGCACGGGAGCAGGTGCCAGCGCTCGAGGGAAGCGGCGGCAGGAGGCCGCTGTCCTCGGCACGGCCGGCCGCCGCAGGAAGCTGCAGGGGCTTTTCTCCCTGGGCCGCACCAGCGGGACTTTGCGCTGGCTTTGGGGCAAGGCCGGGTATTTGCAACGTGCAGGCACCGCGGCGTCGCCGTCGGCAGCTCCCCGGGGTAAGCGCGGCGCCTCGCGGGACACGGCAGGAAAAGCCCCCGCGGGGTTTTCCAGCGGAGGTGGCACACGGGCGTGGGCAGGTTGCCACGAGCAGGCCGGGCGCGTGGCCTCGATGGCCAGGCGAGGACAGTGGCCCCGGGGTGCCACCAGCCGCGCCGAGTGGCGGGGCAGCCGTGTTGCAGAAGACCCCTGGGGAAGGGGACGGCATTTTGGAGGTGGGCCACGCACCCGCTCCCTGCGGGGTCCCAGCTCCGGCCCTGCCACCGGCCAGCAGCGGCCGTGATGCGGCAGCTCCGCAGCTCTGCCCGGTGACAACCAAGCCCTTGGGGAAGCCTCGTGCACCACCAGGAGCATTTTTTCCCCCTGAGAGCGGTTTTGGGCTCTGGGAGCCGTCTGGGGGTCCCGGGCGGGAGGAGGGGGTGCGAGGGGCCCCTTCTCCCTTGCACCGCAGCGCAGGCTCCGTCTGCAGCTCCGCCAGAAGCCCGGGGCTGGCAGCTTTGCCCTGCCACCTGCTGGGGACGGGACGGGGTGGGGACAGGGTGGGGACGGGGCAGGACCGCGCAGGGCTGCGCGGCAGAACCACCCCGGCTGAGGGACACGGCTCGGGTTTTATTTTCCAACAGAGGAAGGGGCCCAGCCCTCCCGGGCGCAGGTGGTGGCAGGCGCCGGGCCGGGGAGTGCGGTCCCGCTCTACGGGCGCAGCCGGCCCCCGGTGCCCGCCGGAGCAGCGGGATCCGGGACGGGCGCTCCCCACGGCTTCGCTCAAGCGCCAGGCTCCAGCGTCCCGGGAGCAGGGCGGGCTGCAGCTCCTCCCTGCCTCTCCCTGCTCACTCCATGGCCACGGGCTCCTGCCCCTCCACATCCCGCGTCTTGGAGTTCACCAGCTCCCTCCGGATCTCCGGCGAGATCTGCGGGTGGCTGTGGAACTTGAGCAGCTCCAGCAAAGCCTCCTTCTGCTCCGAGGACAGGTCCTCCTTGTAGCGCTGGGCGAAGGCCAGGAAGCTCTGGTGCCACAGCACGGGCAGGACCCGCTGGTCCGTGCGGAAGGCCAGGAAGTGGAAGACGAGGGCATCCACCACGCGGAAGGGCAGGGCGTACTTCTTGTCGATGAGCAGCCGGAGGAAGATGCTGTTGGCGCCGCTGTACTGCATCTCGGCGATCTTCAGCATGGCCGCGCTGCGGGGACGGAGGGAGCACGGAGGTGAGGGCAGGGCAGGCGGGAGCCGCGGGGCAGCAGGCAGCCAGACGCAGCGATGACAAACCCAGCGCGGAGCCCTGAATCTCAGCCCCGGAGGGAGCTGAGCGAACCCCCCCACCTCTGAGAGGCCGAGGGACGGATCCGAGGCGTTGCACCGGTGCCCTGAAGGAGAACCTCCCCCCTCCGCAGCCCCCCAGCGCCTCACCTGGAGTGGAGGACGGGGATGGAGCACTTGGTGAGGATGCTGCCGATGATGATGGCCTCCCGCAGCGTGCAGGTCCCCGACTCGCAGAGGGGGATGAGGATCCCTGCGGAGGGGGAAGAGTCAGGCAGCGCCCGTCTTAATCGCAGCAGGCAGAGCCGCGGGGCCGAGCCCCGTCTCCCATCCCCGGACACATCTGGCCCCAGGAGCTGACAGCTCCTCCACCAGCCGCTGTCACAGGGCTCGCAGCACCTCCCTGCCGCGCAGGTAGCCCCGAACACCCTCGGGTAGCCCTGAACGCCCCCAGGTTGCCCCGAACGCCCGCAGGTTGCCAGATGAGACCGAGATCAGACCGGAGACAGCTCATAACCTGCCATCAGCCTCCACAAGCACCCAAACACCCGCCAGCCCGCGCTGGCAGCACCTGCGTAAGCCTGCGGCGCTCATCGCCCTGAACGCCACAAATGGGCCCTGGGGGTTCAGAAGCCGCCTCGTCCCCTGCGGGGACTCCCTGCATCTCTGTCACATCTCCTCCCCCCCGCTGCGCCCCAGGGCCACGCCAGGCGTGGGACAGCGCGGTGTCACACCGGGCAGCAGTGGGCAACACGCGCCCTCGCTCGGCTTCCTGGCTGGGGAGAGGCTCCCGGGCCCGACCGGCAGCGCTGCAGGGAGCCCCCACCTTTGAACCAGGCTGCCGGCTTGAACAGAGCCTTCTTCAAAGCCATGTAGAGGTGGAAGTTGAGGCGCTTGTACTCGGCGATGTCGTCCCTGACGCGCGGCAGCAGCACCAGGTTGTAGAACCGCTGGGCCATCCTCTCTTTCAGGTTGGATGAAAATATCCTGGGAAAAGCAAAGCACAAAGCGAGGTGTGGAGGAAGGAGGCCGAGCCGGGGACAGGCTGGTGTTTCGTAAATCTGGTTCCAGTTATGGAAAGAAAGAGCTAAAAAATGCCACATCAGCATCTCCCAGAAATGCTCCTACCTGGTGGCTTGGTACATGGCAGCTGCTGTCCAGGTCTCTGGCTCTGTGATGTAGAGGATCTGCTCCCAGTTGGACAAGGCAGGGATGATTTTAAACGCCTTGGGGAGTTTCCCACTCCTGTATTTGGACAGCACCTTAAAAGACACGGATGCAGGCCAGGCCGTGACACACGGGCACTGACAGCAGGGCCGCGGGACCTGTCTTGTGACCATGAGAAAGTTTCCCCCTCCCTTCGCACCTCTGGTAAGAAAGGCCCATCCCAGGTCCCAAGAGAGGACGGTCCCAGGACCATCCCGAGCACGGCGCTCAGGAGATCGTCCCTCAGAAACCCCCTGGGCCTCCAGTGACCGACACTGCGCACGCTGTGGTTAATGCACAGAGGTGCCTGCTTGGGGCGAGGACGGAGACAGCGTCCCTGCAGGACAGTGGGCACGGAGGGGGTGGCTGCAGGCTCAGCGCGGCAGAGCTGCTACGGCCTTACCTCCCTGACGCCCCTGTAGACCTCCAGGACGCGGGGATCGAGCTGGGGCATGGGGCAGCCCGACACCTCCGACAGCGCCGTCTCCACCTCTGTCTGCTTCTCCGTGATCTTCTCCATGATGATGTCCGCCAGCGTGCGCCTGGGGCCGGCGCGGGAGCGAGGCGAGTCAGGGGAAGCGTCGCTGCCGCCCCGGCCCGGCCCCTTCTCCCGCCGCCCCCTCACCTCAGCGGCGGGTTCTTGTTCATGAACATCTCGATGGCCTTCTCGTCCTCGGGGTCCACCGCCACCTCCCCGCAGTACTCCCCGCTCCGTCCCGCCGCCGCCGCCTTCTCCAGCGAGGGCCACTCCTCATCATCCTCCTCCGAGTCGGAGCCGGGGCCGCGCACCGCCGGGCCTGCGGGGGAGCGGCGCCGGCTCAGCCCGGGGCCTCGCACCCTGGAGGCCCGGGGGCGGGCCGGGGGCGGGCCGGGGGGCTCACCCAGCGCCGTGCCGCGCTGCCTGGGGGCGGCGGGCGCGCCGGGGCCGTGCTCGGCCTCCAGCTCCTCCTGCTGCCGCCGCGCCTGCTGCAGGATGCGCCGGGAGAGCCGCGCGTCCACGTAGCCCTCCCCGCCGCCCTCCTCCGCCTGCCCGCCGCGCCGCTTCCCCCGCGCCGTGGGCCGCGGCGCCGCCTCCTGCAGGATCTGCTCGGCCAGCGGCAACGCGGGGCCGGGGCCGAGGCCGGAGCCCCGCGGCCGCCGGGCCTTGGGCATGGTGACGGGGCCTGACGGGAGCTGCCGCCGCTCCGCCACCGGCCGCGCGTGCGCCTCGGCTCCGCCCCTTCCGCTTCCGGCGCCTTCCACTTCCGGCGCCTTCCGGTCCCGCCCCTTCCGGCGGCGGCTCCGTCCCGGCGGCGGCGGCAGCAGCAGCAGCAGCAGCATGGGGGTGACCTGGTAACGGCGGGGGGCTGCGGCCCGGGGGGGAGCCGGGCGGAGCCGCCGGCCCGGGGGGGGAGCCGCTGGCCGGGCCCGACCCGGTGCGGTGCGGTGCGGCGGGCGCCGGCCGGCCCCTGACTCCCCGTCCCGGTTGCAGCGTGGCGCAGGTGCCGGTGGCGGAGGGGAAGAGCCTGCAGCAGACGGTGGAGATCCTGACGCGGAAGCTGGAGGCGCTGGGGGCGGAGAAGCAGGGCACCTTCTGCGTGGACTGCGAGACCTACCACACCGCCGCCGCCGCCATCGGCAGCCAAGGTCGGTGCCGGGGCGGGCCCGGGCCCGGCGGTGCCGCGGCGGCTGCGCTCGGCCGGCCCGGAGCCGCCCCTTCCCCCGGTGCCGCTGCCAGCTCCTTCGCCTGGCGCCGGGGGGCTCTGGCGAGGCCCGGTCTCCCGCGGGTCGGCTCTGCTGTGGGCGAGGCCTTGCCCGGCCCCGGGAGGTCGAGGCTCTTCCCGCAGACCGTGGCCGGTTCGTCCCTTATTTCACCGCCGTGGGGAACGAGCGGCCACCCCGCTGCCTGCGGAGCGCCGCCGCCGCAGGCCCTAACCCCCGGCCCCGGGAGGGGGAGCGGCCCGGGCCGTGCCCTGGGGCGGCCGGAGGCGCCGACCGGGGCTGGGGCCGGGGTCGGGGCTGCCCCATAGCGAACGCCCGGCTGCGCTGTTTTCCCTGTCCCCCGCACACCCCGGTACTGCCCTGCCGTGGGCACGGCCGTGTCGCGGGGGCAGCCCTGCCTTGAGGACTCCCGCTCGAGCCTCGGCAGCCGCGCCGGGTCTCTTTGCTGTCGGCGTATTTTTCCGTGAAGGTTTTTAACCTGCTGCTTCTGTTTGAGTTGCTCTGGAGGCCGCGTTTTGCGCTGGAGAGGATGGGCACAAGTCTGGCAGCAGCTGCCTGCGCTGCCTGCGGTGGGGAGCGGCTCTGGGTGCTTGGGGCGTGAGATGACCCAGCTGCTTCCAGGGGATGCGCTCCGAGGACCCCAGATTCCACAGACGGCACGCTTGACGTAGCACGGCCTGAAACGGTAGCTGAAAGGTGCGGCGTGGCTGCTCCCCTTGAGGGGCTGTTCCAGCCCCTTTCTTTCTCCCGAACACCTGGATTTTCACATCATTTAAAAGCGCCAATGCGGCCATTGCCGCGGTGTGACCGTCACCGCGATGCGCCCATTGCCACGGTGGCTCTGTGGTTGCAGAGGTCAGCACGGAGCCCCTGCAGCCTCGGGGCTCTGCTCAGCCGGTTTGCCCGGGCTGATCCGTTCGAAGCTACCAGAGCAGCTTTTTGCTGCTTTTTCTGCAGCCGGAACTTGCATGGCCACATGCGTGGGAAGGCTTTTTTACCTACATGGATAAATGAGAATTTTTTCCAGCTTTTAAAGCGTGGGACAAGCCAGGCGCGTCCTCCCGGGACACCCCGTTTCCCAGAGCGTGTCCCAGCACCTCCTTCCCCTGCGGGGCTGGTGGGTGAGGGGGAGGAGAGGCGAAGCCCAGCCTTCCTCCAGCAGCGCTGGGCAGGAGGGCGGCCGGCGGATGCCCAGCCCCGCATTCGGGATGGGAGGTGGGTGCTCTTTGGTGGCCCCACTCCGCGGGGGATCTCGCGTCCAGCTCACCCTCTGGTCCCTGAGTCGTGCTGGCGTATTGTCCTTGGGCCACAAGGTTTTTTCCCCTTTAATTTTAAATCTTAAGAAGGAAATACAATCCGTTCACTGAACGGCTGGATAAAATAAACCGTGTGTGTACAAGGAGCCTGGAATTAAAGCAAAGGAAAAAACCAGACGCTTCTTTAAAGCACATACGAGCGCAGGAGCGTTGGTTTTACAGCCCAAATACCCTTGCTCTTATTTCAGGGCAGACAGGCAAGCTGATGTACGTGATGCACAACTCCGAATATCCCCTCAGCTGCTTCGCTCTCTTTGAAAACGGTCCCTGCCTCATAGCAGATGCCAACTTTGATATCCTTATGGTGAAGCTGAAAGGCTTCTTCCAAAACGCCAAGGCGAACAAGATAGAGAGCCGGGGCACCCGCTACCAGTACTGTGACTTCTTGGTGAAGGTGGGCACGGTTACGATGGGGCCCAGTGCCCGTGGGATATCTGTGGAGGTAAGAATCGTCTGGGGTACGAAATACAACTACAGACAGGGAAATCCCACGTTGGAGGCTAGACGAGAAATCCCCCGTCCCTTCCGTGTCTCGATTGTATTGCTCCTTGCCGGGAGTTTGTACTCAGTGTGTTCACGTATGCAGCAGGCAGGGTATTTATCTCCTTTTCACGACAAGGTTTAATTCAGGCAGGTACTTTGGGGCTCAAAAACCTGTCATTGAAGTGTCAGTAACCAAAACCCTGAAGGGATGGCATCAAACTAAAAAGCTGCTTAAAGTCCCGATGCGCAACACCAGTAGTGCACTGCAGGTTAATAAGCATACGGAGGGGGACAAAACCTCTTCGGCTGCTAATTCGATGCAGATTTGGGTTTTGCTTTCTTTTCCCATCTTGAGCAGACAGCGGCGGGGCTGAGGCAGCCCCGGGAGAGCAGGGCCCTCCCGCCCCAGGTTCTGCTCACACGGTGCGGAGCCGGTCTCCTCCTCTCCAGGGAGCTCTTGCAGGCGTCAGTCCTTCCCCACGGCGTGCCGACCTGGACTGCCGCACCGTGGGGCGCGCCGCGGGCTCAACGCCTGCCATCAGACCGCTTCCATGCCCTCCGCTCCGTGCCGTGACTGCTGATGAGGCTCGAGAGCATCGGTTGCCGGCTGCCGACGGGCGTTTCACGGGGCGGAAGCTGGGCTGAAGCAAACTCTAAAGGGAGATCCTTCAGTGTACGCGAAGGGGCATGGGAGGATCTAGGAAAGCATTTGGGGAGGTGGTTGGCTGAGTGGAAGCGTGAGTCGAAGGCTCGCAAGCCATGGACAAGCCTCAGCTGGGCCGAAAAAAATCTCAGAAAAAGGCAAGGAGCTGGGCTGCGCTGGTATGGGCAGGGCAAAGCGGGGTAGGTCAGACCCCAGACATCTAGGGATATTGGTGCCTATCAGTCTTCAGGATAGCTGAGAATTAGGTGCTTAACAGTGCTTCAAAATCAGAGCTTATGCTATTCTAAACACACAAATCCTGTTATCTGATATACAGTTAATAATCATGCTCCGTCTACTCAGGCAGGTGTTCCTAGCCAGCAGGGATGAGGACTGAGAAATGGCTTTTTTCTTCACTGCCATAAACACAGATGCTGTAGCATCAGCGTTGCTGGGGTTAAACAGAAGCTTGTTTTACCCTAAACTCGAGTTCAGGACCAGAGTTGCCAGGCGGTCTGGCTGCTTCTGTTTTAGTTTAGTAGTTTTTTCAGGGTTTGCGTTAGGACCTGCTCCTGATTTGGGACCAGACTCATATTTAGTAAAATGCTTCAAGTCCCAAGGCTTTTCCCGTTACGCTCCTGAAAGATGTCACAGCCACACGAGTCGTCGACCTACCAGCATGTGGGAATGAAGTTTGGTTTTGGATGGGGTAAAGTTAATGTGGTGTTTGAACCAACGTCCCAAGACCTCCGCTGTTGGGGATTTAATAAAGCAATGCCCTTACGGGGTACACTTTACCTCCCCTTCCCTTTTGAAGGGATTACTTGCATGTTCCCAGCATCTCCTCTTCATTTATATTTGTCCATCCTTGTTAGATTCTAAATATTCTCAGGTGTTTTTATGAAAAGCATTCCCTCTCTAGCAAGGCAGAGGGAGGAAGGCGCGTTGCCTCCTGCGGGGTTATTGCCCCTGCCGCCAGCCTCAGGGCTGTGGTTTCTGTTGCCAGGTGGAGTACTGTCCCTGCGTGATAGCCAACGACTGCTGGAACCTGCTCATGGAGTTCATGCAGAGCTTCATGGGGAACCACGCTCCCGGCATCCCGTCCGTGTTTGGCACCAAGCACGACAGCATCTACAGCCCAGCGGACACGATGGTTCAGTACATGGAGCTGTTCAACAAGATCCGCAAGCAGCAGCAGGTGCCCGTAGCGGGGATCAGGTGAAAGGACTCCCTGGCGCCCGGGTTAGAGCGACCGCGTCCTCTGTTCTGCCTGCCCGTCTGGATCAGGAGTCCCTCCAAAAAGCGGCACCGGAGGCAGCCCAAGGTTTTTTTTTCTTCTCAATCTCTTTTCCCTCTTTCAAAGCAAAGTTCTTGAACGCTGCGCATGTTTCTTGTTGTCCTCCTCCGTGTTTGTGAGCGTGTCTGGGATCGGGCCCGCGGCTCTGATGGTTCTTAGCACGGTGCTTCGCGCAGGGGATTACTGTTCGGCGGCAGAAGGAGGGAAAAGGAGAAATTCCAGCCAAATGCATGCAAGGGCAGGGTTTCCTTGACTGCAAACAGCTACATGAGAGATTTTTCTTTTTTTTTTTTTAATTTTTTTTATGCCCACGTGAAAGTATCTTGTTATTTTTCATCAAAATAAAAAGCTGTATTTTGTGAGGAGATGGAGTCTTTCTGCACAGCAAGCGCTGTGCTGTTTTGTATTGTTTATTTACAGCTTTTGAAATTTTCTGTTGCATGGAGACAATTCTTCAGCAGAGTTTTATCTTTGATTTGGTTCAAGAGCTTTATACCCCTGAAGCAAACTAATTTCCCTGTGGCAAAATCTACAGGAATTTTTGCATTCCTATTATGGGTATGTTCTTAGCTTGCCTTCATCTTTTATATCTGATGGGAGCATTAAAAGCTCCTACCTCTCGGATGATACCGATGAAGCCTCGTGATAAATAAATAAATAAGCCTGGTAGGAGCCCTCTCATGCATTGCAAGAGAATACCAACCGCTTTATCTCCCTGTTTGAAAGGTAGGTAATAAATGTCCTATCCCTGCACACCATTTCTCATTTGACAAATCCTGTTGACTTCAGCGGATTTAACGGAGTAAGGAAGGATTTGGGGAATAAGAGCCAAAAATTTATTATAAGACTTAACTATATGATATCACTTGAATATTTTTTTGTTTTTTAGCGGTGCTTTATTTTTACAGCAGGAAAACCAGGGAAATTAGATCCCTTTTGAGCTATCCGTCCCCTCGGTTTTACGTGTTCAGTATCTGTCTGGCTTGTAGCTGTCAGGTTTTTTCCTTCTCCTCCCTGCTCGGTCTTAGAAGGAGCAGCAGCACCCTCGTTCAGCCACCACCCTCTGCGCGAAGCTTCCTTCATGGTGCCTGGGAAGGCTGCGCGCAGCGGGGCGCCAGCTCTGCAGCCCGTGACCCGGCATAAAGGGCAGGCGTAGGGAAGGTCTAAGGAGGGTTTTAGGAAGGGAGATTTGCAGGAAGGGCAGTGAAGAAGCAGCGTGCATCTTGTCAGAAAATGCTGTTGGTTCCTTGCCAATACGTGAGTCTTGAAGAGTGAAGAGCGAGTAAAACAGAAATAGATTTCTCCTAAATAGATTTTTCCTTCTGAAGCAGTGGGGAGGAAAGAAGCTGGTCTGTTACTTGATTTGCTGGCTGGTGGAGAACTAGTTATTTAGATACGACTTCTTTGTGATGATCATTTATACCTGTAAGCCTAATTAACTGTTAGAGTGCCTAGAGCTGTTTAGTGTGGGAATCTAATAAATTTAATCAGCACTGGGTCCAGAAAGGTCTGGTTAATGAGTCATAATAAATGGCATAATGTACCATAAGTGTGTTAGAAATTCCAACATGCTGAATATACTGAATTTTTGCAACTCTTAGCTCAAGTTCATGACATGTGCACTGACTTCACTGGGACTATTAATGTTCAGTGATGAAAATTCAGGGAGAATCTGACCTGCTGTCATTCCACGTAGTTAAGCGTGGCTGGGAAAACTTATGAAAACAAACTGTAGTCTTTGTAGGGATAGTTATTTCTGTCCTGTTTCCCATTTTAAGTCTTAAGGTTAAAAAAAAATACCTTTTAATGATCAGATTAGTCATGCTGAATGTTGCTAATGCTTTATTAATTCCCAAAAGATGTGTTCTGTAACCAGAGATGTCAAAACTCTGGTCACATGTCTTAAAAACATAAAATGTGCGCTGGAATCTCTGGGGACTTCTGTGCTCTTATTAATACATTGTACTGTTCCTAGAGTAATAAAATGGGACCCCTTGAGCTACATTCTGCCTTCAATTACACCATTACAGCCATTGACGTCAGCAGGTTTCCACGTGTGTAAGGATGGGTAGGATTTAGCCCTTTGTGTCTTAGCAAAAACGTCTGTTGCTGTAACTGCATTCTGTGAACGAGGGGATCAGCTGCCCCATGGAGGGGCTGCTTTTACTCTGAGGATTTTTACTTTCTTGATGGACAAAATGACTTTTTCCGTCTTATTAGCTGCAGTAATCCCCCTCATTCTGCCCCCCCAGCATCGGTATGGCAGGTTAACGTGGCTTCGAACATGCTAGTCTGCATCTTAACAAGTCTTCAGGGGGCTTTCAGTTGTGTTGCATTAATGGATTGAGCCGGTGTAATTGAAAACCACCCTAATTTTGCCTGTCAAGGCATGGTCTGGAAGGTTGTTTTCCTGTCGCTCCCCAGCGTTTTCTCAGAGAATGCAAGATCTAGAGGGAGAGGCCGCTGAGCTGTAGTCCTGCACCACTGTGGATCCTTTTTTCTGCTTCTGCACCTCTCAAAAATCACGGGCAATGTTGCTGCTTTCTGTGCGTTGAAGCCTGACGAAGAGGGAACTGGGGATCTCGGGGACGTGGGTCTCACCCTTGCAGCGTTACAGCTTTCCCCCTCCTTGCCCTAAGTAGAGGCTGGGTGATGTTGCCAGGGTCACCAGCACTTCAGTGGCAGAGAGAGAGCCCAAGACTTGCTGCGCCCTGGGGATACTGTGGACTTTTGTTCCGTTTTGTGCTGTGGCATTTTTTATGAGGAAGTACTTACACAGCAGCTGCGCCCTGCTAAGCTTTACAAAGAGAGTGAGGACATAAGGGCCTCGTTAATCTTCAGTTTTAATTCTTAGCAGACATTACAGACTGAGGGCTCATTCCAGTGGGGAGCTGTTGAAGAGTTGAGGTGTGTGACTGTGGATTTCTGTGCAGGTGTGGGTTCAAAACAGAGCAGGCGCTGGTCAGAAAGGGAAGGTGTAGAGAAAGGGCGACAAAGCTCGCAGGAAGTGGAATCTGTGGGAAGGCTGGCTGCTGAAGGAGACCACAAGGCTGTGGAGTGTCCTTGTGCCGCGGCAGAAGAAAGAGGCTCCCACCTGTCGCAGTAAATTGCAGCGCTTTGCCTCAAAACTTACTGGGACAAGATGGGGAGGCGGGGAACACTTTGTCCCCGTGCAAAGGAATCGTGTCTGTGACACCACTGACTTGTGCTCTGTGTCACCAGTGCTGTGCGATCCACGACTGCTTGTTTGCAGCTTTGCCTCGGCTCAGTGCCGCCCAGAGAGCAGGACTCGCCGCTCCCTGGCAGGTCCCCAACGATACCTCCTGCAGGCTGCAAAAAAGTGAGTTGTCTCGGGTGACTCCCGCGTGTGGCTGTCCCTTGCTGGGGACAGGCTTCTCCTCTGCTGACGTCCCTTTGTCTCTGACAAAACCCCATCCCCTCATGGCTCCTGCACTGTGGCAACGAGCGTGCGACCTAGGGGCCTTAGAGTGACCTCTGGCAAAGGCCAGTATGGCTCGTGGGCCCTTGTCCGTGTGTTATCAGTGCTGTCTGGCCCCGTGGGGTGCCTGTCACCTCAGGGGTCCCCCTGTCACTTTAGGGGCCCTGTGGGGTGCCCTCCCGTCACCTCAAGGGCCCTGTGGGATGCCCCCCCATCACTTTAGGGGCCCTGTGGGGTGCCCCCCCCATCACCTCAGGGGCCCTGTCTCTTTAGGGGCCCTGTGGGGTGCCCCCCCCCATCACCTCAGGGGCCCTGTCTCTTTAGGGGCCCTGTGGGGTGCCCTCCCGTCACCTCAAGGGCCCTGTGGGATGCCCCCCATCACTTTAGGGGCCCTGTGGGGTGCCCCCCCCCATCACCTCAGGGGCCCTGTCTCTTTAGGGGCCCTGTGGGGTGCCCCCCTGTCCCCTCAGGCACCCCGTCACTTTAGGGGCCCTGTGGGGTGCCCCCCCCATCACTTTAGGGGCCCTGTGGGGTGCCCCCCCGTCCCCTCAGGCACCCCGTCACCTCAGGGGCCCTGTGGGGTATCTCCCACCCCACACAGCCACCTCAGGGGCCCCGCGGGAACGCGCCACCTCCCGCGCTGCCCCTTTAAGAGTCTCTTTGTCTCCGAAACATCCTTATTTACCCTCCTGTGAGTCAACCAAACTTCAGCCTGGGATTCACAAAGCCCGGTACGTCACCGTCCGGGGCCGGGGCCGGGCCGTCCCCGCCCCTCGGCGCTGCCCTCCCGCTACTCGACCGTAAGCCATTGAGGAGCTCTCCGGAACGGCTACGCAGAGTGCGTAAGCTCCGCCAGGGCTCTGCGTGCCGCGCCGTAGGCTGCGCAAACGGCGCCCGTCGGTGCGCCAGCCGCGCCGTTAGCGCCGGGCTCGTCTCTACGCAATCGGCGTAAGCGGCGGCGCGGCGCGGGGGAGGTGGGAGCGCTGTGTGGCGTGCTGCCCAGCCAATGGCGGGGCGGGGCGGGGCGCAGCGGCGGCCAATGGGCGGGGAGGGGGCGTGGCCGGCGGCGCTTGGGGTGTCTCGCGCTGGGTGACAGCTCGCGCGTGCTGATGATGGCGGTAAATAAAGGCGCGGGGGGGGGGGGCGCGACCCCCCCGGTGAGGGCGGGGGGGGGAAGGGGCGGGGGGCACCCCGCTGTGAGGAGGGGGCTGGGGGGTCCTCGGTGCCCCCCCCCCCCCCCCCGGTGCGGTTGGGGGGCGCGGAGGGGGGGGGGCTGCTGAGGCGGCCCCCCCTCAGCCCCGGCCGCCGCCGCCGCCTTTGTCTGCGGGCGGGAGCCCCGCAACTTTCCCTTTGTTGAGGCGGGGGGGGCCGCCGGAGCCCCCCCCCCCCGAACCCCCCCTCCGGTACCGGCCCCTCCCGGCGGGGCCTCACGGGGCCCCACCGCCCCCTGCCGGCAGGGGGGGGGCAGCGCCGGGGGGGCCGGTGCCGCCGGTCGTGGCCTTGAGGGGTGGGGGGGGGGCTTTAAAAACTCGCTTGGGGAGGGCAGAGAAATGGGGGAAATCGGTGCGGATTTGTATTTTTTACTGAAAAAAAAAAAAAAAAAGCTGTGGGTTTTGTGCGTTGCCCGCCCGCCGCAACGGTAACGGGCAAAGTTAATGGGGGGGGGGGGGGCGTCTGGGGCAAAACCCGCGGCCTGGGCATGGTGCGGAGCGGGGGTCCGCAGCAGTGGGTTCGGGGCCCGAGGGGGGCACGGCGGGGTCCAGGAACCCTGCGGGGTTTGGGAAACGCGCCGGCTCGCCGCGCTGCCTGCGGTTGTAGTCGGGAAACGAAGCGTGGTCTGTGTGTCAGGACAGCTCCAGGTACAGTCGGCGGGGGAGTATCGACAGGCGCGATGGAAGCGCCCCGTTATTCTGTAATATGTAAGGGCGGGGAAGAAAAAGCGTCTTTACTTTTCAGAGCTACGCTTGTACTTTTAATCAGGGAAAGATGCTGCCAGCTCTTGAAGTCGCTGTCTCATGTGAAATGTTGCAAAATTTGGTCCTTTTATATACTGCTGCTTCAGGGAAGATGCTCGCCGGAACCTGAGGAGCGTGCGGTGAAAGATGCAATAGGCGCTGCTGAGTCCTCAGCCCGGGCAAAACTCTCATTGACTTCGGCGGGAGCTTCTCCTGAAGGAGTATCAGTCGTTCTCGTGCGAAGGCAAGGCAAAAAATAGGGACCAGATTAAAAGGGATGATAGGGAGGTGGGACTGGAAGCAAAAATAAGGTGTCGGGGAGGGGGAGGAAGGGGGCTGTTGGTGGAGAAGAGATCTGAGCTGTTGCTGGAGAAAAGCAAACGCGCGGCTGGGACGTGAGAATGAGGATGGGAGAAGGAGCTGCAGGAGCGGGGAGGGTGAAAGTGAGTAAATCGGTGGAATTGCGAATATAAAAACTCCGTGTGTGAACGCTGGGGATTAAACTTGCCCTGGGATTAAACGAGTGTCCGTCTAACAGGAGTGTCTGGAGCTGCACCCTGTCTACAGCCTGCGGTAAACGTGGTGCTGGGGTCTGCGCTGAATTTCTGCTTCTCTGCCTTTGGCAGCAACACTTGGGGGTTGCTGTTGTTTAACAATTGTCAGATATGTTGGTATGATGTTAAAAAAAAAAAAAGAGAGAGCAACAAAAGCATTTGGTGTTGTTTTTAATTGCTTTGAAAATACTCTAGGTGCAAATATTTGAAAATTACGTGCCAAACATGAGCAGCATTTGATGTCTCTGAGCTAGGCGTGCTTTCAAACACGAGGCTGCAAATGGTAAACGCTTGCGTATTTTTCCCCTCATCATTCTTCCTATTAATATGAGCTGACTTCAAGTGAAAAGGGCGTTTTGAAGTTGGCAGCTTTTCAGGTCTGGAATAGTTCTTGGTCTTGTGCAAGTTCTGTTTGTTACAAAGAATTTTGCTTATTCAGGAGCAGGGCTTAACAATAGTCACATATGCAACGGTTTATAGAGTGTTACAGCTAGCGAGTCAAAATTGGGGATTTATTTAGCTGTTGCGTGTCCAAAGATCGTTAGTAAGGAATCTGTCGCCGCAGTTCCTGCGGAGATCCAGATTGCATGTGGTACAAAGCCCTGTGGTTGACAAGACACGCTGGAGGCCTGTAAGAATGGAGAAATTGTGAATAAGCCTCATGTGCTGCGGCTTGCAAAATGAAACAGCGCTTGGTCTGATTAGTATTTGGATTGGTAAACTCGAAGGGAACAGCAGAGGATCTCTCTCTCGTGTGTTGTACTGTTAATCATGGGAACGCTGCTGATGGAAAAAAAAAAAAAGGGCAGGTTTAGCTTGGTGTATCGCCTCTCTGCTTCTGGGTGTGAAAGCCTCGAGTGCAGTTTCTTGCTGCAGTGGATTTCTTGCAACTAATCATAATCCTTCGCTTGGTGCTTGCTTGTTTGCAGCTCTCTGTCCACATCAGAGGTTGCAGGTTGTTTTCTTCAGTGCTAAAACACACTTACTTGTTAATTGGGTTTTTTAAAAGTAACTGTTTTGTCTCAGCACCTGAGAACGAGTGGCAAGAAGCACCTTCTCTAGTGGCAAAGGTGGTGTAAATTACTGAATATGTCTTTTAAGATCCTGTTTTTATTGGCCTTTTTTTTTTTCTTTTGTTGGCATTTTTATACTGAAATTTCTTAGGACTTCTGCTGGGACTCATAAAGTGAAATTTAGTGTTTTCTCAGCCCTTAGAAGATGTTAGTGGATAGATTTAGAATAGCTAACAAATGGAAATACTACAAAGCTCAGCTTCTGTCTTATAAGGTATGTGTGAATTCTTTCACACGCATTTTTTGCTTTGGGGAAGTGTGAAAGGGTTTCTGAAGTTGACCTCATCTCTGAGTCAAAACAAAACTAAGGGTTTTGTTTTAAAATTGTTCCTTAGAAACTAACAGAGAGATGCTAAGACCAGTTGTTTGAAAACTTGGCCGTAGCTGGGTGCAGCAGTTCAGATCGAATGGGGGAAAAGGAAGATGGGGTGGCTCTAGCGCCCGCGTGCTCTGAGCAGCGCGGTGGGACGTGCTCCGAAAGATCCCCCCGATCCTTTATTTTCTGCGCAGGAATCCTCTCCAGCGGATGAGAGACACTGGAAGTTTCTCACTTTGTTTAAGAACCTTTGTGGTTTTCATCTTGAATATTTCATCAAGGGTTGGTTTTGGGGTTTTTTTTTTTTTTTCCTTTGGGGAATGAAACCTTCGGAGATGTTCTTGTCTCAGCAGCCTATTGTTAATTGCTCAGTGTATAAACACTTCACCTTTCCTAAACACTTAACCACAATGAACAGGCTGTTGAGTTGATGCGGGTAGGTTGTATAGAGAAAAGCCCCCCCTTCAACGTCAGTGAATGGAAGACCATCCTCGTTAGCATGAAACCCTTAACGAATCATTGCTTTGGTGTGTACCAAGCAAATTCAACAAATTGTTTAACAGAAACCAGTACCATTTTAAAATCTGATTTATAGATCAGAATGTCTCGGTTGTTTGTTCTTATCTCCATGTATACCGACGCTAACGCTCTTCACTTTTGTTTTTATTAGACTTTAGATCAAAGATGGCTCATGCGAGGCTGTTGTTAAGTCGTATGGGGCTTGCGAGCCATTGAATTACAGCCCCAGCATGCAGGCTTCATCACGTAACTGGCAGCAGAGCTATGGAGCAGCTATAACACGCCACCGAAACAAAAAAGATTAAAGTGGGAGTGAGGGGAGAGAAGGTAAAAATGGAGGTGGAGATTCTGTCCTTTGCCAGTGTCGTAGGGAAATAATTTCAAAGTGGTCGAAAGCTGGTTATTTGTATGTTTGCAGTAATTCGTATCGTAGCGTATTGAGGAGAATGCAAATTAAAATGTGCACTCTATTACCCTGCATTCTGCTGGTTTTGAAAGGAAAAAAAACCTTTACTTTTTGCTACAGTGTTAGGAAGTGAATTAGTATCTTTAATGGACATAAGATAGGTAGAAAAAAAATAAACTTGTCTGCTTTGCGCTAAGTGTTGTTAATTAGCTTTTTGCTTATAAGATGGTAACGAGTGCACATGAACTATTACACCTCCAATCCATTACAAAGATCAGTGTGAAATCTCTCAGAAAATGGCAAACTTGTTGGGGCATAACTTGAGATTTTTTTTAAAGAAGTCTCACTAGAGAAGTTCCTTTAATGAGGTAATTGTAGTGTAATTCACTGGGAAGTCTGTCCTCTTAAGAACTTTCCTGAGAAAGCAGAAGAAAAATACAGGCAGCTATCTGAAAACCAGCAGCTTTTTCCCCTGTTCCTCCCCACGGCACGCACGCTCGCTTTCTTGTCTCGCTGCCTTGGCCGTGTAATTCAGCCGCATTTTCAAATGAAGACAGAAAACTGGAATACGCGGATCTGACAGCTCAAAGTTAGTATGAGTGCGTTTGAAATGTATCCTGCGTAACGTGTCAGTCATGACAAATGTACTCTTTTAAAAAAAAACCCTGACTAAGGAGATGCTTTTTCAATGTTTTGTAACTTTGCTAACTGAAATGCAGAAGGGTGCTTTAGCCAAAGCGAAAACCACGTACTCAGACGCAGGAATCCCTACAGAAGGTTGGAATTACTAAATAACATGCTCCATCTTGGTCTTTAAAAGAAAATAATAGTTCGGTCTGTTATAGTGTACTTCGGTGTGTAGTACACATCACGAAAACTTTTACACTCAACCTCCAACCAAGCGTACTGAAAAAGAAACTTTTTTTTTTCCCCCTCTGGGTGAAGCCAGTGGCGGTTTTGAAAGAACCAATTTAATGGAGAAAAGCTTTAGTGCATTTATGTTCTTTTCAGTCTTTTCAGTCAAACCATGGAAGATCAAGTCAAGAGTTATGGGCCACAGCTGTGTTCCTCCATTGAGACCTTCTATAGGACATCAGCTGAGCTGATTAAGAAATGGTGACCACAGCTCCGTTCCCTTATTCACTCTGAAAGGCAAATCCGTCCACTTGATTGAGAAGCATTGCCTTGCAACCATATTTTCCCATTCACTTTCAGTGGGCGGCTTAGATTTGATTAAGAAATACTGTCCTATAATTGCATTCTGTCCCTCTCTCTCATGCTATGAAAAGCCTCTGAAGACAATTCAAGGTTTTGAACTTTAAATAAAAACGGTGCGGAAGGAGGGTCTTTGCAGCCTGGCTAGGTGGGTATGCAGATGAAGTGATAAGTAGCTTTTAGCTAGAAATACTAAAAGAGTATCCTAAGAAGGGCAGTCAGTGCTGGCTTGTGTTTCTGTACTGCTACGGCTTTGTTCCCCACTCTCCTGGAAGGGATCAGTGTCTCTAAGCCTGACTCTGTTCCAGTAAGTTTGTGACAAATGTGCTTTCCCTTTATTCAAACAGCAAAACTGTATTTTATATCAAATCCTTTCTTTCTTTTGGTGTGATGGGACCCGGTTCGTCTCTTGCCTGGCGCTGAAGCTAACTTTACCCACTAATTTTAGCTAGTTTAGGATTTCACATTATGTTGTATATTAAATGCGTTCCAGCTGAATAACAAGTGCCTTGTGTATTAAGAAAATGATAGAGATTTGTGGCTGACTTCTAGCTTGAACATTATCTGCATAAATACCGAACTGTAGTCTATCAGAACAAATAATTTTTTCATACACTAAACTTTAGCAAATGCAGTTGGGCATGAATGCCTCCCCTCCCGCCCCTGCAGGCTTCTGTAACACAGTCAAATGAGGAGCTAATGTCTTTTTTGGTTAATTGGGGTTTGCGTTTATGTTCACTGTGGGGTTTTATACTTGACAATAGTTGGTGGGTGTTCTGGGTGGAGGGAGAGATCTAAGGATTGATTTAAGCAGACTGTATGTCTATATGTTTGTGTGTGTGCGTGTATCTGTAGATGCGTTGCTGGAAGCGGACAACATGATCTGCTTTTGGATGCTATGGGGTTTTCCAATCGTTAACGAAGAGTGAAAAGTGATACGTTCTAATTCAGAGATTGCGGCTGGCTTAGTATGAGCCAGGGGGATACTTAACGATGAGTTAACTGAAACACAGATTGTCCATTACTTAAAAAGAAAACCCTGTTGTCTGGTGGGGCCGTAGATCAGTGGCTGGCTGCTTGGGCTGCAGCCCGAGATCTGCTGCCTGTAGCTGCCAGGGTGCGACTAAACCGTGCAATTTCAGCATCGCGCTCTCGGCGGAGCGATGCCTCCAGCTCTTCCATCCAGTGATCTTCCTCAGTAGTTACAGGGTGGTTTTATTTTTGCTTCTTGGGGAAACTTTTTCTCTCCTCACTGTCCCATCCATGCCTCCGCTCGTGGAAACAGAAAGCAAAAGCAATGAATTAAGGCAGCTCGTTGGACCAAGCTGGCTGACTCCTAATTAAACGGAGAGAGCGATGGCTAAATGTCTCCATCCTCTGCTAAGGTACAGAAGTATGGGGAAAGACTGCTCCTCGCTTTCCTTACTAATGCTGCCGAAGGCAATGTCAGGAGGAGGGGGACGTTGAAAGGGTGGCTCTTGAGATACCTGCTTAGTGGCTTCTTCTACGTTATTTTGTTGGCATATCGTGAAACCGTTTGCTGATGGCATGGAAATTTTTGGTGTCGTATTTGGAATATTTCATGTAAAAACAAGCCACGCTTAAACGTATGCTTGATGTCCTCAGTGGAGAGGAGTCATTAGCTGGTTGCTGTACGGGAGAGCTTCACTGCCCGTCTCCGCAGAATCGGTCGTGTTTTCTGCAGCTGGAGAAAGGTACCGGGGCCAGAAGCGCTGCGCTGGGTACGAAGGAGCAGGTTGATCCAGAGAGCTGTTTCTCTCCAAGGAGAACAAAGTTGGTTTATGTGCTTAAAAACCACACAAACATGAAAAACATGTTTTAATTTTAAGGACAAGTATTCTAGACTTAGAATACTATTAATTATTTGGAAAAAATCCATGTAAAACTCTGCTGTTCATTTGTTTTGTTTTTTTTTTTTTAAGTTAAATCAGCTGTTTATTCACTGAGTTGTGAGAAAGAGCCCTTAGCTTGGATTTAATGATGTTTAATCATTCTTTCAAAAATACAAAGGAGGTACTAAAAGCTGTTCAGCTAAGCTTTAAAGAACTAATAGCTATAACTCAGATTCAAAAGTGATTTAGTTCCAGAGGTAAGTCTATAATCCTACCAGTCATGAGTTAATCTGTCATCAGACTAAGACTAGAAGCAAATCTATTTAACTAAGAATAGTTAATTCACCTGAATGAGAGCAAGGATGAAGATCCTTCTCACAAGAGCTCGTTTATTTTGAGAAAATGCCGTATTCATGATAGAGAGTGAAAATAGGGAGTGTTTTTCAAAGGTAGGCTGAAAAATTCTGCTTTGAAATTTGCACTGCTCTTTTTCTGAACTTTTCGGGGTGGTTCAGTAGCATGGCTGCACGACCTGCTGTTTTGGACACTGTGGAAATGAGTGAGTCGGTGAATAAGGAAGATAATATCCTGTTTATTATAAAATTGGAAGGTTTTAGGAACAGCTTTTTGAGGCACTGGATCGTGGCACCAAACCCAAATTCTCCCCTCCCTCTTTCCTTTCCTTGTCCTGTTGTCGTTTCATCTCAAGACGATGTGATGAACTCTAACCTCTTAGTAGGATAATTTATTAAAATAACAGATGCTATAGAATCGGCCTCAGCTGATCTTCAATTCTTAAAGAAGATTAACAACCTGATATTTTGCAAATCGGGTTCCCGTTTCCTACCTCGTTCTGTTACCTCGACGTCTTGTGGTGAGGACAAAGGCACCACTCAGATATCGCCTGTAATTTATAGAAAAGGATTTCAGCCAGAACAGGATTCATAGTATGCAAATTAGGAATAATTCCATCAGGAAGGGGGGAAAAAAGTGCATTTGAGCAAGTGAAATTGTTCCTTACATACCAGAAAACAGAGACTCAAACCTCGTGTGTCAGCTGGCGGGCTGGACGTAGGGAAGGTTGAGACTGCATTTTAGTTTTAGCAATGCCACTTTAGGTCTCCTTTTGCACACCTAGCAAGAGGAGGGTGTGCTGTATAGATTTTTTTTCCCCCCCAAGCGCAAAACAGGCACATCAGTTGAGCAGAGCGAGAGGAGGTGTAAATCTCTCTGTCTAATTCTTTGTTGACAAGAAAACGGAGGAGACCTTGGTCGAGCCCAGCGGTCCCAGCGACGGCTGGGTCAGGTCGTTCGCTGCTTCTGGAGCCGAGGCCGCGGCAGCAGCCTCCCGTGCGGGGACGTGGGCATGCTTACCGATGCTGTGCCAGAAAACACTGTTGAGCGTCTTGGGCTGTCGTCTGGTTTTTATTGGTTAGACAAATAAAAAAATACAAGTCCTCGCGGCATTTGAATAAATTGGTCACTATGATTTACTCCATTTACCAGTTAGCAGCATGTATTAAAGCCCATAGAAAATTTTCTGTGCTGTTCTGTTTCGCTCGCTTGGGGTTTTGAAAGACCTAATAGTAGCTGATTGGCAAGTGAAGGAACAGAAAATGATGGAGAGGTGTGTCGAAACCCTTCGTTATTTTCCTCTTGTTGTAATCTCTGTTCCTCAAACATATCGGAGGCACCTTTCCTGCTTCAAGCACAGCAAAATGTGACTGTGGAATACTGCACTTATATTTAATACTATTTGCCTATTCATTATGGCTGTGAAGATAATAAGCCACAGCCTGCTGGGGTTGTCTTGTTCTTTATTGCTTCAGTAGATGGCACTGACATGTTCATTTGACTGATTGCTTTATGTGTTGTATCAGCTGTGATGTTGTTTTAGATTAGTTAATAGTCTGTCTAAGATTTTGCCAAGATGAATATGAATTAAAATGGGGGAGGAAGAACAGCAGAGGACTACCCATAACTTACCAAGTGTTCACTCTCTGGTATAATCCGTCTTTGTGTCTATCACAAAGAGATTCTCGGAGAGGCTGTTAGTCTGCTGCTGAATACCAGGGCTGTTAAATTGATCTCTGCTGCAGCCGTCACTTTTGTGTGCGTGAGCAGCACCGAGAGGATCCTCTGATGTGCTGGAGCTGGAAAACTTCACCTCGTACCTGTGCGATGAAGGGCTTTCGGTTCGGTTTGTGTTATTAAAATTGCCTGTCTTTTGATGCAAAAGTAATCCGTTTTTGCAAATGATGGGGGAACGGAGCAAGGCGCCATAGGTCAAAACGCAACCGGTTCTGACCTTGCGAACGAAGCTCTTTGCCAGTAGTGGAAAGTTACATTTAATTTTGTTGATGTTATTGTGAAGGCGGGTGGAAATTGAGTAGAATTTTCCCTGTCAAAGGTTGAGTGTGGGGGTTTTAATATTTTTAATATATAACGTCTGAACTATTGCTGTGAACCTCAATTCTGAATGTATTGTTTACGTGACAATTGGTGGTAAATGTGATATGTGCTGAATGTGAAAAATAATGTTTAAAGAGCACGGTCAAAAGAAATGATGCCTTCTGCATTCTGAAAAATGTAGCTTTTTGGCTGCGTTGTAGTAGGCCATGATTAAAAGGAATAATAAGGTAGGGAAAGTGGGGACATGCCTGTTTGTCTCCTCTATTCCTGCTTTGTTAGGCTATGTTGAACTATAACATGGCCTGTTTTGTTTAACCTGTACCTTGTTAATTATTCTTAAGCTGCCGTGTTCACTTGTGCGCAGGTCCTGACCCGTCAATACGTAAGCCCGTACTCTGCCCGTTCGAGCAGTCTCGCTGAACGGGAACCCTTGCCCAGCTGGGCAGTGGTAAGCGTGGAAGGAAGCAAAAAGACAGCAGTTTTGGTATGAATCCCGACAGTTTGGGGATGGCGGGGCGTAAGAAACTGAATTTCCCAATAGTGAAAATTGATGTAGCTCTGTTGACTTGGAGTCAGCGCCACTAATTTTGCGTCCGTTAAAGCTCCGTTAGTGCCTGCTCTGGCAGAGAGGTTTTTCAGGAGCGATGTGCGGGGGCAAACATGTAGAAAACTTTAAAACGCTGTGGCGTGTCACTCTCCGATGTTGTCAGACTAATGGAAATAGAATTTGTTGGGAATTCATGGATTCTATAAAGCTGGTTGCTTGACTCATAAAGTGAAATTATTACGTTATATTGGGCAGTTACCATCTACTTTCAGACTGTTGTAATGCAAAACATTTTTTCATGTTTGATTCTGATAATTCAGATTGTATGTATTTGCTATAATTGCTTCAGGCTTCTACAGCTGTAAGTACCAGTGGAATTACTGCAGTGACTCTTTCCCTTTTGGACTGGTTCGCTAGGGCTAGAGGAAATACTGTGAATTGTTTTAATGTAAAGTGAGTGCCTCTTTTATACAGCGTATCCATATCGTGTTTCCCAGCTTATTAACGCTTCAAAAAGCCAAACCAAAAATAAAACCTCAGAAGCCTATGAAAAGAAAGGGGTGGGGGGATTTTATGTCTTGCAATAAATGAAGAAACATTAACTTCCAGAAAGCCACGAGCTAAGAAGTATATAGCATTTTAATAATGCTTTTTAACATCCAGGGCCATTAAGTAGTAACTTCCCACATTTTCAGGCACCTGGAAGACATGTATCTTTTTTGTTTGTTTGTTTTACGGTGACCCTAAAGAATAAATAGTATTGGTTGTATTACACGTTGAAAAGCTATTCTTAAAGCTAAGTTCAAAAGGTGAAAATTGAAAATAGAGGTAGCTGGGGGCATTACCTGAGGTTTGAGTCACTTATTTTTATTCATCTCTCGCCCTACACAAGAAACAGTGTAAGTTTGGTTTAATAAGAATATTCATACTTCATCTTTAAAATAGTTTAAATTTTAAAAACTTTCAAGTTTAAACTTGTACGGCTGGGGAATTCGAATGGCAGTGTAAATAACAGAATAGCTAGTTTCTAAGGAGGGCTGTATTAAAATGCTTTGTGAGCTGAAGGAATTCACCTTCTCTTTGCCTTTCCGTGATTATTTCCAAACCAACTGCCGGGTCCGTTCCTAGTGAAGGCTGACCTGTCTCTAGTTTAAGAGGATCTTCATCGGGAAGGAATGTGGATAGAAGACACATGCACGTTTGCAACTATTTGTTGGCCTTTATAAAGTATGAATTATTGCTCTTTTAGGACGCAGGCAGCGTGAAGTAATTTGTTTTAGTCATAAATTTGTTCTAACCAAACAAAAGGATTTTGGTGGTTTTTCTAACTTTGATTTCTTAGAGTTTGCCAGCAATCCTCTGTGGTAAAGAGAGTGTATCTCTGCAGAAAGGTTGTTTTGGGTAGCATAGCTAAAACAGTTCACCAAGCACAGTAAGAGCAAAAAAGGCAGGATAAGTTATTTTATCTGTTCCAGGCACTGCCTAGCCTGGAATGGGGACTGGGGAACGTTTTGCTTTATTTTCAGTCTTGATCAGTATAGACGTGTTAACAGCACGTTTCAGTTTACGAGAGGCCTTAGATTTATGTACGCCAGTCATATTTAAAACAGTCTCGGAGACATTAAAACTTTTTTCTAAAGTACTCAAAATTCCAGAGTTTTAGGAAAAAGAGAAGTGTATTCATCCTTGCTTCTGCCCTGGGGCTTCGTTCCCTGAGCACTGGATTCAGCTTTAGCAATTTGTCTGATCAACTTGGTGGTTGGATTGTTAAATGATAGTACCTGTAAAAATAAATAAATATATATATATATGTGCTACTTGTAGCTGCCTGGTGTTTGGCAGGTTTTATGTGCGGTGTATGGTGGTAGTGGGATCTTAATGGCTCTGATTTGGAAAGTTTGGGACATTTACATCTGTCAGCTGATGCAAAACGTGAAGCAAATGCTTATCTTCTCTCAGTTATCCCCCTAAATCTATGTGAACTCCATAGGGAGGGTGACTAATTTTTGCAGGTGGGTCGGTGTTAGCGACAAATTGGAGCCCCCTGAAGCTTTGTTGTTCTTCCTGTGGAGTATGAAATGTTTGAAGCTAATTGTGCGCAATACATCGTAGTGTCTGTGCTCTTCGTGGTGCTCTCAAATCAGATATGGACCAATATCCGCCAACTTCAGCTTCCCACGATGATTCAGAGAGCAAATCCTGCAGAAGTCATGTTTACTCCCACCGAGGATGCCAGTGCAGGAAATAGGATTTTCTCAATCCTCGTGCTTTTGAGTGCTTTGGGGTTTTTGGGTTGGCTTGGTTTTTTTCTTTTTGCAACGACTGAATATTTCTTTGAAAACTGATTCCGAGATTCCGGGTTTGAGCCTAGAGCGAATTTTTACAGCACAGTGTGAGCTCCCAGAAACAGTTTAACATTGACATAGTTATAATTAACTTAAAGGAGTTAATAAAACAGAACTCGCTGTGGAAGTTGGCAGGAAAGTCACATTTTCGTCAAGCTCCCTTGTGATTATAGCTTCGGCGTTGAGCAGCGCGGTGGGGAGCGTGGGGTCTCCAGCGCCTGTACGACTGAAACCAGCTGAACTCCTCCGAGCTTGCCATGGCTCCTGTAGGGCACCGGGGCACCTTCCAGGCACGCGCGGGTGGGACGTTAGGGAATTTGGTAAGCTTTGGGTCCAGGCGGAGGATTTCTGTGGTTCAGGGCTCCGGCTGGGTGAGGAGGCTGATGCTCGGGGAGTGGGCTGGCCGGGAGGGAGGTGGGATCAGTCTCCACTTCTGCTGTCACAGCTCAAGTCTCCTGTCTACTTGTCTGTCTTTTAAATTGTGGTTTATTCGTGTATTCACAGCAGCTACTTAATTCATTGCTTTGCTTGTCTTTTCAAAGAAACGTTGGATCCTGAATCATCTGTAACTCTTCCTCGTGTATTTTCCTTTTTTTTTCCCTTCTTTGTCAGCTGTGTTAATTTGCCTGTAACTAAGTTGATAGTGTGTCATCCTGGATAGAGAGAATCCAGCAATTGTAGGATATAAAGCTGACAATTTTCAAGAAAATGTGCTTTCAGAATAATTGAAAAAATCTCTAGGGCTATTGTTACTCTTTGGAGATGCAATTGGAAAGTCTAAAACCAGCAGGGTTCGAGCTAGAGGAGTAAAGGGAGAAGCCCATTCCTGCCCGGGCAAGCCGATGGCTCGTTGGAGAAGGAGAATCAAAAAGAGCTCCTTGCACGTTTTCCTTGCTCTGGTCACTGAGTGAGCGGTTCTGGACCGTGCAGTGACTCTGTAAGGACAGAGGATACCTGCTCAGGTGGCGTGGCGGTGACATTCGTTCGCTCGTGCAGCAATTCCTTTTCTCTGATGGAATATCAATTACATGAGTTTTTCTGTTTGAAAAAGTGTCATTGCTAGTGGCTTTGAGAAGCAAATACAGGATTTGGCTGTGAGTACGTACGCGGACGGCTCTTGCTAGCAGAGGAACGTGAATGTCTTGAGCAGGAAATTTTTTTCACCATCTTCTGCGCAGCTCAGATTACATGTTTTCATTAGACATCTGGTTGAATAATTGGTTCCTCACAAACGGGTAGGTTAAAATAATCAGAGGAGTAACGTTTTTAAGTAGTTGTATGCGATTTTTAGATATATATTCTCTCTGATATCTCCTTATTTGCATTTTTGAGTATTTGCAGCAGGCTAGAAATTCTACTCTAGCGTCGCACGTAAAAAATTGTTTATTGGGGGAGAGTGGAAGGTGCTCGGTTTTTTGCACCCAAGATTTTTAAACCTATTTGATCAAATGCAGTGTATTTGTGTAGGATATGTAGTTTTGATGGCAACCAAGAATATCTAAGGATTTCTTTTTTCCTACAGTGTTTTAAAACAAAATGAAGGGAAAAAAAAAGGCAAACGTGTTTTATTTAATGCAGTCCCAGTTCCCGATGGACGGGTGAAACGCTGCTGTGTTTCCCTTTTGCCGCTCCCAGGAGGGGGATGAATGAATGAATGAAAGAATCGTTCAGGCTGAGCTTCCCACCTGTCCGTAAAGATGATTTCCAGACTGCAGCCAAAGGAGCTTGTGTCAGTGCTGAAGACTCTTATTTCTCCTGGAATCAACTCTTGGACAAATGAAAGATGCGTCTAGTTTCCAAGGCTAAATATCTAGTACCTTTGCTGATCCCTAAACTTTTCTTTTTGCTTCATGCACATTTATTTAGAAAAAGAAAGTAGCTAGTGTCAACAGATGTGTACAGATGTCTTTAATCAATTTCCAAATGTGTAACAATGGTACAAAGAAACATAATAAAGTCATGTGTTTTATTTTAACACTCTTTTAGGGTCAAGAGCCAAATTGTTTCTGCTGCGTTTGGTTCTTGAAGCTTGCCATAAGTTTTTCCAGGATTATGAGCCATGCAAGAAAAGAAAGTAGGGTTTGACCCAGTGTTTAAATACTAGAAGTGATTTGCACGGTGAGAATTTTTCAAATTGTCTCTAAAATATTACTGGCTAAACCAGTGTCCTTGTTTTCCTTTTAGTTCCTATTATTTTATTTCAGTTTTAAGTCATCTTTAGTTGTATTGCAGTGCAGCTCCACGCATCTTCTGGTACCTCTTCTCCATGCAGAGCAATTCAGTTGTTCCTCCTCCCCTCTTTTCCTTCCCCCACCCCTTCTCTGGAAAAGAAACAGCCTAAGTAGGTGGGAAAGGATGAGTTTATAGATGTTTCTTAAAATGAGATCTACCGTGATGGAAAAAAATCGTAAAACAAAGAAATAAACCTGGTATACTGTGATTGGAAAGAGAAGAGCTCTGTTTGTTTGCAAGACCGTAAGGTGTTAATTCTCCATCATTAAACTGTCGTGGTCCTCATGGCTTGTCCTAGGCTGTCACATCAACCACGTAAATTTGTGTTCAGTTGTTGCAATAGCTGAAATAGCTCCAGCTCTGTAATCTCTGCAAGATTTGTTTTTCCCCTTGTGCAACTATTTGCAAGTTCTGACTCATCTTTGTGTTTTCCTTTAATCATAGCTTTGTAGTTTCTCCTGGTAGCGTGTTCTTTTTGTTCTTGCTAGTAGGTTGCGGCAAGCTGTTTGTTTACCTATGTAAAAGAGAGGAACGAATTTTGTTCTTAGTCGTGTGCGTGTCTTTCAGTGACTTATTTAGCAGTCTGTTAGCGTGTGGGATGGCAGGGCTGAACCTGCAGACGCTCCAGCTGCCTTTAGTACGTGTGTTGCACAATGCGAGAGAGCCAATTTAAATTTTTTTTTTTTTTTTATGGAAGGGGTCAAAAATGTGAGTCGGTGAGAGGCATCTTTAACGCGAAGAAGAAATCCTCGAGCGCGGTGCGTGGCAGCAGCTCCGCTCGCGCAGCAGCCAGGTGCACGGAAAGCGAGCCCGCTGCGCGCTGTCGCGAGCGATGCAGATGCTCCGGCAGCCTGCTCTGCCTCCTCAGCTTTGACGTGAAAACCACACCGATGAAAAGCAGATTTTATTTGAGGAAGTTGAGAAGACGTATCATTTAAGTGGTTTGGGTTGAATAAACACCGTTTATTTCTAACTTGCGGAGCAGCCGCATGTATATGGTATTAGGGCGTAGATTTGCAAGGGAAGTATCCATAGATACCTAAAGAGAAACAGGTGGGGAATATCACACGCAGTATCAAAGATGCTTTTGTGCTGAGAATTACTGAATTCAGGTGTAACAAAGCTGCGTTGTTAACTGACCAACGCTGTTAAAATCTCTTCCCTTTTTCAAACAGGAAATCTTGCTGGCCCACACAGGAAAAGCAAAAGCAGTTGACAAAAGGCTTATAATTTATATACTGACAGCCTACTTCATTGTTAAACATGATTCTTTAATGCACTGTATCTGGTGTGTGATTGATTTCCTTGTAGCCTGTTACCCAGCTGAAACTAGCAACGTATCGGCATTGTTTCTTTTTCCTTGGAAATGGAGGATAAATTCCCTGTTCTTTGAGAATATTGCGTCCTGAGACCTTGCAGAGCTGGTGAGCGACCGCGCTTGGCGGCTGCTTAATCGGTCTCTAGAAAATTGTGTTTATAAGGCTCATTTTTTGTTACACGGTACAAATCTCAGATATGCCGGTGAGACTCAAGGGTTAAATTCCCAACACTGTCGCATATGGCAGTGAGCAGAATCACAGATGTTGATGATACAACATAATTAGTATTCTTTTATGTAAATGAAGGCTGTCAATGTTACCATAGTGTCTATACTCTTTCAAGCTGGAATCTATGCCACTTGGTCTCACCAAGGCTAGACAGGATTATTCCACAATTTTCTATCAGGACCCGAGCAGAAAAATAAAGAAGAAAGGGAGGGGGGAAAAGGTCGGGGAGGAAGGTGGGAAGGGTTGTTTGCAACTTGGACAGAGGAGTCCAGATCAGTCCTTTGTTTAGGTAGGATTTCCAAAAGTGTCTTTCCAGGTCCTAGGCTTTGTGAGTGAATGAACGCAGCCCACAGGAGAGGTGTAGCAGATTTCTGAACTGGTTATTTTAAATAAACAACTAAAATGGTTAGTTAGGCACTGCAGAATCATTCGGTGGAGATGAATTCTGAAGTGGCCACTTGTGCTTTAATCTGAAGTCGAGAAGAGTTAAAGAATAGAAAAGCTTTGATTTTTCTTTAACAGATTCCATCGTTAGCAGCAGTGTCACTGGAAAAAGATAGTAATTAAAGTAAATTTGCATAATTTGGGGACCACTAAAAATATGTTTTCTTAGCCCGGTCAGACAGGTTTTCTGCATACCAATCGAGGCAACTGTTCAGTACCTAGCTTAAAGCTTAAAGCGTGCCGTGGCCTTCCTTATATTAAACTTTGCCCCTTGTAAAATGATTTTTTTAACTAAATATTCTGTATGCCAGACCTGACACTCCCCGTGACATCTGTAACCACTTTGTGCATATTATTGCTGTCCCTCCTATCACTACTTTGTATTGTATTGAAGTGCTGTAGTCGTAGATGCGTAAGCAAGTTAATTTAGTCTTTCTTGGATTATTACAACAGATATGTTTTTACAATCTTTTCTGCCTTTGCCAAAAGGCAGGTTTTTCCTATTTTTCTTTCCTCTGTAGTTCTTATTGTGTTGCCGTTCACACTTTGCAACTATTCATTACTTCATTTTTATTGTTTGAAAAATCATCTAGAAATGAGATTTAATTCCGGGCAGATTTTTTTTTTTAATTTTTCCCCATCTCCTCCCCCCGTCTTTCACCAAGTTATCGAAGCAGCCAAAATTGAAGTGATCACAGGAGGTGCACGTTTTTGCTCAGGTTTTTTTGCTCACATTTTTTCTCTGCCATATGTTGGGTCACCCACTACAAAAGAGTTACGATGAAGAGGCTACATGTGATCAGCAGATTTGTAGATTATCAGAAAATGAAAGCCAAAAAATGAAATTCCAGAGTGCCTCTTCCATGTGACATTTCTTAACATCTAAGTATTTGGGTTCCTAGGCGCGTTCATGCTTTGACTTCCAGATAATTCCGTTCTCTGTAATAAATGTGTTCTCCGCAGTAGCTCTCGCACTGAGGGGATTAATCGTGTTCAAAAGCAACCTGCCAGCGTTCTTAGTTTGTTTATGTGCATCACAAGAATATTCTCTCTCTAGGGCTTTGAAGCTGTGCTGCCTTACAATGAAGACTTAAGTAGTAATTAAATTCTCGAAGAACCGCCAAGACTCCTTTGGCTGAAATGGGGATGCTCCGGGCCCTGGATGCTGCTTCGCGGAGGAAAGGATGTTTAAACATGACTCCGTGAGTAGGGCGTGCGAGCGGGTCCGGGCGCTGTTTCTGCCCCCTGATCTCTGTCCGTGGGATCGGGGCGTTGGAGGGACTGTACAAAAGAAGCCACAGCACTGGCACGCAGTGTTTTAGTTGTGCTCTTTGTATGGCTGAGTATCTTTTATAAAACATATGGGCGCAGGACACGGAGTGAAAGCTTTTTGTGCCTTCTGGTATCCCTGCTTTGATTTCTCTTCAGTTACAATATAGTAATTTAGTAAATCAGTTGCTTTTTCTGTTTATGTGTGCTCATGCAAACATGTACACATGCAGATGTTCCTTTAGGTTTACTATGGTGTTACACGTTTCATTTTTTTTTCCCTGCTGATTTTTTTTTAAACATTAAAACGTTTGGGAGGCTGTGGGAAATCGGAGAATTCGAGGGTAGAATGTAAAGCCTGCGGACTTGCAAATGCTCTGGTTATGACAATTATCTGATATTTTTGTGGCTTCTGCAAGAAGTTGGTAACCTCAGTCTAGTTCCTGATGACATGCATTCCAATTCCAAATTCATTTTGTATGTATCAATTTCAAGAGGGCAGCTAAAGATCAAATGTGTGTGTGGACTGAATTAATCTCTTTCTCCTTGGAAGCGAGCCATTCAGGTTGGGTACGGCGTGCTGGCAGCTGTCTGGGCTGTCCTTAGTAGACAGATAGACAGTTTTATTCTGTAGACCTTGTCAATCCAATATCTCTTGCTAGTACTAAAAACTGCTTTTAAAAAAACTGCGTGCAGAAATAATGTAGTCGGTTGAGGGAAAACTGCGGTTGGGATTGACAAGACGCGACATCTGTATTTTTATAGGTCTTTACGGCTGGTACAAAAGAGATCATTTTAAATATGTATAGTGGCTCTAAGATTCTTTTCTTTCTGTTGTTTTGCCTTCCAAGGTCAAAGCAGCGAAGACTTCTGTAAGACATGGATAGATGCAAACATGTTGGGCGGCTACGACTCGCCCAGGACCACTCTATCCTGAACCCCCAGAAGTGGCACTGCGTGGACTGCCAGACAACCGAATCTCTCTGGGCTTGTCTGAAGTGCTCCCACGTGGCCTGCGGGAGGTACATCGAGGAGCATGCACTTAAACACTTTGAAGAAACCAGGCATCCGTTGGCAATGGAAGTTAATGATCTGTATGTCTTTTGTTACCTTTGTGAAGATTACGTCTTGAATGATAACCCGGAGGGTGATTTGAAATTGCTGAGAAGTTCTCTGTCAGCAATTAAAAGTCAAAAACATGATCCGTCAACAAGAAGTGGCAGGACGTTGCGATCAATGGCTTTGGGAGAGGACGTGTGCAGCCATCAAAGGAGCCCTCAGGGACAATCTCAGATGCTTACAGCTCTCTGGCACAGGCGCCAGTCCTTGCTTGCGAAGGCGCTGCGGACCTGGTTTGATAAGAGCTCTAGAGGCCAGCTAAAGTTAAAACAAAAGAAACAAATGGAGGAGTTGGAGAAAAAGAAGGAGGCAGCTAGGCAGCGGCGGCAGGAGATGAAGAGACAACTCCTGGAGGAGCTGGCAAACACTCCTCCGAGGAAGAGCGCGAGGCTGTTGTCTCACGTGCACAGAGAGAGCTTGATTCCAAGGAAATTCAGGGAGGTGGCGACCGCTTCCCCTACCTCAAGGCAGATGCAGAGCAGCAGATTCAAACAGTTTTATTCCATCCGGCGTAAGCCTCTGATGACTCCCGGGGTAACGGGTCTAAGGAACCTGGGAAACACATGTTATATGAACTCTATTCTGCAAGTGCTAAGTCACCTCCAGAAATTTAGAGAATGTTTTTTGACACTTGATCTCTGTGAAACAGAAGAACTCTTAGCCAAAACTGTGAATGGGAAGTCTAGGATGCCTGGCAAATTGGCAAATGGGTCTGCTGCTAATGAGTCAGGGAAGACTGACAAAGTGGGATCATATGGCACGCAGAGCTTGCCAGCTGGCTTAAATGGCGGCTCCTCAATAAGCAGGAGTTTAGAACTAATACAGCCCAAGGAACCAAGTTCAAAGCACATCTCCCTCTGTCACGAATTGCACACCCTCTTCCGAGTGATGTGGTCTGGCAAGTGGGCGCTCGTGTCGCCCTTTGCCATGCTGCACTCTGTGTGGAGTCTGATCCCGGCGTTTCGAGGTTACGACCAGCAGGACGCTCAGGAATTTCTCTGCGAGTTGCTGGATAAAGTACAGCAGGAGCTGGAGTCGGAAGGAACGAAACGCAGGATCCTTATCCCTTTCTCACAGAGGAAGCTCACCAAGCAGGTCCTGAAGGTGGTGAACACCATTTTTCACGGGCAGTTGCTTAGTCAGGTATGCACCTACTTTTGCACAGAAATCCATTGGAGCCATTCACACCGAGGAGCAAAGGCTCTGTTTCTTGAGGAACCACCGGATCAGTAAGAGGAATTGGTTAGGAGTGCCTCCCGAGAAAGAAAGCTCTTGGGTTGCCGTGTGGGTCGTCAGCATTTTCGATACTTGTCGCACGTATTGTAAATTCAGTTGACTTCTGCCACTTCAGAATGAAATCTGCACAAGTACAGAAGTTCTGAGCCCTTAGTTTTAAGTTTTTACCATGTTTTTAAAGTGTCTTTGTAATTTGTTTTGTCCCTTCCTGGTTTTGTTTCCGTGGCTAGAAAGAATATGATGAAGGACAGAGAGGGCAGTCGTCTTGTGCTATAAAGAATAAGCTCTCTGTGACAATTTTTTTTTTGCAGGCATAGGAAAGTCATCTTGAGATACCAAGCATGCTTAACATACGTTTCTGTAGGAGCTGAAAGTGCCTGTTGTGGTGCTCAGTCTCTTATTCCTGTGCCATCCCTTGTCTGAAACGTATTATTCCCCACGAGGCAGACCCTGAGAGCTCAGTGCATTTTGAAAGTCCTCAACTACCTTTGCTTTCCAGGAGAAATGAAATGTGTGCATAACTTGACACTCAAGGGTTTGCAAGATCAGACCACAAAGCGTATTATATCTGTGTGTTCTCATTACTATTTATATCGTCCTTCTCAGTGCCAGTCTTCCTGAGCTTATCACTCATAAGAACTTACGTGCTTGTAAAGATTAAAAGGTGTATTTTTCAAGTCAAAGCTTTTGGCCTTTCAGGGAAAGGATGCTTGAAGTCATGGTTCATTTGAATCCTCTCTGCAGCGCGTGAACTGCTTGTGGACTTCTTAACTAGAAGCTCTTTGTTCAGTTGTCTCTTGACTCTGGAAGCTGGTGCATGTTCTAGATTTGGTGGTAGGTCTCTGTTAGCAGCGTGAAGATGTTCACACATCAGTGTAACTCATCTGCTACTATGACACGCTATAAATACCTTGCCGTGCTATTTATTCTACTTATGTAACTCTTGTGTACATGTACTGTATTTCATTTCAAACCCCTCTACGCACAGAAGGCTTCCTTCCCTATCTGCTAGCTGCGAATCCACCTTGAAGTTACCGGTGCCTTCAGTGCACGAAGCTGCAAGGCTGGGAGTCGGTTCCTGGTGGATGGCTCTCGCGGGAATGCAGGGGCTGACCAGACCTGCCTTCTGCTTTTGTTACCTCCTCGCTTGCTGCCTCTGAGTTTAATTGAAAACTTTTCTGCTGTTCTTATTTATAATACTCTGGGATGACATAAAAAAACAAATGCATCCGAAATTTGTCCTTTCATGCTCCATTCATGAATAATTTTTATTTAGTTGGCAGATGAAACATTAAAGGAATTACACACTTTGAAATATGCAAGGAAAGTAGAGAAAATGCGGAAGGAAGACTGCGTGAGAAATGCTGACGTGTACTTTTTGTAGTAGAAAACAGATCCAAGGTGCTTGTTACCCAACAGTGAATTGGTATTACACTTGTAGTGGTGTTTATCTGAGGAAGTGAATCCCAGAAAGGTGAATATTGTCTCCATTTTTTTTGAGAATTGAGAAAGTATTTTAAATTACCTGCTCAAGATAGACAGCTTTCAGACTGGAAATAAGGAGCGTTTCTCTTGACTCACAGAGCATCTTTATGTCCATGAAACTGCGCTGCCTTTCGGGCATAAACTTGCTCTTTAGATGTGAACGTAAGTGCCAGGCTGCAGGTGTACCTGTACGTAACTTCATTTGTGTATACGCGTTCCATTCCCAGGTCACCTGCATAACATGCAACTACAAATCCAACACCGTTGAGCCCTTCTGGGATCTTTCCCTGGAATTCCCCGAGCGCTATCACTCTATCGAGAAAGGGATCGTCCCTGTTAACCAGACAGAGTGCATGCTGACAGAAATGTTGGCCAAGTTCACCGAGACCGAAGCTCTGGAAGGGAGGATATATGCGTGCGACCAATGCAACAGTAAGTCGGATCCTGCTGATCCGTCTGTTTTCCGAGTGTGAGGTTTCTGACGTGTGTTATGTGTGTCTGAAAACGCGTATCGTGGCCCATATGTGTATGAAAACTGTTTTTCCTTGCTGCTCGTGCTGTTCTGTTTCCTCCTGTTGACAGCTTCTGCTCCTTTGGGCACCACTTTGGAACCAATATGTCATTCTTCTCCCACCTCTGCCGTTCAGCAGCACAATTTACTGAGGGTTTAATACGACCCTGTTCAGAAGTGCTCTTGCTGCTTGTGTTGGAGGGGGAGGGGAAGGCAACTTTAAGAATTTTTTTGGGGGGGAAAGGGGTTGGATTTAGAGACAAAAAAAAGGAACCTTATCGCCTATGGTTTGCTCATCTCTGCGTGGCAGGAAAGCTTTTATAACAAGTCATCTATATGCTGCTTGTTCTTGATTGAATCCTTTGACCAGAAATCACAAATGCAGCGTTCCCAAGGTCTGCTGCCAGGTTAGAGTTTCCATCTCTCTGTAGGCATTTTGTCAAGAAGCAATGAACTGACATTATTCTGGGAGCCTCAGGTTAATGTATTACCTGTTATATGAATGCACGTGTTTTGCTGCGCTCAGCTAGAAGATGACTTTTGCTTTCCCGTAGTAGGTCTGAGTGTAAGGTCATTATATGCCTGAAAATAATTTTAGCCTTGTGTATAAGCATGCAGCTCAGCTACTCTGATAAGCTGGATTTGAAATTTTTTTCATGCAGGTATTTATGGCAAATGTTCATCCCCTTGGGAGGAAAATGCCGATAATTTGACTTACATTTCAACTAAGCAGCTGAAGTAGCAAGTGTTTGTAGAGATCTGTTCTCCATCAACTTGCAAATCTGTTACCAAACATCTTCACAAAGCGTTAGGAAATAATTGTTGACTAGATGTGCTTGAAACAAAGCCAAATATAGCTCGAACAGATTCTGATTCACAAATAATATTCACAAAGGGTCGATATGGACAGCTTCATCTTAACTCTGTTTTCTTTGATTCTTTGGGAAAGCCTGTGTTTTAAGTTACTTCAGAGTTAACTGGCTAAGGAAACATTAACCAGCTGAAAAAGGTCAGGGAAAGGCAACCAGCCTGCGTCTAGGTGCCAAAAACTATTGGGGGCACTGCGTGTCAGACGTGCTGGAGGAGGAGCAACCCATCTGTTCTGAACTGGTGCGGGGAGGCGCAGAAATCTAATTAACAGGTACATTTCTTATTGGGAGCTCTGAAAGCCACCTGTCTTCCTCCTGGTGTAGTCGTATGTTCAGTGTCCTGGGAAGAGTAATCGCTGGGAAGAGGAACCTCTTTCCCTCTTCTCCGGTTTCGGTTCAGGGGTTGTTTTCCGTTCTTGGGCAGGCAGAAACCCTGCGAGAGGTGGAACCTTGCTGGAAGCATTTTCCTCTGACTTGTGTTAATATCCTTGAGCTAGGGAAGCTTGCCACTACAAGCCTTATTCTAGTGGTATAAGAGGATCAAAGCAGTAGACAGAATGCCATGTCAAGTAGTAGTATTCGTAGGCTGGTGGTTGACCTGTTGAAACTGCTGCAGCCCTAGATGTCTTTGGCACTGGCTCTGCCTTAATATTTCTGGTGTATTTCTCAGAGCAAAATGTCCGCATGAGCAGCTTGAAGGTGATAACAGATCGTGTGATTATGAGCATCACAAAAGTGAAAAAGTTTAAGTGTTTTTAAACGCCTAAGTTTTGATCCTAGAGACGTTCCTGCTCTGTGAAGGGACTCTCAAGAAATGTTTACCTGCATGCCCATCCTGAGTGCACGTGAGCTGGACTGCTGCTACTGGAAGAAAAAGAGTCCAGAATGTGCTCTTTTCCCCTTCTGAAAATCAATTACATCCTAACAATCTTTACCTTGATTTTTTTTTTTTTTTTTTTTGGTAGGCAAACGGCGAAAGTCTTCTCCTAAACCTCTTGTTCTGAGTGAAGCTAAAAAGCAGTTAATGATCTACAGACTACCTCAGGTCCTCCGACTGCACCTTAAACGATTCAGGTGAGTGGGGCACACGGCATGGTGTCGGGCAAGCGGCTTGCCTCTGTCTTTTTGGAAAGAAGCGATTAGTGTGGGCCTGTAACTTCTCTCTATATGTGTGTAAACATTTTACCCAAACCAGATGTGCGATACCCTCGCAGAGTACTACTCGCTTTACAGTCAGTAGCCTGTTTGTAGCATGTTTTCTCCTATACACACAAAGTAATGTTTTGTAAATATTAATACTGATTTCCTTGAATTGTACTCAGCAGTGTTTGTCTGAGTTTGCAGACAACTTGAAACAGTGGCTGAGAGATGGACAAACTAATCTGTTGATTTGTTGAAGCTGGAAGCCCATGATAGTTAAATGCCAATATTATGTATTTACCTGTTGACTAAAACATAGCAGACAAAGTTCAAAATATTATGAAAAGTTTCTAAAATGGTTAGCAGAGGCAATTGACGTGTGTGGGTTTTATATTTATATACCTGAGTATTTTAAATGCTGTTTGCCTGTCACAGTGGATGTTTGGCTTGCTTTGTGTTTGGCTGTTGCAAATCTCAACAATATTCTAACTATAATAAATGGGCATCAATGACAGAATCAGCTGTACGCAAAAGATGGCTGTAGTAGATGTTAGAGCGAAAACAGAAGGAAAAATTTGTGTGATGCCTACTTGACCCTAGCACAGAAAGCTCTTCGGAGTTGTTCGGCAGTGGCTGCTTTTGTGTGCATCTTCCCGCAGCCCTGTACCGCTGTCGAGAAGCAGGATCCCGAGTCTTTGATTCGTGCCTTTGTGTTTGCAGGTGGTCTGAACGTAATCACCGTGAGAAGATTGGGGTCCATGTCCTCTTTGACCAGGTATTAAACATGGAACCTTACTGCTGCAGGGACTCTCTCTCCTCTCTTGACAAAGAGACCTTTGTCTATGACCTCTCCGCTGTGGTGATGCATCACGGGAAAGGGTTTGGCTCAGGACACTACACAGCATATTGCTACAACACAGAGGGAGGTGCGTGTGCCTTATTACGGGGGAAACAAATTCAAGAAACTCGTGCTTTGTTCCATAGACGTAATGCGTTGTAAAGCTTTATGATCAAAGGTGTTTGGAACCAAGTTTCCTGACATTCGGTAGTTTGTTTCCCAGAAGGTATTGCTAGTAGCATGTTTTCTTTTTTTTTTTTTTTTTTGCATAAAGCCACAGATTGCTGCTCTTTGCTTTGCGGCCCTTCGGGATGCCTTTTATTGCTTGCTGTTAACAGCATGAATGCTTCATTTTCTCATGCGATGTAACTCCGTGGAGCTGCTCCAGCTGGGTGTCTTTTCTCAGTATCCTTGGGATGATGAGATAAACAGAAAGTGTTTTGAAACTGGACAGGAACTATTCATGAATAACATCCGCAGGGTTTTTGTGAATTTCCAGCAGTCTCTTTCTGCAGCTGAATTAGTATTGACTCTGCCTTCTGACTTGGGGAGAAAGAGGTACAAATTGGCTGTCTCCCGGGAATTTTTATTTTCCTAATTGAGTTTTTGGGCTATAATACACAATTGGTTAAATTGTGATTCGGTGTTTCTAAACTCTGTTAACAGCACAGAAACGATCAGAATGTTTTCCAGATTAAACTCCTTTCCAAAGCATCTGTGGAGGAAAAGACAGAGATGCCTTTTCTCCTACATCGCCCTTTTTCTCTGTGGATGTTTCCTATGAACAGTTCCAAAATGCATTCAGAAGGAATCACGCCTCCCTTACTAATGTCCTCTTTCTCACTTCGATTCCTAGGTTTTTGGGTCCACTGCAATGACTCCAAACTGAATGTATGTAGCGTGGAGGAGGTGTGCAAAACCCAGGCCTACATTCTTTTTTACACTCAAAGAACAGTGCAGGACAAAGCAAGAATCTCAGAAAAACAACTCCAAGCTCAGGTGCCGTCCAAAAATAGCGATAAGGACAGAAGACTGACGTTCCCATGATGGGGAGCTCTGTAACTCAATCGACAGTCTCAGTTTTGTTTTTCTTTTTTAAACCGTTGGCGTTCACATCTTTCCTCTTTGTAGGAAAAAAGGCTCGCTGCAGGAAGGGGATCAGATCACGATGTTTGCCACCCAGGGTCTGGAAAAGCGTATCGAGCTGTGCAATTCTGACACGTAAGATTGTAGTCAGAATCTTGTTTTTAAAGCATCTTGTTGTTAAATTATGCTCACAAAATGAAATGAGAAAGTTTGATGCTGTATATCATTCGTCTCGTATCAAAAAGGAATTGCATAAGGCGTGTAACAGATGAGCACAACCAGGAAATAGAAGCATTCAGCTGGCTTCAAAACCCATCAGTACCTAGTAGTGCTGATAAAACTCCAGAAGGAACAGGTATAGTACCCTCCCCTTTGATTGCCATTCAGATTTCCAGGGTTTGAATCACACAGTCACCCAGGTATTTATTTGAACGGTTGTTGGATAGATGGAGTTGACTGCCCTGAGAGCCATTCTTGCTGGAGAAATGTTTAATGTTCTTCTACCAGAGAAAATATTCCCCCAGGCCTCAGCTATCTCTGTGATACCAATTTCTTTGCCATCAGTTGAGGGCAAACCCCTGGCTGGCAAGCTTTGTCAGCAGCTCTCAGTGTTACTGGGGCTGCGTGCACACTTGATGGTTTATTCTCTGGGCTGAACTGAATTGGCAGCTAAATTCACTAGGAATGTGATTTTAAAACAGTTCTGCTCTGGAGAAAGTGTGTTTAAAAACAAAAACAAAACCGTGTAATAAAACAGGAATGTACCTGTGCGTCAATCTGTTTACAGTGGCAGCGAAAACAAAGCCTATACTACAGGCTTCTGCTGGCATAGCTTTGTTGACCAGGTTTAGAAAGAAGCCTGAGCCCTGGCTCGCACAGCTGTGACAGCAGAAGCAGGGAGCGCGGAGGCATCTTACACTGGCAAACTAGCACTTTTTTACAAGTGTGGCTTGTTTTCCTCAGGGGAACGGGGTGGTGGTAACGCCACAACGGCGGGAGACAGAGCTAGCTTCTGTTACTGCTTCTGTAATGGAAATATTCATGAATTGCGGTTGTCGCACGAGGCCCGGACTAACCGAAGGTGGTGAGGTTGCACAGGAGTGGTGCGTGGAATTCAGCCTGTGAAGTCTTTATTTCTGCTGGGACATAAAGGGAAGGAATGTCGTTAAATCTCAAATTCCATGTTGCGTTGGAAAGGCTATAAAAATGTCTGTATCTGTAATCATATTAATTTTAGAATTCTATGAGAAACATAGGGCCTTAGTTGGCTATTTATAGTCACTTCTCAGCCTACAGTTGCACCTCAGGTGTTTTTATAATTTGGGGTTTGGCCGTTCACATTTCATGTTTTAATCAAATCTGAATATGGAACTGCAAAGAGACATGACGTCTTTCGATCTCGATTGTCTGGGTTTTTTTAAAGTGGTTAAAGGTGAAGTAATCGAAAATATGAGGTTCTTCAAAAAAATTGGTTCCGTTTTCAGGCAGAGAAGTTCTGAAAGTCTGTTTCTCTTCCTCCCTCTTCTCCTTTTATTCTTGTCAGCGTTTGCCCATCAGACACACACTGACAACCCTGCGTTGTTGGAGGGGGTGAAGAGGTAAGTTCCCCAGATACCATTCCTTCTTTCCACCGCCACTACTGTGACTTTTCGCCTCCTGTCCTGTGGGCACATCGGTCTCTTACCTTGGCTGCTGTTAATCGCTTCAGCCACGCAGAGCTGAGCACAGCAAACAAGAAACTTTTTATTCTGTCGGAGCACAGTGTCGCGCGAGGTCTCCTCTGTCCTTAAAGTTTGCCATTTCTTGTATGTCTGAGCAACATGCTGCTTTTTGAGCCTACAAAACCTGTCTTTTTGACAATTACGTATAATTTTGAGATCCTATGCTGTTATCTTTTTGGAGACGAGACAGTTTGAAACAGTCCTATGGGAACTGATTAAAAAGTTTTCATTTTGGTTCTCTAAATGTGGCAGGGTCTGGAAGGATTTCCTATGAATGTCTGTATATCTATGTATTTACTAGGTAGGGGATTTTTTGTGCTACCAGTAAATAAAATTAATAAAAATGCAATAGGCCAAGCTGAGATCCAGTAAAAGTAAACGTGACTGCTGATTGCAGGGGAAGCTGAGTTGGGTTCAGCACAGGTAGAAGTTGACATTCCTGAAAGAATGGAAATCAAGTGCTTGTGATTATCAGATACATGATGGATTCTTTTCTGGAGCAAAAGACATGCTCTGCGAAGACTGTGTGTCTGAAAAGGAAACTTAAAGGAAAAATAGTGCTTAACATTGCCTTTTTAATCTAAGAGGTGGAAGGGAGAACTGTATTTTTCCCACGCGTCTGTCTTCCAGGCCTGTCCGCCCTTTAAGCGGATTATATTCTTCTGAGTGACAGTCACGGTTTACTACGGCGCGTTCACTTGCTGAAGCCCCTAGCCCTGCTGGCCCTGTTGATATAAAAATTCAATAGAAAGGCAAACCATAATGCAGCGTTAGTTGTTACTGCAGGGAGCCGAGACTCTTCGCTATGTGAACGCTCATCTTTTGACTGAGTGTTTTGCATTAATGTTTGAATTCAGGTAGTAGTACGGTTGTCACGTGAATCGCGTAGGTTGCAGAGGGGAGTGGGGAGCTGGGAGCGTGCCTGTAGCCGTGGCTGCATCTGATGGCCCAAGCAGATTTTGTAGCGTTTGCTGGTGACATCTTTCGGCGTTAGTGGCCTCTCCATGTGGCGTTAGCCTAGTTGTGCTGAGATGTGGAGGTACTGCAGTCAGAAAAATGATTGCCCTGATAGGGAAGGAATGAATTATACTTCAAAGTAAATAAACTTGCTTTTTCCAACACTGTGAGGTTTCTGTAATATTTAGCTTTTATTTGGAAGCGATAGCGTATAGCATTTTTTATGCTGTTTGGTTTATATTTGTCTACTGCAGGCTTCTTTATATAAGCATAGCCCAATGCTCCCTCCATGGTGGACACTGTTTTATAGTGTCCTGCTTGCCAGAAATTCTGATTAGAAGTTACCTCTCTACATCAGTAAGATGAAAATACTACTTGCAGTTACAGTGAAGCCCACTTAAGCGTGTGCCTGACAAAAGGCAGCCTGTAAAGCAAACTCTGTCCCTCCTTTAATGGTACAGCTTCAAATCCTGCTAATACACTGATGCGTATTTAGAATAATTCCAGGTTTAGGCTCTGCTTTTGCAAATGCACAGGCAGGTGATGTGACTTAACTCAGGCGTGGAGTTCAGCAGTCACAGCTGTGAGTTGCAAGCTAAGTGTCTGCAACATAAAACCCTTTATTCTGGTACAACTGGGAGCAGAAATGGTTTCTCTGTGTGGTGGGGTTCCCGTACTGGGGTTCCAGCCTTGTAGCAAGGAGTCAGTTGCCTCGAGAGGTGCTCGGAGCAAGTGTGAGGTTCTTGGCGCCTCGCAGGTTATTGTCTGAAGGCGTAGGCAGGCTGTCCGCCTGGTGAGTATGAAGCCTTTGGGACAGAACTGTTCCCAGCATATCCCTCTTCCATTCAACTTGTAAGTAAATTGGCATTCCTTAATTTTATGTTTTTAAGAATGAAGAATCTTAATGTATTCATGGCCAGGTATGATACAGCATCTGCTGTGCTTGTTGGAAAACACCTTATTTTACCTAACTTTATTCCACTAGCAAGTTCGTTACATAAATTTGCCTTTATTTTATCCCTTTACTGTCTTGTGTTCCCAAGTTAAACTATGCATACTGCAAAAACAGTTTCTCTGCAAGGCCCTGAAAAAACAATTTTTTTTCCCCCCATTAGTTCTGATCAGGACAATTCTCTGGTCTGGCTTTGTTGTTAACGTGGGGCAGCAAATGGAATAATGCATATTAAATGCTTGACGTCAGACTTTTCTGGGTGACAGTACCACCCCCACTTACTTAGGGACTTCCAGGTGTTTTTTTGAGTGCAAGAATAAAATCAGAAATGGTAAAAGCATTAAGTGTGTCCTATGGATTCGCCATCAGGAGGGCTTTTTGCTTTTAGAAGGCAAAGCTTCTAGCATAAATACTGTCTTGGTGGTAATTCAGAAACTCTTACTGATTGTAACGTCCCCAGGCCTGAATGTGCTTAATTGCATCCCAGTGAGAGAGGCTACTGAAACCTCTGGCCCGGGACGAGCTCCAGTGGCAGTCAGTGGTGCTGCAGAATGAGAACGACGTAAGCAAGGGACAGGGAGATGAGTGTTACCTGCCAATACAGTGTTGTGAACTAATTTTGTATGATTCCTTACATTTGGTGCCTTGTATCCAATAACATTTTGTGTGGGACAGAAACGATGGGAAGCAAGTCGTGAATTCCCCCTCCTGACTGAAGCAGCAGATTGGTGCGGTTTCACAAGTACTCAGTATCACCGACACTTACATTTCATATCTGTATGCGAAGTTTACCAGCAAGCTCAGAAGCTAGTATTTTAGTGTTATCTGTTTGAAATCTCTGTATTTGTAATAATTCAAATAACAGCTTGTTCAAAGGCGGATTAGATTTGGCTCCTTAGATTCTCTTATGTCATCCAGGCCCCTCTGGTCAGGTCAGTAAGCTGACGTCTGCCAGAGCACGCGGCATAGAGCAAGGATTAAAAATTCCAGTGGGGTTTTTGGTAGAGCGGCTGTGGCTTTGGGAAGCACCTTCTGTTACAAACCTAATGGTAATTGCTAGTTCAGAAAAGAAAAAAATACAGTTCCCATTGTCATGGCAGTGTTTGCACAGGTTTCCTCTTAGCAGCCCAGCAAATACTTCCACGCGTGAGCAAAAGCATGCCGTGGCGATGCTTGCGCAAATGGAATGCGCAATCGATGCAGTCGCGTAAGGTGGCCAAGTGTCCCGTACTCAAAGTAAAGAGTAAAACCCAAGCACCAGCTCTGAACACTGCCTTTTTGTGTGCGTCTAATCCCTTCAGCGGGTTTGAGATCAGATAGGATGGACTTAGGTTGAGAATTTATTGCCTGTGGGAATACAAAACCTCAGTTCAGTGGGTTTTTTGGTGTCTATTACATTAATATTGATACCTCTTTATTGCAGATGGGAATGTGAAGCATTCTAGCAAGCTTCTAAATTTGTAAAACCACATGTTTAAATGATCAAAAGCTACATACGTTAGTTGCCTGCACCAGCTAGTGATTCTTGTCTTAGCTGATTTTAGGGGTATGCCTAGGCCGCTCCTTCTGTTGTACCGATTTTTATTTTGTGCGTGTGTGTATGGGCTCCGCTTGTTTAAGGGATGGTGGGCCAAAATACTTTCAAAAGAGTTCTTAAGTCTTAAAAATGAGCTTTGCAATGTACATTTCCGAAAGGGAGGGGGGGGGAAAAAAAAAGACCAGCCCAATGGGCCCAAGACTGACTTTAACCACTGTTAACTATTTATTGTGCTGAAGCTTGTGCGCGACACAGAATGCATCGCAGTTAGAGCACGGTGCAGGTTCTTCCTGAACTGCCGTACTACTGATTTTGTGCAGGCTGGGGGTAGGGAAGGAGTTGGGATGAGTGAAGCCAGTAAAAAGCAAGCCAAGCCGACCGCAGCAATAAGCTGTGATCTAAGTTTAGAAGAGACAGGAAGCGTCTGATAAGGGGACCTTGGGTGTTAGAGGGCTGCGTGTTCTGCAGGCAGAGGCCTTAACAAAATCCAAATGCAGTCTGGTTGGCAGCAAGTTCCCACTTTTTGTGCACCAAAATCTTTCTCTGCCCAGCAGCCTCGTACTGGCAAAACGAATGGTGCTTTTCCATGAGATATGGCAGTTCCTAAGGAACAGTACCCCAGATTCTCAAGTTTTACAAAGGAGCTACCCACTTAAACCCCACGTCACTGTAGATGCTTTGCATAACTGCAGGCGAGAAAGGAGATGATACAGTTGATGACTTTACCTAATTCGATTTGTCATTTTCACTCTTGGTAACGTACTCCCAATAGAGGCGGCAGGTGGTGAATTGGGGTTTTTTCCATGCTAAAGTCTGCACCCTGGCTTGTCAAACTGGGACTTGGTGGCATCTGGAGTAAGGCCCTCCTCTCATTTCTGTTCCTGCTTTACAGCCACTTTCTCTGTCTTTATGGGAGCGTGGGGCTTCTGAATGTTGCTCCTCTAAGGAGGAATAACCACATCCCTTCACCGTGGGCAGGGTTGTGTCAAGTGCTTAGGCTAGCCTTATTTCCTTAGATAACCATATCCGTACCGTGGGGATAACCTGTACTGCTACAACTGTGTTAGGACGAATCCGCGCCGCGTTGGTGGTTAGATGAGGTTAGAGAATGTACGACAGCACGGGCAGGCTAGAGCTGTGCACGTGAATAACGTCACCGCAGGCTGGCGGCGCGCCGCTGACCGGAATCGGTCGCTGGGAAATGAGGATAACCACCTGTGAGGCTCCTTCTCCTTTGCAGTTAGCCTAGCGTTGGGGCTGCGTAACCCCACACCTCTGATTTAGGAGTGGCATTTTCATAGCAAGTGTCATCTTCGCTCTCCTTACGTTTATTAAATGACGTTACCAGGCCTGGCCCTTAAGGCTATTTTCTACTGCTACAAGAGGAACCGCATATTTCCATGTGAAAACCAAGTTTTCGCCTAGTTTATCAGATGTGTAAACTACAGTAACTTACCACTGGCAACCTAAAGCCCACATAAAAGAGAATTAGGTCCTGTTTTTTCCCTGCTTAACTTCAGTTTTGGTTAAGCAGTCACAAACTCTAAGCCACAGCCTTCTATACATCTAACGAGCAGTTTACAGGAAAGGAACAAGTGGATAAGTTTGTTTCCAGTCAAACTTTTTTTTACCGTCTGCTTTTCCATAAAAGAAACTTAAACACAGCTTAGAAACTTCAGACAGCTCCTCCGGGAGGATTGCTGCCCGGGCGAGCCCCCTTAGGGCGCGATGGGCTTGGGCAGGATGCTGCCGGGGAGACCCTGCTTCTGCCAACGCCTGGAAGCTTCACTCTTGACTTAAGGGCAGAATTAAAGCTAATCTTCAGCACTTTACAGAAGTTAATCCCGCTCTAAGTTAAGGTTGCTGGAAGGGTGCTGTTGGCAGAGGCTGGACAGACGAGCAGTTTTCCCTCGCTATGAAACGCCCTGGCAGCTCTTGGGAAAACGGGAGCGAAGCGCTGCGCTGCTTTCTTGGGCGAGGAGCCAGGCCGGAGCTTGGGCGGCTCTCCCGATTTTTCAGTGACTTCTGGGGGGCTTTAAGTCAGAACAGCCTCTAGTCTCTGCTTCAGGTTTCTGGTACTGACGTCACTAATGACTTAAGCCGACGCATGCCACGCTGTGCTCGTGAACGAGACTGCCTTTGCTTCAAGGACGCTCCCAGGCAGCAGCAAGTGACAAGAGAATCCAATTAATTAGCGAGTGTTTCTGGCGATCTGTCCAGCTGTCTCGCGGCTCGGTGTAAGCGCACCACAAGCGCTGCTCCTAATCGCGGGTTCAGCAGCTTTTATTTTAGTCAAGGTTTGTTAAGACAACACCCAGTCACCTAGGGCAGCCTTATGTACTTAACTGCATGAACTGCCCCCTGCCTGAACCCGGGCCTCGGGAGGAGATTAGTGTGTTCTAAATCAAAACTAAGATTAACTATAAAATGGCTTAATGTTCTAATTAATCCCCTTTTCCTGCAGAAACTGTTTCTGCATAACCTGGATTATCTGTACTTCAAAAGAACTTCATTTCTTTACAGGATGTTAAAGTACCCGCTTTGAAAACAGCGTTTTTAAGCATCTGTATCGGTAGTGGAATGAGTTTCTCTCTGGGGCAGGTGAGGGGGCAGTTCTCGGTCACCACCGCGGAGGCAGCGCTACTTCAGAAGAATGTCTTAAACTAAAAACCCGTGCGTAACCGTCCAAAGAATCTGAAGCCACGTTGCAGTCCCACTGCCATAACGCTCAGGGCTGGAACTCATTCCGCTCTACGAACGGCATCTTCGGGGAGCTGCCGCGTAACGTGTCGGAGTAAATCCCAGCCGCGGCTCCCGCGTCAGCCTCGCGCGGTGCTTTCGCTGTCCCCGCGCAGCCGCACCGCCGCGGCTGGGCTGTAGAGCTGGTAACGGCACGCTGGAGGCTCAGTCCAGGGCACTAAAATGCTATGCAACACCAAACGGCGGCTTCTTCCCACGCACTCGTCGTTCCTTTTCAGTACACGTCCCAGCTTTATCTCACCCGGACGTTACCCAGGAACCTTCTGGGGTTAGAGTTTACCTAGGGCTTCTCACGGTTTTGTTTTTCCTTTGAATAAGTAGCTGGTGGGTCCTGCTTACAACCCAGGACTGGACTTGTTCCTTTGTCTTTCGGGTGTGAAATATAAATCATGTTTTTATGATTTTTTTGTAAATCTTTACTCTTTTTACACCTTGTTTTTGTAAGCTGAAGTTTCTTATTAAAAAAATGAAATTCCAATGGGTTACGTCATTATTCTACATACTTTAATAAACATCTAGACGGGGGTACAGAAGAAGATTCCACGCACAATGGCTCCGCATCCTTGAGACAGCTATTCCCGTTGTGCCTTGCAGAATGAATGGAAGATAAATTCTCCCTCTCACACTTAAAGCTTTCCCCCCCCTTGTCACCGCTTCAAGCGTGACAGCTTTGAAGTGCAAGCAGCAGCTCTGCAGAGCAGGAGAACAGAAGGTACTCCCGTGAACACATCTCTTCTGGTCCTCGTGTGCGGGGGGCGAGCTCCTCTCCCTCGCAGCTCCGTTTCTTTCCTAGGTCAGCAATTAAGCGGAGTTAGACAAGGTTGTTTCCAGTCTGCTGGCATATGGCAATTTGCCACAGCTTTACAACTCGTTGTATAAATTAGATTGCTTTAGGCTTTGGTCCTCCCGGTGCCAGAGCGCGCTCGGGGTTCAGTCCCTCTCGTACCTCGTTATCTTTTATTCGATGACCTCGCACAGTGACGTCCCCTTGCGGGGGGGGGCCCTGACACCCTGGGGGGTGCAGACCCGTGCTCACCACAGCTGGGTCACCGATATAAAATCCTTGAGGTTGGAAAAGACCCTTAAGATCATTGAGTCCAGCCGCTAACCCAGCACTGCCAAGGCCACCACTAACCCATGTCCCTCAGCACCACATCTCCCCGGCTTTTAAATCCCCCCAGGGATGGGGACTCAGCCCCTGCCCTGGGCAGCCTGGGCCAGGCCCTGACAGCCCTTTGGGGAAGGAGTTTTTCCCAATCCCCAACCTAACCCTGCCCTGGCGCAGCTTGAGGCCGTTCCCTCTCGTCCCATCGCTTGTTCCTGGGGAGAAGAGACCGACCCCCCCTGGCTCCAGCCTCCTTTCAGGCAGTGGCAGAGAGCGATGAGGGCTCCCCTCAGCCTCCTCTTCTCCAGGCTGAGCACCCCCAGCTCCCCCAGCCGCCCCTCCCCACCCTTGTGCTCCAGCCCCTTCCCCAGCCTCGCTGCCCTGCTCTGGCCACGCTCCAGCCCCTCCATCTCCTTCTGGGGTGAGGGGCCCAGCGCTGAGCACAGGATTCGAGGGGCGGCCTCACCAGTGCCCAGCACAGGGGAGCTCCGGGCCCAGGCTTTGCAGCCCAGCGCGGCAGCCCCCGGCCGGGCGGAGGCCCCGCGGCCCCCCCGAGGACTCACCGCCGCTACGGGCCGGGCTGCGGGGCCATCAGGTCGATGTCCGTCAGGTTCCGGGCGACCCAGACTCCGGCGGCGAAGAGCCCCAGGTTGACCAGCAGGTTCCTGAAAGAGAAACGGCCAGCGCTGGCTCCGGGGCCGGGGCCCGCTCCCGCCCTCCGCCCCGCGGCACCGACCTGCGGAAGTCGTTCCGGTCGGTGGCGAAGCGGTAGGCGCTGCGCAGCCACCCCCGCAGCCCCTGCGGCGCCGGCCCGGGCCCGGCCGCCACCCGCCGCCGCCGCCGCCGCCATGCCGCCTCCGCGCCTCGCCCTGCCCCGTCGCCGCGCGATGCCGTCACTTCCGGCGCGCGGCGGCGGCGCGTGCCAGCGGCGCGTGCCGGTGCGCGGCCCCCGTGCGACACCGCGCAACCTTGCGCGACGCGCGCGGCTGCCCGTGCAAGGCGGGGAGCGGGGGTGCCCGCACCTTGCACGCACCTTGCACGCCTCTGCGCTGCACGGGGTGGGTTTAACCGCTGCTGCCCGCCCGGAGGAGCCCCCCCGCCGCCCCGGCTGCGCCCCGCACCGGGGAACCGGGGCTCCTGGGAGCCGGGTCTGCACCGCGCCCGGTGCGGGCGGGGGGTGCGGGAGCGCCCGGAGCGCCGTGCGGGCCCTGCCGCGGCCCTGCCCCGGCCCCGGCCGGCTCCGAGCTCTGCAGGCGCTGGGTCCGGTTGCCACCCGCGCCGCTGCAGCCCAGGGGCCAGCGCTCAGCACTGAGCAGCGGCCGTGCCCCTGCGCAGGACGCTCTTGCAGCCGTGGCATTCGGAAAGCGTCCCTGCTGTGCGCTCCGTCCCTCCCTGCCCGGGCCTGGGCCTTCCCGCTGCTCCGCGTTCCCAAATCCTCCCTTTCCCTGCCACTCTGTCCTCCACCTTCGCTCCGGTTTGCAGATCCCGAACCGCCCCCACGGGGCCTGGCCTTTCCCTACCCCACTCCCGGCATCCCCCCCCCCCAGCCTTTGCAGCTTTTTGGGGAAAAAAATATATATCTGCCCCCCCAGGCATCGCCGCCTTCCCTGGGAGGTGCCGGTTTCCAGCAGGAGGGCACTTCCCGACAGCAAAGCTCGCTTCATCAGCGCTGTCGAGCTTTGCACGCCTGCCTGCTGCCAGGGCACCCTGCCCTGCTGCTTCCCTGGGCGTCCCCCGCCTTGTCTCTGCCCTGGTGCTCACCTCACTGTAATTGCGGCCGTCCCTGCCTCGGTTGCCACACTCTGGGACAGCAGATGATAGATTACTGTGCCCGCGTGCTTCCACATCAAACAACCCGGGACGGAGCAGCCGGGGTCACCGCGATGGCTGGTTACCGGCGGGACAGGGCGTTCGCTGGGCGAGCTGGGACCAGACGGGTGCACCGGGACGGGGCCTCCACCCCGCACTTGTCCCGCGCCCGAGCTCTTGTGCCTGGAAAAAGCAGCTCATGGGACTGGGACCTGCTCAAGCAACCCGGCCCGAGCAGAGGCGCTCGCTGCGGAGCCCCGGGCCCGACGCGGTTTGCACCTTTTGGGGTGCGCTGTGCGCCAGCCGATGCTGCGGGGCGTCGCGAATGGGCGATTTAGATCGCTTAAGGAGTCGCTGACAAAAGTATTGGCAAAAGTGGTTTTAATACGATGTTGTAAAAGTGCGACTTAACAAAGTTCGATGGCAAGGTTCACTCTTAATTGCTGCAGGGAAGAATCAAACAAAGGAAAACTGAGTTACGTGGAGTTCGACTGGTTCACAGAGAGACCGGGGATGCCAAGAGTGAGGCAGACCCTCCCGCTGAGGCACGGGCTTCAGAGTCGGCCCCCGTGCTTTCTAAACTCCTGATGGAGCTTAGGTGCAGCTAGGTCCAAGCTTAGTCTCAGACTTGGACAACGGTTTATGTCTAAGGGATTGTACGTGCAAAGTTTATATAAAGTTCCATTGGCATCAATTCAGCATGCGATCACAGTTACCAAGACAAAATCAGAGTTACCGTACCACAAGGTTATGCGCGATACCGGTCGCTTACCCAAGATCTGCCGTTGGTAAAGGGTCTCTCTGCCTCGGGGAGCAACCTTGGGGGGTCTCAGCTCGAGGGGAGGTCGCCGCCACGCTGCCGAGCAGGGAGAGCCCAGGCAGGCTCGCTTCGGCTGTCATTTATAGGATAAAGCGGTTGGCTTGCAGTCAAATTCCGGGTGATAGAAAAGGTATGCAGGAGGCTCCTTGTGCCCACAGCTTTCTTTGTTCCTTGATAAATGACTCGCTCTGCTCCGCTGAGGGTTTTCAGAGAACAGATTGAAACACGAGGAGTTCACGGCCCGGCTACGGCTCAGGGCTTTGCCTCTTTGGGAGCCGGCACCAAACCACCGCCGGCCTGGTCGAGCGCATCCGTCACACGGGGACGGGCGGGTTCTTTTAAGGATCCTTTGTGGAAGGAGGACTGGCTGCAGGGCTGTAGTTATAATTAGAGCTTTATACAAAGACGTTAGCAATCAGCGTAGCTTATCCTTACACAGAATTGATCGCAAGTAGCATAGCTTTCCTATCACTCCCATTTCCTTGCTCCCTGAGAGCTAACTACCCCCTCTTTGGGGACACCCAGGTCACCGAGCCAGGCTCCGGTAAGAGGTCGTGCACCAGCCGTGGGGTTAGCGAGCCGCTCGGCTCTCGAGGGGGACGTACCGCGACACTGCCATCCCGGCTGCAGCCACGTTTGTCCCTGCTGCTGTATTCCTTTCCCAAATCTCAAAGAGCTAATTGATCCACCCTGTTAGTTAATTGATTTATAGCTATTAGGGACTATAATTAAGCGACCAGCTGGAAAGCTGTGTGCTGTCTGCCCGGTGGGAGCAGCATCGCTCCCAGCGTTGCAGCCACGCGCTGCCCCGTCCCCGCGAAGAGCACTGCTTGTTTGCCGCCTTTGAAGGATTTTACTCCACCTCAGACTTTGGGCTTTCCCTTTTATCTCCTCCTTCGCTAACATTTGGCAGCAGCGAGCTCACCCCGAGCCTCCCTGTTCTCCCTTATCTCCTCCCACGTTCCTGCAAGGTCGCAAACTCATCTTCATGCTCTGTGTTGATGCAGGAGTTTGCATTGCTGGGCAGACCAGTTCAAACCAGCTTGTTATCAAAGCATTCCCAGCCCCCAACAAAACCTCCCGCTGCTGTCAGACCCCGACACGATGCAGATGTTCATTAAGCATCGGGAAGGTGATGCGTCTCATCGCGGGGCCGGGCGAGATGCCTGTACCTTGTACTAACGCATCTGGCCGGTGCTAACCGACTCCTGGGAGTGCCGTTCCCCGTGGGAACGCAGGGACGTAGGGAGGAGGAGCCGCTGTAGGTGCGGGGCAGAGGTGCCCAGTGCCTGGCTGCCCCAGGAGGAGATGTGTCGGACCGGCAGCAGGCTTGGGAAACCCTCCGAGCCGCAGCGGGCTCCGTCCCCGGGGCTGCTGGGGGGGTGGCGATGCTGCGAGCAGGGCTCACACCCAGCTGTGGTGCTAGAGGGTGAAGGGACGCGGGCGGCTTCAGCGGCACATCGGCCTGGAGCAGCTCTCGGCGAGCCCAGCGGCCCTGAGCCGCAGCCTCCCGGCTGCCCCGGCGCTGGAGCCAGCCGTGCCCGGCGAGCGGGGCGCTGGGCCCGCTGCTCCTCGGCCTCCCGGCGTCAGCAAAGGTGGGTGTGATGGCAGTGTCCCTTCCTGCTGGGCCTGGCCTGCCAGGGCCACCGCGCTCTCTTGGACCCTCATCTCCCCCTTCCCCTCCTCATCCCTGCAGGCTGTGCCATGGCCCCGGGGGGTCCTGTTCCCCCAACCGCCCCAGCACAAGGCTGGGAGCATCCTGGGCACCATGTGGCTAATCCAGGTGATGCTGGAGCTGGATGGAGGCAGGCGCGGGGGGCGTGGGCTTGCACGGAGGCTCTGTGCCCTGGGGTTGCAGGGTCCCCCCTTGCACCGTGGCTCTGTGCCCTGGGGTTGCGGGGTCCCCCCTTGCACCGTGGCTCTGTGCCCTGGGGTTGCGGGGTCCCTCCTTGCAGGGTGGCTCTGTGCCCTGGAGATGCAGGGTCCCCCCTTGCACGGTGGCTCTGTGCCCTGGAGATGCAGGGTCCCCCCTTGCACGGTGGCTCTGTGCCCTGGGGTTGCGGGGTCCCCCCTTGCACCGTGGCTCTGTGCCCTGGGGTTGCGGGGTCCCCCCTTGCACCGTGGCTCTGTGCCCTGGGGTTGCGGGGTCCCCCCTTGCACCGTGGCTCTGTGCCCTGGGGTTGCGGGGTCCCTCCTTGCAGGGTGGCTCTGTGCCCTGGAGATGCAGGGTCCCCCCTTGCAGGGTGGCTCTGTGCCCTGGAGATGCAGGGTCCCCCCTTGCACGGTGGCTCTGTGCCCTGGGGTTGCGGGGTCCCCCCTTGCACGGTGCAGCAGCAGAGGCAGGACGGAGCAGGAACAGGGGCTGCACCCAGAGGCTGATGCGGTGCAGAGTTTGCAGGTCTTGCATCAAACTCTGCTTTAAACCAGGTTTGCTGAGGGATCTTAGATAACCGGAGGAATTTGGCTGTCCCTGCTTAGCAGAGGCCGGTTTGAGAAGAGGTGCTGCCTGGGGTCTGTGCACCCCTCGGGGAATGAGGGAGGTCTGTCCCCGTCTGTGCTCCCCTGTTAGCGAGTCTTTATTCTCAGCAGCTGAAATCAGTGTAAGGAGACGCTCTGCAAACAGGAGCAAAAGCTCCTGGGGGGTATTGCAGCTTGGCTTTCAAGGAAGGGAAATCAAGTGCTCTGAGGGCTCCCAGGGAGCTCCCTGGGGGGGAATTAGCACCTGGCTGCCATCAGCAATCGCTCGCTATTGGTTTGCATGCAGCAAATGCGGGGGGGTGGGGGAGATGCGGCAGCCCCAGGGGCGAGGGGCGGCCAGGAGCTGGGCTGGGGCGCGGGGGCTCCCCGACAGCCTCGGAGCTTCACCTCTGCGGGCGGGCGAGCCGCGCTCCGGGGGCCGCCTGGGACTGATCTGCCAGGTAAAGCCCCGGGTTGGGGACAAAAGTGTTATTTTCTTTCTTTTACTGCTGCCCTAGCGTGGTCCCTGCTGACCTGTGAGACAAAGAGTGGTGCCTGTGCTGCCATTAACTCCTGCCAGCCTGGGTGGAGGCTGCGAGCGTCAACTGGTGGCTCTGGGAGCCCAGTGCCGGGCTGGGGTGGGCCCGTTTCGGGTCAGAGCATCCCCTGCTCGCTGGGACTGCATCCCTCGCGACAAGCCCTGGTCTGCGACCCGCGCAGCCGCTGCGGGCCAGCGGTGGGGCAGCCGCCAAGGCTGACCCCAGGGAGCCTGGGAAATGCCCCTGTGCCCCCACAGAGAGCCCGAACCGTGCCCGTGCCGGGCTGCCCGTGGGAGCAGCGGCGGGCAGGGACGCAGCCTGGAGTGGGGCTGGCACCCTGCGCAGTGCCGGGCTGGCCGGGGGCACCCGGCGGGCAACTCGTCCTGCTCCGGTGCCAGGGAGGGAGCGCGGCTCGGCCAGGATCCCGCGGGACAATAGCGGGGTGGTGCTGCTGGGTGCTGTGACCTGTGCAGTTTGCACAGGGCGATTGCAACGTGGCTGCGAGCAAGTGGAGGCTCGGGTGGGCAAGGGGAGCCGCTTCGGGCAGGGTGCATGGGTACCTGGTGCCGAGGGAGCTGCCCCGGCATTGCCAGGACCTGTGTCCCCTCCTGGGGTGGGGAGCGGGTCCATGTGGCCCCCAGCTCACCCATCTCCTGCGGTTCCTCGCTGGCGGTGATGCCGTGTGGCTCTGGAGGTGACCCAACACTCGGGGCTCGGCGGAGCCAGGAGCGCTGCAGGTGGCACCTGGCCGGCAGCCGTCCCCGAGCCAGCAGTGACGTCCTGTGGGACGTGCTCACCCTCGCCTCTCCCTTTGCAGCTGGGTGCTGACCTGCCAGGCGCCTTTTCCTCACTGGGACCAGGGCCAGGACGAGCTTTTGGCGAGATGTTCTTACCGCTGGGCTGCAGGAGGGGCTTCCCCAGGGAGGTAGGTGGTTTTGCAGCCCTCCTGCTGCCCCGCTGCTGGAGCTGCTGGTGTGGCTGGGAGTGGAGGAGCTTTGCGGGGCAAGGATGGGTGCCCACTGCTCCATCGCTCGGGATGCCGAGGAGCCAGGAGAGCATTGCCGGGGTATGGGGAAGAATTGGGAATTGTCTGGGACCTTGGCCAGGAGAGGAAGGCAGACAGGCTCCTGGCTCCGTGTCCTGGCTCAGCGTCCAGCTGGTGCAAGGGCGAAGGTGAGGGTCTCATCCTGCTTTCATCTCCCTGTGCCCTCTCCACAGCCCGGTCTGTGGCAGGCTGGACCACCGCCGCCCCACGCTCACGGGCCCCAGGACATCTGGGAGAAGCCACCCTGGGAGCACCACCATGGGAGAGGCAGGGGCAGATGGCGGCCGGTAAGAGGGCAGGGGCGAGCAGCGAGGGGAGATGGTGCTGTTGGGGTTCACCTACAAATCTGGGGTGGCCAAAACCGGGGGCTCCCCTGGGAGCAGGAGAAGCAGAAGGAGCTGAGGGCTGTGGCAGGGAAGAGGAACCGCAGCAAAACTGAAACACCCCAGCGAGCTGCCGCCCTCACCGGCGGCGGTCTGCTGTTGCAGCCCTGTCCCTGGGACCCCAGGCCCTTCCCTGCCCCTGCCGACTTCCATGGGAATGAGGAGGACAGGAGATGGTCACCCCAGGAGTGTCCCCCGCCGCCCCCCTGGGACAGTGGAGAAGACGGCCGAGGACCTGAGGACCGCTTCGAAGAGGGCTGGCGCTTGGTGAGGGGGGAGGTGGGCTGGGGGGTGGCAGCTGCGTGGCTACCCCCAGCGTGCCACCATCCTCACCGGCGGCGATTTGCCATTGCAGCCCGGTCTCTGGGACCCCAGACCCTTCCCTGGCCCTGCCGACTTCCCTTGGACCGAGGAGGACAGGAGATGGGCACCCCACGACTGTCCCCCACCGCACCCTTGGGATGACAGAGAAGACAACCGAGGACCTGAGGACTTCCTTGGGGAGGCCTGGCACCCGGTGAGGGGGTGGTGGGCCGGGGGGGGTGGCAGTGGCCGCGGGACCGAGGGCAGGGATGGGGCGAAGTGGCAGGAGCCATTCACTGCCCTGGTGACAAGGACAGTGCACGGGGACAGGTTTCCCTGCATGGTGCTGGGAGCGGCAGCCCAGCTTCTCCGCTCTGCAGTCGCAACATCCCCTGTCCTGCTCAGTGCCTAAACCCACCCCCTCCCCGCAGGAGCCGCCGCTGCCTGGCCCCGGCTGCTTTGCCTGGCTTGAATTCCCCGACGAGGAGCGGCACCCACCCCGGCCCCCCGCCAGCCTGCCAGGGTGGGTGCCCATGGCGAGGGGCGCGGGGGTCCGTGCAGCTGCGGGGTGGCGAGCAGGGGCGCGGGGGCCGGGCTCAGCCAAGGGGTGATGCAGTGTTGAAGCTGGCCCTGCTCAGGGTGGGGGGTTTGCACCGGAGACCCCTTCCAGCCTAAATCCCCCCCGGGGCTGCCTTTGCCACTGCAGGGAGCGAGGTGGCTTCCAGGATGGCTGCCTGTCCTGGGGCTATCGTGGCCTGGCTGGGAAACGCTGCCGACGCCCTCACCGTGGCCACCGGGAGTTAACCTTGGTCCAGCGCGTCCCATGTCCCTGGCCCTCCAGAGGTTTGTGCCGACCCTGTCCCGGTGGCCCGGGGCTGCGAGGGGCCCCACGCCATGCTTGCCAGCATCTCCTCGGTGCTTGCCAGCGTCTCCTCGGGCAGAGCGAGGAGTCAATCCCGTTGTGTTTCTCGCTCTGCAGGGAATCAGCCATCCTCCAGGTCCTCTCCTTCCCTCTCTGGGACGAGCCGGCAGGGGATCAAAAAAGAGCGGCAGCACCCTGATCCTCCCCAGCCACTTACGCCCTTCAAAGGTGGTGCGCAGAGCAAGGAGCAGACGGCTCAGGTTGTGGGGTTTTACCCCCCCGATCCCAGCAGTGACACGAGTTTGCACAGCCTGAGCCCTGTGTGGTGCTGCCGTGCCCCTAACCAGCATGGTTTCCCCCAGGGCCCGCCGGCGGTGACCAGGAAGGTCCCAGAGCCCCCCAGATCAGCCAGCACCCCTCAGAAGAGCCCGGCCACTGATCCCCGGGCTGCAGCAGAGGCCGCAGAGCCGGAGCAGGCAGCAGGAGTGACGCCGGTAGGAGAGCACCCCTCTCCTGGGGGCAGGCAGGGCTGCTCGCACCCCTGGTGCCTGGCGCGGGGGTCTCCTCGGCCAGTGTAACATCTCCCTCCTCTCTCTCATCCAGCCCTTTGGCTCTTCTCCTCGCTGTCTCTTTGCCAGGCACGGACGTTTTCCTGACTCCTCTGGGGCTGCAAAGCCCCGTGGTTTCCTTTGGGTTTTAGCATCCCATCCGTCCTGTCCCCCAGCTCTTCTCCCCAGGCCAGATGTGGCCCGGCCTCATCCCATTGCGTGTCCCCAGGTCGAGCCGGGAGCCAGGCAGAAACCTGCAGGCAGCCATGGCCAGGGCCCCTCTGCCTTGGAAACGGAGCCACCGCCGCCGGAGGAGAGCCCTGCCGGGACGGGGGAGCACCTGGAGGTACGAGCTAATGCATCTCCTCTTCCCACCTAAAAGCAGTCCCCAGGAGGAGGTGGGAGCTTGCAGTCCCCTTTGCAAACCTCGTTTTTCCCTTCGCCTGGGCGGCGTTGCCAGCCCTCGCCACAGGCTCTGCAATGCACCTGGAATGCTTTGCACAGGTAGAGCCGTGCAGCCAAAGCGTCCCTAAGGCTGGCGCAGGTGGCAGGTCACGTCCTCACGGTCCAACAGCCCCTCCGGAGCCTGCCAAGAGGGTCTGCACGGCAGCCGGCTCCGCTGGAGAGGTGGGTGCTGAGCTCTGCCCGTGTTCCCGGGGACGGCAGCGTCAGCCGAGTGGAGCTGGAGAAGCCGAGGCAGAAGCTGCCTGCGATGGGGTGGGTGTCAGAGCGTGGTGGGGAGCTCCGTGGCGCGTCCCCCCCTGGGAGAGCCCACCGAGGCCGCTGCTGCGGGCAGGGGCGTGCTGGCAGCGCTGGCTCCCCCCACTCCTGCACGGCCGCTGCCTGCCTTCCCCAGCCACTTTCTCTCCCACAGCTCCTAGGTGGCCTTCAGCCATCCAAAACCTCACAGGTCCCAACGGGAGCTGCTGCAGAGCCTGACGCACAGCCCAGCCAGGCTTGCTCCGATACCTGCGCCGCGCCAGAGACCTCACCGGGGTCCCAGCACCCTCCTGGGGCCAGTGAGATGGAGCCGGTACGGGGTCAGGGTGCCTCCGCTCCCCCGCGCTCACCCTGAGGTGTCCCCACACAGGGCGGGTGCCCTGGGCTCCGGGATGCTGCCGTAGCCCAGGAGCAGCGGAGTGGGATCCCTCTGGCCTCCCCGCTTGCAGGATTACGGGCTGGGGTTACAGCGCTGCTTTGTCTGGAGGCAGAGCCCGTGTCAGCCCTGGTGCCGGCTGCGCCGGAGATGCCAATAACCGGGGGACAGCTGGGAGAAAGGCCAAAAACATAACTAGAGGCTTGAGAGCGTGCTGGAGCGTGAACGACCCCGGGACTCGAGCTTTAACGAAGCAAGCGAGAGCATTGCAGAGTGGCTTAATTACTGCCTGATGGGGAAGAGAAATCTGCTAGCGGGGCTCTCGGCGGCGATGCTGCTGGGGCTGGGGTTGGGGCAGGGGCAAGGTGCAGCTCCTGCCCCCCGAGGGAAGGGTGGCAAACCAGCACCCGGGGGAGCCAAGGTCCCAGCGGGTCCCTCCACAGGGTGACCAGTTCCTGCCTGGCAGTTGGTGCCAGCAGCCCCAGTTTGGCCCCAGCCTTGCCCAGTCCCTCTCCCCTTCGAAGCTTCTGATCCTTCCTCGCCTTTTCCACTGCCCAGGCTGCGGGCGGCCAGCGCCAGCTCTGCTCCGCGCTCCCAATGTCCTCCCCGCCCAGCACGGACCTCCGCTCCGCCGCCGTCCTCGCCAGGAAGGAGGAGATCGAGCTGGTGAGTCCCGGTGGCCCCTGGCCATGGCGTGTGGGGGTCTGGGGCCGGCCACGGGGTGGGGGGGCTCACCCAAGGACCCTTTGAACCATGGGGCAGGAGCAATGCCAGGTGATGGGGGACGTGAATTTGGCATTTTTGGGGTCACTGGGGAGAAATCCCTCCTGGTGCTGGTGGTTGCAGAAGGTTTTTGTGCGCAGGAAGGGCTCTGCAGGGACACAGATGCTGTCAGGGGGTTCATGGACCAGCCCTGGGGGAAAAAATATCCCTGGAGGGCTGCCCACTGCTGGTGGGGAGGTTTGGGGTGCCCCATGCTGACCCCGTGCCGCTCCCCTACAGTCGTACCAGCAGTTCAGCCTGACCATTGCGGTGGTGGCCACGATGCTGCTGCAGAAGGAGCCCTCCATGGAGGCGGCGCTGGGGCTGGCGCTGAGGGCCAACCTCCGCCAGGGCCGGATCCATCACCTCCAGGAGCTGGAGGACTTCATCAACAGCTACGACTCGGCCACCCTCAGCCGCTGAGGAGGGAGCGGCTGGACACCCCCTCTTGCCAACCGGGGTTGGGGGCTGATGGGGGACCGTTCCAGTGCATCGGGGTGCTGGTGATGGTGCTGAACCCTTGGGTCAAGGTGGTATGGACGTGTTGGTGCCGTCCCACCATCTCTCTTGGAGATGGAGGAGGGGGGTGCTTAGTTTTAGCCCTGCCCAGACCTGTGTGTGCAGTAAAGGGGGAGCTGGTTTTACTGGAGGGTGGTGGGAGGGAGAGCGGCTGTGGGGAGCTCCCCTCCGCCCCAGCTCCTCACTCCATTCCTCGTTCACAGGGATGTGCCCCAAAACCACAGGGATTGTTCTTGGTTTTAAATCTAAAAATAAACCAGCCGTGATCTTTGCAGCCCTCGCTCTGCCATCGTTCTGGCCCTGCTCTCCTGGGGCCGGCGAGGTAGGGTCCCGCAGTGAACCCACTGTGGGGGCCCCCGGCTGTGGCAGAGGGCAGGGGCCACCCCTGGGGACCACGCTGCTCTGGTGGCGTGGTCAGTGCCGCAGTGACCCTGGGGCGGGGAGGAATGGGGCAGACGTGCGGTGGCTCTCCTGCATTCAGATTTCAGCTGAACTTTATTGGAGCATCGTCATCGGCAGCAGCAGAGCTGCCCCCCGGTCCCCTCCCCGTGGTGGCAGGGGAACAGGGTGCCACCAGGGATGGAGAGCACCTGGCGGTGGCGGTCATCCTTCAAGCAGGTGTCCCCGGGAAGGATCCAGCCCTGGCACCCAGCACCCCTCCTGTCCCCACGGGTCCCCAACAGCAGCCCCGCAGCGGGGCGATGCAGGCAGCTGCCCTTGTCTTAAGCACCCGTCCGCCCTCCCCTGTGCGCGGCTGCTCTCCGGCGCTGCCGCCTCGTCGCAGGTGGGAGCCCTGGTGCGGGCTGCCGGCTCTCTGCTCCCTACCTGCTTTACCTGTTCCTAATTGCGGGAGAGGCCGGCAGGAATTGCAGGCTGTGCTTTGCCAGCAGCTGCCGGGGGGAAGGATCCCAGTGGCTTCTCCCCACCAGCCTTGGGCCACATCCAAAATGCGCTTGGAGCATGTTGAGACCGTGGCAGGGGCTGGCAGGACAGCAGGGCTGGTCGAGGACCCCCCCAGTCCCCGCTGCTAGGACACGCTGCAGTGCTTGCTGCTGCCCCGCGGCTTCGCCGTCTTGCCCCCGGCCCTCCCCACGGGCTCCCTGCCCAGGGAACTCATCCCTGGCTTGGGGATGGGCTTCCCGAAGAAGAAACCCTCTTCGTCCGAGTCCGAAGATGAAGAGCAGGTGGGACACCAGGAGTCATCCTCCTCCGTGATGTCCTGCAGGTCAATGTCCTCCAGCTGTGCGCTGTGTCGGGCCGGGGCTGTGCCCGCTCCGAAGTGTGGGTTTCCATTGCCTGCGGGTGTTCGGGGGTCAGGGCCCCCCAAAACCGGGTGGCTGGGGGCTCCAGGCCCATTGGGGCCCTCTGCACTGGGCTGGCTGCCGGAGGGGTGTCCGGCCGGTGGTCCCAGCATCCCTGCGTGCGCAGCATCCCTGCTCCGCTCCTTAGCGGCTGCTCCGCGGTCCTCCAGGCTCCTGAATGCTGGATGATCCAGAAATGCCTCTGGAAGAAGGAAAGCAAGGATGGGTGAGGAAGGGGAAAGCTGAGCCTGCCTTGCCACAGCCCCTCCTGCAGCCAGGGCTGCCTTGGTGCTGGTGCCAACGGAGGGTGGTACCAAACCCCAGCTGCCAGCGCCCGCCCTCCTGCGGGAGGGAGGCTGGGGGCTCGTCGCCGCTGCTCCAGCCCTGGGTCGGGCTTCACCCGTGCGACATACCCCATAAACTAGCCAGGGGCTGAGCAGTGCCTGGTTTTGCTCCCACTCCCCTCCTGCCATGTAGCAAGTGGAGCAGCAGGATCCCTACCTGCCCCTTCCACCCGCTGCCTGCAGTCCCCGGAGGTGCTGCCCGTCCCCGGCGCGGTCCTGCCAGTGGGGCCGGCTCGGGAGAGGGGCGTCGAGTCGGGGGACGGGGCCGAGGCGAAAGCTGAGTCGGAGGAGTCGGAGGCGGTGGAGGATGCGTCCCGTCCCAGGCTGCAGGTCTCGGAGCAGAAGAGCCGGCCGCGGCGGGAGGTGAGGGGCTGCCCGCGCAGCGGCTTTCGGCAGAGGCTGCAGCAGAAGCAGGCGGCTCGGGCATGCCAGTGCAGCCCTTGGTGGGTGGCCTCCTCGCTGTCGGCACCTGAGGGGCAACCGCGGATGAGGGGGAGGCTCTTCCCACCGCCGCGTGCCAAAACCCATCCTCCGCAGCGAGCCGCGGGGCTCTGGCTCCGCAGCCCTCCCGGCCCACGTCCCACCTGCCCGGGCAGGGAAGCCCCGCTGTGCCCTGCCCCGGGGAAGGGGAGATGGGGGCTATACCGATGGGGTCCCCGCAGGCCTGGCACGGCTCAGCGAAGAGGCTCTCGAAGCAGCCGCAGCAGCAGGGCCGGCCGCTCTTCATCACATAGCGCTGCCCGCGCAGGGGCACGTCGCACTCCAGGCAGCAGAAGTGCTCCAGGTGCCAGCGCCGGCCCTCCGCCTCGATGCACTCCTCCATGAAGATCAGCTGGAGGGGGGAAAATGACCCATCCTCTAAGCACCCAGCTAGAAAACCCGTAGCCCAGAGGATGCTTTGCTGTGCCGAGGAGAAAGGAGGAGCCTCCGTGCCTTGGCACGGGCATGGGGCTCTCTGCAAGGCTCAGGAAGGAACCTTTCCTCCTGCCCATCAGCGGCTCTTGCTGCATTTGCAGCCCCCAGTCAAGCACAGGAGCTTTTAACAGCAAAAGGGAGGTAAAAGGCTCTCCCCTGCTGGCACCCACCTGGTCGCAGGAGGCACAGCGGGGTCGGAAGAGCTCGGCGTGGTGCCGGCCGCAGTAGATCCTCCCATCCTGCTGGAAGTAGATGAGGTCCACCAGGGGCTGGTGGCAGAAGTGGCAGGAGAAGCAGGACGGGTGCCAGAACTGGTCCCCCAGCCGAGATGCCGAAATCCCTGGGTCCCCTTTGTTCAGCCTCCTGCCACACTGCAAGGCAGAGGGACGCGGGGTTTGGGGTCAGGCTGGCTTTTGGGGACAGGTCCCCTCTGGGGAACGGGTGCTGCCTGGTGCCAGGGGAGGGGACACCTCACCTTCTTGCAGGGACAGCCATGGCAGGGACCTGGCACGGGACACGCCAGCCCCTGCCCCAGGGCCTCCCGTCTCCGTCGGGCGCTGAACGCTCGCAGCTGCCTCCTCTCCTCCTCCGCAAGGTCGGGGCAGTACCGCTCCTGCATGGGGAGGCGGAGGTGAGGGGATGCACGGCGGGTGAAGCCCAGGGTGGGCAGCACCCAACAGATACGTGTCTTACATCGCAGTCCTGAGGAGGCAGCTGCTGCAGGAGGGCTCTGGTGCGGAGCCGGATCCTGTCGGCGGGAGAGGCAGGCTGTGGCGAGCGGGAGCCAAAGCATGCCGGGACCTTGGGATGGCGCGCGGGAGAGAGAAACACAAGCAGATTTTTAGGGGGATTAAGCTGCGCTGCTCGAGGTTGCTAAAATATGCGTTTCATCCCAGGGCTGGGCGTGCTGGGCTGCGGGTGCCATCCATGGGTGGTACCCGCAGGGCTGGGGGGAGCAGGGAGCAAAGGGAGCCCCGCGAGAGGCAGGGTGCTGCCCACCTCGGGGGGCGCGGGGTCCGCGGGGGGCTCCAGGTACTCTTCCAGGGCACAGCCGGAGTCGCTGTCGGACGAGGCTGGCGGCAGGCCGGTGGCAGTGCCGCAGGGGGGTGGCTCCTCTCGCTGGGGCCATGTGGGGCTCGGCAGGGACATGAGCTGGGGAGAGAGGATCAGAGCTGCTGAGACCCTCGGCGAGGCAGGGAGCAGGGGCCCATCCCCAGGACACGTATCGTCCCACCGGCCCAGCGTGGACCTTCTCCACGCCATGGCAGGACGAGCAGCCCCTCGTCCCGGGGAGGGACCCCTGGGCAGGTCCAGCCAGGACGATGCTCAGCACCACCACGCCCCTGACTTGGCTGAACCCCCGCAGAAAGCCGAGGGCTTTGGGGGGGCTGCCCCTTTCTCTGCAGGGTTATAAGCAAACCCACGCTGAGGGTACGGGTGCTCGGCAGGGCTGGGGCTTTGTCTGCCAAGCAGGAGGCGCTGACGGGATGGGGACGGGTTGAAGCTGGGCAGGGAAGACCCCGGGTGTCCGTGCTCAAGCTGAAACAGGTTTTGGGAAATGGCACCAGCCGTTCACTCACCCACAGCGGGAGATTTTCCCTGGCTGCCGCCAGTCCTCTGTTGGCACGGCTAATCCCTGGTCTAGTGGCCAGTCCCTGAGCAGGGCAGTGGGAGGAGACTTAGGTGTAGCCCAATTCAGTGGAAAATAATTTATTCCCCTTGGGCTGCTATTGTTCTGCCCTGAGCGGCTGTTCCTGCCTGGGCGGCCGGCTCGCCCAGCCACCACCACCTCGCCTGGCTAATGGTTACGCAGTGGAAACCCGTCCGGTCCGTCCCCTCCTCCCCACATGGCGCTTTTCACTGCTCGCTTCCTTCCTGGCCTGGCTTTCCAAAACAAAGGCGAGATGGCGATGCGGGGGCTCCTGGGGCTGCCTGGATGCCGGCCCAGAGCCCGACGCCCTCTGCCCGCGCTTCCCGCCCCGGCGTGGGGAGCCAGGGTGGGATGCGGGTGGGATGGAGCTGAGCCACTGCTCCGGGGGCCAGTCCTGGTGCCACAACCAAACGACCCCAGGACAGCCCTGGATTCACCCCGGGCAGTGCCCACCATGGACTGATCAGCTGCTCCAGAAAGTGTTTTATACAGCAAGCGGCTTGGCACGGGCCCAGGCTGAGGGTTGAGGGGTGGTAACCCCCCGGCCACACACCTTGGCCCTCCTGCATCACTGCCACCATGAGGACCAGTTCACTGCTCCGCACTGGGATGGGATTTCTGCACGTCTGGTTTATCCCCCCTGCCCGCGCTGCCGTCCTGGCCAGCACCAGCAGCTGCATCCCCACTGAACAGCTTCCACACCCCCGGCTCAGCCCCTGCTCCCAGCGTGCTCCCTCCACCGCACCAGCCCCTTCCTATACAGCATCTCGGGGTGCCGGGATGTTGCACCCAAATGTGGCCAGCTCTGGAGCTGGGAGCCGGCGGGATCAGCCCAGGCAGCTCAGGTTTCCCTGCCATGCACCTGGGTCAATGATTAACGCTGCAGATTTGGCTAATCAGCGGGAGAAAACAAAAGGGCTGCTTGCTCCTTCCTGAGGCTTGGGGTCTGCCAGCCCTGGGGTTAGTGCAGAAAGGCTGCAGGGCTGGTTGCGTGGTGCTTTTAAAGCTGTGCTCAGCTCTAGGACCTGCACAGGGAGGAAATCATCTGTCCCAGTCATCTGCAGCCCAAAGAGAGCCCTGGCCTTGCTGACTTGGCGAAGGACCACCGTACCACCACTGGTGGTGGGCCAGTGACCAGCCTTGGCTCTAGCGCTGTGCAGGAGGATCGCACGTGTCCCTGGGGGTGCTGAGTGGGGACCTCCGTGGGCTCGGTGACCGGCCCCAGCTCTGCTGCTGCCGCGTTTGGGTAACACGTGTCTCTGCTTTTCCCTCCCCGTGGGAGGTGGATGGCAGTCCCGGGCTGTGCTTGGCTTATTAAGCCTCCAAGCTGCATTTGTCTAATCTGTTGGGGCTTTGCTGTAATTAGACCCCACCGATGTGCCGCGGACTCAGCAGAGCTGGTGGTCCCTGCGTGGCCCCAGCCCCGTGGCAGGGTGCACAGGGCACCTCGTCCCAGGGAGCCCAGCGGGGTGATGCTGGGAGAAAGCGGAGAGGGCAGGGCTCCTGGCTGCTGTGAATCCATGGGGCTGAGCTGGAGAGCCCAGCCCAGCCTGGTTTGATGTGATTACGCCGGCTGGCAGCCGTCTGGGCTGTAGACAAGTCCCTGTAATTAGCCCCAGACGGTGACAGTGGTATGCGCCTCCCATGCTAAGGAGCCAGGCAGCCCCAACAGGTCCGTCTCCTCTGCTCCCCATCCCTGTCCCCTCTTCCTTCCTGCCCTCCCTCCCGCCTCCAGGCAGTCCTGCTATTGCTCTTCCCCGCTCGCCTGCAAAAGGGATACAGGGATGCTCCCTGCCTGCCCCTGCCTGCAAAAACAGGGACAGGGGAGCCCGGAGCAGGCATCGGGGGAGATGGCAGGCGGGCGCTTTGGGGAGCCGCTCTCCCTGCCAGCGCCGAGCCGAGCACTGGAGGTGCGTCCCCCCAGAAGGGACGTGCGAGGGACCAGTCGGGCAGGGTGCCACTGGCTGTCATTTGCCTTTGCTTTAAAAGCCTCTTGTCCTGCCCGCGGGAGCTCCTCCAGACTGCGATTGCTCAGCTCCCTTGTGCTCCCCGAAGGATGGGCAATCTCCCTGCCGTGGTTCTCTGCCCGCTCACAGCCTTTTGGCGTTTGCCAGGCTGCAAACGGCCATCCAGGCTCCGGTCCCGGTGCTGGCACTGCCCGGCTCAGCGGCCCCGCAGGATTCCTCTTCCTGCTCCGAGCACGTTTCCCACAGTAGCTACAGCCCTTTGCAAAGCAGTCGCAGCTCCCAGGGTGCAAGGGGCTAAAATTCATGGGAATATTAACCTTCTTTGGCTCCCCAGGAGCAGCCCCTGTCTCCAGCCGGCTGCGGGAGGGCGTGCGGGCTCCCATCCCTCTCCTGCCAAGGTCACACATTAACTTGCAGTGCAGCCACCCCGGCCCATTCGCATTCAGCGCAGGCTCCCTGTTCTGGTTCCCGGCACGGACAGAGGCTGATCCGCATCTCTGCCACAGCCTTTGGTTTTCTAAAGTCACTTTTCCCTCTTGGGAGACCCACTTTCAGACCCCTCTAGCCTATTTTTCAGAAGCACCAAACACTCCACAGCCCCGAGGAAACCCAACAGCTCACCATCACCAAAAAGACCAGATCCCCTTTCAAGCACCCAAAAGCACTGGCAGCTTTCAGAGGCAGAGCTCTCCATTCACCACCTCACCCCCAGGATAACCTGTTTTCGCTTGAGCTCCTGTCAACACAGCTGCAATGAAGGTACGTGGAAATAAAGATGCAGAACAATAAAGATGCAGCTCTTCTGGGGCGAGATAAGCTGAGGTCTGGCAAGGCGAGCCGGAGCAGCTAGTCCTGCCATGCTGCCCGAGCTGGAGCCTGCCTCGTGAAGGAGCCCGCGGTGGCTTTTGGACCTGTGATGACACGAGGTGGAGCAACGCTTGGGTGCCGCTGGCTGGGTACAGCCATCCCATGGGCCCGCAGCGGGGAGGGACAGGGTCAGCGCGGCCCCCCAGATGATGAGGGGGTCTCAGCATCCTGCTCTGCCATATGGCACCATGTCCTCCATGTCACCGGAGGGGACCGCGGCCAACGCTGTGGCCTGTAGCTCGCGGGGGGACGTGCCAGTGCTGCAAAGGGCTTTTCTTGGTGGGTTTTCCCTAAGCGCAGGCACGGCTGGCTGCCCCGGCTCGGCGGGGAGCGGTAACCCATCAACCTGCTGTAACTCGGCCATTCGTACGTCCGTGGGTACGAACCGAGACCCGCCACCCCACCTCGCCCCCGCGGCCACCGGATTTCATCCCTGCACGTCGGTGTGTGACGGGGCCCGGTCGCCTCCAGTGGAAAGCTCCATCGCCAACCCCAAAACACCCCATTCCCGCCTAAAGCCTGGGCGGAGGAGGGATGGCGGAGCCAACACCCCTTCCTGGAGACCCCGGCCGGCCGCGGGAGCCGGGCAGCCCCGCCAGCCCATGCCCGTGCTCCTGCCCGCTCTGGAGGTGGCCACGCAGCCCGGGGTGGCAGAGCCTGGCACGATGGAGCAGGCGCCGTCTCCTGCTCTCAGGGGATATTTTCCCAAAAAAAAAAAGACCGCGGGGGCAGCGATACCATTCTGCTCCCCCGTTTATTTCTCCCAGAGAAGAACAGCCAAAAAAACCCTCCCTCTCCCCTCGTTCACCTCCCCTTCCCCTTGCCACAATTCCCGGGCGGGGGCTCTCCGGTGCCCCCCCGCCTCCCAAGCGCCTTCTCCCCCAGCTCCGGCTCCGCACGTAGCTCGGAGAACCGGCCCCGGGAAACCTTTCCAGCCTCACCTACCTGCCCCTTCCCCGCGCCCCGGCACCCGGGGGCCGCCGCTCCGGGCTCCGCCGGCCGCTCCAGCCCCGCTCCGGCCGCCGTCCCGCCCCGCTCCGGAGGAGGTGAGGGAATGGAGGTTGAGCAGGGAAAACTTTGCAAAGCGAAAGGAAAACATCCAAGCTCAGGCAGGGAAACAATTTTTTTTTTTTCTCTCTCTCTCTTTTTTTTTTTAATCTGCCTGCCCAGGAAACTGGATCTGTGTCAGCCGGGGTCCTAATTACAGGCTTTTTAGCCTAAACCTACAGAGACAGCCAATGGCAGGGAATCACAGCGGCAGGCAGGGAGGGGAAGAGCAAAGGATGGCGGAGGGGGGGGTGTCTATTAACCCTACAGGGGAAAGAGCTGAGATGACATCTGTTTTTCTCGCTGCCTCTCATTTTCCGAGCGTCCGCGCCCTTCCCTCCATCTGCGGCTCAGTTCACCCCAGGTTGCCGTTTTGATGGTTTTTATGATCCGCGTGGTGATTTATTTTCCTACCTAGATCAGAAAGAGTTGAAGCTTCATGAAAGAGGGGAAGTGTCATTACACCCCAATTTAGAGGTGGAGAAACTCTGGCTGGGCTCTCACAAAGGAGTTAGCCAGAGGCAAGTCAGGATGTCCCAGTTTTCCCAAGTCTGGAACACCTGACGAGTCTCCTAAAAGCCATTTAGAGGCTTCGGCTGCAGCAATTGCACTCGGGCAAGAGTCAGGGTAAAATTTATCAGAAGCTCTGACGCAAGGCAGAGCGTCTTTGTTGTATTTCTCTGTATTTCTCACATGCCGTAAGATTTTCCTGCCTGCCGATGCGGCTCTGGGGATGGGCACAGAGACGGCATCCCCCAAACCCTGCGTCTGCAGGGACTGGACCAGCCCCGCGTGGTCCGAGCACCTCGCTGCATCTTGGTTTGGGGCTCCATTGGGAGCCCCGAGGGGTGCAGGCGGCTCGTGCAATATGTAGGTCCCCAGGACCAGGGTCAGGACCGCAGTCTAAATCTGTAAAGTGATGGGAATTTGTCAGAGGAGGGGGCCAGGCTCCACGGCAAGCCGGTGGCACTGCTGGGAGAGGCCGTGCAGGGCGGTGTTGGTGCACAGGTTATCGCACTGCTCACTGGTGGTTTATATCTCTGCAAAGTCACCCGGGCAGGGAAAGAAGCAGGAGGAAAAGAAGGGGCAGACGAGTCTCCGCTTCCCCGCAGAGGGGTCCCAGCCGGGCTGTGGAACCAGCACTGCAGTTCCCCAGGGACCCTTTAAGGTCTCAGATCTGCGCCAGGGAGGTTAATCCGCTGTTTGGCTTTGGTGGGCGGTTGGTTTGCTGCTATGGACTTTGTACCGGCGGGTGCTGGTGGGCCCCCTCCTCCCTGCTGCCAGCTCCCAGCCCAGCTGCGAAGCGGCTGCTGCCTGTGCTCCCCACGCTCCGCCGTCCCTCTGCACGCCGGAAAGATTAATGGGCAAAGTCCTCGTTAGGAGACCAGCCGGGCACAGGGACTCAGGCCCGACAAATGGGTCACTCACGGCTTTCCGAGGTGGGACCGGCCACCGCTCCACCGAAGCCACCGCCCTGGAAACGCCACGAGGTCCCCACGGGCACGGGCGAGCCTGCACGTGTGACGGGCAGGACGCTGGCCCGCCGGCTTCCCTGCTGCCAAAACACCGTGGAGCCACCGGCGTGCGGCCGGCAGCGTCCCCGTGGAAAGGCCAGGGCTGCAGCCGCGCAACTTGGCGCTGGAGCAGACCGGGAGCGCTCACGTGTTGCGGCCGAGGAGCCGGCAGCCCCCACCGCCCCTCCGAAGCCACGGGCGATGTCCAACAGCTCCGCGCCATAACGGCGCGGGCGGGATCGTAATCGCAGAGCGATTGCAATTGTAAAAATTGCGAGTGTACAAATGACAATTGTAAAATCTGCAGCCCAGCCGAACTCTCCTGGTGCCCTCGCTCTTGTCCTGCGCGCAGGGCAGCCCCTCGCGCGTGCCCGGAGCCCTCCCGGAGACCCTCACATCCCCAGCCAGGAAGCCGTGCCTCGTCCGAGGCCAAACGCCAGCTGCGGCCGTTATTATTTAGCACATGACACCAGGAGTGCTGGGGCTGAGTCAGGACCCCGCGCAGCCCGACCGCGAGCAATCGGGCACCCGTCGAGGTGGTCCGGGGGTGCAGCCGCCTGCGGGACCCCAGCACCGAGCTGCCATCGACTGTGCTGGTTTAGTGCTCTGATACTGGTATAACTGGGGCGGGCGGTGCGCAGGGATGCTGTGAATGGAGGCAGCTGGGTGCAGAGCACGCCCCCAGCACCCCATCCTGCCCCAGACCCCCACAATCCCCTTTCACTGACCCCCCCCAAGCATCCCCCCACCCCAGACGCCCCCAATCCCCCTCCACTGACCCCCCAGCACCCTCTCCTGCCCTAGACCCCTCAATCCCCCTCCGCTGATGCCCCAGACCCCCCAATCCCCCTTCACTGACCTCCCAGCACCCCATCCTGCCCCAGACCCCCCAATCCCCTTTCACTGACCCCCCCCGAGCATCCCCCCCACCCCAGATGCCCCAATCCGCCTCCACTGACCCCCCAGCACCCCCTCCTGCCCCAAACCCCCAATCCCCCTCCACTGACCCCCCCTAAAACCTCCTGCCCCTCAGCCCCCTCCTGCCCCAGACCCCCCCAATCCCCCTCCACGGACCCCCCCATAAAGCCTCCTGCCCCTCTGCCCCCCTCAGCCCCCTCCCGCCCCGGGACCCCCCCAGCCCCCCCGCCCTGGCCCCGCCCCCTCCCCGACCACGCCCCTCCCCGGCCCCGCCCCCGCGGAGCCAGCGCGGAGCCAGCGCGCCCCCTGGCGGCCGCGCGCCTGCCCGTCCGGGTCCTCCCAGCCCGAGACGCTCTAGGCGGCGGCCGGCGACTCGCTGCTCCCGGCGGCCCGGCCCGGGCTGGGGGACGCGGCGCTGGCGGGGCCCGACCCGCACCCGGTCCCCGAGCCCCAGCCCGGACCCGGCGGGCCGGGCAGGGGACGGGCCGGGACGGGGGCCGGCCGGCAGCGGGGGCCCGGGCCTCAGCTCCCGGACGGCGGAGCCGGGCAGCGCCTCAGGTACCGACCCGCGCCCGGGCCTTCCCCCGGCACCGCGCCTCGGCCCGGGGCATCTGCCCCCGCGGCCCGCGTTGCCCCCTGCCTCCCTTCCGCCCCCTCGCCTCCCTCTCCCCCCTCCCCGTCGTGCCCCCCGCTGTCCCCTCGCACCCCCTCCGCACTCCCCAGCCGCCCCCGGTACCCCCCGGGCCTCGCCCCCTCCTCATGGCCCCCGGCCCCTCGGGCTGTGCAGGCCCCTGCCTCCTCCCGCAGGCCCCTTCCTCTCGCCAGCGGCCCCTCTTGCCCTGGAGGTGCCCCCCTGCAGCCCCTCTCCTCCCTCCCACGCTGGCGGGGGCAGTGGGTCCACGGCTGCCTGTCACGGGTGGGGCGGTGTGGGGCCATGCGTGCCCCTGCACAGGGCCCTCGCGGGGGGTCCCGGTGCTGCCGGGGTGCCCTGCTCCTTTGGGATTAGGTGGACCCTCCTCTGCAGTGCCGGGTTTAGGAGAGTGGCTTGGAGGAGTGTGGAGGCGTGAAGGGGCTGCTGCAGGCTGGGGGGCACGGACGGAGCCTCTGTAGGGGCAGAGGGGCTGGGAGGGGAGCGAACGACCCGGCGAGAGGTGAGCTGTGGTCTGGAGACTGGGCCGAGGGGGGCTGCGAAGGCTTTGAGGAGGATTTAGGTTTGGGTCCTGGGAGATGGGGAGCCTGGAGGGGAGGATGGGGCCGCTGGCCTGAGGAGGCACGTGCTCTTGCTCGCGGGGAAGCGTATCGTACTGTTGGCGTGGCTCAGCTCGTTTAGGCTATGAACGGGCGGACAGCCCTCGGGAAGGTGCGTGTCAAAAGCGCCGGGCAAGAGACGGGAGCCTTGAGAGTCTCAGTGTCTGCATGAAAGGGATGCCACTAAAATATTCAACAGCGAGGAGGAGTGGGAAGCCCCGAGGGAGTGTTCAGGGATCTCACAATGGTTTTTTTCCTCGTTTGTTCAGTTCTGACCATAATAACTGTTCAGGATAGCAACAGCACTTCAGCCTAACCCCCTCGCAGGTTAGACCAACGCGGGTGGAGGGAGCACCAGAGGGAGAGAGGAATAAAGAAGAAAGAGGGAGCAAAGGTAACACGTTTTCTACAAGGTGATTGTTTTTTACTGAGAGAAATGATGAGATGGGAGTGGGAGAGCAGAGACAGTAGAGGACAAGGCCCCTAGTGACCAGCTTAGATGAAACAGAGAGGGATCTGTTGCTAAATTATTGATCAAAGCCTGTAAGGTCAGTGGGGAGTAAATCCATACTGAGTCTAGAAAAACAAATAGGATGGCTTGAGCAGGCTGCGGTGTTGAACAGGGAGCGTGTGGTGTTATTACTGTTAGGGGCGACGGGCACGTGTAAGAGGGCAGGCAGCAGCCAGCTTGGTTTGAGCTCCTCCAGCTTGCTCAGAAGGAGGCATTCCTCTTCTGGGGACTTCGCAGGGTTAGGACGTGGTAGGGGATTCTTCAGGGCCAAAGCTAAGGCATGAGGTTGCAGTGGAAGGTAATTTAGGTTCTGTTTGGATGTAAAAAATGAAATGGGACCCCTTGGTCAGCTCACTGCCGGCTCTTCTCCGTCCCTCCGCACCGCTCTGCGCTGCGGGGGAGCCTGAGGGCAGCTCTGCAACGTGGTTTTGCACGGAGATGCAACTCCGTGATTCATTGTTTAATTTGGAGCGACTGGTGAGGCAGATTCTGGCATGGCAGAGTGCGAGGTTTCCAATAGCCTTTTCATTTTATTTACTGCTCGAGTGCCAGGCTGGTTACCCATATGGCTTTGTTCTCTCACGCCTCAGATGGAGAGATTGTTAGTTGTTCTTGCCAAAGAAAACATGGCATCCTCTCGTGTTATCTGCTGCTGAATCCCCTGCCCTGGAGTGGATGCGGAGTTCTTTAAGTTCGCATCAAAGACAGCAGTATTTCTCACTGCTAGTGCCTGCAACTCCTGCCTGCTTGATCCTAGCGCTTGCTGACTGTCGTCAGGTAGCCCAGTCTTTATGTTTTCTGGCATTTGTTATTTTCGTAGTCCAAAGTAGAACAGCTGTTGTGCTCACTTGCTTTAAAGGCTGCTGGTTCTCTGACCCCTGAGGACCCTCCATCGAGTGAAGGTATCTTCACGTTCCTAAGCAGCCGATGCGTGTAATTCCTCGTATCCTCACCGCTCTCGGCCACTCAGTGTTATGTGTTTTATTTGCACTACAGTAGCTCTGATAAACCCCACTCCTGCGTAGGATCCCAAAGCCAAGAAGTAAAATACCTCTTATTTTTAGGTTTTTTAGCTGTAGACTGTATATTTTTTCAGAAATTGCAGGAGTGGTCTGTGCAGAATTACTTTCTATATTCATATAAATGCAGGTAGGTAATTAAAAAAAGAAAGTGCACCTGCCTTCCTTGTGATATTTGAAGGGAACTTCAGTCACACCCCCCCCACAGCCCCCTGCTTTTTAAACTTCTCCGTTTTTTTACTTTGTTTAATTGTGTTCTCCTTGTCAGGTGGAAGATGGGACAGTTTCCCTTGTGTTTTAGGTGACTCTGACACCTGGTTACCATGAAGTCCCGAAGGAGATAGAGGGACAGTAGTGGGAATTTCTTCTCACTCCTCCAAACAAATCCAACAATTGCCTAATGGTAAGAAAGCTGTTATTTTTAAGTAGCCTTATAGTGTATGGTGTCCTGTAATCGAGGAACACATCGAAGAGTTTGCGATCCAAACCCACTGGGCCACGTGCAGGGGGATCGAGGAGGATACGGGCTGTACCTGCTGCGCGTTTGGAGAGGGTGGGAGGAGTTGGTTCGAAAACATGATTGTCCTCCGTTTCGTGCCCTCTCCCCAGGGATTACCTCTTATGCTGACGTCATGGGGAGCTGCTGCAGTTGTCTGTGCAGAGACAGCATCCCAGACAACCATCCCACCAAATTTAAGGTAAGTATTGCACCTTCATCCCCATCAGAGAGCCTGTGACAGCACCAACTGCTAGCAAAGCCCAGCATGGATTGGACTCCAGGCATGAAAGGAAAAAGAAAACCTCTGCTCTTGCTTGATGTGATTTGCAAATAGGTTACTGTTTTGGTTTGCTGGGGTTTTTTTTCCTTTCCTTAAGCAACTCTGCTGCAAATACGTTTGTATTTGCAGTAGAAATTACCTCTGCACTGAGATTCAGCCGAGCAAGGAAATGGGGAACTGGAGAGAAACCTTTTATTGCTCAGGGCTGCGTTCCAGTGTCTGTGTTGAGACACATCAGCTGAACTGCCAAGCACACAGTCTCCAGGGCTGCCGGCTTGGCGCCTTCTGCCAGCAATGAATTCATGCTCTCAGCTGAGAAAAGGCATCTCAGTAAATGAAAGGGGAATCCATGGGAATTACAGTATCTTCGTGGGTGGGTTTTTTTCAGTACCAATGCACTGAGTTTCCTGATGTGAGCTCTGTGGCCTCTGCAGGTAACAAACGTGGACGATGAAGGTAACGAGCTGGGATCTGGGATTATGGAGCTGACACAGACGGAGCTCATCTTGCACACTCACAAGCGAGATGCTGTCAGGTGGCCCTACCTCTGCTTGCGCCGCTACGGCTATGACTCCAACCTCTTCTCCTTCGAGAGCGGCCGTCGCTGCCAGACGGGGCAGGGTGAGTGTGGAGGTTCCTGGAGGAAGGGACGCTGAGGTTTCTGTTCCCCAGCAGCCAGAGTGAGACGATGCTTGTGTCTTCCCAAATTCCTACATCTTTTGCAGCCTTTGTTCCCCCAGAATACCGGAGTGTGCATGCACATACAGTTAATGCTCCTGATTAAAACACTAATGAGAACAACATTGTGGCTCAGGACCTGGGCATAAATCTAATGGTCTCATTTTGCTAGTGCATTGACGCTCATGAGGTAATTGGTGAAGCAGGCTTGAGCATTGGACGGGGCGTATTTAATGTCAGAGAGGATGTTAGTTACACTGTCAGCTCTGAGCTTCGGCACCGAATGATGCACAGCTCTGGTAGGAGAGGTTGCTGGACTTCTTTCCTTAGGAGCTAGAAAGTGCTTTTTGCAAGACTGAAGCTTTATTAAGCATTTTTTAACTCCGGGGATAAACCTTAAGGGCATCGCCTGCACCTTTTTGCAGGTCCCTCTTAGGGTTTGCTTATTCCCCAGAGCTGCCGAATGCACGTCAGTAGCAGTAGTTGTTGGAGCACGTTTCATTTTCTCTGCGTTCGCTCTGCCTTGGTTAGTGCTAGTTCTACTTAATGCTTTGCATTTTGTGTCTGGCAGCACTTTGCAACGTAGAGGGAAAGGAGTTTTACGTTTTACTGATTTTATGCATGGAGATGCTGTGCACAGAGAAGGGAAGTGAGTCACCCAGGAGTACATGCCAAGTCATCAGCAATGCTGGGAATAGACTCCAGTTTTACAATGGTGCCTGTTGGTTCCTTTACCAGTCTGTCTCTCTTGCTTTTAAAGAGCTGAACATTTTCTTGGCATCTGCATTCCTGGGAAAAAAAAGTTTTTTCCTCATTCTATTAATGTGTTTGTAAACTCCTCCGTATCCAAAAGGACTCCGCACGACTGTTCAGTGTCTGTGCAAAGCACTGTGCAAATCTGTAGTGCCGTATGCTCCTTTTTAATATTTATGTAAGTGGGGTTTTCCTCTCCTGGAGTCATGTGCTTATCAGTTGCCAGCGATGGGAACTGCTTGTCTTCGGTTTCTGTTTTGCCTTTTGCAGGATGCAGTGATTAGAATTCTGCCCTGTGTGTTTTGGTTTTTTATTTAGGCCCAGGTAGTGGGGATAAAGCAGAGCCATTTGCTCTTCATATATTACAAAATTTTTAGCAGACACATACTTACTCATCAGTCTTAAAGCAGACAGAAATGAGAGGGATGGCGTTGCGTTTTGATGAGTTTTCTCCCTTCCTTGTAGGATTTCTTTCTGCTTAGTTAATTTTATTTGGAGGACTCCTTCCTGATGCTGCTCCCCACCTTACATAAGGCAGATAGAGCTATTTTTTTTGGCCAGGATGTTTAAAACCGTACTCTTTGGGGTAGCAGCCGTTGTTGCCATGCCGTTCTCGTTGCTATGGCTTTTGTGCGTGTGCGTGCCAGTGTGGGATTGGTTAGCTCTGCACACGCCAGCTCTGGTTTGGGCTGCACATTTGGGGAGACACTGTTTAATTCCATACAGTTTTGAAATATGACGTTCTTGCCCCTCCCTCACGTGCACACTCCACAGGGCCCAGTTCAGCTTCCAGTAGTCACTGGATAGACTTTCCCCTGGTAACGAGAACCAGACTGGGTGCCAGGGGAATTAAAAGAGGAGATTAGAGATGAAACGAGACCGGTTACCCTGTTCCTTTCGCACCTCTGCTCGTGTGGGATTGATCGTCTTAAGATAACTGGGTTGCTCGCTATTTTTCTTGCAAATAATGCACCGTTTGGTCAGATGGCAGTCACGGCATCGCGTTTCTGTTGATGCAATAATTCACCGAGTTGTTGGGGGTTCTCCTGTGGCTGTGGGTTGCAGGGGTTGATTGTGTTAAACACAGCAAAAGAAATCAAAATTGCCTGTTCATTAGAGCCAGGAATTACATATGCTCTTGTTAAAGCAGGATTGCTTTCTCGCTTTTCTGACCCTCCTCTTCGTTACTGTGCAGGGATTTTTGCCTTCAAGTGTTCCAGAGCAGAGGAGATCTTTAATCTGCTTCAGGACCTGATGCAGTGTAACAGTATCAACGTAGTGGAAGAGCCTGTTGTCATCACCAGGAACAGTCACCCCACGGAGCGGGAGCTCTCCCGGACCCCCCAGGCACCCAACAGTAAGGCTCCTTCAGTGCCCAGAGAGAAGAGCGGGGAACGCAGAGACGTGGGCGCTGTCTGCGATTGCTCGCGTGAAGCTGCCCCTTGCAGCCCATGGATCTCTCCCATGCGCTGCCTCGCTGCTGACCCGTATCTTTGTGTCCACGTGTGCCCCGTGCAGCGTGGTTATTTTAAGGCCCCCCTTGTCTGCGATGTGGTATTTTGTTTCCAAGGAAACAGCAACAAAATCCCTTCAAATAGTCACCCGAGTTGTCACCCTTCCGTTGGTTTGCATCTGGACCGCTGCCAAGTGGCCTTTTTGAGTAGCATCTACAAGGATCAAGTGGTTCCTAGAGGAGGCCACATCTGGAAGAATTTGGATTTGCTCAATTCCTGTCTCCATTAGGAATGACTTAAATAGATTTAAACAAGAGGGCCTAGCCCTTGTATTTATGCTAGGTCCTTCATCGTAGGGATCTTGCCCAGACAGGCTGATTCTGACTTACAGGGTACAGTTAAGAGGCCAGCTTACTCTGAAAATGAAGTCAACTCTGTTTTATACCAAACCAATGCTCTAATGCTTATCTGTCTTGATTCTCTCCCAGGTCTGGGGTACACTGTCCCAGGATTTCCCAACGGATTTCCCAGCTTCCCTGGAGAAACCCTGTCATACTCCGCAGCCCGCCACCCCTCCGTGAGCAGCCTGAGGCATTCCTCTGTGGGTGAAGACTCTACTCATGCCCTTATTGGGCCTGATGAGCAGGTAAACCTGGGTGTCCTAAATTCTGCTGTTTGCAAGCAATGAACAAGCAGCTTGTTTTGCTAGCAGTCCTGTGCGATTCTGGGTTTCTGTTACTCCAGCAAAGCTCAGGGGATCCTCATACCTTGTCATCCTTTTTCTTTCCTCCTTTGCTTCGTTTTGCTCTTGGAGACTTCTGCTCTCTGACGCTTCACTAGAACAGGCACTCTGTCAAGCCGACTGAGTCGGTTTCCTTCGCCACTAGGATTTGCGTGGCGATCACTTAGCAGCAGCGCTTGGCTTGTGAGGCCAAGTCATACTGCCCTACCTGCCAGCTATTACTGCAGCCCCTAAACTGATGTGCAGATGCATACCCAAGTTCAGATTCTTTTTATTGTTATTTTTGATGTTCAGCTCTTTGTTCTCAGTTTTAGAATTTAAGGTTTTTCCCTACAAAACCCAGCTTGTCTCAGCCATTATCCTAGGTACGTGTGAGTGCTGCAATATTGCCAGTGTGAGCCACTCAAGGAAATATTTTGCAAGTGGCTTTGCTTTTTGTTCTGTGCCATATGCATCAAGCGTGAAATAGATGATGTGTATCTTCTGCAGTTGGACTCCTTTTTGTCTCTCCTCCAGCCCACAAATCCAGAAATAGCTTTTGTGTTTGGCTTCCCAAAGTATTTTCAACTCCTGAAATTCTTTCATTTCCCCCTGTTTCATTAGCCCTGAAGCATTTTCCATTCCTGTTGGTTTCTCAGCTGCTGCCAGCTGCTTTACTCTTGTCTCTTCTCTTCTCCTTTCACTGTCCCTCTGCTTCTCTCCTTGCAGTCCCACACCTACGTCAACACGGCCAATGGTGATCAGGAGCTGAGGGGCCGACATTGTATGCACTCCTTGCCTGAAGTCCACCCTCCTTTCCCCCATAGGAACCACAGCTGCTCCCTCGAAGACCGCAATCCCCAGGTCTTTCTGCAGCCAGGGGAGGTTAAGTTCGTGTTAGGTCCCACATCCAACTACAGACGCGTCTGTCGGCACCAGCGGGAGTGCAGGACGCCCTTCTGCCCCCCCAACAACAACAACGAGTGCGAGGAGAAGTGCCCTTCACCCCAGTGCGTCTACGAGAACGTCAACGGCTTGCTGCCCCCCAGCACCTCCTCTCTCTGTCGAGGCGGGCGCTTGAAACTCACCCGGGAGGACGCGGGCTTACCCGGCTGCTCCCATCGCAGAACGGCGTTGCTGCACTATGAGAACTTGCCGTCGCTGCCCCCGGTGTGGGAGTGCCAGCCGCTCCGGCGGGGCGAGGAGGACGCGGGTGCCGGGGACGTGCTGACGCCTTCCCCCAGCGGCTACTCTGAGGCCGGCGAAGAAGATCCCCTGCAGAACTACATGAACTCGGAGAACGCCGCGCTGCACGGGGGCAGCGGCCAGCGGCGCAGCGGCTTCCTGCCAAAGCCTCGTCGCGGCTGCGTGCCCAGCGTCTTCAGCTTCGACTTCCCCCGGCCCCGTCCAGAGCAGCCGCGGCAGCTCAACTACATCCAGGTGGAGCTGGAGACTGAGCCGCGCAAGGGACATCAGAACCCACCGGTCCCCTGTGTCCCACCTCCTGCCGCCCACGAAGCCCGCCGGACGGACTCCTACGCGGTCATTGACCTAAAAAAGACAGCGGCCATGTCCAGTTTGCAAAGGGCCCTGCCGAGAGATGATGGGACTTCGCGGAAAACGCGACATAACAGCACTGACCTGCCTCTGTAAGGGGGAACGCCAAGCGCAAGCACTGTGTCGTGGCTTCGGTACCCGCCCTTCGGTGTGTTGCCCGGTGTGACTTCCATTCGCCATTGCCTTCTGCTTCCCTGTGTACCCCATTACCTGGTGTTATGGGATGGCTCCTGCAGCTGATGTTAAGGCTAGTCTGTCTGTCCGTCTTCCCCTCTCCGTCTCTCCCGTGTAGTTCGTTTTTAAAGCCTTGTGGGATATTTGACGACGCTGTTTGAAGGTTAAATTTCTGGCGAGAGGGGCAGAAGGTGCCAGCAATAGTACCGGCACTGTGGGTGCGGCCTCGGATTGGGTTAGCTCTCCTGATTGCCTGGCAGCTCCGTGAGCGGTGCCAACAGCCTGGCGGCAGAGGCAGGGCAGTAGCGTGGTGGAGGCGTCTTTCCAAAAGCGAGCTGCTTTAGGAGCTCCACTGCAAACCAAGCCCGTTTCCCGTGGATTTCATGCCTTGCGACTCCAGGCGAGCTCTGCAGCCGGGCCACTCCAAAGTCGGGTTTTGCCGTGGGGTTTCACTGATCCCTGATGACCTGGGAACTCACGCTGCGGTCTTTTCCCCCTCAGCTCGCTCCTTTCTCCTATTTTCTCGAAGCTCGTAGAAGCTTTTAATACTTCTGTCCCTTTCTCAGATTTGATTTAAATTGGGCAACTCCAGAAATTCATAGAGGAGGACAGCCAGCTATGGGCACAGACACTGTGATCACATAAACCTGATTTCCTGAAGAGACCCTGCTTTAAAAGAGGAGGGGAAGACCGCAACTGTGAGAGAGATGTGAGGTTTGGTATAGAAAACTTCAATTGTACTGTACACTGTTCTGATTTTTAGGGTTCCTTTTGGTGGCTGTTCAGAAGTGGTGTTGATTTATTTATTTGTTTACGTATTTATTTATTAAATGTTCTTTTGCATCCCAGTGGTAATTGCCAAAAGCGGTGCCAATATGATACCTGTACTCGCTGTGGCTCACTGCTTCTGGCTGGGGGACGGATCTCGGAAGAGGCTGGTGGCTTTGCTGAGCCGCAGTTGGGGAAAAGAGCAGCTGTGAATCAGAAGTTTTTTAACTGGGACTGACCCGGGGTGGGTGGGAATGGTGCAGGAGACGTGGGAGTGCGAGCAGAGCTGCCAGGCAGCCGAGCCTGGAGTGGTATCAGAGTCGTTGCCTACACCCACGTGCCTGGCTGGCTCCATGAGAAATATGTGGTCGGTGTTTTGAGTGAATGTGCAGTTTGTTTCCTACGACTACGGACTTGGAAGGGCTAAATTTCGGCTTTCGGGTAAATTTGTGGCCTTTGATGTGGATTTTTCTCTTGACACCAGGGCTGAGCCTAAGCTGAGCTGTCAGGCCTGCGTGTGAGGCCCTGGGTAGGGTCTCTGCTCCTCTCCGGTGCAGGCTGTTCCCTCTCCGCATGGTGACACGCTGCAGCTTGATCCCTCCCTGGCTCCCCCTGCCATTACAAGCTGTTTCAGGAGCGCTGGGTTACTCTGGAGTCCCACCTTCCTGCTGTCTGCGTTCTTCATCTCCCCCCATGGGATGGGAGTTGAGAGATCCAGCGCTCCGCGACGTGTCCCGCTGCCAGCAGAAACGTTACCGAGCCTTGCTGTGTTCTTGTCCCTAACGTGTTCCAACGTCGAAGTCGGTGAGCCCCCGTGTGAAAGAGGAGAGAACCCCATCGTCCAGCCGCAACCTGCTTCGGAGGTCCGGAAACTTCATTTCCAGGTTTTTGAAGTCCAGCCTTTTTGGTTTTGGTGCTGTAATGTCATGTTGAAATGTGACCCTTTCGGGAGCAAGGACATCTGCCCTGCAGTTCAGAAAAAGTGATAAAAGTGTGAGTAGTGTCTTGCTTGTGTCGGCAGAACGTGGATTTCTTGGCTTGCTGTTGCACTCTAAATTCAAAGTGCACCACATGCTTAAAATCACTGTTTTTTCCTTTTTTTTTGGAAGTCCTTGTGCTTGTCTTCCATTCTTTTCTCCACCCCAACCCTTGTGTGATCTATAACTGAAAGGAAACTCAAGTAATATATTTTTGTATGTATACCAAATGACTTTATTTGAAGGAAAAAAAAAAAAAAAGGCAAGTGATGTAGCCCCCTAAATCTAGCTTTTATTTAGGGAAGTGAGAGAAGAAATTGTTTTTATATATATATATATATATATACACACACACATATAAAAGTTAACTGCGTTAAGCTTTAAATAAAGTATTTAAATAAAGAGTTTCTAAGCTGTAAGTGTCACCCTCTGGGACAGCACTAGTAACTCCCACGTGGCAGCACGGGGCAGGGCTCTGGGAGCCGCCGTGCGAGCCTGCCGTTCCACCGCCTGAGCTGAGAAATGCGAAATGCTCATTCCCCTCTTCCCCTCGGAAAGGGAAGAAAGGGTGAAATGTTTTACAGTCACGGGGAGGAAGAGGCGAGGGCCCTTCGCACCCGCGTGGGAGGTCTGCGGGTTGGTTAAACGCACGGGGAGGTGCTGTTGGGTGGCAGCTTCTGTCTTGGGAGAAAGCAGCCGAGGCCTGGGCTGCTGCTCGGGGGCTGCCTGCCTCCGACGGCTGGGGGGAGGCTGGTGTGAGGCTCTGCAGAGACCGTGAGCTCCAGGCATCGGGGGAGGCACAGCGGTGCTGGGGGTTCCTCGGAAAGGCTGGGCTCCCCGCCAGCCCCGGCTGCAATCCCATTTAGGTGGCTCCAAATTAGCTTTGCTTTGCGAAAGCTGCCTTTGGCCTTTTGAACTGCTGACTTCCACGTCCTCCGGACGAGCTGGGTTGTCCGACTCGTGCCTCCCTTGCCTCTTTGGCGAATCTGCTGCTCCCCTCCCTCCCAAGGACGCTGAAAGCGGTAGTGACAAGGAGGCCGCTGTGCCATAGCTGTGTGCGCACGTAGCAGATACGTTATCGCCGTTCCCTGGCGGCATCCCTCGTCCCATTTATACTGGAGGATGCTGTGCCCATTCGAAGAAGGAGAAGAGGAATTCCCTTGACCTTAAAGATGAGAAAACGCAGAGCTGATGCTGGCTGCGTCTGCCGCTCTCGCTGCGCAGTGGTCTGGCGGGTGCCTTCCTGCACGTCCTCTGCTTTACGTCCCGTTGTGTCCTCGCCGGCGGCCGCGGGTCGGGGAGCAGCTCTGCTGGCTCAGCAGGCTCTGCCCGGCCGGTATTGCAAGCTCCCCAGAAAGCTTCGGGAATGAAAAGCCGGTTGCAGCTCATTGTTTGCAGTGGGTTTGTTTAATGTTTAAGCAATTAAATGGGAAACGCCGTGCAGGCAGCCAGGGAACCGGTTGTCATTTATGGCTTTCAGGGCGCACATCGGGTTCACATCCCAGTGATTTTTTCGCTTTTTTGCTTTTCTGGAAAACTCCACAAGAGCAGTGTCCGCATTAAGTAGCCAGGACCCTTTCAGAACTTCTTAATATTCAATTTTGCAGGTGGTGTGAAAGTGCGAGGGAAGACGGGAGTGGTGTCCGGCCACCGAGGCCGTAGCTCTTGGGGCACCGGGAGCAGCAAGGTCACTATTTTGGATTTCTCCCTGGGTTGCAGCCCGAGCGGCGCTCGCCAGTCTTGCAGCTTCCTCTAGTGGCCACGACTGAAATGGTTTTGGAGGAGAAACCAGTATCGGGCTGAAAGGCGAGGAGGACACCTGGGTTGGCACCTTCTCCTTCCTCCAGTTCTTTGGTTTGGGTGATGGGCAGGAGGGATCCCTCCGGATAACCCTGCAGTCCTTCCTCGTTACTGGTTTCTTTTGGTTGAAAGTTCTCTTTGTGCAATCTGTTGTATCTTTATGGCACCTCGTAAAGATGGATCTCGCAGATTTTGCTTTGAGCCTCACATGCAAGCTCGCTGGACTCTCCCAGTGGATGCATACTAATACACATGCGCATGCTTACTTGGATGGGAAGCTAAACCCAGTGACTCCTCCTAGGCCTTCAACGCGGGAACGTCCCCCACAGCGCTCACCTCCATGGAGCAGGATACCTCACCCTTTGCGGCTGCAGCCAGAAATCTGCTTTTGAGTTAAGAAGGATTCACCCAGGGCTCTGCGTCCGACTGATGCCGCGCACTTGGCCAGGAGGAACCGAATGAGCACGGGTACCTCCGAAAGCCGCTCTGGAGTTAGTCCCTGAAGCGGAGTCGAAGCTGTGAGATCCCTTACTCTCCCAGGCTTGCTTCCGCGAGGCAGAGGGCTCGCCTCGATGTTCTGTCTGTGAACTGGTAACTTGGAAAAAGGAGCTGCGTTCAGTCAGCTGTCGCGTTTGCTGAGACTTTCTTTGGTTCTGAAGAGAAGGCAGCAAACCGCAGCTGTAACGGCGAAGACCTGGCAGCGCGAGCGTAGCTGTTGGGTCACGTACCTCGCTGCGCAGCCGCTCTGCGTAGCCCCGCGGGGGACTGTGTTGCGTCTCCGCCGGTCTCCTTCCTCGGCTCGTGAGATTGAAGTCCGAGGGATGACTTGGTAGCAGCCAGGCGCTAGGCAGAGAGAATTGGACTGTCTTAACCTTTTTAAGTGGTTCTTGTCTGAGTTTTGAGTTAATCAATCAGACTTCGTCCCCTGATATTTCTTCCCTGGTGAATGCATAAATAGATCTTTTACCCTTCCCTTTCCCAAGGACCTCTTGGTAGGAATATAGCTTCTCCGGGCGCACAGTTGTCTTTTAGCGTGGGAGGGGGTTTTGATTTGTTTTTTCTTTTGACCCAGTTTGTGTGCCTGCTTTTCCCCCTAGGGAAGGAGGCTGGAGCATCTGTGAGCCGTACAGGGAGAGGATGGCAAAGCAGAGGCTGGATTGGGAGGATTACAGGATCAATATTTCTGCACAGAGACTCGAATGTGTTAGTTGTTACTGAAATATTGTTATTTTTATTACCTAAGCCATGCTGTTCACTGGGAGAAAAACCAAACCAGGGCTTGGTATGAGAGCTGCCTGTTCTCAGCCATTTTCTCCCAGAGTCTTTCCTCTGTCCCTCCACGTGATGCTGCTCAGCCCTCTCGGGTGCTATCTTGACTGTGAAGTATCATTAACGAGCGATCGTTAATGAACGCATTGCCTAAATTCAGCTTCTGGGAGGGCTGCCATCGGTCTTTCTGGGAAGTTTGTCTTTCCCCCAACCTTGGCTCGTCTGGAAATGCCGCGCACAGGTAGCAGAACAGGTTTAGATTCCTGTTACCGAACAGGACCAAAGGTGAATACGTTAGTGGAGATCCTGAGAGCTTTGAAGTTGGCAATTACAGGCCAGGGTATGGAAAAGGCTAATTGTAAGGAAGGGATCTAATTTGGTTTTCTTCCATAAGTGAATGTGATTTTACAGTTGAAAGGCCCAGATGCATCTGTGTTATCTCAAGCTCTTTTCCCATGCGATTCTCCTTGTTGTTACTCGTACCGGTGTCTTTGATACTGAACGTTTCTGACATGGCAGAAAACCAAGGGTGCTTCGGGGGCTCTGGCCGCCGGGGATGCAGTTGCTCTGACCGGAGGGGCTGATCTTGCTGTGTAATTGCTTCTTCAGGCCGTGTCTCTGGATGGATATCCATTCCGTCCCTCTTGAGACCTCTCCGGGTGGAACCTGGCAGGTGAAGCGCAGCAGCGGTGCTATGGGACCCCAGGAGTGCTCATGTCTTACGTTAACGTGCGCTGCGAATGTATACAGAATAAATGGAATATGATGATTATCCGCTGGTCCTGTTGTTTGTGTGTGGTGCAAAGAGACAACTGTCACATTTCAAAGTGAACTTTACTTCTTATTTAAAATTGAAAGCCAGGCCAACAATCACCAGTTGTCCTCACGCAGTTCAGGCCGGACTTCTTGCAACCTTTGTTTTCCAGGTCTCCCTCCCCCGAAGGAATAACGTCTGCGTCCTTACCTGTTCTACCTGGAGCAACGGTTGCTGTCTTCCACCTGGCTAGTCCCGCTGCGGTAGGCTTAAAAAATAAATGGAGAGAAACGTGTATGCAGACACAGACACCTTTCCCTCTCTGTGGGCTGGTGACCCATGGGGGCATCTCTGCAGGACAATTCCACGTGCTGCTTGTTTGGGCTGGAAGCGGAACTCGCAGAAATGTTTGGATGGGGTTCTCTGGCCCGTGTGATACGGGAGCTGAGGCTCTGAAGCCACCGACTCTTTCAGGGTGACTCTCTCTGGGGCAAAGCTGTTGCTGGCAGTTGGCTGTGAGGGTGTAGACCAGATTTCCATTGAGCTGAGCATCAGGAGGAAATCATGAAGTTGCCTTGGAAATTGATGCGCTATGGATGTAGGTTGGACACAGCAAGAATATTCGTGGTCTCTGGAGTACCCATCCTTTAAGACGGGCTGTTTCCACCATGGGTAGTTCAAGCTGATAGCCTGGAGTGGTGGAATCCGGGGGCTGGTGGGAACGAGGTGCTTTTGCCAATGTTGGACAAGATGCAGCTTCACTCTTCCTGGCTGTGCTGCTCTGCTCTCGGCACAGGGCCTTTCCACGGCTTCTCTGCCATCGCTCTGTGCAAGGAGCTGATTTGTTTGTTTTTCCAAACTCTCCAGCAGATGAGAGCTAATCGTGCGGCAGCATGCACAGTTTCATTCCTTGGCTTATGAAATCCCCCCTGAAAACTCTTCCCCAGCAGGAACTGACTTCAGAACAGCTAACGGGGCCACCTGTGCCTTCCCAAGCGAGCGTGCCTTCCTGCGCGCCGTCCTTCCAACCTAAACCCCTGTGTTGCTTTCCTTCAGGGTCGTTCCATGACTTTCTAAAATGCTGGAGGTAAGAACTGGAAGGGAAAACAGGAAAACACAATGAAACATTTTTCATTTCTCTTTCTAGGAAGACTTTGATAGCCCGATCAAAAAGAAGCTGAAAATAGCTTGAAAATAGCATGGCATTTGCCACTGGTGTTTGACCTGGAGTTTTCAGGATGGTCCGTAGCATTGTGGGAAAATCCCGTGATGGGTGCGTTTCTAAACTCCAGGTGCGTGAGCAGGCACTGATGCAGGGAGGTGGGGACCCTTTTGGGGTGTACAAGGAGGGGGTGTAGAGCTCCAGCATCGCCTTGGGGTCTGGGACTGAGCAGGGTGACCGGTGGTCTCTTCGGAAAGTGCCCGCCGGAGAAGACGATCATGCGGTGGCTGATCCTTGCCCTGGTTTGGGAATTTGAATGTTAGGCCTGGAGCCTGGCTGTTTATTTCGGGAGCCGTTCTCATGGTTGCGTAGGAAAGGAGGAATATTAATGTGGATGGAAGCTGTTCATCTGTGTGCTATAGTCTCTGTTTTGGAAACAAAACGCTAAAACCAGCTCGTGCAGCACCGAGTAAAGGATACGTGTGCTTGTGCGCGGTGCATAAACACAGCTGCTCCGGGCATAGCCGTGCCCACCAACAGCTTGTCCTGGCTGGAGAACCCAAGCAGCGAGCAACTGTGCTCCAGGCAAAGCGCATACAGCTATTTTAAATCAATCACATGGAGCAAGACTTTAAATTATCACGGCATTAACTCGGATGGGACTCGGCGCCTTCAGGAAGGGCTTTAGCTGACACGGTGCTTGCGACAGCAACGGGCTGCAGTGAGCAGGGGAAGCTCCTGGCAGTCCCATATTCACGTTTATTAAGTTCTGTGCTACCGTTTGTTGAGGCAAATAGCAAAAGCTTGTGTCTGGGGCAGAGGCAGAGGAACCGGGGTGGTAAATTATCCTGGAGCTGGGACCAGTCGCTTCTCTGTGGTTTTGGCACAGGTAGAGCCGAGCCTCGAGCAGACTGGGAAATTCAGGGTGCTGGCAATGTTTTTGAAATGGTTTCTGTCCCCTGACGGCTCTGGGAGCGGGGTCTGCAGGCAGGAGAGGTCTTTGGGGCATGGGGGAGGCTGGGTCCCACTTTAGAGCCCATTTCTAATCCTGCGAAAAGCTCTGTCGAGAGCTACCGCCTTTTGGGAGACGGTGCCCACCTCTGCAGTGGCCGTTGGCTTAATGGGATTTGTCGGCTCGTGTTGGAAGTGCTTAAGCCCTCCGACGGCCAGGGCGGCTGCTGCCCAGGGCTCATCTCGTTTGCTGGTCCTGCCCCGCCGCAGCGTCCCTGGAGAGGTGGCAGCGCTGGCCGTGGGCTGCGAAGGGATCCGTACCCAGCTGGGAGAGACGGGGTTCCCTGGGCTGGAGCCGTGCGGGTGTGGGCTGCAAACTGAGAGCAAAGGGGAGAAAAGCCCAGAGCCGGGCGCCGAGGAGAAGCCCTGCCTCGCAGCGGCACGGGTACGTGCTGCCGGCCGAGCCCTGCTCCGGACACGGGATCTCTGACGTTAGAAACTGTAAATCCTCGATTCCCATCAGACGAAACGCCGAGGCAAAGAAGTGCTGTCTAGCTTTGGGTCAAGAAGTGCCAAAAGTAGAATGCGTTTGTGTGTGCTGTAGAGGGCACCTTATTCCTTTGTCTTTTGGCAAGGCTGAGTCCCTGTGGGGACCTGCAGATAACACTCGGTATATTGACGTTTTGATAACTGCTCTTTGCTTTCAGCCAGAATTTGCTTTTTATCCAATCTTAATAAGTTGATCTTTCTATCAATCCTGCTAGCAAACAAGATAATTGCTTTATTATAGTCTCAGTACCCAGCAAAGGACACACACTCCCCGGTGCTCCCGAGGGAACGGAATCTGCGCCGAGCGTTGACACAGGATAAGCGCGGCGATAGCGACGCCGGGCTATCGGCGGGCGATGGAGAGCGCGATTTCCGCTGGAAGGGCCGGGCTGCTCGGAGCGGGGATGCAAGCGGGGCCAGAGGAGGTCTTGAAAATATTTAGGTTATAACTGAAAACGTTTTGGTCCATTTGCTAGAAAATGTTTAGGTTATAACCAAAAACATCTTGATCCCTTTGCTAGAAAATATTTAGGTTATAACTGCAAACGTTTGGGTCTGTTTGGGTGTTTGTTGGCGGTTTGGGAGGTCTGTGTTTGTGGTTCTCTTTTTTTCACAGAAAAAAAAGCAAATAAGACTTTTCCTGGCTTTCGGGGCTGGTGTGAGGAGCCGGCGGGTGAAGCTGCGGCTTGGCCAGCCCTGAGGGCTTCCTCCACGGCGGGGTTAGACCTCCCCATGCAGGAGGCACAGCACCCGCCCCGGAACGCGGGATGGAAAGGGAATCAGTTGTTCCACAAAATTAAAGAAAAAAAAGGAAAAATATGTGATTTCTGTCCAAGATACTAAGAGAGCAGAAGCAGGACTGTGGTGTACGACATATGGAAACCAGCTGTACCTGGGGGAGAGGATGGCGAAGGACCAGGAGGCTGATGAAGAGGTGGAGACGGACGGAGCAGAAGGCAGAACGGCGCTGGAAACCCCCTGCGAGGATGCAGGAGAAGAAACCTCGTGGGCTCAGGGAGCCCCTGGGACGGGGGAGCGGAGCAGCCGGCTCCAGCTCCTTGCCCGTGCCCTGGCAAAGCCTGCAGGCCAGCAGCCATCCCTCCTCCACGCCAGAAGGTCCCTGCGGCGGGCGGCTGGGCGGAAGAGTGGCAGACAAAAGTCCGATGCATTTTCATCCTGCGCCAAGAGCTGCGAGCGCCTTTGTTTTGGAAAAAGGTGGGAAAAGGTTTTAACGAACAGAGATAATGCCCCACCACGGGGCGTTTGGGTCACTCTGCTGCGATAAGAGCTGGCCTCTTATCGGATGGTAACCCTTTGATCTTGCTATCGTGTTGCTCTATTCTCACCTGAGCGCCTCGCTAAGGACACAAAATCCTCAAAATCTTTGTGGCCCAAAATACAAAGAAACCCTTGAAGCTGGGGGTGTGCGTGGTGGTAATGGAAAAAGGAGGTCAGCAGATAAGGGGGGGTCACTGCTTCCCGGCATAAAACCGGGGAGTTCGGGCAGCTCAGCCCATCTGCTGCGGTCTCCGAGAGGGCGCGTGCAGATCGGCGGACAACTCCTGCAACCATGAAGTGGCTCGTCCTGGCCCTGGTGTGCCTCCAGCTCTCGGAGGGGCTGGTGAGGTGGGTGTCCCGCAGCAGCCGCTGCGGCGGGAGGAGGGCGATAAGAGACCGGCGGCAGCCGTGATGGCGCAGGCTGCGCCGTGTGCCCGGGATGCTGCCCGCGTCGAACCAGGGTGGCTCGGCCCCTCCGCAGACCATCGCGGTCCCAGCCCAGGCTGCATCCCTCACCGGGAGGGCAGCCCCTGGGGACGTGCAGGGCAGGCGAGCGGAGGGCTCCCGTCGTGGCAGGGCTCCAAGGAGCCCAGAGATCCATCATTTGAAAATGCCCAAATCTTTCCTGATTTCCTGCTGTATTTTGGTTTTCTTTTTGGTTTTTTTTTCTCTGTGCAGAATCAAACTGAAGAAAATCAAGTCTATACGGGAGAAAATGAGGGAGGCCGGAGTGCTGGAGGACTACCTGAAGAAAATTAAATATGATCCAGTTAAGAAATACCGCTTCAGTGAGGACTTTGTGGTGAATGAGCCGATAACCAGCCACCTGGACGTGAGTAGCCCGGGTTCCGCCTGTCCGTACACCACGCTGCCCTTCCCCGCTGCCTTCCCAGCTGCCCGAGCCATGCGTTGACCCCCGAGCCTCCAGGAGTGAGAGACTGGGGTTTCTCCACTCTTTTTTAAGCTGCTATTTTAGACTTTAGAAAAGATTTCCCCCAGCAATGAAAAGCGATGCTCTTCTGTATGTAACAAAAGGCATAACAAAATAAATATTTAATATTACATCTTTTGGGAGAAAAAGCAGGGTGGGAGTTCAGTCTGTTCCTGCCTGCTTTGTTACTTGCAAGAGTGAGCCTGGCATTCCCCCGCACCCTGCAAAGCGCTGGGACGCCGGCGCAGGGCTGGGAGGCGAAAGCCTGGTCTGTCCCTGACCCTGTGGCCAACGGAGATACCCCATCTCTCGCCTGCAGTCCTCCTACTTCGGGGAGATCAGCATCGGGACCCCTCCGCAAAACTTCTTGGTGCTCTTCGACACCGGCTCCTCCAACCTGTGGGTGCCCTCCACCTACTGCCAGACGGCGGCGTGCCGTGAGTACTGCGGCCGCGTTGCCCAGAGCTCCCCCAGCAGCACAGCGTGGTCCGATCGCACGGGGGAAACCACGATGCCAGACCAAAAATGACGCCGGCACGCTGCTCTGGGGTAGCCGCTCCCTGGTACCAGCTGGTGCCTTCCGTGAGAAATACAGAGCCCCCTGCCCTTACGTGCCTGGTGAATGAAGATGGCCACATCACTGCGGCTACCGCGGGTGTCCCCAGAGCACAGAAATCGCAGTGGCTGGGCCTGACCTTTCGCGGCCAGGCAGAGGGAAGAGCACAGCTATGAATCGCAGAGCTCTAGTCCTGCTCCCCGCAGAGCTCATCCGACGTACCTCGCTGCCGGCGGGGGAGCGATGGGGATTTAACTGCTGCCGGCTTTGCTCAGGCTGGGGAGCTGATGTGGCTGTGCTCACAGCAGCTCTTCCCTTGGGAGGGATGCGGGCAACACTGGGATGCAAACCCTGCCTTCGAGATAACGGCGAGGCAGAGGAACAGCCCTTTCCACCCTTCACGACTCGCTCTCTGCCAGAGCAGCCACTTTCCCGGCGTTATCCCAGCAGAGCGACCGGTGGTGAAATCCCACCGGGGCCAGGCGAGCGCGTGCCCAGGAGCGTTGCCCTCTTCTCTCTCACGCAGTGAATCACGCGAAGTTCAATCCCAGCGACTCCTCCACCTTCACCTATTACGGCCAGTCCTACACCATCTCCTACGGCAGCGGGGCCCTCACGGTGGTGCTGGGCTACGACACGGTGACGGTAAGTGCCCCCTGCGCCCTCCTTGGCTTCCTGGGCGCTGCGTCCCCAGCACCAGCTGGGCGCCCTGATGGAAGGAGCCTGCGGCACAGCCTAAGGGCAGACCTCGCGTCTCGTGTAACCAGGACTTGGGCAAACCAGGGCCTGAGATGGGCGGAACCAACATAAAGGGGTTATTGCCACCGTCAGTTACCCAGCTGGGTTTTTACTTTGTTTTAACCCAATTCCTGCTAATTTTCCCAGCTGCCTGGTGACGTTCTCACCAGCTGTGACCTTGCAGCGTGCTCTTCGGGCTTTCAGAGTCATCCCATCCGATGGCTGCTCGGGTCTGCCTAAGCGCACAGGCTGACCTGGCGTCCCCTTCCCCTCCAGATCCAGAGCATCGTGGTCACAAACCAGGAGTTCGGGCTCAGCAGCAACGAGCCAACCCAGCCTTTCTACTATGCCGATTTTGATGGGATCCTGGGAATGGGCTACCCCTCGCTGGCGGTGGGAGGGACGCCCACCGTGCTGCAGGGCATGCTGCAGCAGAACCAGCTCACCGAGCCCATCTTCAGCTTCTACTTCTCTCGGTAAAAATCTGCAGGGCCCCCTGCACATCCAGCGTGCACCGGTGTCCCTCTACCTGTCCCCATGCAGGTTCCTTGTGAATTTGTCCCTCGCTAGCTCACACATACCTCGCCAATTTACCAATCTCTGCTGCGGTAACTCTGTTTTTGCAGTCAACCCACCTACAACTACGGGGGAGAGCTCATTCTCGGAGGAGTTGACACTCAGCTCTTCCGTGGGGACATCACGTGGGCACCGGTGACCCAGGAGCTTTACTGGCAGGTCGCGCTTAATGAGTGAGTTGTGTTTGTGCCTGACGGGCACGACCCACCCGGGCAGCTCACGTCACGGGGGCAGCTCAGCTGTTCTCCAGATGAAGCTGCAGCTATTGCAGCAGGCGTGGGCTCCAGGCAGGGGCTAGGCACCGCATTTCAGAGCATCCCAGACTTACAGATCCAGCCGAGACAGGTTTAGTTGCCAGTGGGTGCTTAAAGTGACATCCTTCTCCCCGTTCTCCTCTCAGGTTTGCTATCGGGCAGTCGGCGACGGGCTGGTGCAGCCAGGGCTGCCAGGCCATCGTGGACACAGGGACGTTCCAGGTGACGGTGCCCCAGCAGTACCTGAGCAGCTTCCTTCAGGCCCTGGGTGCCCAGGAGACCAGCTACGGCGTAAGTGCAGGGGATGCTCTGGAGGTGCACGTGGAGCAGCGGGGAGGCTTGCAAGTGAGCCAGAAGCCACGGGCTTGACCAGATCCTGCAAAACTCGCATGGCATCTAGAGAATGTGGTGCTGCCGGCATGTCAGGGCGGTGATGTGGCACTGCCAGGGGCTAGAGTGTGTGTTACCCCCGCTTAGCAGGGTATCTCTCCTCTCGCAGTCGGTGCTGTTCCAGCCATAACCCCCTCTTCACCCTCTCTCCGCAGTATGCAGTTGACTGCAATGAGGTCCAGAACATGCCCCCCATCACCTTCGTCATCAACGGAGCCCAGCTCCCACTCTACCCCTCTGCCTACGTCTCGAACGTACGTATTAGCTGAGGAGCTTCACCCTGCTGAGTCCTTGAGGGCCAGGAAAGGACCTGGTGCTTCCCGACAAGCAGCGATGCTCTCCCTCCCTGCAGCCCAGCTGGCAGGGTCCCGGTGCTTGTTTGAGGCTCTGACTCCCCGTTATTCCCCCCTTACAGAACAATGGCTACTGCACTCTTGGGATCGAGGTCACCTACCTGCCTTCCCAGAACGGGCAGCCACTCTGGATCTTGGGTGACGTCTTCCTCAAGGAGTATTACACCGTCTTTGACATGGGCAACAACCGTATTGGCTTCGCCCCATCGGTGTAGGGGAGTGGAGCAGCGAAATCCCGCCCCTCTCCTGGCCAAACACCCCTTAGCCGGCATTGCTGGAGCACCATGGGGCTCCTACGGACCTTTACGTTCCTTTACGTGCCTGCATGGCTCCCCGTCCCTCCGAGACTTCTGTGGAAGCGTGTCCTCACAGTCTCCTGTTACAAATAAAACCCAAGATCGCAAATCGTCCCTGACCTTCTGAGTTTGTTGAGTGACTGAGCACAGACTGATGGGTTGTGTGTCTCAGCCGCTCTTTCTCCAGCAAGATGAGCGCCGTGATAAACTCCTAGGCAGATTTCCGCAGAGTCAGCATGGGGAAAGCGGGGGGGAAGCTGTCCCCGGGCTGCTTCAAATCTAAAGTCGATGTATTTATGTTTCTTGCAAAGGGGTATGACATGCTGTCGACTCCTTACGGCTGTGGGACTGAGTCTCAGCCTTTTATAGTGAATGACTGAGCTTGGGGGTGGCTCTGATGAATGCAGCAGGCTCCGAGCTGCAGCTCAGCTCACAGCCCGATGGGTGCAGGGATGGCAGCGACCAGTCCTTCCCCATGCTGGTGCCCAGGGAGCTCCTGCAGACGGTGCAGCCCGGCTTCCGAGCCCTTGGCTGTGAAAGTGTCCCCCAGCCCAGCCCTGTCCCCTCTGCAAGGCTCGTGCGACTCGGGGGGGGCTGCAGACTTGGGGCGTTGGAAAGCAGGCAGCTGCCGTCCCCCAGATCCCAGCGACCGCCTTTGGGCCTGCCTGCACCCCGCTTGTCCTCCTTCCCTCGGTGAGGGACAAGCCCAGAACAAGGATCCTGACCCTGCTTCCCGCAAGGGCTTGGCTTTGCAGGTGAGAAGCACCACGCACCAGGCTGCGGCGCAGGGGATCGGGACAGCAAAAGGTCACTGGGCTTGGTCTTAAGCACCAACCACAGCCCCGGGGACAGGAGTCCCCTGAGGGATTCCCCAAAAAGCCAGTTCTGCTCTGTGCCATCAGGCGCTGTGCGTGCCTGGGAACGCCGTGCGAGCCCCTAACGCAGCGGTACGGCTTCATCCTCCTCCAGCCGCCGCTTGCTGCCGGGCTGCACGAAGTCGCTTCGGGGGGACGCTCACCAGCACCTACCCAGGCAAATACAGAGTTAGCCGGCGGCGGTGGACATTGCTTTGCTTGCAGTTTGTGGTGACCTTGGAGCGGCTGCGGGACACGCTGTCCTGTCTCTTGCTGCTGCTGGTACTTGCAGGGCTGAACCGATGGCTCCGTCCAGCCCAGGATAAAGCCGTGGCACGGGGCGGTCCCCGCCTCCGTCCCTCTTGCTGGGCATCGGGAAACCTCGTCAGAGGTGCACGTGGGAAGCCAGTAATCTTTCTTGCAGCTGGATAAGGTTTAACAAAGTCCTGTGGTTAAGTCAGAGTGGGAATATGAGGCCCGATTAGGTTAGCCATGACATCCAAATGACCCTAGATCCTGAAGCGGGGCTATTCAGCAGGTAAAACCCAGCTGGAGTATTGGGAATCACGGTCTGTGGCTGAAGGGGACAGGGAGCACCTTGGCTGGGGGAGGCTCGGGTAGCACCGCTCTTTCCCGGGATCCAAACTTGTTTCTTAGAAGCTCTTTATCATTGGAGCTCATTATTAGATATATTAATAGCTCTGTCACTCCACCAGAGAAAGGACACAAACTCCTCTGTGCTTTGTGTCAAAATGTTGACACGGGCTGAGCGCAGTGAGACGGAGATTACGTAGGCACGTGTAGCAGGGAAGGGCGTTTCTCCTCCCCTATAAAATGGGGAGGTTTCCGAGAGCTGGAGCTGCTCTGGCAGCAGCGGTGGCAGGAAGGGACGGGCAATGGCTGACCATGTCCCTGCGGGTCTTTGCTCTTCCCTTGGCTCCCTGCAGGATCCATCGGAGCAAAGGCAGATCCAGCAGGATGCGATGGAGGAGGAAGAGGGGGTGCCGGGGGTTTTCTGAGCCACCGCAGGCTCGAAGCACCGGTCCAACGCCGACAGCTCGGACGGGAGCAGCAAGGCTCTGCTGGGCTCCATCCCCACCGTCAGCGGGGACTGGGGAGTCTGGAAGTGCCCTACAGCAAAGGGCAGCGGGGCCGCTCCTGCCCGACCCCAGGGAGAGCTGGGCTGGCCCCCTTCTGCCTGCTCCTGGGGTGCGTACGTGGGTGACCCCCATGGGACAAATTCAGATCTGGACCAAGGTTTTGGTCCCAGCGAAACGTAAGCAGCACCACAGCATGCGGCGGGTGCTCGAAGCAATACGCCTTAGAGCGCCTGGGTAAGGTGGGGTGGCCCAGCGCCACGTCCCCCAGGCAGAGGGGTCCGAGCAGCCTCGGGCTTTCGGTCCAGCTTTGCACAGAAGGACCAGCCCATGTCTGTCTCCTCAGGTTTTCCACGGGAGATGAGGCCGCTGGCCAGCCCAGACGAGGCTGCCAGGCTGATGGGGACGTGGGGACAATCACCTTTCCCCGGCAGCACGTGGCAGAAGTTCTGCAGGCGGTGAGTGCCCAGGCTTTGGACTACAAGGCTGAGCAGCACCCTCGGGGCACCAGATGCCAGGATGGGTCCTCAGTGACCGGGCAGGGACTGGCAGGGCTGCCTGGCTGGTAGCACCCTCCCAGGGGAGGAAAGGGTCTCCCGGGACTAAAAATCCCCTGCAAATGAATGCCTAAATACCCACTCCCCTGCATCTCTCCGTGGCCAGCAGCACTCAAAGCCTGTGGGGGACAGCACCTCTAACGCACCAGACGCGTGACCGGAGCGTCCTCGGCGTAACTCTGACCCGGACAGCAAACAGCAGTGGATCAAAGCGTCTTTTGGAGATGCTTGAGCGGTGGTAACTGGGCAGGCAAAGGCCCGTTAGGTCTTTCAGGGCTGCTATACCGAGCAGCTTCTAGCCCCCATCTCAGCTTCTCTGGGGGGCACTAGCAGAGCTGGAGGGCAGCGGGGGCAGGACGACAAAAGGAGCAATGCCTGGAAAGAGAGATGTTTTTGGGGTACGAGCTGGTTCCCGGAAGGCTTGGAGCTGGGCTGAAAAACCACCCCCGCTGTTCCTGCTGGATGTGGTGAGGGAATTGGACATAACCCAGTCTGTAGGCTTGGATGGAAGAAATACTGCCGGCCCGTGGCACTGCCTCGGCTGCCTGGATGGGTGAAAAGAGGAACACCAGGATCATAAATTTCCATTTGCTGTAAAGGGTGTGTTTTGCCTTTGTTTTCTGGAAAGATCAAGCTGGTGCTAAAGGCAAGAGAAAATACCTTAACTTTTTGATAACAACAGAATTTTGCTTTTTATCAGATGTTACATATTTGATCTCAGTATCAGAGGTACTGGCCAATGCATTAGCGCCCAAAGGTCAGGTAAGGAGGCAAAATCAGGGCGGCTGCAGCGATAAACACCCCGCAAGCGTTGGCGTTGGGTGGGTGCAGCGATAGAGGCAAGGGCTGTCCGGAGGCAGGGGCTGGGCACCGCTCCCGGCTATATAGACCTTGCCCCGGCCGAGGTGGCAGGAGCCGCCATGGAGCCACCACGACCGGCTGCCATGCGGTGGCTGGTGCTGGCCCTGCTCTGCCTCGGGCTCGGGGAGGGGATGGTGAGGTGAGCCCCGGGGCTGGGATGGGTGCGAGGGCGCAGGGTCCGGCCACGGAGCGGGGCTCGCCCTCGGCACATGGGGGTGCCCACGCGGACGGGGCCACCCGGCCACTCAGCATCTCGCTGCCGCCTCCATCCCACGCAGGATCCCCCTGAGGAAAGGCAGGTCCGTGCTGGAGGTGATGAGGGAGAAGGGGGTGCCGGAGGGGTTCCTGCAGCAACTCAGAGGGGACCCCGGTAGGAAATACCAGCTCAGTTACGCGGTGGCTTACGAACCACTAATGAACTACCTGGATGTAAGTACTAAAGCTTTTCCTTCTGAGCCACCCCGCTCGGGTTTTTGGGGCTGCCCCCCCGCCTCTCCTGGCTGGAAGCTCTGCAGCGGGTGGCCCGGCTCCCTCCCTGCTCACGAGTCGAGGGGCTGGGCTGGGCACGGGCAGGAGTTTTGCTCTCTTTGCAGCTTGGCTCCCAGGGCTGGGTGATGTTGGAGACGAAGGCAGGAGGCAGCACGTCTTACCCTGAATTGATTTCCCTTCTCAGAAAAAGCGGAGTTTGATGGTTAGAGGGCAGATCTACTACTCCTGGCCTCGATGCTGACTTCATTACGTCGTAGGCAAATCATTCCCCCTTTCTGTGCTTTAGCTTCCCTGGATGCGCTCAGGGACTACGAGCCCTTCCTACAACGCCGGAATGGTTTGGGTTTCTCAGCTAGCAGAGGGCAGAGAGCTGGGAAGTCTCATTCAAAAAAACCAGGCAGAAACAGAGATCTGCCCGTGCTCTTGTTCACAGTCCTTCTACTTCGGGGAGATCAGCATCGGGACCCCCCCACAAAATTTCCTGGTGCTCTTCGACACCGGCTCTGCCAACCTGTGGGTGCCCTCCACCTACTGCCGGACTCCAGCCTGCGGTGAGCATCCCTCGGGGGACCCAGCGGTGCCGGGGATCCCCCATCGGCGCTCCCGGCCATCCCTTGCACGCCGCGGGCTGGTGCTACGCGAGGGCAATCAGTGCGAGCCGACGGGGTTTGCTCTCTGCTCGGTGACAGCGGCGGGGCTGGTTTTGGACGGCCCCTTCCCTGAGAAGCCCCTTGCTGGGGATTTCTGCCCGTGTGGGGACGGGGATGCTGAACCGAGGGCAGGATGTGACCGGGGGGGCTGTGACCTTCTCTCCGTGCAGCAAATCGTGCCAGGTTCAACCCCAGCCTGTCGTCCACCTTCTCGGGCATCGGAGTGAACTACACCCTGAGCTACGGGTTCGGCGACCTGCTGGTGGTGTTAGGGTACGACACCGTGACAGTAAGTGACCTCTGATGCCACACGCTTCTGATGCGTTGCTGCAATCAGGGTAAGAAGTGACTGCAGTTGTGAGCTGTTCAATTTGGTTAAAAATGTAGGGGGTAGCTTAAAGTGCCTTCTTATTTTGGATAACAGTGCCTGAATCTCCCGTGTAGAGTTTATGGCGCATCAGCATAAATTTACTCGGAGACTGGGATCTGCAAACAAACTCAGTCTGAGTCCTCTGGGCTCTTCATCACTGCTTTGGGCTAAGGGCTATCTTTGGCCAGAATTATTTGCTTTTTACACTGATGGCTGAGCTTTGTCATTACAGGACATGAGAAATGTTCTGTTGTGAGACTTGCACGCGGTGGAAGTGTGATTTTGAACTAATTTAACTGAGGCAAACCGTTTTGTGGGTATTTTTATGAAATAATAAGGGTGATGGGACAAAGACTATGAGCCAGGCTGCTCCCGACCCCATCTTCCTTCTGCGATGGGGAAGAGCTCAGCACCTCTCGGTGCAGATTTACCTTCGTGACCTCCCTGGCCACCCCTGCCTCTCCCCAGAAGCTCCCTGGGGTGTTGCTGTCAAGGGGGATGCCCGAACCGCCGACACCTCCCAGCATCTTTCCCTCCAGATCCAGAACATCGTCGTCAGGAACCAGGAGTTTGGCCTGAGCCTGGAGGAGCCCAGCAGACCCTTTTACTACCTGGACTTCGATGGGATTTTGGGCATGGCTTACCCGGGCGTTGGCATCAGCGGTTACAACACGCTGATGCAGAACATGCTGCAGCAGCGCCTGCTCACCGACCCCATCTTCAGCTTCTACTACTCGCGGTGCGACCCCCGACAGCGGGTCTCTTTCTCGCATCGACACAGCCTGCATCCGTCTCTCTCTTCATTCACTCCATCCACGCGTTCTCCCCAAGCACCTGTACGCTACACCGCTTTCTACTGAGCAGCCTGCCTGATTTGGGCTTTAATTTTCTGTCTTTCCAGCAACCCGACATACAGTTACGGCGGGGAAGTCATCCTCGGAGGGGTTGACCCCCAGCTGTACTCCGGGGAGGTTTTATGGGCTCCTGTGGTCCAGGAATTGTACTGGAAGATCGATATTGAGGAGTAAGTGCTGCACCGCGGCTCGGAGTGGGGCTGGGGGGGGGAGCCTTTCCTGATGCCTTTTCTGCTGCTCTCCCCAGGTTCTCCATCGGGCTGTCAGCCACCGGCTGGTGCAGCCAAGGCTGTCACGGCATCGTGGACACCGGGACGTTCCTGCTGACCATCCCAGGGCAATTCATGTCAGCCTTCCTGCAGGCGCTGGGTGCGGAGGAGAACGACTACGGGGTAGGTGGGAAGGATGCCCCGCACACACGAGGGGCCGATGCCGTGGGATGAGGATGCATCTGGGTGGTAACGCTGAGCCACGGAGGGCTCCTGGCATCTCTGGAGCAAAACACCTCACCTGAAACAACACTGCAGTGGTCAATCTCCCCTTGCAGCGGCGTAAAACAAAACCAGTTCTTCCAAACGTGATAAACGCGGGTCAGCACAGCCCTGCCACAGTCAGAGCTGTGCTGACCCTTAGGGAGCGCGGCCGGAGGAAGGACGGTGCCCAGCCCCGGGGGTCCTGACCCCTCTGCCCCTCTTTGCTTCTTTTGCAGTTCGTCGTCAACTGCAGCAGCGTCCCGAGCATGCCCACCCTCTACTTCGCCATCAGCGGAACCCAGTTACCGCTGCCTCCCTCCATCTATGTCTTGAACGTAGGTGTGATTTCATCATTCCCAACATGCGTTTGCCACCATAGGGCGGTTTTGCCCAGGAGAAAGTCAGAGTTTCTTTTCAAACACAGAGGCTTCCAGCAGCTGGAGTGCCATATTTCCCAGCACCCGATTTCACGGTGCTTTCGTGTGCCTGTATGTGACTGGAGGGAGGGTCTAATCCTGCTCCTGGCCCAAGCAGCCATGAAGGCACGGGCAGCACAAATCCCCCGTGCTCCTCACTGGCACTGAAATTCGCTCCTTTTCCCCCGACAGAACAACGGCATCTGCACCGTTGGGGTCGAGAGCACGTACGTGCCGTCCGACAGCGGCCAGCCGCTCTGGATCCTCGGCAACCTCTTCCTCCGGCAGTATTACTCCATCTTCGACATGGCCAACAACAGAGTTGGCTTTGCCCTGTCAGCCTAGGGCTGCTGAGCACCGCCCGTGGGATAATTTGTTCCTGCAGCACCTTATCCTCTCCTGGACCCGTGCACGGTGATGAGTACTCTCCAAATCTCCTGTAGTGAATAAAGGGCTGCAAATCCAACAACTGCCTCCTGTCTCATCCGGCTGCGGCTGAGCAGGACCTGGCACAGCTCTTCTTAATAAAACAACAAAGTCTGAGTTCATGCTCGAGGTTTCCAGTTGTTGCCTGGGCTGAGTTTCAGATGTGCACGGAGCCTTTGAATTTGCAGCAATGACAAATTTGGGGTCGCCTTTTTGATTGGGACCTGGATCCCTGCTGCGGCCGGCAGGGAAACCAGGGTGACCGGGAGAAATTCAGGCTGCACCATGTGCTCAGCGGCGGCTCGGGGACCCCAGGGCTGAGCCGGTGCGGCCGCTGGAGGCTTCAGAAACCAGTTCAGAGCAGGATGTGCAGAGACAAGGAGCTGCGTGTGAACAGCTCTCGGTTCATTAGGTTTGGGGGAATTGCCCACACGTATTTGCAAATAAATTAGGGATTAAAAAGCATCATGCAAGGACACTCAGGCTGAGGAAAACGCCCTGGTTTTGTTTTCGAGGGGTAAATCTCTTCATTGCTGCAGCCTCAAAGGATGGGCGATGAGAAGGAAGGGGGTGGCATGCCTGGGATGCAGATGTGACCAAGGTTTGGGGTGTCTGGATCCCCCCAAGAGGAGCTGATGGACGCAGCATCAGACAGATCGGGCCAGTGCTGGTCCTCGGGGTCCAGCCCGGGGCGATGCACGGGAGACACAGCGCGGAAGGGCCCATCGCCCGTTGCCTGACACCCATCTCCCGGTCAGATGACAGTCACCCCGCCGGGGCATGTGACCACCCATCAAATCTGCTGTTTCCAGCCAAATCTGCCACGGTGGGTCCTGCGGAGCGGGGAGCGCGCAGCCACGGAGAGGGAAATGCCGTCCTGCGGCCACGGGTGGCCGGCGGTGGGGTCACGCTGTGCCCTGGGGACTCAGGGTGCAGCAGGGCTTGCTGCCTCCGGCGGGGCAGGGCCCGCACCGCTCCCTCCCGCTGCCACCCCCAGTACCCAGAGGGTTCACCTCGCAGTGGAAGCTCCGCTTGCCCCGCGCAGCTGCCCCCGCAGCTGCCAGGCCCCGAGGGTCCCGTCCGGAGGGGGCCAGACACCCCCGTGCCTCGAGCAGGGACGCGCTGCTGCTGCTCCCCGCCACCCTGCACGTCTGCAGTCACTGCTCCCTCTCCATGGCTGCAGCAAGCTGCGTGACCCCGCTGCAAGGAGCTCTAAAACCCTGGTGCAAGGAGCCGCATGGCGCCAGTGCAAGGAGCTGCAGGACCCTGGTGTAAGGAGCCGCATGGCGCTGGTGCAAGGAGCTGCATGACCCCCGTGCAAGAAGCTGCATGATCCTGGTGCGAGGAGCTGTACGGGCCCGGTGCAAGGAGTCGCATGACCTCGGTGCAAGGAGTCGCATGACCTCGGTGCAAGGAGTCGCATGACCTCGGTGCAAGGAGCTGCATGACCCCCGTGCAAGGAGCTGGATGATCCTGGTGCAAAGAGCTGTATGGCCCTGGTGCAAGGAGTCGCAGGACCCCAGTGCAAGGAGCTGCACGATCTTGGTGCAAGGAGCTGTATGATCCTGGTGCAAGGAGCTGCACGACGCCCGTGCAAGGAGCTGGATGATCCTGGTGCAAGGAGCTGCATGATCCCGGTGCAAGGAGCCGGATGATGCTGGTGCAAGGAGCTGCATGACCCTGTGCAAGGAGCTGCATGGCCCCCGTGCAAGGAGCTGCATGACCCCTGTGCAAGGAGCTGCACGATCCTGGTGCAAGGAGCCGGATGATGCTGGTGCAAGGAGCTGCACGACGCCCGTGCAAGGGACTACACGACCCGGGCACAGCCCTGCCTTCACCCCCGCCCCCGCAGCCCCCTCTCGGCCCGCTCCGCGGGTGGAAAACCCCGGTTTTGGGGAGGAAATCCCCTCACCCCGCGCCTGCCGAGGCCGGTGGGTGACTACAAGTCCCGGCAGGCGCGGGCAGCCCTGCCCCGCTCCGCACTACAGCTCCCGGCGTGCTGCGAGCGGAGCGGCCGGGCCGTGCCGCGCCGGGCCGGGGCGGGCAGGGCGGGCGGTGCTGCCCTCCCTCGGCGCGGGAGCGGCGGGGCCGGGCCGAGCCTAGCGGAGCCGAGCCTAGCGGAGCCGAGCCGAGCCCAGCCCAGCCCAACCACTTCGATTCCCCTCGGCGTTCCCCTCTGCCCCGCCGCCGCCGGGTGAGTGCAGCGGGGCGGGGGGGCACCGGGGGGGGGGGCAGCGGGGCAGCGGGACCCCTCGGCTCAGAGCCCGTTTTGGGGGGGGGGGTGCTGCCCCATCCCGGGCCGCTTTGACCCCGCAGCCGCGGGGTTGTTGTTTTTTTTTTTATTTTTCCCCCTGTTTTGCTGTAAATAATACCCCCCCCCCCCCCCGCCGGGAGCGGCCCCCGCTTGCGGGAGGCTCCAGCCGGGCCGGGGCTGCGGCTGCTCCCGGGCTGGGGTCGGGGGGTCGGGGGTCTCCGCCGAAAGGCCGAGGGTCCCCGGGGCTGTGAGCCCCCCGGCAGCCGGAGGGGACTTGCTTGGGTCGCCTTTACCAGCGTGACCCCCCCCGCCCCCTTCACCCCACGCATGGGGAAACTGAGGCACGGATGCTCCAGCCCTCGGTGCTGACAGCGGAGCGCTGGGTGTGCTCGGGGCTTTCCGTGCATCCCCCCGGGACAGGGTGCAAATCCCGCCCGGCCTGGGGGGCAGGCGAGCGGGTCCTCCCCGCGAGCTGGCCGCCCCCCAGCCCTGCTGCTTTCGGGGTCTGCAGAAGGCAGGGGAAGAGTTGGGGAACCCCACACAGCTTTTAGGGGGTCACCAAGAGCCCCCCCCCCCCCAACTTGCTCCTCCGGGGCAGCAGGAGTTTGGCAGGGGCGTAGGAGGGGGCTGCACTTAACCTACAGCCACCGATTAATTATATTCATGAATTAATTGCGAAGCAGGAAGGATTACACCAGCCCTCGTGCCCGTGTCCTCTAAAGCCCCAGTGAGTCAGATGATGGGGAAATTTCCTTAAAAAAAAAAAAAGAAAAAGAAAGAAAATATGGTGGTTATTGTTGTGCTCTTCTAAGATAAATAAATAAGCCCGTGCAAGCCCAGGGACAAGCAGGGCCTGTTTCCAGGAATCGCAGCGCTTCTGCGCGTTCCCGGCCCCTGGGGCATGGGGGGAGTTTGTGATTTTTTTTATGTAACAGCAGCGAGTCGAGCAGACAGCGAAGGTGTGGAGTTTGGGGGATTTTCCCCCCCCTTTAGTTTCCCCTGCCATGTTTGCTTGGCTTCATGCACGGCTGCTCCTCCGGCCGGAGGAGGGAGCGGGGCTGGTTTCTCCCTGCTGCGGGTGCTGGTGGCGGCTGAGCCTGCGCTTACCTGCTGCCGGGGGATCCGGCGGGGAAAACTGTGCCGGGGCCGGTGGGTGTTTGGGAATGGGGCTGCTGGAATGAGAAACCACCGGATTTAGGCTCTAGGGGTGGGTGGTGGTGGCCGCGGCGGGCGGCTGCGAGCGGCACGTGCTGACCCCGCGGTGCGCGGAGGGGAGCCGGCGTGTTTTCCGAGGGATGCTGGCCTGGCCTCCCGAGGGATGCTGGCCTTGCCTCCCGCCCTTATCAGTAGGAAACCGCTCCGGGGTGGGGCTGGCGGCAACAGGGAGACTCCAGCATCCGGGTGTTTGGGATGGAGGTTGTGATCCCAGCCAGGTCTTTTATTTCTTTTTCCACGCTCCGCGGCGCCGAGTTTACGGCACGTGTGTTCCTGGTCCCCCCCTGCCCTGCCGCCGCCTTTGCCGTGACGAGGTTTCCCCGTTCGCCGGCGTTCGGCGATGCCGCGGGGAAAGGGAAGAGCCCTGTGTGCGCAGCGACAAAGTGATGAATCATCGGAGCAGGGGGGACATTTCCAGTGCCGAGGGTGGGGTGGCCCCGGAGCCCGAGCAGCACAGCCCTGCGGGGAGAGAAACAGCCGCTGCGGGGAAATGGGGCTGGGGGGCCGTGCTGGGGGTGCCCCCCCAAAACCACGTGTACTGGGGTGAGAAATGCCCGCCTGGCTCCCTGCGGCTCTCCCCGTGCTGCGGGGTGCTGGGGGGTGCTGGGGTCCTGGTGTTGCGTCGGCACGGGGGGATCTCAGCCCCGGATCACCATTTCGCCCTCCTTTCCTGGGGGTGCGGGTGGATGGTGGGGAGGGACGGAGCTCGCCCGGCGCTGGGCATGGCACGTCCCCATCACCGCTGGGCGCCGTCCCTGGGGACAGCTGGAGTTTGTGGTTTGGTTTTTTGGGGGGGGGACCTCGAGCTGCACCCACTGCAAGGGAGCCATTTCGTAACTGCCCTGCGTGGGGTTATCCCGCGTGCCGGTCAAAGAGGAACCGGACCGGGGGGAAGCAACTTGCCAGGCTCAACTCGACGCAGCAGGGTCCCTGGCGCGGGCGCTGCAGCCTGGCAGCGGCACCGCGTCGCTGGCATGTCCCCGGGGCAGCGTCGTGGCATCGCGTGGCCACAGCCCGCACCGGTGTTGACCCGTGGCAGCCGTTTTGTGACGGCTTCCCCGGCCCTCTCTTTGATGCGGGAGATTTACAGGGTGCTTCGCGGCCGCAGGAGCCAGCACTGGGCGTTTTACAGCCCCGTAAAAGAGCAGAGGCTGGCCGGAGGTGCGACGTGTGCCTGCCGCCGCGCTGTGCTGTGCCGACTCCAGCCCTATGGGCATCCCATGGTGGCCTTTCTGCGGTGGCACCACCTCCGTGAGCCCGGGGGATGCAGCAGCTTGGGCTTAGCCGAGCCGCGCGGTCCCCGTGTGGAGGTGGCCGGGGTGCATCCCCCCCGCAGCCAGTGATTCCCAGGGCGAGCCGCGGTCGTTGTCACCCTCGCAGCTGAAACCGGGGAAGACACTGGTGGTGTAACGCTTGGAGGGACGCTTCTTTAACACGCAGACAGGAAATATGTGCTCATCTTTTCCCCCCCGCCACTGGGATGTCCAGAAAGAGCCCTGATGGTTCCCCCTGATTCATTGCAAGGTCGGTGCCGCCCCAGGGTTTGTGCCTGGCACTGGGGTTTTGGTCAGAGCGGGTTTTCCGTGTGGATTTGCATGCACGCAGGGTCCCACGACATGGTCAGCCCTGGGATGCAGGAGGCCGAGCCCCGCGCTCCAGGATGAGCTCCGGTTCCTGCTCCTTGCCTTCAAGGGAGACCCGTGCGTTGGCTGGAGGCGGAGGCAGCGCGTTGCTGAGAAAACCAGGAATGACGGGCGCAATCCCGGCACCGATGCCAGCCCTGGTCCTCTCCAGCTGATGCTGACAGCCACCTTTAAAGAAGCCGTCCCTTCTCCAAACGTCTTCCCCCTCGCTTTCTGCTGAACAAACAGGCAGCGGACCAAAGCTATAAATATTAAATTGCAAAAAAAAAGAGTAAAGAAACCACACGATTTCCCTGCGGGCGGAGGAAGAGCGCACGAGGACTGAGCCCCGAGTGACCGAGGTGAGCGGGGCTGCACGGTGCCTGCCTGGAAGGACCTCGCCAGAAGCAGCCCGGTGCGCCGCGGCGGCGGGGCGACCGGCCCGGGAGCATGGCATGGGGCCGGATCCTGGCCGCCGGGAGCTCGCCTGGTGCCGTAGGTCTGTAGGACGGAGGCAGAGCTCTGCAGCCCCCCCGGGGAGTGGGGGATGCTCCGTCCCCGGAGGCACGGCGGGCGGTTCGGGAGGTGTTTCGGGGAGGTAGGTGCTACAGGGCTGGGAGCAGGAGCATGGGGACGGGGACGAGCACGGCGGTGTGGCCCTGGGGATTTGCAGCGGGTGGTTTGCCTGAACGGGGTCATTGGGGAGGGTTCAAGGCCTTTCAGTGACATGGCCTGCCCCGGCCCCACGGTCCTACGGTCTTTGCAAGGAGGCTGTGCCATCTTATTTTTAACGAGATTTCTAAGAATTGCTACGGGGTTTTGTCACCCTTCCTACAAGTGCATTCAGCTCTGAACAAACTCCCCACACCCTGCCATCTGCTTAAATCTCCTCCTTTAGTTAAATTGGTGCAGCTTTCTGTCCGGATAAACCTGAAACGCTCAGGCAACATCCTTCCCTGCTGGTTACATCCCTCTTTTTCCTTCCCATACATGCCCACTATTAATGAAAGTGATTTACTTGTATAAACAGTTGCGAAGCCGAAGGTTTCCCATCACCCCGCCCCGGCTCAGTCCCTTCCCCTCCGCCTGGCACAGCATTATTCAGGGACTCTGCTTCGGTTGTAAATTCTCCTTTCAGCGCGCGGCCGAACCTCCAGCGCAGTTTGTGCAGCTGCTGCGGTAGCGCCCAGGTGCCAAAATCAGCAGGGCCAAGGGGGCACCCGACCTGGGCACCTTCGGACCCCACCGCGCGGCATCGGGAGCAAGCGGAGGGGCTGGAGGTGCTCGCCGGCGCAGGATCCGGGCTGGGGCATCTTGGTGGCAGTGGCTGGCGATGAGCTTGGGGATGGGCAGGGGAGGTTTTGGAGCCTCAGGGGCAAGCGAGGGCAGCAGCTCTGGCTTTCACCCAGGCTGTTTCCCCAAAACATCAGGGGAATTGCGTGGGGTGGGGAATTTTTAGGAGCAAACGAGGCTGCAGTGGGGTCGGGCTGGCGGAGCGGGGTCTGCAGCCACCCAGCACGCAGGGAGCGTTTCCCCGCTCCCGGCTTGCAAACCCCACGGGAGGAGCGGAGGTTGGGTGCCAGCGGGCTCGGCGCTGGCTGCAGCTCCCGCCTTATCTGCAGCAGGGTGGGTGCCGCTCTCGGCCCCGCCGCCGCTCCTCGGGGACCGCTCCAGGCTCAGGGCAGGCGAAGATCTCGCCTGGAGAAAGCCCAGCCTGGTGGGAAAAACCTCTGGGCTCCTTCATGGTCAAACCGGCATAACTCGCGCCGGGGAGGCGGCAGCACCCGTAGCGAGGACCTGACCCGGTTGTACCGGCACGGTGCCAGGGCAGGGGCTGGATCGGCAGCAGGGGCTCCCGAGAGCCGAGTTTGACCTTCACGGAGCAGGAAAGCGCCGGACTGAGCCTGGGGGAAAGGAGTGGAGAGGAGAAACCTCCCCTCTGCGGGTAAGCGGCGGTGGCTGGGTGCTCCCCCGGACACGAGAGGTGCTGCCGGGGCCGGGATGGTGGCGGGGAGAGCCCCGGGGCTGTTTGGGAGGACAAGTCACAGGCTGTCCCCAACTTGTTTATTCTTGGGGCTGGGGAACAGCTGCGGCTCCCATGGATGGGGCGGCCACGGCGCTGGGGCTGCCGGCCGCGGTACGGTTACATGAAATCCGCCTTCTGAGAACCTTCCTGGCCGGGTGCTGGGGGCTGGACGCGGCGTATTTATAAATATTACCTCCTTCCAGCAGCATGGGGCCACGGTGGGAGGGAGGGAGGAGGGATGGGGGCGGCGCTGGGAGCACCTCCGGCACCGGGGGGGGGGGACATGGGGCGGCTGCTGTCACCTCGCGCCTTCTGCTCGTGGCAAGTGGCACCATGAACTTGGGGCGCATGGACCTCAAGGGCTGGTTTTGCTCAGCGTCCCCACTTTCCAGGGTGGTTTTTAGGATTTTGGGGCATGCGGTGCCTCTAAATCCCAGCGCCGTGGTGTGTTGCATCTGCCCTGCTGGAACCCAGCTGGGGGCCAGGGATGGTGCTGTTCTGCCGGTTCCCCTTATTGCTCATTTATGCAGTTATTTAAAAAAAACACCAACACCCAAGTTGTTTGGAGACAGCCCGCGTTGGAGCAGGACGGGGTTTGCTCTTTGGCCGCAGGTTGCGCACGGGGCCCCGCTCCCGGCCCTCTCCCGCGCACTTGGAGCGCGCGACCTTTGCCGAGGTGAGCGGGACGCGGTGCGGCCGCGCGTCCTTCCCCGCCGGCGCGGCCAGGGCCCCTCCAAGGTCACCCCGCTCCTCTCCTCGCCTCCCTGCTGAAAGGCAGACACGATACGGGGCTGATTAATCACTCAGCCCCGGCGCGTCCTGGGCCACTGCGCTGCCGTTGGCTCGTCCTCACCCGAGGAACGTCCTTCTGCCTGTTAACACTTTTATTTTTAATTGCCGCTGTGGGGCAGGGGGTGGGAGGGGAGGGCAGGAACTTGTCGGCTCGGGCTGTTTGCGCTGGCGGGCTGTGAATTCCCTGGGCAGTCGGTTGGACAGTGATGTTTCAATCAGGGCTCCTGCACCGCACCGGCCAGCCTGCGGGAAGGGCTTTTGCTCCGCTTTGGAGCGACCGCGGAGCCAGGGTCTGGCCCCACCGTGGTGGGGTCCCGGGGGTCCTTCTGCCTCCCCCAGCCCTGTGCCGGGAGCTGCACCCAGATCTGGCCCGCGGGTGCCAGGCTCCGCCCGCTGTGCCTGGCCGGCATGATGGTGTGCATGCCGTCCCCCAGCTGTGCCACGCCGGGCAGAGGGGCTTTTTGGGGTGAAGGAGAGCCGTCGGAGCCAGGCTGTGTGTTATTAGCCCCGCAACGGCTGCCACGCACAGGTGGGCTCTCACGGATATACCTTGGCACCACCAGAACCAGGGGGCTTCTTTAGGGACCCATTTATTCTGCCCTAGGGGTGACACCGTGACCGGGGACACTCAGCCCTGGCTCTTGGTACCCAGGCACTGATGCTTTTCCCTCCGCCAGGTCCCTGACACCTCCCTGGTGAGGCGAGCTTACCTGAGCAGTTTGGGGACCACTTTAGCCGGGGTCCTGCTGTCATACAAGACTTGTGTTAATGTTTTTACTGTGCTGGATACCTGGGCTGCTTCCAGGAGCGGTATTTAATGCATGGAAGGGAAAACATTTGGCCTCTGACCCAAGTGCCTGTTAACAACGCCACGGTCCACGTTTCTGAGATGCCGGGGCTAAAAACAGTCCTGGTGACTCAGTCTCTCGCTGGTGTTGTCAACTGACCCGGGCTTTTATTTGCCAAGTCCCTCCGCCTTCTCCTTCTCCCTTTCAGGGCTGCGTGCTCGCTGCGCGGGGAAGGCGCCTCCGGACGGGGCTGGGGTGGCTCTGGCCATCCACCTGCCTGACCCATCTCCTGCCTGACCCATCTCCTGCCTGCTGGGTGGGTGATGGGGAGGGCACTGTTGCTCTCTGGGGTTGGAAACGGGGCTGTCCCCCCCCCTTTCCCACCACCCCATCCTCGTCCCAGAGGGGCGTAGGTTGGATGGGACCTCTGGAGCCTCTGGTCGAGCCCCAAGCGTGGCCAACGTTGGTGTTAGATCGGGGTCTCCAAGGATGGAGGTTGCTCTGCTGCCAGGGTTTGGCCTCCCTCGTGGTGAGGAATCCCTTCCTAATGCCCCGGTGGGACCCCTTTCCGGGGCTGCCCGCTGCGGCACTGCGCTCCTCTGCGTGCCGATGAAGATGAAGGACCCCGGCCTTCTTCCCACTGGCTGCTGGTGTTACCTGACCCCTGACACCGCCGGTCCGCTGGCACGGCATAAATCACCCCTGCGGTGGCCTTGCCAAGTCAGGGCGAGTGCCCTGAGGGAGAGGCCGCGGGGCCAGTCCCAGCTGCGCGGCAGCGGATGGGTGCCAGCCGCGTTGCTGGCGGGGTGGCGCGGCAGCGGCTCGCCGGCCCGGCCCGGGGGGGCTTCCCCGGCGGGGGAGTAGGGGGGGCTTGATCCGCTCAGGGTGCACGGGGAGGTGCCGCGGTGCCCTCGTGGGACGGTGGCACACCCAGCACGGGTGCAAAGGGGAGATGGTGCAAAGCGGCTTTGCACAACGGGGGCGCGGGGGGGGGTCCCCGGCGCCGTGCCACCTGCATGGGGCGTCGCACAGGCGTCCTTGTCATCCCCTGGCTTTGCCATCGCCAGGCTGGCTGGTGCCGGCCGGCACTGGTATCACCGACCTGGTGGGGACCAGCTGTGGGTGCCGGGGGGACCCCGCGTGCTGCCCGGCAGCCTGCGGGGCCAGATCCGGCTGCCTAATGCTGGTGCTTGCTCTGCACCCGCTCCAGGCAGGCGGAGGGTGGGGGATCCCTGCCTGCCACATCCCCTGGAGGGACAAGGGACAGCTTTTGTCCCTCGGTGTATTTTCAGGCAGGGATGTCACTGGAGGCAGCGCTGCAGCCGCTCTGCCGGCAGCTCCCGAGGGGACGCCGTGGGGCAGACCCAGCCTGGGCTCTGGCACCCCGGAGAGCCCGGCGGCGGTGGCTGCATCTATTTTTGCCGTGCTTTTTCTCAGCTCGATTGCTAACTCCTATGTTGCAGTGAGAAAAACAAGCAGGTTTGGAGGTTTTTTGCAACTTCCCCCCCTGCACCCCGCGTGGCTGCTGCTGCATTAAAAGCAGGGTCCTGAAAATGAGGAAACGCGGGGCCAGTGCAGGAGCCGGGCTGGCCCCGGCGAGGAGCACGGAGGAGCTGCGAATTGCTGGCCCCAGCACCCGGAGAACCCCCTGGCCCCGCCGTCCCGCGCCCAGGTAACCCCTGCCCCGTCGTCCCCCTTCCCCATACAGCGGGGTGGCAGCGGAGCCCGTCCCCGGGCTGCGGGCACCCGTGGGGTGGCTTTGCGGGTGCCTGGTGGGGCGGCAGCTCAGTGTGGTCAGAGCAAATCTCATCGCGGAGCGAACACCGCTGGGCTCCCAGCTGCCTGGACCCAGCCAGCCGCTGCCTGCCCCGAAACGGCAGCGGGTGCTTCGCTGCCCGGGCTGGGGTGCGCCGGGCTCCCTCGCTCGCCGCCCCTGCATCTCTCCCCCCCCGCAGCATTTGAAAACGAAAAACGAGGAAGGAAGGCTCGGCGGACGCTTGCTGCCAGTAGCAAGAAGCGGAGCTGTTTTCACTTCTTTCTTCTCCCTTTCCTTTCGCTGCCCTCTTGGTTATCAATGAAGCGACCCAGAGCGGCACGGCCCCCGCCCGGCTCCCCTCCTTCCCCAGGGGTCCCCGCTCCTGGCTCAAGCTGCCGATTGATTTTTCCACTCATAAACGGCCACAATCGACCGGAAAATAACCACCCGCGAGGGAGTGGGGCTGGGCAGGCGGCTCCTTGGTGCAATGAGTTTGGGGCTTCTCAGCTCCGTCTCCGGGGCTGAGCGGGGCATCGCTCCCCTCTCCTCCCTCCAGCTTTCGAAGGGGCGGGCAGGCGATGCGTTGCATTAGCAGAGCGTGTGCCCGTACGTTGCAGGCAGGACAGGCAGCGCGGGCGCTGCTTCCCCGTGGGCTGCCCAGGGAGGGTAACGCGATCCCCCTGTATTTCGCAGGGGCTAAATCTGGAAACTGCCTCACGGCAGCTTTTATTTCTAACCCACACCTGGGCGCAGCGATGTGCTCGGGGAGGAGGCGGTGGGGTGCTGTGTGGGCGCGGGGACAGCAGCGCGGCTCCGGGTGTTTTCTCCCTTCGGGGTGGCACTGGGTGCCCCACGGCAGCTCTCCGCAGCGGGTCCAGCGGCAGCCCGGCCCCGCGCGTTGCGGAGCAGCGCCTGATGTCACTCCAGAAAGTACCGGCGGTTGCTGAGCAGCCGACCCCACGCCGCCGGCTGTCACGGCCTGGTTGCAGTGATGCTGGGCTCCCGCGGGGACAGGGGACAGCTCGGGGCCCTGCAAAGTCCTGCGGGGGCCGAGCGAGGGTCAGGGCAGCTCTGGGTGCCACTGGGGATCTGCTGGCTGGAGCCACCCCCGAGTGCCGCCCTGGTGCGGGGGGAGCGCGTTGGGCTCTTGATGAAATAACACCCCTAGAAGAAAAGCAAGAAAGGTCCAGAAATAACCGTGTCGCTAAATAGCAGCAGAGATATTTTGAAGGGAGATTAATTCCCTGGCTCCGGCCCTGCGTGCTGTCCCAGCGGTGGGTCTGGCGTGCGGTGGGTCTGGCGTGCGGTGGTGGAGCACGGCTGGTGCCTGGACAGCCCCCAGGTGCCGATGGAGCCCGCAGCTCTGGCTTTAGGATGCGATCTGCAGCAAAGTGGGATTAGCTTTTTCCCCCGCTCCAAGGAGGCAAGGGCAAGGTTGCAGTGTTTTTGGAGCACAGGTGGAGTTTCCTTTGGGAAATCGGTCCCTTTTCCCTGCGTTCCTGGCTCGACCCCGGGCCGGTGCTTTGGGCTCCCCCCGCCGGGGTCAGGATCAGCCCGGCTCTGCGGCTTCTGCCGATGGTCGGTGCTGGGCAGCGCACCCTGCGCTATGGGCAGGGGGTCGAGGGCCCACCTGGGTACCGGCTGCTCCAGGCGTGGAAAAGCCACCCTGTGTCCCCCCTGCCACTGGTCCCCGCTCGCCAGACAGGAAAGGTGGAGTCGGGGTGTGGAGAGCTGCTGGGGCCATCCACCCTTTCCCTGCTCCCTCCTACCTTCCCGCCCTTCAGCCCCTCTTCTCCCTCTCCATCCCCTTCCAGTTGCTCCATCGTCCACCCTCGGCCTCCCACCACCTTCCTCCCTCCCCTCCTCTGCTCTTCCCTCTCCATGACCGATGGGGACATGTCCCCAGCAGGTGCCCTGGCAACGCCCGCCGGGAAACCCAATGCCTGGGCATGCCCTGGCCGGCCGCGCTGCCTGCTTGGAGCCAGGCAAGCCGCTGCCCGTGCACTGGGACGGACCCTCGCTGGCTCCCCTCCAGGCGGGGACCAAGCTGGGGCTGCCCCTGGGATGGGGACGGCTCCGGCTCAGCAGGCGAGCCGCTGGGTGTGCTTTTTCTGGGATGCTAACGTCTTTCACCTTCCCAGGCATCCCAGATGGAGCCGCTGCCCCGTGTGCTTTATTTCTGCCCCCCGGACCAAGGGATGGCGGGATGCATCCCGGGGGTGGGACGTGTCCCCCGGGGTGGGGTGCCTGCACCGCAGCACGGGCCGGGTCCTCATCCTTTCCCACCGCCAGCTGCCTCCCTCCCGCCCACCGCCCTCCCGCCGGGGCTGACTCAGAGCGAAAGCAGAAGCTGCTCAGTGTTTCGGGGGGCGGGGGGAAGCCAAGCAGAACCAAGCAGGTTATTTTAAACCTGGCCTAATTTCCCTCCTCCCCTTATCGAGCCCAGCTCTGGCCACCCTTCCCCATCCTCACCTTCGGCAGCTCCCCTTCGCCGGAGTTTCCCGGGGGGAGAGGGCAGCGCTTTTGGCTTCCCCCACCCCCGTTTCTTGTAAAGGGGCAGCTGGGGGGATCCTGCAGCCGGGCAGGGTGTGGGACCGGGGCCAGCGGGGCTGAGTGGGTGCCGTGACGTGGGTGGCTACACTTCGGCACGCTTCACATGACACCGTCCTGCCCCCACATACCGGCTGCTCTTCGGAGAAGAGCCCGGATCCCCCCGGCTCTGCAGCGAGGCAGCTCCGTCCTCACCCTCGAAACTGGGTTTCCCCAGCGCTGGAGATGCCGGCCACCCCGGTTTCCTCCTCCTCCCCGTCCCGTCCCCCCACCGTGCACCGTCGAGCCAGGGTCCCCGTGCAGCCACCCACGAGGCACGCTCAGCCCAGCTCACGGTGCTTTGTAGGGCCGTGGGTAGCTGCTTGCTTGCAAACACGGGGGCTGACTGCAAAGTTTGCCATGCACGGCTTGAAATCCTCTTCCCACTCTCCCCTGGTGCTGGAAGCCCCCCGAAAACATCTGTCTCGTGGGGCCCTGGCGCCTCTCCCCCTTCCCGCCCTGGCCATGCCCTGGCTGCGTGGCCCCAGCGGGGTTTGCAAGGCACGGCCGGTCCCTCCGTGCCACGATGGCTCATCCCATCTCCTCGCAGCTCTTGGAGGCTTTTCCTCTCACCCTGAGCTCAATATCTGGGGTTATTACATCCCTCCTGTGCATCGGCTGTGATTTATCCCCCTTCAGCCTTGTTTTATCCACTGCGGGCTGTCCCCGGCGTCGCTGGGTCCTTTCCCAGGGCTCTGCTCTTGCTTGTCTCAAACATTTCCCTGTTCCCTCCTCTAAGGCCGTTTGCGACAGCCGTCTTAACGAAGCTCCGATTGATAACTGTCCCAGGCTGCTCTTCTCCCATCCCCCTTTAGACAGGCCACCATGTCTAATTAATTACCTTCCTCTTGCCGTTCAATAGCTGGCTCTTGATCCATGTAATCGTATTTCTGTCCATGCTGGCTTGATTTAATTTTCCCCTTAGGATATCGCGTGGCCCTGTGTATCAGATGCCTTGCCGAAACCCCGGTGTGTTGTATCCACCGTGGCCCCTTTGTCTGCAATTATGCATTGTATTTAAATAGCAAAACCCTCCGGATTCGTCTGGTTATGCTGCCGCAGAGCAAACCCCGGGTGTTTGCCTCCCACCTGTTCCCCTGGCAGCGTTTGCTTTGGGTCCTGTGCTCCGCTTTACCTCCCGCCCTGCAGATGCTGTGGTCCAGACCCCCATCCCGCACAGCATCTCCCGCATCCCCATCCCAGCCCCGCGTGGGAAACCAGCCCCGTGGAGAGCCACCGTCGTGCCCCGGGGAGCCCGGCCAGGGCAGCTCCCCTCGCCCTCGTCCTCTCCCGCCCCTCCACGGGCCGCCGTCCCCTTTGTACGGGGGAACAAGGGCTGGTCTGTGCGGTGCGGGGGCCTCGCACGCCTCCCCCCCGCCTCCGCGCTCGCGTGCCGGCCCCGCACAGAAGCCGCGTTGTTCATCCTGCGCTGGAGCTGAGGTTTCGGGGCAGCCGGGCTGAGGGTTAAACCCTGCCTCCAGCTCCTGGCACCCGCCGGCCTTTTCTTCCTGCTCTTCCCTTGCTTTCTCTTTCCCTTTCGCTCCGCTCCCGGCCTCTGGCCTTTCCCGGCCCTTCTGGCTTTGCTCCGGTGTTTTGGAAGTTGGTGGCTCAAAGCACGCTCCAGCTGAACCCGGTGGTACGTGAGTCCACGCTCGCTGGGCGCGGGGTCCCGGCTGCTCCCTGCCCTCCCCGTCCCCCCCACGGTGCCCCGGCTGTCCCCAGGGCGAGCGGTGGCATGGCGGGGAGCTGTGGCAGGAGGGCAGTCCCGTCCGTCTGGCGTTAGGGCCATCGTCCTGGCTTAGTCACCAGCTGGTACAGGTGCTCCAGGGTGTCTGCGCCCTCCCTGTGCCTCACTTTCCCTGCTGCAAAATAGGCTGTTCCTGATGTGCCGTGTCCTCCTCTCAGGGTCACCTCCGTGCCCGGCAGGCGCCCGTGTCCCACCCCCCCGGAGCACCATGGCGTCCCGCATCGGCCTGCGGATGGAGCTGATGAAGCAGCAAGCGCAGCAGGAGGCCGAGAGGGAGCGCGTGCAGCAGCAGATGATGATGAACTACATGCAGCAGCAGCGCATGCCGGTGGCCTCCACCCCGGCCATCAACACCCCCGTCCACTACCAGTCCCCACCGCCCGTGCCCGGAGAGGTCCTCAAGGTACAGCGCTGGGGGTGTCCCCCCGCCCCAGGGCCGAGGGGGCGCGGGAGGTCCCTGATGGTTTGTCTGCTTGCAGGTCCAGTCCTACCTGGAGAACCCCACCACGTACCACCTGCAGAAGTCGCGGGACAAGAAGGTTCAGGCTTATCTCTCCGAAACCTACGGGAACAAGTTTGCTGCCCACGTCAGCCCCGTCAGCCACTCTCCCAAGCCGCCCCCCGCCGCGTCCCCCGGCGTCCGACCCAGCCACGTCATGTCCTCCTCGGCGGGCAACAGCGCGCCCAACAGCCCCATGGCCATGCTCAACATCGGCTCCAACCCCGAGCGGGAGGTGAGGAGGTGCCGCCGAGCTGCTGGGGGAGGCAAAGGTGCTGGAAAGGGCAGAGAAGCCCATTGGCACCTTACGCCTTTCCCTTTCAGTTCGATGAGGTCATCGATGACATCATGCGCCTGGATGATGTTTTGGGCTATATAAACCCTGAAGTCCACATGCCCAACACAGTGAGTCGCTGATGCGCGTTAGGGCTGCGGGAGGGAGGGTGGCCTGGGGGTCCCGCGCCCCCCGTGCGTGCTGGGGATGGAGGTGGCACGCAGGGGACCTGTCCTGCCGCACCCCTGCAGCGATGCCCAGGTGCCAGCCCAGCCTCAGCCCTGGGACGGGTGTCCCTGGGGACCTGGCAGAAGGGAGGAAGCGAGAGCTCCCTTCTGCAACTGCGAGAGCCAGTTCTTCAGCTTCTTCTCCTCTTTAATGAGGGTTGGGAGCCCTCACAGAAATCCGGAAGGACAGGAGAGGGGTGTGGGGAGGGACCAAGCGGCCGCTGCAGTGCAGGGGGACGTTGGTGCCGGGAGAGGTTTCCCAGCCAGAAGCTCGCTCGGAGCGGCACCGTCTCCTGGGTCGGATCTGTAGGCCAGCTTCTGCCTCCCGGTGGGATTCATCCTGCCGGGCCCTTCTCGGATGCGATTCATCTGCCCTAGTTTAGACGCTGGCCGTGGGAGGGGATCAGCTGTGCCCTTTGAAGTCCTGTTTTCTTTGCTACTCTGATTATAGTTATTTACAATTACACCTGCCTGGGCTACGCACTCGCATCCTGGAGGCCACGCAGCTGGGCTTGAACCCCAGTCCCATGGCCCTGGATGGAGCTAACCCGCCTGTCCCTCTGGTTTTCAGCTGCCGATGTCCAGCAGTCACATGAATGTCTATAGCGGGGACCCCCAGGTGACGGCCTCTCTCGTAGGTGTCACCAGCAGCTCCTGCCCCGCCGACCTCACCCAGAAGAGAGAGCTGACAGGTACGTCCCTGGCCCCAGAGCTGGCGGGGAGCCGGCGGTGATGGCGAGTGTCAAAGCCGGCCGGGGTGCCCTGTCCCCGCGGGTGGGGAGGAGGGTCTGGGGGATGCCGGCGTGCTCCGTCGCCAGCCCGGGATGCTCGTGGGGCGAGATGCAGCCTCGTCCCCTCTGGGTGACGTTGTGGGTCTCCGTTGCAGATGCTGAGAGCCGAGCACTGGCTAAAGAGCGCCAGAAGAAAGACAATCACAACCTGAGTGAGTTTGGCGCTGGCTGCCCGCGGGTGGCACAGCTTTCCCTCTCCCACCCCCACAGCCCTTTCCTCATTGCTCTCCATCCTCCTTCCCCTCTCCCCACAGCCCCCTGCTGTGGCTCCCTCTTTCTCCTTTCTTTCTTTTTTCCCCGCTGTCCTTCTCATCAGCACTGGGGGAAGGTCAGAGCAGCCGGGGCGATGGACAGGAGCAAGGTGCCAAAAGGTTGGCCCCAGAGGTTTCTCATCCTGAGCCCCCTGACTCTGGAGGGCCAGGGCACGACGGAGGCTCCCAGCCCCGCGAGCCGGGAGCAGCATGGCCAGCGGGGTCTGCGGGACACTGAGCCTCTCCTGCTCTTGCTGCCTCCTCACCGCCTTCCCTCTCTTCTCACCCTGCAGTTGAGAGACGGCGAAGGTTTAACATCAACGACCGCATCAAAGAGTTGGGGATGCTGATCCCCAAGGCCAACGACCTGTACGTATCAGTGGTTCCTGCGGGGCTGGGATAACTGTGGGTCTCGTGGGCTTGCTCGACGCTCGGCCCCGGGGCAGGCGATACTTGCAGAGGGGCTTTTTGGTGGAGCAGGGGTGAGGCATGTTGCTGGCACGCAGGTGGCAAATCTCTTTTTCCATCCTGCACGGCAGAGACGTGCGCTGGAACAAAGGGACAATCCTGAAGGCGTCTGTGGACTACATCAAGAGGATGCAGAAGGACTTGCAGAGGTCACGAGACCTGGAGAATCACTCCCGGCGTCTGGAGATGACGAATAAGCAGCTGCTGCTCCGCATCCAGGTGAGCTTCCCTGTGCTCTTCCCTCCCTCCGCTCTGCTCCAGCCCCACGAGCAGCTCACTCCTGCCCCACCGAGGGGACGGGCAGGGGCTCTCCTCCCTCTTAGGGCTGTCAAGTCCCCAGGAACAAAGTCTTCAGACAAAGCAGACGTCTGAGGCTCAGGTCACCACAGCGAGTGTTGTTGAGCTTTGCATTGGTCACCATTTTCCACCCTTCACCTCTTCCACGGGCTCCTTCCCTGTGAGCTTCTCGGTCCTTCTGTCCCTGCCACCTCCATGGCTGCCCATGTGCCGTGTCCCCGTGCGCGATGTCCCCACCAAAGACCTCCTGTGCTCTGTTGGCAGGAGCTGGAGATGCAGGCACGCGTCCACGGGCTGCCCACCTCCTCGCCCTCGGGCGTCAACGTGGCCGAGCTGGCTCAGCAGGTGGTCAAGCAAGAAGCCGGCGGGGACGAGGGGACGCTGGAGCCGCTGCTGCCACCCCCAGACCCCGAGTCACAGCCGCAGCCGGCGCTGCCTCCACCACCCCAGTCTCCCTACCACCAGCTGGACTTTACCCACAGCCTGAGCTTCGACGACGGCTCCCGGGGCTTCCCAGACAGCCTGGAGCCCGGCCACAGCGCTTCCTTCCCATCCCTATCCAAGAAGGAGCTGGACTTGATGCTGATGCAGGACACCATGCTGCCTCTGGCCTCTGACCCCTTGTTCTCGGCCATGTCCCCGGAGGCCTCCAAGGCCAGCAGTCGCCGGAGCAGCTTCAGCATGGAGGATGCAGACATGCTGTGACGAGGAGCTGCTCCGACGCTGGGGGCGAAGACTGGACCTTCAAGTTTGGTTAGTGAAGTTACAGGGCACTCTTCTCGCAGGAGGAGCCCGTCCTGCCACGCACTTGAATCTACGTAGGAGTACCTTTTCTCTATGCAATGGGGGTCTCGGATCAAGGCTCGCCGGCTACCGCCGTGTCTTTCGCAAGCTTTTTTTTGCCAGGAGCTGGAGCGGACCTTCTTGGCTTGCCGTGGCATTGGCCTGACTGCAGATTCCCCAGCCCAGGAGCGTGATCTCGGCTGCTTTGCCTTTCAGTGAAACCCTGCCGGACTGTCCCCCTTCCCCAGGGTGCTGGCCCAGAGCCAGAGCGGGCAGGAGCCACCGCGTCCCTGGGAGGAGAGGAGCGGGACGATGCTCAGAGCTTTTTGTCTGCCTTGCTGCCTCCTTGCTGCCCCGCTCTGGGAGCCCACATCCCCAACGAGTCTTCCCCAGCGGTGGCCTCCGAGCCCCGCAGATGCTTCCCGGTGCCACGTCCTTCACGGTTCCTCCTTCCTCGGAGCGCCCGCTGCCTCTGCGGGTCGCAGGGCTGGAGGGAGAAGAGGTGCTTCACTGGAGCAAGTTCGTTCATGGGGCACGGCGGGTGTTGTCCGAGTGAGCTGGGTCTGAGGCTACGAATTCGGGTCAACATTGAGGGCTTCCCAAAAGGCTGGGATGGGGTGTTTGATGCTCGGTCAACCCTCCGCTGTGACCCCCACCTTGCAGGGGGTCCCCCCTTCGGGGTTTGGCAGCACCCACCACCCCAAAACCTCGCTGGCCTCTGGGCGAGGGCTGCATGGTGCCAGGCGACCTTCAGCCTCCCTCGAGACATCCCTGCAGAGGTGCCTCTGCCCCGTAACGCCAAGCTGTGGCTCTTCAGGTGGAAGGATGAAGGGTTTTTACACTTTTTTTTGGGGATACTTGTTGAAAGCAGATGTCCTGCCCCACATCTGGGCGTGGAGGTCCAGGCTCTGGCTGGGGACCAGGGGATGGTTTGTACCGATTGCCAAACCTGAGCCGCCGCTCTCTGCCTTTGACTTGCGGGGTTTATTTCTCTTCCCAGCATCGCCAGCTCGTTCCCCAGCCAGGACAGCTCGGTGACGGGGAGCTGCTTTGGGCTCTGCATCATCTTCTGCCTTCTCAGCCTGGCTGGTGGCGGGGAGGGAGCTGGGCAGGGGAGGGGGATGCTGTTCACAGTGAAAATACTGCACGAATTTGTTGCAAAGCCTGAAGGGGAGCAGGGGGAAGGCTGGGGAGAGGAGACCCCTCTGTGATCCCACACTATAGCACAGCGTCACCCCCCGGGCCGTGGGAGCTGTGGCTGGATGCACGGGAGCCCCTGCGGGGATGGGGGTCACTGGGTGCACCCCATCCTGGACCAAGGATGGGGGATGTCACAGGATTGGGACCGCGAGGGGAAAGCCCAGCCAAGGAGGGACAAGCTTGCTCCATCGTGGCTGGATTTGGGATTGTGAGGTGGGGGACGGCCCCGGTGCCCCCCTGGAGAGGTGCCTGTCCGAGGGTGTGGGGAAGTGCAGAAGGTGGGGAGGAGAGGGGGAGAGCGGGAGGGAGGACGTGTTGGAGGTGTCCTGGGGCAGGGCAGGCTCTGGCTGCTGCCCTGCAGGGAAGGGAGCAGAGGGGACGTCGGGGCGCCGGGCACCGGGATGCGGGCGGGCGGGTTTGGGGCTGCTTCACCCCACGTGTTCACAGGAGGCCTCGGCATCCTTCGTGCACTGCCGTTAGTGCCTGGAAAGAGAATAATGCCCCCGGCGGGGCGGCGGCACCCCCACGCTGCGCTGAGTGCCTACAGACGTGGGGGATCTGGGGGTCCGCGGGCACCCAGGGTCTGCGCGGGTGCTTCAGGGCGGGCATACGGAGCCCCCGTCGCTTGGGGGTGTCGTGGCTGTAAGGTGGTTCTGCTGGGCTCTTGCTGGTGGTACGTGGGACGTGCGGGGCTGGCCGGGGTGCGTGCCCGCTCCGCGCCCCGCTCCCGGCACCGGCGGGCAGAGGAGCATCCCCTGCTCAGCGCAAGGTGTGGCGTCTCCCCCGGCCGTGAGTAAACCGTTGTGGATTTTTTTTTTTAATCTTCTGGGGTTCTTTTGTTTGTTTTATTTTTCTTTTCTTTTTTTAATGCACTGTGCTCTGATTAAAAAATTTTACTACTGTTTTATAAATAAATGTATAAAAGAATGAACTGGAATGGAAGAAGAATCATTAAAATATATTTATTTACAACAACCCGGAGCACTGCAGCGTGGGCTGTTTCTTCTCTCCCCGGAGGAGGAAGGGTCCTGGAGCTTGAAGCACCCAGAGCCGCTTTCCCCCCGCGATGCCAAGGCCGTGCCCGAAGGTCGGGCTGCAGCAGCATCCCCGTCTCGCAGGGGAGCTGCCCTGGATTTGGGGGGCTGCTTGGGGACTGGTTTGGTTTTTTTTTTTTGCAGGAAGGCTTGGCTGGGTTGGAGGGGGGAAGCAGTGACGTTGCTGTCATTCAGCCGGTCCCAGGGTGGTTTGGGGTGTTCAGGCTCCCCCCTGCCCGTCCCTCTGGGTGCCAGCCCCGCAGCCGGGCGCTTCGGGGAGGGCCACAGCTCCCGGTGCTGAGCACAGCTGGGACTTGTGAGGTGCTGACCCATCTGCTGATTGCTTAATTGGAACCAGGCTTGGCCCCTTAATTAATAATAGTCACAAGGCCCCAGAGAGCAGAGCTGGAAGGAGCTGCATCCCTGGAGCTGAGTGCTGTGCTGGGAGCGGGGCAGGTTTGCGGTGGCTGTCCTGATCCGCACTGGGTAGGAGCGATGGTGGAGCCGTCCCGGGAGCTCAGGTGCGTGTCCTACCTGTTGGGTGCCCCTGGAGCAGGCGTGGGGCTGCGTGGGGGCTTCGCTGCTCCCCCCTTGCTGCTGGGGCTGCCTTAGCATCACCCCTGGGTGCTGCAAAACCCCTCCGGGGGCCTGGACCCCTGCTACAGGCAGGGTATTCCCCACCTCCTGTTTGCAAACCTGCTGCAGGCTCGGGACCCTCCTGCCCAGTGCAAGCAAGGGGAAAAATATGCTTGCAAAGTCGCCCGCTGCCCTGCGGGGCTGGGCAGGGGGCTGAGCCCGGGCCTGGCAAAACTCATCACATGCCACGTTTGCAGACCCTGTCTGCGCTCCTCTGCCTGCGGAGCCACGCGCCAGGTTCCTGCTGCCCCCTGCTCCCCTCCGTCATGGCGTTAAACACACACACAAGGAAAAAAAAAAAGAAAATCCACCTTAAAATAGACTTCCCAGGATGGAAAATCACAGGGGCTAATCTTGGAAACTTTATTAAAAGAAGAAGGAGGGGAAAAAAGCGAGCGAGGAGGCTGGGGGGAGAAAGAGTAAGTAGTTTCAGACACTTAAAAAAAAAAAAAATCCCTGATTTGATTTATCTGGGGAGTGTGAACACTAAATAGAGAACAACGCCTGAAGTGTGAATTATTTCCTATATTAACACAGAGAAAAAACTGATAGCCTTTTCATGTCAAGAGAATAGCGCGGAGGGGAGGGCGGGGGGAGAATGACATTGTTCAATCTCCGGGTTTGCTCACTCTTTATCAGGCTGAGATCAAAATTTATTCCCAGGATGAGGCCTGCGGCCCGGCTGAGGCCCTAGAGATTTTTAAGGGCCTAATTAAGAAAACAGGATGAAAATGGCGAAATAAGAGGGCAATTTACTTCTTGCAGAATAGGGAGATCAAATCAACTTATGAGCAATTAATGTGCACAAGGAGAGAATAAAGGGATGCCGGGATATGGTAGAGGGCCTCATTTTAATGACATGCTCTGGTGTTGGCATAGAGGATTACTCTGAAGGTCAGATGTAGATTGAAACGACCTTGCAGATTCTTAACCCTCCTTCCAATTAACAGAACCAACTCAGAAATGCAAAAGACCCTGGCTTGGAGCACTGTCATCTCTTTATGTTCAGAAGGGAGGAAAAAAAAATTATAAAGGAGAGAGAGGACGAAAGGGGGTTTCCTTCACTTAAACAGCAGCTGCTGGAGACGGGAGCTGGGGCAGGCGGGAGAGAAGGGCTCTTAATTACAGTCTGTGAGCCACCCACGGAAAAAAAATCGGTGTCAAGGCTCCAAGTGGGATATAAAAGGGAGGGAGTGCTGGCTGGGGCTGCGGCGGGTGTGACGAGCTGCGGCCGGGCTCTGCCTGCGGGGACGGACGGGGACCGGGCGGCAGGGTCACCGCTGCTGCTGGCCCTTCGCCATCGCACGGGGGGATTTCGGGGTGCCGCGCCCCGGGGGGGTCCTCGCCTCCGTCCCCCCGCCCGTGACGCTCTCCCGGTGGCACCGCTGGCCTCGCGCAGCCCGGGGCCCTTTTTCCCCGCTGCCCCACGCAGCGCTGGGGCTTTTTTGGGGAGCGGGAGGGTGCGAAGGGGGGCAGCGGCTGCGCCCCGTGGGGCGGGCGGAGGCGGCGGCCGGGACAGCGGGGACACTGGGGACAGCGGGGCGGGAGGGGAGCAGCGAGGCTGCACCGGGGCCGAGCAGCCACAAGAGAGAGCCAGACCGTTGCCGGAGAACCCGGGGCCGCGGCGGGGGAACCGGCCCGGCCGAGGATGCGCATCCCCGGCTGCCCCCGCCGCGCCGCTGCCTGGGGCTCCAGCCTCAGGATGCGGGAACCCCCCCTGTGCTCTCCCCGGGAGCTGATGCTGGGCTTCGCCGGTCCCCGAGAGCTCACAGAATCATTTAGGTTGGAAAAGACCTAAGATCATCGAGTCCAACCTCAACTCAGCGCGTTGGACTGGGGCTGGTGCCCTCTGCAAGCAAGAGCATCTCCCGCTTGTGCTCCCAGCCACTGCCCCGTCTCCCTCTTTGAGTTGGCTTTGGGAAACCCAGGAGGGTTAAAAACAAACCGGCGGGCAGGCAGAGGCGCTGAGCAGCTGCTGCTCTCTGCGGGCCGTGCGCTCAGCACCTCCGACAAACCGACTTGCTGAGTTTTTCATCTCCCTGTGCATAAAGTGCCAGTGAAGGCCGGGGAAAGGGAAGAGGCTGGACGGTGAACTGGGCTGGAGAAGGGCAGAGGGGCTGCAGGCGGGGGCTGTGTGAGCAGGGCTGACGAGCACAGGGCAAGGGCCCGCGCCCAGCTGGGACAGGATGGAAACCCTCGGGCGCGCGGTGCCAGGAGGCTGAGCCGTGGGTGCCGCGCTCCCCAGGAGGATGCAGCCGCGTCCCCGTGGGCTGCTCCGTGCAAAAGGGGTTAGCGCTGGGTTTGGTTCCGTTGGCTTTTTGTCAGATGTGCGTAAAGAGAGCTGTGACCGCCCCAGCACCATCCTTTAGGTACCGCTGTACAGACGTGTCTCCACCTCACAAACGCTGTCGTCGAGTTGTTTCTCCAGTCCCAGAGAATTTTCTACAAAAATTTTTCTTGGGGAGGGGAAAAAATACTTTACTATAACATAAGATGGGCTTGATCCTGAAGCAAGAAGGAAGGAGCACTGGCCGACCCAGCCCTCAGCACCTCTGGAGCGAGATGCTCACCCGAGCAAGGCCGGGGCAAAGAGCAGTGCAGGGGCAGCAAGGGGAGGGGGAGATGGCCCAAGGGGCTTCCCCTGCTCCACCCCAAGCCTTGGGCTCTCTGGGCATCTCGCACGGCTCTGTGGCACCCCTGGTGTGGGACCGACCAGACCTGCAATCTGGAAGCCATCCCCTGTCTCGGTGCTGGGCTGTTGCTGAGTTTTCCTTCTCCCCGTCTCCCTTCGTTTCCTTTCTGGCTCTCGCCTCGGCTGCTCCTGCTGCTCCTTCCCCACCTGAAGCCCTAATCCTCCGCCCGTGACGTGCCGGGGGCTGTTGTGGCAACAGTTGGGATGAGGTCAGGAGGAAGGGATGGCTTTTTCAGGTGGGCGAATAGGCAGCACGGCTGCCTTGGCTTCGAGAAACCAAAGCAGCTCTTTGCGAGTAAATCTTTGCATGTAATAGCGAGAGACTGGAAAACCTCTGATGCCTGTCCAGAAATCGCTTCCAAAGAGAAGGGGCTAGGCTGGTCCCTGGGGGAGTCCCTGCCTTGGAAGGGTTGCTCCCTGGATGCGTTTGGCCTGGTGTTTTTCCGTCAGCAGCTTTTAAAGCTGTGGGGCTGGGGAGCCCTTTGGGCCGCGCGCGGAGCCCTTGCAGGCGGCGCAATGGCTGTTAGGGTTCCTGGTGCCTCGGCAGGAGTGGCTGTGCGCTGTAAGCCAAGGGCCAGGAGAGCTGGGGCTGAAGGACGGTGGCTTGCTGGTTGTGGAGAGGGGTAGAGGTGTGCTGGGCAAAAGCCCTGGGAAGAGGAAAATGAGGTGCAAGGTAGAGGGACCTTCCCCTCATGGAGAAGGTCCGTGCCTCAGTTTCCCCAGCACCCAGGTGAGGATGCAAAGGCTGACACAGGGGAGGTGACCTGGCCCTGGCCGCAACTCGTGCAGAGCAGCGATGCCGGAGCAGCCCCTTCCTCATGGGATGCGAACTCTCCAGGCTCAAGCCCCATGGAGCAAAACCCCAGCTCCCGGCTGTGCACGGCCCTGATGCCAGATTTGGCTTGGACGAGCTGGGGTGCGGGGAGAGGCTGAGCTCTGCCTCCCGAGCGGTGGGCAGAGCAGCGGGAATTTGCACCCCCAAGTCTCCGCCGGAGCCAAATGGCCCCGCTCCGCTGGCCCTGGCAGGGCTGGGCCTTCTGCCAGCGGGAGCTTTGGCCCGGGATACCCGATAGACTTGACAGCAGCCGCCCAGCTGGATTTTCCATGCCTGACACTGAATTTACAGTGCCGGATGCCGGAGCAATTGCTGGCTGGCTTGTCGTTCGAGCATGGTCTTGCTGAGATGGGAGCAGCAGAGCCCTGTCCCTGCAACCAGAAAAGGGGACAGCGGCACCGGGAATGAAAAGAGCAGCGGCTGCAGCAACAGAAACCCAGGGAGCTGCGGTGCCGGGGCCCGGGGAGGTGCTGGGACCCCAGGCAGGGCCGGGCTGAGACGAGCAGTGCCCCATTTGTCTCAGTGTTTAGAAACCCCTCTGGAAATGCAGTCCTCTTGCACGAGTTGTGCCCGCAGACACCCCGGAGTCACCGCCGTGGACATGCTGAGACCCCTTCTCCCAACAAGCCGCACCCCAAAGCGCTTGGCAGTTTGCTTGCCCGGGGATGCTCCGCCTGGGAGCCCCCCCCGCATCCCGGTCCTGAGGTCCTGGGATTTTCCCCCCAGCTGGGAGCTGGGATCACAGGACCCTCGGGGATGTGGGATTCCTCGTCCCGAGCCACTTCGGGGTCCCGCTGCAGGTTTGTCCATCGCCCAGGCCGCCATGGAGTCCCTTTACCTCTTCCCCCACGCTCCAGAGCTGGTTTAATCAGCTCACAGTTTTCATTTCATGCCTTTCTCTCTCTCCTTTTTTGAGGGGGCAGTAAAATTTATACAATATTTAAGCAGCATAGTGGAGTCCTGGAAGATATTATTAATGTAAAAGGGACAGGCTGGAAATGCACTTGAACCTGGTTACAATTAGAGGGTGATTTTTCTAAAGGTCAATGAATTCAGATAATATCCACAGGGGGGAAAAGAAATTTAATACCTTTTTAGTGAATTAATTAATTATAATATTATATCGGCTTGGGGTTCTTTTCCAGAGTGATTAAGGGAACGATCTGTCTTCGGAGAGGCTGGGGGAAGTCGGTGAGCGAACGAAAGACTGACAGAGGGAAGGGAGAGAGGGGGAGAGCTGGGGAGAGTTTAATGGGAGAATAATGGAGCCTTTTCTTTCCTTTAAAAACTTACTGTATTTCCAGGCCACACGATCCCTGCCTGCCGGGTCCAGACCCTTTCCTCGCAGTCTCCCCAAAGGCCGCTGGAGGGATTATTTTGTATTTTTACCTTTCCAAAGCGTCTTTGGATGCTTTAGCATCTCGAATGAAGCACTTGGTGCAGGGGTGGCCGGACCCCCTGTGGCACCCCCATCCCGGTGCCACCAGCACCGTGCCCCAGGGCTGGCAAAGGGGTTCTTGCCGGGTCCGTGCGTGGGGACACGGTGTCCCCAGGAGCCACCGAGAGCCGTGGCCTCGGCGTGGTGCTGCTCCCGGCCCCGGGGAGCCCTGCCGCCCCAGCCCTCAGCGGTGTTGGTTTATCTGCAGCCCGAGCTGAGGCTGGAATTTACACTCGCTGCTAATCCAGCCAGCCCCAGAAATTAATTACAGTCTTGTACATTAAAAATTAACATAACCTTTCTGGATATATGTTCTTATAGCACAGGAGTGGGCCAGAGTCCCTCAGCCGCCTGTAATTGGAGCTGCTTTTCTTCTGATTCTTCCCCCCCTGCTTTTTAAAGATATTTGAACTCATTAATCATGGAGCCTGGTAGCTGGTAAAGTTTAAGAGGTTTGTAATTGTGTTTAGTCCTGGCAGAGTTTGCAGGGAAGGGGGGAGAGGAGGTGTCTCCTTTGTCACAACGGTTGGAGCTGGGGTGGAGGGAAGGGGTGCCCGTGGCCGCCCTCGCAGGGGCATCTCCTGGCATGGGTAGGGTGCCACAAACCCAGCAGGGAGAGTGCAGGGAGGCTACGGGGCTTGGCCGCGGGGGAGGCGGGCTGGAAGCTGCTCTGTGATGTCCCACACACCCCGTGCAAGTGCGGTTCCAACAGCTACTTGTACCTAGAATAAAAGCAACCTTTTTGTGGGAGGCTACAGCGCATTCCCACTCTTCTGCTGAGCCACAGGCTGCAAGCGTCCTGGCCCAGCAGGTCCCAGATATGAAGCTGGGCAGCCAGGGGGGTGACTCGGGCTCTGGGGCTGAGCTGAGCCCCGTGGATCGAGTGCTCCCACCGCTCCTCTCGCTGCTGGGCTGACGAGTGGTAACATACGGGGTGGTGGTAAGGGGATTGCTTGAGACGGTTTGTATCTACCGTTAATGTGCTGCTAAAGCAAAGTGTGCGTCACGGGCATGCGGAGCATCCTCACGCAGGGATTTGTTCTCTGCAGCTGCAGCATCCCCTCCCTGGGTTTCTGTCCCTCTGGTCTCCGCATTCCATCCCAGGAGCTCGGGCTGGAGCCCTCTGCCTCTGGGCGGCTGGGGAGATCTCCCAGCAGAGCCCTGGGTGATGCTGCTGTGTCGGGGCAGTCTCCTGGGGAAGGGGATTCGGAAGGACCAAGCTGTGATGCTGGGCTATGCTGGTGGCTTAAAACTCAGGGTCTGCTGTACACCATGCCCTGGCAGGATCCGGCACGGCCCCGTTCTCCCACTCCTCCCCGGGAAGCGTTCGTCCCTCAGCGGGCTCCCTCCTCCTCCGTTGCCTCCAACGGGGCAGAGCACTTGCCAGGCCTTTGGGCACGTCTGCTCTTCCCTCCTTCCCCATCTCCGCTCCTTGAAACCCCACCATCTTTTATCAAACCAGCCCTTTCATTTCTCTTTCCTCCCCCCTCCAACACCACCACCTCCCTCCCACTGCCTCCCTCAGCCAGCCAGCGACTGCCGGAGAGAGCCAGCTCGCTCCCATTGTGCTATCTTTGGGTCCTAAATTAAAATTTATGACATCTTGAAATGAGCAGTGAGGGTAATTTTGCTTCTGAGCGAAGATGCTAATGAGTCCCCTTAATGGCGTGAATAAGGAGTTGACGGGTCGTGTGTCACTTTGCGCAGACCGTGCTGGTGGTGTAATGGCCGCAGTAAGTGTCTGTAATTATACCCTGTCTCGCTGTATTTTGGCAGCCGTTGTGGGAGAGCAGGCGGCTCAGCCGTGTACAAGGCGGGGGGGAGGGAGAAGGGAAGGATGGGGGAAAAATCCCAGCACCTCCTGTGCTTCCTTCGTGCTCCCCGGACTCCTCGTGCGGCTCCGGAGCGGTGGCTTTGCTGGGCTCGGCTCCGGCCGGGAGGCGGGCTGGCTGCGGCTGCTCCGAGATGGGCTGTTCTGTTTCCCGTCTCCTCTTCTCCCCTTGAGAACAAGGTGATGAACCCACAGGTCCCCCCCAGCCTCCGTACAGCCGGGGCTGCGGCAGCGTGCCCAGGGCGGGACGGCAAAGACCTGTGGGACCCGAGCACGTGGGACAGCCCTGCTCAGCGCCACGGGGCGATACGGGGTCTGTCCTCGCCAGCCCCCAAAACACAAGGTCCCGGCTCTGCCTGGGGAGCAGACGGGGGGTCCCCTCCCGTGGCTGCCACCGAGAGCCCCCCAGCTCTCTGGCTCCGATGCTGTCCTGGTCTTTGCTTCCTTTCCATCTGATTTCCTCCGTGGGGGATTGTCCTGACCCTGTTGTAGTCCCTCGGGGGTTTTTCAGCTGTTCAAGGTACGGCTGAAAGCTTCCCGCAGAGGGACAATCAGCGGAGAGGCAAGAAGCCAGCCCTGTTGCTCCCTGGGGTGTAAAACCAACCGCTGTCACCCCTCCGGTGCGGCGGGGAAACGGGCCATCTCCCAGCGATGCTCCGCGCCACCTCCTTCGGGCTCCAGCCTGGGCCCTTGCTTGGCACAGGGATGCTACCTCCAACAAGCTGTGCCTGGGGACCAGGCCAAGCGGGACGAGGCTTTCCCATCCCGGCACGAGGAGCTGCTTGGGACCTGCCCTTTCGAGGAGCCGTTTTGCAGTCAAGTGCTGCGCACGTACGTTTGGGACTCGGCGCCACGTCCTGAGCTGGGTTTTGCTCGAGTGCAGCGCTCGGAGGACTGGGCATTGCTTCAAAAAGCACAAACCGGCTTTCTGAAGGTTTGTATCTGTCCAGGGAGGTTATTCTGTGGACCGCCCCACTCCCAGGCCTCCTTGAGACCATAAACCTTCCAGCCCGTGCTCGAGTTGTTCATTTCTTGGCAATCCCCGCTCAGCAAGGCGTGGGACGGGCGGTGAAAATGCCAAAGCCCCAAATGTCCGTGTGGCCGTTGCGTGCGCTGCGGGAGAGGGCTCCTGCTCCGATCCTCTTTGGGACTGGCTAGTGCTTGGTGCAGCAACCTGCTTCTCGACCGAGCCAGGCGTGCGTTCCCACAGCGCGTAAAATCGATAGGTAAGACCCAAAACATGCGACGAGCCGCTTCCCAAGCGAGCCAGGCTTTGGTTTGCTGGCACTGGCGAAGCGCGTGGCTTTGGAGGAGTTTGCGAGCCCCGAGGTGTGTGTGTGCGCTCGGGGTGGATTTACAGACGGGAAAGTGCCCGGGGCGAGGGCAGGGGGCTGCTGGAGGAGAACGGGACAGACGGCAGCTCCTGTGCCCGGCCGGGGATGGCTCCCAGGGGCGCGTAGAAGCCGGCTGTGAGTTTGGGAAGCCGTTTCCCTTCCCGGCCGCTGCCATGGCACATCCGAGCTTGCTCCCTGCAAGCAGCTCCGCGCCTCCCAGTTGAAAAACAGCGAGTGGCTGGCTCTTTTCCTTGCGTCTCTGGGCTTGGGAGCCTTCAAGCTGCTTGCAGAGGATGATTTACAAACTGCGGAGAATTTCCCTGGTTTGTTTGTGTAGGTGGGTTTTTGTTTTTGTGTCTCTTGAAGCCTTGGAGCCCTCGACATATTTCTTCCTTTCCTCCTCCTGCCTCAGCCCACGCCCTTACTGACATGAGAAATTCCTGGGCGATCCCAAGCCAGGAGCAGCAGGGGCAGGAGCGCGGGAGCACCCCGGGCAGCCGTGGGACCCCTTGCCAGGGCCGAGCCCGGGCCGAGGGAGGTTTCTCTCTGTGCTGCAGAGATGCTGCTGCTGTGGGTGTTGGGGTGGAAATGATTCACCCTGGCCCTCCCCATCCTTCCTTCACATCTCCTTCTTGCTCCGCCATCGCCAGCCACCGCCTTCAGCTCCCTGGGGCTTTCGGGGGCCCTTTGCTGTCCCATCTTTGCGGCAGGAGGGTCTGGAGCTGGGCGAAGTGGCAGCTTTGGGCACAGCCCCGCTGGGCAGCACGGCCAGCGCTGGTCTGAGGTGTCCCTTTGGGGACGCGCGGTGTGGTCCAGCTGTTTTCTGGGCTGGAAGGACATGGGTTCAGCTCTGGGCACTGATGTGCCCACAGGCAAATTGTTGTCATCTTTGGAGATAGCAGGGGTGATTATGAGAATAAAAGCGTTTGGGTGCACAAAATACTACCACCGTGGGTGTTGCATGCTCGCTTTTAAGAGAGCCTGGGAGCTCCTCAGAGGCGAGGAAGCTGCCTGTGCGCGGGCTTGGGCAGTGCAGGGTTGCCCAGAGCTGCTCGGTGGTGGCTGAGGCTGAAGAAAGCCCCGACAGCCCCGTGCTCCCAGCACTGGGGCCCTGCAGGTGCTGGTGTTGCCGGCTCCGTGATGGGTGGCCCGGGCAAGGGAGGCTTCCCGCCTGCCCGGCGCAGCCCTGGGGATGGCGGTGGCCACCGTGAGCCCCGTCCCGGTGGGAAGCAAAGTTCTGCCACGTCACCGGCACCGGCTGCCTGCAGAATCAATACAAGTGTCTGTTACAGAGATACATGTGGCAGCGTTTTAAAGGACAATATCAATAAACTCGGGCGAGCTGTTAGCAGGCTCCGACGAGGGCTGGCAAGCAGGCGCTCCCCGCGTTGGGGAGATCATGACCATTGAAATATTGAAGTACTTGCATATAAACTGCGCTTTCAAGTATTTTTGACAAGGGTACTAATTAAATCTTAATTGACACTGCACTAATTAGCTTCTTAATTACATGGAACCACATAATTAGCAGCACACTCTGTGCTAATTGTTAATTAGGAAAACCAGGCTTCCCCCTATCCCCCCCCATCCCTCCCCTCCTGTTGTCGCTTTTAACTAAAGAGCCTCTGGTGGGAGGAGGAGGAAGAAGAGGGGGGAGGCTGTGAAACCTGGCCCAGGGGGGTGGTTGCGCTCCCAGCACATGGCACTGGGATGGCGTGTGGCTCCAGCTGGGGCAGGGGACGGGGATACGGGTGCGGGCACACGTGTTGGTGATGCTGGTGATGCAGCTCAGCCCTCCACCTGGAGACCTCCCCGTGGAGCCCCTCACCAGCCCCGTTCCTGCAGCTCCGAACCAGCAGCGCAGCCTCACCAGGACAAGCCGCTGTGGCACCGGGTGCTGCCGAGGGTGCTGCCCCCCGTGCCAACAGCACTTTCACCCGCTCCACCGGCTCGGCCAGTCGTCCCCCCGTGGCCCCAGGCCCTCCCAGCCCCTGGCGTGCTGCCGCTCCTCGTGGGGCCCCGCAGGACGGCTGATGCAGACCCTTTGCTCTGTGCTGGGTTGCGTGACCCCCTGCTCCATGGCCACGCGCTTAATCTTCCCCAAAGAGGTGGTTTTTTTTCCCTTCTGGCAAGTCTGTCCACTTGCTCCCTTTATTCCTTTGGTGTTTCTGGTTTTCCTGCCTTGCTCCATCTCTCCTGCCAGACAGCAGGCAATGGGAGCATCTCATCGTGGGGCAGCAAAGGTTTTTCTTAAATGGGTCCTCCTCAGCCCAAAAGCCCCTCGGGGTTTGACTTGGCCGCTTGCTTTGCAGGGGTGAGGGCCCGTCCTCCCCGAAACGGGCACGCCGGGCTGGCTGCCGGCGCTTACCTGGCTGGGTGCTTGTGGGAACCACCGTGGCTTTGCTCCCGGGGTGGATTTTCATCCCTCGGCTGCCTGTGTGTGCAATGGGCATCGCAGGGCTCAGGGCTTGTGGGTCAGCGTGGGTCCGTGCCAGTGTTAGCTTGGCACCGTGTTTAAGCTCAATACCTGGTTTTGGTAGAGGGATTGCTCTGGATCTGGCCGTGCTGCTGCCGTGTGGGACCGGGGCTGCTACGTCCCAGCCCCTGCACCCCGCTGGGCACCAGCCCAGCGCCTGCTCCCCAAACCCCTCCGATCGCACTGGGGACCGCAGCCACGGGGCGATGCCCTGTACCACAGCAAGCTGTACCCAGCATCCACCGCCTTCTCCGCATCCCCCAGCCCTGAAAGCTGCTCCGGCAGCAGCCGCGCCGCCCTGGCCAGCCCACCGCTGCCCATCCTTGCAGCGGGAGCAAAGTCAAAACCCCAAGGCTACAGTTTTGCAGGGCTCTCCCTTTCACTCTCTCTCTCTTTTTTTTTTTTTAATAGTGCAGTTTTCCAGGAAATATAAAAAATGGCTTAACAGCTGCTGTGGAGTTCACCTTTCCCAGGAGCCTGAAGGAGCACGATGCGGAGCGTGGTGCAGCTGGGAGATTGCAGCCCCTGTTTATGGGGAAAGAGGCGGAGGGGAAAAGAAAATATCCGTATTTTCACCAGGGGGAAAAGAGGAGGAAAAGAAAAGAAAAAAAAATGAAGAGGTGAGAAAATTGTTCGCATTTGACAAATCTTTCTAATTAGGGGCCAATTATGTCCTCAGATTCCTAATTGGGATTCCGGCAGGTTTTCAGGCTTGTAGGGTAATTACAGGCTCGTAATTCTATTAAGATGGAAATTTGGGAGAAATACCTTATCATAACATTTAGATTTTGCCATCTGTGTTGACGGGCTGCAGCTCGGGTGGGAAGGGGGTGCTCTCGCTCCTGCGCTTGGAGCCCGATCCTGAGCTGGTGCCAGCCGGCATCGCCGCGCCAGCGCCCGGCTCCAGAGCACAAAACGGGGGCAGAGGGGTCTGAGCACCGTCTGGGTCCCGTGGGGCCATGGTGGGGTCTGCGGGGTGCAGGGAAGGTGGGTTTAAGTGCAGAGCCCCGGGGCCGTGCTGGGGCAGGAGGGCGGGATGCCCTGCGTGCCATCCCGACCATCCCCACCGCTGTCCTCCCAGTATTTCTAACCAGAAATGGCCATGGCAATCGCTCTCCATCTTCCTCCCGACCCGGAGGAGGAAAGAGCTCACTTAGCTTCCAGGCAGCCCTGGTTTTCATCGCACCAACCTTCATCTAGGTGCAAGAGAAGGGAAAAAAATGGGCGTCAAGTCCCTTTTGCAGCACCCAGAAAGGGTAAAGGGGCTCCGAGCACCCATGAGTTGCGGGGGACGTGATGGGATGGGGCTGACAGGGCCGTGCCGTGGGGCAGAGGTGACCGCGTGCTGGCACGGCTGCTTTTGGTTCGGCAGCCAAAATTAGGAGGGAGGGGAAAACCAAAACCTGGACTTTGGGGAGAGCGCTGTGGGTCCACCAGAACGCTTTGTTTAACCCCAGCCAAAGCATTTTGTGCTGGTTATCTTGGCTACCAAAAAGCAGGGTGGGCTGTAAAGCCCCTTCCCCTTTCAACGCATGGAGGAAAACCACATTATTAAAAACAAAAACCAAACACTGATGTGTTTTGTTTCGGTAATTGCAATATTTTTTCCTCTTTTCCCCGATACATTTTTTGCAGAAGCTGCTTGCTGTGACTCAGGCTGACGAATGGTTAGCCCTGCAGCGGGGCACCCCTCTCTCTGCGGCCCCGGCGTGCTGAGCACACCGCCGGTGCCCCGCGGCCATCGATGCCTGTGACCGGGACACCTGCCTGGAGCCCCCAGGGACCTCACAAACAGCCCCAAATCCCAAATAAATCTAGAAAATCCTGCTTGGACACAATTCCTCAATGGGAAATTCTCCCCAAATCCAGGCGTGCGGTGGCTGTGCTCACGCTTGTCCCGTGCCTGGGACGGGCTGCTGGGACACTCCTGTCCCTGCTGCAGGAGACGTCCACACAGCAAAGTCCCCACGAGGGATGCTGTAATTTGGGGTTCCCCAGATCGCTAATGCTCATATTTTTTTTCTCTTGGCTAATGAAACCAGCTGCGGGTAATTATTTTAATCTGCATTACTGGGCAGGAATGCAGCTTCTTCTGGATCTGCAAATTTATAATAACACTAAAAAAAGAAAAAAAAAGAAGAAAACCCTTCTCTCCGTAAGAGTCTTGCTGCCTTTGATCTTTTGTGTGAGGCCTCTTATCGGGACGAGAGTAGGTTTACATGCTGGAAGATAGGGGAATAATACTCCACGGAGATAAGCTGCAGCCCAGCTCTCCTTTGTGTGGCAAATTTGATAGTACTGGGAAAATGTTTACTGGGAGACTTTGGGGGAGAATTAGTCCCCAGCGCAGCTGAGAAAAATAATTGCTTTGCATGATAATTAAAGGATGGTGGGCTCAGCATCAGCCCCAGGACGGGGTGGGAGGAAAGCGCTGGTTTGCTGGGAAGCCCCTCGGCTTTCCTGGTACGGCCGTGGTGCGGTGGCCGATGTGACTTGTTATTGCCACGGCCACCACCCCCCTCACGGGGACACGGCAAAGCCCCTTCATGAATGGCCCGAGGTATCAGATATTAAAGCATTGAATTATTTTGGTGGGATGAGTGGGGAAATGGGGAGACCGGGGTCAGATGAAGGCCCCTGGGGTGCTTTTGGGGCGTTGGCGTTGTCACTACCTTCAGCTCTTGGGTTGCATTGGGAGCCAGAGCATCACGGTGCAGCCGCAGCGGCTCAGGGGCATCGTCCGGGGGGAGGGAGGAGGCCAGGGCAGGGATGGCTGTGGGGAGAAGCCACGCATGAAAAACCTGCTGGATTGCTGAGTCTCCTCCAAAAGGAGTTTCCCAACTCTTACAGGTGCCAGGAGGAATTTCCCAGCGGCTCCTTCAGCCTCTCCAGGTGTCCCCGGCTGCTGGGCAAGGACACCGCTCCCTCCCGGGGACACGGAGGCTCGAGGGGAGCATCGGGGGCCACGCGCCTCCAGGACCGGGGGTCACCCAGGAACGGCCCCCGCCGCCCGCCGCCGCATAATCGGTTTCCTATTAATCTAGCTTTTTATTATTATTATTATTGTTATTATTATTAAACATCTCTCTTCTCCCAAATCATCTCAGAGCCATGGCGAGGTCCCTGGTAATAGCTCCATAAATTTCAGCCATAAAAAGTAATGGAGGGAGACAAATGAGATAATTAGGAATAAATCTTGGCGAGGTCTCTATTCATCAACATCCCCCAGAACCGGCCAATATTCCAAATCATTAGCAAAGCCCGTAATTAACAAAGAGCCAAGGCTTCCAACGTTAATAAAGCTCGCTCAACTCTATATTATCAGGTAGCGGCTGACGAATCAGCCCTGTTAATATTATGGCCTTTGTTAAGGATCTTTTCTTTCTCTCTCTCTTTTTTTAAAGCTAAAAACCCTGTGTCATTTTTTTTTCTCTTCTGCTAAATTTTAATTAGATTTTGCATGTGCATCTGTAGAGGGCAAGCGAGGGGACAGAGGGACAGGGTTTTTTCTTTTATACTTGGGGATACTGGCAAAAGAAGAACCTGATAGATTTTTTTTTCCACCTTACTTTTATTCATTACTCCACACCTCCAAGCTCTTCTGCAGGGAGGAGAAGTCCTCGAGGCTGGTACCAACTAACAGCCAACTTTTATTTATTCCTCCCCTTTCCCTAGAGCCTCGGCACCTCTGGAATGTGTCTGCAGACGGCAGGTGCCAGCTCAGCTCTGCGACCCTGCCACCCCCGGCCCGCGTTAGCCCGAGCGCCTCTTGGCCCACCCGGGCTCAAGGCAGAAGGGATTGGCCAAAGAGCAGAGCAGGGACTGCCTATTGCCCTGCCGTGGCTTAGAAGCGGTACGGTTTCTGGGGCTGCTGAAGGGTTTGCCCGTTCCCTGCCCACCGGGCACGGCGGGACGCTCACCCCATGCCACCACGAGGTCAGCTGCCCGTGTCCTCCATCCTCCTCCCCAGCCAGGCTGGCACTAGATGTCCAGATAACTTAAAAACACCATCTCCAGGTGGGACAGCTACAGAATAGCTGCATTGCAGAAGTCCCTCTTTAACCCCAGGCGCACACAGGTTTATGTCCCATCAGCGTATTTATTTTCTTTTTGTGTTTGTGCAAAGGGGGATATCCCTACTCTGGTAGGGAAAAGGGAGAGGTTTGGGGAGGATGAATAACTGGGCTTTAGGCTCGCACAGGTCAGGGTCGGGCTGGCAGCGCTGCAGGCAGGGAAGCAGATGAGCCCGGTTGCCTTTGCTGGCATCTCCCTCTGAAGCATTTTAAGAGCAGATGAGGACCCAGGAGCAGGAGATGCCACAACCGGGGCTGGCAGCTCCCACCTTCCTCCAAGGTGCTCATTGCCACTGCCAAGCCTTCGCCCTCCGATGCCTGGTGCCACCGAGCCGGACAAGCACGCTGTGCACCACGGTGACAGGTTTCTCTTTCTTTTCCAGTTTCAGGGGCCAATCCTCTGCTCTTGCTAAGCTACTGGAGGGATCTCGGTCTGCTCCACCCAGAGCCCAGCAGCTCAGGGCAGGAGAGAGCAGCGAGCGCTGACCCCGGGGAGCCTGCCCTTACCTCGCCAGCCGGGGAGGCTGCAGACGCCCTTCTCCTGCCCGAAGCCTCGTCATTAGCCGCTGCTGCTGGGCATCCCTTGGCGTTGCATGCAGGTACCGGTGAATGCTCTGCGGTAGCCCCCGAGAAAGGGGAGGGCAAAGGCTCGGTGAGGGGCTTTGGCACTTCTGCAGAGCAGCTTTCTGCACCAGGCGGTTGCCTTTTTCCTTTTTGCATGGGTTAGTGGTGGCCATCAGAGGTAGCTGCCTCACGCTGTCTAAAAGCCATGCAGGAGGAAAGGTAGAAAACCTGGTCTGTGTCTCAGCAAAACTGTCTACATGGGGCAAAAAGTAGGAGCCACCAGTTTGGCTTCTCTGTCACCTGTATCCAGCTGGGAGGAGACCCCCGAGGAGCTGTGCCTGCACCCAGCCGGCTGCCACGGGCACGGGATACCCCGCTCCTAGGAGGAAAAAAAAGTGGTGAAACATTACATGCTGTGTGAGAGTTTCCTCCATCTGTGCAAGAGGTTTTATTAAGTGAGAATTTATCCTGAGTTTTTTTTTGTACTTTGTGCAACACTATTGTGAAAGGGCATTTCATTATGTTTCTGCCACGTGCAATTTTTATGATGCTATATTGAACCATCATCAATAACAACCTTTATTGAACATGAAATAGTTCAGACAATAAAAAACCTTTATTGAAAATAACTCAATGTAAACATAAAACCGAGGGGACATAAACTGCAACCTGGAACAGCGCAAACTTTATGGGACATTACTGTGCAGATGTGTTCCGCCTGCTCAGCAAGCACCGCGCAGAGCCAACCAAAGGGACGAGGGGCACCAGGCAGGGACGGTCACAGCTCGCACCGTGCCCTGCTTCGTGCCCAGCGAGTCCCTACCGAGGCCACAGCTGTTTCTGTAGGGCACCGGCTGGGATTAGAGCAGTTGTAGTAAGTGTCGGTGCCATCAAGAGGACCGAGGGGTGGTTGTGGTGCTCTCCCTTAGGAAAGGGTATCGATGCTCATCCCAGGAGGATGAGTCCAGAGGGGCTTATGGCCGGTACAGAGGTGCACTGACCCCAGATGTGCTGCTGGGGGACAGATCCAGATGTGCCCTGCCAGGCAGCCTGCTGCAAGACTGCTCCAAAGTTTTTAAGCAGAAAAATAATCAAGGGGCTATTTAAGGGGAGACCTATAGCTGTCTACAGCTGCCTGAAAGGAGGCTGTAGCAAGGCAGGGGTCGGTCTCTTCTCCCCAGGAAGAAGCGATGGGACAAGAGGGAACGGCCTCAAGCTGCGCCAGGGCAGGGTTAGGTTGGGGATTGGGAAAAACTCCTTCCCCAAAGGGCTGTCAGGCCCTGGCACAGGCTGCCCAGGGCAGGGGCTGAGTCCCCATCCCTGGGGGGATTTAAAAGCCAGGGAGATGCGGTGCTTAGGGACATGGGTTAGTGGTGGCCTTGGCAGTGCCGGGTTAGCGGCTGGACTCAATGATCTTAAAGGTCTTTTCTAACCTCAACAATTCTGTGATTCTAAGTGCTGTGGCCACAACAGCTCCCATTTACAACCAAGAAACACTGCCTGAGATTTAGATGTTCACCTCCCTGATTTGCTTCCTCTCCCCCATGGGCAAGCGTTTGCTCTCAGCGAGAGGCTGCAGGACTGGTGCGAGGAAGCACGGGCGGCTCCCGCAGACCGGCTGCGGGTGGGGATGCAGCGCGGGGTCCCCTCCCGGCCCCGCTGTCCTCCCCGCACAGCCGGCAGCCTGTGCACTGCGGTATCAGAGAGGTGCTGTGCCGGGCGCTCTGTGGGGCCGGGATTTGCAATCCAAAGAGGCTGGAGAGAAAGGGGAGGAGGATTTTCATTCCCACTTGATACCTGAGCAGTGTGAAACAAGAGCTAACCCTCCTCTCTAGCGTTAGGTGCTGCACCCACAAGGCCAGCCTTGCTCTGCACCCCAGTAAATGGGAGTAACAGTGGCTGTAGCATGCACTGGGCTATCCTGACTGGAGATTTGTAAAATGCCGTGTAAAAATGAATCCTCTGAACCACAGCCACCGCTACGGGCGGCAGCAGCGTGGTCACTGCGCGACTGCTCGGCCCTTTGGTATGAGACAAAGGGGTGGAGGATGCTGAGCTGGGGTTTGTGGGGACCTGGCGTGGTCCCTCACCCCAGCCCGGCGAGCGGAGCCCCAAACACCTATTGCTTTGGAAACACCCCTGGGATCAAGGTACTCTGGCAACACAGCCCATGGGCAGGGCTGCGAGGGGCACTCGGGGACCCTCTGGCCTTTCCAGAGGCTGCCAGTTTTCAGGGAAAAGCAGAGACAACGGCTCCCATCAGAACCTGGCTGTCACCAAGCCCCAGCACAACCTCCAGAAAGCAGTTTATTTTAACTCAAATGCTACCGGGGAGCCCTAGGACTTGGAGAAGAGCAAAACCCAGCTGGGAAGGGAAAGCTGCTCAGTGCAAAAAGAAAGCATTGGGGCTTTTGGGCAGAGAGCTGTAAGCAGAAACATTCAACCCCAAAATCGCAGAAGCCAACTGCCTCTTCAGCACAGCACGTGCAGCCCTGCGCCAGGGGAGGGTGACCCGGGGCACAGAGGGAATCAGCTTCCCCCCCTCCCATTGCCCGCCCGGGGTTACCCCAACTGCCTTCCCCTGCTTTTTACCAGGGGACACAGAGCATGTGCTTACCTTGGCTGCTCACCACAGAGCCTGTCCCACTGGTCCCAGCAAAGGGAACCCTGCCTTGCTGAGAGCCTTTTATACCCCAGCCCCTGGGCAGGTGGTTCCCATCACCGCCCCTCACCAGGGGATTCGCTGCTGGGAGGTTTCTCCTTCCATCTCCATCACCCACAGCTGATACCGAGCACCCGGCTGGCCCCCGGGCTCTGCAGCAAACCCACCCCATAGCAAAGCGGCCCAGAGGCCCCCGTTCGGTGGGGTGTCACTGCCGCAGCGGAGACGGGGCACGTCTCCATGGGGTGGCCGGAGCCGACCAGCACTTCTGCTGCCAGTGCAGCCTCCGACATCCCTTTTAATCTCCCTTACAATGCTTTCTTTTTTGGCTTGGTGCTTTTAGACTAGAAACTGCTTCGGATCAAGTCGTGTAAAATCTTTGCTCATGCAATGGGTATCTTTGGATGCCACTAAGAGGAGCAGATGCTGAGCACTTCTGCAATAAAACCAGGATACTCTTGTCTTGATTTTCCATTCGAGGAACAAACCAGAAGCTCAAGGACTGACCACTGTTGGGCACCTGGGCCCAGTGCGAGCGTGGCAGGGAGACTGGGATGGCTGGTCATCCCTTCACTAGAGGGCAGCATCATGCCAATAAAATTGCCTTAAATCGCTGCAATTTTGGATTAGCCAGGTGGGAGCATCCAAAGAACTTCACACCTTAGCCAATCTGGCGTTGAAAGGCACCGGTGCCTACGGGAAAGGGCTGTGCTCCGGCCGGGCTGCCCAAAAAGCCAAACTGCCATTGCCGAGAGCAGCCGAGCTGGATGCAAGGGGCAGCCTCTGCTCTCGGGCTCGGCAGGGACCCGCGGGAACGTGCCCAGGGCTCGTGCGCCCCAGCTCCTCTGGGCTGCAGGAGGGAGACGGTTGCTTGCAACATCTGGAAGCCATTTCTGAGCGGCTTCGCTGCCCGGCTGACGTGCAGCGAGGGGAGAGCGGCTCCCTGGCTCGGGCGGGAGGCCCGGGAGGAGGCTGAGCGCAACCAGAACGGCAGCGCTGCGCTAGCCCCCGGGATTCGCGTTATTGTGAGGAGATAAAAGGTGGCTGGAAGGCAGCACACGCGAGGCGTGAGGTTAGCCGGGTAATCGCCAGCACGGCTGGCCCTCCGGGTCCCGGCCGAGCCGAGGGGCTGCGTGCTCGGCACAGTGGATGTTGTGAGAGCTCCCGCCGTGCTGCCAAAATCCTGAGCAAAATAACCAAGCCAGGCATGTTAGATGTGTACCTCCCCTTTGCAGGCAGAGACACTAAGGCGCAGACACCCAGCAGTGCTGAGGACTCAGTACACTTTAAAACACAGAGCCTTAAATAAAATCCTTCATTGCCCATCGCCGTGGAAGAAGCTCAGGCACTAACGAGCTTGGAAATCAATGGGGCTTGGGTGGGAATGGAGCTTGGACCTGCTGGGAGCCAGCAGCATCCCTCCAGCATCGGCAGTGCCAGCAAATAATTAACACCAAATGGCAGCGCAGGGGATGGCTCCCGGATTGCCGAGGGGCTGCTGAGCCCTGGCAATCGGGCGGGAGGTTCAGCTTTCCACGGGAAACCCAGCCCCGGCACAGGGCATCCCAGCGCCAAGGGGAAACCCACCCCCAGGCAAACGAAACCCAGAGCCCACTCGCGGGGCGAAGCCTGCAACAACAAGATAACGCAGACAGTACTGCTGGGGTGGGTATAGAAAGGTATATACACAAACAAATGAATGCACAAATATATATATATATGTGTATGTGTGTCTATATATATGCGTGCATATGTGTGTGTGTGCACATATACACACACACGTATAGCCAGGCTATATAGCACACAGCAGGGTCTGTCTCACGTATATACAGAGGAAACAGGGGTGCTCTGGTCACCTCCGCCGTGCATCTGCGCGCGGGGAAGCGGGGTGGGGGGAGCAGGAGCCCCTATGAGGCCCAGCACGTAAAGAGGAGTGAACGAATGCGTGGGAGGTGAAGGTCTGTTTGCCCTGTCACGCACGTGTGCGCAACGTGTGCCAACTTTCCCTACTTAGCAGGGACAAGTGCTTTGGTCTTAAAAGAAAAATGGTGCCACTTTTTTCACTCTATAACTCACCGGGGCCGTTCGGCGCGTTTCTGTGTGGGGTTAAAGGTAGGGCCGAATTTTCCTCCCAAAATATTCCTGTTAATGGCTTGCAAATGTTGGCATCCCTGGCGGGTGCATGCGCATGTGTGTGTGTGTGTTGGCTGCTGGCGCTGTCTCACACACAGCAAACTCCCCAGCTCCCAGATATTTAAGCTAACTCCATCTCCTCTCCGGTTTCAGCTGCGTTTTTAAAGAAAACAACTCCCACCGACTGCAGCAGGAAATCACTATTTGGGTTTATGAGGCACCTCTTCCTGACGAGCTGCGCGGAAAAGTGTCTGCTTGCTCTGCAAGGCAGGTAGCCCTGTGCTGGCAGGGCGGCTCGGGGCCTCGGCATCGTGCACCAGCCCTCGGCATCGTGCACCAGCCCTCGGCATCGTGCACCAGCCCTCGGCTTTGCGCACCAGCCCTCGGCATCGTGCACCAGCCCTCGGCTTCGTGCACCAGCCCTCGGCTTCGTGCACCAGCCCTCGGCTTCGTGCACCAGCCCTTGGCATCGCATGGCCAAGAGGGATGAAATGACATTCAAAAGCCACTCATGCAACAGCTACAGCTTTTAATACCAGGAAAAAAGGCGATGTTTGAGCTGATGGGGTTCGTATCAGCTCCTTGGATGAAGTAAGGGAGATGAGGGATGAAGCCCTGTCTTCTGGTTGGCAGGACTGTGTGTACGTTAGGGTGTTGAAGGGGTAGGAAATGTTATTAAGACAAAAAAATAAAGTCACTCAGTTTTATTAGTGATGTTTCCTGGTCCAGGGCCCTGCTCTGCACTCAGAGAGGACCTGGTGCCCAGTCTGTGGCTCGCGGGCAGGAGCCCAGTAGATGTAATTAGCCCTGGTAATGGCGATGCACGAGAGCGCAGTGCTGCTGGGACAGGACCCGGCCTTCCCGTGCCCCAGCCCAGGCGTGCCCGAGCGCGGGGCTGCCGTGCCTTCCCCAGGACCACACACCGAGCCCACCATCAGCCCCTCTGAAGCGGTTGTTTCTCCTGCTTGTTTTCCTAACCTCTCCAATGCTGGAAAAGTCATCTGCTCCCCGATCGACCCGCTCCTTCCATCGCTGGCTCTGCCCTGAGCCCCGGCACTGCCCGGGAGGCAGAGCCCCCTTCGGCTGGAGCCCACGGTGATGCTGAGCTCCAGGATGTGCTTGGGCAAGGGGAAAAACCCACTGGGGCGAGGTGGGGCTGTGTGTCTGTCTGGCTCTCCCACGGCTGGGCTTCAACCGTGCTTCTCTGCCTTCGGGGTTGCATTAAATTGAGCTCCCTGGATGTGTGTGCCTATGAATACATATAAATGTACACGAACCCCAGGGCCCACGCGTCCAGCTGTGCCACGCGTCCAGCTGTGCCATGATCCCGGCTTTGTCCCTTGTTGCGTCTTGGTGTTTCTTTGGGGGCAAAGCCCTCGCCTGCCCTCTTTGCCCGGGTCTCTGGCAGTGCATAAGGGCGAGGGGCTCACCGGGCTGCTCGGCTTCGCTCCGCTCCTCCCCAGGCACCCAGGAGAGGGTTAACAGGAGCATTTCTGCATTTTCCTTCTCCAACTTGGTAGCAAGGCAGAACGTAGGGATATATGGTCTCCGCTTGGGTCCCAGCCTCCAAGGCTGGCTGGAGGAGCCGGCGCTTTCAGGCAGATTGCCGTTTGGCAGCGAAACCCTCCGGCATTTGCCAATTCTGCACTGCTTCAGCTATCGCCGAGCTCAGACAGCTTCTGCACCCCCCTTCCCTTGCGACACGATCGCTTTCTGTGTAATCTCTGCTGGCGACAGCAGCACGGAGCCATCCCACCCGGCTCCTGCCAAGCTCCAGCTGCACGGAGCGAGGGGGACGGGGTGCCAGGCTGGCATCACCCCCTCCCCAGGGCGCAGTCCCCATAACCAGGGGACGGGCAGCTCCCAGCCTCCCCCCGGCGTGGGTACACGCACAGCATGAGGACACCCACAAGTGACAGCAAGCACGGGCTCGCTGGCAGCTGGTGGGGTTTCACCAGCCGCCAACCCCTTCCCTGCGCCTCGCATGCAGGCAGGGCATCCGTGCCGCCCGGAGTGGCAGCCGTTGGCAGCCTGGGGATTTTTTCCTTGCTTGACAGTGCTGCCTACTGTGCAGGAGGCTGAGAGGTGCGAGATGGCTTGAAGCCACCTTGCCCTGCCGTCGGGACACCCCACCTCAGTCCTGACCCTCTAGGACACAGGGGACCCAAACCGGGTGCTTGTGCCGGCACAGGCGCTGGGATTTTTCCGTCATCAGATGCTCACGCTTCTGGCAGGTTCAGGATCAAAGAAGAAATCGGCTCGGACCAGATACTGTCGGACGCCAAGGAGTGGGAAAAAGTGATGCTGCTGAGCCTGTGGCCTCAAGCTGGTTTTTGGGGCAGGGTGAAAGCGAGGAGAGGAGCTGGTGGACCTGAAATGCTAATTCCTTCCAGCTGTTGTCAGTCTGGCAGGTTCTCAAAGGAAGTTTAATAGACTGCAGTCGTCTCCCCTCGGCCCGTCCCCCCATCGCCGCGCTGTGCGGAGGCAGCCCAGCAGAACCTGGGATTACATGAGCCGCTGTGTCTTCCAAGGACCTAGTTTTATTTTTTTCCCCTTTGGCTCTGGAAGTGTTTTCTTGCGTGTGTGTGTGTGTGTACGCACGCACATGTGCAATGCCTTTCTCTCACTCCCCCCAGCAAAACCTGCCCCTTCGATCGCAGGGAATAGGAAGGGACGGGCAGGGTTGCATTGGGCTGGGAGAGCAGGGCAAGAGCGGGAGTGGGAGCGGGAGCAGGAGCAGGGGACTGCACCGGCGGTGAGGAGGAGGAGGAGACGGCTTCGTGGGCCTCCTTGCTGGAGCGCTCCCCAGTCCACCGTGTGAACTGGGAGGAAACAGGATGAAGAAAGTATTTGGAGTGGAAAATAAAAAATCCTCTCTCTCGCTTTATTGATTGTGATTGTGGACAGAAATAGCTCTGGCTGTTGAAAGCAGTCCCCCACCGAAGGAGCAGAGGCACATCCAAGCTGCTGAGACGTGGGGCTCAGCCCATACAGCATCCTCCTGCTGCCCGCAGCACACGGAGAAAGAGGGTGCCCAGAAGCCTCACGGCCATGGGGCGAGCCAGCCCCGAAGCAGGAGGGGTTCCCACCTGCCTGCCACGGCTCCTGCATAGTTTCCAAGCCTGGTGGTGTACATCTTGCTATACGCTGGCTGCATCTCTAGACACGCTCAGCATGGGAGCCCAGCAGCACAGACGCAGCCCTGGCAGTCTATTAGCAATTAGACAATAAGCTCCCATCATTAATACATCCCGTGTCCCATCCATAACAAATCGCCAGCAGAGAGCATCGGACCAGCAGCAGCGATGCGCTGCCCATCCCGGGGAGGCAGACGCATGTCGCTCCGGGGGACCCGGCCACTAAGCTGCTTTAACAGCAACAACGGGGCAATGCTGTTTTAGGCAACCGGACCATTTAATGAATTTTAACCGGTTTCATTGAATTGTTTCACTTAAGACACCAAACGAGGGGCCAGGGAAGGAGGGCAGCCGAGCCCAGGGTGCCCAGCACAGCCCGGCCTGTGGGGCCGACAGCCACATGGGCACAGGGCTACGGCTCCGGGCTCTGAGAGCACTGTAAAAACCAAGCACTGGCAGGAGAGTAATTAGTTAAAACCGAGCACATCTGTTGTTAATTAATTGCCAGGCAGGAGGGTTTAACTCTTGCCTTCCCCAGTGGTTTGCAAAGTGGATGGGCAGCATCAGCTTGCATCCAGAGGAAGGCTTGAACTTTGTTTTTCAAGCCCTTCCCAGGGACTTGAGTAGTTGTGGTCCGTCATTCCCTGCTCTGGTCCATCATTCCCACATCCCAGAGCCATCCCTCCGATTTTCAGGAGCGCCTGGGATGTGAGCAGAGCAGCCAGCACTGCTCAGGGCAGCGAATGTGCCCCAGGGGTAGGGGCTGGAAAACTCTGGCTTTGCCCCTGCCAGTGTCCAGCCCCAAGGAGCTGGTGGGGAAGGTGGGACTCCTCCGAGGGCAGGTTTGCAGAGCACCACTCTGCAGGGCTGAGCTGCACTTCTGGTAGCCCTGCACTGGCAACTGCTATTTTATTTGTATTTTTTCAAAGGCAGCCATCACTAAAGTACATTCGTAGGCGTGGGTATCACATACATTCAGCAGTACATCATGCGCCGCGAAGAGCCCGGCTCTGCTCCCCACCTCCCTGCTCTGCCTTGCCCGTGAGTTTCAAGCCGCAGCGGGTGGACAGAGCTGCTGCGAGGGGACCTGGTCCCTTGGGAGCAGCGTTCAAAGGGCATCTGATGCTGAAGCAAAATGAGGGAGAGGTGAGGGGGAGCACGCCGGGACACAAGCACGCACGGCACGGCCAGCCTGCCCGGCCCTCCCGCGCTGGGGGAATCTGTTCCCCATTAAGCGACTCCAGCAGCACTCCTTACCCCGGCTCGCGGGGAGAGCAGCTCTGCCAGCTCCAACCTCCCTAATTAGCACCACAAGTGAGGCCAGGCTGGGGAAGGCCAGCGCCTCCGTCTCTCCTTGCCAAGGATGCAAAGGGTTCGGAGCAGAGCCTCAGCCAGAGCCCATGGAAAAGCTCCCACCGACCCTGCGAGTGCCGGATGGGGCCCCGGTCCCGTCTGCCCCAGGGTGGGCAGCGATGTGCATGCCCTGCCCGGCTCCCCCTCCGGGGCTCAGCTGGGGCAGCTGTGCCAGAGTGAGGGCTGAAAGCCCCGATCCACCGCCCCGAGCCCTCCCCGCCACGCGTGGGGTGGAGGAAGGCTGCCCGTACCATCCTCTTCCCCTCCGTGCACTTGCACTGCACCCGGTTCTGACCGCCTTTAGCTCACCACTAAAAATAGGTTTCACGGCTGAGCGGCAGCGCCGGAGGGCAGACAGCCCAGATCCCAAACCAGCCTGTGTCGCCGTGACCAACTGACCCATTTGGCCTCGATTTTTAAGTATTTTTCCCTCCTCGTTCAACTTCAGCGCAGGCAGCAGCCTTGCCGGGACGGCTGAGCCCCCCGAGGGGCAGCGAGACTCTGGTGGGGGGGCCGTGGTCCCTTACCTGCATGGCACGGCATGGCAGGGCATGGCACGGCAGGGCATGGCATGGCACGGCACGGCAGGGTCGGTGGCCCCACGGCAGGGGTGGCAAGCAGTGGGCAGTAGCAGGAGCGCCCAGGCCACCCGAAATCGGAGAGCTGCCAGCTCCCACAGCCTCATGCCAACCCTGGGCAGCCTGTGCCCACCCCAGCCCTGCAGCCGGGAATTTGCATCATTTATTTGCTCCTTTAGGGAAGTCGTGGCCCCAGGACACACAGAAGCTGTCTGATGGGGTCCCACTGCAGGGCAGAGCCCCGGGAGGAGCAGGGGACGGCAGTGCAATGGGACCGGGGTTTGTCCCACGGCTGCGGGAGCGGGGCAGGGAGCCAGCGCCAGCCTGCGGGACACCAGGACCCCGACCTGTTCCCCAGAGCGAAGGACAGGGAGGCCTCTCGCATCTCCCCTCCCGGCACAAGGACCAAAGCAGGAGCACCCTGGGGCTCCCACTGAGCCGTCCCATGTCCCAGGTCAGAGGAGCCCTGTGGCCTCTGCGCCAGCCCCGTGCCTGCAGCTGGGAGCAGGATGGGGGGGTGCAGACGCGGGGATGGGGGACGTGGCGCGGCTGCGAGCAGCTCTCCCCTGGGAGTGCCCTGCGGAGCACGTGATGCAGCAGCCATCCATCAGAAATGAAGACAGACCTTTATTTACAGTAACAAACGAAAGGGACAAAAAAATAAAATACCGTGACACTTCCCTCCCCTTCTCCCCAGCCCTTCAACGGGGCATTTTCCACCCCCCAACCACGAGCCCTGTCCCCGGGGTGGCGGGATGGGGCCAACAACTGCCGGGGGTCATTTGGCACCAACCACGCCACCCTGCCCCACCGCCCCCCGGGACGCGCGCGGGGTCCGTCACAGCTTGGCACGGCTCCGGGCTCTCCCCAGCCGGGACGGCTGCCCTGGCCCCCGGCTGCAGCCCCGCTGCGGGGACCAGCGAAGGAAAAGCTTCTGCTCGGTCAGCGCGGCAGGGAGGGGAGCGGGCTGTGTGTATTGCACTTGGCTGCCGATCTCAGCACCGAGGAGGGGCTGGCAGGATGCGTCCCCCAGCACGGGACCTCGCGGCCTGGCTAAAGGCTTCGGCACCTCCCGGCGCCCGGTGGGCTCCCGGCAGGGAGCAAGGCTCTGTACTGCGCCCAGCCCTGGAGGTGGCCCGGGGCGGGAGGATGCTCTGTGCCACCCCCGTGTAAACCAGAGCACTGTCCTGGGGCAGCCCCGGCGCTGGCAGTGGCTGTCCCCAATGCAGGGACCCCGGGGTGGCACCTGCGGGCTCTGCGGGGCACGGGGCGGGCGCTCCTGCTCTCGGCTCAGGTGGCAGGAGGCTCCCGTGACCCTCGGCAAACCAGCCCGGCGTGGGGAAGAGGTAGAGCGTGACGGGATGGCAGCTGTCCCGGAGCCCCCACGGCCCTACGGATTCACCCTTCCCCACGCAGGACCCGAGCCTGGCTCACCGGCTCCGAGGATGAGGTTTGCAATGGGGGGATATCGCTCTCCTCCTTCGCCAGGCTCCGTCTTTCGGCGTTTCACACCGGCTCAGGAACCGGCTGGACCCTTGGCTGCTGCGGGAGAGCCTGGGGGGGACCCGCTCCTGGTCCCCCCGGCCGAGTGCGGCCCCTCAGGAGGAGAAGCAGAGCCCGCAGCACTCCATGCAGATCTCCAGGCAGTCGGCCGACTCGCAGCAGGCGTCGATGATGCCGCAGTCCATGTCGCAGGGCAGGTCGCAGTCCGCGCACTCGCCCGAGTTGCAGCAGCAGCAGCAGATGCAGGAGTCCTCGGAGGTGCAGGAGCCGCAGGTGGCACAGTCCAGCACGATGTTGCAGAGGGTCAGGAACTCGCAGAAGAGGCAGGAGAGGATGCAGTGGACGCAGCAGTCTGCGGAGGAATGGCCAGAGAGTGGGCAGGGAGGGGGACGCTGGCGCCCACGGCCAGGCTGGGTGAGGCAGTGCCCGATGGATGGATGCTCAGCCCCAAAAGGGTGGCAATCCTCCCTCGGGAATTAATGGAAGGGATGGGAAGAGGGGCTGGGAGCCAGGAACTGCTCCAGGGGCCTCCCTCAATGCCTGGGGACTGACCCTGCTGCCTGGGACATGCCCAGACCCCAATTTTGGAGGACATGAGATGAGCCCGCTCAGCACCCGCCCTGCAGAAGGCTCCCAGGAGGGGAGCTTGGCTGGCACCCAGATCCAGGGTCCCGGTGGGCTGGAAGGGTGCTACACGAGAGACCCCAAGGGATGTGGGCTCGGAGGAGAGCAGCTGGACAGGGACCCCCCCCGGGGAGAGCCGGTACCTTCTTGCGCCTCAATAGGGATGTGGGAAGAGGCCGACTTGGAGCTGCCCTTGCTCTTCTTGCTGCTCTGGCTGTTGATGGAGTGGTGCGACTGCAGCTTTCGGTGGGGCTTCTGGGTGCTGGGGAGGGGGCGGAAGACCCCGTTCCCCGCCTCCCCGTTGGCACCGCCTGGATCCGGCCCCCGCCCGGCGCCCTTCTGCAGCAGCTGGGTGCAGGGGCTGGGGGGCTGCGGGGCTGCTCGCACCTGGGGCTGGCCTGGGGGGAGAGCAGTGCGTTACCCCGCCGGCCCCCGAGCCCCCCTGCAGCGCTCCGCCGGGCGAGAAACTCGTGGCCCGTCCCCTGCCACCGCACGGGACCCTGCTCCCCAGGTGGACATGGGGCCACCTCGTGGGTGGGATGAAGTGATGCTAACAGATGCATGGTCCAAGAGGATGGAGGTGGAAAAGGAGATGCAGAAGGGGCGGCTGGAGGGAAGGAGATAGGCTCCAGGGAGAGGACGGGATGAAAAAAGAGCAAGAAATAAAGACTTGTCGTGAAGGATGTGCTGCAACTGCCAAAACTCAGCAGAGAACCTGGAGGAGGAGGTCCCCGGGGTCCCAGCACTGCTGGCACGGGCAGGAGGGACAAAGCCACCGAGGCCAACCAGAGTGGGTGCAGAGACGCGCCCGCCTCGTGCCGAGGGGGGAAGAGAAGAGCCTGTGGCTGCTTCCAGCTGAGTGTCACCATTCCACGAGCCCCTGTCCCACGAGCCCAGGCCACGGCGCTGCTGATGGAGCTCCAGGCCATCCCCATCGCCCTCCATAAAGCCAGAAAAGATGAAGTGCCACCGGAGAGCCGGGCTGCTCACCTCCCCAGGACCACGCGAATTGGCCGCTTAATTAAAGGGCTCCCCAGCCTTTGGCTGAACTTTTCTGCAGGAGGAGGAAAATAAATATCTGCTCTGTCTGCGCCTCCCTCCAGCCCTTGCACACTGCGGCCGTGAGAGAGGCCAGCGGCCCCGCGCCCCGCCGGGATGCTGCCAGAGCCAGCAGCGCGGCTCAGCCCTTCGCTCCTGCCCGGCACCGCGTCCCCACACCGTCCTTCTGCGGTGGGGGAGAGGACTGGGAGGGGGGTTCGAGCATCCATCCCCCGCCACAGCAACACCAATCGAAGCCACAAATAAAATCCTGCCTGATGGTGCTTTGGCCAAACTTTGATTTTCCTCTCCTACGGCAGTAAACAAGGGATGATTCAGGCGAGAGGCTCGAGGGCAAAGGCACCTCCGGCCGCCGGGAAACGGGAGCTGCTTTCTGCGTGGGGTGGCCATGGGGCATGGGGACACCAACACGGTGGAGGGGGCACAAACGGTCTCTGTCCTGCACCCACCCTCGCCGGCAAAAAAAAATAGGTGGAGGTTAAAAAACTACAAGTGCAGGGACCCGGTGCCCAGTTCTGCCAGACTGAGCTGGGCTCAGACCGCGGAGGGAATTTAACCGGGTGTTAGGTGAAACGCTGCGTCTTTGACTCGCGCTGGGAAGGGAACTTAAAATAACCAGAGCTGAGCGGGAAGAGCGGGCTGGAAGCAGGAGGGGTGGGAGAAGGGCAGAAAGGAGAAATGGAAAACAGGTCTTGGACAAAATGGGATGTGTAACCCCAAAAAAAACCTCCCGGGGGGAGCTGGCTTCGCATGCACCCTTCTCCAGCGCCCCTGACCGCCTGTGCCCGAGTGCGTGCACCGAGCCGGAGGGTGACCGCGGTGCCCTAGGGCTGCCCAGAGCCACGGCGGGCAGGGGCCGAGCCCGCAGGGACCCGTGCAGCCCGGCCCGGCAGTGGCCGACGGCAGCAAATACTCTGCAGCTTCGAGCGCTGGGCTTCTCCGGGAGTTTGCAGCAGCATGCAACGCGCTCGCTTTGGCATTCTCCATTTCACTGCATTCCTCAGATTAAACTGTTTGTAAATCAAAATCACGCTCCGGCTCCAGCGAGTGGCAGGGAGAGGCAGCCAGTAATCCCCCCCTCTATGTTAGGAAAAATAGCTTCCATTTTTTAGGAGAGCCTTCAACTCACAGGAGCCCAAAGCTCTTCTAAAACAGACATCTTCAACCCACGGCTGAGGTGGAGCAGTGCATAACACTCCCTAATAACGGGGCATCAGGGCAGGAGCGGGGGGACCGGCCCACCCGATGGCCCCCCACATCCATCCACCAGCCCCAGGGTGGGAAACCAGGGCTCTGGGGGAAAGCGCCTGCCTTCGGCTCTCCAACAACCAAACCCCTCCTGGACGTTCGCTTTGTGTTTCACACCCACGATGATGCTCCCCGGCACAGCCGCGGTGCTGGCTCAGCTCAGGTTTGCCCATGGCAGCATCACCAGGGCTCGGTGGACAGATGCCCGGACCGCAGCGGTCCTCGCCCCGCTGTGACCCCCCCCGGCCATCGGCTCTGCCAAACGTCATCTTCCCAAGCCGCTACCAGGGCTTGGACAAACCAGCACGTCGCGGCCGCCTGAGCGGAGTCTGCTCCTCTTGCCTGAAACTCAACACCCAGAGCCCCAAACCCACAATCCCCACTTCGGTCGCTCCCGCTCTGCCAGAAGACTGGCTGACTAAGAACCACGGCAGGCTTCGACCAGCAGCGCTGAGCCTCGGGGCAGCTGATCCCGGCAATGCTGGCGAAGGACAAGACCCTACACCCGACAGCCCCTTGCTGCCCGGTCCCTCCTGACCTTGCATGTGCCACACTGGCACGAAAACGCCACCATCACCCTAACTGTGCTCCCAGGTACTGTCAAAGGGGGGATTTGCACCCCACAAGCGATGGTGACCCCCCCATTACAGCAGCGGGATGCACTGCGAGGAGCGGGCTGCACAGCAAGGGGTGGCGGAGGTGATGCTCCACAGGGAGCTGAACCTCATTTCCCAGGGAGGAGAGGGGAAGGGGGGGTTCCCTGCACCCAGCACCCCGGCAAGCCCCGATGCGGGCGGCCACGTTCCTCCCAGGCTCGGGGCCCGCGGGGCGGCTGCCCGGGGGGTGGGCTGGGGAGGGGGCTGCGCGGGGCCGCGCCATGCAGGGTGCAGCAGGCTGCAGCGTGACTCAGAGGTGCAGAATGTCTGTGGGCAGCCGGCCCAGCTCCCAGATGCTTTGCAAGGGCTCGAGCTCTGGTTGAGGAAACGTGCGCTCTCCTCGCTCCACGTACACCGTCAGGAGCGCCCGGATTTTGCCGTCCCCTCCCCTCCCCACCCCGCCTGCCCACTCTTCGAAGTCTGCAAGCTTGTTCCCACCCTCCCTCTCCCCGTTGGGAAGCATCCATCCACTTTACGCCCCTTGGAAGGGAAAGCTGCACGCTCGCATCCAACAAAAGGGGAATGGCTGTGTGTGTAAGGGGCAGCCTGGGAGCAAACCCCTCGGATCCAGGCTGGGGGCCAGGGAAAGGACGGACGGTGTGACTCCAGGAGAGCCTGGCCCCCCGTCTCCCACGTCTGCCAGCTCTGCCCTCCTGCCCCTGCAATGGGAAATGGAGCAAGGGCACCCCGGCCCCCACCTCTGCTCCTACCCCACCCCGGTATTTCTCACGGCGGGGGGACCAGCAGGGCTGCAGCAGCAGCAATGGGGAGGTGCTGCTTGGCTTCACCACTGCCTCCAGCAAAACCAGATCCCCAGTGCAGACAGCCCGTCCCGTCCCCTGCTCGTTCAGGCTTTGCACCAGCCTCACCCTTGCCCTGGACAGGCCAAGGCAAGAGCTGTCCCAACGGGAGGCATCTCCCTTTGCTCCAGCAAACGGCTGCTGCGCTCCCCTCCTGTGGCTGTGGCCACGGAGCCCGCTCTGCCGGGGGCTCTCCCCTCTCCCGCTGTGGCTTTGGGGGATGCTCCATACAGCGGCCAGCTCCTTCCCGCAGGGGCCAGTCCCTCTTCCCACCACGGCATCCCAGCAGGACCCCAACACGACCGAGAGCTCCTCCAGCCGCCCGCCCTCCTCCCGCTCTGCCTCCAGCCGCTCCCAAGGACGAGGGCAGCGAGTGGCATCGCAGCGCTGCTGGATGCCGCCCTTCGCTTTCCCCGGCTCCCGGTGACTCAGCTCGGTTAACACCTTTTGCTTTGATGTGGGGAAGAGCGGAGCGAGGAGGAGATGGCTTCCCACCACAGCTGCCCACCTTTTTAATGAGCCCCGTTACTGATTAGATGGCAGCGGCCCGAAGCACGGGCACCCGGCGGTGTCCGGAGCTGCACATGCCGCTGCGGAGGGAAACACTCACATGTCACAGCTCCGGGAGCGCCTGCGAGCTCGGCTCGGGGGCCCTTCGTCAGGACTTTTCGGGACTCGTCATCTTCCAGGGGTTTCTCCTTCTTCGGTGCTGCGGGGCTGGTAGCGGGGCGGGCGGGCGGCCGGGGCTCTGCCGACGGTGCCGCTGGCGTCTGCCTCGGCGAAGGGTGCGAGGTCTCACCCGCCTCTGCAAGAGAAACGGGGTTGGAGCTGAGCACCCCGGGGTGCACCACGCCGCGGGCAGAGACCCCAGTCACCCAAACCCACAGCAACCCGCAGCACATCCCCAGTCGCTGCAAACAGCACGAGTCGGTGTTTTGGGACTCTGATTTCGGGCATGAGCCAAATCCCACCGCCCCTGTTGCTCCTGCAGCCCAGAGTACACAGTGCGGGCAGAGCTGGAGCACTGCGAGGGATTTGGGGCTGCTGGGGATGGGCACCGGGGCTGCACCGCTCTGCAGCCGCTCACCCCGCTGCAATGCCAGCGGTTCGGCAGCACCCTCCCAAAACCCTTCCCGAGGTCCCACATTCCTTCTGTAAAAAGCCAGGGGATCTGGTTACACTCAGCGGTTCAAGCTGGATTCTTCATCCCCCTTCCCATGAAAGAGCCACTGTCTTCCCTGCGGGAGCCAGCTGCCACCTCCCCTCGCGTTCCTGCTTGCTCTGGGACAGGGGCAGCCCCTGCGAGACCCCCTCGACGGGGCAAGCAAATCCCAAAATGAGAGCTGTGTTATTCCCTGTGGGAATAAACCCCAATGCCACACACCCCCTCGCAGAAACCCAGCGAGGAGAAGGCATAACCACCTCCCGCAGAGCCAGCGCTGCGGGCTGGGGGCCGGCGTCCCCCCACGGCGGGGTGTGCGGGGGGGCTGTGGGGTGTGCGGGGGGCTGTGGGGTGTGCAGGGGGCTGTGGGGTGTGCGAGGGGCTGTGGGGTGTGCGGGGGGCTCGGTGTGATGCTACGCTCCCCCACCCACCGCGAGCCCCCTCCTCGCCGCTCCATCCCTCTCCCCAGAACCCGGAATAGCAACCGCTTGCACAACAGGGGCTGGACCGCACTTTATATAAAACTAAATTATAGCCTGGGTGAAGGGAGGGAGACCAAAGACCCATAATTTCCCTGGCTATAACAAGAGGTCCTACACGCAGGCAGGCAAGGGCGGGTGGGGGGAAGAGGGACCTCGGACACTTCATTATGCTCAATATAACAAGAGGTCCTACAAGCAGGAGCCGGGGAGGAAGGCAGGCAGACCTCACGCGTGTAATTATAGGGACTATAACAAGAGGCCCTACAAGGGAGGCGGAGGGCCCCATCCGCACCGTGGGGTCGGCAGGAGCCTGGACACGCTGCAGAGGGGCTGCAACCAGCCTGGAGCGATGCTCACTCAGCTCCCAGCTCCGCTACGCCCCACGGGCTCCTCCATCTGCCTCAGTTTCCCCACAGGACCGTCCGCTCCGCTCTCCGCAGGATGCTGCTCCAGCCTGGGGCACCGGAGCTCCTGCGACAGGGGGTTTGCGGGAAGGAAAGCTCAGCCCGACGCAGAGCCCTGCTCGCGGCTCTCCTGCAGGACGCTCCTGCAGGCAGGGTGATTTTGGGGCTCAACAAGGGAAATTCAGCAGCTCCAGCTGAATTTTGCACAGCAACATTGGCTCCAAATCCCAAATGAAGTGGGAACATGCAAGCCCCAGAAAGGAGGAGACTCATTCCCATGCCCCTGTGAAAGCCCAGGGCAAAACAGAGAGGAGAAGAGAGCAGGCTGTCATCTACCTATAGGTGTTTGCGCACAGGCGTGGCGTATAGGTGAATAATAACCACATGTTGCTGCATCCACATCCTCCGTCATGTCCCAACCTGGACCGGCCTGAGTCAGACCTGCGGCAGGTCTGCGGCAGTTTAGGCAGGGCCTGATCTAAAGCCTGTTAAAGCCAGAGATGAAAGCCCCAATGATTGAGGAGCTCTGGACGAAGCCCTGAGTCAGAGGCACCCGGTGCAGAGCACAGAGGGTGCAGCTCCTGTGCGGTTCCCGGGAAGGGATCCGAGCCGCCGGGCATCGCCGTAGCTGGGGAGCCGCTCCGGTTTCTGCTATGAGATGCCCGGAGTGTGCTCAAGGCTTAAAAATCAACAGCCAAGACTTTGGGGTTGCCCAGAGCAGCCCCATCACCACCAGATCCCCTGCCCTGCTCTCGCCCCTGAGGTCAGCGCTCCCCTCCGCAGCAAGTGATTTTCACTGGGAAAAAGAGCTGGAAAATCAGGTGCTGCAGCAGGAGAAGGGCTGGCAGCTGCTGTGTGCAGGGAGAGCTCCAGCTGACCCCTGCCTCTGCCGTGGCCACCCTGCGCTGCCTCCATCGCATCCCTTGCCCCCTCCGTGCCCGTTCCGAGGGGCTGAGGACAAGCATGGTCTGTTTAGACCCTGAGCTCTGCGGGAAAGCAGAGGCACTGGGCCACATGGATGGTGAGAGTGCTGGTCCGCCAACGACTGAGACAAGGCTCGTTTTTGCCATGTCCACTTCACCCATATAATTACCCTGCACAACAAGAGGTCTCACACACAACCACAGCCATGCAGGGAGGAAGATGGCAATTAAATTAACTCCCACTGGAACAAGCTGGCCAGAAGAGAGACAAAAATAGGAAAGACATTTGGGTAAGCTGGTCCTTCCCTGCCTTATACAGCCTCGCTTCCCTGCTGCCGCACGTCCGTGGGGAGCGTACGGACGGCGCTGACCCCCAAGTGCCTGGCATCCCCCGGGAACGGGATGGAGAAGGGCTGTGTCTGCCCTCGTGGTCGCAGCCCGATGCCCGGGCAGGGCTGGGGCAGCCGGACACGCATGGGCTCAGCACAAACCTGCAGGCCCCTGCCCCACAGCTCCCTGCCTGCACTGCCCGTGTGCTGGGGCTGGGCACCTCCCAGGCACCTTCCCACCCTCTGGGAAATGCAGTGGGAATGCACAGGGAAATGCTCGTGCACTGGGCATGCACGAGCACAGCAGCAACCGAACAAGCCTGGCAAAATGCACCCAAGGAAGAGGCATCACCCCTGACAGCACAGGGAGAGATGGACAGACGGACCCCCGGCACTGGCCCAGCCGTGGGGGCACAGGCTGGTCCCACAGCTGCCCGGCTCCCCGTCCTCCTTTAAATACCCCCTGCAGGGGTGCTGATGCTGCTCGGCCCAGCACTGCTGGGCACCTCTCGCAGACCAGGACGGGCACCCGCGCACACGTGCGGCTCTGCAGGGGTCCCGTGCAGGAGATAACCCCTCGCCCCCTTGGCTGCGTGCCCTCATCGCTCCTCCAAACACCCGCTTTGGGGCACAAAGCCCCCAGAGAGGGGTTCCTGCTCCCCAAACCACTGAAGCTGAGCAGAGAGGGTGTCCGGGGAAAGAGGCGTGGGGAGGAGCAGCTCCGTCCCCCCATCACTGGGGTCTGGCAGGGATCCCCCGGCAAGGTGAGGCCCCCCGGGGGTCCCCTGTCCCCGCTGCCACCAGGGCAGGGACTGGCTCCTTCCTTCCCCTGCTATTGCCAGAACAAGACCAGGCTTGATCTAAATCTGCCGGGTTTAAAAGCAACCACAAGCCCGGGCAAAACGCAGACAAAGCCCTAAGGAGCCAGCCCTCGGGATGGGACATCCATCCCCTTCCTGCCTGCACCCCCGTAGCAGCTGCACCCCCAGCCCCTTCCCGGCCGGGGCAAACGCTCCTCACGTGGCCGAGAAACAGCCTGGGACGAGAGTCCAGGCCTCCGCTCCCCCGTTCTGCACCACCTTTTGTAAAATACAAGGGAGAAACGAAGGTAACGTGGCACAGGGAGAGCGGCTCACATGCTTTGCTTATGAGAACAGAGATAATAAGGCATTTAAAAATAATAAGCCAGGCTTCGGTAAATCACAGTGCTGCCGTAAGGTACAACAGATTAGAAAGCTGATAGACGTGGAGCTACTTTCTTTGCCTCCTGGTTGCCAAGCCCGGGAGATGCACACAGGTCAGGTTTTCTGACTGTTCTCCCCATTTACAAAGTCCAAATCCACCCAGTGTAAAAGCCCCAAGACACCCCTGAGCTCCAAAGTCCACCAGGCACTGCGAGACTTGAGAAAAAAGGAGGGAGGAGAGGAAAGATGTAAAGAAGCCATAAGGTTTCATCGGCTGTAACCGAGTATCTTGTAATGCTCCTGCAAAGTCAAACATACAAAACGTCCCTCCGGGAGCACTGGCTGTGGGAAGAACAGCGATGCAAAGTGTCCTTTGCATCACCAGTGTCTGCAAGAGCTTCTGGGGCAACCACCAGACGTTGTCCTGATGAGGGGAAAAAGTGTTTGTGCTTTGGGTGGGAGGCGTGCTTAGTTCCTGATGAGCTTGCAGGACTGAGCTGACCCATCCCCGAAAAGCTGGCCAAGCAAAAAGCAAGAGCAGCGTGTCAGCAGCTGGGGAGAGCGCCCGGCCGCACCGAGCGGGACGGGGCAGAGCCGCTCCGGCAGCACAAACGAGAGCCGCACCGCAGGCAGCACGGCCACAGCATCTCGCGGCTCACAGGGACCCGCGGGGTTCCTCCTCCGCAGCCGGCTGTGGTGCCCAGGCCCCCAGCTGGGAAGGCACAGAGGATGTGGGAAGAGGCACAGCTGGAGCCACACTTTTGGGTCAAACCCACCCAGGTTGTCCCACGGCCTCTGCTCGGCTTTCCTGAGCTGTAGCGTAATGCAAGAGGCGATCTGCCTGGCTGCTCGGGATCTCTGATTTATCTGCCCCTCTTCTATCCCAGTGCCTTTGGCTCAAGAGGAAGAAATCTGGTGGCGGGAGACGGACGGACACCCCAGCAGCGTGGCACGTACCCGCCACCGCTGCCCCACACGGGGCTGCATGCCAGCGACGGGCGGCACGGGAGGGAAAAACGCCTCCAACACAGAGCAGCTAAAGACAGGCTCGGACCGGTGAGCTCAGAAGCAATCCCGCCTCTTCGCGGGCAGCGTGCTTGGCTTTAGGTGGTGTCAGCCCGTTGCAAAAGGCAGGGCGAAGGGTCCTGACACAGCCAGATCCACATCTGAGCTCTTCTGGACCTGAAGAGCATCCAAACCTAACGCCGCGGGTCGCGACTCCTGCCGACGTGGAGATGCTCAGGAGAGTCTCCCGTCCCCCTCCTCTCTCCCGTTAATCCCTCAGGAATGGCTGGTCAGGGACAAGATAATGTTGGGTGAGACACAAACAGAGACAGTCTAGCGAGGCATGTGCCATTAACAACACGCTACCTTGCAGCAATATTTAGTTTGGGAGCTTTCTAATCTGTTTTATGCAGATAAAAAGAGTGTGCAATCTCTCTTGGTTTCCCCACACACGCTGCCTGGCCCAATCACGTCCCTCTCTGACCTATTCAAGGGATATTTTAGAGCTTGATTAAGTGGTTTCAAGTGCAGAAGAGACGGCACTGAGGCAAATCCTTCCAATCCCATGAGCCAGGCTGGAGGAGAGGAAAGCAAAATTCTGGTCTGAAAGTTTGCTCAACTGGGAAAAATCCAAACGGCTTATTTACATTCAGTCTGAAATTAATGCACTGAAGCATTTTCAGATTCTATGACACTAAGGGAAAGGAAAAGGAGGGCGGGAGGGGAAGGAGGAGGAATGCCCAGAGCTGCTGAGCACGCCCGGGACGCAGCCAGCCCAGCTTTGCTTCCCTCCCGGAAAGCGCCTGCCCCGGCGCCTCGCTGCTCACCTGGGCGATGCTTGGGATAAACAGTTCGCTTCTGGGACAATGAGCAATCCGCTCAAAACCATACTGGTTTCTATGAAAAGTTACTTCCTAAATGCAAAAAAGCAAAACAAAGCAAAAAAACCCACAAAACCCCAAATAGCTCGCCAGCCTGGGAGTTGTTATTATTTGTTATTTATAGCCATCGGGTGGGTAGGAAGAGAGGAACTTCAGGCCGGCCAGGACCAGCGTCCATCCAGGCCGTCCGTGTTCAGTGTTCGACCTTGGCTGAAAGCTCCTCCAGTGACAAAACCCCGACTCCAGGTCTGGGGTGCAGAGCCGGTGCCAAGCTGTCCCTCCAAATCCCATCACCCCAAGGTCCTCGTTGACCCAACGGGCTCCTGCAAAGGAGGCACAAACCAGCCCTCGCAGAAGAACCGCTCCTACCTGAGAGCAAGGACGCCGGGGTGGTGGGGATGAGCCTCGAGAAGGGCTTTCAGAGAAGATAAGAAATGAAATCACTGCAAGAAGCACGTGCCTCTGTCATGGCAGCAATGGTGAGGTACTACTCCTTACGCAGTAAGAATATATATATGTATTAAGGCAGCATTCAGGACTGCAGCTGCAGGTGCAAGGGAAGAAGCAATCTCTAAGCCTAAACCAGAGACAAGGGACAACGCAACTTGCCCCAGGACACAAACCAGACCCAGCAGGACCACGTTTCTGCCTCCAGCTCCAGCCCATCTCCCAGCATCAAGCCTGGGCTTTGCCTAAACCAAAGAGCAACATATAACATCCCGAACGCCCTGTGGGGCCAAGGAGTGGAGAAAAATGATGGGGAAAAACAAGGGTCAAAGACCCAGCCCATGGCTGAGTCAACTTTCCTCGAGTTTGAGGAGCACCGTGCCGGCTCGGCGCTCCCCGGTGCAGGCTAACCCCGTGCTGGCCAGAAGCATGTAGAACCCCTGTGCCATGGGAGCCTGGCACAGAGGAAGGATGCAGGAGGAGATCCTGCGACATCTCGGGTGTCCTTAAGGACAAGCAATTACCCTTGAAGCCTGGAAAGCGGCTAACGCGATGCCTATCAGATCCAAGGAGATTCTGGGAATTACAGAGCAAGGAGCCACATGGCTGTGCTGGGGAAAATTATGGAGAGTCTAATTAAGGACCATGCCAGTACAGTAATTGCGTAACCTTACGGGGTCAAACCAGCACAGGTTCTGCCAGGGAAAATTTGTGTCTTTCTAACCTGCTAAGAGTCCTTAAAAAAAGTTAATTGAAGAGCAGATAAATGTGAGCTGGTGGACATCATTATTAACAAGAATAATAATTTGCACTTATACAGCACCTTTCATCCTGAGATCTACCCAGCGCACAGTTTTAAGCCAGTGCCCATCATGCATTACCCGATCTCCGTCTTTCTACATTAGCACAGCTGCAGCTCCGAGCTGCTGTGAAACAGAACCGTATCCCTGCTCGGCGCGGCGGGGAAACTGAGGCACGTAAAAGGGATTTGCCCAAAGCAACGTCCTGTGCAGATGGAGCCCAAAACTTTGCAGTCCTGGTGCTCAACCTCCCACTGGTGTGCACGCTCGCTAGGTTGGGGTTCCCTCTAAGCGCAGACCCCAAAGCAGCTTTGGAGGAGCTGCAGCGTGGCCCAAACGGGGCCGGGGCGAGGTGAAAAGCAGCTCTTCTGCAAAGGTCAGGCACGGCTTGCGGGGCAGCAGCTGCCTGCTCGCTGAAGGAAGGCGGCGAGGCCGGCCAACGATGAAGCCATTCGGGTGGAGCGAGTAATTGCTGTGGAGTCAGCGAGTCGACCTGCTTCCTCGCGATGCGAAGGCGCAGCCGCTGCGGGGAACGCGCCGCGCCGGCAGCCCAGCCCTGGCACCGAAAGCAGCCAAACCGGGCGAGCACCGTCCTGCCCCGGGCACGGCCGCCCGCACCAGGGGAAGGAGCCGGCACTGGGAGCCTCCTCCCATGGGGAGCACCCCAAAAAAAGGATGGGACTGGGGCGAAAGCGCTTCCCAAAGCTCCTGCCCGCTCCCTGATCCGCCCCGTCGCAGAGCCAGGGATGCACCGGTGGAAGAGCAGGACGGCACTGGAGCAAGGCGGGGGACCTTCCCCCCCAGGTCAAGTATCAAGTTCAACGGGGCTGCCAAAGCCGCCTGAAGGACAAATGGAGATGGGCAAAAGCGTGCATGCATGCGGTTGCAGCGGGCAAAGCCTGAAGATTGGGATTTGGGGCAGAAAAATCCCCATTCCCCGATCCCTGCTGCTCTGCAATAGCTCATTCCCACCAGCACAACCCGAGCGCAGCACTGGGGGGACGCGGGAAGGGGCTGCTGGCAGCGGGAAGGACCAACGTGGCTCCATCCCACGCCAAACCCCGCGGCTCCGGGGGGCTCCCGGTGCCCGTCCCGCAGGAGGCTGCACGGGGCACGGCCCGAGCAAGGCGGAGCTCTGGGAAAAATCAGGAAAACTACAGCAAACGCCCAGAGGACAGCTTGGGTTTCTGCAACTAATAGACTCCAGCCGGCGCTTTCCAAGGAAATTCAATAAGGAGCTGGAGCGGGACCGGGACGCCGGGGTGGCAAGCGGCACAGCCCCAAGGGCCTGCTTTGTTTTGCTCAAAACCAGAAACATTTGAAAAAAGCCAGAAATCTGTCTTTCTTGGGTTTTTTGAGTTTTGTTGTTGTTCAAAGAAAAGAAAAAAAATGAAGCATTTTCATGAGCAGATGAAAAACTTAGAAAGAAAACTAGAAATGAATCTTTTGGTGCAAAAAGTCTTTATCTAGGGGAAAAAAAATATATTTTTTGTTTATTTTAGGGCTTTTTTTTCCTGCTCCTTTGCACTTACAGGATGTCTGTGTGCAACCTGCAACTGGTTTCATTAAAAATCAGTGCTAAGACAAGCAAAGACCCTTTTATTTTGACCTTGGAGGGGGTTCCCTTTGTTTCTGCCCCCCTCCCAGGGCAGGACAGAGTCCCAGTAATGGGTACCTGAGTGATGGTGGCACCGACTCCCGCCCAGCCTCCCCTGCTCGGGGCACCCGTGGGTGCTCAGGACCCCGAGCAGGGTGGCAGCACCCTCGGGCAGGCAGCCGGACCCCGGTATTTGGGGCGAGCGGAGCAGAGCCGCTCGCAGCTCTGCAGGCTGCGTTGCTGGGGCTGCGGCACACAACAGCTTTCTGCCTGCTGTTGCACCTCGGGGCAAACTCCTTGGGAACAGGCAGAAAGAATTAAAGGCAAAAAAGTGCGTGTGGGTGAGTGTCCCGGCTCCAAGCGAAGAGCCACTGAGCTGCCGGCGCCTGCGGCCAAGCCGGGACACAGACACGGGACACAGACACGGGACACAGACACGGGACACAGACACGGAGAGGGGACGCCGAGGGGGACGCGGCGGTGGCCCCACGCAGCAGATGTCCTGCTGGGAAGGGAAAGAAGGGAGGTGGGGGTGAGCGGAGTCAAACCCCAGGGAAAGGTTTCTCTCCTGGAGATGGATTTGCCTCAAGCATCTTTACATGGGTTTGCTTCCCATAAGGAAAGCCCCTCTCCCGCTGTCCCTGTTCCCCCTCCTCTTCCTCCCCGTGAAGGTAAGGAAGGACAAAAATAATCCCATCAGCCAAAGGGCTTTCTGTTTTTCTCCTGTTTTCTGTTAATTCCTCAGAAAAAAAATTATTCCCCACGTACTCCACACAGGCAGACAATTGCCTCTTCTCTCCGAGGCTCCTCTGCAAACTACCTGCGGCTATTTCAAGGGTTTGGTTTGCAACGTGCCAGTCCCTCCCGGGCGGGAGGAGGCTGCGATGGCACCGGGCCCATCTCCAGAGATGCCAAGGAACAAACTCTGGGAAAAGGGCTTCGTCTGGGCTGGGAAATAGGACCAAGCACGGCAATGCCAGCCCGACCCTGCCCACGACGCACTAACCTGGGCCAAACCGCTCTGGCACCTCAGTTTCCCCGTTTATTTCACAGGCTTCGGCATCACCAAATTATCTGGTCTAATTTGCAAAGCATCGGAAAGGGAGTCGAGCAAAAATTCCCAGGCTCCGTGGTGCGTGACAGAGCCCCTGGACGCTGCCCAAGCGATAATGGCTCTGCACCGAAACGTCACGAGGCCAAACGAGCACGGAAGACAAACCGGACCCTGTCCATTCAGTGCTCACCAAAAAAAACAAAAAGAAAGAAAGAAAGAAAGAAGTTTTGTGAGCAGGAATTCAAAGCTCAAGACATGCAACCGGAAAGCTGCTCTCTGAGACCACGGGGGTGGTCTCTCAGCATGAAATTTAGCCCCTGGAGCCTGGGCAGATGGAAATCGAGGGTGTCTGGGAGACCCCTTTGCCCCCCCCAGCTTTGCACGCTGCGAAACGGGGGGGTCGAAAGGAGGCGAATTTGGTCCAGCTCTGCTCGGGTTCACCCACCCCAGGTCCGTGCTCCCCTCCGGGAGGAGCTGGGGAAGAGGAGGGTGGGTTTGGGGCTGGTTTGGGATGGAGGTGACACCCCTCCACCACGGGCACCCCTCCACCGTGGGCACACCACATCGGGCACTCACAGAGGTTGCGCATCTCGGCCGGCTCCCACCGCTCCTGCTCAGGACACCAGTAGAACTGGGAGGCTGAACCATGCTCTACCTACACACCGCTCCTGCGTGGCCAGCGGCCGGGAGTGCAGAAAAGCTGCAAGGCCATTTTTTTCCAACGCATTTAACTGATTTCTAAACTACTTTTTAAAACAACCCCGACTCGTTCTTACAGTAGCTAGTGCACAGTGCTCCCCCTAACCCAGGCTGGTGGCCAGTTCCCATGTAAAAGCTTTTTTGCACTAGGTCCACGCATTAACAGTTCACCGTTTCCCACCTGGAGAGGAAAGCAAATGGTAGAAAATCCAGAGCAATAAGCGCCGCACAGCCCCTGCAGCTGCCTCGGCCCCAGGACACGGCTGCAGCACAAAGCGGCGTAAGAGTTCAGCCGGGAAGCGGAGCCTGCAGCATCCAGCTGGAAAAGCAGGGGGAAGAGAACAAGAGGATGTATTCTCCGAAACTTGGGCCCAGCCACGCTCCGGGCCAAAGCCAACAAGGGGAGAGATCCAGCTGTGCTAAGTTCGGTCTCTGTGCATCACCGTGCCCGGCGCTCCCGTGGCACAGCTCCTGCCCGCTCAGCCTCCCGCCGGCAGCCGCGTTCGGAGCACGCAGGGAGCTGGTCCCGGGGTGGATTTGGCCCCTTTTGTGTCTGCTCTGACAGCATATGGACACATCGGGGTGTTCCACCTCTCGCCATCAGCTTCCTGCTCCGGCATGTTTTTTCTCGCATTGGGACTTTTAATGCAGTTTCCGCACGTGAACCTTGGCAGGGAGCGACCACCGCGGGACAGCGGCACAGGTCCTCGCGCCCCGGGCAGAGCCACCGCGCCGCCTCCACACCTCCAGGGGCTCAGTTTTGCCCCACAGAGAAAGCGAGGATCCCCAAAACTTTTCCATCCGCTTCTCCGTGGCCTGATCCTGCCCCCCGCATCCCGCCCAAGGACCCCAGGGAGTCGCTGCGGGGTGGGGACGGGGCCCCGCCGCCCCCAGGCCCCGGGCTGCAGCACGGCCCCCCGCCCGTCCCTCGGGGGGGCCTTTACCCCCCAGCTTGCGCTGGCCCCGCACCCCCGCTGCCCCCTGCGCCTGGCCGAGGTACAGAGACCGCTGCAAAGGTCGTGCTGCCAAGTCCCCCGGGCTCGCCCGCACCCGCTGCGCTCCCACCGCGCCAGGCACACGCACACGCACACACACGCACCGTCGGGGGTGCCAGCACACACTCGGCTGTGCCCGCACTCAGGCACCCCCCGGCCGTGCACACACACAGAACCACGCACCCCCCCAGCCGAGCACACCCCGAGCCCCGCACACCCCGAGCCCCCCCCGCATCCACCCCCCGGCCCTGCACACACACGCACCCCTCTGCTGTCCACCCGCGGCTCCCCAGCCACGCACACCCGCTCCACGCCACCCGCTCCATGCACACGCACCGTCTCCAGCAATGCACCCCCCGCGGGGCACCCCCCAGCCGGGCACCCCCCCAGCCGGGCACCCACTGCCCCCCAGCCGGGCACCCACTCCCCCCCCAGCCGGGCACCCACCCACCCACCCGAACATCCCCAGCCGCGCACCCCCGCCCCAGCGGTGCACGCACCCCCGGAGCCGTGCACACGCATTCCCCACACCCCCAGCCGTGCACACACACACGCCCCCCCCCCCCCCCGCACCTCCTCACCCCCCCAGCCCTGCACCCCCCGGCCCCGCACTCCCCGGCCCTGCACCCCCGGCCCTGCACCCCGGTACCTGGCGGCGGGACCGGCTCGGCTCGGCGGGGCTCCGGGCGGCTCGGCCGGTGGTTGCCGGCCTGGGACATCGGAGAGGGGCGCGGCGGCCGCGGCGGGGAGAGCGAGCTGACTGCGGGCCACTGCGGGCCACTGCGGGCCCCCGGCCCCGGCCCCGCGCTCACCTGGGGCCCCGGGGGCCGCCGCGCCTCGGCTCAGCCCCGCGCCCGCCCCCGCCGCGCATCCCCGGCCCCGCCGCCAGCAGCGCCGGCAGCGCCCACCGCCCGCCGCCTCCCGGCGCCGCCGCTCCGGCGACCTATAACGAGCCGGCCGGGGCCGCGGGGCTGGGTTTGGGGCTGGCTGCGTGGGTTTTTTTTTTTTCTTCTCCCAATTCCTTAAAAAAAAATTTAAAAAAAAAGGCTGCGAGGACAAACAAACAAGCACCCGCGGCCGCCGCGCTGCGCGGAGCGGGAGGGGGAGGAAAAGTTTCTTTTGGGGGATGGAGCAGAGCCGGGAGAGGCGCAGGGCAGGCGGAGGTTGCTTGGCTCCCAGGGCCGGCCTCGGAACGGGGATGTCGCAGCTTTGCTGCGCTTTGGGCTCAGCGTTGGGTTTCTCCCCCAAAAACTGGGGGGGAGTAGTGGGGATCGGTGGGTGTGGGAAACTCCCCCTGCCCTGCGGCAAAGCCGTGCGCGGGACCCTGGCGTGGGTGCTCCAGCCTGGCCGCTCTGCACCCGGGCGGGGAAGCAAAGAGGGTGCTTTTGTCCCGACTCCACTGGCACCTCCTCAGGAAAGCCTCTGCCTCCCCCACCGCTCCCTGCCTCAGTTTCCCCAACTGGTGAATGAAGTTCGGCTCTTTGGGGCGATGCCAGGAGGTGCCGGGATCAGAGGTGATGGCGTCGCTGCCATCATCAGCCCTGAGAGCGACGGCGTGAAACCGAGGTTTCAAGCAGGAGCAGCGCTTCCCCAGTGGGCCAAGCCAGGGTTCGCTGCGTTCGCTCCGGCACTGTGACCCTGCAGGGTCCCCACGAGGATTCGTCCTCATGCAGACCGTCATGTAGGACCCGGCGGGACATTTTCAAAGTTGTTTTTTTTATAACACTGCTGTGTTTTCCTGTGTTTAAAAAGCCCAGCATTGCAAAGCGTACAATCGCTCCGGAGCTCGGCTGGAGCCACGCGGCCGCCAGCGTGAGCCCGGAGCTGAAGCAGCCTGCAGCGCGGGGCCGGGGGTCACCGCCAGCCGGCACTTCCCTCGGCCACCGCTTCCCGGCCACGCCGGGGTCTGGGCAACAGCTCCATTTTGCAATCCAGAGCCATGGCTCCGGGTTCCCAGAGCAGGGCTGAACCCGCGGGACAGCCCCGGTGACTCCCCACGTCCCGCTTCTTTCCTGCCCGGTGCTGCCATAACCCCGCTGCCATCGGGTCTCTCTCCTACGCGGTGGTGCAGCATTTACCATGCCGAGGGATAAGGGGAAGGCGCGGAGACGTCACCACCACGGCCACATGTAATGGAAATGGGTCGGGAGGGGGAAACGAGGCGGCCCGGGGTGCGAAGCGGGACTGGAGGGACCCAGCGTGCTCAGGATTTTCTGAAAGCTCCAGCCCGAAGCCAGGGAGGTGGAGAGGGTCGTGCAAGACCTCAAGAATCGGTCTGTTTTAAAGCTGAATTGTCACTGTGGTTTGTGCCTTTTAAATAACCCTTCCAGGAGGAGCATTCCTGCCTGCACCCTGCAGCGGCCCTACAATCCTGCTGCTGGAGCCGCGTCCTCCCGGCAGCCAGCCAGCACCATCCTGCCCACCCCGCTGTGCCGGGCGCTGCACATCACCGTCCCTGCTTGGCAGGGCGGGAAAACAGGGACCCCGACGGGGACAGGGCCCCGAGCGCTCCCTGCCTGCGCAGCAGCGGGCGCACGGGGAGCAGCGCGGGGTGCGGCGTGGGGCGCAGCACCATGCAGGGCCGTGCACCCTCTTTCCCAGCTGCACTGCTCCTGCCGCAGAGAGCCGTTCTCTGTGCATTGCTGTTACTGAGGGCGAAGCATCGACTGACACCGTGACGCCCCGTCCCCGGGGAGGCCACCGCGGCACAGGTCACCCCGCCAGGAGCCAGCGGCTGGATCACTTCCTTCACCTGACACGGCTCCGCTGGCCGCAGCCCCGGCAGCACCCAGCCAGCTTTCCACAAGGGTTCATTAAAGCAGTGTCCAAGCGCAGATCTGGCCGTGCTGGTGACGGCGAGCGGGCCGTGGGGTGTGCCGGCATCGCCGGCCTCTGAGGCAGTGTCTGTGAGTCACACCGGGAACACGCCAGCCCCACGCGCTGCTGCCGCACATTCCTCCCTGTTTACCTGCTCCGACACCCGTGAGCCAGGCCCCGCCGCGGCAGAGGCACCCTCGCTCCTCCCGGGCAGCCCCGAGGGACGTGGCCCCGCTGGACAAAGGTGCTTGACGCAAGGAAGACCCAGCAGCCCTGGGATTGCCTTGAACCTGGGGAAGGAGCAGGGCGGCTGCCCGGGCGGGTGATGCTCTGCCTGGGGGAGGACGGAGCCGGGAACCCGGTGCCACGTGCTCGGCTCTGGCCGCGAGGCTGCACAGCCGGCTGGGGATTAGCAGCGCTTTTCCTCTGTGCTGACAGCTTGGCCTGATAACCCACAAAAAAAATTAAAGAGTACTTGGGAAGCTGAGTCACAGCTTCAGTGGCCCAGGATCTCCTCGCTGCACGGCCCTGGCTTTGGAGGGGGAAAGGGGCTCCCCACGGCGGCTGCACGGGTGCCCGGGCTGGCAGCCGCCCCGGCACGGTGGGAGCTGTGCCACGCAGGACAGGGCTTTGCAGGGCTTTTGGGGCCGATGAGCAGCACGGCTTCACCCGCAGCAGCACCGGGGCCATGGTGCTGCCTGTCCCGTGGGCCACCCCGCTGAGCATCCTGAGCGGGGACACCCCTGGCCTCAGAGGCACAGCACCTCCAAACAAAAGGGATTACACCGAAGCCAAAGGCAGGAGCCAACCTTGCAAAACAAGTCTGCGCCCTCCTTTCTTTCGCCACCCATATCCCTTTGCTGTAAGGCAAGATGCTTCCCCCGTACCTGCTCCCGGTGCCCCAGGGCTCTGCCCCCTCCCTGCTGGCCTGGGCAGGATACATCCCATCGGCAGGGCACGATGATGGCTGACAGCGGGCCTGCTTTCTGCTGCCCTAACCCCAAGCTTAGCCCTCCTCCGCCGTCCCCTGCCACCTCCCCACTGCCTCCTCCCATTGGGGTTTCTCTCCTGCTGCATCCCACGTTCATTCAGATGCAGGAGGCGAAATTTGGCAAGCGCAAATCGAGGGCAGCCAGGGCCCAGCCTTTCCTGACCTCTCCTTTGCATGCTGCATCGCAGGGATGGTTCAAGCACGTCACCGGCAGCATCCGTCACCGGCAGCATCCGGCTGGGCAAGCGGCTCAGCCGGCCCCGCCGCCGCTCTCCCACGAAGGGCCCTGGAAAAAACCGTGCCGCCGCTTTGCATCACTGTTGCCCAACAGCGAAGAGCCAGCCTCCACCGCCCTTCCTCGCTGCGGGGCTGCTGGTCCCTGGGCACGGTGGTCCCTGGGCACAGTGGTCCCGTGGGGGCTCCAGCCTCGTCCCTGTACTGGAGAGCTCCAGGGATGGAGGCAAGCAGGAAGGTGCGAACGGGTCCGGCGAGGTCTCTCGTGGGGGTTACAATCTGCTCAGCGATGCCAAGGACACAGCATGCTGACAAGAGCGTTTTCCACAAAGAAAAGTATTTTTTTTCCCCAAAGCATTGTCCCCTCTAAAGAAAACTCCCCCCGAGCAGTTTTGGCAGGGGGCTGGGGTGGGCAGGAGAGGGGCTGGGGGCACCCTGCCGCGTACGAGTTAACCCTGCAGTGATCGCACCAGGACTGATCCGGCGATATACCCAGGACCGCCGCACCCCGAGGAACACGGGGGGAGCCGGCTGTATTTTGGAAAACAAGGCCATTTCTGTAGGTGTGTGACTGCACTGACCCACATTCACAAACCCTGGCATCGGCCACCGCTCCGAGCAACGCTGCTGCCAAGGTAAATCCACCCGCGTCCTCCCAGCTCCCGGCTGCGCCTCGGGCTCCTCAGCAGGAGCGGGGCGCAGCCCCATTGCCCCCGGGTCCGCTGCTCCCCCCGCACCCCAGAGCTCCCCAGCGCCTGGGCTGGGGGCAGAGATTTAAACCGGCTGAAAAAACCTCCCTGACCTTCCCCACTCCGGTGAGGATTTAGCACTAAGCCTCGATTTTGCAGTTCAAAGGGGGTTTTGCAACATTCCCGGCATTTATCCCTCAGCGAACCCTTTGCAGTTTCGAAAGAAAAATAAATAAATAAGAGAAAATGCATGCAATCCGAAAACAAACAAAAAAAGCCAGCCCCAAGCCGCAGCGTGCGGTTAACCCGCCATGAATGGGACCGTAGATTTCGGCTGTGTCTCAGCACAGAGCCGGGCTGTGCAGACGGAGCCGTGTTTGCTTAGGGTCCAAGCCATAACCCCCTGATCTGTCTAGCATAATTACAGTCGCTGGGCGCACACAAAATCTCTGAACAAAATAACCTTCTCAAAGCCTGCTGCGCGAAGCGGGCGGGGGGGGCGGCGCTGGCTCCCCGGCTTCCCAGTGAATGACCCCACTGTTTTAGATTTTCTGCTAAAAGATTTTGATGAGTCACGAGCTATTTCTGTAAATAAAAAAAAAAAAGAAGGAAATGGACATTTTAAAAAAAAAAAAGGGGGCCCCATGAACATTCATCTTTTGAAGATGGAAAAATGAAAGCCTCCCCCCCTCCCCTCCGCGCCGCGCTCCGTCCCGGGGGGGGCCGTGTGCAAGCGCTGTTACTGGGGGCAGAGGCACTCGAGCGGCCGCGGGAGCATCGCGCCCTGCACCTTGGGGCAGCCCCCCCGTCCCCACCACGGCTGCTCCCGGGGACCGCGGGGGACCGCGGCTGGGGCTGGCCGGCCCCCGGTGCTGGGGGGCGAGCCAGGCAGGCGGCCGAGCATCGCCGCGGCCTTCTGCGAGGGAGGAAACCGAGGCACGAAGAAGCGCGTCGCTGAGGAGGGGACGGGGACGGTGACAGCAGCACCGTCCCTGCGCGGGGCCAGGGCCGGCATTTCTCCCTGCCGCTGCGCTGGGGCTCGCGCTGAGCACGTTTCTGGGCAGGGTCAGCCAAGCAGATTTGGCTTTGGGGTGGGGGCGACCGCCCGCTTTGGCTGCCCTGGCTGGGGCTCCCCGCCACCCCCGGGGCACCGCAGGCGGCCGGACCCTGCTGTGGGCAGTGGCGTGCTGTGCTCGTGCTCAGCGGCGTGGCGTGCTCGCGCGCAGCGGCGTGGCGTGCTCATACTCAGCGGTGTGGCGTGCTCGTGCTCACCAGCAAGGACCCCCTTGTCCTCCCTTCCCGTCCTGCGCCGGGGACCTGCAGGCCTGGGGTTGATGTTCCAGGTATCCGCAGGGATGGGTAGGAGCCGGGGCTTTCGGAGAGGCTGGGGTGGCAAAAGCGGGCGCTTACACCCAGCCAGTGCCCGCTCCCCCGTTGCTGGTCTGTTCCTTCCCAGCTGCTAAAGCCACAATTATTCTTCCCACCACTTTTTGAGACCCCGGTGCGGGGGGCTCGCAGCCCCGGGCCACAGCACATCACAGCTTGTGCCTTGCTCTGGACACGATGCGATGCTGGTGTTAAATCGGCCACGGTCTCTCTGCAGGGAACACATCGCTGTCTGAGTGGCAAGAGAAAAATAAATCAGCTGCACGCAGTCAAAATATACTCAAGGTCTGTTCTTACAGGAACTCATCTACGCCCGGCAGCAGCCCCCGGGCAGAGGTGGGCCGGGACCTCCAGGCGCTGCCCCTCCTGCAGCAGCCTCCAGCCCCACGAACAAACCAGAGAAGCAAAATGGGTGCAGCAGGGAGACTAAAGCAGGGAGCAAACCCGCCCGTGGCCCGCGGGCGGTGGCCGTTGCAGAGCTGCGGGCTCCGCGTGTGCCCTCCGCCCGCCTGCACCGTTTCGGGACCCCTTCTCAGCCCTGCTCCGGGGCGATACAGCCACACGGACCAGAGACCCCGAGACATCAGCGGCTCAGGGAGGGGAGCGGATCTCAGAGCAAGAGCGCTTTGGCCACATCCCTTCCTGGCCCCAGTTGCAATTCCTTAATGCTCATTTAAAAAAAACCCCAAAACAACCAAAAGCACTCCCTCCTTTTTTTTCTTTTTGACTGTTTGGAGGCCGTGCCGGCTGCGCGCCCGAGGCAGCGACTCGCCCCCGGTCGGGGGCTCAGCTCCCGGCAGCAAACCCTGCGCTGCGCTTCAGGGCGTGCGAAACAACCACCGATCTGGGGCAAAGCATCGAGCTAGCTGGCGAGAAGGGTGCTGTTCTCCTGGATGCAAGCTCTGGAGCACCCAGGAGGGAAGCGGAGGAGAGGGGTGGGTGCCTCCTGCCACCGTTTTCTGGGTGCATGGAGTTGCTCTGCACCCAGGAGTGGTGGGAAGGGGGTGGCTGGTCCCAGTCTCGTCCCCCGTCCACATACTGGTTTAGCAATCAAACCAAGAAAGCTTTCATGTCCACAGCAAAAAAAAAAAAAAGGAAAAAAGTTTCTAGTTTAAAAGTTAAAAGCTCTTTCTCCAAGTGTTAAATCAATCAAAGCCACATGCTCCCCCGAGCGATCGGCAGCCTGCGCCCAGCCGCGAGCCCCCGCGCCCTCCCCATGGGAGCTGGGGGGCCGGCGGGGGACAGGGACACCGGCCTCCCTGCACGGCTCGTGCACCCATGGGTGCTGGCTCAGGCCCCCGCGGGTGGCGAGGGGCTGGCAGAGGCAAGTTCAGCGCGCCCCAGGAAGCCACCGGCGAGCTGGCCCCGGTTCAAAGAGCCCTGGAGAAGGGCCACTGGAAAAAAGATTAAGCAAGTTTGGCTGAGATGGAGCAGCGGAGGGAAAGGGGATATAACAGTCTATTAATATTGGCAGGGTCTAGACACAGATGGGAGCCAGCCATTTCGCTGGGCTGCGAACCGTGGGGCTGCGAGGCGGCTGGGGGCCGCAGCAGTGGCTGGGATCTGCTCCCAGCCCCGGCCCCGGCCCTGTCCCCCGAGTTGCTGCAGCTCTGGCCGGGACTCGGAGTGAGGATATGCAGGAAAAAAAATAATGCAATAGCCAAAAGTTCCTGATGGCAAAGCCCCGGTGCCCCGGGAAGTCGATTCCCCGAGGGGAGTGCCAAACCCTCGCTTTTTGTTTTTAAGGAGCAGATATCAAGGCTGCAAACCTGGCCCTGCTTTCGGAGCCTCGATGAGCACCGAGCGCTTCTGGATAAACCTCCCGTCCTCTGGCTGAGGGTGCCGGGCCGCTGGGAAGCTGCCTCCTCGCTCGCCGTCGTGCCGGGGAGCACCGGGCTGGCGCCAGGGCCAAGCCGCGGGCTCGGCGGTGCTGGGTGCCGTCAGCCCGGCTGCCCGGGGCTCTCGGTGCGAGGGAGCGCGGGCGCTGGCGGGTACCGCTGCTGCTGCTGGATTAGGAGGCCTCTGAAGAACGTGGATGTGGATGTGTTAAACGTGCGGTGGAGGAGCTTCACTGCAGAACTGGTCTTAAAAAAATAAAAAAAAGAAGAGGTAGGAGAAAAAATCCTGAAGGGCAGTGGCAAAAGCTCTCTTATTAATGATGAACTTCTTAATTATTGCTGGTTTTCTTTTGTACAGGGAGATCTCCTACTGCGGTAACTCCAGTGAATATCCAGCAACTCACCTTCGCCTCAGCTTTTGGGAAACCCTTCCCGTCTCAGCAGGGTGGAGCAGGGGCTGTTTGGTGAGGAAGAGGAGGGACGCTCCCATCTGAGCTGCCATTGCGCTTTTCCAGGGGCCACTGCCGCCCCACCCCATCCCACCCTATCCCATCCCACTCCATCCCACCCCATCCCATCCCACTCTGCCTCATCCCACCCCATCCCACCCCACTCCATCCCACCCCATCCCATCCCACTCCGCCCCATCCCACCCCATCCCGCCCCATCTGCAGGCACCTGTCGGCGCGAGCCGGTGCTGCGGAGGGCTGGCCGGGCTCTGCCATCAGCACACCCAGGGAACTTCAGGTGCTTCCCAGGTTTCTGCGATGCGGGGAGCCCGGGGATGTCACGGGCTCCGGGTGGGTGCTGCCGGCTCCCCTCTCCCTGCCGCTGCCCCCCGGGGCTTGGAGGGGATTGAACTCACAGAAAAAACCAAGCATCTCCCACCTCCCCATCAGCGAAGGCAGCTCTGCAGTGTCGGCTGGTGCTGGCAACAAAACCCCCTGGGTTTGGCAGCTTACGACCGTACGGCTCCCAGCACCACGACCATACGGCTCCCAGCACCGTGACCGTACGGCTCCCAGCACCGCGACCGTACGGCTCCCAGCACCGGCAGGCGTGGGGCTCGGCTGCTGCGACGCCACCGGCAGCATCGGCAAACACCCCGCGGGCAGGATGCGGCCCCGCGGCCGGCCAGCTCCGCAAAGCCACCTGAAGCAGGTTTCAGCCCGTTCCCCCGGGTTCACGCGGTGGTGCTGGAAGGAGCGAGCTGGTAAGGAGTAAATATGGGGACCTCAATAACCAGGGCTGCTGCAGCCCCCCAGCCACCCCAGCACCGACAGCGCAGAGCAAGGCACTTCTCTCCCCTCCGATGCCCAGGCTGACCGTCGCTCCCTTGCTGCTGAAGAGCCTACGAGGATTAAAAATGGAGATTTTTTTTTTTATCAATAATCATAACAAAGCAGCCAGCACAGCAGCATGATAGGTAATTTATTTTATTGCATTTTATAATGCCATTGTCCATACAGATTACATGCAGCTAGATCTACTGTACAAGGGTTTACCGTCTGCCAAAGCAGACACACGGAAGTTCAGAGTACAAATACACAGCAATGCTATTTCCTTTATACAGCACGAGGGATGCGCGGCGAAGGCGGCGGCGGGAGAGACAGGGTCGGTTTATGCGCATCCTCCCTCCCCTCCACCCTCCGGCCCCCTCGGACCTCTCCCACCTCCCCGGCATCACCTTCCCACCCAGCGCCAAAGAGGATGGGGGGGAAAAAGGGGGGAAAAGGAAAAGGTTGTGGCAGGGCTGGCGCTTCCCCGAGCAGCCAGGGGCCGGGGATGCCCCCAGCACCCACCTGGGTCCCTCCGGGGCCATGGCGGGCAGCTCCGGGGAGCGGAGGGTCCCCAAGCCCCCGGCTCTGGCCTGTCCCTCCCTTCCCCAGTGCTTCCAGGACAAAAACCTAGACCCGGGGCGATCCTCTCGGGCGGTGAGGCTGGCCGGGCGTGTAAACAAAGCAAAGAAACCCTTTGGTTTAACGCAGGTTCAGCTGCTGCTTTCCCTTTGCCTCTGCTGGCCTCCCCAGCAGACCCCAGTGCTACCAGCACCCCTCCCCTTCGAGCACTGGTTTCCAACCCGCCCCCGGCTCTACCCATTCTGGCTATTCAGGGGAAAAAATCATTGGGAAAAAAAATATGGAAAACTGAGCAATTCCTTCAGTGGGAGATACCAGAAAAATGCCTTTACTTACAGTGAGGAGCCCATACCTTCCCCTCGCAGAACTGCCCCGGGGCAAAGAAACAGGAAATAAACCAAAAAAATCCAGAAAAAACCAAAAGAACAATTCGTGTTGGTAGGTTTAAACCCAGTATATATATATCTCAATATATACAGACATACAATTCTGCCACACATTGCGTTTGGTCCTTTATCCTTCCTTCTCTCCCCTCCCCGCCTCCGGCGTGTGTTTGAGGTAAGACACGCAGAATTCTGTAAAATTCAAACTAGCAAAAAATAAACCAGAGGGGCGAGGGGGTGGGTGCGGGCAGGGCCGGGAGGGGACGTGGTACCCGGGCTCGGATGGGACCCTGCAGAGGCGGCTGGGCTGGGCGGGGGTAAGAGAGTGAATTACATTTACCCCTGAGTATCAAACCGGGCACGTTTCCCGTGAAATCACCCACCGTGATTCCCGTTTCAGCAACGGCCGGGGAAGAGGCATCACCTGGAGCCACAGGACTTGCCAAACCTGTGCACGTGTTTAAAGAAAAAAACTCCTTTATATTTATATATTTATTTATATATATATATAATATATATAGTGCTCTGCGGAGCCAGGCTGGCAGCTAACGACCTATAGGAATATACGGCGCGGAGGGGAAGGCGCCAGGTTGGCCTCACGGGGCCTGGGGGTGATGGTGTACGGGGATTTTGGCTGGACCTGGGGGATCTGGAGGCATGTGGCTCGCCCGGCTCTGGGAGCCATTTCGGGGATGTCTGTACCTCTGGAAAAGCTTAAAAAAAAAAATCACCCCCCCGAGCAGGAACCACAGCGGGCGCCGGAGGGCTCGCCAACGCTGGGCGCGCTTCGTGCCTGGACCGCCTTGGATTTTGCCCCAGCCATATGCAAAATAACGGGGCTGCAGAGTCGCTAAAAAATTGAATTTGACGAGCGTGAGGCAGGGGAGGGGAAAGGAGCCAGGATGAGCAAACGAAGGGGAGCCGCTCCTGAAACACCCCGCAGAAAACCAGCGAGGGGGTCTGAGCCCACGCCCAGCCCCGCGGATGCGGGGAAGGACCCACCAGCAAAACAGCCCCGGCGGCGGGTGGGAGCCGGGGCCGGCAGCACCCACCACCCTCCGCTGCAACGGGTCCCGGCACCCACGCAAGCTCCCGAGCGCCTGCGGCACCAGCCGCGCTCGCACGCATCGGGCTGCAAAGCCTCCCCCTCCGCGGAAAGGATGAATGCACCAGTACGAGGCCAGGTCGTTCCCACCCCAGGGACACTGGGGTGTCCCAGACACGCCGGAGCAGCACGACGGGTGACACCAAGGGCTGGCACCGGGCGCTGGCGCTGCCACAAAGAGGCACAATTGCCCCCCGCCGGGGAGATGTGAACCGAAAACCCAAAAGCCTGGATGGAGATGGGCGATGCCCTGCCGAGGGTGAACCCCATCCACCCCTCCCCGCTCCTTCGGACGAGCAAAGCAGGAATGCGCGACGCCGGCCGCCCTCCCGCAACGCCCACCCGTGGCAGCTGTAAACTTGTTTAAAACAATAACTTAAAATCAAAAGACTGAAAAGAAAAAGAAAAAAAAAAAAAGGAAAGCAGGCGGGGAAAATACGCGGTGCCTCTGGCCTCGCAGCTCCTTTGGAGGAGATGGGGTTCGGTTCGTGCCCCCCAGCCCGGGCAGGGTCTTTGGTGGCCGGCAGAGCCCGGGTAGGAGCTGGCAGTGGCGGGGACGAGCCAGGAGAGGCCGGAGGGCGAGGGGAAGCGGGCGGCCTGGCAAAACTCCTGGCCCTCGTACTTTGGCAGCAGCGAGGGAGCGAGCGAGGCGGCGGCGCAGGGAGAAACACGGGTCGAGTGGAGACACCTAGTGAAGGCCGCCATGGCACCGCACAGCACCGCGCGGCGAGCAGCCACGCACCGCGGCGGCCGCCCACCCGTGGGGCCGGGGAGGGCAGCTTTGGCAGGATTTTCTGGGGTTTTAGGAAGGGGAAAAGGCCCCTTTGCAGCACCAGCCGGGGGGATGCTGGTGACCCCCGGTAACAGCCCCACCGGGCTGTGCCTCACCCCGGGCGGCTGCTGCTCCCCGAGGGTCTCAGCATCCCCTGGAGGGAGGCGGGGTGGCACCGGGGACCAAGGCCAGGGGGTTTCACTCAGCCTCACCGATGGCTGCAGGGGGGAGCCAGGGACCCCCCCGTCTCTGCAGCCACTTGGGTATCGAGGATGCAGCAGGCAGCAAAAAGGGTGCTCCGAGGTGTGGGCTCGCCCTGGGGACACGCGCCACAGGGCCAAGAGCCCCTTGGGGATGTCACAGAGGTGATGCACGGGGACAAACAAGCACAACCCCCACAACCCACAGCTGCGTGTTGCATTTTCAACCCAAAACGCAGCTCCCGGGGTGCCGGTGCCAGGACCCCGGCACGGCACGAGCTGGGGCAGTGACACAGCCGCCACCGCCAGTGCCTCAACGCGGGGCACCAGGGACAGGGAGGGACGGAGCAGCACGCAGGGTCGCTTCAGGAGAGCCCGGAGCTGGGCTCAAAAACGAGAGCCGCTCCATGTCCATCACAGCAACTCCCCCAAGACCCTGCTGCATGCCAGGACAGCCAGTGCCAGCCCGGCCGTGCTGGAGAAGGTGCTGGTCCCCAAGGAAAGTGCTGGTCCCCGAGGCCAGCACGGGGCACTGGGGAGGCCGTGGCTGCCGGCCGGGAGGAGCCCAGCGCTCGGTACCCACATCACCATCACAGAAAGAAAAAGCAGGGAGAAGAGGGGTGTTTGGTTGTGTTGTTCTCGTTATTATTAATATTTCTTTTTTTTTTTGGCATTAATACCATCTGTTCACCTGAACTACGGACCTTCTGTCTCTAGAAATCTTTTGGTATCTTCCCATCTGGACGCACACACACACAAAAGGATAACGAAAAGAGAAGATGAAAGCGGGAGCCCCGGTGGCAGCAGGCTCAGCTCGCCGGCCACGGCCGGGTTCGGCCGCCGCGGGGTTTCACCGGGGTCGGCTTTGCTACCAGCAGGACGGCCGAGCAGCGGCTCACCGCTGGGCTCTGCCTGCGCCAGCTCCTCTGCGGGTGCCCCCCAGGAGGAAGCTCGGCGGCAACGGATGCTGCCTCCCCGCACCATTGCCCGTCCTCGAAGACCCTGCCCCAGCTTTGGAGGAGGAACCGGGCGCGCAGGGGACCAGGAGCCTTTCCCTGAAGTTGAAGTCGGGCCACCGGCCGCCCCTGCGTGGGCTGGGAGAGGTGTCACCCGCTGCAGCCGACGTCAAGAAGGAAGCGGGGAGCTGCATCCTCGCTGCCCGGCGCTGGCGGTCGGCTGGGGACGGTCATCACTGCTGGGTGCCACCACCCCCCACCAGTGGGGCCCGGGGGGGCGCGGGGAGGGCGGCCAACGCGGGGTGGGCTGCTCTGCTTGCCAGGCAGTTTAGCAACCTGCTGGAGGTGACAAGGCAAAGGGGACACGGTCCCACCGACACGCCGGTCCTCATCCTTCCCCAGCCGCGAGACAACGGTGCAAGCCCGACGTCCAGACCGCGGCAGAGGACTTGCCCCCACTTCTGCTCTTTCTTCCCCCAAAGCTGGGTGGAGGCAGCGCGTGGGCAGGGTCCACGGTCCCTCCTAGTGCAAAACCCACTGGGGGACAGAGAGACGACAGTGGGTTCCTGCCATTGCCTTCCCTCCCCGGGGCGGTCGCTGGCGGAGGCTCGAGCATCGCCGGGCGGCAGAGCACCGCAGGGGAAGAGGGGACGGAGGTGCCCTCCCCGTGCCCACCGTGCACAGGGAAGGAAGGAGGGACCATTTCGGACAGAAACAACCTACCATCCTCGTTCACCAGTCACTAACCAAGGGAGGAGGGGAGAAGTCCAGCTCTTGGGTTTTTGCCTCTCGTGTCGCGGGACGTCCCCCGCGGCAGGGGTCGGTCAGTCACCGGGGCTGCGGCGCGGGGCAGTGGGGAGCGGGAGGGACGCGCCGTCAGCAACAGGTTGTTGCACCAAGGAAACCCTTTTGCTTTGTGGAAGTGCCTTTAAAAAACAGGTTAACGCCGAAGGTCACCTTGGGGAGGTGGGAGCCGTCGCTTGGTCTCCGGCCAGGAGGGTGGGAAGGGTTTGCCCCTCGGTGGGGAGGAGGAAGGGGTCCTTAGGACAAGTCTTCCACCGGCAGCTCCTCCTCCAGGTCCCTGTCGTCGGGAATTGTCACATTCTGGTTGGTGGTGGCCATCAGCGAGACGGGTCTGCTATCGTCCTCCGCCTCGGCGGGTTCCTCCTTCACGTGCACTGGATGGCTGCGGGGAGGGAAGCCTTCAGCCTCGGGCAGCCGCTCCCGCTGGCCACAACCCCACGAAGCTCAGTCCAAACCCCCTCCATCCCCACGCTGCCCCTTGCCCAGGGGACAGGAGCCACAGGAGGCATCGAGCAGCTCGCGGTGCCCGTAGTGGCACTGTCCCTTAGCTCCACACCCCAGTAACGCCCACCGGCGCCGTCCCTCGTCCCCAGCCAGGCTGACCTGTACTGCTGCGGGGACAGGCGCGGGCTGTTGCTGCCGTTGCTGTTGACCTGCTCCACGGTGCTGCTCACGTCGTCGTGGCCCACGTGCAGCATGCCGCTGGCGGAGCTGGTGTTGATCATGGTGGGGCTGTTCAGCAGCGGGAAGCTGCTCTCCGCCAGCGCAGCCTGCAAGAGAGAGCAGCAGCGGTTCAAGGCAAGGTGGATGCGAGACCGCGATAGAAAAGGGGACTGTGGAGTTGCGAAGGTTTAGTGCCCCTGCATCCCTGCCAGGGACGGGACGGGGTCCTTACCTGGTAACTTGCATTAAGTGCTCCGTAACCGAGTCCTGAAATCATGTTTTTGACTAAAGTCGGACTCCTGCAGAAAGAGAGAAAGCAGAACGATGCACGGCTGAGCGCTCCCGGCCTGGGGACAGGGGGTTTGGCAGCGGAGGGGGGAATGAGCGCGGCTCCCAGGCTGCGTCCTGCGGGAGAGGAGGACCCACCCTGTCATCTTTGGTGGCCTTCGCTTTTGGTACTCGTGCTCGTCGACGGTCCAGACGGCTCCCTTGACGTTCTCCACGCGCACAAAGCACTTGTGCAGGCTCAGGTTGTGGCGGACGGCATTCTGTGGGCAGAGCGGGCAGGAGCGCTCAGCGGCACGGCCCTCGCCCCGCCGCCCGGACCCCACCTCTTCCTCCCCATCCTCCTCCTCGCCCACAGCTCCGGGCTGCCCCGGCCACGCTCGGCTTGTCTGCAGCCAAACGCTCTGCAAAGCCACCCGGGGATGCTGCAAATGCTCGCTCACCCCCTCAGCACCGAGAGGGTTTAGGAGCTGAGCCCCGAGGCGCGCGTGGGACACCACCCCATTTCACGGGCCTCGGCCAGACGCCGAGGAAGATGGGGACAGCGTGGGACAAGGGACGAGGACCTGGGAGCAGAGCCACCCTCTCCGCTGCAGCTCGCTCAGCGATGCTCGGCAAAGCCAGCTAATCTTTTCCTTTCTTTTCCTCCCCCCCCTCTCCTCCCTTTTTGGTCCTTTCCCTCCCTTTCTTCTTCTAAATGTAAAATAAAGAGACACACACGTAGGCAGACAGCGCAGCCCCGAGAGATACCAGCTCCCTTTTCCCCTTCCAACTCCCTGCCATTTGCTACTGCCCCTATTTCATTACCAATTTTAATTTGCCTCTAATTAAATCCTGTGTATTTTTCCGACTCACTTGCTAATCCATGAGGGAGGCAGGAGGCTGGAGTGGAATCTCTCCGAGCTATAATTACAAAGGGCCTAATCACGCCGGGGCTCTGCCTTTGAATAAATTTCCTTGCATTAAGGTTCTCAGATTCTCTGCCTTGCAAATGAGAATGACCCCAATTTCAGGAAGTTGGCCTCGGAGGGTTTTTTTATTTTTTTTTTTTTTTTTTTATTTCGAGTCCTGATTCGTGATGAGAGACTAATTCGTTACGCTAAAACATTAACAGCAATTTAAAAGGTCGAACGGGGGCTGTATAAACAAAGGAGCCGGCCAACACAACAAGGCAAAAGGAGACACAAGGACTGAACCCCCCCGCGCTGGAAAGTGTTAGAGTTCCCGGAAACTCATCAAATCGCACCGTCCCCCCTTTTCTTTTTAATTTAAGGACAAAACCAAACAAAGCTGGGCTCCTTCCCTCGTCCTCCATCCATCCATCCATCCATCCATCCTCTGGCCACTGCCCTGCACCCACCGCCCGCTGTCCGCCCCAGCGTCCCCGGCTGTGCCATCGTGCCCGGCGCTGCCGCGATGGCCATGGCGAGAGCCGGGTCACACGGTGGCACACAGCGGGGACGGGCAGGCTCCTGCTCCTCTCGCTGTTTGGCAGAGCCAGCCCGAAGGGGAAACTTTGCAAGCAGCTCCCAGGAGCCAGCTCCTGGGGAATGAGATTCAGGCACAGTCGGTGCTGTTCGGTGTGGTTTTTTGGGGGGAACCGGGAGCCCCTGGGTCGCACCAGGAACCCGCTGGCTGGCAGCCAGCCCGGCTCCTCGGGTGATGCTCGGTGCGGGGCAGAGCCGGGTCCCAGCCCGGTGCCATCGCCGCTCCCACCCAAAGGCATAGGCTCCATCTGGGACATGCCCTGCCCCGGGGGCCGAGGCATCCCTCGTCCTCAGCCCCCGTGCTGGCATCACCCGCAGAGGAGGGCCCGGCCGCACTCAGCACCGCGCACACAGACGTCCTGGGGAGCTGGAAATCCCAGGGGGACCCCAGACACCGCTGTGCCCCCGGGCCGGGGAGGGAGCGGGACGAGCCCCCGGCCCTCGCTCTGCCCCTGCACCGTCTCTGCAAATACCCCGCTCCCTGCCTGCGCCCAGGGGTCTGAAGCCCGGCCAGGGCTGGGTCAGCCGCTGCCCTTGAACCCCTGTCCCCTGGCGAGCAAAGACAGGACTTCCTCCCCTGGCCGGGGCTGGATCCTGCCCCACGCTCCCCTTCCTCCTTCCTGTGCGCGCAGGGGACTCCTCGTCCAAACAAAGCCCTGATTAAAGGCAAGAAGCGTGGCAAAGCCGAAACCTTTCCTGCCCGTGGAGATGCAGCCCCAGTCCGGCAGCGCCCACGGCCTCCCTCTCCCCCCTGTGACAACCCCCTGCCTCCAGGCACTGCGGGTACATCTTTGCAAAGGCAAAAGCAGAGATAAAATAAATCCTGGCACTGGGCAGGATGCCATTCAGCATCACCGGAGCCTGGGATGCCCCACTGCCAGTGCGGGGTGTCAGGCAGGGTGCCAGCCCCGGGACACGGAGGAGGTGCCAGGCGAGACCCCCGACATGGGAATCCCGATGCCGGGGGGGTCCCTGCCTCATCCTAACGTGGCTTTTGTATTTTGACAGAGTATTTGTTCAGCGCCAGACTTGGCTGCTCTGTTTGCTTCTCATCTTTGTCTTTTCTAATGATGTTTGCTTTACGCCCCTGGCCCCGCTCCCTGTGCCGTGCCGGGGGTCTCCCCGTGGGCCCCCACGCCGTGCCGCGTCTCTGCCCCGCCGTGGGGACGGGGTACCCACCTTGGCCCCCCGCACCCCTGCCCCATCCCGGGGGGCAGCTGAGGCAGGAGACGAGGGAGACGCTGCAGCAGAACCGCTGGTTTCCCAAGAGCGGAAAGACATTATTTTTTCCTGTGTATCCCCCTCCTTCAAAAGCAGCCTGGCCTTGGACACAAAGTTGCGAAGGGAATCACCCCCCCACCAGCTCTTTTTAATTCCCTGCCATCCCTTTTGGTGGTGGAACAGGAAAAAATAAAGAGCAGCAAAAAGGGAACCAGAAGGGCTGGGGGCTGCCCCTCTCTGAGATCTGCCCTTGGGTAACACGGGGTGCAGGGGAGCTGCAAAGAAAAAAAACCCAAAACATTCTTCCTTCTAGCTAGCGAAAGGGAAGGAAGAAGGCACTGTCACCTGCCATGATCTCATTCCGCAGATGGGGAAACGGAGGCACAGAGCGGGGAAGTGCTGCCCAGACGGACCCTGCTCTGCCCCACAGCGAGACACCGTCCCGGGAGCAGCGACGGCCGCACCGCGCTCTCTGCCCCGACGCTCCCCATCCCTTCCCGCCCTCTCCCCAAAGCCGGGGGTGTCCCCATGGGCCCGGCCGGGGCAGCAGCGGCGGTGGCCAGCGATGCTCCCCGCCAGCGATGCTCCCCGCGCTGCGCGGCACCAGCTTGCAGTGCTGCACGCGTGCCGTGAGGGGGACTCCAGACTGATGCAGGGCCACGGCCGGCACCAAAAACGGCCCATGCACCTCCGACTGCTCCTGCCCTGCTCCTTCCCACCACCCTCCTCCCCACTGGACACGCGGGGATGGCCGGGATGGTCCATGCCGAAGCCGGGGCCACCCGTAGCACCCTGGTGCCAAAAGGCCCGTTATTCACCCAAAGTTTGCTGCAGAGAAGCAAACCCCTGCTGCGGTCAGCTCTGATCTGCAGCAGCAACGCATGGGGGCCCCGGGCTCCAGAATAACCGATTCCTCCCTTAACCCTTTCAAAATGCACCATCTTGCTTGCACCTCTCACTTACTTACTTATTCTAATTTTTTTTTAAGTGTAAGTCTCCCTCTGCCACTTTGCTGCTTGTTACCCTGAGCAGGACGAAGCTGTCTCTTAGTAAATACATGCAGCAGGAAACAATAAATAAACCCTTCCTGGCCGGGGCAATAACTGCTCCTTCTCACCACCACTCCTTTCCTCTGAGATGCGTCTTCTCACTTCTCTCACATTTGGTGATTTCTAAATAACCGAGGCAGGAGCAGCCCCAGCGCCCGGGTGCTGCCCCAGGACGCTGCCCCAAAATTCACACGCACCAGCCCAGGCCCGTAACAAATGGTTCCTCGCTGCCAAAAACTTTCCCCAGCGCCTGCCCGTACGGCACCGTGCACCAGGCGGGGGGAGCCGACGGGCACAGGCACCCGCTCGGGGTCTTGCAGCAGAGCCATGGGTGCCCCGGCTCGCCAGCGGACCCCCAGCCACCACCGCCCTCCCTGTCCCCACGGACCAGCACCCGCATCCCCAGCCACTGCCGAGACCCAGCGCTGCCTCTCGCAGCCCGGCTGCCGCATCTCCCGCTCGCAGCGCGCCGCCCGCCCCCGGGTTATCATTAACCTTATTTGCTATTTCAAGCTATTTCAAGTGTCTCGCTCTTTTCTCTGCCCTTCTCCCGGCCCCGCTCCAGCCCCAGCTCCACAGAAAGCCCCGGGTTTCTACAGCGCGGCCCTTTGCCGTATCCTGCTGCATGGACGATGTGTCCCCGGAGACCAGGGATGCATTTTGGGGGGAAAAATGTGGGATTTATCCACAAAATCATTTCCTGCACCATCTCAGATCTGTGCAATGAACTGGTCCATTACCACAGGTGCCCATATAAGCTGGAGCATCTCCCGCAGCAGGCGGCCCCGGCTGGGATGGGGCGAGCCCCGCGGCGCCGAGCAGGGCTGCTCTCACCTTCCAGGTGGCCGTGTTCCTCCGGAAGTAGGCAAACATCCGCGTGAACCAGTTATAGATTTCGTTCAACGTTAGCTGCCTGTCGGGGGTCTCCAGGATGGCCTGGGAAACCAGAGAGGGGACAAGAGATCACTTGCAACGCCCTGGCGGGGCTCGCTGCCCGTACCGTGGCGAGGCACGAGGGGCAGAAAGGGGGGTTCAGCGGGCGTGGGGGCTCCCCCAGGACTGAGAAAGTGGGGGAGAGCGCGGCTTTGCCCGAGGTGCTCTGCGGGCAGGTCTTGGGGTGCAGAGCTGAACCCCATGGTGCGGGGAGCCACTCACCTGCCGGATGAGCGAGGCGTACGTGAAGGGCGGCCGGACATCCGCATTTTTGTAAAACTCATGATTCTGTGCAAGTTCTGGAGAGGAGACAAGAAATGGGGGGGCAGGGGGTGAAGGAACCCGCTTTGGGACCCGGGGACCGCGCGATAGAGGGTGCTGAGCCCCATCCCAGAGCTCACCTGAAGATATTGGGGTGCAGAACTTCTCTGAGTTTCTCCTGCGGATGGGTCCCACGTTGTGTAAAGTGGAAGAGCTGATGACGGAGGGGCCCTGCCGCAGGGGGGTGATGGGCGCCGTGGCGGAGGTGGGGGGATGAGGTAAGCCATCGGGGAACGTGTCGGAAGTGCTCTTGGAGAGGGTGGCACTGGAGACCAGGTTCAGCTGCAGGGACAGGCGGGAGGGAGGGTGGGCGGTTGGGTACCGGCGTGGGGAAGGCAGGGGCTGTGAGAGCCCCCGGCACGCCGGCAGCTCGGCAGGGCCTGAGCCGGCTCACACCGCAAAGCAGGCAGCAAAGGGCTTGCAGGGGGGAGGCTTGCTGGGCTCGGTGGGACGGGATGCAACCGCGGGACAGCATGCAACCACTGCACGTCTGAGCTGGCGGAGCAGCACAACACGCTGATGCAGGCTGCCTTTCACTCCTGCCTGATGCCTTGCACCAGCACAAGGGACTGGGCTACATGTGCCAGAGCAGAGTCAGGGCATGCCCGTCCCAGGCAGCCCGTCCCACCGGGCCGTGCAGGGCCGCGGTGACCATGTGCAGGGCAGGGAGGGGACGGCAGCCAGCAGGAAGGGGAAAGGGCAGGAGAGGGGGTGGCTGTAGGGACGTACAAGGGCAGGAGAGGGATGCACGCTTACAGGTTGGCTGAAAGGCTTTGGCTCTGAAGGTCTCATGTGAAGATGGGCCATCATTGCTTGGAGACGCTCACTCTCCTTTGCCAGCTGTGGGAGGCAAGAAGCAGAAGGGAGACGGTCAGGCAGTGCCAGCAGACACTCACGGAGGTGCCCACGGCCTGGAGGAGCTGCCCGCCGAGCCCCCAGCCCTGGCTCTGGGCCGGCAGCATCCTCCAGCATCCCCACAAGAGCCACCTCCTGCCCGATGCCAAGCCCTCCCGAGAGCCCCAGCGGGACCGTGGCTCTGCAGGGGGCTTTGGCACCCATCGCAGGGGGCACAGGGGCCACCGCTGCTCCAGCTCCGCATGTGCGGCCAGATGAAAAATCTATGGCGAAACGGAGGCATTTCTCATGCCTTCAGGCTGCCATCCACCAGCATGGCCCCGTCCCGGCCACCCACCGCAGCCTTCGCTCTCTGGGCGCTCTGGTCCCCACGCCCCGGTGCCAGCCGTCCCCGTCCCCTTCGCCCTCCTCCAGCCTCTGCTGCCTCCCGCTCACCAGCAGCTCCCTGTCCATCTACCCACCCCTCCGTCCATCCATCCATCCACCCGGACGCGCAACATCGCTTTAATTGCGCGCTCCCGCCTGTTTACTCCCCGGAGTGCGGAGAAGGGTGAAATATTCACTGTGGCACCAGGAGAGATTTTGAGCCCGGCGGAGGCGATGGGATCTGACACCCGCTCTCTTCCTGTCACCTTCCCTTTCCCCCGTGACCCCTCAAGCTCAGGGCTTGGCCGTGTCCCCGCGTGCCGCCGTCTCCCCCCGAGCTGAGCCCCCTCCCCGGGCAGGCACCGGAGCCGGGCGAGGAAGGAGTTAAAGGCAGGAGCCAGAGCGGAGTTTGCCGCAAGTTTGGAGCAGCTCGGATGCTTTCTCGCTGTCGTGGTGCTCATTAGAGCTGACAGGTCTCCCCTCGTGATGCAGACGCTCTCCGCCAGCACAGCGGGAGCTCCGCGCTGAAAACTTTATAATTGGTAGCTCCGGTGGCAGGTTCTCCTCTCTGCACACGCAGCTTTCTGCTCGCCTATCAGCTTTTTTTTTCCCCCCCTTCCTTTCCCTCCCCTCTTTAAGCCCCAGTAATTGCTTTCAACCTCTCGTTTAGCGAGGGCTGGGGAGAGGATGCGATTGCACGGCTTCGCCCAGGCGGCTTCGCAGCCTCCCCGCCCAGGGAAGGTTTTGCCGTGTCCCCCAACCCCGCGGCCCCTGTTATTGTAGCTCTGGGCTGGAGGCTGCCAAGGCTGCCGCGCATCATGGCCCGCTGCGCCCAGGGCTGGCATCCCCCGCGATGATACCCATCACCGTGCGCTGCGATGGGCACAAACCGCTTCGAGCTCCTGCCAGCCCCTGGCCGAACAGCCAGGCACCCAGGCGCTGTCATGCCACAGGGGTCTCGGTGAGCGACCCTCTGACAGAGACCCCTGCCCCGTCCCACCTTCCCCCTCGATGGCGTTCAAGTCCCAAGATGAAATCCCTCCTTCTCCTCTCATTTTTTCCCCTCCCTTCTCTATTAACCGAATTACGCACGGCGCATCAGGGAGTCGGAGATGCTGGTAAAGGCACTATTTAAAGAACTGGCTTTCTAAAAATAGCACCCTGAAGTTGGGCTCCAAAGACCACACTCAGCCACCGAAATAAGTGGCCTGATTTCCAAAGAGCCCAGCAGCCGCGTGGCTCTCGCTGCGGCAGCAGGGCTGGGCACAAGGGCTGGGGCAGAGCTCGTGTCCCGCCTGCGGGCACGCACCCCCCAGGCAGCACGGGCCTTCCAGGTCTGTGGCATCTCCTTGCACCCACAGGGACGCCTTGGGCAGGAGGGACGGCTTGTCCCTTCCTCCAGCCCCACCATAACTGTGCGGGGATGCTGGTATTGGAGGGGGAATCAGCTGGAGGGTCCTCCAGGACTTGATCCCCATCAGGACCGTTGCCTGGCCAGGGGCAGCACCCCTATTTGGGAAGGATGCTTAAAATGAGGCCCTGTGACACTGGGGCGGCTAGTTATCTTGCTAGACTGGTCCCCAACCTCGCTACTTCCCTCCTGCAGAGAGCACCCAAGTCACGGCACGCAGAGTTGGAAAGGAGACAGCTTTTTAAATGCGCATCCTTCGAGGCCGGGCGGTACCCACCTGTATTTCCAGCTGCTGTACCACTTGCATCTGGACTCGACACTGGGCCGTGCTTCGGTCATCAAGTGCATGTTCTGTATTGAGGTGTCTGGGGAGAAGAACACGGGGGGTTACGCCTGGACGTGCCCGAAACGCAGCCCCTCTGCTGGGGCCACACCTGGGATCAGCCCCGACCTGCAAACCGCCTGTACCGCAGCAACGCCCGGGGACACCCGTGAGGCGCTGCCCGTGCCGGGGATGTTCGGGCACTGCTGCCCAAAGCGTGACGAGCAGAAGGGAAACGGAGGCACGAAGCGAAACCGAGGCACGAAGGCGGCCAAGCAAACTGGGCTGTGCCTCCTCCCCGAATCCGGGCTGGAGGGTGGCTGGGGACAGCCAGCCCTGCCCCTGGCAGCCCCGCGGTGTTGAGGAACAGCCACTGGTTGATGGAAAGTCCTTGAGAAGGCTGCTGGCAGGAGGCACCCAGGAGGACCTGAGGAGCAGGTTTTCAGGACAAAGGCGGCATTATGGAGGTTTACTTACACCCTCTAAGGAAACCCTCGAAGGCAGAAGGTGACATTTCCAGGGTGCTTCTCATCCTACCGCTTTCATGCCTTATGTTTATACGGCACTTTATGCTTATAAAGCACAAGGACCTTTGGTCCTCGCCGCCCTCCCTCCTTCTCGGGGAGGGGAAGGGCACCTGGCAGAGGCAAGCAGCCGGTGACGGGGACGCCACTTGCTGCAGCCAGGGACATCACCTTGTGGGGGTCCTTGCCCCCAGATCCAGCAAAGCAGCAGCCTGGGGATGCACCCGGCCCCGAAGGCGTCGCATGGCCAGGCCACGTCCTCGCTGGGTTGGGTGCAAACCCAGGGGTTCCTCGCCGGAGCAGTGGGAGAGGTCGGAGGGGGGCTGCTGGGCAGCAGGGCAAACTGTACCAGGGCCACCCCGGGAACACCCCAAAAGGTGGCATCCGACACTGGGAAAGGCACAGGCGTCCCAGGGCCGTGGTCCAATGCTCTCCAGGACCAAAACTGAGATATTTCTGCTGAGACAGCCCAGGAGAAGGTGTCTCAGGAGTATCTACCCTCAGTCCGGATGCGGAAGATGGCGTGAGTCTCACCCGGCTGTTTGCGAGAGACTTCCAGCCCCAACTTGCAAAAACAAGTTAGGTAACTGGGACCAGCTGCCAAGCCTGTGTGTGAGCAAACCCCGCCGGTGGCTCAGCCCCGCTCCGCAGGGCTGCGGCTGGACCACGCCGCCCACTCCTCTCCCCGCATGGCAGACCGAGGGCATGGCTGCTTCTCCAGGGAAAAAGCCATCGAGAGCCTAGGCTGTGCTGAGCAGGAATGGAGACATCTCCCACCGACCCTCACAGGCTCATAAACCACTGCTCAAAGGACACACTGCTCCTTTCCACCCCAATGCTGAGGCTTTCCGAGCTGCTCCATGGAGGTGATGCTCAGAGGAGGCTCAAAGCCGGTGCCCGGACTCAAAGCAAGGTCCGTGCTGCAGCTGGGCTCAGCCTTTGGGAGCTGGAAGTTTTCCATCCGCCTGTCCCACACCCCGACACGTGCTCACGTTGGCAGAGAGGGGACAGAAACACTTCACTAGCGCTGCCGGGGAGGCCGCCCCTTGGGAAGCTCGCTCCTGCCAGCACCAGGTGTGCTTAGGGGGCCAGACAGGTGGGACGCAGGGCGCAGGGACCCTACAGCCCCAGCAGCACAGCAAGGCTCTCCCGGCACCGCGACCCAGCCCCGGCCATCCCCTGCCAACCCCAGCTCCAGCTCCCAAACCAGAGCTTGCTCATCTGCCCCGTGCCACGTAAACATGCCCAGAGAGGCAGGAGGCGATGCCTTATCTAGGTTCACCCCGTGAGGCAGAGGAAGGAGGAGGCAGGAGCCCGACTCATTCACTCACTCAATCACCACCAGGCAACGCTCCCCCAGCCTCCCCAGGCTGCCTTCGCACTCCTCATCCTCCTGCGCAAGGCCTCTGCCCAGCTCCTTCCCTGGGAACGAGGCGGCCGGTGCGGTCTGAGGGATGCTCCCACCAGAGCCAGCCCCAAGTGCGTGGCAGTGGACAAGATCGCTTTGCAAAAACGCAAAATCTCGCTAACGGAGAGCGAAGCGCGCACCGGTGCGTCTCGGCCACCGCGCCGAGCAGACAGCCAGCGAGGCGGGGGGGGAAGGAGCAAGCAAGCCCGTCAGTTCCTTCTGATGTCTTTGCTAAAAATCCTGGCTACAAAGAGATCTAATTGCAAATGAACTAATTAAGTAAACCTCTGACGAAGCGTGAAAACAATTTGTTTGACCCTGACGCTAGCAGAGGGCTCTTCGACAGCGGAGTTAATCAGTCAGCGCCGGAGCCCACAAGCGGTGTCAGCGGGCTGCCGCGCCGCCATCTGCTTCCTCCCCTCCTCTCGCCCCCCAGGAGGGGAGCTGCAAACTCCCCTCGCCTCCTGCCCGCTCCTGCCCGCTCCTGCCTGCTGCACTGGGTCTCTTCTCCTCTGGCAGCCATCTCTGGTGTCTTCTCCTTTCGCATGGGGCCCCCCGGCTCTGGGCAGACAGACTTTGGGGTGTCTGGACCCATTTCCAGGGTCTCCCCCTCCGCCAGCCCCATGCTGTCCCGGCTCGAGAGCGCGGGCTCTCCCCTCCTCCAGGAAAACCTCCCCCCAGAAGGGGAGCACTTACTTGACAAACTGTCCCAAGTCCTCACAGAGGGTTTCGCAGCCAGGCCACTTGCACTCTCCGTGGCCGTAGAGCGGGTGGGAGCTGGGGGTCTCTTCGTGGGAAGAGCTGCAGAGGACAGAAAGGGACTGTCAGATGGGGCAGCCGCGATGCTCCGGCGTTCCGGTGCACGGGGCCAGCCCTCGGGGACCCACGGGAGACCCTGCAGCGATGGCTCCTGCCCTCCATGGGCACAGCAAAATAGCGCTAGGACTTGTTTATGGGGTGGGCAGAAACCCCCCAGCCCTCCCAACCCTGTTGCCAGCGCCACGGCAAAAACCACGAAGTGCCAGGGCCCGACCCAGCTCTACCTGTCCCTTCTCGGCGTGTGCATGGTGCTCTGTCCATTGGGCAGAGGGTGATGGGAAATGGGAGGCGAGACCTTGGCGGCCGAAAACGAGGTAGAGTTGGAGGTGTTGGTGGTGAGGTCGAGACCTTCTTGCTTAATGCTGTCCTCGACGGGCTGGGCGGCCGTGACCTCCTTCCAGAGCTGCTGGAGGTCTGAGGGGCACACAGCTACGGCACGGGGAGAAAGCGCCTGCCGTCAGCGGGGAGAAGGAGCAGCACCCACTGGCACCCATGCACCTGGCTGGCTCGGGACCCCAGGGGCTCCCTCCCTGCCCGCCGGCGCAGCTTGGCTCCCCGAAGCTCAGGCAGCCCAGCACGGACCGTGCACCGGGAAATCATCACCCGAAGCCGGGCACAGCCCCATCGGGAAGCCCAAAACAAGCCACCCGCAGCACCCGTGGAGCCCCGCAGAGCTGCCCCCAGAGGGGAGGAGACCCTGGCTCCCCGCACCCTGGCACCCCTCTGCAAAAGGAAGCTGGGGGCCCAATCCTGCACACAACCCAGCTCAAACTCTCCCAGTCTACTCTGGCCATTAATGCAATCAGGCCCCAAACTTCAGACGGGCGCATTAGAAAAAGCAATGCCACCAACCCGCTCCCCAGCCCCATTCCCAGCGCTCCCCTGCTGCAGGGAGAAGCTGCAGCCGTGAGGGCCCCCCCAGCCCGGGCAGGGGTCCTTACCTTGGGGCAGGGTCTGCAGGGGCACGGTGCCCTGCCCCGGCGGGAGGCTCACCAGCCCCTGGCGCTGCAGGTTTAACAGGTGCTGCTGCTGGAGCTGCTGCATCTGCAGGAGCTGCTGCTGGAAGGCCAGCTGCTTGTTCCCTAACGGCTGCCAGGAGACAAAAGGGAGAAATCAAAGCGCGTTATTTCCAGCCTCGCAGCAGAAGCCTCGCAGGGGAGGCAGGGGCCCAGCAGTGTTCACGAGGGATGCCCGCGGCGGCGGCACGGCGGCCGTGCATGCCTCCATCCTGCTGCCGGGCCGCTGTGCCCGCTCAGCTTGTGGCTGAGCCGGACGGAGGCTTTGATCTATCGGAAGAGGAGGGGAAGAAAAGGAAAGGGGAAGGGAAAAATAAAGCACTGAAAAGAGAGGGAGCGAGCAGAGCTGGCAGCTTTCTCAGAGCAGAGACCCAGCTCTGCCTGCAAGATAGGCAAACCCGCAAACCGAGCCATGGGGTCCCACGCGGGGAGGCTCAGCCGCAGGGCGAGCTCCTGTGGGCACCGAGCATCGCTGAAGGGAAGGGGCTCCCAGCACCCAAAAGGCATCCTAAGACTGCCCAGGTGCATAACACCATTCTTTAAGCAGGGAAATGGCCCCTATTTGCCAAAAATTACCATTATGAGCCCTTTCTTGCAGGGCGGGGGGCAGAAAACAACCATCTGCAGGGAAGCAGCTGCCCAGCGCTGCTGGCCCCAGGCACCAGCACCGGTGCCCCCACCCCAGCCACGAGCATCCCCAGGTAGGCGACTCTCCCACCCATCCCCAGGCGCTGGCCACGCTCTGACCAGCACAGCCAGCCCTAAACTAGTTAGGCGGACGGTCCCCAGGGAGGCACCAAGAAATCCATGAGAATTAACTGAAGGGGAGAGAATTCAATTAGGGATGGGGACAGGCAGCTGCTAATCCAAGCCGGCCACGAGAGGGGAGCTGCCCCCGGCCTGCCCGGCCTCATTAGCGGGGCAGCCGTCTCCGTAACCCCTTGAACCCCTCTGTTTGCGCAGACGTTGTTTGCAGGTTGCGAGGAGCCGGGCTGGCAGGCAGCGCGAGCTGGCTGTGCCGCGCCAACCAGCCCCAGCGGCAGCCCGGCCCCTCCGTGGCAGCTCCCTTATCCCAAGCAAGAGAAGTGCTGGGGCCCCTCTCGGCAGAGCGAGCCCCCGCCTCGGCGGAGCACACCGGCCACACCTAAAGCACTTCCCCCTGATCTCGCTGCACTCGCGAGTGGGGGCACTTTGCAGCCCCATCACTTGGCCTGAAAAGAAGTATTTTCATGTCCATGTTCTTACTGATGAGCGCAAGAGTTTTGCAATAGGAAATGTCCCTTTTTTATCTTCTGGCTGGGTCTGAGCATCGCGGGGATTTAGGCCTCCAGTGCGCCGGGGATCCCAGGGACCTGGCACAGCCCCACCTCGCTCTCGATCGTCCCCGAGGCTGCATCTCGCTCTCTGCTCAACAGGGAACAGCAGACAGACTCTGGGGCAAACCCAGCTCACGGCTTCGTTTGCAATCAGCACGTGCTGCTGTACCCGAAGCAGCGCGCCGGGCCCTGTGGGATACAGGCGGTCCCCTGCAGATGCTGCTGATGCTCGGCTGTGGCTTTGTGAAATGGAGGGCGAGGATGGGCTCCAGGCACCGCCCTGCAAAATCCCTGCGGTCTGCAACATCAGGCACGACTGCGAGTCCTGTCTAGGGCACAGAGAGAGTTTAAATCTGGTTTCTCAGCCTCAGAGGGATGTGTGGACTCCTCCCTGTCCTGTCCACCTCTTGGCCACGGCAGAATTGTCCCCCCAGAGTCAGGTCCGGATCCTCTCTGGCTTTGCTTCAGTCCTGCACCTCTGACGCTTGAAGATAAAGGCACAAATCAAAGCGATTTCTGCTCAGTGATGAGAAATCCCTGCGCTCACCCTCACTCCTGAGCAAGGTGCTGAGCCAGGAGGGCTTCAGGCCACGGGACCGGAGGAGACCACAGACCGTAGTACCACGATGGAGGAAAAAAGGCAGGACCAGGCTGTGCGCCCGAGGGCCTTAACACAGGCAGCGCTGTCCCCCATGGTGTCCCCGTCCCCTGCGAGGGGAAGCTCTGCCACCGCGTGGAATGGACACGCATGTCCTCGCCTTGGTTAGAAACGGCAGCTGGGACGGACGGAATGGGATGGGACGGGATGGGCTGGGCTTCTCCTCCTCTTCCCAGCTCCGCCGACGCCCTCCCCGGGGGCCCGGGGCAAGCCCGGGCTCTTCGCAAACAGAGCCTCATTCACGGCACTTCCAGGCTGCGGAGCGGGAGGAAATTGGGAGCGGATGAAGTCACGAGGATCCCCAGAGCATCCCCAGGGCATGTCGCCTGTGCCTCGTAGCCCGGCTGGGGTCTCCTGACCCGGCCTCCCCGGAGCTGCAGCCGGCGGAGTCAGAGCCTCTGAGCCCCCGGGGGATCGGGCAGCCCCGACCCAAGCGTGGTTCTGGCAGGGACGATGCCGTCCACGTTGAACCTGCACCTTCATGGGCTTCAAATCCACATGTGCAGCCTTCCAGCTTCGCCAGACCACGAACACAGGGACCAGCCCTGGGAACACGAGTCCTGGTTCCCAGTGGATGCACAAATGCCCAGGCTAAGCCACAACAAGGACCACTTCTCTCTGGGGAAGCCACTTTGCCAGCCCCTGGAGAGCAACCGCTGCGTGGCAGAGCCAACAAACTGCACGGGCTGAAACCCCCTGAGCGCGATGGGTGAAGAGGTGCACCCACATGTGGACCTACCCAATGGCACCCACCAGCCTGGGGGCTCCGAGTCAAGAGTCTGTGCTGGAGAAGGCAGGGCAGCAAGAGCCTGAATTTCAGCCCCAGCCTTATCAAGACCCTCTCTTCCTGGCCATCACCGCATGAGTGTCGCTCGGCTCCTCTCCCCTTGGCAAGCCCCAGCCTGCCAAACGCCGGCTGAGTCCCTCCCAGAGGGGACACCCCCGCGCCTGCCGGGGGAGCTGGGTCTGTGTTAGGGCCAGATCCTGCATCTGGCCCCGCAGCCCCCGTCCCGGTCCTGTCTCTTGTCCCAGCGTGGGGGCTCGGGGTCCGGAGTGTCGCCTGTGCTCGGCGTACATTAGACGCAGATGACTGGGTGCAGCTACCGGGGTAAGAGCCGCCGTCACTTTGATTTATGAGCACATCAGGAGGAGTTTTGGCGTGACACGCGGGACTGACAGGAGCAGTTCATTAAGCTGACACCGAGGTTAGGCAGCAGGCAGCCCCCCGCGCCACCCCCTCCCCTGCCCCGCCAGACTCGGGAGAGGGACAGCCCCCGCCATCGGCTCTGGGGGCATGCAGAGACCCCCCTGGCCTCGCGCCCCGGGGATATCAGGGTCTCCGCACCCAGGCATCACTTGCAGCAGATGGGCTTGGAGAGGCAAAGTGGCCAGGGAAAGAGAGGCACGGCAGACATCGGCTTCGCTGCCGCTTGCCATGAGGGCGAGCGGCCAGGAGCCGTCTGAGCCCTGCACCGCAGCTCCTCACTGCCCCCGCCATGCCCAGGGTGCTGCTGGGGGCTGGGGGTTCACCCTTACACCCTAATGCAGGAAAAGGCTCCAGGGTGGGCTGGGATGCGCTGAAGCTCAGCCCCATCCCAGTGGGATGCATGCATCAGCTGCCTTGCTCATCCCCTTCCTCGCAGCCCCCCGCTGCGGCGCAGCTCCTCGCAGACCGCGGACACAAAGCACCCCCCCGCATCCTCTGGGACAGGATGCTGCCGACAGGCGCTTCCGACACGTTTCCATCCTCCACACTCCTCTTTTCCTGCTCTCCCCTTCCCCGCGCCCGCCGGGGGACCTCCAGCCGCGCCGCTCCTCCTGGGGAGATCTGAGCCGCTCCTCCATGAGAGGCTGCTACCTGCTCCCGGCGCGGCGGCGGTGGCGGCACAAAGCCGTTCCCACCTGCTGATCCCCCTCCGCGCTCGCAGACGAGCCGCTGACTTACAATTACACCGAGGCGAGTCCTTGAAATCAAGCAGAGGGAAAGCAGAAAGCCCTCGGTTTACAAACCTTGCAGCGGGGCCGTAATTAAATACCGCCATGGATTTCCATGAAGGAGACGACACCGTCCAAGAGCGGCTCTGTGGCGGCATCCCAGACACGCCAGCTATTCCCCGTGCCGTCGGGGGAAGCAACGGCATCGCCGTTCCCAGCAGGCACACGCTGCTGCCGAACGCAGGCTTTATTAATAGCAGCTGCCCAAATTCACGGGGTGAAGCCGACCCCACAAAGCCCGGCCGGGGGTTTTGGGGAGGGGAAGCACTATGGCATCCACTCGCGGGGACCCCCGCGCTGTTTTTCCCGGCCATGGGGTGGTGACGCTGCTGGGAGCTGGACACGCAGCCCTTAAGCAGCACCTAATGCTCCTTCCCCCCCGCCAGCCACTCAGACTTTCTTAGTGGATAAATTTCTCGTCTCCTCTGTGCCATTTAATTAAAAGTTAACATGCGCTTTTTAAACCATGAGCCCGCTACGCAAGCCCTTTGTTAGAGCTTAATTTCATCCCCGTTCGTTGCTGCAATATAACATCGCCACAGCCAAGAGGAAAGTCCTTGAGGAAGCTCAGATTTATGCCTCCCCCGTTCCTGGAGCACGAGCAGCTACTCCAGCTCCTGGAGATGGCTCCGATAAAGCCTGACCCTGCACATGCTGCATAAATACGCCAACATCCCGCAATGAAAGCCCAGGTCAAAGTCTATTGAAGGCTCGAGTGGGTGCCGGCTCGACCCCGAGCCGCTCGAGCCGCCCTATTCCCCCAGTGCCGGCGTGGGCTTTGCCATCGAGCCCCCGCTGCAGCCACCCCAATGCGCACTCCGGGCTTAAACACTTTCTTCCTCAAAAGAAAGCTAATTTTTTAAGTGCTGAGAATTGCTGAGTGTAAATCAGGGTGTTGGATTTCAGGAGGGGTGATTGCAATGGACAGCCCCAGCACCCCGTTCCCCTGCTTGCTGCTGACGCTCGGCCGGGGACAGGGACCGAGGGGCTCAGCCAGGAGCCTAAGGAAGGATGCCCGATGGAGAGGGCAGTGATGCCAGACACACAGCAGCATGCACAGTGCAAAATACCCCCGATGTGGGCCACACACACCAATCTGGGGAGTGAGAGAGGGGCAAAAACAGGTAAGGACAAGGAAGGGAGCGGTGCTCTCTGCCCGCTGCCGGTTGGGGTCAACCCCCAGCCTCCGTGCGACCAGCACATCCCCACACCCGAGCATTGCTGATACAGCCGCAACACCTCCGAGTGCGGTACTGTGGGAAAGGACAGTAAAACCTGTCGGGTAAAGGGAGTTGTACAAGACTGATGCAATCACACCCACAGAAACACTTCTCCACCATGCAACCACCTCCCCAGCAAAGGGCCCACCGCTGCCGACCTGGGCACGGGGGGCTGACAGCGTCCCCCGCCTGAGCGTCTCCCATTGGAAAAGCCCTTTGCCGGCATCGCTGCTATTTCACGCAGCGCTTGGGTTCTGCAGAACCGCCTTTCCTGGCAGGAAAAGCCCTGCTTTGGGTTCCCAGCTGCCCAGCCCTGCTTTGGGTTCCCAGCTGCCCAGCCCTGCCCGCCTACTTGCCAGGGTGCTGCTGTGCCAGCTTAATCAGGCCTGGGCTGCCCGACCCGAGCCGTGCCGAGAGCCTGCCCGGGGCAGGGCCGGCGCGTCAGGCAAGGGCTGAGCCGAGCCTCCCCTGCCCTGCACCGCGAGGAGGATTTGGGGAGCCCTCGCTCTGTCCCGGCGGGCAGCGACCTGCCGCTCCCGCCGGGGAGGGTCCCACAGCTCTGCCGGAGCTGCCTGCCCACACCCGCCGACTTCACCGCTCCCCGCACCCGCCCCATAGTTTCTAGATGCGCCAACGAGGGCCCGGCGCTGAGAACGACGCAGCTCGGTGCACGTGCCAGATCGCAGATAGGGAGGAGGAAGAGGAACTCCCAGCGCCCGGACCAGCCGCCCCAGCACCCCCCAGGAGCAGGATGCCTCCGTCTCCCGTCCCCGCTGGCTCCCAGCCGGCTGCCCTGGGTGCTGGGATTCACGCACACCTTGTTTTGTGCTGGTCCCCCTTTTATTTGCTGCCAGATCTGATGGCCCAGAACCCATCTGTGTGAGCTCACCTCTTTGGGTTGCTGCTTTCCGGCTTGCTGCTGTGTCAATAGCTGCAGGTGAAGCTGCTCCTGTTGCTTCTTGTAGTATTCCTGCAACTGGGAGGGAGGCAGGGACGGGAGGGGAGAGAGCAGCCTGGATTAGCAGCAGGAACACCCTGCTCGCGTCTCCCTGCCCAGCACTACCCCATGCCCAGCAGCAGGCTTTGCCACAGCCGTGCCAGCTCCTGGCACCACGCCGTCAGGGCAGGCTCTTGGCTGCAGGTTAAGAGGAAAAGCACCGGCTGAAGGAGTCACAGCTGCAGAAGCAGCCTTGGGCACGTGCTCCTAAGGGCTCTGGATCCCCACAGCAAGTGAAATCCCCAGACACCACCAACTGGTTTTTAATGCTGACCGGTTGCCCTGGCTTTCTGCCACCAGCCGGTCCGGGAGCCTCGGCCTTGCTGGGCCCCAGGAAGGAGGGTCGCAACCCCCGCCTCAGTAATTCCTGTGCATCCCGGGGATTTTGCAGCTGTCCTGGGGGGGCTGTGCAATGGGAGGAGGGCAACCTCCTTGAGAGAAGGGGGCCCAGGCGCTCTGGCACCTAACCCAGCATTTCAGCAGCAGAGAAACCCCATTTTCAGCATGGTGGGACCCCAAAACACCCTTGACGAGAGCTGGGGGGCTCCTGGCTGGGAAGGGGCTGGGAGCAGCCACGGCCCCTGGTCTCGCCGATGCAACCCCGTGAGCGCCGGGGGCTCAGACCTGCATCCCGCTTCACGGGCACCACGGGAAAGCGCAGGCAACCCAGCTCCTCGCAGCACCCCGCTCAAAACAGGGTTTTGCTGGGCCAGTAAAACAGAGAAAAACACCCTAGCCCTGTGATGAGCCACTGGAGAGGGTCCCGGTCTGCAGGAGGCAGGAGTGGGACCTGCCGGTGTTGACGCCAGCTCTCACCCCGGCCCCTAAATAAACTGTTGGTGATGGATTTGCTGCGCGCAGGAGGGGCCGGAGGCACGGGGAGGTCAGCGAGACCCGGCGGCCCCCTCCCAGCCGGCCCGTACCCCCGCGCAGGGGCGACGGCGGCGGCTCAGGAATGCCCCTTTGGATGCCGGGAAGCCTTTATCAGCTCAGGGCTGACAGCGCTGACAGCAGCAACTTTGCTTTTTCTGTCGGCGAACAGGTTTGGAAAGCCTGGGTGTTTACCCGAAAGCCAATCAAAGCCAGGTCTCTGCAACATGGTCGAGCGCGGCTGCGGGAACATTGGGTCAGGGGTGAGAGGTGTGATGTTTGGTTTTCTTCTGGTGGAGAATGTGAGCTATTCCGGCCTGGGTTGTTTAATTTGCAGTCAAACGTGTTTCTTTATCCGGCTCCAAAGAGGCTCGGAGAAGGACCCACCCAGGGTAGTGTTTACCCTTTGTTCTTTCCCTGGGGCCAACCTTGAATCCTTATCAGCCTGTTTGGAGTAAACAGGTACTGGAGGCAGGAGGAAGGGTGTGGAGGATGCTTGTGGGATCTCTCCTTCTCTCCCTCCTGCCGGCGGGAGGTGTTTACCCAAGCAGACATGTTTTGTTCTGGAGTTGAGGTTTGTTTTTTTTCTTCTCCTCCTTTTTCTTCCCTCCCTGTTCATTTTACATTTGACGGAGCGCTCCGGAAAAGCCGAGCGGGGCCATGAGAAACAAACCCACGCGCTCAGGTCTGGAGCCAGACCCAGGCACCTGCCCCAACGCCCAGGCAGCGGCCGCGGGGGCTCCGCTTGGGGTCCGTCGAGCCAAGAGCACCCACCCTGAGCCCAGCTCTCCCCAGGAGCTGGGCAGCCCCAAACAGGCCCTCGTGCAGGAGCTTTCTGGGCTTTGAGACCCTGACTCAGGGCAGCAGCGTCCGTCTTTGCCAGCACCATTAGCACCTGCAGCTCTTTTCATCCCTTGGTGCTGGACATGCTAGGAATCCCCAAGGAAATATGGGGGGAACACAGAAGCCCAAGGAGGAAAGGACCCATCTGCCTGCCCCCAACAAGCTCCACCATTCACGAGCACCGGTGGGAAATCGCTTGGCCGGATCGGGCCGACGCACAGCCAGCCCAGGACCCGTGTTACCTGTTGCAGCATTATCGCCTGCTGCTGCTGCAGGAGGGCCTGGAGCTGGGGTGGCGAGAGGATCTGCTGCATTTGCTGCGGCGTGATCATCTGCGGGGACATCATGGCCACAGACACGGGGACCTGCGGAGAGGAAGGACACGTCACCACTCCCAATTCCAACCCTGGACAACCCTCCCCAAATGCCAACAGCTTGCGAGTGCCTCCCACCCCCCAGGCTCTCCCCAGGCATCCTCCGTGCACCCCATCCCTGCGTCACCTTCAGGTGAAGCCCTTGGCCACCAGTCTGTCCTGGCATGCCAAGGCCACTGCTGGGGACGTGCCGATGGCGGGGAGATGCCCTGAGGTGCAGCTGGCACCGCGGCAAAGCTTCCTAAACCACGAGCTCCCCCCACCCCGAGGGCAGGATGCTCTCTGCCCACAGGGTCTTCTTTAAATGCAATTTAGCTGGGGGAACTGGGCACCGAGAGGAGCCAGCGGCACGTGGGCAGCCAGCTCCAAACCACAGCTCCCTCCCCTCCTGCGAGCACGGGAAAGGTGCCGGGCACCGCTCCTTCCCTCGGGGTCCCCGAGGATGCAGGGAGGAGGGAAACACCAAGGGAAGCAGGGAAGATACCGATCACCCAAATAACTTTGTAAAGCAGAGCACGGAGGAAGAGGTTACCAGGTTTTCCATAGACACATCAAAGCTTTACCTCCAGTTGACACCAGTAACTCACATAATTACCATGCCAAGTGGAGAGAGGACTAAGAAAACCTGCCAACCCCTGCCTTTGGTTATCATAACACTGGTCCACACCCCCGCAGCAAAGCGCCGGAGAAGGTGTCGGTGATGGATCCCAGCCCCGCCGGTCCTGCTCAGGTGAAGCAATGCTGCCTTCCCAACCACGGCCATCAAGAGCTGCCCTGTCCCAGCCCTCCGCTGATCCCACCAGCCCAAGGCCCTTCCCAAGGCTCTAGGCAGGGTTATGGCTCTGCTGTGATTTAATAACCCTTCCTGGATGCTCCCTTCTCCTAGGAAAGCAGATGACCGCTGCTGGTCGGGAGCAGGAGAGCCGGCAGCCTCGGGTTCTGTGAGGGGACCCCAGGAGGAGGCAACTCCTCGGCGTGTGGGACGCGGCAGAGCCCGAGCCAGGCTCCCCATGCAAGCCAAGGACCAAAGCTTGATCCAAAGGAGATGACTTGTCACCCCTCACTCATGGTCTTGGGACCTCAGAGACCAAAGCACAGAGAAACAAAGCAACCGGCTTCAAATCACCCAGCAAAGTCCAAATGGGAACCTGGTGCACGCCAGCCCCTCCTGCCCAGGACCCCGAGCGATGGCCACGCTCCTGGTCTGGACCCGCTGCCCACCCTGGGGGCTGCCTCCCCCCTCCAGCCACCCCGACAGGGCACGGAGCAGGGACGGAACCCCAGGGCCGGCCCCGTGCAGTCCCTCCCGTCCATGGCGGGCGTCCGGCCGGGCTGGAGCACACTGACCTTCAAGGGAGATTGCAAAGGCTTATCTGTTTACTCAGGCATTTTGCTGGAGGGAGGCGTCGCAAGCGGGCCGAGTTTCATTTGTCGCCGGTGATCCCCCCCCCGCAGCTGCCTTCGTGTCAGAGTTATTGATTAATTGCTGCGTGTTCGCACCCAGGGGCTGCTGCTGGGGCGCCTTCGACTGCACTGGCTTGGCTGGCGGTGGAGGGCTCAGGAGGACGCAGGAGCATCCCCGGCAAAGAGCTGCAAAGCCCTGCAAGGGCTCCGGCACCCGCCGATGCCTGACGGAGAGCCAGGAGAACCCCAAGCACCCCCGCGGCCCCGACGCCGGTGAAAAGCTGCCGTTTCGGTGGTCAGGTGCTCGCAGACAGCTGTGCAAAGCCCTCGGCGAACATCTGGGAAGGAGGGAAGCTCGCAAGGACGGCAAGATGAGAGCGAGCGGGGTGCGCGCCCGCTTGCTGGGAGCTAAGCATCCTGCTAATTTCCCTTTGCCAATTCATCAGCTGGCAACGTGCTCGGAATGAGAGCCCCTAATTAATTGCTCATCCACATCCCCCATCCGGGCGGTCTCCCCGCCCCCACCGCCGCTGTGCGGCCTCTCGTACACGTTTGCTGGCATTTTCAAATCGGAGGCATCCTAATTACCGGAGAGTTATAACACCTTCCATTTCTCGCCCAGCGGACTGACACCCTGTCAAGAGCAAAGAGAATTGCCAGAGGTTTTGACAACACTAATTGCCCCTATAATCTAAAAACACAAAGGAGAGGCGATCAGTCGAGAGGGCCCCAGCTCTCGATCCGACACGAGGTTTTCACAATGTTACAAGAAAACAAAAGTGACGCTTTTTAGAGTTTGATGGCTGCTAACAAAAGCAGAATTATATTTTCATACAACCTTTGTCTGCATTAAATGGCTTTTTCTTCTGCGCTCGGATGCGGAGCTGACACGGGGAAATGGCGGCGGCTTCACGAGGGGTTGAGGTGTGAACGGGGTGACCTGGTGCTGGCTCCTGCGAGGGGCGTCCGGGCTTCGCCGCCTCCCCGAGCCCTGACGGATGCCGAAGCTGCATGAAGAATTTCCCCCCAGTGTGGAAAACGTCTCTCTCCCAGCTAAGGTTTCCAGGGAGGGCAGGAACTTTCTTTAGTGAAAGGGGAAATTCCCACATACAGCAAGTTTTGCTCCCGCCACGGCCATTCATCACGCGCGCCAGGGTGGCTGCAGCGCTGCTGCCAGCGGCTGGCTCGACCCCGGCGCAGGGTGGCAAACCGCGGTGCTGCGGTTCTCTGCCCCGGGCGCCGGTGACAGCCCCAGCTGCCTCTATCGGGGACGGCGACAGCTGCTGCCCCGGCAAAACGAGATGGGGATGGCACCGTCTGCCCCCAGCCCAGCCGAGAGCCCCACGGGGGCACCTGCCGGCAGCTGATCTGCTAACGGGGAGGGGGACGGCATGGCGCGGCCCCCCAGGACGCCGAGGAGCGCGGTTCAGCCCCTTCACCTGCAGCCACGGCACTGGGTGACCACCAGTCTGCAAGCTCCCCCATGGCAGGGGACGAGGCCAGCTTGGCATCCCCAGATAACAGAGGGGCTTCGGGCAACGGTCGCCTCAAAAGCTCAGATCCAGGCGGTCAACAGCACAAACGAGAGCCAAAGGGTGCTGAGCAGAGCGGCACGGGGGTACGAGGGGTTAGTGGCACCCACTGCCTCCTCTCCATCCCCTCCACCGGCAGCAAAGTCCCTCCCCGGGCACCACATCAGCCGGGGACCGTCCTTGCACGCAGCAGTCGCGCTGCACCCAGCAAATCCCTCGGGAAGCAGGTCCCAGCAGCCAGCCCCGCAGCAGCGGCTGGTCCCCGGCCGGCGCGTCACGAGCTGGCATCTGCCAGACTCCCAGTCAGGACGGGTTTGACTCACTGCTTGGCCGGCTGCCACTCCGCAAAACTGCTTACTAACAGCTCCGGCTGCCTCCCAGCAAGCCCCGGCGCTGCGGCTCCGACCGGCGAGCGGGATCTCGAGGGGATGATTTTCCAGGCGGTCCTGGTTGTAATCCCTCCGTGCCAGAGGATGGGGCAGACGCGGATCATCAGGCAGGGAGTGGAAAACGAGACGGGTATTACACGGGAAACTCGGCGCTCGGCGTAAGCACAGAGCAACTCTGCCAAAGCTGGCTGAGCGAAACAGGATTTGGCCGGGCGCAACGCAGCAGGATGGGGGAGCGAGGCTTTTATTTAAATTTTTCTTAGATTTTTTTTTTTTTTTTTTTTTTTTTACGGGAAGCAGATTGCAACTCCCAGCCACGAGGCAGAGCGGGGAAAGCCACGGCCCGACGGCCGGTCTTGGCTCTCAGCGCGGCGGGGCTGCCATCAGAGGGATGGCCGCCCTCCTGACCCCCGGGACAGCTGGCTTGGCGCAGCGCGGGAGCCGGGACATCCCCCATCAGCCCGGGGAGTGTGAGCAAGCCCGCGGTTTGCTCAGCCTCCAAGCATCCCTGCACCGACCTTCACCTCCCAGCCGTGCCGTCACCCATGCTGGGAGGTTGCCGCAGGAGCTGCCGTGTCCCCAGGGAGCCGGGAGCAGCACGCTGTCACCGCTATGGGAAGGAGCATCTCCGGGTCCACATCTAAAACCACGCGTCCAAGCTCCCGTGCCAGACCTCATCCCCCCTGCATCTCTGCCGACCCCGGGGGGCTCTGGGGCCGTGGGGATGAGCAGCCCTCTCCTGGGGTGGGTGCACGCCAGCTACCTGGGGCGTTCGATGCTTCCTGCAGAGCCCAAGGTGCTGCACATCCTTGTCTCTGATCTAATCTCAGGTTTTAATTCCCAATTAGAAACAACAGCAAACATGTTTGTGCTGTTTTTCTTTTTTTTAAAACACCCTTTTCAATTCCAAAATCAACAGAAACAAACCGAGGAGGTTGGCGAGGGAGGGCGGGAGCCGGGAACGGAAGTGGGGAAACAAACCACCACCAAGAGCAGCTTCAGGTCTGCTGCTTTTAGGGGCAGGGGAGGAGCAAATCTCCCCCAGAGCACCCACTTCTCGCTGCTGCAGCTGGAAGAGAGCAAACCTTTCACTTTGAGCCCAGCCAAAGCACGCAGGCACATCCACGCATCCCCTCCTGTGCTCAGCATCCCCGGGCGAGCTCCGCGATTCAGCTGGCTCAGACCGTCTGCAAGAGCTTCCAACGCCCGGGGCCAGGCAGTGATGCCACTCACATCGGCGCAACCCCAGCCGTGGTTTATATACCCCGATGGTGGCACAGGGCCACCCAAACACCGCTCTACCCCCCCCGCCGCTCACACCACGCTGTGTCTGGACCTCACCGTGATGGGACAGAGACAACGGACCAAAATCTACCCAGGCTCAGAGGAGAAACCAAACGCAGATCTGCAAGGGAGCTCCAGCTCCATGTGCCAGGCTGGGTTTTGCGGCTGTGGGGTTATTTTATGAATACTCTGAACAGCCTTAGCACCAAAGGAGTAATTGCCCCGGGGGGTGGTGGCAGGAGGAGGGCAGCAGCACGGGGCGAGCGGGCGCCAGCGTAGCTGCATGGAGGACAACCAGCCTCTGGTGTTCAGCTGCACGCAAAGAAAAGGAGGAATCAATCCCCTGCATGTTCAACCCAACGTGCATCCTCGTTAGCACAGCGAGCCCCGCCGGGGAGGCACTAATCGCGCATAATTGGGCTGCAAGTCGCTAAAAGTTGAAAGGGATGGGGGGGTGCTCGCGGCAGAGGCGCTGGCGTGCTGGAGCGCTCGCTGCCGGGCAGCCCCTTCCTCCGCACGGCCCTGCTGCGGCTTGGGGTGACCGCTGCCCTGAGCGTCGCCTGGGCAGGATCCCCGGGGGGCCACATCTCCTCCGTGGGCACGGGGTGCTGGCCCGGCTCGTCACGCCGATGAAACCTGCAGGGACTAAGTGACTCCTTTGCTCCCCTGTTAACCCAAGATGCCGTTGCTGCCGTCGCGGCGGTGGGGACGGCAGAGCGGGATGGCGGCGGTGGCAGGGGCTATGGGCTGGCAGAGGCGGGGGCTCCGGGAAGGAGGAGGGGGAGCGGCGGGGACGGACGGCGGTGCTGCAAGTTCAAATGGAAAAATCTAGCGCCGCGCGAGCCGAGATGGACGGGCTGCTGTATTTTTTCCTGGAGAGGGAACGCAGAAGGGCTGGTATTGATCTGTCTTCATTACCCATTTCACTCAAGTTTCAAATCAACAAAATACACTTTTCCGCTCCGCTGCCCTCCCCGCCGCAGCAGACAAAAGAAAAGCAATTTCCCGCAGTTTGCGCCAAACTCCTCTCCCCTTCCCTCGGCGCCCTTCAGCCCCTCTCCCATTTCAGAGGCTTTTTTACCTCAGCAAGTTGCTCCCGCCAGAGGCTGGGAGACCCCCGGCTCCAGGGGCTGCGCTGCGGAAGGGTCCCCGAAAAGGGCACCCTGTGATTCAGCGGTGCCTCCAAGCCAGAAATGCCCCGGCACCAAAACCACGGGGTGCTGCCTTTCCAAACACGCTCCAGCACCTCGTACCATGGGCTTTACTGGATACCGGCAGCATCTCCCCATGGCGGCAGGGTCCCGGGGGGACCCGCTGCTCCCGACCAGCCTCGCCCAGGAGAGCGGCGCCCTGCAGACCATCTGCAGCAAAAGTCCTCAAGTGCAACGCTTTGTCAGGACCTGCCAAGTTTCTAAGAGTTTTAAACTTGCAAAGAAATCAAACCATTTAAAAATGTTTCAGGGTGGGGTTTTTTTGGCGGTTTTTTAGATGCGGCTATAATTCGAGTGTCAGCTGTGAGGCTCTCCATGCACGGCTACACCTCCAGGCATCTGGGGGGAGAGGGTTCAGACTCAACAACAAAAAAAAAGCCCTACGATCCCTATCGAGCCCAGCAGCTCCTTGTTTAAGAGCACGCCGTTGCTGACTGTTGTTAATATTCCCGCTGGCTCGGCGCCCCGTAAACGTCCCGTCCCTGTCAGCAAGGTGGCAGGGAGCCGCTCGCTGCAAACGCAAGCGCGTGGTGTCGGCGAGCGCGGGGAGCTCGCAGCGCTGCGGGTGCTGGGCGCGGGGGCTCCTGCTCTCGCTGCCGACGCTGGGACCCTCCTGCTCACTTCACCTGGGACTGGGGGCTGGGGGCCGGCCGGCGGAGAGCCGAAGGGAGGCCACTGAAACAGCTTCTCCCCAAAATACCCAAGCGATGTGGAAATCCAGTCCCCAGCTGCAGGGGGCTGCGGTGCAGCTGCGTCCCTGCAGGCAAAGCCCGCGGGGGTCTGGGCTGGCGAACCGAGGGCACCCCGGGTCCCAAAGACTGCGATGAACCCCTCGGTCCTGCTGTGCTCCCCCCTTCCCTCCCCAGCCAGGGGCTGCTGCGCTGGGACCCAGCCTTCCTCCTCCTCCTCCTCCCGCCGTCCTGGCCAGTCTCATCCACACCACTCTGCCGTTAGATAAACTTCCTTTCAAAGGAGCCTGCTTAATCCTCTATCTCCCCTCGGTCAGATCCCGCTCCAGCTGCTGGCCGGGCCGGCGGGGCGGGGAGGAAGAGGCCGGTCACTGCTGAGTTATGAGCTATTTCTGACTCACGTCTACAACTTTCACAAGTCCTTTTGCAACACAAAAAGGGAGGAGGGGAGAGGAAAGCAGATCCAGTTCACTCCGGCAAAGCCGCTGGCCAGATGGGCAGGGAGGGGAGGCGAGAGAAAGCAGCAGAGCAGGGGGGAACGGGATGTTAAGCAAGCAGCAAGTGAGCGAAGCGCGCGTGCATCGCAGCCGGGGGAAGCGGCAGAGGGAGCAGCAAGGGATGGGCAGCGGAAGAAGTGCAGGCAGGAGAAGCGCGGGCAGGGACGGGCACCCACGGAGGGGAGCGAGGCGCCGGTTACCGGAATCTGACTTCACCCTTGCTGCCTTTGTCCTTCGCAGACATTTTCCATGCAGTGACTGCATTTCCTTCCTGCGAGCACCACTGGAAAAAGCTGCCTGTTTGTGCCGCAGAAGCCCTGACTAATTCCCACTGCTCGTACCCGGCTGCCGCTTCCCAACCCGGTGGGGCAGCCGGGGGCTCCGGGCCCCCTCGGCCCCTGCGAGCCCACCCCGGTGCTGGCAGCACCGGGACAGCACTTGCTGCCGGCTGAGGTTCAGCCGTGCCCTGGCTCGCCAAGCCGGGAGAGGAGCCCACGATTGCCTGTCCCAGCCCCGGCTCTCGCCGCCCACCTGCCACCGTGCCGGCTCAGCCTAGCATAGGCAGGACCTCCAGCCCTGAGAGCGCTTGTGCTAATTACTTTCCTTTGTTAATTAAACCCACGTGGCTCTAATAAGGTAACCTGCTGTTCTCCGATAAATTTAATTAGCCTGAAGGGAGAGCCCCTCCGCACAGCTATTTAAATTGTCACTTTCCATCGCTTGGGCTTTGCTTCTTTCTGCCTCCCCCTCTCTCCGGGTTCACACCCCTCTTCTTCCTCTTCTCCTTTGGCGGAGGAGGGCAGCAGGGGAGCACAGGGGAGGTCCCCCCTCCCCTGTGGGAGCAGGATGCCACCAAGGGCGCTGTGCCCACCCAAAGCCCCATTTTCCTGCCAGTGCCACAAAACCCCACCCCAGGTGGGCCTTCATCCCGTCCCAGCGGCCGTCCCACGCTGGAGGACCTGCCCTGGCTCCAGCCCCAAAGGACTGTCCCTTATCCAGCGCCTGCGCCCCGCTCGCAGCACCCAGCGTCAATCCTGGGGTGCCCCAACGCTGGGAAACTCTGCACCGCCCTATCCGAAATGCTGTCCCAAGGTACGGTGGCACACGGTGACCGTCCCTCCCCGGGGCCAGCCCTTCCCGCCCGTGCCCTTTCCCACCACAGCAGCACGCAATGGGGACCACAAACCCCCAACAATTTTCTGGAGGTTTACGGGGGGTTTAACCCTTTGTGGGCTCCTGGTGTGCTCTGGTCACCCCGAAGACGGAGGCGACGTGTTTGCACGTGCACTCTCCCGGTTTGTAGCTGAGCCCTTCCCAAGAGGGGTGATGGGGACACACACACACGTCCTCGGGGCTCACCTGCACCGCCGGCTGCTTGCCCTCATTGCTGCTGGGGGAGCTCAGCCCCGTGGCCTGCTGCAGCAGGAACTGGCGTGCCACCTGGAGAGCCTGCAAGAGAGACACAGCAGGGTGGGCAGGAGGAAGGGTGCCCTCTTCCTCCTCCCTCCTCCGGGCACGCTCCCCCTCCAGCTCCCCGGAGCAGCGCCCAGACACGGGGCCGGCCGGACTGGTTCTCCGTGGGTTTGATTCACAGGGTGCGAGCGATGCACGAAGAGGGCAGCGCTCCCCGACGCTCCCTCCTGCCACACCAGTATGACCAGTACATCCCATTACAGACCACCGCTCTCCCTATCCCCCGGAGGGCCACAGGGACCCGGGCGCAATCCCATCCTCTTCCAAAAACCTCCGCCCCATCTTCAGCAAGCCACCAGATCCAGCACCTTTGTGCCTCCAGCAGGTTTCCACGCGGGTCCCCCCAGCCTCCCCAAGCCCCAGCACAACCAGCACCCGACCGAAGGCCCGGCGGAGGGGCCGTCTCCCGGCTGATTTATTCCACCCTTGCACAGAGCCACTGCTACATTTCTGCTGCAGCGGACATCCCCGGTGCCTAAAGCAACCGTGTATATTTAATTTTACATCTGATTGTCACGCTGGAGCAACAAAAAGTCCCAGTCACCACCCAGACTGGGGTCAGGCCAAGTGCAGGATTACACCCTGAATTAATAATCCATGAATGCGTCCGCACAGAGTTTATGGTGATGCAGGAGGAGTTCAGCAACTCACACAAGTGACCAAGATGAAACCTGCTTATTTTTGTGGGCGTTTGCCTAGAAAGAGTTACGGGTTTCCTTAACTTGTTTGAAGGGATGAAGGTGTCTCACTGGGAAGTCGCGCAACAGGTGAAAGTGGGAGAAACCAACACAAATCGATAAAAAACACTTGTGGAAACACACGCAGGCACCAGCAACCGTGAGCGAGCTGTGCGTAGCAGCGTCGGCAGCTGAAGACAGTAGGTGAAATTAAGGAAAATCCTGCAAAGAGACGAGGAGGGGAGAGGAGCAAGCGCGAGCTGGCAGAAGAGGCGGCCGGTCGCAGGCGAGCATGGCCGAGGACGAGCACCGGCGTGCGTGCAAGCTGAAAAAAGGAGCTTCATTCAGGAGCCGAGAGCCAGGAGAGGGAATAAAGCCCTAACGAAAACAACCCTGTGGTAGCCGGCTGCTGCTCCCAGACCCGCTTCCTCATACGCTCCTTATTTTTGCTTTTAAAGAATTTTTTTCCTTTTTTTTTTTTGGTACATTTCTGAACAACCAAGTCATTGTAGCTCTGCCCGCAGGACAGGTTTGCATTAGGGCCCGGCGCGGGGTCAGAGCCTGGCTCGGCGGTGCCGCCAGCGGCACGCGGGTTCCCCCGGTTGTCATCACCCCGGCCGTAAATCACCGCCCCGGCTTCCAGGAGGCGGCCGCATGCCCCGAGAAAGGGCCGCTTGTTAATTCTCCGCATTTCCAGCTATAAAGAAGAAAGCCCCCAGCCCACGCACCGCCTCTCCATCCCTCCCTGCCAAATCCGCCTGCAAACCGGTGTGGCATCGCCCACAGCGTGGATGCACCTCAGGACACCGCTCCAGTCCACTCGCTATTTATGGAACCTCTGTGAGCCAGGGAGCACCCACAGCACCCTTGAACAGTTGCTCAACGGAGCATCCGTGAAGACTCACTACCTGCGTTTTAATCCAAAGGTCCCGCTCCATGCTCCTCTCCGCAGGGTGGCTCGGGAAGAGCGTACGGGATTCAGAGCAAAGGACTGAGCTGCGCCCTGTTTTTTCTGTGAATAAAAGCCTTCCGACCCGCTCCTTGCACGCGAACAGGCGTTAGAAGTGCATTTGCAAAATGAGAAGTAATTTTGAAGTTGCTGCTGAAGCCAGAGGCTGTGTGCAGAGGGTTTAGCAGCCACAGCCGTAGCTACTTTATTTACGAAAACATCATTTCCTAGCAAGTGAATCAAACCCAGCGGCTGTGCCCCAGACGCAGCACGCGACACCCTCTGCGCTGCCCGCCTGCATTTGTCACCATGCCCCAAGAAAGTCAAAAGCCCAGGAGTTTCAAAAGGCTCTGGGATCCTAACGTTACCCTCCCACGACGAACTGCGGGGCTGCACCCAGGGCGCACCCAGGAGTGGACAGAGCCCGGCGTGCCCAGCGCGGGCGCGCCCAGAGCTGCCCCGTGCCCGCCGCCTCTCCCCGAGCATCCCTGGCCGGCTGCTGGGGATGCTCAAACACTGCACAACCACTAACTTGCAAACTCACTTTATCCAGCCGATTAAAAAATGAAATCCTTGAGGACAAACAGGGCAATGTGCTGCTGGGAATCACTGATGGTATGAACCCGTGGTCCAAGTCCCAGAGCCGACGCAGCCCCGGCGCAAGGCACGCTTCTCTGCGGGCATGTTATTTCCCTGTTATTAACAGTAATAGATGTGCATCGGTAATGCGAACACAAAAACCATGTGACAGTTATGACAGCTCAAGGTCTGATATTTTAATTACTTTTTGAAATGAAAACAGTAATTCCAGTTAAAAGCCAAGGGTGGAGGAATTCAATCGACAGCTGCTCAGCACCAGCGTGCAGCGGAGCCGGCAGGTCCGAGGCACCCACCCAAGGATGGGTGCCAGGCCGCTGGCTGCACCCCGTGCGTGCACACCGGCTGCCTGAGCTTTATCTATTTTTCCACGTGTCCGTTTGACAGAGGTTCGCATGGATTGGGTTTCTCCACCTGTACGGGAAATCCCTCCGGTGTTTGTAAGGACCATCTCAGAGGCGATCTGGTGAGGCAGGTCCCTGCCCCAGCCCAACAAAAATCAGTGCAGCAGGTATGGAAAATACAGCAAAGAGGGGAAAAATAGAAGAGACCTAACACCAGCGCCCAGGCAAAGCGCTAGGCAGGACTTCTCCCAGAATCTCTCTTTCTAAACCCAAATACTGGCTGGCCCGCGGGTGCCACCGAGTCCCCAGCGCCCGGCTGGCTCAGCCCCACCGCTGGCCGCCCACCTCGCGCCGCCTCAGGGGGGAATTTAATTCACTCCCCGCTGGCTCTCTCACTTTGTTGTGCTCTGAAGCACGAAATTACAAGATTTACAGGAAAAAAAATGACATGGCCTTACAATTGCACAGAGGGGCCTCTCCGCCAGCGCCCCGGAGCTGCCCCCTCCCTCCCCACCACCCGGCAGCGATTTCCACTTAAGCCCAAGTTCAGCTCAGCCTGCAAATGAAGGATGCTCTGCCTGGCAGCGCCCGGGTCTGCAAACCTGTTGCACGGCTGCACGAGGCAGGTGGAGCCCCGAGAAGCGAATTTGGGGATGCAGAGCCCCGCGTTACCTGCATTTGTTACCCTCACCCCACAGGGCAGGAGGACCAGCCCCGGTGCTGGGGGGTAAAGCCTTTCCGTAGGGATGAGCGGGGAAGGTGTCACCCACAACCTCTCCTTAGGGCTGAGGAGACGGGAAAGCAGAAGGAAGAAAGTCTCCCCCGTAGGAGTGGATGGGCTTTCACCTCCTGGCTCTGTGAACCGGAGAAAAAATGATTTTTTAAAAAAATTGTATCCTGCTGCACAGTGTTATTCAAGAGTCATTAGCACGTTACCCGTAATTAGGAACGAATGGGTTGTGTCAAATTCATCATGCTCCTGGATGGCTCCCTTTGATCAGCAAATTATCCCATAAAGAAGTTTGTAATGTCTCAGACACTTACGTCAAGAGCTGATGCTCAACGGTTGGCTTTGCCCTCCCCAAGAGCAGAAGCAGCAACACGTTTCAGGGCTGAGGAAGAGGATGGTGCCCCGGACTTTGCTGGGGGTGGCCCACGACTACCTCAGGCTGCGCGGGGGCAAATAATGCACCGGGCTTTTGCAGGGAGAGATGCTGGAAGGTGCGTGCTGGGATGGGGAGGGGGTCAATGAATAAACGACGCCCGGGATGAATCCCAGGCGCGGTGAAGGCTCTGTCCAGACACGCACACCCTGCCAGGACCAGCTCCGAGCTGCTCCCGCGGCAGCAGAGGCTTCCCCACCGCCGAAGGGGGCTCTGGGGCACCCGGCCGTGGGGATGCTCCCCTCTCCCTGGAGACACCGAATCCCTCCAGTTAGCTGGATAAACCGAGGCTGGATCCTCCACCTGGCTTCAGGCCAAAGCATCTCATCCTCCAGCGGGGAAGCAGCCCCTTATCCCGGCTTCCACCCAGCGGACCTGGGGATTATCATTAATTCCTCCCCCAAAGGCTCGTGCTCCGGCCAGTGGGACTCCACACCTCACCCCTGTGGGTGATGGCGGCATCCCAGGACGGCAGGAGGGCCAGCTTTGCCTGCCTTCCCCATGGCAAACACCACGAAACAGCACAAAGCTCACTTTCTCCCACGGGGAATGCCAGGTCCCATCTGTCCCCAGCGATGGAAGAGCCCAGGGAGAGGAGACGGCGGCTCCCATCCCATTTAGGATGGCTGACTCACACTTCAGCCCCTACGCTCACCCCTCAGCCCTGCCTGGCCGCCTTCTTCCCCCCAAAACCTGCCCGAGCTGAGCCTCTCCAAGGCCTCCCGTTGCCTGGTCAAACTGGGAAGAAACAGGTCAAGAGGTTCAACAAAGTTTGGCGAGGATGGAGACATCCACGGGTCTTTCTAAAAGCACAAGCCTGGGCCTCCCAAAAATCAAACAGTGCAACGGAAAATCCTGACTAGGGTATTTTTAAACTGCCTTATTCTACCAGGTATTTCATTTTACGAGGGTGTACTTTTTAATTACGCCTAGCGGTGCCCGGCCGCTCCAGCTGCCGGAGCCAAAAGCAGCGCGCTGGCCGCCTGCCGCACGGGGGGAGCGGGCTGGCCCGGCCCGCGACGGGAACCGCTGCCCAAAAATACCCCAGGGGGTTCCCACCTGGACGGGATCAAAGCTTTGCATGGGGTTGTAACCTCCAATGAGAGAAAAGCCACCCTAAAAATGACCCTAAACCAAGAATTTTGTAAGGAAGGGGGCAGAAAGGGGATCTGTAAAGGGAGTCTGTATCTTCCCTTTTCCCTCCGTTCCTTTTGGAGGGTAGAAAGAGGTTGGGAAGGGATGAAAAAATGTTAAAAAAAAGAAGATTTTTTACACTAACCTCATAAAAATGACATCGTCGCATTCCAGAATTAGAGCTATTAAAACAACACACACACGGGTATTTTTAGATGGATATTAACAGTAAATGATGCCATATTGAGAAGCACTTCCACCCAGCCCAGCCCCGGTCCTGCTTAACCAGAACCAAATGGCTCAAAGAGATCAAAATTAACAAAAATGACACAATTCTTCACAGGGGGGAAAAAAAAAAAGCCCTTTTTACAACCGGCTGTGCCTCCCTCTCAGCCCCAGCTGTTCTCCCTTTCGCTGCACACTCTAATGCCTCTGGACTTTATTCCTCCACTCTTGACTCTTCAATCCTCGCAGGCGAGGGGTTAAACCCATTTCCACTAATGAAGAACACAAGGAACAAGCTCCCGACAATCCCACCCCATGGAAAAAAAAAAGAAAAAAAAGGGAAAAAACCCTCCTGCACTTGTACTCAGTAAAATATGAAATATAAATCAAGGAACCTAATAGAGAGATGAGTTTCACTTAAGTGCTCCGGTCTCATTTTTATCTTAAATACCCTAATAATAGCGGATTACACAATATATTTGAGATGTGATCACATGCTTTATGGAACGGTATCTTTCCTACGGCAGAGAAGTGCCTCTCCTCCCCCCATCCACACCCTTCTTTAACTACCAAAAAAGTACAATTTGCTACTTTTTTTTTAAAAAAAACCTCTTATTTTTGTTCAATAACTTTTCTTTGACATGTGTCTGCAATAAACTGAAACTTTTTTTTTTTTTTTGCATAATAAAAAAACACCAAGCAACGCTAGAGCAGCTGGATTTTCCAGATGGCTCCTTTTCCATGGGATTGCAAGTTGGAAAGAGCTACTGTACGGCTGCCAGGCTCGGGGACCTTCCCCACGATTCCCCCAGGACATCCCTGCTCCGAGCACCTCTAAGCTCGCACCCCGCCACCCCCTGCACCCCAAAACGGCAGCAACCCCCTCTCTGCACCCCACGGCTTTAAACCCCGGCTCCGAGCTGAGACTCAGAGACCCAGGATTTTTTGCAGGAATTCAAGGAAACCCTGGAGAGCCCCGAATCACCGGAGAGCAGCCGCCGCTCGGCACGGCAGCCCCGTGCGATGCCCACCCCTGCGGCTCCCCTGCCTCACCCACCGCCCCCGTGGGGCGCAGCCCTGCACCCCGACGCCCGAGCGGGAGCATCCCCCATCCTTCTCTCATCGCAGGGCTGCGACACCCCATCGCCCCGCTGCCCCCGTTTCCTGCCCAGCCTTCCTCCGCCGAGGATTACCGGGGGGCCGGCGTGGCGGGGGGGCGAGGGGCCGGCCCCCATGTTAAAAACTCATTAATGCGCAAAGGCGGCGGGGCCCTTTGGAGCCCGGTTAGAGGATGTCAGCGCGCTGGAGGTCTCGCCACGTTCCCACAGCAACGGCGGTGGGAGACCCTGGCCGGCGGGCAGCCCTCCCATGCCCCCGGCCGACCTCTCCCCTCCGCCAACCCCGGCACAATGCGGGCGCGCGCTATTCAAGCTTTTCAGCCGAATCCCGCCATTGAAATCCAGGGATTTAACCCGAACGCTGTCCCCTGGGCTGGGGGGAGAGGGAGGGAGGGAGGGGAGGGGGATGCTCCAGCCCCACCGAGGAGGGGAATGCCCTTTCCCCACCCCATCCCGCCAGGCTCCCGCTCTCCCTCCAGGCTCTCCGGACCACGAGATGCTCTGAAGTTGCACGGATCTGGGCGGACAGACCGACCAGGCGCAGCCGAGGATGGCGACAGAAAGCTGCGCGCCGCAGTGGAGCAGAGGCGGTGCCGCGGCTGGCAGCCCCTGGCCTGGCAAAGCCGGGCTGATGCAGCCGGACACCCGTGTCCTCCTGCTCCAGGGACTCCCCAGGGGCCACACAACAGCCTCGGGGTCCCCGAGCACCCTACGATACACACACCTCCCCGCAAGCTCCCACCCGGGGCACTCGCCTCCGGGCAGCATCCTCGGAGAGGAGTTTTAACCTGAGAAGTCCCCGCAGCCCAAACAAGCCCCAAGGGCTGTCTGGCTTCACCCCTTCGAAAGGGTGACAGCAGAGAGCCTGTGGGCACCGAAGAAGGTCAAAACCAGCTCGTTTTGCCAAAAGGTGCAAGACCAGCCGAAAACGAGGGCAGAGCACGTGCCCCCGGGGAGCTGCATCGCCCAAGCGAACCCCTGCGGACAAGGAGTTTTAAGCCACTGGTGGCCCTCCAAGCCTAGGTGGGGCGGTTGAGTGGTGGGCTCGCACCCCTCCAGGCTTCCTAACGTTTCCTGGGGATTTCATATAGTTAAATAAGAATGAGGATTGAGTGCTGACATTTCGGGAGCTGCGGCGGGGCCGGGACGGAGGAGCTGTCAGACGGGAAAGCCCAGTGGTCCAGGAGCCTGCCTGCGACAAGGGGCGAACGCTGGATGCTCCCGAGAATGGTGCAAAGCCTTCATGAAGCACCTAATTGTGCAAAACTCTATATATGGGGACATTTATTCCTGACCCCAGCTGGTGCTCAGCCTGTTCCCTGAAGCATGAAGATTGATAGTCCTCGGGATGGTTTTTTTTTCTCCCCCCCAAGGTGCTGTCACTGCAGATGTCATTTGTTTTTGGAAGTTTACCAAACCCTCTGCCTTAATAATTCCACGTGCCGGCGACTTTCCCAGGGTAATTACACCGGGAATCCAAAAGAAGAAATGCAAAAGGGTGAAATTAAGCATCGGCCGTGCCTCGGGCAGGGCAGGATTTACTGGCTGAGCTCAGGGAGCAGCACCCACAGGGACGAGCCAGCAGCAGCACCCTGCATTGCAAAAGCCCCTTTCTTCCTTATTTCCCAGAGGAGAGAACCCCGTTTCACAGCCACGCTGCCCACCCTCCAGGCTGCACCGTTTCAGCCGTGCAGGAACAAGCATCGCCTCTTCCCCCCCGGCTCCGGCTGCCGCTCAGCGAAATTCGGGGCTGTCCCGGGCGCGGGGAGGGGAGCGAGCGGCGGCTCCTTCGGCAGGGGTGACTCGCAGCAGCATTACACGCATGATTACCCTTCAGATCGGGGAACAGGGGCTTAACTGCGTGAGAAACGGCTGTTATTCAGGTAATGGATTTACAGCACTCGCTACTAAAGTATCAGACACAGCAATTTTTTACAGCTTTCACGCTGGAATTTATGGCTCAGGGAGGCGATCTCCATACGAGGCAGGGATCATTGCCTTATTTAGTATCCGAGGAGGAAAATTTATGTTTTCTCCAAAGTTTGTTTTGAAAGGTAACCTGCAGGCACGCACACACGTCCCCCCCTCCCCGCAGCAGCCCGGGCGTGCACGGTGCAAGAGGAGACGTGTGCCACGCAGCTCCCGCGCACGGGCTCCCCGAGGTGCACACGCGTGTGCTCAAGGACAGAGCTGCTGCATGCACGTGTCGCAGCCACACGTGCTTTTGGCCACGCGTGTGGGGTTAATTCTTCAGCTGAAGGCACCAGGAGCCCCAGAGAATGGGGGACCACCGCTGGTCACCCACTTGGATACCCAGATACAGACTCAGAGAAAACCTGCTCCTTATTTCACAGCCAACAGGTCTTTGCTCTTACAGCCCTCCTTTTCCTGCACCACCTTCCCCGCACCGACGGGGGACAGAGCAGGCAGAGCCCGCCGGCGCAGGCAGGACCTCCCCCCAAAACGCAGCCGTCTCTGGGGCAGCAGGCACCAGCCCACGAGCTGCGCGGACGGGCGGGCTCCATCTCCTGAGGGATGTGCACCCCAAAGGACAGGCACCTGCCTTTTGGGGCAGCACTTGCACCCCAGCTTCAACAGGGATGCCCAAGCCTGGTGCAACCCATCTCCTGGGCCAGCCCCGGGGACGAGGGCAGGGTAAAATCAGGTGTTTGCCCCCAAACCCAAATCCTCGACGGACCCAGTTCCACGTTGCCTTGGTAAGGCAGGGAAGGGAAGGAAGCGGGGCGTCCCTCCTACCTGCTGCTGCTGGAAGTGCAGGAGCTCCACGGGGCTCATCTCGCCGTTGGCCTCCCCGCTCGCAGCTCCTTCGCGCCCTCCGCCCCCTCCGCCGCCGCCTGCGCCGCCCCCGCCGCCATCGGGCTGGTTGCTGAGGCTGCTGACCCCGTTTTGGCTGGAGGGAGTGGACCGTATCGTCTCCGAGGCAGATTCAACCATCATGACTTGCTAGCAGGACCTGAGGAGGAGGAGGAGAAGAGCAGAGGCTGAGAAGAGAGTCTGAAATCCCTGGTCGGCATCCCCACCTCCGCCTGCCCTGTCTGCGATCCCTGCGAGGTCCGGCAGGGAGTTGCAGGGATGGGATGTCAAACCCCGGCCAGTTTTAGCTGCGTTCAATTTACTCCAAAAAATAAACGTGCAGCAGCGTGAGCTGCCATGAACGCGCTGCTGGCCCCGTACAGCGCTGGGGCAAAGCAAGTGCAACCTGTCCCTTAGGAAAACACCACGTTTTCAGCTTTCTCCCAGCCTGATGCAAGACGTAAAACCCCAGGAATCTGGGCATTTTTCACAGAATCCCAAAATATTTCATTTTGAGATGCTGGAGACAGCAGAGTTGAAGTTTCAGCGACGCTGCACACCAAGCACGTGGAGCCTGCACCACATAGTTCACCGTGAAAATCTCAACAAAGTTGACACGTTTCCACAAAGCGCTTCAGCTCCCAGCAAACCAGCGCTTCCCAGCAGGAAAAACCGCCTGGCAGAAAATTTGCCGGCAGGTGGAGGAAGCCCAAAGGTACCGTGGAGCTGGGACACGGCAAAACGAGAGTGCGGCACCGGTCGGAAAACCCTGCCTTTCTCCCAGGTGCCCCCGTGCACCCCCTCCTCCTGCCGTACCCCTCGGATGCCCTCGCAGGGCCAAGCCAGGCGCTTTGCCCTTCAACGCGGGGTGCAGGGGCTACAACACCCACCGCATTTTCAGCCCTGCAGAAAACCCTGCATTTTGCAGCTCCTGCACTTCATTTCATGCAATTACAGGCTCCCCTCTGCAAGGCAACAGTGCAACACTCTGCCTCCGTGGATGGGTTTTATCCCTGTAAACCCTCCCTGCCCATCGACACCCAGGGCACCAGGGCAGAACTGCCCCAAGGTCGCGGCTCCTCCCCAGGCCCCGGCTGCAGGGCTCGCGTTGGCGAGGGTGCCCGTGCCCGCTGCAGCAACCCCGGGAACAGAGTGGTGGGATGCTGGCGGCCTCAGGGCGGCCGGCCGGAGCTCCGCTCGGCCAGTGCAAGCTCCCGAGCCACCACAGCGAGCTGGGGGAAACCACCGGGCACCGGAGAGCCGCAGGCTGGAAAAGCCGCTCGCATCCCAGCGCGTGGCCAGCTGCAGCAGAGCTGGGTGTTAAGGGCACCCCTTACCCCCCATCTTAAATGCTATTTAAATTACGGCAGATGGGTTAGGGGAGGCACTCCCAAGGAGTTACAGGGCTTGGCTTCAAAGCAACAAGACGAAGAGTCTTTGCTCAGTTGGGTTTGATTAGCGGGCAGGTTGTTAGCTGTGAACCCAGGGTCCCCTTTCTGGGGGAAACTCCTGGATCTGGGCTGGCACCGGACGCAAAACCACCACCGCATCCAGCATTGAACCCTGCTGCTCCAGCCAGCAGCCGCCGAGCCCCCGGGGCCACATCCAGCCCCGACACAGGCACGGAGCGGGCCGGGGCGCGGGGAGCCCACTGGAGCCGAGCGGCTCCCTCCTTCCCCACACGCTTCGCTCTGCGGAAAAGCGGAGGACACAGGGTTTCATCTCATCCGCGCCGGCTCCTTCCCCACCGGCGGGTACCGGAGCGGGATCGGCGTTCACCCACCACCACTTGCAGCTGGCCAGCGAGTTTGAAGCAGGAGGGGAATAAAGAAAGAGGACAGGGAGAAGAAATACTGTTTCTCCCTTTTTCGTCTCTTTTTTCCCCCCGTCTTCACCCCCCGCCCCAAAAGACAGAAAGACAAACCGCGAACAACATAATTGCTGAAATGTGGCGTGTAATAATAGCTATTCAGAAGCTGATCATTCATATTAAACAGGGTGAAGCAAGCTTCTCATTTGCATGTTTGAGATTATATGCATTTCAAAAGTCATTTCCGCAGGGTATATGACTGACATTAATTCCCATGTGGAGCTGCCGGCTCCCTCCCGCCGTCCTGGCGCTACCAAACCCGTGCAGGGTGACACCGCTGCTGCGGGAGAGCTCGAGGTAACGGCATTACTGGGCTCTGGATTTGTTGGAAGCGGAGGAGCCGGGGTGAGAGCGCGGCGCGGTCGGAGCAGCCTCCCGAGAAGGGATCGGGAAAGGATGGGATGCTGGCCTACAGATGCTGCGTTAGGAGCAAAAGAGCTGGAAGAAAGAAAACACCTTTCACCCTCGAACACTACGTTTGCTCCTTCCCCCCACAGATGTCAAACAAGAGCCTGCAGAAATATTAAATTATTGCTGTGACTTTTCTCATTTTCCTTCCAAAACTCCGCCGCCTGCTCCGCGTTTCGACCAGGCGAGCGGCCCCGTGGGGAAAGCCGGGCTCTGCTCGTGTCCAGCAGTCACAAGGCATCACCGCGGCCAGGAGCTCGGCAGGATTCAAAACGGGATTTGACTTTTATACGGAGAGCAAGACTATCCAGAGTTACAACAGGAAGTATTAAAAAAGGGGAAAAAAAAAGTTTTTGGAAAGGATATAAAACTTTCCTGGCTTCGGGGCACAAATTGAAGCTTAACTATTGGGAATGAGGAGGAGCTGTAACCGTGGGCTCGCTCCGCCGGCCCCTGCCAGAGGCAGGATGCTGGAGCAGAGGAGCGGGCGCCGGGGTCCAGCCGGGTGATCCCCGCAGCCCGGGACACCAGGCCAGTTGGGTTCCCTCTCCAAGTCTAGTAAAACTCGACTTCCCGTTCACAAACCCTACTGGGATGCTGGTGTGCTGTCTGGGTTCCCAACACTGCAAGGGAAGTAATAAAAGAATGTAATAATAATAATGAAAATATTTCCATTCATATAAAAGTTTTACAAAACCTTAAAGAAAAAAAAAATGAAGCCAGCGTCTGCAACATTATAAAGTCGATTTAAATTAGGAATGAGTGCCTTTCCAGCCAGGGCTGATCTGGGACGGCTGAAGCCGTGTTGGGGAGAGCGAAACCCAGCTGCAGGAGCGGCTGCGAGAGCTGAAGCACACGTGCATCCCTGCACACAGACGGGAGGGCTCTGCAGCATCCCAGCTCCGGCTTTTCATCTATTTTAGTTCAAACACATCCAGTATTTTAGGATTCTCCACACACTGGTATCCAGAGGGTCTAATCAGGAGCAGACCTTCCCCCCAGGCGTAAAGGCAGGGACCCTGCCCAGACAGTCACCGCAGAAGATACGACACCCAGATAAAGCAGAAAAGGATGGGCTTACTTAAAAGGGGAGGGGAGGAGACCCCTCTAACGGCAACGAGCAACAGAAGCTGCGATTGCTAATTACCACTGCAGACTCAAAATCACTTCACTGAATAAGCACTCTGCCTTTTTTTTTCCATTTTACTTAAATGCGCACCTTTCGCAGGACAAAGAAAAGGAAACGGAGAATTACAAATGCAGTGAAGAATCCCCCTGCCTTTAGCAGTACCATATGGCAATGAGAGTATATTAATTACTGTTGCATTTTAATTAACAATTGCTTCATCTGAGCAGTAACATTTCCTTGACATCCCCCGACTTGCCGCTAACCTGTAAAGTGCACGCGCCATGCCAAGTCATCAATTCATTTTTATTGACACCCCCCCAAACAGGCACGATACCAGGGTTTTCCAATTAACACCTCCACACTCTCTAATTAGCGCAATTAACAGACTGATGGATGCCCAGAGCTTCCCTGCGAGGGAGGTGCGGATCAGCTGGCCGGGCTGGCGGACAGGGCTCCCGCGCCGCACGTGTGCGCCCAACACGCGTGTGCCACGCTCCCCGGGGGCTCGTGGGAGCACCACGCGTGTGCCGTGCCGCCCGGCATCGCCATGGAGCCTGGCATCACCACGCAGCCCGGCATCGCCACGCAGCCTTTCCGAGCCCCAGCAGAAAGGGGAGGACGAACGCGGAGGCGAGCGAGCCGGCGGACCCGAAGCAAAGATTTGCACCGAAGGATGTGGGGTCTTTAGGAGCAGGAATAGGAGACAAAGCATTCACAGAGCGATTTCTCCCCCAAAAGTTCCCAATGAATTTTGGGGCACCCAGACCCACCCAAAGCAATGCCACTTCTCCACCCGATTCAGCTCCACGGACGTGAAAATTAAATAGTGCTTCTCAGCCCCCGGGACCCGCAGAAACAGGTCCAGCCAAGACCACGAGCTCCTAAGAAGCAACTGCCTGAATGCCTATTTTAGCCGCTTCTCCTATTTTTAAATACCCTCAATACCGCGGTCCTCAGGGGCTCCATAACTTTGGGCTGCCCTTCGCGGGCTGCCGGCAGGACCGGGGTCGCGTACGGACCCAGCGTCGCGGGTGCCTCCTCCCCGCCGCCAGCGGGTCCCTGTCCTCGAGCCCCTGTCCCCATCCCCACGCCGACAGCAGCGGGTGCCCCTTGGCCTCCGTTTCCCCAGATGCAAACCCAGAGAGCACCCCCAGCTCAAAACCAGCCCCTGGGGGGATGAGGATGAACACTGGGAACACTGGTGGGGAAATGCTCCCCGCCACGTCTCCGTGAGCCGAGCAAGTCCCTGGCCCCGAACCGCGTTTTGCAAGGGACAGCACAGGTGACCCCACGCATTTATGAGCAAACCATTACTGCAATGCTCCGGAGGCTTTCTCCACCCTTCCCACCACATCCCAGTCCCAAAGCAGTTTTCCAGATCCTTCCTCCCAGCTCCAGCCTCACCAAGACCTGGTGGGGAGCCGGGGGCTGCCCCGCGGCACGGCGAGGGCTCTCCCTCCGGCAGCAGGAGCCAGGCGTGCCGGCAGCCTCTTCTGTGGGTACCGGCAGACGATGCAGGAGCACGGACGGAGCGAACCCCCCCGAAGCCGGCGGAAGTCCTGCGGGATGCTCCTCTGCACAGCTGGGAGCTCAGGGAGGCTCGATCCCAGGCACTGGATCTGCTCCGAGCTACGGAAAGTTGAGCAACCTGCCCGGCCGGATCCGGAGGCTTTAGGAAGTGGCTCGCTAATCTTAAAAGGCTTTGGCTTGAAGAGAAGCAGCAGCCGGGATTGCTCGAGAGTGGCTTTTTACCCTTTAATTAACACATAAACACATGGAAATGTGCAAAGGGGATTAAAATAAAAGTCTGGGGGAGCTGAACCGAATCTAGAGCATTACTGTAAATTAGAAGAGATTTAAGGAACCAAGGACTGGCTAAGCCTGGGCACCGCTTTAATGGGATCTCACCTCTGGGCACTTTCATCTCCCACTTTCATCTCACTCCCAGCAACTTCTTTGGGAAGAGCCAACCCCCGGGTGCTTGCCCTCGCCAGCGGGCAGACCTTTACCCCCTGCAGCTCTCCTCACCTGCCCGCCGCGACGCCTTCGCCGCCCCGGCCATGCTCACAGGCACCGGCGACCGTCAGGCAGCGGAGAGCATTTGCCGCTACACAGAAACCAAGCGAGAACAACTACAGTGAGGTTTTGCTCCCCAGAAACCTGGGTCATCTCACTCGAAGAGCCGGGAGCGCACCTGGAAGCGTGAGCACCCCCACGGGGGAAGCCGCCGGGACCGTGCTGTGCCGGTCAGCGGGACACGGCACTACTCCTGCTTGGGTCCTGGCGAGCCCGCCTGCCTCTCCGAAACACGTCTCCCTCGGAGCATCCTTTGCTCTCCGCAGCTCGCGCCCAGGCAGCAGCGAGGACGCCCCGACCGTAGCCAACCCCACGGGAGAGCCTCCGGCCCGCTGCCCGCCCCAGCGAGCCATCCTGCGTGGGGACACGCGGCATCCCCGGAGATGCCGATGGCCGGCTGGCACGTCTCCCATTCCCTGCCAAGCTTCAAGGAAAATAAAATCCCTCCCGGCGCGGATGCGGGGCTGGCGGGACGCGGGCTGGGCCGGTGCCGGGCGGCTGCCGAGGCCAGTGCCGGGCACGTGCCGGGCACCGGGGCCGCTGCTCCATCCAGCTCCATCCTGCGCTTCCCTCGCTGCGCTCTTGAAAAGATTAAAAAAAGAGCCCCACTCCATCTCATTAAGAAAGTAAACACAAGAGCCGTCTAAGTGTCTAATTAAGCTTCTAATTAGTCCCTGCTTGTTACTAATGCAAATTAGATTACGCTGCTTAACTACAGCATGTCCACAACACCCTTGTTAATTGCGGCCTTTTGAAATTAAATTACTCCCTAATTAGCATATCAAAGCCATTGATTCGGAGCCAGGAAAGATGAGGGCAGGAGGAAGCCGAACGCCAAGTTTTGTTAATCAGGGACGTCTAATTAAATAGTGACGTGGTGCACGGGGGCTCCTGCCTCGCTGCTCGGGAGCGGCATGTGTGGGCCCGGGGGTCCCGAGCGGGGCAGCACCCTCGCTGGGTGCCGGCGGGTGGGTGCCGGCGGCCTGCACCCGGCGTGGCTGACCGCTGCGTGCCGGAGCATCCCGGCGGGTCGGGGTGCAGGTCCAGCGTCCGCGCCCCGGCGGATGCAGGCTGCAGTGAGCAAGGCTGGGGAGCAAAGCCCGAGCTCGGGGAAGCCCCCGTGGAGCTACGCCTACCGCTGCGGTGCCAGGATCTGGCCCTGGCAGCAGGGAGGGAGGTTAAAGCAGACCCCAACTTCTCATCCCCCAAAAAACTTGCTTTCCTTCTGCCCAACGTGTTCCAAATGGGAATTCAAAGGAAAAACATCCCGAAGCGCAGACACAGCCCATGGGGGCAGGGTCTCCCCTGCAGAGCACCCCCAACGTCCTCGGTAACCCACATGGGAGCAGAGGAGGCACCCAAGTGAGGGCAGGCAGGGCTGGAAGCAGGCAACGGCGTCTCTCACCTGTAGGACCCCAAATCCAGCTTGGCACAAAACCCCCTCGCCGCGATGGGATGGGACAGCACGTGGCACGGGAGGATGCCCGCGCCGCTGGCCCTGGCACCAAATCGCCCCTTGCCCAGGGCACCGGACCGGGGGGATCCGTCCCCCACCAGCCGTGGGGAGCCCACGGAGGAAACACCCCCACCTGCACCCCCATCCCCGCGAGCATCGACGAGCGTCCGGCACAGATTCGTTCTTCGGAGAAAACACAACCACGTCCCCACGCCCGAATGGGGCCGCCCTCAGCACCCACTCGGGTCATCGCCAAACTCCCCCAAAACCTCCAGCCCCAAAGTCACCACGGGACACAAATAAACAAGAGTCTGGATCTAAAAGTAACCAGGTAGATTCACTCCGAGGAGAGTAAAAACGAAGCAAGCGCCTATTTTTTAAGTTATTTCAATAACTTCCTGAATGACCCAGTTCTTTAAATTTCATAACTTTTCCTCTCTATTTTTTTTTGTTTAAAGAGGTGGGAAGGAAAAAAAATAAAGGGATGAAGATTGGAAAAGTTTAATAGAGGGAGAAAAAGTCTATTAAAAAAAACGCAGGCAGCCCGTCTCGGGGGAAGAGTTGAAATATTAAAGAAAGGAAAATCGCTTCTCCGGCTGCCGAGACAGAGGAGGAGAATAGAGCGGCTTTAAGAGAAGGAGCTGTGCACTTTTAATTGAAAAGAGGGAGATTCAAATGAAATATCCAATATCCCCCATTAAAGAAAGGAAGAAAGACGGACCCTGGCCGCTTTGCTACGCCGAGAAATTGCTAAAGCCCCAACTTTCTTTCTCTCCCCCTGCCTCGGAAGTTATAGGAAAGAGGGATGAGAGAAAGGAAGAAAAAAAAGGGTCTTTCATACAAGAGGAACTCAAGGGAATGGGGGAGGAGGGCGGGAAGAGAGACCAAGTTTTATTCATTTATTTTATTTTATGAGATGAGTAAAAATAATATAAAAAAAAGGCAGAGTTTTATAATGTCACAGTGTTTGGAAGCAGCAGCAGAAGGGAGAAGAGAGGGGGAAAGCAACTAAGAACAGAAGGGCCAGCTCCAACCACCCGCCGTACAAGCCTCTCTCCCAACGAGATTCAATTAATTGATAACAAGAGGCATCAAATTAATTTTTCAAGGATGTTAGATTTTGATGAAGGAAAAAATCTCTCTGATTTTAATCGGGGCGGCGTTTAAAAGGCATAAATGAATATCCCTTTCTAATCATCTGAGGCGCCGAGGAAGCACCAAGCGGTTAACGTGAAAATTCAAATCGTTTAATTAGGGGGGGGCTGGGGGAGGTGGCCGTGGTGGGGGAAGGGGACCTGGGTTTTTCTTTTTAAAGAGCTTTATGAAGAAATTATTTTTAAAATGATTTCTTTCAAGCATCTTTGCTCTCCCCCCCCGCCCCGAAACACGCATGCACTTGTAAAAACATCTCTCAGAGGTTTTTCTTTTGAATAGAGACCATTCCCCATCACAATCTAATTAACAAAAATGATAATGAACAGGGTGGGGAAAAAAATTCATAAGGAACAAAAAAATACTCCAAACTCCCAGGAAAAAAAAACCCAGAGGAGGAAGAACGTGTGATTTCCCAACACGCACAACTCGCTGTCAAGAGCCGCTCTCCACTTCCACACGGGACGCGGATTTGAAGATACGGGGGATTTCAGCACAAACACGCCCCCCCATCCTATTAAAATAATTAAAAGCCCCTCCCATCGCTGGTGTGGCGTGGGACGCATCTGCAGCCAAAGCGGAGCCCCAGCCCAAAGGCAGTGGCTGCCCGGACCAGCACAGCAGCGGGGGCCGTGGTGCACGTGTGTGCACACTCACATGCTTGTGCACACTCGACGCACACTTGTGCGGCCCCGCGCCGCAGCCCCAGCGAGGCTCCCAGGCACCGCTCCGCAGCCCAGCGCCCACGGCCAGATCCATCCCCGCCAGCTGCCGGGACGCCGCCGGCACCGCACCAGCGTTTTGCCAAGGCTCCCCCCGCATCTCCCTGTAAATCCCGACTCGGGTTTAAGTCTCTGCCCACATGTCCAACGCCCGGCTCACACAATTATTTTTTACCCCATCAGCAGCACGCAGGAGGGATACACGCCCACGGTGCGCGTCTCATCCAGCCTTTCCGCTGCAGCATCCCACCGGCGGCAGAGCCCCAGGCCCACCCGGGGCACACGCAACGCGCCTTGCACATGCAACACACCGCGCACACGCAAAATCACCTCCATCCCTTCTGAACGCAGACAGCCTGAGCACGGCCCCACGCTCACGGGCGTCCCCATCGAGGCACCCGTCTACTGGAGCCTTGGGCAGCCGAGGAAGAGGAGGGCTCTTCTTCTTGGCTAGAGCCACGAAGGGCATTGCCCCACGCGAGCCGAGGAAGAGGAGGGCCGCAGGGAAGCATCCCGACTTGCCCAGGAGAAAGGTGCCTGCTGCCCCGTGGCACCGGCACCCAGCGGCCCTGGGAATGGTACAGGCAGTGCCGGGGCGGAGGAAGGCTCCCAGCAAGGGTGTGTTTATGGGGGAAGCTCTTAAATAAAAACAAAACCAAGCTGCAGGAGCTCCCCCAGCCCCAGCCCTTCAGGGGAGGCTGCAAAGGGCAAGCGCAGAACCGGGGAGGGGAAAAATGACCTGGAGCAGGGCAGGGACAAACCGGACCAGGACGAGGAGCGATGGCGGGGCCATCGGTGTGAGCGATGCCTCCGGCCCCAAGGGACGCAGCGCTGGGACGCGAGCCCCGGTGCACTTGCTCCGTGCCGGACCCCGAGCGAAATTTTCCAGCTGAGTTTACACGAAGTCAGACTGGAGGTTGCTAAAAGTCTCTTCTGGCCTTTAAATAATCCAGAGGGGAGGAAAAATAAGTGATGGTGCCTATCAAACAGGAGGGAGGAACTCAGATGCTGCAAGTTTTCCCAGGCTCCGTCATGTTTGTGCAAAAATTCATCCAGAAAATGCTCTATTTAACGCGCTCCCTGCTGCACATTGATGCTTTCCACTGCAAATCCCATTTCTATGCAGGAAGAAGCCTGGTTTCCGTCGAGAAATTATGCTGCTCACGAGGAGGGAGAAGAAAAAAGGCGGTGGGGGGGAGAACTATCCTTGGGCATTTTCAAACTCCTGGTCTGAAGTCCGTTTTTTTTTTGCATCCAAATCAGAGGCAAGCATGACCCGAGGCCGGCTCCGTCTCGCAGCCACCGCCAGAGCCGGTCTCAGCACTTTCAAACAACCTTCCTGAGTTTATTTCTGCACAGCTCAGCTCCATATCGCACGGACCCAGCGTCTCCTGTCTGCCTGGGCGCCCGACACCCCCACGGCAGCCTCGGCACCCGCGCGGAGCAAACCGAAGCCCTGAAGACGAACACGGCTCCCGACAGCCCCGACATCTCTGCTTAGGGCAGCGACCGGAATAACACGGGCAATTTCTCCAGTGCTTTCTTAAAGGCTGGGAAGCGGCGTGCTCAGGCTGGGCTGTCCCGGGGTCTTGCACTGGGAATGGCGATGGGCGGCTGCAAGGCCACGCCGCCCGCGCAGGGGACCGGGAAGGTGCGTTTAACATTTCGGGTGCTCGGGAAGAGGGCAAGGCTCAGCGGAGAGGCTCGGAGCATCCCTCCGGCCGGGGGAAGCGTTTCCCCATGCAGACCCTGTGCTGAAGCCAGGAGATCGCCAGGGTCCCCCGTCCTCCTTCTCCGTGTGACCTGGATGAGCCACGTACAGCCATCACGTCCTCTTCCCAGGGACAGCATCCCCCTCAGCACCCGTCACCGGGGCGGCCGGGAGGGCGACGCTTTGCCCAGTGCACCCGCAGCTGCGGATGCAGCAAGAGCTTCTCCCCTCCGTTCCCGGCGGGATGGCAGCACACCTCCGCGGCTTCAGCATCCCTCCGGACTGCTGCCAGGCCGGCGACACAGGAAGGTGACCTGGTCCCACAGCACCACTTTGGCGTCACCCACAGCGTCCCCAGGCCATGCCGATCCATCCGGGCTCCCGAGCCCTGTGCGTCCCCAGAGCTCAGCCCTTACCAGACCGCACACAGGGACGCAGCATCTTCCTGAATCCAGGCAGCACATCCCTGCTTTATGGACTGGGACAGAGCTATGGAAGGACAAAGTGAATCAAGGTGATCTGCACCTCCCGAATCCCTGCTCATCCCCGGCAGCGGGCGATGCTTCCTCCTGAGACCAGCGAGATCCCCGAACAAGCCCAGCTTCAGGGGGGCCACGACACCCAAGAGCAGCACGCAGGCAGCTGCTGGTGCTCCAGGCCAGAAGCGGCCGTGCTGCAGCAGCCAAGGAAGCCACCGGCGCCTTCCTGCTGGCGTGGGACAGCCAGCACCGTGCAAATCCGGGCGATTATTACCGTTAACGTGGTGTTAGACATATCCTCATTGCAAAGCACACCTGAAAAATTGTGGGTTTTTCCCCTCTCCACCCCTCTTAAAAATAATCCTCATTCTTCAAAATATTAGTTTATGATTCACCAATTGCAAGCTGTAACACCCTGCAGCTCGCTCAGGCCCGCAGCTCTTGGCTGCCGAGTCCCGGGGGCCCTGTGAGCACCCACGGGTGCTGGGGCAGAAAGGGGCTCGAGGTACCCAGTACCCGGCTGGCTCCCGACGTGCTCCCCTGCCCGGGGAGGACTCGCTGCCAGCTGACGGGAACCGCAGCAAGGCACCCCGGCAGCAGCTCGGGCATCGCAAGCTGCTTTCTTTACTGGGGAACCCAGAAACCCCCAGCCCGGGCTCCGCGTAGCTGCGGGCGTGAACGGGCTCTGGCACGGGGTCGCAGGCGAGGGTGCCCACCTCGGGCTGGGTGCACACACGGAAAGCTTCGGCGCAAGCCCCACCGCAGCTGCACCACAGCTCCGGCTCCCCGCCGGCACCGCTCCTCCGCAATCAGGTCACATCATCCTTCCGCATCTCCCGCTGAGACAGGGTCACAGCCAGCCCTCTCCCCCGTCCCCAAAGCGCATCCCCGGGGCGGGAAGCGAGCGCTCCGTGATCACCGGCTATATGACACAGTGCCACAGGGTCTGTCGCCGGCCGCCCCAGGCAAGGCGCCAACCCAGGGGACGTCCCCCTTCCCCCCAGACCAAAAACCATCACATCACGGTGAGGGAAGGCAACGACACTGGGATATAGCATCAGGCAACACACGAAGCAGACCAGTCTGGGTCACCAGCTCCCACGGACACGACCCATGTCTCTGCCCAGTCCATGAGCCCCCCGCACCAGTGCCCCCAGACCCATGCCCCTGGCCAGCCCCAACGCAGATGACAGCTCCTGCCCGCTGCCAGGAATTTTAAAGCACCAATTATTATTTTAAACCTCTGGCTAAAACGAGCAACTCCCTGCTCCTTCCCAGCTCCAGGGCGATTCCCAGAGCATTTGTATCTTCAACAGCAAGGACCAGCGGAGATCCCCGCTGTGGTCGGAATGGAGCAATCCTGCAATGAAAGGAGATGCACAACCCCTGTGAGGGCAGAGGACGGGGGTCTGTCCCTCCATCCCTCTCCCAGACGGACAGGTATGGCTGCCGTCTCCTCCTGCAGCAGCCCAAATCTACGGCTGGAAATTCAGCGGCACCAACGCTCCCTGCTGCGGCACCCACTGCTCCAGCACAGCAGGGACACAAGCGACCAGATGGCACCGACCTTCCCCAAAGCCAGCATCGATCCTGAAATGAGCCCCCTCGCCTGTTAAACTTCATCTCATTGCATTTCTAAACGGACTGGCCTTTTCAGCAGAGACTATTTCAAAACCACCAGCTCTACAACCCAGGGGGAAATCGCTCCCGCACTGCTTTCGCCCAGCCTCACGGCTGGTGATGCCGGTGTCGGCACCAGTGCAATACCTGCGTGGTGCGGGAACAAGGCGGCATTTGATGCGCTGACGGGGCTGCTCCGACAGCCCTGAAGTCTGACCCAGATTCGGAGCCGCGGCTCCACTTCCCAAGGAAAAGAACATTTGTTCAGGGCTCGAGCCCGCCGGCATCAAGGGAAAGACTTCAAGGGGTTTTGAAACAGGCCCTAAAAGCAGACTCTGCCACGCCAGGTATAAATAAAATCCTGCTTTAAAAGGAGAAGCATGAATAACCCGAATAGAGCCGTGCCGACCCCGACCTGCCCGCCGCATCCGGAGAGTCCCGAGCATCCTTCAGGGCAGGCAGAGCCCGGCCGCGGGGATCCGTCCCGGGAGAAGGAGCCGGGCTGGTCCCGCAGCACGAACGCTGCTGCCAGGGCGAGCAGAGCAGCCGGGGAAACTCGGACCCAAATTTCAGCACAAATCTTCCGCCTGTCGCTACAGCAAAAGAGGGATGAAATGAGCCTCGTGTCACGCCACAGGAGCAGAGCTCGGCCAGAAATCCCTTACTGGGATCTCTCCAGCATGCTCACGCTCCCACCCCTCACCGGGACGGATTTTGGCACGTTTTCCTTTACCTGTTTCTCTCAAGAGCACAATGACTGGGTATCTCCCCTCCCCAACACAGACAACAAACCCCAAATCTGGGGAGATTTTTCCCGAGACTGCACAGATGCCTCCGCAGGCTGGACAAGCCCCCGAGGGGCACTTGGGGGCCGGCACTTGCTGGCCCACCCTGTACACAGCAGCGATGCCCCCACGCTCTACAGCCCCCACGTCCCTGCCCAGGCCAGAAACCCTGCGCAGCGGGGCCAGAAAGCGAGGAAAGCCACGTCCAGGTCCCCCTGCGCCCGGTGCACGTCAGGGACCTCTTCTCTCCCCCTTGCGTGCCCCCCGGCCCTCCCAAGCAATCCCCCGGGACTCCATCAGCCGGGTGTGATGTGCAGAAACATGGCCCGACCCCCCGTTGCTGTAACGCAGGATCTGCCAGCGTTCTGCAGGCGCTCGGGAGGGGGACGCCTGATCTTGACCCCTTCCCAGAAGGCGACTGAGCCCTGCTCCAAGGACAGAGGGGACCCCAGCATCCCTCCACACAGGCGGCTCCGGGGCCTTTCCCAGGGCTCAGCGTGCTTTCGGTGGTTTCACCCCCACCCACTGGGGTCTGCTGGGGAAGCCAGGATAGCTCTGACCCCAGTCAGGTTCACACGGGTGCAGGATCTGGCCCCATGCATCCCAGCCTGCCCGTTCCCCTCCTTCACCGCCTCCTTGCCTCGCACCTGCACACGGGAGCAACGGCTTCGCTGTCAACCCCAGACCCTGCTGCCAGCAGCACCCTACAAACCCACCACCCCCAGTGCCGGGGGGGGTCGGAGGATGGGAACAGGACCCGCTGGGGGGGCAGGAGCAAGGCATGAGTGCTCCAGCCCACGGGCGCCGAGAGGCTGAGATAAATTAGGAGCGATGGGATGCGCAGCAGCACCCTCCTCCGCCTCGCTCCAGCCCCGGATTTACCCACACAGCAGGGGACAAACGCCCCTTTTGTTTTCCAAATGAGAAATCATGTCGATTTTGAGGTTTTAATTTATTAAGGGTGAACATCTGTGCCAGGCGGAGCAGTCACAGCCTGGCTCCCCAAACCCCACTCCCGGCAGAGCCGAAGCCAAGCGCAGGGCACGGCAACGCGAGCAGGAGATGGGGAGGGGGAGACCAAAACAAACCACATCCCGCTGGGACCCCGCTGCAGAAACGCAGAATAAATGTGGCACTGCTCTGGGCGGGAAGCAACTTCGCTGTGGGGAAAGCAGGTTGGGGAGTAAAAGGAGAAAGCCTAAATACTTTGGAAACAACCCCAGAGAAGGGCAAAGCTGGAGATGGCACTTTATGAAAGCACAGCTTTACCCCAACCCGAATCCATCTCAGCAAAGGAAGGGGTTTTTGCAGCTGGCACAGCACATTTTCAAAATCCACATTTCCTGCCACAAAAGTTACGGGACACCCTCCCTCCCACCACCCCCCTTTATTTTCTCTCCTTCCGTTTTTTTAATAGGCCCAATGATGCCGTATTTGTATTCCAGATCTGAGTTACCCTGTGCTCCAGGGAATTTCCCTCCTGCCGTCAGGTCTGGCCGCATCCAGGAGGGATCGGCCGGGGGACTTTGGACTCTGGAGGAAGGACCCAGCCTGCTGGGTGACGGCCACCCGCCGGGAAACCCTCTCGGTGGCACAAAGCACCTCACCACCTCCTCCTGCCTCTCTGGAGCCGGGCCAGGGATGGGGGCCACAGGATGCTCGGCAGCGCTGGCCCCTTGCCGGGTGCACGGAGCTCCCCTGGGAGAATGGGGGAGAAGTCCAAAACAACAACAAAAAAATTGTGAGTTGCTAAAGGGCCTTTTGGTTTTGTTCAAGGCACCGAGATCCCGCACTGCTTCCCCACCATGCCCAGAGCAGCAAGCTTTGGGGTGCGCTTCTCCAGCCGGAGCAGCCCAAAAGCCAGCGCAGCCCTTGCAAAAGCGCTCCCAGCGCCGCGCGGCTCCGTGGCAAGGTGGTGCCAGGACACAGCCTGGCAAGTGGCAGCCCAAGGGGACACACTACCGTATGTGAAGCCCCAGGTCACGGGAGAGGGTTTTTCCCTCCCCAGCACAAGGTCTCTGCCCACCACTCCTGCCCAAACGCTGGTCCAGTTCAGCCAAAACCTTCCAATGCTCAACAAGAAACTGCCTCTCTGCCCGGTATTTCTTGCCATAAGTCATCCCGCCTGCCCGGGGGTGGCTCCTCCAACACCCTCGTGACCACCCCGAGCCCCAGACAGCTCCAGGGCACCTTGCCCCCTGCCCCGGCAGGCAGCGAGACGTCCCCTGCCATCCCGGCCAGGCGTTTCCATCCCCCGGGAGCTGGGGGTGAAGCCATCGAGCAAGCCGGGAGCCAAGGTGCCCCCGAAGCCTCGTGTCCCAGTGGGGTCTGGGGACAGTCCTGCAGCCAGGAGCATCTCCCAGCGGCACCCAGGACTGCGCGGCCAAAGCGGGATCGCCCGTGCCGGAAACCCCATCCTGTGGTGGCCAACCCAACCGATGCGCTGTGATCCCGGCACGTGACGGGTGGCACCCAACGGAGCCAGGAGCCCAGCGCAAGCTCCAGCACACGAGCGAGCCGTCCCCCTGGGCCAAGAAGCACCGGCAGAAAGTCACTGGGCAAACGCATTCCCACTAATGGGCGGCAGCGGACAACCTGCAGGCAGAAAACCAAAGCCAAGGGGCCACCGGGAGGAGGGGACGTCCCTGGGTAGATGGGATCCCAGCTCATCCTTCACTCACAAGCACAAGTTCTGGCCTTGCATTTTGCATTAAGCAACCGACCTCAAGCCCTCCTCCACTGTCCCTCTTTTCTAAGGCTGAAGACATCTTTTACCAAGCCCATGACAGCTTCTCCTAGGTGGTCCCCATCCAGATCTCGCTACAGGCGAACAGATAAAGGACAGTCCCCGGCTCGCAGATTCACAATAAGCAGACAAGAAGAACACACTCACCTAAAATCTACAGTTTGTGGAATAAACCAAGACTTGGAGGAAGAAGGCGAACGGCCGGAGGGTGCAGGGTCAGGGCTTCGATGGCTCCCGGCCCCCGAGGCGACTCTGCGGCGTGATGCTCGGCTCGCCCTGCCCAAGTGCGCGGGAAGCGCTCGCTGCCCCGGACGGCACCGTTGGTGTTTTATGCCTTTATTAGCCTCGGCGCAGTTAAATCCCACTAGATAAACCCAGCTCCGCCAGCGGCCTGGCAAAGGTGTGTTGAAATAAGTTGTTTCAACACCACCCGCTCCGGGCGAGCGGCTCATCCCGGCCGATCCCTGTGTTCGTTTAAATGGGAGCATCAGCGCCCGAGCAAAAACACCCCCCGGGGACGGCATCTCCCCGAGCTGCCAAACAGCCCGCACAACACGCACCGAGCACGTACCCATCGCGCGGGGGTCCTCCTCCCCCTCCCCAGGGGGCTGGAGCTCCCCTGCTCCCCGCCAGCCCCGGGACCATGCCCAGTCCCCGGTCCCAGCCGCGGTTTCCCGGCCGGCCGGTGCCAGCTCCGCACCGAAGCCGGTCACGTGGAGGAGGTTTGCCAATGAGGCAGAATAAACAGCTTCCAAATCAGCTCCAAACCGGGGCCCCCCATGGGATTTTTTTTTCCTCCTCTAGTACCTTAAAAAGAATTTTTTTTTTTGCACCTTTCCAACGGTTTTGAAAGTAATCTTCCAAAAAAAAAAGTTTTATTACTGCACCTTTCGCTTCTGATAAACGCACCCAGGAGCCCCCGGCAGAGCCGAGCCGTCGGGACCAGCAGAAATTTCCTCCCCCAGCCACACTCCGCTCCCTGTTTCGCTAAAAAATAAGCGTGTTTTTGCTGCTAAACTGGACCCAGCGACGGCGGCGCGGGAGGAGGATTTCCACCAGAACACGCCGCAAGAGACTTTTTGCCAACTTGCCAGGGCATGAGAGCCGGGCGGCAAGTGTCGCCTGGGGCCGGCGAACGCTGACACCGGCTTGCTTTACCCGTGCTAACCGCTCGGCAGAGCGGATTGCAAACACAGGCTTTTTTTTCCTTTAAAAAAAAAAAAAAAAGAGCAGAGCAGATCCCGACTCGGCGTGCCAAGTGCTTCGCACGGCAGGGCTGCTTTGCCTGGGTACCCGGGTACCGCTCCAGCCCCGCGCCCACCGCGCCGTAATCCCTTAATGACTTCCTCCAGCTCCGTCCCCAGATCTAATCTCTCCTCCAGCAGGATCTTTATAAAATAAAACGTGGCGGACAGACGGGTTGCATTTTCCTCCGCAGCATCGCATTGCTGACCTCCGAAGGGAGCAGCTCTCCTCCTCCGCTGCTTCTGCCTCTTAATTCTTCCCCTTCCCTGATGCTGTTCCACTTGCAAGCACATTTTTGTCACGGGCAGTCTGATCACCAGCAACATGCTTTAGCATAGAGACTTGCCTATACGATTGCCAAAAGGGGTTTAAATTAGGAAAAGTTTAAAAAAAACCCTCAAGCAGCATCTTTGCTGTATTTTATAGAGCGAACACTTGCAGCAGGGGGGGGGAAATTAGGATGTTTTTCAAGCTGTGCCCAGCCCCATCCTGACCTGCAAGTTATATTTGACTTTAAAGGTGCAGCACAGCGAGCAGGGGGAGGGTGAAGGTTTTGCAAGATGACAAAAGGGGTGCGAGCCCTTCCCCGTACCGCTCTCCCATCAGCTGGCAGAGAAGCGAGCTTCGCTGGCCAAAGCCCCCGCGGCTGCCTGGAGGGACGAGCAGGGCCAGCCCGACCGGGCCGCGAGCCGGACGGCAACTCACTGCGAAACTGAGGCCACAGCCCCTGGCTTCATGTTCAAGCAAGCAGCTACCCCTGCCTTTCTCTCAGGTGCATCGAGGTGCAGAAGTGGCACGCGGAGGATTTTGTACATCTGCTGAGGCGAACGACGGGTTTCCAAGTGCATTTGCAGTTTTGTTTTCCCCCTTTTTCCCTGCCAACACAGAGCTCGTCCCTCCGCGGGGAAGATGCCCACGGCGCATCCCTCCCGGGGCAGGACCGAGCCCCCCTGCCCCGCGTAAGCCCCGCGGCCACGCCGGAGGAGCTGGAAATCAAAGAGGACGGGACAGGAAATTTCAAGTTTCCACTTCCAGAAGCGGCAGGTGACGGCGAGGCAGCGGCAGGGTCATTTCGGGAGCCCTGGTGCAGAGCGGAGGATAAACCCAGGATCGCTCCCGAGGAGGAGCTGGGACCCCCCATGCACCCGGGGAGATGCCGGGGTGCGAGCGGTGGGGAGCATCCCCACGAGACCTCCACAAGCCACCTGCCAGCCACAACCCGGGGCTCTCCCGGGCTTCCAAACCACCGTGAGGAAGGGGGACGGAAGGGGAAAAACCGCCCCAGCTCTCCCTTCCGTAAATAAGAGAATTCCCCCAAATACTTCAGGCTACCAAACCCCACTCTGCAGTGGGAAACATGACGCAAAGAGCCATAAATGTGTATCACTTAAAGGAGCAAAAGAAAAGCCGGGGACCTCTGGGCTCTCCCGCCTTTCGCCGGTTGGAAGAATGAGCCCCGCTGCCGGCCGGGGGCACGGCTCGCCCCCCACCTTGCCGCTACAAAGGCAAACCCAGCCCCGCACCTCTCCTCCTCCGGCCTCGCTCCCCCCTTCCACCTCCCCGCCAGACCAACAAGAAAAGAGGAAAGGGGGAAAAAAAATAAAAGGAGAGAAAAACCTGAAAGCCAGCGCCTTGCCACCCCCCCTTTCCCCCAGCCCCACAGCGAGGCACAAACAGCAGCAGACTGAAAGCATCCCCCTCTCCAGCGGCAGAAAAGAAAAGCTCCCGGGCTCTCCGGGCAGCAACTTCACAACTGAGTGCACTCGCATTCCTGCCGGGTTATTAGGAGAGAAAGGGCGAGGGCCCGGAGTAGATATTTTAGTGTCACTTGATTTTATACATTGCACAGATTTTTTTTTTTTTTTTTTTAAACGCACCCTGCTCTTTCCTTTCCAACGAGGACGTAAACCCCACGGTCGCCCGTCTTTCCCGGAGGGCAGGGAGGTGACCGGGGCTGGACGCGGCATTTACAGATATTTGTTGTATTTTTTTTTTCGGGTCTCAGCCCCCTCCCCGCCTCCCCCCTCCCCCCAGCAGCAACTTTAATCCGTTTTATTTCATTGCGCTCTGTTTGCTCAGCCCTCTGCCCCCCGGCAGGCGACGTCCCAGCCCTCCCCTCGCCCGGGCGTTCTCCATCGCATCCCTCCCTCGCCCCTTCCCCAAACCGGCGAGCGGGGGGCACCCGCCGCTCCCCCGGCCCCGCTGGGCGACGCATCCCGGGCCGCAGGGGTTAAGGGGGGATTTTCCACGCCGATCCTGTTCTCCCGCGCTTCTCCCCTTCCGCCGAGCCCAACTTCGCGCCGCGCGCCGGTTCCTCGCAGCGGTTTGGCTTTTATCACGGGAGCGATGCTCGACCCGCGCCGGGAGCGGAGGCATCCCCGTCCCCAGGCCAAACACCCCGGCTAAAGGAGCGTGGGGCGGGGGAACCCACGACAAAAACCACGCAACAACTAATAAATTAAAATTAAAAATTAAAAATAAAAAAACCCACCAAGAAACAAACCAGGGAGCATCTCCGAAGAGGAGCTCCTGACCGCTACGTGAAGCAGAGGCTCGGGAAGGCTCTTCCCCGCCTCGCCCCCAGCCCCGGCACCACAAAGGGCCGAAGAAAGGCAGGAGCCACCCAGGGCTTCCCACCCCTGACAAAAGCCCCCCGGCTCGGCACGGGGAATCCTGGCCCTTCTCCCTCACGCAGCTCCCTCCCCAGTTTGATTTAAGTGACCTGGATGGGGGCGGGGGGAGAAAAAAAAAACCACAGGGGAATAGGGTAAATTTTCCAAATCTGGTTATTTCCTCCATCCACCCACCCCTGAGGGCTTGTTGGATTTTTCGATGGACTTGAAGTTGGGGTGGGAATTAAAAAAAAAAAAAAAAAATTTAAGAGTTAGATTTGACAAGAGCCTGAGACTTCGCTGTATTTAATTGGGAATGGGGGGAGGCACGAAAGGGAACACGTCCACGCCAACACGCGAGGACCGGGGTCACACCGCCCGTGCAAGACACACGTTGGGTTGATTTAACATCAAATGCCTTTCTCCAGCATAACACATTTCTCGTGTAAATTTTTAACACACAAGAAGAAATTTGTAAAAGTAAATCCTACTTCTGGTTTGGGTTAAAAACAACCCAACCTTTTAATACAGAAACTAATAACATTTTTATTGTATGCCCCACAGCTTTACAATGCTTGCGGAAAAGTGAGGTCTTAATCCGATGCGAAGTTGGTTCTGAGTGTGGTAAAAGGCAAACCCCCGGCTATCGCCGGCTCCCAGCAGAGCGATGGGGACGGAAGAGCCTGAAGCCGACGAGCGATGCTGGGGAGGAATTCGGACACAAATTCCTCTAGGACTATATTAAGAATAGCAAAAAAAAAAATCCCAGCACAAGTTTTCAAAGCGGGCACTTCCCGACCACTACTCCGAGCAAAGCGGAGCTCACGGATGCCTGTGAATTATTCCTGCTTTCCCCTACGCACGTTTTTATTTAAAAGTGCACAGGAGGGGAGAGAAGGAGAGAGACAGCCCTGCGCTTATTTTTTTTTTTCAAGGAGAAAAGGGAAAAAAAAAAAAAAGAATCACTCCCAAATGGAAAAAGAAAAACCAATTCCACTCCACTTGTTCTCTCCTATACACACCTCCGAAACGCGCCTGCCAACTCAAAACAGATTTCCTACCACCAAAAGAAATATTCAGAGCAATCTGCTGCTAACGCAGCACTTTCTGAAGTGCCTTTCTTTTTTAGCGGGAGAGAGGGGGAGAGGGGAGCAGGGACAGAGGCGCGTTTGTTTATCACGCAGACGGGGGAGATGGATCAGGGAAGAATAGAAGTATCCCAACTTTGCCAGCGCCGGGGCTGGGAGAGCATCTCGCGGCGCAGGCGGACACCGGGCTGGGAAGGGGATGAGAGAGGCTGATCCGGGGCTCCCGGCGACCGCCGCCAGCTTTGTTAAACGATATCTGCCCGGGAATTTCTGAACTCCCAGAAGACGACAGCTCCATAATAAAAACTCTTTCCAAACACGTTATTATTGCTGATATTATTAGTAGCCGGTGCCGGCAGGGTCCCTGCCAGCCTGCCGAGACCTCCCGCAGGCAGCGGGCATCGCGTCGAGGTTACGAAGACCCCCCCAAACCCCTGGAAACCCCCCCCAACCCCGCTCCCCTTCCAAACAAAGGCACGCCGAGACCTCGCAAACTTTGCGACCGGGTGAAACGCAGGCACGGGCGAAACGCGGGGCAGGGCTTCGCCGCGCAGCCGGCTGCCGTAACCCCCCCTCCGCAATCCAAACCTGCGGGAATTTCTTGGGAATATCCTCCAGCTCCATCCGAAGCCGTGCGTTTGTCCTCCTCTCCCCTCACCTTGCACTTTGGGTTATTATTTTAGACACCGCGGCGGATTTCCCAGGACGCTGCTGGAGCGACGGCCGGTCTGGCTGCAGGTTGACGGCGGTGGCTGCTTCTCCCAGAAATTGCAAAACTTGGGGCTGACTGACTGATTTCTCGCGAAGGAGGCAATCGCACCCGCTGGGCTGCTCCTGGGCACGGAGCGGCGGGGCTGGGGCTCAGTTAAAATGCAACGGGGGGGGGGAAAAGGGGGGAAAAACCCCCCCGAGCCCCCCGAGCAGCTGGAATTAAAGCAAAACTGCCGGGGAGAAAAGAAAGATGGGGGGGGCAATGGGAAGCCCCAACAAAGGGGGCCCGGGGCGGCCGCGCTCCCCCCCGGCTAAAGCCCGCCCGGCGCAAAGCCCCCGGGGCGCGGGGCAGAGGCGGGTCCGGATCCGGCACCGGCAGCGCGACTTTCCCGGTGCCCGACCCCCGCCCCGAGGGGGCTGCTCCCCCCCCCACCCCCGACCGGGGAAACGCCTCGGGGGGCGGCGGAGACCCCCGCGCCCCTCCGCCGCCGGGGCCGCCCCGGGCGCGCCGAGCCGGGGGCGCAGCGGGGACCCCCCCCCCGCGGAGCGCACCGAGCCCCGGGACCCCGCGCCCCCGCCCCGCCGAGCCCCCGGCCCCGCTCCCTTTGTCCGGGCGCCGCAACAAACTTCCGAGCGCGGGGGGACGGAGCCGCCGCGCTGCCGGGGGGGGAACGGGGACCCAGGGCCGGCGCCCCCCGCCCGCCCCACACCTGCCGCGGGGCCGGGGGCGTCCCGACCCCCCCCCCCTCCGCGCCGGCAGCTGCGGCGGGGGCAGCGGGGACCCTCCCGCCCGGCCCCGCTCCGCTCCGCTCTCACCCACCTGGTCGCGCCGAGCGCCGGGGTCCGCGGCGGGCATGCGGCCGCGCCGCCTCTCCCCCCCCCCCCCCGCCCTCCACCCCCCCGCACCTTCCCCAAACTTCGACGGGGCGGCCGCGGCGGGGCTGCGAGCTCAGGAGCGGCTCGGCATGGCGGGGGGCTGCCGGGCACCGGCGGCGCCGCCGCCCCTGGCGCCCTGCTGCGGCTGCTGGGCGGCGCCGGGCCGAGCGGAGCGGGCACCCGGGGCCGGGCCGGGGCCGTGCGCGCCGCGCTCAGGTCCGGCTCGGCGCGGCGGCGGCGGCGGCGCGGGCGCGGCGGCGCGGGGCGGGCGCGGGCCGCCCTACCATAGTTCCTCTAAAGCAGGTGCAGCCGCTTTCCCCGCCCGCCCCCCCTTCCTCCTCCCCCTGCCCGGGGGGCGCGCACCCCCCGCCCGCCCTTTTGTTTTGGGGGCCGTCCCCGCCCTCTGCGCCCCCCTGCACCCCTGGGCGACGTGCCCCGCTCTCTTCGCCTCTCCCCCTCCGCCTTTGGCTCGTTAACGCCTGCGCTAATTGGGTTCTGCTGCTGCGTTGGGTCCCACGGGCAAAGCGATGCCCCGGGGCTGGGCGGGGGTTCGCGGGAGGGAAACTGAGGCACGGGGGAGCCGGCGGCTGGGGGGTGCTGGGGGGGGACGCCTCCACCCGCGATGTGCAGGGGGCAGAGTCACTGACCCCATTTTACAGATGGGAACAGCAAGGCACTGCGCGGGTGACCCCAGCAGCCCCCCGGCCCGGCTCTGTTACACCCCGACATCCCGTCCCCCCAGCAGGGAGAGGGTCCCCAGAGCCCCTGGGTGAGCAGAGCCCGCGTCGGGGTGCTGAACCCAAACCAGCACTCGGATGCTGGACCCAGACATCTTCTGGATGGGGGGCCCAAACCTCCCTGCGGATGCTGGACCCAAACCATCGCCCAGATGCTGGACCCAGACCGTCGCCCAGATGCTGGACCCAGACCATCGCCCAGATGCTGGACCCAGACCGTCGCCCAGATGCTGGACCCAGACCGTCGCCCAGGCGCTGGGGCCACCTCTGAGCCGGTCGGGGAGGTGCCGCCGGCTGCGGCGGAGGGCTCGGCGCTCCGGCCTCGCACTGAGGCTGGCTGGGAGCAGCAGTCTGGGAGGGGACGGTCCCACCCGCCGCAGGGACCTGCGCAGGCTGGGGACGGATGGTCCGACTCTCACGTGGAAGGAGTGAAATAAAGTTTTTTGCTAAGTGTCGAAGCCAGTGCGTTTCAATAGCACCAAAGTGTGACCACTCTATGTTCTCCTTTTTTTAAATTCAAAAGTAGCTTTTGTGAAATTTCCATTTTATGGACAGATAAAATAGTTTTAAACTGGAATGAAAAGTATTTCAACCCACCTGGATTTTTTTCCTATAATTTCATTTTTTACAGGAAAACTGTTTCCAAAAAAATAATCTTTTCTTGAATGAAAAGTCTGTATCCAGGAATCTCTGTACGATGGGAAAGCTGGCTCCCCCCAGGTACAAGCTCTGGTGGCCCCAGCAAAGATCCCAGCAAACCCATCAGTTTTTCCCCTCAGAAATCTTCCCTCGAGGGGACAAACGAGAAGGGCGAGGGCAGGGCTGGCTGTGAGCACTGCGAGCACTGGACTGGCTCCTAGGCTGGGCCTAGCCTTAAACCCAGGTCTTAACCCAACCCTTTTGGAGGCCTGGGATTTTCCGGAGGGCTCGGCTTGTTGTCGGGCAGCTCTGGGGCTCCCGTCGGATGAGTGGTTGCTGCACACCCACTTCTGCAGAATCAGGTCCCGGTGGCAGGAGCCGACTTTCTTGGAAGAGGCCCCCCAGGACCCGTTTCTCGGAAGCGCGGTGCACCAGCCCCGGCGCTGCAGGCAGGGGAGGGCTCCGCTTTTTGCCAGCACACTTTCCTTCGGGGAGGGACAGCTTTCCCCTCTCCCTTGCAATGAAAAACCAGATGAACAAACCCCAGCCAGCCGTCTCCGTGCTCCCTGGCTTCGATGGCGTTTTCTCCATCGCAGGCAGGGGTTTTCCTGCAAGGGTGGGCCCCGGCGCAGGCAGCCCCGGGCTGGGCAGGAGCCGTCTGCGAGCCGGGCTGGTGGGCAGCACGATGCTCCGCACCCCGCAAACGCCAGCCTGGCATCCACGGCGTGGCAAAGTCCTCCCTCCCCTCCTGGCCGTTCCTCCAGCCTCCGTGGCAGCCGTGGCGCGGGAAGGCAACCGGGCGACCCCTTGGACCCGCAGCCGGGGCTGGCCAAGCATCGTCCACGGGAGCTCTCTTGGGGACCGTCCCAGCCGGCAGGCCTGCCGCCTCCCAGGACCCCACAGCCACTGTTGCGAAGGCATTTTTTCCTTTATTTAGCTATGTATTTGCTCAAAAGAAAAATTTGAAAGATGTTAGAAAGGGAGGAAGTGTGGGGAGCCCTTTCCGTGCTCGGGATTCGGCGCAATGGGGCATCCCAACCACTCCAGGGCTGGGAAGTGCAGCGGCTTCGATTGCCCCCAGCTCAGGGCAGATCCCTCCTGGCACGTCGCAAACCCGTGAAGATTCGGTAGCTCTGAGACCGGAGGGATGCGGTTGCTCCCCGCAGGCGGGGGGCAGCCCCGCAGAGGTTCCCTGCCCTCCCCTGCCCCGCCGGCGCTGCCAGAGGTGGCCTGGACCCGCAGCAGCCGGACGGAGGCACCGCAAGCGGCTGCTTGCCCCGGGCTTGGCTGAGACGATGCTCTTCAGGCATTTTTTGTGGGTTCAAGGAGTTTTATTTCCCTCCCAGATACAAAAAAGCTGTTTTCCCATTCACCTCCCCAAATTTGTACCCTAATACGCACTGTTCTGACTTTATGAGTTATTCCCCCAAATATCAGCCTATGAAAAACAGAATATTTTTTTTTAATCCCAAACTGGCACTCTTCTGAGTGAAAAATAGCTTTGAGCGACGAGCCTCGTCAAACCTGCGCTTGCCCTCTTTTCTCACCATAAGAATAGCCCCTTTGAAGACATCAAATAGCATCTGAGCGGGAAGGATTTGCACAGAAAGACATGGGCAGCCTTCCACCAAGGGGAGTTTGTGAATTGAGCGTGGCCCAAAGATCCCTCTTTGTTCATCTGTGTCAGCCAGGAAAAAAACCAGGAGTGAGCCGGAATCTGGGTGAGGAGACACGGCTTGGCCGGGCTTTGCTCGGGCTTTCGCACGGCACCTCGCACGTCCCCGCGCCGTCAGACCACCTCGCTCCTGCCGCAGCGGGGAAGCCGATGGCCGCGGGGACATCGGGGACGTCAGGGATGCGGCAGGGGCGGCCGGGAGAGTCCCGGGGGGCGACAGCAGAGGGACCACGGATGCTCGTGCTCCAGCGCTAAACTCCCAGACGAGACGGGGGGAGAAAAGGAAGGGAAAAACTTCCTTTATTCTGCAACAGGCAAAGCTTTGGGCGCGTATCACCTCCAAAGGGTATAACGGCGGCAGCAGGATTTATAGCTCTTGGATTAAACATTTTGCATAATGCCTGGTTGTAAAGCACTGCGACAGGGGCTGGAGGGCCGGGAGGCCGTGGCAGGTCCCAGCTGCAGTGTGCTCCGTCCCTCCGAGGAAGATGACAATTCCAGCTCTTCCAGGCAGGGTGCTCGCCCTCTTACACCTCTGCGATCGATCCCCAAACTCTTATCTGTGGGAAACTGTTTTCCCTGGCAAAGCTGGGGTTTTGTTCCCTCCTCCAGAAAGTGTCGGCTCTTCTAACCAGAATATTGAAAACCTTTAAAAAGTGAAAATTTTCAGCCAAAGGTTTCCGATCCCATGGTTACCTGGAATGGGAAAATTCTCAGTTTGCTGTAAGGTTGACAGAAAGCTGAAATCTTCCATGGAAAAGGTCAGTTTGGGTTTGTCCTGAATCCCGCTCAGGGCAGAGCAGCGCCGAACCGGGGAGCATCCTCGTCCTTCCAGGAGAGTCCTCGCAGAGCCGGATCCGGAGCCCATGGCCACAGGTCCTGGACTGGCCATTTCTGGCAAAGGGGTGGCGGAGAACATCTCGCTTGGTTTTTGTTTTTTCTTGTATGGGATGAGTAACTTTGAGAAGAAAACCTGATGTTTCTGAAGATGCTTGTTTGAACAGTCTGTATTTGATGATGTGAACAAGTCCCAAGCCCCCCAAACTCCTCTGCTTCCCGCCTTGTCTCAGATTCTCTCCCTCCTTCTTTCAAGACAAAATAAGGAAAAAAAACAGATGGAAAGAAGAGGAAGAAGAAAATTGGGAATGGGAAAATAGGGAGAACAAGGGAAGAAAGTTACTTTTTTCCAGAGTAGCGTTTTGGGGAGGGAGCTGTGCGTTGACGCAGCTAAGCCCCAAATTCCCATCCATTCCAAGGTGCGAATGTCAGCAGATGAACAGAAAAGCTGTGTTCCCACCCAAAATACACCAGCCATTTTCGTGCAGTTCTTGCAGCACCCCGTGAAGCTGCGGTGCCCGGCAGCACCCGGAGCCCAGCCCTCCGCCCCGCTCCCTCGCCTCCCCCGGGGTCCGGGGCCGAACCACCCCGGGGTTCATCGCGGCAGCGCTTGCACCCCGCTGCCCTCCCGGGCATCGCCGCAGGGTGCACCGACCAGTGGGCGAGCGGAGAAGGGTGCAGGATCCGTCCTCCCCGGGACAAACCCACAGCGCTGGGCGCTGCACCCGCAGCCAGCACAGGGCTGGCGAAGGCGGGGGTCCCGAGGAGACCCCCAGAGCCCTCGCGGGAGGCCGCCGGCGCGGCCGCACGCCCCGCTCAGCCCACGCTCGCAGGCCGCCGAGCGCCCGGAGGAATCCGGCTTTGCCCGGACGTGCTGGCGGGACTGCGGCCGACGCCGAGCTCTTGGACCCCGCTCGCCTCTTGCGTAAGGCAAAGAAATGATGCACCGAGTTACTGTAAGTGATGAGAGGCTCCTGGTTCCCTTTTAAAGCGACAGGCTGCTCCCTGCCCGGGGTCCGGCATCGCTCCCTCCCGCCCCGGCCGGCGTGCCCCCGCTGCCCTCGGCCAGAAAGCCCCGCGGCGTCTCGCCAGGCGAGCAGCCCCCGGGGAGGGGGATCCTGAAACGTGCGGGCGCTGGCGGCTCCGCTTTGGAACTGCACGCAGAGGGGGGACGTGGGGGGGAAATGTTGCAGGGGGTGCAGCATCCCAGGCACAGCCTCAGAGCGCGGGCAGGGGCTCTGCAGCCCCTCTGGCTCGCGGCTGTGCCGTGCCTCAGTTTCCCCTACTTGCACAGACAGAGCAGGGTCAGACAGACCGGGCTCAGCTGGGTTTTAGTGAGCCGAAGCTAAAGGGTAAAGGAGAGACAGCGGAGAGGCGCAAACACCGGCGCCTGGGTGTGCTGCTCCCACACACGGAGAAGAGGATGTGGCGTGGGGGGTCTCCAGACAGCAACCAATTTTCCTCCGTGCCTGCAGAGCCTCGGGGCGGGCTGCGAAGCCTCAAAGCGCGGGAGAGGAAGGAGCCTGCGAGCGGAGGGGCTGCAGATCGCCCTGCTGCGGGGTGCCGTGGCATCCCCGACGCAGCCGTGCCCCCCACGCGGAAGCCCACGTGCCGTGCCGCGCCGTGCCATGCCGCGCCATGCCACCAGCACACCGAGACACAGGACACCTGGCTTCTCTCTCCCCTCTGGCATGTGCCGTGGTTTGGGTTTTTTTTTTCCTTTCCCCTCTTCTCTTTTTTTTCGTTTATCTGCTTTTCAAATAACGTTACTCATCCAGAGCAGGACGTCTGCATTCACCACTCACCGTGTTTGTCTGCATTGTTTCCTTCGGGGAGATGCTTACCCGCACGCCGTGACTACTTGTCTGAGTCGTCACGGTGCCGAGCAGCGGGGATTACTCATGGTGTAAGGTTTGAGAAAGGAGGGGGGAGGCCAGATTCGGCGCTTTGTCTGCAGTTGTTCATTTCTCACTCTTTGATACATTTTTTTTCCCCTCCTCTCTTTCTTCTCCTGCCAGTGCTCTCCATCCTGGCTCTCTGAGCTCCCTCCTCCTTGCTCTTACACAGGGGCCAGAGCATCTGGCCAAATCCCTGCGGGATGTAAAACAGCCATTGCTGCGCTGCCCCACGGGTGCAAAGGGGTCCCTGTCCCCTCGCACCCAGCCGGGAGAACCAGTCCCTCCCTTGGGGACCCCCTCTTCCCACGCTGCCCACCGCCGCTGGCTCTGCCCGCTCCGCAGTTGCCCGTTTCTGCTCGCTCGTGGCCCAACTTTCCCCGTCTCTGCCACGACGTCCCCACGTGGCACTCGGCTGCCGCGGCACAAACGGCTCTGCCCAAGCCGGACCAGAGCTGACCCCGACATCCCCCCGTTGCTTCCTCCAAAGAAGCCCCAGACCTGGTGTGCAAAACCTCAGCCATCGGTAGGCACAACGGTGTGGTAACGGCAGGGAAAAACCATCCCGAAAGCCCGAGCTCCGGGCTCCTGCCGGGCCTCGGCCGGGCTCCCCCGGTGCCTGCGAGGGCGGACGCGGGAGTTACCGTGTTTGCAATGCTGGGGCACAACCCGCTCTTTTAAGTGCGTGCTTGGGAAGACTCAACAGAAAAGCATTTGGGACACGGTCCTTCCCTTTCTCCATGCAAAACCGCGGCAGATCAATGAATATTTTAACAAAGAAATATTTCATTAAAAGAGTTGATTGCTTAATGAACTGTCCCTGTGAGCCATCAAAATGCAATGGGTTTTTTTTTTCCTCCCTTTAACGAAGGCGAAGATTCATATCACGAAGAACTGGCTTATCAAATTACCGTAATAGCCTGTGTAGACCAAGCCCGTGGAGCGGCACGGGGAGGCCGGGGGCTGCCTCGCACCAGGGACGCGACTCCACGGGTGTGTTTAGATGATACCCAACAAGATGGGACCGGGCCAGGGTCCCTGGGCGCTGCTGCGTTATGAGCCGTAAATAGGGGTGCTTGGGAGAGCGTGGGGCAGGGCTGCTTTCCTTTGGGCTGCCGGTATTTGAAGGGAAAGAAAATTATCCATCTCTTTTTCCCCATCCTCGGAACATTGTGATAAAGCAGCAGCATCTGGTTCGAGACCCGTTAACAGCCAGTTCTGATCTCCGAGTCCACAAATTCAGCAAAGCTCTGCCAGATTTGCACCAGGGCTCCAGCCTTGGGTACCTGGCTCTCATCTTGGGTGATTATAACAGAAAGGCATCCAAAAATGGAATCGGCTCTCTCTTATCGACGCTGTTTGCTTGCTTGTGTGCCGTGACGAAAACAGCCGCGTGCTTCCCAGCGCTCCTGCCGCTCCCCCGGGGCTGCGGGCAGGACAGCGTCTCTTCCTCGCTCCTTTCTGAAGTTTCCATGGCATTGCCTTTTGAAAGTTTATTAATGAAAATATTCCTCTTCATCTCAGGTTTCCTAATGGCTCCGCTTAGGGCGAGAGCTGCCGGGGCCGCTCGGCAGGGCGGCCGTGATGCTCGCCGGGCGCCGGGCCGGGCACGGCTGGCGGGAGCGGAGTCATTAGCGGGCGGGAAATGAACAATAACCTGACAAGAAACGACCAATTTTCCATCAATTAGAGCGAAGCCTCTTTTTGTCTTTTTGTAAAATTAAGTTTTGCTGACTGGTGATTACTTTGGTCTGATGACAATTCATTAAAATTTACACGGGGAGGATGCTAACGGTGTGGCCGGGAGGAGGAGAGGGAAAAGCGGTGAAGCAGCCGGTGCCGAGGCTGCGATGGGCTCGGATGGAAATGGGGGTTTGGAGGCAGGCTCTGGAGGTCAGGATCTGGCCTGTTTAATGCTCCGGCAGTGGGACAGGACATGGAAGAGGAGGGAAGCACCCCCAAAAGCGGGCGGCAGGAAGCCATCCCCGCTCCGCTCCAGCGGGAGCACAAAAGCGCTTTGTTCAGGGCCGGAGTTCAGCTTCTCGCGCCACTTTCCCACCAAGGGCTCCGCCACCACCTCGCTCTGCTGTAACGGTGCTGCGGTGTCACCGGGTCCGACGCCAGCCCAGGACCCCAGCCGGGGCCGCAGAGCCGCTCCCGTGAGCTCGGGGACAAGTGGGACACGTGCCACGAGCCCTCGCGCAGCCCGTGGCTGTGCTCGCTGCGCCCCGGCCCCTGCAGAGGTGCCACGGATGGGGATGGGATGGCAGCAGGGCTTTGAATTCGGCACACGTGGGACCAGGGATGGGCAGCGGCAGGGGTGAGCTGGTCCTGCAAGACCAGATGGGGAAGTCGCCACCAGCACCTTGAGCAACCGCCCAAACCAGATGCAATCGAGACCAAACTTCTCTTAAAGAGTGAGGGGAAAATACACACCGAGTTTGGCATTTGCGGACACGTGTGTGTATGCACACAGGCACAGGAGCCTTTAAAAATCACGTCAAACGATGGCTCAGAGCCGCCTCTGTCGCAGGATCGGGCCTCCTTGTCCCCCAGCTCATTCCCAACACCAAAGACAGAAGTTTCTCAGGCTGCTGCTCCGTTTGCGCACACCTTGTCTGTGCTTGAGCGGGCATCGGGGGGCCCTCACCCTGCAGGAGCCCCCCTCAACTCTCCTCTGCACTTTGGGAAAGGTTCCCGAGCAAGCCTAAGCCCAAGCTTTCACTTTTCTTCACTTATTTGTAGATGTTTCCCAATGATTCCAAATCTGGCACTCATCCGCACTGGTTTTCTGCAGAAAGGAGCTGCCTCTGCAATCCCTTCCCAGGGAAATGGGCAAGGATTAGATCATCAGATGGCGATTGTGAAAGCTAAGTGAGTATTTACTGTAAGAGGGCTTTGATTCAGCAAGGCGGGCGTTTAAGTGCTAAGTCAATGGGGTGGGAGCATGGGCTTCTGCGCTGGGCTGAACCAGAGGCGCAGCCGAGCCCTCCCGGCCCCTGCCCCGGGCTCCGAGCTCTCTGGGATGTGCACCCGAATGCCCGTCCTGCAGGAGGGCAGCAGTGGCCAGGATGGAAGCACGCAAAGATTTAGTAGGAAAAAAAGTCAGGTTCTCACCAGGTTCTTTTCTTTTTCTTCCCCAAAGTCACTGCGAGTTTAGAAGGGGTGAACTCTGCCGTTCAAGATGGATTTTTTAACAGCACCCAACTGGGCATACTGAGTAAATACAGGGATGATTTGCTCCATGCACTTTTTTGTCACTCTATTTATAACTTTATTTGGGAGGGGATTTCCACAAAAAAAACCATAAAAACTGGGGTTTCCCATTGAAAACCTTTTCATGTTCTTTCATGACCTTTGTTCAACAATGACCTAATTTCGCTCCAACTCTGGCACAGACTATTGCTGAGGTGGGAGGAGAAGTGGCATTCAAAATTGGGTCAGTTTTCATTAAAAATGCTTCCATTTACTAATAGTTTTTCATTTGTCGGAAGGACTCGGATCCGCTCAAAACGCCGCTCGGCACAGAGGGGATGGCTGCCGCTCCTGACTTGAGAAATGGGTTAATCTTCATGGGAAATCACTCGTCACCGCTGCTGATGCTCAAGGACTTTCTAGCTCTTAGCTAAGACCTTTCTCCCCCGAAAGGCTCAGAAGGACGCGGTGCTTCGGTGCCCGCGATGGCTGCGCCTTCCCGGGGGTCCTGCGCTGGGTGCTGGGTGCTGGGTCAAGGCTCAGGGACGGACAGGGGCTGCTGGAAGCTGGGCCGTGGTGGCCGTGCCATGGCGCGGGTACAGCTCGCCCTTCGGTTCACGTGCACGAGCTGCGTGTTGGCCAGGGAGGCTCGAGTTCAGCCGTGCCCCAGGAAAAACGTAGGAGGGAAACACGAAAGCAACTGGGAGGCTGAAATACCCCATACCCTGACCTAATTCAGAGCCTAATCCAAAGCCTGCCCTAATCAGGGGGATCTGAATCTTAGAGTCTGATCCCCCCCAGTAAAGCAAATGGGAAATGCAGTGGGATTCGGGAGCGGGGGGCCAGCTGCCGTGCATCCGCAGAGGCTCCTCGCTGGGGCGCCTGGGGACGGATCAGGGCTCGGGGTGCAGGAAGGGACCTCTGGTCCCCGGAGAGGCGAGAGCTGCAAAACTCCGCTTTCTGGAGCCGTTGAAGATGGGACGGGAGGGAAGATGCATTCAGAGCACGGCAGAGCCCACGGACCCCGCAATTAAACCCTGCGAGAGCCACGGGGTGGGCGAAAGCTGGCAATAAAACCGGCTAAAAACCGAGTGAGGTGGAGAAGGACGCAAAGCACCCGGCTCTCAGACGCGCCCGCTGCTTCTCAAATGTGCAAATTATGCAGCCATTTCACGGGACACTTAGGAGTCAATTTGCAACGCGGCTCAGGGGGGAAATTGGGCACATAATTCCCCTGAACAATAACCGGGAGCAGCCCGCTTAATTTAACGCCGAGCCTGCACCTAGTTAGCGCTTGCCAAGGGGAGGATGCCGCGGGTGCCGGGGCCATGTGCCCGCGTCCCGCCGGATGCCCGGCGCTGGCGGCGAGGCCGCGAGGCCCGAGGGGCCGCGGGGCGAGCGGAGGCAGCGGGGCGAGCGGGGGCCCGGCCTCCTTTGCAAGGCGGCGGCTGGCGCGTCGCACGCCGCTCGCACGCTCGCACGCCGGCTCGCACACGCGCCGCGCACCATCGGGCTCCGGCAGCCCGGAGCACAGTGGCAGCAGGCTGTTCTCATTACAGCCCAATGAGGCTGTTTACTCACCCAGCTGGAGACAGTTAGAGAGTGATAAATAATGAAAGAGAAAACATGATTTTCCCCTCTGTGGTTTCTATTTGTGTAACCATATGTCACAGCTCAATACGGCAGCATTTTTTTCTGCTTTATTCAGGAAAGAGTTGATTTTTTCCATAGAGCGGCTATTTTTTTCCCCCCACTTTTTTTTTTTTTCTGGTGCAGTGACAAAAGTATTTCTGTTTGTTTTCCTGTGAAACTCGCTCATATTCAGTCGCAAAGTCTGGCTCGTCCCAGTAACGGCTCAGGTTTGATAGGACTGTTCTCAGCTTCTTTTCAAATACCTGTCAAGGGGCTGCGGGGAGAAGGCGCAGCTGCAAACAGGCTGGTGACGGAAGAGCACCCTGCGCGAGGTCTGCGAGGAGCGCGGAGCCCGCCGCGCTCTCGGCCTGCAGCAACGTTGTACCAGAGGAGAAAAGATATCGGAGCTTTCCCTGGCAAGGGAAGGGAGGGTCGGATGGGTGACAACTGGGATGTTCGTGCAAGCGAGGCTCTCTGAGTGCTTTGCAAGGGGAATAGAGCATCGCTCCTGCCGTTTTGCAGGTAGGGAAACTGAGGCACGGCGCTGCAGAGGTTGCATCCAGGCAGCGAACCTGCAGCGGTGGAGCCGAGCACCCCGCGCACCCCCAGGCATCGGCACCGATCTGTCCTGGGGCGGCAGAAGCCGAGTTTTAACCGGGGAGAAGGAGCGGCTGGGGAAGGAGGCAGCCTGGCAGGCGAAGGCGAAGATCTCGGATGAGCGCAGCTCCTTCCCCGAGGAAAAGCACTCGGAGCGCGCTGCGCAGCCCGGGCCGGCGTCGGGGAGAGCTCGGCGTGCATCCCCAGCTCTGCCGCCCGCCGCGCGTGCCCTGGGGAGGGCAGGTCCTTGCAAGGCCCCTCTCCCTCCCCGCCAGGTACCGCACACCTTCCTGCTGCAATCACCCCCCGGCCTCCCCCAGCGCCGCATCTCGCTGCCGGTCTCTCTTCTCCTGCCATGCCCCCGGAGCCTGCAGTCTATTGTTCGGAGGTCTTGGCACGCTCCGCCGATGAGCTTCCCCTCGGAGCGCTCTCGGCCAGGGGCGTGCAATGTATTTTTTGCCCTAGCAAGTTCTCCGGCTTCATAACATCCTCTTCCCGCAAGATACATCGTTTTGGGAGAGCAATTATCCGAGTGACCTCATCCATGTCTGCGGCATGAGGTCACCAACGTTCGGGGAGGTGCGCACCTAGCCCGGTCCAAACGGGGTGTGCCGGCGAGCTCGGCTCATCCCGATCCGGCATTTGGGCTCACTCCAGAGCACGACCCCATTGCCGAGGAAACTGGCAATTAATTGTGCCATAATTCCCAGGGGCCAAATCAAGAACCCGAGCGCAGACGCGGCAGTGGTTGGGCGGCTGTAAGAGCCCGCCTGGCACCGATTACCAACACCCCTGCCCCTCGCAGCGCGCGGGCTCTGGGAGAGCTGCGCCGGGGCCGAATGTGCCCCTCTGTCCTGAAACAGCACTGAGAACCTCCCGCACACAGACCTCCTGACACGGGACCTGCTGGCCCATCGCCCCGCCTGCCTTCGACGGGGTCCGGGCCCCGTCACCGAGTGTGTGATCACAGCGCGCACGCGACGTCAGCTACGGTGCCTAATCTCTACAACCAGAGCGCCAAAGCCGTCGCTGTGTTTGAATTGCCTCCATTAAATTTGGCGAACACACCTCCTCGTATGGCTGATCACTTTTTAAAACGTATGAAAACCATTTCTCCGGAGGTTTTGTGCGTAATAATCCCAGCGTGCCTGAAAGAGAGATCACCCTCTGCTCCCCAGCCCCGCGCACACGCGCGTGCACACGCGTTACACGGGCATTTGCACAGACAGCGCTTTGCTGCACGGTTCCCACGTCTGCTCTAGTGATGCCCAGCAGCGGCTGGCTTGGCGTGAGGCTGGCATTGCACCGGCTGCACCAGGCCTCAGAGGCCAGGTCCCACCAGCCAGACCATTGCCCAAAACGCGCTCACATTCACCCAGGTGCTGAAGAGCAAGCTGTTACCCAGACTGGAGCCACCACGGCCCAGCAAAAACACCCCAGCTCCAAGCCTAAACCATATGCTGAATGTCTGAACACTTAGTGTTGATGGAGTTGTCATTTTTAAAAGCAATTTAACTGAGTAAAATCAGTATCTTCTTGCCTCAGGTCGCAGCGAGCTCTCACTGCAGGGCTTGAGCTGGGGGCTGGGGGAAGACGGACCCCGCTGGTCCCCTGACCCCCCTCGGCCCCAGCAATCTTTACAGCCTTCCACAAGCAGCCCAAACCCACTCCTCAGGCCTCCAGGTCCTGCTCCTCTCCCCGCAAGCATCAAAAAATAAGAGCTGGGAATTCATTGCAGGTTAATTGGGGTTATTTCATATTAAAGCCCCTTTGCCTCTGTAAAGCAAACCTTTGCTGCACAGCACCGGCGGTTTCGACGTGCCTTGTTACACCTCTCTCGGTGCAGAGGGGGTTTGCGCTAAGCAAAGGAGCCATGGATGCTTCCCCCATCAGCTCCTGCGGCCCCAGGTGACTCTTCTGGCCAAGGTGGGACGTGCCACCTCTTTACCTGTGCCACCTCCTGCTGTGAGCCACATCCTCTCGGCCCCGTACTGAACACGGGTGCAGATGCCATCCTGGAGACCACCTAGATGGCACCTGGAGGGAGTCCGCAGCCTCTGGAGAAGACGTCCATCAGCTGGGCACCGTACCGCACGCAGTCGCATGGCAATGTCAAACCAGCTCCCCCCGGGTAACGTTTCTACCCGTAGATCTCACGTCTCCGGGTTTCCAGCCCCCACCTCCGCAGCTGCGCGGGACGGCGGCCGTGCCAGGAGCCACAAAGGCTCTCCATGGCTTTTTCCACTCCTGGCTGTGCAAACACCCGGCCCCTGCTCCTGCCGGCTGCCTTCGCCTCCGCACGCCCCTCCGCCTCCTCGCTGCCCGCGTCCTGCTGCCCGGCCCGGCACCGCCTGGGTTAATGGGAGGGCAGCTGGATGGAAAAGGCCCTTTTTTATTGTAACAGCAGATACGGAGAAGAAAAAGCACGAGAATCATTTATCTGGCTCACAGTTTCGCTAATGCCCTCGGCTTTAGGCCAACGTGAGATATTATGAGGTAAATCGGCCAAGTCATGCTATACAAACATTTCAAAAAAGAAAGATATTTTCAGGCTCTTGCAGGAATCCAGCCCTCCCCCCGCCCCGCGTCGGGTTACTGCAGGATTCGGCCGGGTTTGTAGCCCACTTTATGTTCGTCTGTGGGTGTTCAAACAACCAGGAGAACTTAAGCCAAAAGACAGCACTCAAATTTGGCACGGGGCTTGCTCAGCCCTGCAACTGCCTTGGCACCGGGCGGGCAGCTCGCAGAGCATCCCCGGGGCACCGCGGCAGCAGCCCGCGCTCGCCCCGTGCGCCCGCGGTGCTCTGCCCTCGCCCACCTCCCGCCCGCGGGCAGAAGGGGAGAGCAGAGGGCAGGGCTGGAGCGGCGCAGCGAGGGGAATTTCCCGGGGAGAAAATGCCTTCGTGGCCCTGGAGAGACAGTTCTTTCCTCTTCACATCCCGGGACTTGCCGTACGGCACGGCGGCGCTCCGAGATGAACCTCTCCAGCCACGCCACGCTGCCGGGCTGCTCCAAAGAGCGTGGTGGGCAGAGGCAGCCCCTCCACCGCCTCGGCTCCGTCGCCAGGACCCGCGCTGGCGCTGCCTGTCCTGCCCGCGCGTGCAGGAGACCCCGAGCCTCCCGCATCGCGCGTCGGCAGCCCCAAAAGCAAAACCATTCCTGTCTGGGTAGTGGGCACAGTTAGCTGCTTCGGTTAATAATGGATTTTAACTTCAGAGGAACTATGTATGCTCAACAATATACACATATTTTTTATTGCTTACAACATTTAAGTGGATGGGTTCTTTGTTATTTATTAAAGGGCCATTGAAAATGTCTTTCCATTCTTGTTCCTGTGTCTTGAGCAGTTCATTAAAATGCCCACCTTTCCTGTCATAAAACCCACGTACGCAGGCTAATAAAATCCAAACATGTACTGTTAAAGTCCCCACATACAGAACAAAAAAAAAACCACCCGCAGCCCATATTCCAAGTGCCCACATAAAACACAGTAAAAGCTTTATGCCGCTGCACGGACACCCGCTCAGACGCGTGCAGCAACGGCGATTAAAGCATGGAGCGAGGGTGCCAGTGCCCGGGGCTCTGCCAGCCGCCCCCAGTGGCTTTCGCAGGGGGACAGACCCCCTCCCCAGGCTGCCCCGGGTGCCAGCGGTGGGGCAGACCCTGCCTGTGACCCTCTGAGCTCTGCCTTTTCCTGGCTTAAGGTCCTTAAGACACCGCTCCTTTCCCTCCTGCGGTGCACGGCGGGTTGGTGTTTGGGGTATCCTGGGGGCTTACAACCTCTGGGGTCCCATGGGCTGCCAGTCTCGGTCCTGCCCTGCTGCTTCCCTGCCAGGAGCCGATGGGGAGTGGGGAAGGGGCCGCAGAGCCCGGGGACGGGCGTGGGAAATCGTCACCCCTTCCAAAGGCGAGGGGAATGCCTGCGGGGGAGCCTGCAGTTCAGCTCGGCTGGTTTTTATGGAGGAAACCTGCCCGAACAGGGAGCCTGCGACTCGCAGTCATGGAACAATCTTGGTTTTCCACCCAGCTGGGGGTGTTTGGATCCAGGATTTGGTGCCACCCGAGCTCCACGGGTGCAGAGGCAGAAACCCCCAAACCCTGCAGCAGTCGGGGCCCTGCGCTCTTGCTGCAGCTGGACACAGCCAAGCACGAAGATTCCAGCCTACAGACTTTTTTCCTTTCCTTCCCCCCTCTCAGAGGGTTAGAGCAAGACGGGCTTAGCCCAGGCCTCTGCGCCATCGCTGGGAGCAGATGCTCCCAGCGTCACACAGAGAGGGGTGAGGGCTGGTGGCACCCGCCCCTCCGAACACAGGGCTGGGAAGCCGCCCCAGAGAAGCCCCTTCGCTCTCCCAGGGTTTATCCCCACCCCAGCCAGGCCATGGGCTTGCTCACGCCGAGGCTGGCTGCATGGGTGGGCGCGGGGAGAGGCAGGCGGCTCCTCCAGAGCCGCTCTCCCACGGCAGCCCCGGCCCGGTGATGTGTCTATCGCCGAGCAGTCACAGCCTACGATCGATGGCGGGGTGGGCAAAATACTCCAGTGCATCATTACCGTAACAACCTGACAGCGAAATCGGTATAGGCTGTCCTGGGGTAACGGTTTCACCTCCACCACCGGGCACCAGCACAAGGCAGCAGCACCCTTCCCTGCCCACCTTTTGCTCTTGCTTTTGGCTGACCCCCATGAGATGGCCAGAGCCTGCAGCCGCCGCACACCGGCCCCGAGCCCCCGCTGCCGCGCTGGAGCATCCACGGCATCGCAACCCCGTCCCCCCTCCGCCTGCGTCCTCCCCCGGGGACCCCGGCGCTTTGCTGGAGGGCACGGAGCGAATCATCCAGTAACACAGAAATCGCGGAGTCCTCTTTAGACGTCCCAGGAGGAGGCAGATCTGAGGGAAGGCAGCGCAGAAGATGCCTGCAGCAATGTCAGTGCTAGAACAGCCGGGCTGACAGGATTCAGAGCGGGGATTAAGGTTGGGATCAGGGATGCGGGGAAAATGAAAAAAGACTCTGGCTTTCAGGCACGCCTCCGCTGTGTTTGTCTTCTTGTTTGCTCGGGAGGAGGACGGGCTCCCAGCTTTAAAAGGCCCCGATCGCCTTCCTGAAGAGGCCGGGGTTCACCTCCGCGCTGCATCCGGAGATGCCTGCGAGGATGCGGTGGGCATGTTCTGCTGTCCCTGGTGCAGCTGGACCGGTGGCAGCAGGGAGAGGCAGGGGGACCAAACGCTGTCCCGTGGGAGGATGCACTCAGCAGCACCGAGCAGCTGTGGGTGCCGGGGGAACATCTGCCTTTTCTCAGGGGTTTCTGAAATTTCAGTGTCCCTTCCTCACCAAACCGCTCCCACTTCCATTCTCCACTGCGCTTCTCGGCAGGGACATCTCTGCCCTCCTCCCCGGCAGGGGCAGCAGGCACACCGCGGGGGTGACAACTCTCCTACCAGCTGCAAATCCCTTTGCTCTAAGGTGGCATTTTATTGTGCATGGGAAAGCGGAGCAGCTGCCTCTCCCCATGCTCCAAGCCCTGCTAAAAGCAGGACCGTGGGTCATGGGAACCTCAAGGAGAGCAAGAAAGGAGGAGAAAAAGCCAGGCCAATTACACAGCTCATTTAGGTGCAGGAAACTGGGACCCACGGCCGGCAGCGAGCACCCCACTCCCCACGGCTGCTGCCTGTCCCCTGCTCGCTTTCCACCGTGTCACCAAGAAGAGACCCAGGCACTTGTCACCCAGGTCACCACTTCGCTCTGCTTCCCCTATCGTTCCCCCAGGGGAAGGGTCTGCCCTGTCTTTGCGCCCTGGCAAGCGGAGCTGGGGGTCCACCTTCCAACGGCTGCTTTGGGGTCCTCCTCCCGCAGCTGCAGCCCTGCCAAAGGGCACGGAGCAGCCCCCGAAGGGCAGGGGCTGCTGCACTTCCCTGGGTGCTGGGGAAGAGAGGAGACAGTGAAAGTCTGGTGCTAAGGAAAGCAAAACCTACCTAAAATTGCATTTCCAAGAAGTCATCCCACCCATTTCTGACCCAGACGGAGGAGGCTGAGGGTCCCAGCCCTCCCCGCAGCTGAGCGGTCCCAGGCGCCGGAGCAGGGTCCCCCGCGCCCCCAGCCCGCTCCTCCCGCTCTTATCTCGGAGGAGGGAGGGAGGGGGCTGCAGGGTCCCTCCGTGCCCGCGGCGGCAGGCCCAGAACACTCTCCAGAGCACCGGTGGGGGCTGCTTTAATCCACAGGCTCTGCAACCATCCACCGACCAGGCAATATTTCAGGTCAAAGCAAAGCTGGACTCCCTTCCCTTCAACCTATTTCTCTCCCTCTTTCTTGCCTTCCCCCCTTCTCGCTTATCTCCGCACAGACCATTAACTTTCTCCCCAGCCCTGCCGGCCCCCTCCCCTCCTCGGGGCTCCTTCGCGTGAGTTTTGCCGTTTACACCGAGGGCCCCGCACGCAGCCCTTGCTCGCACAGCACCTCAAGGACACGGAGCCCCACGCAGCCCTGGAGCCGCTCACGAGACACTCGCAGCGTTGATGTACTCAAACATCTTCTCCACTTTGCCACTCCGACTCTCTCATGTCGAAGCTCCCTCTTTTTCCCTGTCGAGATACAAAAGGCACCAAGTTTCTCCTTCGCACCCCTCTTTCCCTTCTCCCCTCCCCTTGATGCACCGTATCCAACCCTCTGTTTTCAAGGGTTTTCCTTCTTTCCTACCCCTCTTCCCTTTTTTTTTTAATTTAAGTTTTTCTTTTAACTTTCAAGGTCAACACGGACAGACAATGCCACCAGTGCCTGTTTGATATGTGAGCGCTATTGGCGTCCATTGCCACGGTTTCCGTGGTAACACAGTAACCATTAATTTTCAATTAAAGTAGACAAAAAGCCCGATGACAGCTCCAGGTCTGCTGAAGATGTCAAGAATCCGTATTAATATACAGCAAGAGAGCATAATTGTGTGTCCATCTTCCCGAGCAACGAAAATGGAGGGATAATTACCAGCTAGAAAGCCACTCTGTAATTTTGTTCTTACTGTCACCACAACCCTACATATTAGCATAAATTAAAAGCAGGGTTTATTGTTACCAAAGTGCATTGATATTTCCAGCCTATTTTCTTCCTTTTAACTGTTTGTTGTTGATGAGTGACTCCTGGACACATGGTGGGTGAGCCCACGGGAGCAACCGCGATGCCGGAAAGTGATGGATGAAGCCTTGCGATGCCACCCAGGTGGAAGGAAGGGAAGAAGAGCAGGATGATGTGCGGAGCGGGCAGAGAAACCCCAGATCGCTCTGCAGCCCTCTGCCATCCTCATCCACGAGGAGCTCCCGTCCCCGGCGTCCGTCCCAGCCTCCACGGGCGACGCGGAGGGGGCTCTGCCGCATGTCCCCATCGCCACCTCCTCGGGCTTCGCCTCGGAGCTGGAAGGGGCGTAAGTCCCCGACTGCCACGCGCTTGGTGACAGCCGCTGAATTCATGAATTTAAGTGAATGGAAAAAAGCGGGTTCCTTGTATCATATCCAGAGAAAGCTGTCCTTCAAAAGGAAATTTAGTGTAATTACCCTTAAGGGAGCGATCCTCACTCAGTCAGTCACAACACTGACCTGCTGCTAGGATCTGACAGGGAAATTACAGGCTGTGTACTCAACAAAAGGGGCTTCCTTCCTTCTTAGAGGAAAGATGAAATGCCGAGGTTTGAAAAGAAAAGTATTGGCTTCTGGGTTTTAAATCAGTATCTCACACAGGGCTTTCCTTTGCACAGAAATTAGAAGGGGGTGGAGGAGAACCGAGCCAGGGAGGGGAATGGGCGTTTTATGGGCTGGAAAAAGAACCGAGAAGCTCCAAATTCCCACCAAGCACGGAAAGTGGTTTCTCAGGATTTGCTTTCATGATAGGCAGCGAGGCGATGGGCACGGCGAAGAGCAGAAGTGAAACTGCCTTGCAGAAAGGTCTGCTGCGAGCAAGGCTGGCGCATCCCCGTCCGTCTGCAGGAGCAGCGTCGCTGCACCGAAGCCGAGAGCAGCCGCTGCCTCCCCAGCTGCCGTTGCCCCCGTCCGACCCGGTGGCTCTTCCGCAGAGCCCCAAGGCTGGGGGTGACAAACTGCCCCTCGGACGCTGTCACCGCTGCCCGTGGGACATGCCCAAGTGGGGACGGGCTTGGAGAAACCTCCGTGGTTCCCTCTCGTACATAAGGAGGGACTAAAGCCCTCTCTGACCCATTGGTTTGCGTCTACAGGAACTCAGATAGCGAATGCCCGGAGGACTGGAAAAGACAATCATAACATCTATGATTAAAGGGGGGGGATTAGTCAGAATAAATTGATACGCAGAAAAACACACAAATAGATTATTAAGCAATCAATTTGTAAGGAGCTAAAAGATAACGGCGAGGAGATGGGTTTGTCTAGAATAGCGCGTCAAGGCCATTTCTCTCTGCGCCGAGGCAGCTGGCCTGGCTGGACCGGGGAGAGCGGCGGACGCGGCACAGGCTGACTGCAGGAAGGCTCTGGGGCAGCCGCCCCGGTATTCTCACCAGCAAATAAAGGTAACATGGTCTTGAGATGAAATCATCCCCCTGCGGAGGCACAGCTGGGTGGGAAACCACACTAGGAGTTATCAGCAGCTCGCTGTTGAGCTGAAAGGGCTTTTTCAGGGCCGGGGCAGGAGGGGTTGTCCCCAGCCCAGGCCCGGTCAATAGTTTCGGTGATGCACGCAGAGGGTGCACGTGCAATGCCTGCGAGAGCACCCTGGAGAGGGGCTGCCGTTGGGGGGACAGGACTGGCACGCAAAACCACCTTGATAAAAGGCACGAACGACCTAATGAGCTGCAGTCAGGCCGAAGGACAGGGAACGAGAAGCAAAAAGCTGAACTATAACTTTTTTGCGAAAGGCTGGGGAGCCATCGGTGCAATGAAGAGCGAGATTTATATTTGATCGCAAGCTCGGTATGAACCAACGAATTGCCGAGCACGGATGGAGGAAGGGACCTGCAGCAGGGCGCACGGGGACGCTACGGGGAACCGCGGGGCTTTGCTCCGCGCAGGGCTCGGCCGGGTACCCAGCCCCTGCCGGGGGGGAGATCGGCATGGAGGGAGTTCAAAGACAAGCAGAGAAGCAACGATAAGAGGTTTGGAAAACATGACCCATGAGGAGAGATTGGAGGAGCTGCGTCTGTTTAGTCTGGCCCGGAGAAGGCTAAGGAGGGCAGATGATAACGGCCTTACAGTATAAAAGGTTGCTGTGATGAGGACGGGGAGCGACCGCTCTCCACATTCCCAGCGCAGCAGGAGCAGAAAGGGGCTTCGCTTGCAGTTTTAGGAGAGGGAAAACTTTGTAGGAAGTTCTGCAGTACGTGACCAAGGGAGGTCACGATCTTTTCCATAACGAAACTTAAAAGAGAGGCGAGCGGGAGGCGCGGATGCCACCTGCGAGAGACCCGACGCCCCGCACCCTCCCGCGGGCAGCACGGCCCCGGCCGGGGAAGCGCAGGCTCCGGGCGCTCGCCCCAAACTTGTCCTCACCACTAATGTTTGCGGTAGGACTAAAACGAGGATTTCCGTAACAAACTGAGGTCCTTCAATAGCCAGGTGAGCTGAACAGGCAGTTCAGTGAAGAATGAGGGTAAATACAGCAAAAATTGCTGGGTTTGGCCAAATTGAAACATTTCAAAAGCAGATCAGCTTTAGCAATCCTTTCAGAGTAGAAATAAGGAAAGAGGAGCAGGCTGAGAGCATCTCATTTGTGTGGTTCAGAATGGGGGGGGGCAGTCTTGAACAGATTTGTTTGGAGAACATTTAGTGCCTCTAACACTTAAAAATATGACAACAGTTTAAAAAGCTCAAAACAGGATCATCTGATTTTCTGTAAACAAAACCCTCAATCAGTTCAAAGGGTTGTTTTCTTTCCAAACACCAGCTCATACTAATTAAAAAAGTTTCTTTTTTATCTGTGGATAGAATTTTCTTTTTAAATCGTGGGATTTGCACTGATTATGAATCTATATGATGCCGGCAAGAGCTTGGGGCCCCAACAGCTTGAATACTCAGGCCACAGCAGGTTTGCCAAGCGGTCTGGGTACTTTGCTGCTGTAAAACATCACATACAACTGGACTCATTACCTGAGTCAAAACTCACCTTCCAGACCGAAGGCTCCTGTGATTTGTGCCCGAACCTCACCCCTCACAGCAGGGGTCACGGCCCAGTGCCACCACGCTGCCCTGGAGGGCGTAAATCCCGCTGCAGGGAGAGGGGCTCGCTCTTCCCAGGGAAACCCAACACTAAGACCGAGCCCCTTTTATCCAGGTGCCCCTGGGCTGCCCGTGGTGGAAGCTGCAAGCATTGGCTGGATTTCAAAACACTCTGGGCCAAATCAGCCAGTGTGAATTGGTGCTGCTCCAGCGGCACCAGTGCTAAGATGCTGATTTAAACCAGCTGAGCTCTCAGCATTTAATTCCCACCTGACAGAGTCAGCTGTTTGCAGCATTTTCCCTTGGCTTCCCATGTCCCAGATGTGTAGGACACTGATCCTGAGCCCAGGATCTGTCCTAGGAGTGGCAGAAGGAGCACTGAGTGCACCTGGAAGATTCATATGTGCTTTTGGGATCCCTCAGGTCGAGGGAAGATGCTATAAGCGTTATGCACGTGCCCAGCTCAGCTGATGGATATTGCATGCCCTCCCCGTCCAGGAAACAGGCCAAATTCTGCTTCTTGTTACACAAGGGTAAATGTAGAGCAGGTCCCTTCTGACTGCACCTCCTGCCCAGAGCCAGGCTGCTAAGCATCCACGTTTTGTTTAGTTTAGGGGGGAAAAAGCCATCCGGATGATTTACAGGGGCAGGGCTGAAAGGGAAGGTGACAGACCCGGCCCATCGCCAGGAAAGTCTCCGCTCCCCTCTGTGCTGGAGCGCTCTGCGGCTGGCAGGCGAGGGCAGACTGACCCCCCCGAACCTCTCCCTTGCCGGCGTGCCGGAGGGCCCCGCGGCGGGACCCCGCAGGTGCTGAGCTACGGTGCCCGGCTGCGTATGTGGCTGGGATGGACTGCAGGCAAAGCGGGCTCTCGGACCTGCACGGGGCCAGCGTGGCTGAAAGCAAGATGAAGGCAGCTCCCCAGCCTGGCACTGCGGCTGCTCCGGCGCGGTGCGGGAGCCGCTGTCCCCTCGGTTCTCCCAGCACGGTCCCGTCTCTGGGATCACCGTGGCGGGGCCGTGCCGGCATGCTGCTAACCACCTCTAGCTCTACTGCCCTACAGCCAATGTCACTTGAAATACAACACACCTTTATTCAACTCGCCTTTTGCCAAGCTGCCGAAAGGCCGTTTCCAGCTGCAGCTGAAGGCACGGCGCGGGGCTCAGGCGATGACTTTGAGCTCCCGTGTCAGCCCCGGGCTGAGGCACGACCAAGGGCAACCTGGGCTGAGCTTCGCGCCCTGCATCCCGGGGCTGTGCATCCTTCCTCCCTCCCCTTCCCTCCGCGGGGCTCGTTTGGCTTGCGAGCCGTCCGAGGCAGGGAATCCCTCACCAGACATTTATCTACCCGGTGCCTGGCGCGGCGATCCCAGCCAGGACCTCTGCGCAGCGGAGAAACGCTGACGCTCGCCCAGAGCCCTCGCGCCCCCTCGCCCGCCCGCCTCTGCCCCCAGCTGCAGCCCAGGGTCCTGCCCGGCGCCCAGCCCAGCCCCGGCTCCCCAGCACCCCCGTGCACACAGCCAGAGCTCGCAAAGGGTCAAAAAGATCCTAGCCCTCCTTTCCCCCCCTTGATATAAATACCAGCCTACCAGTCGACACAGAGTACATACGTCTTAAACAAACACTTGGCCGGGCTGTTTATCTCCACAGCCTTTAAACAAACTCTTTCAAAGGTTTCTGCTGATATGAGAGATTTACTGAAAACCATTCGCCCTTCTTAAAAGCCTCTCAGTTTATGCTGCTATGGGTGAAACGAATAGTGTTTTAGCCTGGAGTTTTCTGTCTTCTGACCGCATGTTTATCCTAGGGGCCACTGCTGGCTTTGATACGAGAGCAGCATGGACACAAATCTTTACGAGGGAAAATATAAAATAAACCCAGAAACTCCGTATGTTCGTGCGTGCGCGTGTGTGTGGCACGGGTGGAGGGGACCGGGCAGGGAGGAGCGAATGAAAAGTTTCGTCCTTGTTAGTGTCACGCTCAGCATCTCCGGTCTGTGGCTCCAGCATCCCACGTTGCTACCCCATGGCGTACATTATTCCCATGAAATTTTTCAGCCCAGCAATCGGTGTGGGACTCCCTGAGATTATATATTTCTAGCAGCTCTCAGCAGCACCCGTGACAGACAGCTCAACACCTCCACGGGGCACGCCGCCGTCACGCCGATCGCTTCGCAGAGCAGGTTTCATTAAACCACGGGCAAAAACCGAGACACGTCAGAGTTACTGCCGGAGCAGCGAGGACGTCTGCTCAGCCCGAGGCACTTTATATTGTCTCGGTGCGTTTTCAGCCCCATTTCACAGGTGGGGAACCTGAGGCAGAGGGAAATGATGTGCTCAAGGACACTTGGGAAGTAAATGGGAGGAACTGGACCTGAGTTTAAATACTAGACGGTCCTGCTTCGAGTAAGGCTGATCTGCTACTTCTGACTCCAACATGAGAAGAAGAAATGGGAAAAGACCGATTGAAAGTGCTTTCGGAGGAGCTGAACCATTTAGTGGGAAGAGCATTTGCCCACAGTGATTAGAAATCACACCTTGATTTTCACTGGGGCCCTTTGCCTCTCGCCCGTGGCTTTGCAGCGACTGCTCCAGGTTCCAACCAAACCCAGAGGTCCCCACACAGGCGGGAGGGTTTGTCAAGCTGGTCCGCAATGGGCAGAGCCGAGGCCTCCTGAGCCCTGCAGTGTCAGCCAGGGATCACCCCAGGCGTGGTTTCATGCCTGGGAGCCACCGCTCCTCCTGCCCGCTCTGCAAGCAGCAGAGCAGCCCGTGGGGGCACAGGGCTGTCCCCTGGGGTCCTGCCAGCGGGAAGGCTGGATGCAGCGGGATGTGCTCGGAGATGCCTGGCGAAGGGGGGAGCAGAGCTGGCAGCCTGCGCGCTGGCTCCCGGCACCACGGCCGGGCAGCTGGCAGGAGAAGGGGCATTTTCTGTCCTCGCTTGTGCCCCTCTGTGTCCAGGACAGCTGCTTCAGTGAGGCTTTGATGGGCTTTCTGCTGACGCCCGGGCTAATTTCACCAAAGCCGTGCTTTGCCTGGCACCCACAGCAGTGCGATTAGGAGATTCTGGCACGGCAGTAATTACCGCTCGTTGGATGCAGCGCGGGAGAGGATGCGGCGAGGCATGATCCGGGCTCCTGCCACGGCCCCGGGGACGGGGGGACCTTGGCCAGCGGCGTGGGTGTCCCGGATCACCGTCCATGTGCCAGCAGCTACGGCACCGGCACTGCTCCACGGGGCTTTGCAGAAGGTGCCTCTGCCCCAGGGCAGTGCCATCTGGCCGGGTGCATCGTGCCCCTGGAGCTGCCTCGGCAGCCCTGCCCCAATGCCCCTGTGTGCTGGGCAAACTCTGAGTAAAGATGGTCCCTGCCCCAATGACTCTGCTGTCTAGTGACAGAGGTAAAAGATCCTTTCTCCTTTTTTTCAAGTTTACATCGTTTTCTCCAGTGTTTCCCAAGGAGATGACCGAGCCTTCGATTTGCTTCTGCTGCAACGTGCCATGCAGAGGAGGAATCTGTTCCCTTGTTTCCAGCAGCCCCGAGCTTTGCAGCGTTACGTGTCATTTCTTATTTACCGTCCTCCCTCGCTTATGACACAGTCAGGTAGAGATCTGGTTGTTGTCAGTATGACACCCACATCGGTAAACAAGGCGAGTTTACCCAGCCATCAGTCAGGGAGTTATCGATAGCAGGCACTGCTTTCCAAAGGCAAGAACAACCTCAGGGTGGGTGAGAGCTGGGAGCCGGCGCAGGCGATGCTCCGTCAGCCGCTATCCTTGGGGTCTCTGCCACACAGCCGGAGGACGGGGGTCTGCTCCTGCACCGCCAGAAATCAGCAACCAGCGATGCAGGCCCTGCAGGGAGAAGGTTGCAATCAGGTCTGGGTTCCTAAAGGTTTTATTTTCTTTTATTGCCATACGAGTATTTTTTCTCCCCTGTGGCTCTCTAGCTCCCTGGGTCTCCCAGGGCTTTAGCGAGCCGCAGTGAACAAAGCCACACGACAGTTTTCAGAGTAAACACTGGCTGCCATGAGACTCCTGATAAAATTGCAAAAGCTCTGGCCATCCAGCCGCACGTGGAGATAGGACCTCGCTACCCCGGCAGGCCTGGGAAGCAGCAGACAAATAAAGAAAACCCCAACAAACGTGTCGGGGAGAGCCATTACAGCACGGTGGCATGGGTTTTCAGCCCGTCTCAGAACGAGCCGGAGGCCTCGCATGGGATTTGTGAATGCTGGCATTGATGGCACTGCTTTTCCATCCCTCCTCTGGCCCCTCCGCTCAAGGCAAGAGAAACTCAGATGCTTCTGGGTCTCCTGTGAGCCCAAGGCCCGCGGCTGCCGGGCGGGAGGAGGATGAAGAAGACAGTTCCCAGATGTCTCTCTGCACCACCACGCACCCAGAGGCATGGAGACAGGGTGATCTGGGCTTCTCCGGGGATAAAAGGCGGTTTCCTATGCTCTGCATTTAGGAGAAACCCGGCAAAAGAGCAAAGGTCAGGAGAGAAATGCTGGTATTTATTTATACAGGAGAGCTTTGCGAACAACACGTATTTGGGAGCCTTTCGAAACAACGCAACTCGCCCTGCAGAGCTGCTAAACCAGTTTGGTAGCGACGCTCCTGCGCGCACGGGGCAGAGGCGCGGGCAGCACGAGGGACGCGGCCGGGAGAGCGTGCGGAAGGGAGCTGGCAAAGCAGCCGCCCACCGGCGCACGATGGCTCACCCCAAAGCCCGGGGGCCCAGGGCAGCCGGCCGTCCCCCGGGATCCCCCCAGCCTTGCTCCTAGAGCAGCGGGGAGCCCCGCTTCTGGGTGCTGGTTAACCTGGGCTGCGCAAAGGCCAAGCAAGGTGGCCTGGCGCTGGGCTGAGGGGCAGGGTAAGCTTAGCTCTGCGTGGAAACCAAGGGAAAAAAGCAAAAAGCTGCTTTCCCAGAGGAGAAACCTTGGAGTGTTGCCCCCAGGCTTCACAGACCCTGGATTTACGGCATTTGCTTTAATGGGGCGTGTAGGTGTTTCTCCATAGGAATCCACGAGCCTGGGGTGCTCGGGATCTCCGCACCAAACCCTAACTGTGCTCAGCCCTGAAATCAGGAGCCACTTTTGAAAACCCGTGGCCGTAACACGGAGCAGCCTTTGTGCGGTTGAGAGCAGAGCCCAGAACGGGTCCAGGTGGCAGCGGGGGCCCCCAGCCCCTAACAACCGCCTCCCTTCAAATGGAAACTTTCCCTTATTTTATCGCCGCTTTGCTGCTCTGACGCAGCGCGCGGACGCAAACTGCGCAGCAGAGCTGGGCAAAGCGGGGGACGTCAGCGGGAGCCAGGCCAGGGGCTGCTAGCTGGGTCGTGCTGATGTTTCTGGTAGCTCGGAGGGAAGTCGTTCATTACAAAAAGGGCTTTCTCTGAAGCCTCTCACTGTCCTGGTCCTGCAGGAGGATGGGATGTGCACCCATCCCGATGGTTCACCTGGCAGCGTTTTGGCGAGCAGGGTTCACCACGGTGGCTGGACCACGCCGGCACGGCGGCTGCCTCGGTGCCGCCCGGGCATCGGCTCCTGGGCCACCCCGCTCTGTCTGCTGCTTGCCCTGGCTCCTGGGAAGGCAAAACCGCACTGGTGGGGGCTTGGGTGCTTCTGGGCACTGTGTGACGAAATGCAAGCTGGCAACGGCAGCGCGGTCCGTGGCCTTTTCTGAGCTGTGTCTATAAAGGTTCAGATTTGCCCTCCCCGTCCCATTCTCTGGGGATCCTGCCTGCCGTATGAATGACCAACACCCTGACGTCTCAGCCACAGCCAGGGCTTTGGAGGAAAAAACTAAATGCAGGCAAAAGCTTTGGCCAAAACATGGCGAGGCTGACTTGGAAGCGCTCCCGCGGCGCCGCTTGAGATCGGTAGCTCATTTTTTTGCGCACTCCTGCCCTCGCCGTCGGGATGCGCGCCCTGACGGGCAGCTCAACCCCAGACACATCCCGGCCCCTATCGCATCTCCGTCAGCGGCCCACGGCTGGCGAGGAGCACACCCCCGGGGCAGCCCGGCCCCTGCGGGTAGCGGCAAGGTGGCCGTGACGGTCCCCGCGCGGGGCAGCCGCGGCGCGAGCGGGACGGAGCCCCGCTGCCGGCGAAACGTGGGTAGCACAGACGGGCCCTTGAGCATAAACCGAAGAGAAGACTTTTTGTTCACATGTGTTGGCTCAGCTCAAATAACTCATCGGGGACCCGAGCTGCAGGCTGGAAAGGGAAGAAACTCTCTCCAGATGAAAGGATGTCAGAAAATTGTATTTAGTCAACTGCGTGTGTGTGTTAGAAAGGGGCGGAGGGAGGAAGGGGCCGCGGAGGCTGTTACTGTGACTGACTTTCTGACTTCTTAACTTGTCAGCATATCCTAAAGTTAAAAATGCACATGCACACAGGACTGCAGCCAAGGAGGCTGTCTAGCCGCAAATCCAGATGTGGGGGCCACTGCGCAGCCAGCCAGCCCCGCTCTCCCTGAAACGACTTTCAGACTAAACAATTGTGACTTGGCTGTGAGAGGCAGCGCAATTCCAGATGCTGCTTTCCTTTCACGTTGTTTTAATTGGGCTGGCAGGCGCAAGGGCTCTTTCAGTGAGAGGAAAGCTTCCCCATGGGACCGCAATGTTTTGGCAAAGCTCCCACGCTGCTACCTTAAGAGAGAGAGGGAAGGAGAGGGAGAGGAGGGGAGGCAGGGAGGTGGTGGTGGGGAGAAAAATTGAGAGCGACTTTCCAAGGTGTTTACTGCTGCGAACGGCTGCCGCTTTGCGTTTTTATCTGCTGAAATTCTCACCTTTTTTTTTTTTTTTTGGGTTCGGTTTGTTTAACATCACCCTGGAAGAAACAAAACGCACAGGACACGGGGCCGTGCCGGGAAGCGGGGACCCGTCCCGTTGCAGCCCGGAGCGGACCCAGCGGCGCAGCCAGCCGGTGCCGGCAGCAACGCCAGGGCGGCCCGGCCGTCCTGGGAAGGGGGCACCTGGGCTCTGTGCCTCGACCAGGGGCAGCATCCGAGAGCCACGGCGGGCTTCCGTGCTGGCCATCCTCATGGCACTGCCCCAGGGATGCTTCCCCATCCCTCCCCAGATGTTTACAGCCGCAGGAGCCCCAGCACCAAGCTGGACAGAGCCAGCGGGTTTGCCCTTCACCTTGACCGGCAGAGTGGGAAGCGATAAGGGCTGTTAAAGTCACTGCAAATCTAGTCCTAAGTAATGTAGGTGCTGACATCCAGACCCTGCTCCAAGGGGGAAAACCCCATGTTTGGCTGGTGAACGCCCTCGCTTTGTCCTCCCCTAACTCCCGCCGTGGCGAACCCACGCTGGCAGGTATAAAGGGGTTAAACCAACCCATTCGGGTACCCCTCGTTGCCATCCTCGCTGCTCCCCTATTCATCCCTCTTCGCCCACAGCACAGCCAAGGGAGAGGGCGTCACCCCAGGGCAGCGGGGCTCTGCCCTCGCAGGGTTAAACCAGCGTGGTCCTTCCTCCATGGCGGTGAGACCCCAAATGCTCTTTTAACTGCCTTGAAGTGGTGTGCCGGCCTCGCAGCCCGCTGCCAGCGGCTGAGTCAATAGCACAATTTTAGCCTGGGCCGGGCTCATCTCCCGAAGCCAAGCTGAGCCAAGGGAGGCACAGCCACCGCCGAGATGGGATTTTAAGGTGGACTCTGGAAAAAAACCTGGGAGCCCCATGGGGAGCGCGGGAGGTGAGCGGGGAGCGCGGAGCTGGGGTGCTGTCCCCAAGCGAGCAGCCGCAGCAGTGGGGTAAAGCGGCTCCCGGCAGCACCCGGCCACTTGCAAAACACACAGCGCGGCGGAGGTGCAAAAATACGGCTTTGCTCTTGCTGTGGGGGGATGCTCAAATCCGGGGAACGCTGCCCGGCCACGGGGAAAGGGCTGGCAACCTCATCCCCTTTGGCGGTGCCCCCGGGACGGCTGCCCCACGGCTGCGCCGCTCTGCGGGCGCTGCCCTCGCCACCTTCCCCCGCCTTGCTTTGCTTAAAATCGAGAGGTCCGAATCCTGCTGGATGCTGCCGTTCGGGATTCAGGAAAGGGCGGCCATCGGCCTCCTCCGTCCAGCGCTTCCAGGAGCGACAGGTACTTCCCATTCATGAAATGCAAGGCAAAAAAAATGCTTTGGGGGTCGGGGGGCTCTGGCAATGCAAACACAGCAAGGAGCTGAAATTGCTGTCCCAAACCCAGCCTGGCTTCTGGGCCAAGTGCGCTGGGAATGTTAAAAAATAATCAGGAAGGTTTTCTAGACAGGAAAAAAAAAAAGTCCCAAACACATCCTTAGCCTGCGCCCTTACAAGTCCCTTAACTCTTTTTCCCCCCCTAAATGGGGAGGGAAATAGTGTGTTTTTTTGCTTTGGTTTGTTTGGGGGGGGTTGTTTGTTTTGTTTGTTTTAAAACTTTGGCCTCATTAATTTCCAAAAAAAATTTCCCCCCAATAAAAGGAAAACATGGAAAGAAAAACAAACTATTAGAAAAGAGAGGCGGGAGGAAATGTTATTTAAAAGGTTACCAGACCACATCATTTTCCAATGATATTATATACTCCCTGCAGTATCCAAAATATATATGGGCCTTAGGCCAAGAATGTAAAAAAAAAAGAAGAAGAAGAAGAAGAAAAAAAAGAAAAAAAAAACACCCAGCGTAGACACAACATCTGGACAGAGGCTGAACAAAACCTCCATTTATCACACTTAATCCTGCAATGAAGCAGTCAACAGTTTACTTCTGTTTTGCTAATTTAGCTGCTTTCATGCTTCAGAGGTGGAAAAGCCAGAGTAAAAGCTTTGAATTAAGTGTCACTTCGTGAAGCTCCTTCTCCTTTTTCTCTTCTTTTTTTCATAAAACTTCCTTCTCTCTTCTTTTTTTAATCCCGTTCTTTTATTAATTCCACCTTCCCTGCCCCCTCCTGCTTTTTTTTTTTTTTTTCCCCTTTTTTTTTTTTGCTGGGATCGGCTGGAAAAGCTGGTGGCACAGCGCCTGCGGACGAACCCGCTGAACCCTGCCCCGGTGCCACCCAGGCTCACAAGCCCACGAGGGCCGGTGCCAGCCCGCCCGCACGGGTCCAGTTCCTCCGACAGCCAGGGCCCTGCTTTAGCTGCCCGAAAAGCTTGAGTTCATACGGCCCAAGAGGGGTGTGCGCACAAACCCGCCCTCAGCTAGAAACCGCCTCGGAGCGAGGTTTCGATGGAAAATTGGTTTTCTCCCACGCCAATATGGGTGGCGAGGGCTTCTGTGTGTGAAAAGCGCCTTTTTCCCCAGGAGTCGTTCAACTTTTCATTGAAAACCAAACGATACCAGGGCCAGGGCCCCCCTTCCCTTCCAAAAAGGCAGCGGCCCCCCTGGGAAATTCAGAGAGCGGGGTCCGGGGTGCATCCCCCCGCTCGCCCCCAGCTCTGAGGCTGGTTTGTCTTCTCCCCTGAAAAAAGCCCCCGTTTTCAGTAGAGCAAAACCCCATTTCCTGACCTACTGCGGCGCACACGTGAGCGCGTACACATGTCCGCCTGCTGTCCTCCACACCCACAGCTCCTACAATTAACTACGGAGGCCGATTTCGCTGTCCCCGGAGGAGAGGCTCTTCCTTCCGACCAGCTGTAAAGCGCCCGACGCCTGGTTGGGGCTGGTGACGGTAGCAACCACAGCATCAACCGCAGCCCATCTCCGTCCTCCCCGGAGCTGCGGACTCCGCAGGATCCTTGCTCAGCTGCTTAAATACGGATTTGTGAGCCCAAATTCAGGCTCTTGAGTTGGAAAAATTTTGGCCACCGCAGCAGTGTTGCCCAGAGGCCGAGCGGACTGGGGCTCCCGGGAAGGAGGCTGGTTTGTCTCATCCCAGTGTTCAATCACAGGTAGGGAGCAAAGCCCAGTTTCTCTTGGAAATTCGGCTGTTCCCATCACCAGGACAGCGTTACGCCCGGCACAGCCTTCGCAGGAGAGGAGGGTAAAACATCCCTGTGCATCCAGCTGGGCCGGGGTATTTGCACATATTTACTAAACACAGTTATTTGTCTGCTTTTGTAGCTTCTTCCGATTATTTTTGTTGTGTCAAGAGCGAAAGATACAACAAATACCCATCCTCAGAGGCTTAATTAACATTTGTTAAAACGAAAATAGCCTACATCTCATGAACTGCAGGGTGTCCTGCCTGTTCCGAGCTGAACATTATCAGGCAACGCTTAATGCAGCGTGGGGAATTAGGTTTATTTTTGGGGCTGTCTGGTTCTCCGCTATTGTTATATGTATGGTATTGCCGTCGTTTCCCTCGACTTGATGTGGTTTCATGTGCGTGTCAAAGGCTGGCTTGTCTCTACAGACACTACTTATTACTGTTTTATAAACTGGAAGAATAATGAACTAACTAACTAACTGAGTGCTTTAAGATCTGCAAAGAAAAAGCCTTGTGCAGTGCGAAATGCAAAAATATTAATAGCTTATCCAGAGCAGCTTGCTGGTCCTGAATGCCGGTATTCAGAGGTGACACATGCCGCATACCTTGTCTAACAGACACATCAATACAAGATTAGATAAGGAACAGCACATTCAGGCTGTCTAGAGCAAAAAAAAATGTACCTAGCTCTGAAAAACAGGAGTGGAAAACTGCCAGCATGCACGATATTGGTACGGCCTCCACCCCTGCTTCAGTGGACTGATTTTACGGAAACATGCGTTAGTCTGAAGCTAAGCAACAAGTCACCCTTCCACATCTGACATAACAAGAACCGCGGGATCACCCCTGCCCTTTCGGGGCCGATGTGCCGCATGCAGAGCCAGTGCCCGCAGGTGTTTAGTACTTAATACTTACGTATTAAGTGTGGGGCCCGTAATATTAACACGATGAATTTTCTCTGGGAGGGCAAAGTCATATAAGCGAGTTAAGCTCTTTGAAACGGGAGTTACAAGTGATAACAGCCAGGCCTTTTCTTTTTGGAGGTGTCAGTCTCTGTTCACGGGGTGGCAAGCTGCCGGCTCCCTCCCTCACGTGGAGTTTAGTCCTCGCCTCTTACTTCTGGACCCCAACGGGAGGTAAATCGGCCTGCGCTGGTCGGTGCGCCTCGGCTTCCCTTGGCGCTCGGTGTGGTCATGCCACCATGCACGCACCCCCCCAGGCTGCTGCCTCCTTCAGAGCACGGCTGCAGCCATCTGCTTTGGGTGCAAAGGGTGAAGAATGGCTCAGAAGCCTTTGGGCTCCCGGAACAGCCCTCTTAAAGCCCACAAAGCGATGTTAAAGTGTAACAGAAGGAGCCCTGATTTGTTGCTTTCTGGACCTGCCCGTTAGCTCCCAGAACAGGCATTTCCCATTTTGCTCCATCCTCGCAAACTTTTGCAAGGCTTTGAGCTATTTCGCTGCAGGGATTTTTCCCATTTCTTAGAAGCTTGTCTTAGACAGAAACAAGAAAGCCATACTGCCGTGCAGAAGTTGTTCCCTTACGTATCCTGCCGAATTCTGCCTGCTGTAGCTGTTGAAGGATGTTTTGATATAACTTAGCTACCGCGTCTTAGCATCCTGCCACAAGCTTAGCGATTGTCAGTTCAGTACATCCTAGCCAGCTGCTGATAATAAATAATCACATTATCTTTTTTCTCCTTGCAAAGACAAGGTCTGGCGGCTTGCACGCGTTTGCTGCCCAGGGCACGGCCGGACCAGAGAACCCCCAGCCCCGACTCGCGGAGGCCACGGCTGTGCCCGCGGTCCCCGAGGCCACGCCGTCTCCCCGGCGTGACGTAACCGCCGCTGCATTCCCACGGCTCTCCAGTGCACAGACAGACTATTTCAACCCTAGCATGTCGCTCCGGGGTCATCCGTTCATGTTTACTGTAGGGGAAGGAGGCCGCTGCAAACATTCCTCCGTGGTGCCTCACCCGGGCAGGAGCTCTCCCACCGCGTCGGGCAGCCCCGGCGCCCTGGGAAAGGCTGCCGGATGCGGCGCCCAGCTCTGCCCGCCTCGCGCAGGTGCAGCCGGCGGGGAAAGGGCCCCGGCTGCCTTTCAGAGGCCCTTTTGTTGCAATGAGGTTGGTGGGGTTCAGCATCAGACGTGTGAGCCCTTGGATGAAGGGCCTGACCGCGCTGGCCCCTTCCTACGTGGGGTGGGCTGCGTTTCCCCAGAGGCACGGCCATGCCAGGAGCTCGGCCCCGATCCTTTTGCATCCTCGCACTCAGGGTCCACTGCAACATCGGCGCTAGGCAGAGGGTTATGGCCCCCAGCTCCCTCCCCAAATCAGCAGGCAAATCCCCTCCTGGGGGCTTTCCCCCCCTCGGTACGTCCTGCCCCAGCGTGGTTAATAAATGATAGTCAGCAAGCGCTGCGTGCTGCGGCACCGCTGCCCGGCCATCGGCATCCCTTCCCCAGGGCGGCGAAGGCCCCCCTGAAGCTTCCCGTCAGGGAAAGCCCCCCACATCTGGCAGGAGCCGCAGTCCGTCCCCGCTGCCCCCCCGCCGCGCTGCGGAGGAGCTGCCGAGGGAGGGAGGAGGTGGACGGGAGAGGTCAGCGGGGAGAGCAAACATCCCGACTGCGCCAGCGAAGCCGCCTGCTCGGGCTCCAGCTGCTGCACAACGAGCCCGCTCGGACCCACCTTCGCGAGTCCCTGGCTCAGCAGGGTTTGGGCAGGAGCGGCTGTGCTCACTGGGAGTTTGGGAAGTGAATTTGGCCCTACCTGGGAGAGGAGCTCAGTCCCTGAGCCAGGCTCGGAGCATCGCCCCTTGGGCTGGTGCAAAAGGGATGCTCAGCTGACATTTGGTAACCCCCTGACATGGAGAATAAATAGCCCAGTTCCCAAATCCCCCCATTCCCCTCCATGCACAAAAAGCATCAGTGCCCCAGAAAGAGGGTCTGTCAAATTACGGCAAAAATAAGCCCTCTGCTCGGCTGGGAAGCTCCTCTCTGCCGTGCTGGGAGGGGAATTGCTTCCCCTCCTGCTCAGCCAGGGCTCCTGGTGGGAGAGGGACCTCCGGAGCGCCCGGCTGCCGTCTGCGCCGCACGGCTGGTATTTACAGAGGCAGCGCGGGGCTGCTGGGGCGAACGCTGTGCAAACAGGCTCCGGGAGGATCCCTCGCCCTGGAGAGCCTACGGACTAATTGGAACAAAGGAAACCTCCGCAGAGGGGGAAAGGGGACAAAGAGCCGCCAAGTGCTTTTCCCAAGGCCACCTGTGGCAGGGACGGAGCTGGGGGACACTCCCAGACCGAGTCACGGTGGGGCTCGCAGCCACCTTCTCCCCAGGCAGCCCGGCGACGCGGCGGGGAGTTAGCCGCCCTTGGCTGAGCGAGGTCTGGAGATGCTCGGTGAGCAGAGAGGGCACGTGCAGGGGGAACAGGGAGCCAGGGTCTCCACGTGCCCGGTTTTCCCCCCTTCCCTCCGCTGGGCTGTGCCAGGCTGTGCAGACACCGCTCCCTCCTTTCTGGCCTCCCTTATAAAACATCTCCGCTGGGGGAGATGCCGCCAGCCCAGCCGCCAGCCCCCGGCCTCATCCAGCAAAGCCCCCCGAAGAGTCCCAGCAAGGCATTGCCCAGCTCCCGCTCCTCTGCTACCTCACCCGCCCCCACGTATGCCGAGAAACCCCAGTTTTGCTGCTTTCTGCTAAGAAAAGTAAGAAAAGAGCCTCTGGCTCAGGTAGTTTTGTTGCATCAAACGCTTTGGCCCAAAGGGACAACTTGCAGCCAGCCGAACGCCTCCGCCGGCAAACGCCGGCTGAGCATCCCCCGAGAAACACCTCCTTTACCCCGGCTGCGAATCCGGCCCAAGCCACCGGCTTTACCTCCGCATCGGCTGATGCTTTAAAGCAGCCTCTCTAAGGTTGTTGTCTCATGCAGTTTTCTTTTTTTGTATTTAATATTAATAGTAATGACTGTGGCAGTAAGATAATAAGCTTCAGTCAGATTAGAAGGGGGTCGGCTCTTATCTGTGGCTGCTGAAGACGCATGTCTTTCACCTGCTCCTTTAATATCCCCCATCTTTCATTCCTACCGCCGAGCCCCCTCCCACTGTCCTAGAACAAAAGGGGTATTATTGTCCGGGGTCTTTTCAGGCTGGAGCCAGGAAGACCTCCTCCTCCCCCAGCCGCTCCCCGAATGCGCAGCAGTTTGAAATGAGCCTTTTTCCTTCCCCGGCAGGAGATTAGCTCGGTTTGACAAGGCGGTGAACTTTAGGCAGGGTGAAATAGGGTCTCCTTGGGGAGTGGAGGCAGTTCAGCCCTGACTAATTCTGACAAAGAGAGGCACCAAAAAAAAAAAAAATCCCTGGAAAAAAAAAAAATTAAAATAAGAAAAACAACCGAGCTGGAGAGAGGCAGGGAGGGGGAGGCTCTGGGGGAAGGAGGGAGCGCGGAGGCCGTGGCGAGGAAGGAGGGCCGGGAGGCCAGAGGCCACGTTCCCGAGCGGGGCTGGGCTGGAGCTCCCGGGTTTGGTTCCCCGGGTCCGGCCTTGGCGAGGGGAATCGCCTCCGCGGCCAGCGCTGGCACGGCGTGAACGGCCGGGAACCTGCTGCTCTGGGGCAACTTGCTCCTGAAATCCCCTTTCTTTATGTTTTATAAGTTCTTTGGAAACCCTTGAAAATTACCGCTGTGGAAGCGGGACCCAAGACTCGCAGCTTTCTTTTAAAACGCAAAAAGAAGCGTCAAGCTGCTGTGGCCAAGGTAGATGATGTAAACAAAAAAACCCAACCCCCCAAAAGTGAAAATCAGGGTTTGAATGGAAAGAAACCAAACTGATTTAATTTCAAAATGCTGTTTGTGCGTCAGAGACCTGAGTTTGTGCAGAGACTTGTGATCCTGACATGCACAGGGCGGAGAGGGTGTGGATGGAGCCGAGGAGCGACGTAGGTAAGGGATTAAAGGAGAGAGACTGGCAGAGGAAAAAGCAAACTGCTTCATACCGCAGTATGGTCGGGGTGTCCTCCATCAAAAAAAGGCTTTACAGTGATGCAGAAACGGGCTGCAATAACTGAAAGAAGGGCACGTAGCCTGGAAGGTGGCGGGGTCTGGCAGAAGCCCAAGGCGCTCTGTGTTTTGAGTGCTCAGGGCAGAGTAAAGGGAAGCTTTTTCCGTGGCTTGCACCGGCACGGCACCGGTGCCCCGTGCAGCTGGTGCCTCGCACAGCGGTTCACGTACCATGGATGGAGATCAGCTTGGAACCATCCTGGAGTGATCTGGGTCTGGGGGGCACCGGGAGGCACCATGGTCCTCTGCAGCTGGGAACCTTCTATACTTAACAGGCTTTTAATTTGCAACTGTTTGCAGATTCAAAGTGCTGTGTCAGTCTTCCCCACTCTGCATATAGATACACACAAATATTACTTATATATATATGTACAGTCATGCACACGTGTGCCGGTACACCTACTCTTGCTGGGAAAAGCAGGCATCTGGCATGGGGTCTGGGCAGCCTGAGATCCCCCATCTGAGGGGAAAAGAGGAGGACGGGCTACGCAGACAGGCCTGCGCGAAGGAAAGGTCTGAGCCAGAGCAGAGCCCAGGATGGGGCTGAGCCCAGAGCGCAGGTTCTGGGTTACCTTGTCTCTCAAAATGCCTTTTGAGCCCCACAAAAAAGCAACCGTCATGCCAGCTTGTCCCCAGCCACACCAGCGAGCTGTCACTTGGGATGTTCCCATCTGAGCTCCGTGTTTGGACTCAGGACCTAGACAGCCACCCAAGGCTGCTGTCATCAGTTCTTGCCGATGTCCGGGCCCATTTGTGCACAGAGGTGTTTTCCTTAGACAGCACCCGCCCTCCTCCCAGCCTGGTGCTGGCTCCCTTCGCTATCGCCCATCTCCAGACCCCGAGCAGCCGGTCCCGTTGCTGCAGGCTGCAGGGTGAGGTGACGACCTCCAGCAGTGCATCCCTGCAGGCACCAGCCCTCCGCCCTTCCCTTTGCTCCCGGTGTCCCGGCCCTGTCCTGCAGGACATGCCGCATTGTGCAGGACATTTCCTGCCAGTGGCTCGGCAAACCCCTGAAATCTCCCCGTCCTGCCAGGAGATTCCTCCCTAATGCTCATTAAGCCGCTTGCAAATCCCTGGCTGAACATGGCTGCAGAAGTTTAATAAAGCAAAAGACAGATGCCATCAATCATGTGGGCCCGCCACACATCTGGGGGAAATCCAGGGCCATTACTCTCCTTTCTTCTCCCCACCTCCGTGTCCCAGCAGCCAATATCCCAGGGGCTGCGCAGGACGGGTCTGCTCCCCTCCTGGGCTTGCTGCACCCTCTCCGCTCCTCCGTCGCCCGGGGCCCTTTCCCTGCCCCTGCTCCCCATCACCTGAGGCCCAAACCTTGCACAAGTGCTAACGGGGCTTTACCATTGCATCAGCTGTTTTCCTCTGGACAGCGGGATTTCCATCTTGCAGTCAAATTTTTTGCTCTTTGAAATGAGCCGGGAGGTCCCCACAAAGGGCCAAGCGCAGAGGAAGGACCTGGCCACCCCGTCTTGGTTGTGCAAAGCAAGACGGGGCCAGGGGGAGAAGGGGAGCAGGGAGAAGGCACAGGAGGCAGGGGAGGAGAGCAGAGGCCGGTGCTGCATCCTTGCACCTTCGCATTGCACTCTCTCTTTCATTTTCGGCATTGCCTCCTGCTTGGAAGCGGCGGGAGCAGGGAGGAAGATGATCCCTTCAGCAGGGCTCAACACGTAGATTTTTGGTTTGAATTCAGACGACGGCACCTACGCTCCCCATCTGGAACAAATCCACACCTTTACTCAACTGCTTCCATCAGGTGGGAGACAACATTTATTGAGCAGATGTTCACTTTGGAGGAGTCAGGACCTCGCTGGTGTGGCTGAGCAATGCACGGCCCGAGTATGCACTTCGTTTAGGAAAGGCGGCTTTCTTTTAGCACAGCAACCCTCTGCTCTGCCTCAGACACAGATTCGCTAAGAAGAGCTCCTATTTATTTGTTTTACAAGTTCCTGCCTTTCTAAAATCTTTATTTAAAAACACAGGCTGCAGCTAACCAGTTCATCACGGTGCACTGGAGCTCACCTGCACGTTACTCCTCCAACAGACTCCGCTTTCTTTTTGCATTTGCAGCCCTGATAGCAAGGTGAGAGGCAGGTGAGAAAAGCATGGTTCACGGGTGGACTGGCTGATCGATCTGCCCCGCTTTCTTTTTGGGCAATCAGAGAGCAGTTGTCATCTGGGGGTGGCACGGGCGGGCGCCCCGCAGACGTCGCAGCGGTGGTGTGCGCACGTCTGTGGATGTGGCTTTCGTAGGAGGCTCTGCCTCAGCGGTGGGAGATGAGTGAAGAGCCAGTGGTCACTTGATTTTGGATAGGCGTTCTCAGCTCTGCTTATTTCTCTGGGCCTCCAGGTTGAGCCGGTGTCACCAGGAGGACACAGCCTCCTCGAGGTCTTCTCTGTCTCCAAGTGCGGGTGGGAGCACAGCTCGGGCAAGGAAAAGCTGCCTGGGATGGAGAATAGTGGGGCAGAGGGGCACGTAAAGATCCTCATCAGCCCAAAATCAGGCCGAGCCACATGGTCAGAGAGACACAACTTCCAGAGAGCCTCGGGGCCACATCGAGGATGGCAATTAGCCCTACAGGACAACGGGCATGTCCCGCTTCTGCCTCAAACCTGCCTGAAAGTGAGGATTGTACCTCTACTCTCGCCACATCCCTGGGCTGCGACGGGAAATTCCTGTCTATTTGCTTGGTGTTGAGACCACAGGGAAGCCAGGAAAATAGCCCAGCAGGAACCACTGCTTAACTAAAGCTATCTGTTAAATAAAGTGGTCTTTAAAGGTTTAGCGAGGCTCTTCCCCCACCAAGTCTCCAGGGCTCGTGCCGTCAGCCGTCCCCTGGGTGCCGGCGGCGTTGCCTTGACTGGCAGCTCCGAGTGATAGACAAATAGATCTGGCAGGCAGGACGGCGCTTTGGCTTCCGCACAGAGTTCTGCCAACTGCCAAACACGCTTCTCATTGCTGTTTTCCAAAAGCCTCAATATGTATTTATGAAAAAAAAAACCCAACACAACAGAGAGATGGAAGGATTTGATGATCTGATCTTTTTATGCATGCCCGTGCTTATGAACGAGGATGTGTTATTGACTAATACAGCGCCGTGGGACTGGAATAATGCGCGGGGTTTACTTGGGTTTTGCCTCCATCAGCCACAGAGGGATCCAAACATGTTAGAGCTGAACAGTTTAGTGCATCCAGCTGGGACGTCAGGGCTCCCGGGTCCCTTTCCCAGCTCGTGGAGGGAGAATTCGTGTGTGGTTCCAGAGCGAAAGCCAAACCCTCCCCTCAGCCCTGCGGAGGGCTCAGGGTGGGATCGGGACAAGTCACCCCAACTGGTGCAGGGCTGCTTCCCCAGCAGCAATGGGGACGATGGTACCTCTTTCCCAGCAGGTTGATGTTGAAGTGGAAAGTGTTACCTAAAGGCATCGAGATGAGCAAAGATCGGCTTCATGGCACCCTCCAGCCCAGCACAGGGACGTAAGGTATTTAGATGTGCTCATGGCTTGTCCTCTCGTGTCCTCCTCGTGGTGCCCCTGCCTCCCCGCAGGCTTCCACCTCGCCCCTTTGGCCCAGACCACGCCGTCCAACCGAGCACAAGAGCATGCAGGAAAAAAAGACCGCGATGTCCCGTTCCATCGCCGGTGCTGCTCTCCGCCAGCGCAGCGAGGGAAGCGTCTGGGCCGGAGCCCGTAAAGGGCCAGGCTGATTTCAGCAGGAGCCGCGCAGTCCGGCCGGGCTCCGGCGCGGGACGCCCGCCAAGTCGCACATGTGGGATAGATTAGCCACAGTGGCTTAGAGGGGCTTCTCTCGCTGCCACTCACCTATCCGCCCGTGTGGCAGAGGGGATGGCAGAAAGGTTTTCACAGCTGGAATAAATTGCAGGGAGGAGGAGGAGGAGGGGTTTGGGAGAGACAAAAAACAACATTGAACTCAAGATGGAAGAAAGACAGTATTAGCGGAGGTAATGGAGAAAATATGTGTGTGTGTGAGAGAGAGGGTATTTTATTTACAGTCTGTTTGTTTGGTGTTGCCCACACACGGTGAAAGCTGGGCAGTGGCTGGACTCCAAAATCCCAGCAGGCGCTTTGGCTTGGAGAGGTAAGGAGAAGTAGAAAGAGGGAAAAAGAAGGCAAGAGGGAAATACAGAAAGAAGGAGAAAGAGATGGGATTAGGAAAGGAAAGAATCGAGCGGCGCTTGTTTGGACAGCGAAGGCATTTAGTGGATGGGGTGGTGGAAGATCGCCGGGACTGCCTGTGCCTCTGCTCCTGGCGGAGGTGACTGGACAGGGAGATCTCTGGACGTTCGCTTGCCCCCTCCGGCAAACCGCTGCAGTTGGTGAGGCCTTCCTCAAGGGATTTCAGTGCAAAAAAGCACTCTCCATCCTTCCAGAGCCGAGCCAGCCATGGTTCCTGGGCACAGGGGATCGCATTGCCACCTGGCCCGCGAGCAGAGGTCCGGGGAGCCCCACGCCGAGCCCAGGGCCGTGCTTACACCGGGGTGTCCTGCAGCACCACGAGCACGGCCGCAGCCGTGCAGAGCCGATATCCCGATATCCCGGCTCCAGAGCTTGTGTTAGGGGCAGCCAGAGCTGAGCACCAACAAGAAAGCTGGTGCAATCCTTGCCCTCCCCGGGACGTCCCTGGATCCGGCCACGGCTCCTCCCAGCACAGCAAAAGTTGCTCCTTCCCAAGCCCTCTCCATCGGCTCCCCATCGACGGCGGCACAAGCTTTCAATTGCTGGTCATCAGTCAGCTTTACCCAGCTCTCCCCTCCAAACCTCTCGTGCTTCAGAGGTGAAGGACCACCCCGGGCTCACCTCCCACCAGGGCCCTCGACGTCTGCCTGGGGACAAGGGACGGGGAGAAGAGGAGGGGAAGGCGCGCTTGGTGACGGTGGCATTGCCACCCGAGGAGCCCCGGCAGCCGTCACTGACCCCTCTGCACATCCCTGGGGAGGGATAAGACAACCCAGAACTCCCCAGCGAAAGGTTTTATTCTTCACCCTCTGCCCCCGCCCCATCTCATGAAATATTGGAATTAATATAATAACACACCTTAATAATATTATCCCTTGTCGAGTCCATAAAAGTCCCCTCTTGCATTACGGCATTTGAGAGACTATTAAGTTTTAAGGCCACGAGACCTCCGTGAAGGAGAGAAGTCATTTCCATTTTTTTCTCTCTTTCGAGGGCGCTGGGGTTTATGGGCAGTCAGCAGCCGGGATTGACGGGGCTCCTGCACGACAGCACGTGGGCCACCACGCTCACCGGGGAGGGCAGGGCCCGGGGCAGCCGTGACGGGGTCCCGACATGTCCCCAAGGACGGGGCTTGCCGTAACGTGGGCTTGGACTGACTGATGCATTTTTTTGCACTTGGTTCACCCCAAATCCCAGGCTTTCTTGCAGAGACAGGTGTTAGGAGGAAATTAGGCAATTGCTTTGACATGCAATGGTGTGGGGATGTGGGATGAAACTGGCAATGGGCTTGAGATCCCCGTGCGCATTTCTATGCCCCTACACCTCTGAGCATGCAAATACCCCAGCTGAGTACGGAGTAACCAGATAAATTAAGCACCCTTTGCTCCGGAGCAGACCTGTTTGTTATTTATTCTGCATCTCTCTAGCAGTACCAGCAGAAAAGTGGTAAATATTTTCATTTCTATCCCATAGGAAAATAGCCCACCTTGTCCTGTCCGCACGTGCTGGTTGTGACCCCACGTGAGAGCAGAAATAACGCCCTGGTCACACGAACAGTCCTGCACGGGCTGGGCAAAGCCACCTTGTCCTCAGGAAGGCCTGGTGCACACGTAAAGATTGCAGACAGGCAGAGCTGGGAGACTGCTTGTTTTTTCCAAAACTCAGTCCAGAAGCGAGCACAGCTCAGTCCAGAAGCGATCCGAGCATTCATTCCCCCAAATCCAAAGCTTTAAGGATTTTGGACGTGGCCGGGTCACTGCTGCTGGCTAGGATTTGGGGGCTATTTGGCTCGACCGCGTACTGCTCCGCGATGAGGCGCAGAGCTAACAAGGCAGAGGCCTGGTTCACGGGGCCGTTTGGAAGCAGGTACTTTGGCACGTGCACAGCCTCGCTGACAAGCGGATACCTCTGTTTATGCAGCCCAGAATTGCGTTTGGCTTAGATTTAGCGAAGCACTTTGTCTCAAGTGCTTTGCTAAGCAGGGATGGACTTCGCCCCGCGCTCCGAGTTAAGCAGGTGCTTATGCACTTTGCTGAACTGGAGGTGCAGAAACCGCAGCGGCTGCAGAGCAAACGCAGCCACCCGCTGCCGAGCCTCCCTGAAGGCAGGATGGTCTCCTCCCGCCAGCCCCAGGACAGGAGCATCCACCGGCTCCCACCGCGGTGAGCAGGAGCGCGGCCGCGCTGGCCGTGGTGTGCGACCGTGGGAGAGGGCAATGAAACGCAGCTCTGCAGCGTGATGGAAGTGAACGCTCCCCCCGCCCCAGGGCAGGTCTTGCAAAAATGCTGAGAGGGTGGAAAATTCAGCATTTTGCATAGAAATAGGCGCAATGAGTGCACCCAGCGCAGCCTGGAGTCCCTTCTGCTGAGAGCAAGCGGGCGAAGTACGGGGCGGAGGCTGTTGTGCACCCTCCTCTCCCTTTCATTGCTGCTCACCCTCATTTGAGGGTGAACCACCGACAGGATTAGAATGCAAAGACCTCATCTTGCTCCTGCGGAGAGCAGCGCAGAAGCTGTCGGTGGCAGTGGTGGTGACACCCAGCTGGCTTGTGTTACCTGGGGTAGCACTGCCGCAGCCAGGGGCGCTCAGACCCTGTGTGCCAGGAGAGAGAGGGTTTTGCAGAGCTTACGGTTAATAACGTGCTAGCGTTCGGGGGTTTCCTTCACAATTTTTATGTGCTGTAAGAATTTCAGGGACTCTCCCCAAAGAGAAGCAAGGGTTCGCAGCCCAAGCCTGATGGCACGGTGGGAAGCCAGGAGGACCTTCACCGAAAGGCAAAGCAGATAAAAAGCAAAGCGAAAGGCGCACATCAGTAATAACGGTCCCTCGGTGAGCGAAAGCAAGAGGAAAACCAAAGCGAATGATGAAAGGAAAGGAGAATGTAAAAATTTCTTCCCTTTTAGCAGGAGTATCAGACTGATTTCAAGCAGCTGGTTAGATTCAGAGAACGATTTACTGCAGATTTCTGCCTCCGCTGAAGGCAGCAGAGTTGTTTGTGATTTACCCGCAGGTTAAGGAGCTCTGATCCGCGGGATTTAACCTGCCGTGTCCTGGGGTGCTCCCCAGCCTGCGCCATGCAGGGACCTCAGCGTCGGCACCGAGATCTCAGAGTTTCGGTTTCCTCGCTGCTGTTTGCGGTGTTGCCAAAGAAGGGGCTCATGAGAAATGTGCATTTTTTTCCTAAAGCATAATTTCACAAAGATACGGCGTCACAGAAAAACCTCCACCTTCACTAAAAAACAAATAAAACATCCTTCTGATTGCCAAGAAGAGTTTGAAAATGTGACCACTGCAGGCTCAAAAAACCAGAAGGCCAATTAAAAAAAAACCCCTTTAACATTTATTATTATGTAAAATCTCATGCTCTTTAGGGCAATCTCATGATTATGAAGGGGTCAGGGGAACTGATTTATGATTAGAGAGCTCTTGGCATCGGCAATATTGTATATGTTTTAATTTTGAACCTTAATAATCCATCCAATATGCAGCACTTGATCATGACACTCATTTCTCACGTATAATTTTCCAAGACTCCACACATCCACCTTCACCTCCTCTCTAACGTATACGCCCGCCTGCGCCGCACCGGGCAGCTCTTAGACCCGCTCCCTGCGCCAAAGTCAAATGCAGTCCAACGCCTCCCTTTCCAGTCCCCCCAGAAGAGCCCAGCGGGACGCGGTGCCGCTGCCGTGCCGCGCACCCCGGCGCGGCTGCGAGCAGCGCCCCGCTCCCCGTTCACGGACCGAAAGGACCTGCTTTCTGCGGCAGAGCAGCCGCGGCTCTCGCCAAGCGGACGTTTCTGCGCAGGTGAAGGGAAAGCCAGGCATTTCTCTGGACTTTTTGGGAATTCTTCTCCTGAAAGGGAAAAAGAAATCCCGACCTTTTTTCTAAAATCTTATATTTGTAAAGACACGTTGCTTTTGCTCACTGGTGTCGATCGCAAGGTGCCTTGCGCCTTGCACAGAAGCATCCAACACCAGGTGCTGCCGAGACGGCGTGTTGGGCCGCAGTGCCCCGACGGGAATCCAGTTACGACCCGTGTCCGCTGGGGTGAAAGAGGGGGAACTCAGGGCTGGTGGATTAACACCGGGCTGAGGGAGAGACCCCCCTGCCCTGGAAACCCGGGCCGGTGAGGACACGTGAGGCTGATGGTGTACAGCTGGCCGGCGGCGGCTCGAGGTCTGTCCTGCTCTGGTCTAACAGGATTCCCTTTCCAACAAAGCCGCGCTGTGACTTCCCTGCCCAGGATGCCCTCCTCGCCTCCGCGGCCGTCTCCCCTCTCCTTCTCCCATTCGAGGTGTTTATTTAATTGTTTTTCCTACTCCTCGGTGGCAGCGCTTCCCTGCCATTAAACCCTGCCATCCGCGTTCTGACTGTGTAATTTAAAGCTATAGTTAAATTATGACTTCTCTGAACCTGTTGTGGCACTGACGCATAACCCTAATTAAATGATCACATCCATTCTAAAGCCAGTCTTTTCTCCCCTCAAACGTTAATTACAACATAAGAGGCTTTAATGGCTCGCCTCACCTCCAGCTCCTCGAAAGAAAGGTCATGCGATTAATTTTCGTCATTAATCTTTTCCCAATGTGGACATTGTGCTGTCACTGGAGCCTATTAAACCCCCTTTGTCCCCCTCCCCTTCTTCTCCCTTCTCCCCCCCTTCATTCCTCCCCCCATCCCTAAGTGAATGAGAGAACAAAAATATTTAAGCTCCACTTTGGCTCTGGTGCTTTCTCGGGGTGAGCGGGGCTCGGGATGGCGGCGGTGGAAGACGTACTGGGAGATGTCCCATGTCCCACCATCGACCTGAGAGCGGGCTGAGCGTGGGGATGCTGCTCCGCTGCACCGGGGACGATTCGGGGCTGCACAGGGCCCTGGGGTGGCAACGCGAGGGCATGGCCACCTCCTTGGTGGCGGAGGCTGCTGAGGCTTTGGTGGTGCAGGCAACCGCTAGACAGACCTCCGGCTAGCAAGACGTGGAGGTTTCGAGGCAAGGGGACACGGGGCAGCAGCAGGGGTGCAGAGGCCGTGCCGTGCCCGGCCGGGTGGGCAAGGCGCCGGGAGCGGAGCCCAGCGCCGCAGGAGGCGGTGCACGGCAGCTGCCGCAGCCACCGCTGGCGGTGGGGCCTGTTTCAAGGCCCCCTTTTTTTTTTTTCCAAAGGAAATGGGCGTTTTTCTAAACTCCACAAAATCGGCTTCAGTGACTTAATCCCCCGAACCTCGGAGCAGGTCCTATTTCAACCTGCACCAGGCAGGCCTTGTTCCCTGGAAGATGGGCGGGAGGGGGGCGGGTGGGGAGCGGAGCACATGTTTAGCTAATTTGCAGTATTGTTTCAGCTGAAACGAAGGTCTGAATAATTCCCTTTTATGCAGGGTGACGTAATCGGGGAACAAGTTGCTGCACGGTGGGGGCTGGCAGCGCACACGGCACCGTTTGAAATGGCTGCTTTAGGCAAAAAAATGCCCCGGGATCAGTCGCGCAGCCGAGTCCAAACAGCGCCGTGTCCCCGGACTCGCGGCGTGCCCCAGTTTGGAGGGGCTGAGAGCGCTCCTGAAGGGCATGACCCACTTCCCAGTCCTCCCTCCAGCTCGCTGACATCCTTTCTTCCTATTCCCAAGGACGACGACTCATGGGGGAAAATCCTGGAGTATTTTAATAAAGAGGAGACAGATGGTAGTCACCTCGCTGGGTAAATATGTTAGTGGGAAGCGGTCCAATACTGCGGTGATGAAAATAGAATAGAAGAGAGACGAGATGATCCTCTTTTGACCAGGATCCTCCCGTCGCCGCGCCGCTAACTGGCTCCTTCGCGCCCTCGAGGGTCTCTCTGGATTCAGATGTCCACCGGCGCCGTGCTGGCTTCAGATCCCTCTCCCCGCCAAGGGCAGGGCGCTCGCGGCCCCGCCGGCTCGCTGCACCTCTCCGGCAGGTTTTGAGCTCCTTCTGCACTCTGGGTTTGCTCGTGGCTAATCCCTGTCTCTTGCTCCAGGCCTGGGGTGAGCAAGGCAAGGAAGCCCGGGCATGCTTTTGGCAGAGGATTCGTTGGTGGCAAGGGCAGAGCAAACAGCTTGGGATGGGGCTGGCAAAATCCGTCCGAATCTGGGAGTTTGACCAGGCACTCCTTGCGAGCATGAAGGCTGGGTGCCGAGCCCGTCCGAGTGTCTGCAGGTTGCAGCCACACAAATAGAAATCTCTGCTCTCTGCGAGCCCTTTGGGCTCCTTCCCATGGGCATTAGGGATGGTGAAATTCCCAGGAATGGGAGGTGAATAGCCTTGGAATGAGCAGGCACAGCAACGCTCCTCCCTGGGATGGGAGCCCGCGGTGAGACGGGGGGACCTCGGTGCCTCCCCCATGGTGAATTCAGCTGGTAAATACCTGATGTTGTGGGAGGGAGTTTAGTGTGTGGCTCTGGGGCTAAGATTAGCTCCATGAACTGCCAGAGGATCCTTTCCACTGAAACAAGCCTGGAAAGAGCCTATGTGCAATTGCAGAGAAATCAGGAAAGCATCTGGATGCACGGCCTGGGGCTTTGCCGGCGCCTCTGCACAGCCTGGGATGGACCGCGACGGAGTTCCAGGGAAAAGCGAGGATGGCAAGCGTGAAAGCAGCATCCCAAGCCAGGGTAAATGACTCCAGTTCTGCTGAGATCCATAGACCTGGGGTGATTTTCACTCACTGGGCCCTTCTCACCTTGAATGATGCTAAATCGCTTGATAAGAGAACAGCAGCCAAAATATGATCTCTGCGCAAGCCTCAGACACTATAATAATAATTAATACATTTCTGACTACCACTTTATTGTTAGAGAATAAACAGCCGATGGATAAAAGCCTTCCCGTAGACTCCTGTGCACTGGAGCACAGGAACATTGCAGTGTGTGTCCATGCGCCGGCGTTAAATTTCAGACCAACCACAGAATAAACCTGTGGTCTCCATGTAAAGAGTGAAAAAAGGAATTTTTACCCCAGGGCTAATTTTTGGTTGCAGATTCTCTCTGCGCATTTCTCTTACGTGAGTGAGACGGGGAGGGAAAGGGCAGCTGGAGATGTGTCAGCAAGCACAAGCCCTCTTTCAAGACATGCCGCAGCCATGGACATGGCCAGTTAGTTGGTGGCCTGTGGACTGGTGCTGGTCCAAAGCCGGACCTGAGCTGGGTGACGTGGCTGTGATTTAGCTTGGCGAGCGCTTGCTCCGTAAATACAGGTGGAGGCAGCTCCGGGCTCGGGAAAGGCTGGGCGACTTCTGGCGTGTTCAAGGGAAGTCTTTCGGTCTCGGATGTAGGTGCGTTCCTTTTCCCCCTTAACCAGCCAGCGAGGGGAAAAGCAAAATCCCTCAAAAGAGATTTGAGATTTTTTTCAGGAAATTAACAACTGAGTTGCTGTCAAGAGTTGGGATAAATTTCTTCATGGCTGGGCAAAGCTAGCCAGCCGACCCAAAGGGAGATATAACCACAGCAGGGTACTACTCCCGTTAATAACGATAGTATCAACGGCGTAGAGGTGCTGCGTTGGCCCGGGGGCTCTCTGTGCCAGCAACAGAGGCAGAAATCGCTGCTCCCCCCAATCTTTATGTTGCAAAACAGCAGCCTGGAGACTCGTGTCCCTCTTTTTCTGCAGAGATAGGTTTGCCACTATAAAATCCACATCAGGATTTCTGGCACCCCAGGTGCTGAGGGGGTCTGGTACTTGCAGCTCAGATGATCATAATGGTTCTTCCCGGCTTTAAAAGCCAGCGACTAGGAAAATTCAGCTCTGAAGCCGGGGCTGTTTCCAGCCCCTCGGAGGTGGCGGTGCAGAACCCGACCTGGCTCTGCCGGGAGCGGTGGGACCGGCGTGCAGGTCTGAGTCTCTCTGGGCATCGAGGAACGATGATTTATTCGGGCTCATCTCTAAACAGTAACCGAAGTTTGGGGATAAAGGCAGCAGGGCGACCCAGTTTTCATTTTGTGTTTTCTACCCAAATCAGCCCTTGACCCAAAACGTGGGCAGTCGCTGCCGGTGGGGCAGCGCACGTCAGGGCACACCAGAATAAAAGAAAGCCGCTGAGATGGAGACCCCGGCTGGCAGCGGGCGCCTGCCACGGCTCCTGCCAAAACACCGTCGCACCGGAGACGATGGCAAAACCCCTCTCGCTTCACACCACCGGCTGCCAGGAGCCTGCCCCGGCTCGGACACCCTGCTTTTTTTTTTCTCTTTGTCCCAAGGACATTGGGGACATCACGTCCGCAGTGCTCTGTGTAGCAGGATAATAATAATTAATAACCATTAGCAACAATAAGGATAATACCAGCGCCAGGCCGGACTGACTGTGCAGAAGAGACACTTTTTTTTTTTCACTTTAATGAAAACAATGATTTGACTTTGAAGAAAGTGACTTTTTTTTTTTAAGTGAAAGCTGAATCCGCTCCCCTGCCCCCCCGCACACTCCTTCTTTGCCCCCTCCCTCCTTTTTTTTTTTTTTAACTCTCCTTTTTTCTTTTTCTTTTAATACTCTGCGTTCTATCATGCAAATCCCCTTTCAAATTATGAGAGTATTAGAGCCATCAGCGGTAATGTCACCGCCACAAAATGAGAGCAGGGACTTAAGCACCTAACGAACAATGAAATGTGCGAGCCCTGGGACAGGACAATTAAGAACTGGGCTTAGCCAGCCAGGGAAATTTATTGCTATCAAATCCATATTTCTATTTTCCCCCTGAACAGTAACCTATTTGAATATGATTAAAGGGTTTCATTAGAGCCGAGAGAAAGGCCCGTGTCCCGCCGTTCCCTGTGAGCTCACAAACACGCGCTCTGCAGACCGCGCTTTGGAGAGGAGGAGGACGGGGAAGGAGGGGAGGAAGGAGGGGAGACGCGCGTGGGACGGATGTCTGGGGTCGCCGGCTCCGCAGAGGGACAAGGGTGCTCGCCGGGAGCTGGACGGCTGGCACGGGCCCTTGCAAGAGCAGCAGTGTTCAGAGCTTGCTCTTTTTGTGCCGCCGGCACCCCGAAGGTGCTGGAGCGCCGAGGCGAGGGGAGCTGGTGGCAGCGCGGCAGGGGGTGCAGGAGGCCGTGGTGCCGGGGAAAGGAGCCGTGGGCAGGCGGCAGCCAGCACCCGCTGCCCACCGGAGGGGCCCGGCATCGCGGGGCGCCGCTGGATAGTGGATAAATCAGGGGTTCGGTGGGAGCTGGCGGGGTGACCCCGCATCCCCCCCGCTCGGTGCATCCTGGGTTGTGTGCACTGAGCTGTGACCGTTCTCGTGGGCACAGCAGGCCACCGTCAGCTGGGTGACCTGGGCACTGGGCGCAGCGCAGACAAGAGGACAGGGTGCGCAGACAGACACCCCTTCCTCCCTCACCCACGCACAGGGTCTGTCTGAACAGTCATTCGGGAGGAGGAGGAGAAGAGAACAAGGGTTGGCCAGATGCGAACGAGCATCTGAAACCCCAAACTGTTTCACAGTTGTTTCCCTGCCCTCCAAGGAGGCCGTTGGTGTCCTGGGCAAACCTGCACCGCCATGCAAAACCCGAAATGCACCATCACCAGGGCTCTGCCGTCCAAATCACCTGTCCTGCTTAGTAGCTGGAGCCCACCGTTATCAGCACCGGAGTTTTTCCACCACTTCAGAGCTTTAGCACCCCTAATGTTCACTATTTTTGCCGCCAGACAAGTCTAATCCCTTGCTATGCTATTTATTTACTCACTATTCCCACACTGCAGTGTATTTATCACAAGAGCCAAGTCCCAGTTCCCTAGATCTTTTTTCAACTGAGCAATATTTTCTGGCATTTGCAAGCTCGATCGAGCCGCTCATTTTTTGCACCTCAGCTTTTGGTCTTGCTGCAGAGACCGCGTCACCGGAGCGAACACGGGAGCTGGGATGGACAGAAGCGCGACGGAGGGAGCAAAGGGGAAGGCATGCTGGTTTCTTCAGCTTAGCAAATTTGGGAAAATAAAGTACAAAACTTTTGGAGAGAAAGAAGGAAAGAGAATAGGTCTGTCCCCTTGTGTACCAGCCTGAATCATTCAATACACGTGCTCTTTGCCATTGATATTTTCCTTGTAATTAGTCCAGAAAGCAACAACAATACGAGGGGTTGTGATACGGTTTTGCTGTTGTTATTTCTGGAAGGGTTTGGCCCGTAAGAGTGCGTTTCTCCCCTTTCCAAGGCAGTTTATCCCCCAGTCGCTGTTCTGCCAAGGCGCCCTGAAGTCCCTGTCCGCCTCCCTCCCCTGTGCCTGGAGAACTGCCCGTTTAACACGTAGGTATTTCATGCCAGACTCTTGAGTGATCTGAATTGCCAGCATCACTTTCCATCTGTTTATATCATGTGCTTTTAACAGAACAGAGAGGATTTCAACTCAGATTTGAATTTCTCTCTCTCTGTCTCTTTTCTGAGCAAATATGGATTAATTTCTCCTTGGTATTTCCCACCCAACCCCCCCGACTGTGCAGATCCCGGCGGGTGCTGGAGCCAGGGCTGGCACGGAGCGGATGACCCCACTCCCTTGCTCTGGAGCCCCGATGGAGGCATGGGGCTGAGGATGACAAGCGGGGACGCGTTCCCCTGCGCCTCCATCCGTCCGGCCTCTGGGAGGACAACCCTGCCCTTTCGTAGGTGCAGATGTGCTGCTGTCACAGGGTCCCTCTCCTCCGCCCCGGGCGCTGGAGGCGACGCTGCTGATCTCTCGATGGAGAGGTGGCTGCATGTGGCGCTGGGTGACCGCAGGGGACATGGCAGGCACCCCGACAGCTCCGGGCCGCACCGTGCCCGGGAGGCTCTCGCGTTTACTGTGGGATTGTTGTGAATAATCACTGATTTGGGAAAACCTCAATGTTCAGGGCAGCATTTAGGCATGTAGTTAAGTCCCATTAGAGTCAATGGGACTTATGGACACGCTTAAGTTAAGCACGCGTTTAAACACTTTCCTGAATGGATGCCAATAATAATAATTAGTGCATCTCCTGGCAATTACAGAACCATAGGTTTTAAGGCCACGGAGAAACCTGCTGTCTCTCTGCTGTGACCTCCTGTGTTGCACAGCCCAGAGGATGCAGCACAGGATTTCCGACACGGGGCCCAACGTGAAACACATGCCGACGGTCCATGGCGGCGCACGGCTCCTTCCTCCCACGTCCGCGCCGGCAGGTCCCGACACCTCGCCTCCCCTTGCAAGAGAGGCGCGCTCCTCTTTAATTCTAGCTCCATAACGAGCTCAGCCTGTGCCACGCCGCAGCAGCGGCTCTCCCCGATGGGTGCTGGGCAGCGGGGAGGGCGGCAGAGCCCGGCGGCCCCCCGGGACCCGAGGCAGCTTTGTTCCCGCGGCAGGTCGCCCCGCGCCGGGGCCCTCCTACTGCTGCCTCCCCTGCCCACCCCCACCCCGGCGAGGCATCACAGCTCCTAACGAAACGGAACTGCTGCCAGATGAAATATATTACTATTAAATACTTAATTCTTCTAGTGAGCGGAGAGCAGCCAGTATGAATACGATTATTAAAGAAAATTACTTTGGCTGATCAGATATTTCTGCATACTAATTTCTGACCCTTCTTTCCTCTCTGCTTGCTTCTCATCCCTTAGAGACCAGGACAGATAAAATTCCATCACAAATAGCTGATTACTGGGGCTTGCATTAAAATCAAATTTTTTTTCCTCTCGGCGCTAATGTCCTTGCCTAAAGTAGAGGCAGCAGCTGTCAAAAAAAAAAAAAAAAGCCTAGAGATTGGTCTAGATCTGAATATCCCTGAACTTCGAGGCTGCTGCTGTTATCATCTGGATCCAAACGTTGAAGTTGCCTCTCCAACCAGCCGGGCTGGCGGGTTTCGCGCGGCGGGGCCAGCAGGAGGGATGCCCGCAGCTCGCGGGCAGCGATGCTGCAGGGGCGGCGGGAGGCTCGGTCCCTGCCGCCAGCTCCCCGCTGCCCCTGCCCTGCTCCCGCTCCAGCCCCGCTTGTGGGGTAGCTTCCCAGCCTGCTGCAGCCAACGTCACCTGGTCGCCGGTGAAGGAGGCAGAGGCTAAACTGTGCTGACAGAAGTGGGTGGACTGAACGGGGCAGGCAATGGGCCTTGGTACTCGGGGGGGGTTCAGACCCACACGGCTTCACCCCCTTTCCCTGCTCTCCCATACAGCCGTTTCGACAGACGGACAGACGTAGGACCTACACAAATACTCTCTCTCCCCACTGAGTCCGACCAACTTCCTTCAAGTTTCTGCATCGCCACCCATCACCCAGGCCACGGTCAACCTGTCACAGCACAGGGATGCCACTAAAAATAATTCACTCCTGTCTCATCCCTTCCCCACCATCATCACCACCATCTCCCCCCGCTAACGTACCCAACCTAGAAGCCTCCAATTTACCTGCTTTTAAATAAAGACACTTGTAAAGGTGTCACGGTGCTGAAGCCCTAATTACAGCCTGAGCATGTTAATTCCTGGCTCCGGCTCTGCAAGCGCTTGTCGCAATGGGGGATCCTGTCTGCCCTCGTCCTCTCCCCCTGCCTCGGGGAAGCGCACGTTGGAGTGGGAAGGGATCGGGCGGCTGCGCGAGCGAGGGCGATGGGGGGATTCAAAGCTCAACTGTGAAACCTCCAGAGCTCGCTGGAAAGAAGTCCCTTTGGGAGGTACAGCCCATGAGGTTTGAGTTTCAGGTCTGGCCCTGCTGGACTCGCTGCCGTGGATGTGCCCCCGCGCTGGGGAAGGCAAAGGGAAAATCGCTTTGCAAAGGCGGTGCGGCCTCCTTTGCTTCCCAGCTGCCCCAAAGCAAGGCTCGGGGCCGTGCCCGGCGGCCCTGGCTTCGGGCACCATCTGGGAGCCCCCGCTCTGCCACGCACAGCAGGCCAGCGCTGCGGCGGCCCAGGGATGTGTGTGCACAAGGACGAGGAATGTTTGTTTTTCCTTATTGACTTTCTCCGAATAAACGCGGGGCAGGCAGAAAGGGGCTCCGGCGGCAGCTGTTTACCAAGTGTTTGTGATAAAAAGCCTTCTCCATAGGAACAGGTGGCAACGGGACTGTCCCCAGGAAGCGCCGAGGGGGCCTCCGCAGCCTGCTGCGGCTAGCGACTTAGTGGAAAGGAGAAAATATATTTGATACGTGGCTCTCGGCACAGCCAGGCACGGGATTAAAGCTTGGGGGGTGCAGCTGAGTCAGGTACATGGGCTGGGTCCCCATCGCTGGGGACGAATGATGGCTCAGAGGAGCTGTGCCCGGGAAGAGGGAGCCCTGCGCGGACACAGCCTCGTGCATCGCTGTGTCGGGGGCCTTCTCCCCTCCTGCACGTTTTCCCCATCTAATCTCACACAAGTGCGATAAGCTCTCCTCTAAGGGGTTTTCCCCTGGGAGAAGGGATCGGTCCCACAGCACAAATTCATATTTACTTCAGCCTGAAGCAACAGGAAAGGAGCGGCCCCGGGGTTACTGCCGGGGTTTTGTGCGGTATCATAGCGGCAGAGTTTGCGCCTCGTCCCAGGGGCAACCCGCTCCAAGCTGGGACTCTGCACACGTGGGAAGCGATGGCCCTTGCTCTGCTCCCAGACGCGCCCCAGCCGCACCCTGCCCTGGAAAACGGGGAGCTCCCAAAGGCAGCTTTGCCTTCCCACCCCTCCTCGGCCCTGGCCGCGGTGCGTGCCGGCTCCCCTCCGCCTGGGCAGGGCCGCAGCGCGTGACCCGGCGCTCTGGGATTTGTGCAGTCCCGTGAGCAGGAACATTGGGTTGAGAGAGTTCAGCGGCGGGCGGTTTCATGTTGCACGAACGCGGCCGGTTTTGCAAGGCAGGATTTGGACTTTGGTGGGGCAGGCAGAGGGCTCGCGCCTTGCTGCTAACCGAAGGCTGATTTTACAGGGAGCGCGGTGCTGCGACCGGGTACCCGCGCACGAATCCGAACGGCTCAGCCGGCCGACAGCGCAAGGGCTGGGGAAAGCTGATCCAGACAGCGCTGTTGCAAAATTAGCCCTGCTGCTAACAACCCAGCAGGGCTGCTTTTTCTTTCCTTGGATGCAGGCACATCCATCCTCCCCCAAGGATCCTGCCCGGCACAGGCGAGCAGAGCCTGGCAGGAGCCTCGCGCCGCATCGGCAAGCCCCAAGCCCCAGCTCAGCACTGGCCAGACCTAAAAATCACTTAGCAGCAACGTGCTGGCTAATCTCATCACAGAAGCTTCATCTTCATCTACAACAATTACAGATGCACCTAAACCCCGACGGATGAGGTGTAGGACGCCTGATGGTGTTGCTGTTACGTACAGGTGCTGGCAGGTTCGGGTATCCATGTGTTGATTCAGTTTTTTTCCATCTTGCTGAACGTTCATCCTCAAAAACTCCTGAGCATGCACTGGTGTAAAAACGTACCGCCTTTTATTGCTGTTGTGATAAGAGGTACAGAGCGCTGGGTTTCCACACCTTCTGCCTCTAAACCGGTCAATATTTTATCTATTATTTCCTATTAGCTACTATACACAGGAATGCCATCGTACCACCGGCCCTACGCTTGTTTTGGTGAGTTAGCAGCAAAGAGGGATGGTAGGAGAATCATGAAGGGGTGGGCAGGAGACTGGGGAAAGGAATAGGGATGGGAGGAAAAAAGCGGATATCGGAGGCGAAGAAAATAGAGGCAAGTCTGGTTCTCTGAGGCAGCACTGGAATCTCTTCGCCCTGCCTGGGTTGGGTCCTACTGTAAAGGCAGAAGGAAGCCAGGGGAACAATACTTACCTGAGCAGGGAGAAGGGATAGGAAGAGATGAAGGTAGGAGATGACATATGGAAGATACTGGCATCACTCAGGAAAAGACGACAAACTTCGGCAGCCAATGGATGGGGCACTTGGAGGACGGGGAGAAGCCTCAGGAGCAAATAATCCTGACCCAGGGAATTTGTTCCAGCCCTTGGAGCTCTTTGCCACAAGGTCTCAAGAGCTTGGCAGGATTAAAGCACAGTTTGGACATTTATGTGGATAACAAGAATGCCCAGTGTGGTGGAAATCAGTCCAGAGGCTGGCAAGAGGCTAATCCCCCTCTTTCAAGACACGTGAACTCTCAGGCCTCAGCCTCGATTCGTCCCCCACAGTTTCGTGTTTCGGGGAGACCCGCGGCACCGAGCACCCTGTCCTGCCGGTGCGAAGGGGAAGCAGCTCCCGCTTCGCCCGCCCCGGGGACCCAATTTCACCCGAGGCCTGGAACATTAACTTCGACGCCGAAAAGGGGATATTTTATTAACTGGGAATATTTCTGCATCTCTTTAAAATTCCCCCCCTCGTGCACGCCCTTCCCTACCCCTGCGACAATCAGCAGCGTTTCTTCCATTAACCCTTTGCAGCTCGCAACGACGGTGCCTCTCCCCCCGGCCCCATCTCAGACATTTCATCCCCCCTCCCGTCACACCGCTCCTCCGCCACGTGCATTTTACGGCCGGCAGCGGCAGGCTCGCCCGGACCCAGACGTGCAGCTTTGTGTCTGGTGTACTTCAGTCACCCCTGACACCGCGGGCTCCCGTCCGAACTTGAATTTGTCTAAACTGATCCCTTGTCACTGATTAATTCCCTTTTTGTTCCAGGCTGAAATGAGGGCCTAACCTGGAGAAAAGGTTTCTGGAGGATGCAATGCTTTTCTTTCTTTGTGCTGTGAGGGGAAAGCGTGAATTCCCAAACTCTTCAGCAGCTAAATCTAGTTGGGAAATGCTATCTGTTTGTGCCTGGGGGAAAAGAAGACGACTAAAATAATAATAAAAAATTTGCTTTCATTTTTATGTGTTTTTGAGTGCACAAACATGGGAAGCAGTCCTTGCAGAAAAAGATATTTTGTCATTTAGGAAAGGAGACAGGGTTTATGTGTATTTTTTGACAACTGCTGAAAACCTGGAGATTTCGCTTTTTGTTCTGACAGAAACTCCGACTAAACCTAAAGACACTTTCCACCGAGGGTGGAAGAAAGAAGAGGAAGAACAAAACCCCATCGCCGGGAAGAGGAGAGCTTGGTGCCCGGCGGCGCAGCGTGGATGAGCCCGGTGGCTGCCGTGGGCCATCAGCCCGTCAGCCCGTCAGCCCGTGGGTGACGTGACCACGGCGGAGATTTTTCCCAGGGCCCCCTCCCCGTGCCTCCGCGCCGGCGGAGCTTCAGCCTGTCACCTGCTTCCCTGCCAGGGAGCAGGGCTGGTAACTTCGGCTGCCACGGGCCCCGAGCAGCCCCTCCCCGTCCCTGATAACTCATGGCAGCAACACTTGCACAAATCTTTAATTGTTTAGTTTAAAGAATGTGTTTTTGACCGCAAGGGGATTTTGGCTGGAGCTCAAGAACTGATAATGATATTTTGCTGCCAAGACGTCTTCTTGGCTCTGCCTGTGTTAATGTTCACTTACAAGAAGCTCCAATTAACTGCATCAGCTCTCACAGAGCGAGAGCAAGCGAGAGTGGGAGAGAGAGATTATGTCTTTTTGCGAAAGAAAGAAAGAGAGAAAGAAAGGCAGAAAGGAAGAGGGAAAAAAGAGAGAAAGAAAGGCAAAGCACGACCATCCCCACAGCCTCCCTGCAGCACTTGGCCCACGGCAGGAGATGACTTCCAAGGCGCTGGGCCATGGAGCCTCAGCCCGCTCCAGCCAGAGCCGCCTCCAGCCGACGGCTTCGTCTCCCTTTGCAAGACCAGCGCAATGCAGAGGGCACGCAAAGAACAACCCCCAGCGCGCCGGTTCCAGCGACAGCGAGGGCAGTGGGGCTGTGCCGCGCCGCCCCGGGGGCACCCTGGGAGTCGGGGGGGTGTCTGACCGGGTGGGTGCCTGCTGACCCCTTCCCATCCCCACTTTTTGTGGGAGACAGAAGCAAGGAGGTAAAACCGGGGCGAGCTGGGACTGCTCCTCACCGCTCCCCCCTGCCTGGGACCGGGCCGATCCACGGGGCGCCACGGAGCCGAGATTTATCCCCCAGCGCAGATACACAGGTTCAACCTTGCCCACTTCTTTCTCAAGTCCGACACGGGGAGACAAATGGCTGGGGAGACGCAGGCTTTTGGGCTGCCACGTCTGAGCCGAGACCAAATAAACAAGGTGCAGCAGAGCTAACTGGCAGGGGGTTACAGAGAGCATCCTTCAGCGGGAGGTGGGTGGGCGCAGTGCCCGGCCCGTGCAGCCAGCGGGCTGCAAAACGGGGCAGTTTGCGCCTCTCCTCTGCCAGCGTCGCCTTTTGCCTTGCAGGTGCCTGCGAGGTTTGAACCCAAAGGCCGAGGATGAGAGGCTGCAGCAGTGCTTTGGGCCAGCTGCCTCTCCCGGGAGGACGTGTTTCGGCTTGTTCGGGGGCTTTGGGAGATCCAACTGGGGGATTTCTCTCCAGAGCCGCGGCTGTGCCCCGGACGGCTCGGCGAGAGGGTCAGATCCTGCCCTGCCGGCTCACGTTACACGAACCCGAAGACAGGAAGATTTAAGAGTGGAGATGCCACACAGTACAGTGTGTTGTTTGTCTGCCTTTGAAATAGGAGTTAGCGGGAGCGGAGGGAGGGGGGGCACCAGCCTGTTCCCCTGCCTTACAGTTCCTTTCTGGCATCGAGGGGAATTGCATTGACTCTCTTTGCCTCTGTTGCTTCAGGTGCAGCTATGTTTTCTTACATGTTAATTTTTTTCCTGTTTTAGTATCCTGTCCCTCGGTCGCTACCAGAAACCTTCCACCGGCTCAGGGAATGTTTCCTTCAGCCAGCAGCTGGGATGCATTTGGCCAGGGAGAGCCCTGCCACCGCTGCCGGGGGGGTGGGTGCTCTTTGGGGTGCAGGAACGGGTGGCTCCTGCTGCCACCAGCCCTGAGACGGACCCGGGCAAAGCAGATCCCTTCCCAGAGGCGCGCAGGGCTGGCTCGGACCGCACGAGCACCAGTGTGCATAGGGATTTCCCCTGAAGCCTGGGCCTCTGCCCGAGATGAGAGCATCTCTTGGTGAGATGCCCTCGGCCCCGGGGACCTGCGCTGGCCGCCACAAACCACAAGCAGGACGGTGCCACCCTGCGAGGGCCCTCACACAAATACACAGGTATTTGTCCTGTCAGCTGCTTTGCGCTGTCAAAACGGGTTGGAAAGGAGCCGTGCTGGGGGCAGAGCTGGGCAGGATGAGTCAGGAGCGGGTCTGCTCGGGTTGTCCCTGCATCCAGCTGCCGGCACATCCCCCAGACCCGCCGTGCCACCCTCTCCCGGTCCCTCGGGCGCTCTGCATTGCCTTCGGAAAAAACCTCTCCCTATTCCTTGACTGCACGAGGAGCATAAGCAGATTAAAGTTGAGTGCTACGAATATCCCCCAGCGGGAAACTGCGAGCAATTTATTCCTTCCCTGCGTGGCTCAGCTCCGCGGGAAGCAGGAGCCCTCTCCCTCCCCTCACCCTTTCCTGGCCCAGGTCGGGAACTCTCGAGCCTCGCCCCTGCGGCGCGGCCGTGCAGCACCCGGCTCCGCGGTGGGCTGGGACCCGCTGGCAGTGCAGGAAAGGGCTCCTGACGTGCAAGGGAAGAAGAGGCGGATTCACTGCAATACCCAGACCCGGGTCTGGAGCTTGGTGAAATACGGACGGAGCTGGGATTGCGACCTGCTGCCAGACACGGATCCAGCTGGGGGCGGGGATGGCGGCACGAGACAAATCTTCCATTTACATTTTAATTTCAATAAAATTGTTTTATTTTGTGTTTTATTACAGTGCTGGTGCAATAAAAGCATCCCTTAGCCCCAGGGAACCTCTCTTTGCATGCGAAGGTTTCTCAGTCAGAGTTGGGGCAGGACAGCCACGCGGCCTCCTGGTTTATCACCAAACCTGCTTAGCGCTCCACAAAAGAGAGGTCTCCTTGATGTAAACCCAATGCGTAAGGGCAACTGCAAGCCCTGAAATGCAACTTGGGCTCCTTTATTTAAATAAACCACAAGGATAAACCTCCTGCAGGTAAGCACTGGGTGTTCCCTACTTATTATAGCTCCGTACCCTCCCTTCAGCATTTAAAACCATGAGTCAGATCTAGCCCAAACCCAAAGACTGACTTTAAAAATCATGAGGTTTTTTTTAAGTATAATGTGTTTATTCTGTGGGGTTTTTTCTTTTTTTATTTTCTCCCTTTTAAAATGGAAAACTTCTGGGTGCACTTTTTCAAGCTTTCCTCTTTATTTTAATGGAGGATGCTCTCCTTCCAAGTCAATAAAGATACCCAGGACACAGATTACCATTTGGCCCTCTGCTCGTCTGCTGGATTAATTTCAACTAAATTATAGGTAAAGAATGATTGATTATTGTGATGATTAAGAATTTATCCTCATATAATACCTTTCATGCACACAGGCACACCAGATATTGCAGCAATAGGTACAGGAAAAATTCATGAGTTGATTGGAATCCCAAGCCATTGGGAAGGAGTACGGATATCCTGACCCTGCTTCCGAGAGGGCAAAGCCGGGGCAGGGGACAAAGCGGTGCGGGAGCAAGGTTTCGCAGGGAGTCGGGATCAAGGCAGCAATGAGGCAGGTACCGTAATCCCAACCAAGCCTTTTGACGATGTGAAGGCGTATAAAACCTCAGCTCGGCCATGCTCAGAGCTGAAGGCAGTGATTCTCCACGCTGCCCTTGGCCACACTCGTCTCTGCCCGGCCGGACCACACACCCACACACCGCCCCGGTTCCATCCTTGCAGCCCCCACAAACGTGAACACGCCAGTCAACCCAGCAATGAATCATGGGGTTTTTTCTCCAGGGCTTGGAGGTACAGGAGAAATTACTGTTGTTTTTGGGGCTGAAACCCTTGGGAGGCGCTGGGTGCCATGGTGCAGCCTTAGATGGATGGGTCCGTTCTCATTCACAGCTCCTGAACCTGTCGGTCCAGGCTGCGAGTCCGCACGGACTTCTCACCCTTGTTCATCGCTCTTATTTTGTGTTTCCGCAGGCCTATTTGTGGGCGCCAGCTCAGACACACGTACAACCGTGGGGCGTGAAGGCTCAGCCCAGTGCAGTGAAAAGGGGGTTTTGCTGGGGAGTTCAAGGCTCCACTTGGGAACCCACCAGCACGGACCGGCTGATCTCATGGTCCTCACCGGGGTGAGCTCTCTGGTGGTCCCTGCCGTGGAGGGAGCCCACGTGTGGACAGCCCTGATGGGTCTTGGCCATGCCTGCAACATTTCAGTTCCTCCTCAGCATCTCTGCTGCCCACCTGGGGTCTGGCAGGGTTTGGCATGCTGCAGCCAGGCTTGTGGGGATACCCCACCTTCCCCCCACCCCGTTCCCGTTCCTCCCCTTCCCACTGGTGATGGATTTATTTCTTTAGCAGAAAAGACAGCCCGTTTACAGTGGGGCTTTCACAAAGGCATCTGATAGCGGCACAGTAGGACAGGAAGATCCCACCGCGGGGCCACGGTGCTCCCCGCCGCCCCCGAGGCACCCCACTCTCCATCCCCGGCCCACCGCCACCCCTTCCCCGGCCTCAGACAGTCCTCAAACAACAACTGTCTGCCTGCCCAGCTAATCCCTCACAGGTGACCTCAAGACAGCCGACGCCTCTCGCTAAACTCTCACATTCCTCCGCGCCGCGTTAACCCCTCCGGCCCCGCGTCCTGGCCCCCACAGCGGCGGCTGTGCCCAACCGGGGGGACCCTTCCCCACCCACTCCCCTTCCCCGCAGGGCTGGGAGCCGCCCGATGCTGCCTGGATCATCCCCTTTCCAGAGCTCCCCGGTCAGAGGTTAAAAGCCTAATGTATTATTATAAAGCCAAAAAGAAAAAGCCTCGCATTCTCCCCTATAAATCTTCCTAACAACCTCGGCACATGTGGGAGCCAGACGATGCCCCAGCCTCTCCCCCCGGCTTCGCTCCTGTACCCACTGTGCTTCATTTCATCGCCGCAGCGCGGGGCAGCCCTGGGACGGTGCCTGCGGCCAGGAGCGAGGGACGGTCCCGCGGGCAGAGCGGGCAGGAGCAGCAGGCAGAGCTCTGCCTTGTGCCACCCCGGTCCTGCTCCCACCGTCCCTGGCTGCCCCCACATCTGCTCCTTGCCATTGCCCTGGAGGAGGGAGGGATGCCTTCGCCTCTTCGGCCAGCAGCGGGTGTCCCTCCGTGTCCTCGGTGGGATGTCCCAGGCCAGGCAGGTCCCTTGGCACAGCCTTCTGATCTCCCAGCCCCAGGGCCATGGGACTGGGGGAGCTGCAAGGCTGGGGATGATGGGGAAGCTTAGAGGACTGAGTGTTTTCGGGGTACCCATGGGGAGGAGCAGGGCAGCCACATCCCAGGGCTCCGTGGCACCGCACGGCGCTGCAGCCCTGCCGACGGCCTCGTGCCTGCCCGGACAGAGCTTGGGTCCTGGCCCACGCCATCCCCGAGGCGCCTGGCCCCGGACCCTCCGCGCTGTCTGGGCAGACGGCAGCTCTGCCATCTCTCCTCCCTGCCACTCTCTGCTTTTGGCTTTTTTCTCTTTAACTCAAGCAAGACCTCAGGAACCAAATTATTTCTAGTGTAGATAACCTGGCTTCGGCGGGTCCGTGCCGGTAACGCTGGACCACCGGCTGTTTGATCAATGGTAAGCGTTTAATACCTGCGTGGAGATTTGCTACAGCATGACAACAGCTGTGGGGAACAAAGGCTCGGCTTTTCTCTTCTTCTCCTTTTTTTTAATTCCTAATATATACATATATTTTTTAGGAGCGATGCCAAAGTTTCCGGAGATCAAAGCGAAACCAGTGTCCAGAGATGATCGAGACAATAAAAGGGAAGAAAGAAGGAGAAAGGGGGGAAGAGAGGCGGGCTGGGGGCAGGCGGGGGGGCGCGGCGGGGCTGCACCCTGCCCTCTGCTGGCTGCGGCCCGCCCTGCCCGCGGGGCGGCCCCGGCCCCGGCCCGGCCTGGGCCCTGCCCGCCGGGGGGCCCTGACTGGGCCCCGGGCCCTGCCCGCCGGGGGGCTCTGCCCGAGCCCTGGGCTCTGCCCGCCGGGGGGGCCCTGCCCGGGCCCTGGTCCCTGCCCGAGCCCCGGGCCCTGCCCGCCGGGGGGCCCTGCCCGAGCCCTGGGCTCTGCCCGCGCCCCCCCCCCCCCCCCCCCCCCCCCCCCTGGGCCGGGGGGCCCTGCCCGGGCCCTGGTCCCTGCCCGGGCCTTGCCTCCCGAGGGACCCTGCCCGCCGGGGGGCCCTGCCCGCCCGGCCCTCTCTGGGCCCTGGGCCCTGCCCGCGGGGCGGCCCCGGTCGGGCCCTGACAGGGCCCTGGGCCCGGGGCCCTGCCCACCGGGGGGCCCTGACTGGGCCCTGCCTCCCGAGGGACCCTGCCCAGGCCCTGGGCCCTGCCTGCCGACCCCGGCCAGGCCTTCCTACCCCACGCCCCATCCCCTTGCTCTGCTGCAGTGGCCACGGCAGCTCCTGCGCAGTTGCCAACGGGCTACGCCGCCTGCGCCGAGCCTCCCGCCACGGCCTCGGGGGCACGAGGGGTTTCCCTTCTTTTCCTGCCCTGTCCTGCACCTGCCCGGGAGGTGACAGCGAGGGGCCATGGCTCCTGCTTGTGCCTCCGGGTACAACGCCTGCGCAGCTGCGCCCCGGGGCAAGGGAGCGGCAAAGAGAGGGGACCCCGCGGCGGCAGCCCCAGCCTCTCCCCACTCCCCAGAGATGGGCTGGGGCAGAGAGCGCAACGGGAGCAGGGCGAGGGGAGGCGTTCGAAGCCCCGGCAAGGGTTGACTTTACGGGCAGGGTGGACGAGGGAGCCCAGGAAGGTTTACCTTGCAGCTGGGGACAGCCGCTGCTTTACGTGCTGCGGCCACGTTTGTACCCAAAAACCAATGAAGCTTCCTGGGGAGCAAAGCAGAGCAACGCTCTTTCCCCCTTCACAGACACCCTTCTAGGGTGGGGAGCAAAACTGCCCCAAAAGTCCGCGCCGATGCCTGGGGATGCCAGGAAGGACCCACAACTGGAGCACAGGGCCCACGCCTGAGTTACGTCTCCATTGGTTTCAATTAGCTGGGGTTTGGTTTTTTCCTTCCTTCATTGCATCCTCCACATTTTCCCCCAGACTTCAAGGAAGCCTGAAACCCCGACCAACCAGAGGCCTATAAATCACAGCCATTTCCCAAGCTTTTGCATCCAAGCCAGGAGAAGCCATTGATTTATTCTTATTTTTGAAGCAAACCAGTCCATGGGCCAACATTTGCTGGCAAGCCGGGATAGACCCAGACCAGAGCAAACTGCTGTCACCCCCTTCAACACCCAGACTCCACATCCAAGAGCCTGGCCCCTTGTCTGACCCAGGTGACAGTTTGGGGTCTCTAAGGAAGCTGGCAGAGTTGGCGAAGACCTGGGGAACAGATGGGTCTTTTACTCAGCTCTTCCACCTCACTGGGGCTCGGGTTGGACTCCTCCATCACTGCACCACGGAGCAATTTGCACCCCTTGTCTTTGCCTTTGCAAGCCCTATGGAAACAGCCTCTCCTGCGCCGAAGGGAGAGCAGAGGAGCACTTCTTGTTACAGCTCAGCTCTCCCCTCCATCAGATCTGCCCTTAGCTCCCCTGCTTTAAAATGCCCAGAGCAGTGTGAAAGCAGCTCTCTCACCTGGGCGTGCTGAGCAGGCTCTTTCCGAGAAGAAAGGCCCGCAAACAAAACAAAACAGCAGGATGTGTCTGTGAACAAACGTGAACTGCGGACGAGTGTCTTTCAACCTCCAAATCCACCTAAGCACCGAGCGCCAGCTGCAGATCGATCGTGCTGATCAAAAAAATGAATATTTGTTTCAAGGGCTCACCAGATATCCCCAAGACACTGGTTATTTGGTAACTTATTCTGTAAACATCCAGGGGTGGCTCACTCAACTTTCACAAGGTATTTGCTCTTGGCGCTCGGCTCGTACTTTCTTAAGGCTGTTTTTGAGCTTTGCCATCCAGCTCTTCTCTCCCTGCCTTTGGCTTAGCTGAGCTCAGCGGCTGCAGCGCAGCAGATATTTGGGTTGGGACAGAGGCTCGGTTCCTGACTTGCTTGATCTGGGCAGAAGTAGGGCTTTAATCCTGACCATTAGGAAATCATGGCTCATGTCTCCCCCACCTGAGGTAGCGAGCTTAAAAATCATCAAGAAAAACCACTGTTTACTTTCTGGGTTCACATTGCTCCAGTTCATATTTTTGAGCTTATCTCAGCCACAAGGACAAGAAAATATTTTTTTTTTATAAAAAAGGAAAGAGACGAGATTTTCACATAACCGCACGATTCCTGAGGCTTTAAACATCTCTAGATTTTGGGAGACTCACAACAAAAATCCTAAGGATCGGTAAGATGTTGGGCTGCTTAGTTTGGCTGGTCAGTGTGGCCCAGTAGCTGCGAAGAGCCCACACGGAAAGGTCTGAGTCCAGGTTTTAGCCAAGGCAACAGGACGTGTTTGCAGCTGGGGCTTTGGTGTTGGCTTGTTTCTTGGAAGAGCCGAAAAAAACCTATTGCAAACAGCCTCTCTGAACGCCAGCAAGCTCTGGATTTGAGAAAAGCAATCCACCAAGTTAGGCAAATCGTCTCGGTCCCCTGCGAGGTTTTCCCTCCCAGCTCACTCGTGTTGCACTGAGCAGCTGTGCAGCACCCAGCACGCCGGGTCCCCAGCGAGCCGCTCCCCCGGCATGGTCAGGACAGCCTTGCCCAGGCGATCAGGCTCCGTGTACCCGAGCTGGCCTGGACTGCTCGCGGGTCCAGCCCTAAGTGGGGTGTTCACCTCCACAGACGCAAGCCCAGGCACATCCCCCTGCTTTTCCCCAGCCCCAGCCCCCCACCCTGGCCGGCTGCTGCGAGCGAGAGGTGATGGAGAGAAGCGACGCCGGTGAGCGGGTCACCGGCTGCTGCCTGCTGCCAAGTCCCCGGCCGGTGCTGGCTTCGGGGGTCTGTGCACCAATCTCCCTCCCGTCCCCGCAGCCACAGCGCCCGAGGGAGGACTGAGACCAAGGGCAAAAGGCTTATTGCCCTCCGAGCCTGCGCTAGATCCATCGATATCCGTGTCTTGCCTTAGCCGATCTTGGGAGATAAGTGAATCCCCCGCGCCGTCTGACAGCGGAGGTAGACATTAATAATTATGTACTATTTAAGGCTGATTGAAATGAAGAGGTGGAGGTGTTGGGGACAGATGTTGGCAGTTGCCAGATGGATTGTGATTAGATTAGCACCGTTCCATTTGACGGATCTGAACCATGCTTTAATCATTTATTGTGAAAGCTCAGCTCCGCGCCGGCACACGGGCGTGCGTCGCCCTCCCTGTTGCTCCGCTCTTGCAACATTTGTTAGTTTGGATCACCCTGCTACAAGTTGTCTTTACTTGAAACGTGTTGTGTTTACAGCTGGTTTTTCAAACCCCGATCCCTCCCCTCTGCCTCTCATCTCCTTGTTTGTACAAAGCCTCCTGCAATTGCCGAGCTGAGCCTGTTAGTCACTGCCGTCGTATAAACAACGCAGAGCGAGCAGTCATCTCCTTCTGCCATGAAACGAGTCACGTAAGTGATGAGCGGGACCCTGACCAAAGAAGGGCCCAGCGGGCAAAACTCAAGCGGAGCTGGACGTGCTCCTGGAGCAGCATTTTCGCCCCCTCCGCTGCCACCGCTCCCGGAGGGATCGGCGCGCACGCACCCCGCACCGTCCCAACGGCGCTTGGCCTTTGGTGGGGATCCCGCGCCTCTGTGACTGCCCTCTTTGCACCAAATACATCCGAAAGTGCTTCACCGACCGTGCCGCAGGACAGAAGCTGTCGGCTGTGTTGCAGAACAACGCAGCGGTCCAGGAGGACAAGGGAAAAATAAAATAAAATGCCAGTATCCGCTTGAGATCCCTGGAGCAATAAAGGGAGGCAGAACAGGATTACCTGGGTAGCTGGAAACTAGCTCAAGACCCTCACTGGCAGTGTCATGCAATTTTAATTATCATAAGTGGTCTGGATCTCAATGGATGGAAAAACTTATTATTGTTATTATTCCCTTCAAACGTGATAGGTTTTAGTTAAACACATATCCATATCTATTAATCATGCAACATTTAAGATGGAGCCAAAGTAATTAGCCAAGATTTAGACTGCAGGGATCACCTTAAAATAAAACATAATGCAGTTGCCTCCCTGTAGTCCTTATTCAGCCGTTCATTTTTAGATTTTACCGTTCCCTGGATGGTAAACCTTGGGCGTGCGGGGCATAGGAACCTTTCGGATCCCAAAGTCCAGCTTCGCTGCATCCTGAGAAGCAGTTGTGGGTGGATGGTTGTCTGATGCTGCTGTGCTGACCCAAATCTGCAGAGATGCAACAGAGGTGGTTGCATCTCAGTGGCAGTGAAAGAGGCTTCTGCATCTATGTGACGTTTGTGAAGCACATCCAGATGAAAGGCAGACTAACTGTAAGCTATTATTATACTGTCTAATATAGTTTAATATGTGTGCACTACTTTCTATAGAGTGCAATACAATCAAAACCACATTACTTCTCCATGTGGGTAGTTTTCCTGCGTTGACTTGTTTCCAAAACAGATGTGAATTCTTAGCGAGGTCTCCCGCCCCTCTCCTTAAAGAGGATAAAATGTCATCTTTGCTTATGTGTGCAAAACCAAAAGGCCCATAGGAACAAAACTGCTATTTCCAAGTAGGTCAGGGCCTTGTGTGGCCCAGTGTCCCACCCCGAACCTCAGCTGTTCCCACACGTTTCCAAAATGGGTACAAAGAGGTCTCATAATGAGCGAGAATGGGGTAATTCATCTAGCTGTTCGCCCTAACCTCAGCCCGTCCATGCTGGTGCATGCCCCAAGGCGTAGAGTTAGAGCTTGTTACTCTAATGCAACTTCAGAAGTTTTGGGGTTTTTTGGTAATGCTTTCTATTGCTTTCTAGACCTCTTCCTAGCCCTGGCCTCGAAACCTCAAAGTCTAGAAACTGCAGTCAAATAACTGGGATCCCCTACAGACCTACCCCTCATTTCCCGGAGTCTGGAGAGCACCGTTCTGCCAGTCCTGCCCTGAAACACTCAGGTTAAGCTAAAGAGGCTTCCCCGGAGGGTTTGGGGCTGGTGTCCTGGTTTGGGACATCTCATTACACTGCGGTTCTTGCTGTGGCCACGCATGACTGTGAACCATCAACAAAGCATCCCCGAGCCCCCTGCCACGGGGGTCTGTGCCAGCCCCGATGGCTCTCACTGGGCTTCTGTGCCTCGTTTCAGCTGCGTGAGAAACCAGTGCTGGAGCTGGGGAGGGGGGAAGCTGGGGGGGATCCAGCCTTGCCCCACCCTGGCTAAGCAGCACTTCCCCCCCCCCCATCACCGCCCAGGCCGCGTGCCCTGGCATCGGCGCGGGCGCACCCAGCGGGGCAGCCTTCCCGAGCAACCCAGCCAAAACCCGCCGCGCACCGTCTACGGATGCCTCTGTTTCCACACAGCCCGAAAGGGGGTTTCCATCAGGAAACGCCGAGTTCCTGTCTAAAGCACACTCCCTTCTTCCAGGCTGGGTTGATATATGAGAGGTGAGGACTGGGCAGATCCCTGCCTAAGATTAGAGCATCCCAAGACCTGGCGTTGAGCAGCTGGTGCGAGCTAGGAGTCAGCCGCAGGGCAAGGAGAGGAGCTGGGCTCCAGCGAGCATCCCAGGAGGAAGATCTCACAGAGGGAGGAGTTGGGACAGGAGGAGTGGAAGACGTAGGCTGTCCTAGGAGGGGACAAGGGGACAGACAAGCCCCACGTCCCCCCTTCCCCGCTCCGCCGGGGCAGGGAGGGCTCCAGTCGGGGCAGCTCTCAGCGGCTGCACCTTGCACCGCTCCCAGCCCATCTCCCCCTGCCCCGGCCGGCTTCCCGCCGAGCCCCGGCCCCGGCGCGCTCCCCGCCACACGCTGGCTGCCGGCCCAGCCTAGCGGCTGCAAGCCGTGAGTCTTGCCGCTTTACTCCTGTTTACAGAAATGGGAATTTGCATGATGAAAATAACCTGGGACGGATTTTGATTTTACTGCCCTTGGCAGAAGGCTTGGAAAAAACCGGTGCATAGTCAATTACTGGAATTTTTAAACACAAATAATATTTTATGTGATCAGCAGGCTGGCTCGGGGCCTGGGCACCGCGCTCCAACGGCACTTATGAAAGGAACAAGCCATCAATTGTGCTGCCGCGCACAGGAGCCTGTGGGCAGGTGCAGCCTGTGTTGACCTTAGCACACACAGCCCTCTCGGCTCGCTTAACCCATGAGGCATGGGCCGGAGATTTGCGAGGCTCAGACTTGGCTCTTGCTGCCTTGTGCTGGCTGGAAATTTCTTCCCTCGCTCCCTTTTTCCACCAGAGACCCAGGGAAGCATCAGCTCCCGGTAGACATGGAGAGGGGGGATGCTCGAGGCTGAGACACTCGTTCCTGGGGCTGGTGGTGCAGGGCGAGGTGCCGTCCATCGCACCTCGCCAGAGCCGTCCTGGAGAGCCGGGGCCCATCCCTGTGGTAGCTTCCGAACCTGTCGCCGGTGGGGAAGGGGTTAACCAAAGCAGGGGCCCCGTGCATTTCCCCCAAATCCCCACCATCCTGGCAGGCTCCCCAAACCAACAGCCCTGGGACCTCATTCCCAGAAACGCTCGAGCCGGCAAGGCGGGGTTCCGGGAAGGACCTGCACAAGCCAGCGAAGCCGTAACGTGGTGGCAGGAACCTCTCTGGCAGCCACAGACCCTCCCGGGACGTGTTACTGGGATCAAGGGAATTAGGGGAATTACACTCCCCTCGCTGTTAGGCAGCTGGGGCGAGGACAAGCGGTGAGGCAGTATCGGCAAGGCTGGGAGTTGTGTTTATCCATTGAGGTACTTATATGGTTTCTATCCCCAGAGAGGGAGAGCGAGTGAGATGACTTAGGGAGGCAGAACAATATTAATTCATTAATTTATCACAAATACTTTTTATTTTAAAGCGCTGGGCAGTGAAAGGGCTTTAAATTTCCAGGACTATTGCCAGTTTCCTCCTTCTCTGCCGTACTCGCTTTAAAACCTTGCCCCACGGGTCCCCTTGGCAAACACGCGGCTGCGTGGTGCATTCGGCATCGCTGCTTTCTGCAGCTCCGTTGTGAGACTGCCCCGGAGGACCAGAGCCCTGCAGCAGCCGGGGCTGTGTGGGTCAGAGCCGCTGGCAGAGGCTGGAGGCTGCGGTCCCTTGGCAAAGTGATCACTGCTGACTTCAGACAGCTTCAGATAACAGGGATGAGGATGAGGATGAGGATAATTGCCTGCCTGCTTTCTTCAGAAATAGGCTTTAAGAAAAAAAAGTGCTATTGTTGTTGTTCCAGGGCCAAGGGGAAGAAAAATTCCTTCCCCGTTTAAGGATCTCTAACACCTGGGTAGAGTTTCACTTCTCTCAGCTGCCTGCTTCAAGGTTTGATAGCTACTTCCTAATAGCTCAGGGCTGGATCCAAAGCTCACTAAGTCAGCCGGATTCTTTCCATCCATCTAACGCTGATCAGACCTTTCTTGGCCGATTCGAAATCATTTGACACCCTGAGTGTGTGCGGACATGTAAGAGCGAGAGACTGTTTTCAAGTGGCTTCTTGAACGACTTTTTCATGTGCACTTAGCTGGGGCAAAAATCGATGGCAAAGCAGCTCCCCGTGAGTTTCCCTGTGCTGGCGGCGCGGTGCAGGGGCCCCTGTGTCGGCCTGTCCCAGCTGAAGGCACACAGGAGCAATTCCTGCCTGGCACACGGGCACTCCTTGCCTGCTCCTGGCCCCGGGAAGCCTCTGCCATCAGCTGGCCGCGGTCACTCTGGGCTGCGGGGCGGAGGAGGAGGCTCTCTGGCACGTCAGGCAGGCTGTGCAATGCGCTCGTGGCCTCCGTCCAGTAGATTTCAGCTGTTTGTTCTCAGCTGGTGCAGGTGAAGGCTGCTGGGACGGAGAAGGCGGCTCGCGGCGCTGCAGGAAGCGGTCTGGGTGACAAAGCTGGATGCTCTCCTCTGAGTCAGGGCCCCTCCCCGGTGCACTCTGGCCGGGCCACAGGGGCCGTGCGAGCCCTGTGCTCGCTGCGGCTTTCTCCACCCCATCTGTGCTGACCCCGTCCAAGTGTCACTGTTCCCGAAGGCTACTTGGATGGGGCCTCTTGGCCGGCTCCAGCTATTGCAGAAGCTAGGGAGTGTTGCAGGAAGAGCCACGTGAACCCCCTGGCCTGGCTGAAGCCACCTTCCTCTCTATCCCTCGACCAAATCGTTATGCCTGGCTGCTATGAGCTGCTAAACAGATGCTGCAGTGCCCCCAGCGAGGGCTGCATCTCATTAGGGGAAGAAATGAACCCCTTTCAACAGTGGTCACAATCTGTAAGGCTTTGGGATCTGTCCAGACCTTGGTGGTGGTCAGCGAGGGCTGACTCCATGCCGATAAAAGGGGCTTTGGGTCCCAGAAACTCAAGACAAGGCAGTCTTTGAGGGAGCATGGCAACACCCGAGCTGGGCTGGGGAAAACAGCTGGAAGGAAGAAGCTTGAACTACGAGTCACAGACGTGCCTGGCCCACTCCAACGCAGCTCTCGGCAAAAGCGTGACCCCTGGAGCGGGCTGCTTCGCTTTTGCAGCGTCCCAGCCCTTGTTGGGCTTGTCCACAGCACCACAGAGGTGACTAAAATCCATGCGTTGGCTGCTCTATGCTTGGGCGAAAACATGTGCAGTCAGTCTGGGATCATTTTTGTGCACGGTACACCTGATGGGTACGCAAGGATTTGGGTCCGGGGGCACAAAATACAGAGAGACATTTGTCTCCTGCATCACGTGGGCTTGGCCTGGCCAAATCTGTCTGTGGCACGTGCGATGGGCCTGTCGCAGCAGTGCCTGTGCCAGGACAGAGCGTGATGGATACCGAAGCGCTGGAGGTGCCTGCGCCTCGCTGCCCACTGGAGCCCTGCCACGCACAGGGAGCGAGGTGCCGTCTCCGCGTGCACACCGATGAGCGTGTGTCCCCCGTGCACAAGCGCGTGTGCGCCCAAGGGCCGCTCCTGCCCGCACGTGCGTGTGTGCAGAGCGTGTGAGCCTCCACGTATAAACACGGCAGCAGGGAGAGCGCTTGCAGCCCCCAAACTTGGCATTCCCCGTGCAGCGCAGTTGCAAGGTTAAGTAAATATCTGACTGCGAGCTGAGGAAATGAGTCAAAAAACATTGAGAAAGAAGAAACCCAGATCTCCGGAGAGACAAACTCCATGCACAGCCTGTCCTTATTGTGACTGCGTGTTCCCGGCCTTCCTTCTCCCAACCAAGCCTCCTTGACCTGCTTCTTCTCAAACCGCCACCAACTCCCCACGCCAAGGGGACAAGCAGAAGAGAAAAGAAAGCCCAGCCAGCTCCCTGCCCGCCTCTGCGACCAACCCACCAGGACTCTGCCTGCCTCTCGCATCCCTTTGCGCCATACTCCGTGCCCAGGTGCACAGAGGGGGCTGCCTCTCTTCCCTGAATCGCACTTTCGTCTGGAACGTGTTGCGGCATGAGGAGTTCCCCGTTTTACCTGGGGAAATCCCAGAGCTGGGAAAACGTGCCCAGGTAACGACAACCCCCTCACGCTCTCTGACACCGAACGGGAAGCTGGTGAGCACGATTTGAATGGCATCCAGGAAACGAGATGCGGCGTCTCCAAGACATCGAAAAAAAGGCTGAGAATAAAACAAAAACAGCAATCACGCCTGATGGGAGAGGAATTGGATTCTGGCCTCCCCTCTGCTTCTCCCCTCCTCCCCCAGCCTTCTGGAGGACCAAGTTGAATGCAGCTGGCTTAGTTTGGCTAATTGGCTCTGTCAATCATGTGTCAATCAGGTCGGCTCACACAGCCGCTCCTGCCCGGGCGAGAGAAGTGTTAAAGCTGAGGGACTGCTGCTGGGAAAGCAAAGGTGACCGGCAGCTTCTGATGTGGTTTGAGGAAGGCGCTCAAGCTGACGAGTTTTTAGAGGGAAGCTGTGCTGGAGCTGGTCCCTAGCACCGCTTTGCTGTACGATCCTGGACAATTTGGTGCCTCAGTTTCCCCTTTCCTAAGGGGACCAAGGCTGACCAGAGGGACCCCAGGGGAGCGCTGCTGGCTGCAAAAACTAGAACCACAGGGCTGAAAAGCCCCGTGTTTGCCTGATCGCACAGATTTAAGGTCTCATTCTTTGTTCCATGCAAGGGCCTGGGGTCACTGCCCCCTCCCCTGGCAATGTGTGCTTAGAAATTAGGTACCAGACAAGAAGGAAACTCCCCCTTTCTCCCCTGGGGGAGCGAGCGAAGGGTTAATCCGAGGAAGTGTTTTGGGAGGAGATGGCGAAGGCTGGCAGAGATCCCCCTTCCCAGTCACAGGAAGGAAGCGGTTAAGCCGGAGGTGCCACCTGGGAAGCGGAGACAGGTCTGAAGATGCTTTGCCAGTTACTTCACTGTATAAACAGCCTTTCCTTCCTGTCCCCCAACACTATCTCTCCGTGATACACTAATTATCCAAAGCATAAACCAGACAAAAAGCAAAGAATAAAGAAAGAAAGGAAGAAAGAACGGATTCTGGTGCTGCTTTTCACCGTGTGTTGAGAGATCTGGCAGCAGTGCAGGGAGGGGACAGATGCTGCTGCTCTGTTTGCCTGAAAACAAAGGAGGAGAAGATTACACTTGGATTTCGAGTTTGTTTATGGCGAGATCAAACCCTCTGCAATCTCTTGTCTGGCTTTCAAGCGGCAAGAGCCTCAGGCTCCAGACCGTGGGGATGCAGCCTCCTCGCTGCGGGCCTGGCGAGGAGCGCGTGCCAGGTGGGTACCTGCCCAGACAACGGTGGCACTGCCTCCGGCCACCCCCCCGAGGACCGACGTCACGAGATGGGCACTGCTTTCTGCCGGCGCTTTCTCAGCTTTCTCCCCCTTTTACAGGAGGGGAAACTGAGGCACGGGGTGATTCGGCGCACGCATCCCGAGCAGCGGGTGGGGACGAGATATGTGTGGGTAGCGGGGAGGAAGCCGGGTACGCGGGCAGGGTGTGGGGACCTGCCAAAGGATGCCTGGGGCTTAATTTCTTGATGCTGGGAAGTAAGGGATGGGCTGACGTTGCTGTGAAGGACAGCGTAGTGGAAATGCCACGTTTGCGGGTGCTGGTCCAAAGCCGTCCCCAACCTGTACCAGTACCTGCTTGGCCCACACACCAAATCCTTCTCCCCGAGCTGTTGTCAGACCCAGGGGGAAAGCCCTGAACCCCTCCTTCTTTAAACCCCTCCACTGGGCATCATTCAGGGATCCCCACAGATCCCCACAGGCCCTACGGATCCCCTACAGCATCTTGTGCAAAAATCCTGCCCTGCTCCCCGAACTGGGAGGGTGTGCGCAAGTGCTCGGGGGGCCGGCAGGGCTGGCACATCTCTCCGGCAGCACTCAAGCGCCCTCGCTGCCCTCCTCCCGCTGCAGGCAGGGAAAACAGGCAGCTGTATCCAGATCTCCCGCAAAACCCTCTGCTGCTTTAACCACGGACTCCAGCCAAGCACATTTGGTGACGAAGGAGTTAAAAGCTCTGGGCCGAGCAGTTTTCTAGCCTGTGGCTTCTTTCCCCCCTCTCCTCCCCTGGTTTACAAAAAACCACATTATCAAAAACCTGCCTGGAATCCTCTCAGCCAGTGACACAGAAAATTCACATTGCGGAGGCTGCCAGGGCGACAACAAATAGCAACAGTAAATACAGCTGCCTGGAGCTCCCTGGCTGGTGCCCTGCCCGCAGGCTGGGGATCAGCAGGCTGGGGATCAGGAAGGGCGTCACGCTTCAACACCACACGCACTGCTCCACATTTCTAGAGGACACTCTGCTTTCTTGTTGCCTCTCCTCTGGCCGCTGCTCAGGCGCCCGCGGCTCCCGGACTTGTCCTTTGCAGGAGTCACAGAGCCAGCCTCGCGTCCCCTGCCCCGGCCAGCGCAACCAGCTGGCTGCTTCCCTTTGAAGCACTTCATCTCCCTCCTTTTCTCTTTCATTCCTTTGCTTTCCATCTCTCCAGGGTTATTTTCCTCTCCTGAGCCCGTGGGAGGCGGGGGCACTGCAGACTCAGCCCCCAGCAGCTCCAGCAGCTGCCCCGGGGATGTCCGCCTGCGTGGGCGCACAGCCGGACGCGGGCACTGACGGGTCCCCGGGCAGCCCCTGGCACCGGTGGGCGCAGCAGCAGCAGGACACGCACGTCTGCATCGTGCAAGGGCCTGCACAGAGGTGGGCCTTGGCAGACCCGCTTGTCCTTGCTGAGGCTCTGGGCAGGACCCCGGGGCCGGGGGGGGACCTGCTCCCAGGGCAATCACTGTCCTCTCCCCCAGGGAGCAGCTCAGCTACTCCTTGCTCACCCACTCGACGCTGCATCTCTGCCCGCTCTCTCCTCCGTGCGTTATCGCCGTCTTCCCCTTCCTCCTTTTTGCACGTTCCCCTTTTCCTTCCCCCTCCAGCCGTCGCTCAGCACTTCACACATCTGCCACACTGACGTTAGCAACAGGTAACCAGGCCACGTCTGGCCTAAAACCAGTAATGCTAAAGGATATGTATTTTTTCCCAGCATCACTTTTCTTCCAAGTCGCGGCGGGTTCCCAGCCCCGCTCTGCATATCTGATGTTTACTTGAAGTCGGTGTCCGGGTGGAAGCTGTATCCCTGCAGTTCCTGTTCTTAATCTCTGCTTTTTTCTCCTCTTTTGCTTTCTTTCCTCCCCGCCCCGTTTACAAAGTTTGCTTTGTCATTGGGGTCACCGAGACAGCAGCAGGAGGGGGTACGGTGGGACTGAGCCCCCCTGCTGCTGGCAGGACACCGGGGGAGCCCCGAGGAGCAAGAGAAGGGGTGACCGGAGGACAGGGGCTTCAGAGGAGGGCTCCTGCGGGTCCCAGCAAGCGCTGGACTGGTCTCCTGCTGCTCCCCACCTCCTCGGTGCAGCCCCGGCCCGGAAGATTTCTGAGACGGAGCCCTTCACAGTGCTGTTCTAATTGCTCGTCTTTCCCATGCTTTACACCTGGAACCTCATCCACGGGAATGAACCCGACTCCACTTAAAATCAGCACCACAAACCCCACCATTAAGTCAAAGCAATGAACAGAGAGGTAGAATTAAAAGCCAATTATATAAAAGATGGGAAAGCTTCCTCCTGGCTTAGCAGGAGGGCACGGAGCAAGCCTGGACATCCACACGAATAACTGCCTCCACCGGGTGATTTTATACCAAACCGCTAATTGCTGAGTTACCCAAAAGGGAACCCAGCGGGCGGCTGCACTGGTTCCCAGTGTTTGAGAGGGGCTGTATCCCAGGAGCCCCAGGAGGATCTGGGACAGCCCCTCTAAGCCACACTGACCCCTCAGGAGGCCCCACGACACCAGGGAGGGAGAGGCACTGCCAAATGCCACCGAGGTGACAGCAGGCGTGTGGCATGGCAGGACAGAAAGGACAGGGTCCCCCGCCTCCCACCTCGGGCTCTCGGCATTACCCGTCTGCCTCCCGGTGCCTCGTGGTGGGGAAAAGAAAGGAAGATGGAGAGGATGTAGACAACGGGCCGCCTGAGGGGTTTGGGAGGAGAGATTTATGAGGCTCTGTCTTGGAGAATCTTCCAAGAAGGGAAGAAAAAAAAAAGAAAAAAAAGCTCCTTCAGGTGGCTGGAGATCTGTCTGGTAGTGATAGCAGAGACCTCGTCCTGCCGGTCTGCACAGAGGAGGGTCTCATCTCTCAGGGCTGTTGCAGAGACCTTGGGAAGGTGCCCTTCGCTGCTAAAGGCGGCTTAGTGCCGTGTCGCAGGCACGGGCAAGGGGACTTGCCTTGCTCGCGGGGAAAAGCTCTCGCAGGCACTGGTTACCTGCCTTGGCCGCTGTGCTGCTGACGCGGCCGCTGGCGCGCTGGGGAGAGGCGATGCTCTAAGGGGGACAACCCCAGGGTTACCCAAGGCACAGTCCTCCCAAAACAGCATCTGCTGAACGTCCCGTGTCTCCCAGGGCGCCCTGTGCCCTGCCCTCAAGGGTTTGCATGGCAGCAATTCAGCCTGAAAGCTAAGGGCAGGAGCGGAGGAAGCCCGCAGGACAACGGGGAGGCGAGGGCAGGGCCGCGTGCCCCGGCTCTCCCTGCTCATTCCCTGGCTAAGCGAGGGCTGAGCACAGTGGAAGGAAGAAAGAGCAAAGCCAGGAAAACTCCTTCCCCATCATATTTACTGAACTGCTCTGAGTTATGACTGGAGGCCAAGATCTGGCTTCAGGCGATTGCCTAAATCATTTAGGAGCTGACAAGGTAGGGAGGGGGGAAAATGTTCTTGTAATTCTTCAGTCTGAGGTACATTAAGGAGCCATAAGCCATGTCGAGAGCTTGAATTACATTAGAGAGATTATCCTGTTACAGTTCATAATCCTGGATAATATACCATCCCGCAGCACACCTGCCAATGATAAATCTCGCCCCGTAATGGGGCAGTCGTGACCCTGGCGGTCCTGTAGCCCTCTTGGCATGGAGCGGTAGCACCATGCAGACAGATGGAGTCAGGAGGGAGAGCACGGAGGAATAACAGCCTGGCAGCGGTGTCTGCACCGAGGGAAATTCATAGCGGGGCGGCTCCTCGCGGTTCTCAGTGTGCTGCGATTCACCGAGCCGCGGCAGGTCCTCGCTGTCCTGCGGGCAGCGCAGGCGTGGGCCAAGGGGCAGCTGTGGGGAAGGACGCCCGGGGTCACCTCTCTCCATTGGGAGCCATGTGGGGCCCCAGCAAGTGTGCGGGGCCCCACCGGCGGGGCTGAGGACGTGCCACTTGCCAAAGCCCACAGAGCAAGGAGGGGAGCCCAGCAGCCAGGTGGAGAGCAGCACATCGCCCCGAAAAGAGGGGATTTCTGGCACAAAGCATCACATCTCTTTCAGTGAGAAATGCGGAGGGATGGGGCTGAGTCCCAAAGGGATGAGGGAGAAAATCAGCCCTAGGAAACAGCCTGTGCTTTTGGAGCAGGGTACCAGAAGGGGCTGAGCTGAAAAGTGGACCAGCGGGTGGGATTTGCAGCCCGGAGATCCTCGGGGTGGCGGGGTCTCCCGGCAGGGCACTGCCGCTGAGCCTTTAACCCGTTATGTCAGCGGCATTTGGCTGCCCGTAAGGTGGAGCCGTGCCAGAGGCCGGCTGCTGCAGAGGGCATCCTTGGGGCCCTCGGGCTGCAAGTCCGGGGGCTGGCAGGCACGGACGGCTCTCTGGGACTGGGACCTTCAGCTCTGCTGCAAGATGTTTGCCTTTCTCCAGCATGCAGAACTCCCCTGCCCTTCCCAGGCATTAGGAAACAACCCAGAGACCTGTCCTCCCCTCTCCGTGGCAAAATCCTGCCTGTAATCTTCTACAGAGGCCAGCAAGCTCCAGGCCTCCTCGGGTCTCCTCACTCCTTAGCCTGCACCCTCGGCTGTTTGGTCTCAGTCATCTCCCAGCCGTGCCGTCCTACTCCACCGACTGCAGCCCCCGGGGCTAACAGGCCCCCGTTGTTTTGGATCTCCAGTCCTCCTCCAGCCCAAGCTACTTCTTTGCCCTCGAGCCCATAAATCCTGCTGCCCCCCCTTGATGTGAACTGGCCATGCAAACACGACCAGGCAGCTGCCGCTTCTCTGCCAGGCAGCCTCTCCCTGCTCCAGCCCACATTCCCCTGCACTGGAAACTGCAACTGCTCCGGTTAAGTCTCCCAACGCGTCCCAGGGGAAAATGCTCTGTCCCTGAGGCCAGCCTGGCTCCTGATTTTGCAGAGGTCTGCTCCTGCAAACTGCATCAGTCCACTGCCTGCAGAGGGATGGCACCGATTTACGCTAAACCCCCAAAGGAGGGAACGGGACTGCGTCCACCCGCTCCTGGATGTCTCCTTGCCTCCTCTTCCCCCTGCCCCTCTCCAGACCCGCCTCGTGCTCCCTCTGCCCTTGATCTTTTCTTTAATAGCCGCTCACTTCCAGGCTGCTCCCCTCTGATCTGTGGTTAAGCAGCTCCCATGAATTACTGTCATCTCGACACTGGCTGCCAGCCTCCGGCCAAGGTAAATCCCTCCTGCGCTCCCTTCCCCAGCGCCCATCACCTGCACGGCCCCAGCTCCAGGGCCTGCACAGTGTAAAGAAAGAGCTCCTCTGTCCTGCAGGGATTTGCAATCTCCCCTATGGCCCCGGCGGATACTTGACAGAGCCTCTTCTCTCAGGCTTGTGTGTTTTGTTTAAGTGCTTTGAGATAAAGCCCTTTTATCACGTTAAGAGCTCGGTTGCCCTGGTTTCTTCCTCTGGCCTGAAGGCCATTCTTTTCCTCCCTCTTGTTTTTGACCTCAGGTTCAAGAGTGCTAGACCTCCCTGGTTTAGAGGAGACCTTGGCGGCGAGCGCGACAGCCAGTGTGGGAAAAGCCAGGGCAGGGGTTGGAGAGGGCTGCCAAAGGCCCAGCTCGCTCGGGGAACAGGTTCCAAACCATTTAGGAAAGTAGCAAGGAAACGTAAAAGCAGAGCAGACTTCCGCACTTTTTCAAGCCTCTGCTGTTCTCCCTTCCTTTTATCTTTTTCTCTCTGTTGCTTCCCTTTATTTACACCTCCATCCTTTCTTACTCCTTCCCCTCTTTCCCCTCCCCTCCTTTCCCTGGCTGTGCCTCCCTTTCCCCCTTTTTCTCACCCTTGTTTTGCTTTCCTTCCCTCCTTTCTCTCTCTCTCTCCCTTCCCCTGCGGCTTGCCAACTGCCAGCAGATGACATCTCCTTTCATGTTTGGGGCTGAGCGGAGGCTCTGAATGTTCGTTTGATTCCGTTAAGATAATAGCTGGTTCACTGTCAGACGCAGACTGATCAGTTAAAACCTTAATCACTGCCTGTCTACTCACATGGCACTTATTTTTTAAGAGATTAATCCCCTAAGCACTGCACCAGCATACATTCAGGCTCAAAGAAAAGGGTGGGTTTTTATTATTATTTGATGCGTTTACTCTTTCTTTTTTGCTCTTTTTAAAAAAATGCATCCCCCCCATCTTTTTTAACCCGATGCTCAGAAGACATCTGACCTCCGCCACCCCAGCGCAAGGCCTCTCCCCTTGCGCCGGGCACGCGCGGAGGCCAGGGCGGCCAGTGGGAGATGCAGGCGGTGCCCCTGCCGCCCCGGGCTCCGGGAGCCGAGGGGAGACTCGCAGGATGGCGCGGCGGGCTGCGGATTAAGCCTGGTCCGGGACTCAGGAGAGCTGGGCTCCGTCCGCGCTTCCCCGCTCCGTGCCCGTGCCTCCGTTCCCTCCCCGACTCAGACGCAGGAAACAGCTCTGGATAAACATCGCGGAGCAGCGAGCGCCGCAGCTCAAGCAAGGGGCCTCCGTCGGCACATCAAAGCTGGCTGGGGAAGTTCGGTGTCCACCTCTGACTAGGATTTAGGTAAAGCTTCTTTAAAGCGCCTCGGCTTAGCACCTGCCTGCATTAAAGCAGCGCCTCTCCAGGCAGGCTGCGCCGGCACCCGGCCGCGGCGTGCCGCGGCTCCGGCTTTCCCAGCCACAAGGCAACCGTGGCCCAAAACCGCTGCCGGCACCACACCGGCACTTCCAGCACCTAACCACTAACTACTAAGATAACAGCAAGCTTAAATCTCCTCCCGAGCTAGGATTTTAATTAACGGAGAACACCACATCCCCCTCAACCCATTAGATGTTGCAGAAGGCGCAGAGGAAGAAACGGGGCTGTGATACGGAGCCCGGCTCCCCGTCTGCCCCAGGACAGCAGCAATAACCTGCTCTTAAGCAGCACTTTGCATTCACAGAGCTCCAAGTATTTCAGAGAGGAGGCCTGCCATCTCCACCTCCAGCTTCGAAGGGAAACGGGTGCTGAAAGCTCATTTGCCTCAAAACCACCCTGCAGGTGAAGGCAGAGCCGCCAGACCACGCTTCCCAAAGCAGCCCGCTGCAGCTGCCAAGCAAGATGCTTCTTCCCTCCCCCCGTGAGGCTCAGCCCTGGAGCTGAGCTGGGCTGGGGAAGGGGGTGGTCGGGGATGCGCGGGTTCTTCTTTGCTCCTTCAGCATCACCAGAGAAGCGAGGCAACGTTTTCTGAGCGCTAAAGGTTTGTGAAAATTTTTCTTTACGTTCGACTCGTGATCAAAGAAGGAAGAAAAGTAACATCCCCAAGCCCAAGGTTTGCTTTAGCACTTGTAAAGAAAGTTCAAGAAAAGCAAATCTTTTGCTAACTCCTAGGTAACAGTTTTCAGACTCCTGTTCCCTGCAAGGGCCATGAGAAATGACGGATTTCTGCATCCATCCCACCATGGCCACCACGCTCCTGAGCGCCCAGTGTTCTGACCTGCCTCTCACTTGAGGTCACGGCTCCCTTTGCATGATGTACAGCAGCAGGGCCACGGCAGTGCCGGCACACGCGAGGGGTCCCGGGGGTCAGCCCTCAGCTCAGAGGGTGCTGGCGGTCCCCAGGCCCGGACCAGCCCAGCAAGAGCAGCTCGGCCATGAGATACCGTGCTCTCCCTACGACAGGGCTGCTCTGACACCCTGGCGCTGGGGAACCTCCAGCAAGCTCTGCCAAAGCCGCTCGTGTGACAGACCAGCTTCCAGAGAGCAGCTTCTCAGCAGCTCCCTGCGGAATACAGCCGGGGTTTTGCAGCGTTCACCCGTGATCTGGCAGGACGCTCGGCCCAGGAGCCTTCACCTCCACGTCCTGCTCCTCACCCCACACCTGCAACTCCATCAAAGCAGCAACAGCGGTGTCACCAGCTCCCGGATAAAAGAGGTGGAATCGCTGGCAGCAGGTGATGACTCAGAATTTGGTAAAATAAAATTGGAGGTACATGAGAAGAGGTTTTTGTCGGCTGCCTTTGGCGTTTCCTATTTAAAATGAAAATGTAGTGAGAGAAGAGGCTCTGAGTGTATTTTGGCAATTTTTGGTGAAGTAAAACAAAGCTGTCAAAAGGGTCTATACCTATATATAGAAGCAGAGTTCACCTGCAGACCTTGCTCTGCTTATTCCCCAAGATATTCCTGAGGCCGGGGTTCAGTGGAGTTGGAAAACACATAAAGAAAAAAACCCACGGAAATTGAAATAAATGATACCCAGAATCATAGGGATAAAGTTTAAGAAAAGCAAGCTTACAGAGGAAAGGGATGCAAAATTCCTTGCTGCAAAGGATAAAGCGATCTCTAACTAATGGAGATGAGGAAGAAACTCTCCCAAAAGACTGGTTATCCCATAAATCGATAGACTCGGTAGTGCCGCAGACCTCAGTCCCAGGGCCCCGAATCATTGCGCTGAGCGCTACGAGCGCGCGAGCACCCTCCCCTGAAGCAGCTGGGGCGGGCGCTACTGCAGATCGCACCACGGGCAGACGGAGCCCAGCTCTGAACTGGCCCTTCACGTGTTTCGAAGCAACGCCGAAAGAAGGCCGTAGTAGCGAATGAGTAAAACCACATGAATCTTTTCTGGTGGAAAGGGTGCTAGCTCTAACTCAAGCCTGAATTGACTTTGATCTTGTGTGTTAGACCTGGCAAGAAATCTCCTAGGATGCACACAAGCCTTCAGACACGCTAGAAGCAATCACCAGTGTTCATTCAGGCCAGAAAGAGGTACTGCCTCCACTGAGATTAGCTGGAGTTCCCAGCAAACGCTCTTCTCCGGCAGGCTGAAGTTAACACATCTGCTTCCAAAGTGGCTTGATTATTTTTTGTGGAAATGGCAGCTATGCGGAAAGGTAGTCTAAACTACAGGCCCCAGATCTTCAGGCGGGCATCTTTCTAGGGGCCAACACTCCACCTCAGCCCCACATCTGGTCTGGTGGGAGAACCTTTGGCTTTTAGTCTCTGGCTGTAGGTACGTGGGAGGGCAGGCGGCTGCATTAGTCTCTTCCTGACCGACAGTCTAAGAAAAGCAGGCTGCCTTGCAAACACCGTCACAGGGTTATTCAGAGCACTCGACTGCTGAAGGACACTTTAGCACAGTATTTTGTTAAGGAAACCCGGGTAGCTGGTTTATCATAACTGCCACCCCTTCGCTCAGAGCGCGCTGCTCCGCAGGCTAACACTGTTGTGTACCTACAGCCTACAGAGATTCTTAATCTCCCCTGGAAAGCACATTAACCTTCCTCCTCTCTTATCGCACTGCAAAAGGATCCTCCTCTGCCTGACCCTAAAACACACGGCCTGTGCACCACAGCCTGATACGCTCAGAACGAGCGGCTTGCTAACCCAGGGCCCACGGGGACTGCGCAGAGACACCTCATTAATAAAAAAAGAAAAATCCACGCTCACCCAAACAGGCTCATGCTCTAAACCTGCCAGAATGAGAGAGCCAACTGCCCACCCCCCTCTGCCCAGCACCCCTCAGAGGGGAGAGGCTGCAGCAGGCGTCCCGAGGCTTCCCCTTCCACCGCCGGCGCGGGCTGGCGCGCGCCCCGGCCCCTCGCGGCTGGCCGTCGGCCGGGTGAGCCTCCGTGCCTGCCAGAGCTCAAAGCCCACAGCATCGCCTGCAGCTCTGCTCCCTTCCAGTCTTGATGATTTTCAAATCTCTCCCTTTATGCAGGCATGTTCCCCTCCATACTTTGGAACATGAACATTTTAACAAAAAAATCTTCTTAAACTTTTAAGACACCAAGGAAACGGTTACCCAATTACTTTGTTGGCTGTTTCCTATTGTTGCTCTGGCTGTGCTTACTGCTTCACAGCTAGAGCTGAGCATTGCACTTAAGGTTGATATGAATACATAACAGCCATCAACCGACAATACGCCTCTTGCCACCTTAATTGCATATGTGATGTGAGGCCTTTGCACGCCTCTGTGCTCCCACCACTGCTGGGCAGGGTTACCGGCTCCCCGCACCGAGGGGAGGCTGCTGCACGTGGAGCTTGCAGCCAAGCTTCCCAGGGATATTTAAGAGTTTAACTCCCACTGAAGCTGCGGATTGCTCCAAGGCTCCCAGCCCGAGAGACTTGCCCAAGCCTGTGGTGGATTTGGGAGAACAGCAGCGTTTCCCTCAGGTTCACGCCCTAACTGCGAGATCCTCCCTTTGATAGCTCAGGATCTCGAGGCCGTTTAAAAGCATTAATAAACAAACTAATGCAGAGAAGGGGCCATCTCTGTTTCTCAAAGGGGCACCAATGCACAGAGATAGACGAAGTAACTCGGACAAGACCGCATTAAGGTTTGCTGGAAGCTCTGAAATTCGAGCGCCTGTCTCCTCGTTCCCATCCTAGTGCCTTGACCTCCAGGACCATCTCTGCTCTCAGCAAATGAAAAAGGCAGGGTATGACAGATTGACCAGCCAAGCTTCCTGGAGGTATTTCCCACAGATTGTTGCTGAGACATACAATGAAAGCGATAAATATCCCAGTGGGAAATATATGGCACCTCATCTCCCACTTGTGTCGCTGTGAAGAGCTGGGGATAAATTTTAAAAAGGCCTTTTCCCTCTTGGGGGATAAATCCTTCAGGACCAATCCTCTGGTGGGAAGCAGAGAACAACTAGAAAACCCCGTGACCCTGCCTGAAATCGTGGAGTCAACAAGTGGTCAAGCAGAGGTCAAGAGGCCAGAGCGGGGCCAGAAAGGATGCTTTCTGCCAGGCCCATCTGCTGGCAAACAGACAGCGATCACCCAAAAGGTGCAGCATGGATCAAGCTCCAGGACTCAACTGTTTCCTCCCCCAGACAGTAGCAATTATCATAATCAAGCAGTTGACTCCAATTACGCCTTCCTCTCATTACAGCCAAGGGGATGGACGCAGCCCCAGCAGCAAAGGGAAAGTTCGCAGCCGTGTCGCCTTTGCATATCTTAATCTAAAATGACAGGGTGTGACACGGGGGGCCGGTGACCCTGCCAGCCTTCAGCTGTTCGTGTGGCAACAATTTCCAGCACCAAATTACTCCCAGGCAGGGCTTGATTGGAGGTTCAAGGCAGCAGGAGAGAGAAGCCATTTAGGGGACTGAAACATTCTTCACAGCCCTATTTAAATACAATTTACATTCCAGGCTCTGCTGTTTGTGCATTGTTAATTGCACCTTGTACCTTAGTTTATTTTATAGTTGAAGGGTTTTTTTCTTTGCTGTTGTTTTTCAAAGGCATGCTTGCTTTCTTTTTTCTTTTTTTTTTTCCTAAGGGGCTGTTGTTCTCAGAATATAGTTATATTTCCTGGAAGGGAAAATAGATTAGTAGATTTAAAGGCCAGAAGGGACAAACAGATCATCTAGATGACCTCCTGTAGAAGACAGGCCAGGACATTTTACTCAGTAATTCCCGTGTCTCGATTTGTCCAGACTTAACCCAATACCCTGCATTGACTGAAATATCCCTTCCGGAAAGGCGGTCTCAATCCAAAGCCGCCAAGAGTCACGCGAGTCACTGGTTCCCGGGGCAGCCAGTTCCAGCGCGTAGTCATCCCTCGCCTGGCGCAGGGATCTGAACGGGCAGGGATCTGAACGGCTGCTGGGCCGGAGGGACGGCGGGGACGTGCGGATCCAGCCTGTTTTCATGGTGTCATCTCACAGCTTCAGCTGAAGTCTGGTGCCCGCTGTGCTTGGCGCTTGAGAGCCGGAGGAGAGCACTAACGCCAGAGAGCTCACCGCAAAAACGGGCAGGGCAGGCAGGGAAGCAGCCCTGTCTGATAAACCGATGCCCCAAGAGCCCAGTGTTTTCCCTGTGCTGCGGTCAGAGGCTTTCAAATTCCAGCACTTTTGATCTGAGTTTGTATCAAACTTATGATGACTTGGTCGCTCTTGGACAGACTTACTGGTTTTCGTTTCCCACATGTAGTGATGCTGGTTCCTCGCTTTTCTCCAGCCCGCTCTCAGAGACGCACTGCCCTTTGCTTGCTGGGTCAGGCTGGCCAGCGGAGGATGAGGTACATTGGTTAGAGCTCCGTAACTGGGCAACGCATGGGCCATTTTCATCACCTTTCCACTGAGTGAAGAGTTGTTGGTAGGAGATACAACAGCGTGGGAACAGAAAATGATTTTGTTAGCTTTGGGGAAAAAATGCAAAAGACTGGTTCTGGTTTGAGTCGCTTTTTTTCATTCAATTGAAATGGAGCACACAAACTAAAATAAGAGCATCCACCCAGCTTTCTGCATTACTAAAATATGGTGCAGAGATCAGATTCACCCCATAGTCCTAAAGCCTGTGGACGCTGGCAGTGAACCCTCTCTTCTGGCTGCTGCCCAGCAGCAGGTCAAATCCAGGCAACACAGCTACTTTCCTACTTAAAATCCCATATTTTTGCACTAATTGCGCACTCCTGCATGTTACCACACACTGGGGGGGCTGAGAGAGAAGCCTCATATTCTAAGATTACTTTAACATGTACCGTGTTAGTTGCCTTACATGAGAGCACGGACAGAAAGTCCTACGCAGCCGAACTGTGGGGGTGCAGAGGTTCACCTCTTCTCAGATGAACTGCCCGAGCTGACCAAAAGCTGCCTTCTAACCTGGTGCTCATCTAAAGTAAAAAGTCCTCACAAGTTCCTTTTCCTCGGCTGTGCAGAAAGGGTGACTTGCAGGAGTGGAAAACGGATTTTGGATTTCCAGACTCAGGTGGAATTTCAAATCTCAGCTCTGCCTGCAAGAAAAACCCCAAACCCAAACAAAACATCGATTGGAGGAGCACAGGGGTAAAACATTGCAGAACTTTTCACTCCTCTTTTTCCAACTTGTTCTGCTCTTGGGTTTGAAAAGCTGATGTCTTTTGCAAGTGTACCAGATTATCTGTGACTGCAGGCTTTCCACCAGGTTAAGAGCCAGCTTTGGATGCCTGTAGCTGGAGCCGGGACCCGTTCCTGGGTCTCAGGGCTGCTCGCTTTAGCAAAGCCCCGAGAGCTTCGACTTAGTTGTACGAGTCTGAAACCAGGGAACCATCAAGGCAGGTGACAGCCAGGGGTAAGGCGGAATCGCCCGGTGAAACGTCCTGCCCTGATGGTTTGATCCTGCCCTGAATGACACCAGGCAGCACTGTCAGTTTGCAGCTATTTTGGCATTCTTTTCTTTGAGCCCCATCTGCTGGAGTCCCGTGATTTCATGACACATTTTGTCTTTCACTCGTTTGTTGGTATTTAAAAGGCACGTGTTAGTTAGCCTTTGCAGCCAAGGACAGAAGCTGTAAGCCCCCCAAAACAAATGAAAGAATAATGCTCAAATCTGAGGAATTTCAGGATAGTCCCATGATTTCACAATTTCTGAATGCTTGCGGCTGGGAATATCTGGTGCTGCCATGGTAAAAATAACCTCCTGGGCCTGGTTCTCATTTACATGAAGGTCCCTTCACATCAGTCTGGCAATGCTGGAAGCTGGCGCGATATAAAAAGAGGTGTCGGTGTAAATGACAGCTAAGCTCACTTGACCCCAGCGAGCCTACTCCTAATTTACTCCAGCTCTGGGGAGGTCTGAGTCAGACATCAGCTCAGTAAAACTCGACGGAGAGACAGACAAATGTACGCCACAACCTGCTGCCGCTCCGGAGGCCTCCAAGCCAATTATTTTGGTGATCTCACTCCTCCCTTCCTTCTTCTTTCTCTCCCCCTTTTCCCATCACGTGCTCGCTTCCAGCACACGCACGTCCTTCTGCAACAAAAAGCAGTGCCGCAGAGGAATGTGGAGGGTTTGAAAGCCCCCTGAGAGCAGGTAGATCCATCTGAGCGAGAGTGCCTGCCTCCTCCAAGTCAGGAGGGGAAGGCGGGAAGAGATCGGTTTACATAAGTACTTTGCCATATGAAGAAATAATTTAGTGGTATTAATAGAGGTTAAAGTTTCCCAGGAATCCAAAACAGGCCCCGCCGACACAGGTGGGTTCTTTCACTCACAGGGATGGGGAGAGAAACCTGACTCCCTCCAGCCAAGGGGAGAGAGGAGGCGACGGGGGCAGAGGCTCTGCGGTGGGCGCGGAGGGCCGCGCTGCCCGCCGGCTGATTTACTGCGGGGCGCAACGGGCCGTGACGGGGCTTTGCTGAGGGATGCGGTACCCACGCCGCTAACCCCTCCACGCTGGCTGCCTGGGGAGGACGGGACCTGCAAGGGCAGGGGCTGCTGCCTACGCGGGAGGCAGGAGGCGAGTTCCAGCTCAGACCTGCGACCAGGAAGGGATCTGCGTGTACGACGCCGGCAACGCACGCAGACGCACGCGAGCGCGGGCCGAGCGCTGCCCGGCACATCTGCCGCGGCCTGCGCACGCTCCCCGCGCGGGGCAGGAAGAGCGCGTGGCCTGCAGACACGTGCAAGCAGGCTCAGGCTGTTCTTGGATGGAGCGCGCACCAAACGCGCTCCGCAACGTGCGCGGAGCGTGCTGCGCAATTACCCGCGCTGGAAATATCTGCCTTTTCAGAGCTCGGATACCGCAGGCCAACCTGAAATCACCTCCCGCCTCAGCAGAAAGCCCCAGCTGATGCCCAGCTACGATTCACCTCCAGTGCCTCCTGGAGAGCAGGACTTCATCCCCACGGAATGGATAAAACGGCACAGAGGGGGCTACAAGCAAGAGACTAGCAAGCCTAAATCCCCCTTTGTTTAGCTTAGGATCCGAGATAATGTTGCTGATTCTCAAACATGGCGCTTTTTACAGCCCAGGGAGTTTTACACCACCCCAAAAATAATAATCTCTCAAAGCTCTAGTGATTACGGTGCCTTCACCCTATCGCACACATGGGACCAAGCTCCAGCCCACCTTACATGGGGCTGCGCTGCCTTGCACTCATTTGGGATTCGGCCATAGCCCCGGATCACAGACCTTCCCAGAACACGTGCCTGCTGTTCTGCTCCGGAAGAGACTAACAAAGAAATAAGAATATTTGTTAATATTTTTTTTCCACTGAAAAGCAGTTAAACCTCCTAAGACACTTTTTCCAGACACCTAAATCCTTTAAAAATATTCTCTAGACTCCATAAAACTTACAATTTTCCCTGGGTTCTCCCGTGAGTTATTAAAAACCTGAAGTCCCTACCTTAAGAGCTTAGAGTTTGGTCATGATCAGAAAACCAACTCTGTCGAATGGCACCTTCTTGTGTATTCAGAGACACACCTACTGACTTAGTGGGGAACGTCAGTGAACTGCGGGACCCGTACAGCCAAAGGAGAACAGCCAAGACGCTAAGAAGAGATAAGTGATTTTTTGGGTATCCAGGCTAAGACAGACTGAGGGATGCGTGTTTGAGATGAGGTAGGCTCGGCCCTCTCTGAAGATGCGGGGTCCTTTGACGGATGCCCTGGATTGGCACAGCAACGTTTGTAGCTGTTGGAAAGCAGCCATCACGTTCTCACTGTTCACTCTTTTCTCAACGAACACCTGGCAAAGTCAGAATTTTAATGGCAGCGTCTTTGGTTTCTTCCAAAGAGGCTCTTAAAAATCAAGATTTTTTTCAAGGACCTCTCAATACATAGGCCAGAAGAAAATCTACGTATGCAGTCATCCATCTCTCCACGCATCACCCCAGCACTGGAGCGCTGCTGTTACCGGTACAGAGCAACGTAGAGCCTCTCCCTCCCACGAGAGGCAGCTCTACGGAGCCTGCGCGGCCCTGCACGGACGGCAGGTCGCTCGCACCGAGCTGCGATGGGCGCCGAGCCTCCCCTGGGCATCGGGACAAGCGAACGATGCGGCTCGAGAGACACCGGGCACGGAGGGGCTTCAGAGAGTCAGAAGAGGGTGGTTTTTTCCATAGCTGCTTTTCTAGACCAGAGCTGCGCTCCAGCACCGCCGGAATCAAAGGGACCCTAATACCCTCCCTGGTTCGCTTAAACAGCAGCTTGTCTGGGGCGTGAACTCTGCCAACAGCAGCTCCTGCAAAGTGCTTAGCTCTTTCTTTCCCCCTTTTTTTTTCCTTTAAAAAAGCTTTCTCTTTTCCTCCCTGCTCTTACCTCGCTCCCTGTCTACCTCCCCGTAGCCTCCCAGAAGCACTGGCGTGTTTTTAACCCAGGCATGAAACAATCCCACAGCCCCAGATTGTGATGTTTCAGATAACATACGGAGAATGTAAATCCTGTCAGCAAGTGCAACAGCCATAAAAGGCTAAAATGGATTCCTGCGGATTAGAAATAAAACACAGAAAGGGCCCTGTTCTCTCACTTTCCTCATCTCACAGCCTCCTCCGCCTCCCCGAGCCCTCCCTCTCCTCACTCCCCTTAAAAAATCGCCTGGAAATGCAAGGGGCGGGTTGTTTTTTTTTTTCATCAACTTAAAAGAAAAATAAAATACATTCCAGGAAAAGGACTGCTGCTAAGAAAACTAAAACCAGAAAATGCTTAAAGATGTTTTAATGACTTAAACACAGGGCCGGGATTGTGTCTAAAAGTTTCCACATTTAAAAAAAAAAAAAGCAAATTCAATATTAAATGTCCCCCACTACCACTGCTGCTGTATTTCTTTCTCGAACCATCTGATTTAAGCAGTGTATTATTAACACGGCTAGCGCGAACAGACACGAGCCTACATTTAAGCAAAGTTTACGCTTCTGTTCCAAACCAGAAAGGCACAACTGAAAACGCTCCTAAAAATAACGAGGGCCACGTGAGCGCGGGTCCGAGAGGCTGTTAACAAGCAGCTGACAAGTTTCTGCTCTAGGAATTAGACCCTCATTTAGAGGGAGATTAGCAGAAATCTTCCTTCTAATTAGAGAACAAGCCCAGCGATCTCTCCGCTCCGAATTTGCTGTTGGGCTGGCGGCCGCTCAGCAGCCAGCGAGCCTCCTCCAGCCAGAGCTGTGGTCCCAGTGCGCTCCAAAGCCGCGGGGCGAGGCGAGCGGGGCCAGTTCGCAGCTCCCTTCTGTAGCCAGCCCATGTAATCTGTCACGACCGGTAGCCTGTGCTGCGGAGGGGCCCGACTGCTCATCTGGCACCAAGGGCTGAATCGGATCCTTTCACGGAGCAGACCGCGCGGTTCTTCTAGGTCACGGCAGGGGCTGGGGCAGGCAGGGCACTACAGCTGCCTGCAGCGCATGTGCCCTTCGGATACGGTCAAAGCAAGATTGGGGAAAGCCCCGTGCTGAAACGTTGGCTTGCGTGCGGGAGCAGGAGAGACAAACCTCCCGTTAAAACCAGCAGCTGAGAAGTTAACACATAGATACACCGCCTGACATGCACAGTGTCGGGAGCGTTTTGTTTAAGTGAGCAAAATCTGGAGTATTCTGGGCAGAATGTGAAAACCCCAAATTTGAGTTGCCGCTTTGAGGCTGTATAAAGGGCAGACACATAATCGGACAGCAGACGGGCTGAGCTTTGCCTATGGAACGTCACCCATCTTATTGACAGATATGTAGAGGCACACACAGACAGACACAAGATGTACCCACAAATACAGCTGCTCCCCGAAACAACCCAGTCCCTGTCAACGGAGGGGTAGGGAAGTTTTTGGCATTGCAGAGCAAAAATATTGCCTGGGTGGGAACTCTAGAAGGTCCCCGTGTCCTGTCTGGAGCCAGGCTTCCCTCCCCTGCGCCCATGTCCCACCTCTACCCCCTCCCAACTCCGCTCTATCAAGATCAGCCTGCGTCTACGGGGTAAGAGCCTGCTGAGAAGCCAGGACTGCCCCAAGCGTCGGAGAGGTGAACGAACCCCAGGGCAGGGCTGGGACACATTGCCTGAGGCTAGAGAACCGACCAGAGGTGCACAGGTCCCTCGGGAACTCCCAGAGGGAAAGGGAGGGAACCAAGGGAGCTTCTCGCAGTTCGTCACAGCTCTCCAACCACTGCCACAGGATCTGACCCCGTTTCCTTCCAGCGTACCTAAATTCTCTGGGGACAAACCAACAGATTGAAATAAAAACCTCCTGCCTGCACGCAAAAGGGCAGTTATCTAGCCAGATCATGATTGTGTAACGGAGCCTTCAACGGGGCCACACCGATCTGCGCCCACTGAACACCTCCCTTCCCATTTGCAGCCCGGCCACAAAAGCAGCTGCAACAGGAGCTGTCACGGAGAGAAACGGAGCTTCTTCTTCCTGAAGTCAGACTTGATGGACCCAAGGCTCTTCTCACAGCTTTGAGAGGTGGAAAGTCCTCTCCTGCAGGGACCCTCGGGGAAAATAAAGCTGTTTGGGACCAGGGGATCTACCAAACCTCGGCTGAAAGCGACCCCCCGCTCTCCACCCCATCTCCACCTCCCCGCTGCAGCCAGGCCCTGCTGAGGCTCAAGCCCCAGACAACTCAGCAGCCGCTCTGACAGCCCCTCTCCATCCTCATCCAAAAGCTCATTTCTCTTTCCAATTCAGCACTGGGGAGGGGTTGTGTGTGTGTTTTTTTTTTACCAAGAACGTGCAAGCGTGTTTCAAACCCAGATTTCCATCCAAAAGAGTAGGAGGCCGTAGTCAGACTTCCCAGACCACAAAGACGCACAGCTCAATCTCCTTCCAGCCAGAGTTTCCATTGTGTTCTTCCCAGATGAACTTTTAAAGCGTGTGTGAGAACGTGTGTGTCAGTGTGTGCGCGAACGTGCGTGTTTCTTCTTCGCTTAAAGAAAGAATAGAAAAAAGGCGAGCGAGGCTTTTAGGAGGTTAATACACCGACCCGTTGCCAAGTTGGATATGTGCGTGGAAGGGGGGAGCTGAGGGTTTTAATCCCAGTTTTTGATAAATAGAAGACATTCTAGTCATAATAAAACGTGTTTTACACTTGAGGGGGGGAATAAGGGGAAGAAAAAAGGAAAGTTTTGGCCAGGCACTGCAAGCTCCTGAGCCCAAACAATGAGGTTAAGAAACATAACTGTAACGCATTAGTAAATTGACAATGAAATTGCAGTTACTTCACTGGCTCTTTATTAAATAAACACAGCCCGAAATGGACCTGTCTGCCCCGGAGGTATTTGTGTAGGGTTCGTGTTACTAACTCAACACTGCTGCTAAGGCTCGCTGCGGCACTGCACACCCCGGCGTGCAAACACATTCCAGAGCAGACCCCGCAAGGTGGGGCCGACCTTGCTTTTCCCCTTGTCACTTTTTCCCTTTCGTTTAGGCCCTGGATTTTATAGCCACTGGCTGCTACCATGGCATTTTATCCCCGCTCACAGCTCCTTTCAGGACCGGCGTGCGTGAATATGCCCGCGCCCCGCCGCGGGGAGATGGCCCTCCTCTCCCGGGCTGCTCGCAGCCTGCCCCCAGCTCGAGGTGGCTGCTTCCCCCCAGCTCCCTCGCTTGTTCCGTTCCCGATCAGCAATCGGCCCTTCTCACCTATTCACAACCCCAAGAAGGAAAAAAAAATAAAATAAAAAAAAGTCACACACCCTCCGGCAGCATGCGCAGTTCAGACCAACAGCCGTTTACCCCTCGCAGCAAACATCACCATTTCCCACTCACCGCCTGCCGTACCTCTCCACGCAAGGGCCTTTCAACACCACGTCTCCATCCCTGCCCTCATGTATATCGATTTAATCGACAGTCCTGACACTCGTGCCGTAGCCTCACCCCCGCCATCCAATGCTGCGGCTACAAGCGGCGACCGTAACCAACAACGAGAAGCCACTGCAGTTGGGGATACAGCTGCGGCTCACAAAAGCCACCTTACAAACCCTCCACCTGCAGTTCGAGCTAACCACCGATACGGCCCAGCCCAGCCGAAGCCCAGTCCCACTCACACAGGCAAGCTCGGGTAATCCATCCCCGCGCACGTTGGAGACAACAGGAACTTCAGCGCGTTCGGCACCTTGCGAGGCCTTGAACAGCTGCCAATGTCCTTTGGAGATGCGCCAAACCCGTTCACAAGATGTGAATGATAGAGATTCTCAGCGGCCCATGGGGTCTGTAGCGGGCTGCGCTACTGTTGGCTTGCATGGTCACGACACGCTTTTCCCCTTGTTCTGAGACATACCTCCTGTGGAGTCAGGTTTTCTCGGTGAGGAATTCTATTCCTGTCTGCAAGAAGAGTGAAAGCGCTCTGCTCTTCTTTCATATGTGACCAAAACAAAAAGAAGCAGTGGGTTAAGTATTTTCTTGCTCCCACTGTCATCAAGGGCTTTATGGGAAAACATCAGACTCTCACAAAGGTAAAATACCGAGATAGGACCCAACGAATCGTGTAGAGCAGAGAATTTACCTGTCACTAATTCCATCCAGCTAGTCTTCACCTAGGCTTGAAATTTCCCCAGCCACTCAGGGCTCACGCTTTCAAGCCTTCATGCAGAAGAGAAGTCTGATGTGATGAGAAAGTGCACCAAAATTCAGTTTTTCTGGAGCAATTTCTTCAGCATCTTCTACACAAACCTGAGCCTTGGAACGAGAGCAAGGCCGTCCAGCGCATGCTGAGCAGCCTCATGCATGTTCCTGCCGAGAGCATCCAAAGTCAAGTGGATGAAGGGAAAGCAGGAGGCAGAGATGCAGCCACTGATCAGAATTTTAGTAATATGGAAGAAGAGATGGACATTTTGCGAGTATATCTCACTGACACGGAGGACAGCAGATGGAAAGGCCACTGTAAAAGCACAGTACAATAACGTGATGTGGCTTTACTAAATCTAAGTGCCAAAGACAAGGGTAGGGATGCTTTGCAGCGCACTTACAGGTGGGTGCAGGGACCACTGGACAGTGATGATTTGGGCTCCTCCTCTCTGTCCCTTCTCCTCAGGTGCCAAACTGCATTAAAATCCATCAGGATCAAGCTCACACTGAGTATTTTCTTAGCCATCCTGTTTTTCCATATGAGCAAATGGTGGTGTTGGCACATCTAGCCTTTGGAAGAGCTTACCAAGGGGGCAGAGGCAGCAAATTCTCAGATTGTTTGGGATCCCGAAAGCAAGACTGGATGTCTCTCCCTGACAGACAGTGACCCAGCTCCACCAGGGACCGCGTGGAGCGCGCAGGAGCGGCGGGTGGAAATCCCTGGCTGGCCGTACGCAGGAGGTCAGCCCAGCCGCTCCAAGGGATTCCGTCTGGCCTTGCAGCTGAACGTGAAATCGCAGAGACGTCTCCTGCCTTGCCAAAAGCAGTTTTAATTTTGTAAGGGAGTGAAAGGGAGAGCTTTCCACTGAGTTCTTTCATTCATATAGACTGGCGGATTTTTAGCCTTTTTTTTTTCCCTCCAACTTGCTGAAGTCTCCAAGTTTCCCTCTGGAAATTCCATCCTGGAATGGTTTTCTCTTTGAGTTACCTTTTGCAGACTCCTCAGGTGCAACCCAAAGGCCTCCCGGGGCCAGGATTGAAAAGCCCTGCAAATTGAAGTGGATGCAAATAGGAAGATGCCCTGGTCATACATTCGAGCCGCCTTTGACAGGAGTCAGCCTTGCCTGCGGATGGGAGGGAAGGTCTCTCAGAGAAGGTGGCTCTGCCCCACAGTGCTACTTGTTCACAGAGATATTGTTGAAATAAAAACTAAGAGTAAAGCAGTACCGTGTGTATCGAAAGATTGTTTAAAGCATACAAATATTGCACGAGGGTCCCGAAAGCTTCACCTTCCTACTCCTATTAACACAGCAATTGCCAGAGCCAGGGAGCCCAGTATCCTTCGGGAGAGGCATGATGTCTGGACCAGCTACAGCAAGCGGCAGTGACATGGCAGCCTCAGCTTTCTTGTTAGGTGACCTTAACTAAAGCAACATCCATCGCTGGTGCCCAGCTTGTGAGCCTCCAGCAATAAAACCAAGAGTTGAAGGAGCTTGAGCCAATACCTCATCTTCTCTTTCCACAAACAGAAACACGGAGCACCTGGGTTTATTGCTCACTTTGTGCCTCTCCCAGCCCTGGCAACACGCATAGCAGGCCCACGGGCCATGGGGGCTAGCCAGCTCTGCAAAGGCTTCCAGCCTTTTCCTAACTGGGACAGGGCGAAGAGCTCCACTTTAAGAAACTCGCATCCTTTGTGGACTTATCCTTTGTGGGTAAGTCATAAGAGAGAGCGAGTGTAAGTCACGCTTTACAGTGAGTTACACCAGCCACTTCTTGGAGTTTCCCTCTTTCCCCGTCCACCCGGGAGGTTTGACGCGTCCTCTGGTCTTCACAGCGCTTTGTCCCTGCTTTCAGAAAGCCCCCACCTTCCTCTTATCCATTTTCTAGGCATTCACTTGACATCTGGTAGAGAGGGATATGAGCCACTCTGCAATGAAATCTTACCCTGCCTCTTTTTCCAGCCTGTCTGACAGAGAACAAGTCAGCTGTGGGCCTCACCAACAATTTTAAACAAAACCCCACAATCCAGCAGGTCAGGCCATTTTAGCATATGTACCTTTTATTTGTAGTGGACTGTTAATAATTAAGTGATGCCTTTCATACAGACATTTACAATAATTTAACCTTGCCCTTGCTGTGTAATTTATTCTTTGCAGAAGCCAATAAAAATAAAGGCCCCATATTTCGTCTCTCTCTCATTCTCTGTACATATATATAAATATATATACACACGCATATATCCAGAATAGTGTAATAGGTTTCACATATTGTTCCATAGGTATCATTAGGGTAACAGAGCCAAGTGTCTCAGTTCATATGACTTTCTTTATAGGTGCCTTATAATCCACATAAAATTGAGTTTATGTTTCCTCTCCATCCACTGATTCTAAAACAAGAGGAGGAAGGGTTCTCTCTCTTTTTTCCTTCTTAGTTCCAGTCCTCACTGCACCAAATTAAAAATTTGCCATTGGTGGTAAAGACCAGTCTTTAAAGAACCCAACAATTACCAAACCGGACATCACTTACAGCCATCTCTTGTAATGTCTTACCTCTGACCATGACAAGCATTAAAGGCTCCAGGAAAAAGGTTTGAGCAATGCCCACAGCAGACAAGTATCAAATCCTGCCTGCCCAGGAGGAAAATCCTGCTTAAGTCCGTGAGTGAGTCGTTACTCCTCTTTCTAACGCCACAGAACAGAGAACCCAGCAGGTAAGTGGAATAGGAGCAAGGGAAGGGACTAAAACCAGAGATTTATTTCCTCTCGGAAAAAAGAAAGGGAAAAAAGCACAGGACAGGAAAAAAAGAGCCAAAGCTAGTACTATTGGCTTCACTTCCACAGAAAGCCCTAAAGAGGCTACACAGAGAAACAAAAGAAAAATATTTTCCCCTAAAGAAACATTAGTAAAAACACATTTATTAAAGCACAAAAAATTCCATAACACTTAAGAGACGCGATGCTCTGGAAAGCGCCGGGCTGACCGCTGCGCGCAGGCTGAGGAGCCACGGCCGCGTGCCCGTGCAGGCGCGCGGCTCCAGCCAGGGAGGGCTGGCGAGCCTGGCTTGCCGCTCTGCCCGCTCCACGCACAGGCAGGGCGACCGGCACAGCCCCGCTTGGCCTGATCCAGGCAGTATGGAAAGGGGCCTAGAACCTCAGCTGGACTGGTCTTGTGCTCCCAAAGTAAAGCTCAGCTTTACTCTCCTTCCTGAGGTCTAACCTACTCTTAAAAAGCTCATGAGATACTCCATCTTAAAGGCAACCAGGCCATTAAGACACTCTGGCTGTGCTGGAGAGGCCGAGACGCATACAAGCACCGTGGACCTCCTAGCACACGTGGCCTAGAACCTCTGGGTCGCACAGGGGACGTGCGTCCCCCGTCCCACACACCCACGGTAATGCTGCAGAAAGTTTCCATTCGATCCCAGCCACGGCTTTTTTCCAGGGTCCTTTAGAGCAGCAGCTCCTACGGGACACGAAAGCACGTCCGTATCGTTATTGTCGTTATTATTCACCGGCGCGGCAGGGGGAGGAAGGGGCAGGGACAACACAGCTACTGGTCCCTGGTGCGCGGTCGGCTTGCGGCGCGCGGCTGTTTGGTCCGGATGAGGTGATGGAAAACTCTCCCTAGCATCAGGTGTTGCTGCCGGGCTGAGCTGCTCCAGTTACACTCTCGGCAAGTGTTATAAACACACAGGCACAATCTAAATATTTATGGCACATGAAATCTCCCGTCTGCTGTTCCTCAGCAGAGAGAAGAGAGGAGGGAGGGTGAATTAAGAGGTGATTATTGTGCAGGGCCTGTAAAATCAAAATATGGAATCAAGATGTATTCAGTCCCCAGGAACGGTCACCGCAGAGAGGAGCCAGGTGTCAGCTCCCCGACATTGATCTGAGAGGTTTGCCACGGCCTGGGCTCAGCTGGCTCAGTCCTTGGCCGGGGAAAGCACTCGGCCTCCACGGCTGAAACACTGCTGCTTTGCACCAGATGGAAACACGGCCCTGCCTTCGCGGTCTCCCTTTTCCTCTCAAGCACCTCCTGAGAGACCGATTGCTTCAGCTCGTAAAACCTTTCTGGGGCTGTGACGGAGCAGAGCAGGCTGGGAAATTATTTCTCTACCCTTGACAAAAATTATGATAGAATTTGTTTTCTTATTCTTTCTGTTTTCACTCAAATCTCTGGGGGTTTTGTTAAAGGCTGAAAAAAGGGGGGGGGGAGCAACCCACAACAAAAAACGAGAGACCCGGAGTGGGGCAGTTTAATGCGTTTCTGGAACAATCGCCCATTGATCCAACCCGTGCAGCGCCGAGCGTCTGAGGGCGACAGGACTGTCTTGCCAGAAAGGAGAAGCGGAGCTGCTTTAGGAGAAATGCTCTGCTCAGCAAAGCCTGGGAAGTTAGTACTGATTGAAAAGGCCCCACCAACACAAGCCCTGCCTGCACTGGTCGCTGGTGCTAGCCAACGCCATTTCAGCCCATCTCACCGCCGTGGCAGGGGTCAAGGACAAGGCGTTCACAGGCGCACACATAAATTTGGTTGGGTAGCTGGACAGCCCACCAACAATCTCCTCCAGGGCATCACAGAGACCTGACGAGGAGAACAGACCGCAAATACATTTTCAGGACCGTACCACAGTACGATTCCCAAGGATGTGCCTGCCCACAGACAAAGGACGCGGAGGACAAGAGCATCACCTTCTCTGATAAGGTAAATCCAGCCGGGAACGCTGACCCATGACGGGCTCGAGCAGGCAGCCCCTCTGGAAGGCTGCCTGGAGAGCAGGCAGACGAGCTCTCAAGGTGCTGCCCAGACTCCTAGCTCAGATTTTGCACTATTATTAGAAGAAAAAGCCAATACAGAGGGCAGCTCCTCTGCTGTGAAGTGCTTTTTCTTTACACTGGTGCTAAGACATCGACAGCGTTAGTTACTGCCTCGGCGGCTCGGACTGAAGGCTTGGCGATGTCCAGCTGGAAATAAAGCAAGTCCTTCCTCCACGTGTTGGAGCTGTCACTTGCTGCGTTCCAGCGGACTCACTGATGTCTATCGGGAAGGGTGACACCACAAAGAGGGAGAGTTTTCTACCTTCTGATGGCTTTGGTTTCTGGCTGCTGGAAATCTGAGAGCCAGCGCATGGGAATTTGTGTACTGCTCTGTTTTCAAGGGAGTGTGTTCAGTTAAGGTGGGGCCCCCAAAGTTATTTTTAGCTCGGCACAAATAACGGAGCAGAAGGCTTTGACGTTTTTCCTGAACGAGTCCCAGGACCAAATTAAAAAATCTAGGCTATTTAAGCTCTGATCAGGAATTTATACAGCCTTTCACCTTCATTTGTGCTGGCATTGGTGAGTTTGAGCCCAGGCTGGCGACAGCACTGGGAGGATCAGCAGGAAGAAGGGCACAGGGTACGCTTGAGGTGAGCCACACCAACCGAGACCTCCGTTTTCTGTCCAAAACATAGGCTCAGTTTCTTCTCAAGTCTGCTCTGCAAAGTTGCTGAACAGCAACTCTTGACTTCAAGGAAGTACTCCAGTGCCTCAAAGGGCTGACAGCTCGCTGTTGCCAAATTAAGAGTAAACAAGCCAATTTCCACGTCCCCCGGAACTGCAAGCACGTCAATAATCACTCCGGAGAAAGTTTAAGCGGAGCCGGGCCTTAGCAATAACAAAGCCAGGGCACGTTCTGGTTGGCACACCCAGCTGGATGTTTACACTCACACCCACGGAGGCGCCAACCCCAATCCCCTGCCATTGCAATGACAGGCCTGACTTTGCAGGGCTTCCAAAGGCACACCACCTCCTGCCCCGCAGAGGAATTTTACTCCCGGAAGGCTGAGAATGTTTTCCAGAGGAATCTGCAGTTGAGAAAGGCGCTATTTGCCATGTTTCGTACGCACAAAGTGAGACATCACCTACCGCTTACGTTCCGTAAGCCACGCACCATCTCTGTCAAAAGCTGGAACCAAGGAACTGACTTGAGCGGACTCCGTACGGACTCACCAGCGCCGCTTGTCAGCGAGACAAGGGGCAGCTTTTGAATTCCTCTTATTACGTATTTCCAGGGTCTCTCGTTCAAGCCTGTCCACAATCAACCCAGGGAAACAAAGTACCTTCCTCTAGGGACTGCTCAGCGGACTGCCCAGCCAAAGGTAAGGCTACTGTGGACATGGAGAAGCCTCCATGCTACCCCGAGTCCGAGCTCAAATCTCAAAAAAGCCAAAAATCTCCAGCTCGAGCTAATAGACACATCTGCCAACAACTTCTTTTAATTTTTTGGAACCGCTCTATAGATTATTTCATTGCCAAGAAAAAGAAGAGATATTTATGATGGTGACTGAAAAGCCTTGAAATTCCAAGTCAGATCCTCAGTGGTGTAAACTGGAGCTGCTCCAGTGAGTCAAGGGGACACTGCCAATTTACACAGGTTGAACTGGCTCTCTAGTTTTACCTGCCTGGCCCTCTAGCACACACAGACAATTAAAGGTAGCTTATTGAGCTACTAGACGAATATCTGCCACTCTTTCCTCTTGAGTCATCCAGTTGGACAAGAAATATAAGGGCACAAACGCAGAAGTAAAACCAGACATTTGCTCCTACCTTGAACTCAGAAGTAGCTGGTGTTGCAGCGTTGGCACGAGAACGGGAACCGAAAGGTGGACGGACAGAGAACGCCCGCTGATGCAGTGTCAGGAAGCGTCCTTGAAGGCGCTGCGTCTGTCCTGTAAACCGGGGGGAAAATCTTTAGTTTGTAATAGGGTTGCGACTATTAAAACCAGGTAAGACGGGGAGGTGTCTCAATACCAAAGCAACAGGAGCATGGGGATGTTCTAGAGATATAGAAAACACGTGCTTAACATTCAGCAGGTGCTTAGGTTTGTATAAGGCGCAGCTCAATGAATTTCCTAACTTTCCTGTCCTGAGGTTCTTCACGAAGAAGCCTCCCCAGGTGGGCCTCAGTCAGGATCGGGGCCTTATCTAACATCAGGGGGGTTCTTTTGATCTGCCAGTCTCCTGGCTTTCATTACGACTGAGACATCTTTCTGAGAAGGTTAAGGAAAGGTGTATTAAATAATGGCCTTTATTCTTAGTCTTTGATATTAAAAAAAAGAAGTATATAGTCAACAGAAAAGACACGTGCATTACGACAGCGTGCAACTGAGACCTTCCTGAAGGTGTGCACCAAACGCATACCAGACTGCGGTGTTAGCAAACGCGTACACATACGAGTAACTTTACTCACGGCAATGGTCCCCATCATCTTAAACTACTCACACTGGTAAAGTGACCCCCATGATCGAGAGCGCTGCAGGATTGGGCCCTGCCTACTCGCCAGAGCATTTTTAAAAATTAAAATGCATCTAATCTCTTAAAAAAATGTAAACCAGTTGTGACCTCCTGGCATCCTGTGAGTTTAATGGGGAGTTTTGTCTGCACAAGGAACGGTTCCTTTGTTAGGTCGAAACATGCTGAATTTAATCTCAGAATGAATTTTTATGGCCAAGACATAACCCACCCTTGAAAAGAAAGAGAGTTTATAATGGAAAGGCTGACACAGTCTGAATTATAGAGCTATAAATGACAGCACTTAATCATTCGATTAAAGTGACCAGTCACTTCCAACAAAGGGGGGCTTGAGCCAAAGCTTTTGTAGCAGGTGGAAGGAGCCTCCGCTGACTTCAGAGGTCTTTGGATCAGGCCCAGATTGTTCATGGATTTCAACTATTTTTTATTCATTTTGATCCTTATTCAGCCAGATATTTAAACACGGGCTAAATATTTATTGTTTGTGTAACCTGGGACTAATCTCAAGTTTCAAATCAGGCCTGGGTGTAACTATTTTGCCAACTGGGACTCGGATGAGCTAGTTTAAAGAGGCTCTTACTTGAATTGGATATCATATTTTACTTAGCTTTTTGGTGTTACCCTGATCGCTCTAATGCAGTCGTCACCTTTTGTTAAAGCACATATTGACACTGCAGTGCAGTGATTTTAATTGTGTGGATTTAAAAAAAAAAGAAAAACCTCCAGTTATTTGGGGTTTCATTTTCATTTTTTTCATGTTTGGGGAAGAAGAAAAGACACAGAAAAAAAAGAGAAAATGGAAGGTTGAAAATGATTGGGTTTCAGGAAAAAAATATTTTTGGCAATGAAATCAGGAAAAGCAGCAGGGTTTTTGAATAGTGAAGCTCACCAACCAAGCCAGGGGAAAAAAAAAACCTGAACTGAGCTCTGAAACTTTACCTTCCTTTAATTATACAGGTGACATTTCAGACATTTAGTCTGATTTTTTTGCATCTGCATATTGAAAACACCCTTTTAAAAATACTTTAAAAAATAGCTGCTATAGAACATTTATTTAGTGAAAAGTAAATCTTATAAAAATTCAATTGCAAAGTAGTTAAGGTATTTGAATTTTTTTTAAAGAAGAAGAATCCCAAGAAAGAAAGTATTTGATGGCTAATAATCTCATTTCAATATAATAGGACCTTTCTTTTGCAAAGAGCAAGACAGGTTAAAAGATATAATTATGACTTTGCAAACTCTCCCAAGTGCTAGGAGATCATCTGACAGTTCTGATCCCGGGCTCAGCTCTCAAAGGGGAAAAGTCTTTGTCTAGTTAGAGAGTTAAAGAGACAGGATCCCTATTCCACCCTCTGCCTACATTGCAATTTAACTGTCAAAAAAATCCAAGCTGCAAAATTGTCTTATTCCAACACAGCGCAAGGAAAGAGAGAGAGGTTTGAAACTGACCTGTCAAAAGCACCCTGTTTAAAAATGTATAATATATTTTAAATATTTTTTTCCAGAGGTACTTAAAGGTTAAAGATGTGCCAAAGAAGTAGGATGGATTTTTTTTCCCCCTTCACTAAAGCTTTTTAAAACAATTAAAACAAAAAAAAAATCATTTCAAAATTAGGGATCATCAGTGTAAAAAATCCCCTGAAGATCAAAAGGAACACATTAGAATCACATTAATTCTGATTAAAAAAAAAAGAGAATAAATCCCCCTTTTCAATGGAAAGAGAAACTTCGAGGACATTTAAACAGTGTTTTCATTGTCAGAATTTACAAGAAGGTGGAGCAGAGTGTCTGGAAGAGACGAAGACCAAGGCAAGCGCTGAGCCGTGAGGAAAGATCCAGAGGCTGCTGTTGACAGTCTGCCCTGGATATTCCTGGGCTCTTTAAAGCTTTCGGTTTTTTAATGTTTCAAAATAGTGAAAGAAGGAGGGGAAAATATTTTTCCCAAGTAACCAAACAAAAGAAGTCATTTCTTAAGGGGGGTTTCCAAGGAGCCACAAACAAACAATTCCAAATCATTTTTTTTCCCAAATATAGATGGCAAACAGAGGGCTGGACACGACCAAAGGCGCCTGCGCGGTGCCACCCGCGTGGCGCCCCGCGGCACCACGAGCGCGTGCCGCCGCAGCGAGGCGGGTCGGGCCGGCGGTACCGCAGCAGCACCTCCCTCGCCCAGGGCTGCCGCAACAGGATCAGGCCCGAAGCGTCTTAGCGAAGCCGGGGGAGCCTGGGGGCTGCAGAAACGCCAGACTGGGGTCTGTGAGCACGCACGCCGTGCGTTCATCTCTTGGAGCAAGCAACGCGTTCCCCTAAGCAGGGAGCAGGGGCCAAATTTCCCTATTATTCATCTCACTGCAAGTCAGGAGCGAGCGCTTCGTAAATCAGGAGTCAATTCATCGGAGGCGACGGTTTCCCCACCTGGCAGCAGCCAAGCGAGAGCGTGTTCAGGTCCGTCCACCTCCATCAAGCCCCAGCAAACACCTCAACAAACTGGAGCAAGCGGGAGGGCTCGCGTGCCAGCAGCCTCTTTGCAGCCTTTATTTGCTGCAGCGGGGCTTGGCCTCCAGGAGCCAGCTGGGGTTTCCTCCCTCCTAATCAGCAAATTGTAACCTGCTCATTCCCATGTGGCTTGACCGACGGCCCTGCCGTCCGCCTGGCCCCGGCCGAGCTGCTTCCCACCCGTGAGTGCGTGCACCCGGCCGAGGGGAGAGCCGCGGGACGGGCAGAGCCGCGGGTGAGAGATTTGTAGCTTTTGGACAAAAAGGTTGCAGAATAATGTCCCTCCCTGCCCCTCTTTGGCCTTTTAGATCTTTCCCGTAAATGAGTCCTCTCCCAGATGCTCGGGTCCCAAACCCACCAAGAAAAATGGGAATCTCCTTTGGGCCCTGCAGCTGCTCCTTCTAACGAAAGGCTGACAGGGAGGGCACCAGCCTGCCTTATCCTCGAAGACACAAGCTAAAAGCTTCCTAGGCCTGAGAGCCAAAGGAGAGCACCTCAGGGAGCTCCCCGGGTCACAGGAGGAGATCAAAACCCTCCGGACTGAGCAGCGCTCGCAGAGCCTTGCATCGCCTGCACGAGGGCCGTGCGGCTGGGCCGGTACCACAGACTTTAAAGGGCTTTGAAACATACACTTATTTATTTAGATTTATACAAAGACCCTAAACGGTATCAGTACAATCCAAGATAACACCACCAGCGAGACAAGTGGCACAAAAATCAACCTACCCCCCACTGCTCCCCCTGCCAAATCTTCTCCCTTTCCAGCCCTCTTCACCCTGTCATTGCCAGGTGGGTGGGGAAAGAGAAGAGCTTTGCAACGGCACGGAACGTCGCCGTCAGACACGGGAATGTCGGAACAGGGGTAAAGCAGCAGTTGGGTATTGGTGCTTATCTTCAGTATTTTAATATATATAAAACTGGTACATCGGGGTGTGACCAAACTAAAAAAAGACAGGGATGGGGGACCTCGTTGTTAAAGCATCCTTGCAAATTGATCTGCGTATCCCCTGCTGCATTAGGAAGTATCACCACAGTCCCGTGTTCCCACAGGACCTGCAGGGTGACCAGGCTTTAAGTATTACTCACTAAAAATTAAAGCCAAACTGGACTCCTGCCCTAGGAAACTCGCCAGATTTCTGCTCTGAAAGGAATGATAAGCCTTTGGGATGCTGCTTTCTGACTGTGCAAAATCAGGGTCAAGTCTGGGATAAGAGCTCCTCATTAAATAGCTCCAATCCTGCTTCCCTTAAATCAGGAGGGAAGTCTTCCTCGAAGAGCAGGACGAGAAGGCACCAGCGAGACGAAGGTGTGCTCCTGGCAGCCCGAATGGATGGTCCTGGGGCAAAGGGCTTTTTAGGCGTTCCTTTCATGGATGTTGCTCACAAGAAGACAAGAAAGCCTTCCCCACCCTTTCCATTAAGCTCTCTGGTCCTAAATTCTCCTCAGTTTGCCTCAGCCTTTCAAGGGATGAGATGGAGATGGGGTCTCTGGGTGCAACCCAGAGCAGGACCCGGGTCTCCTTGGGAAACCTCATATGCTAAAGCTGGCTTCCTCACGCCACTGGAAAGCTGCCATGATGCTGCCCACGTATGAACCAGAATTCATCTGCTTTGCACATTTCCCTCCTAATCCCACCTGTTCTCCAGCTCATTTCTCATTTGTGACCAGTTTGGAAGGATTTGTGCCTTTGTCTCAGGGACAGCCTAGCTGCTTGCTTATGGCAGCACCAAGAGGGCTGCAGGTGCCAAAAGGGAATTCCTGCAGCACAAATCATGCCTGCGGTTCTGAGGAGACGCGGAGAGCGGGGAGCGAGTGTCACCTGGCGAGAGGAGCGGCGAGCGGCAGAGAGCCACGGCGCACGCTGATTCCACGTGTTAAGTGTGCAGCAGGAGCAGAAACATCACACAAAGGGGAGAGGCAGTCAGCAGGCGTAACCCCGTGGAATTACACAGCAAGGCCCGTGCTTGGGTTCACCATTTTCACCTCATCGCTTTCCTTCCTATTGCTGCAGAAACCACCCTCATCTGAGCATCCCCAATGACCCGTTCCAACGGGCGCCCTCTTACCGGCCCGTTCAAACCAAAGGCCACGGTTAATACCAACAGCTTTGCCGGGATTTTCTCAGCTAGGGGAAATTCGCAGGCGGCGTGAAGCTAGGGATGCTGGCTTTACACGGCGGAGCCTGACCCTACAGAAGCAGCGTACCTGTCCTCAGAGCAACGCCTCACCATCAAACGAGACCGTTTCAGCTGAGCTGCGAGCTGAGCTGCCTTCAGGCTGGGACAGACTCGGGCGACGTCCCCACTCTGCAGTTGGTCCCCCCTCAGCGCACGGCACACGTTTCGGTTTGATTGATTTTGTAATTGCTCGTTTAATTGAACAGTTACAGCAACACTATCAGGAAAAGGTTTCAGGGCTGGGACGGGGGGGGGGGAGGGTGTGGGGGTGGAAGGGGAATTGGAGCGGGGGAAAGAGCAAAATGGGTTTTTCCCTTTCTCTTAAGATGAAAACAGAGAGAAGAGGCAAGGAGATGAGTTCCCTGTAGCTGGCACTGAGGAGGAAGGGATCAGAAAACAATAAATTACAAAAAGAGAAGAAGAAAAATGAGAAGTGGGTTGAAAAGTGTGGCAGGGCCAGAGGGTCCCAGGGACTGCTTAGCCTCTGACTGACATCCTCTTCCTGCTAGCTGTGAGCGCTGGCAGGAGGGAAGTGGGCCACAGAGAAGGAAAGCTGGGAAGCCATCTGAGCTGGAAGGGGGGAAACGAGCAGGAGAAGGTGGGAGAAGATGCCTGTGCGCCTAAATAAAAGGTGCACGAGCAACACGGAGAGACAGGGAAAGACAGACCTGTGTCAGAGAAGCTGCAAAGAGCGGAGAGCACATGAAAGGAACACAGATGTGTACAGCAAGGTCTGCATTTTGAACACAAGGAAGGGTGGTGTGTGTAGCGTATCCTTGTAGGAGAGGTAAACCTGCAGGGAACGGGAGAACGGCCCAGCAGGTATACACAGGAAAGCTGGGACGTGTGAGAGCAAAGGGAGAGTGCACAAATAAGAAAGGAAAGCGAGAAAAATAGCGAGAGAGAGAGGGATGGACGCCTGCGCAAAAGGAGGCGAGTGTGAGAGACATCGGGACGCACGCTGGCTGGGCTGATGGGTGAGCCTGCTCTTGGGTGAGCCTGCTCTTGGGTATGCTCTGCTGTTACGCTGCGATACGAGGTTGCCACTTATTTGCAGACCTGGTGCTACGCTGGTTTTCATGTCTGGGGCTGCGTGGGCGCTACTTCCATGTGTCTGCGAACTTTTTGGAGCATTTCTGCCTCCGATCTGCATACGCTGCCTAGGCGGGTTTCCCAAAGGGGTGAGCACCTCCAGTTGTTGGCACAGTGGGCGTTTGCATCACTTTTCACAGCGTGTTTGTGTATACCCATGTGAAGGGGCGGGCACGGACACCTGTGTAAATCCGCTACATGCCCATCTGCGCAGTGGGCATAGCGCGCCTCTGCTTCCACGAGTCCAGATGTGGCAGTGCCACTGCGTGCGCCTCTGTGGCACACGTGTGTCTGAGCGGGAGCATGCGCCTGTCGGGTGCGTGTCAGGAAAAGGACAGGAGAATCCAGACAGGGTCAGGGGGGAAGGTGCACAGAGAGGCCATGGTGCAGCTCCACAGCAAAGGAGATCAGGTTTCAGGAGAGCCTGGAGCTCGGGCTGGAGGGGGACAGGAGGTGGGCTTCGCTGCCTGCATTCCCTGGCAGGCAGCACAAGGCAGGTTTAAAGAATATCCTTCCATTTAGGAGTTTGTTTATTATTCTTAACTAAGCAGCTCAGACAGGCAAGCCGGCAGCACCATGTCCACACTGACTTCCCAGGAAGGCAGGGAAGGGAGGGACAGGAAGGCAGATTTCCAGACTAGGGGACAAAGGGATTTATGTACCGCTGGGCTAGGGAAGGGGGCAAAGCTGCTGTGCTAACTAGAAAGAGCGTGGAAGACGCTCGGCTTTGGGACGTCAGGGTGGAGCCTGGGTGGGGTGCAGCTGGAGTATGGCGACCAGGTTCCTGGCCGACTTGCTGTTCCAAAACCCAGCAGCACCTTTGGGCTGGCTGCTCCTCTTACACTTAAGAACTTCAGACTTTTGTCTGAAATTCCTCAGATCCAGGAGCAGAGACTCAGCTATGGGTTTTCTAGGGAGGAGGCAGAAGTGATCCCTGCTCTCTCCTGTTAAAACCCACGCATTCCATCAGGAGTCACAGGGCACCAGGATATTTGTGGTACTGGAAATTCCCTCACCTTGCAAGTGTGTCCATACCAGGGAGTCAATGCACGTCTCCCAGCTCTGTGTTTCGGCTTGTCTGGCCCATCTAGCAAGTTATCAGCTACTGCAGCGATGGCCAAGAACACAGCAACCTGGATAGAAAGGAGAGACGGTATTGGTATGCATTTCTCGCAGGGACCAACCGTATCTATCTGTGGGCTCCCTCAAAGCACAGGTGATAGAGGAGGGAAGGGTTCTGCACGTATGTCCATAGAGTGAAATACACAGGAGTATTTTCCTGCACGCTGCTTGTGCACGCACACCGGCTCAGCTAAACACTGCCCAGTGTGCAGAGATGCAGAGATCAGCATTTTTTAGCCGGCACCTTCCACATCTTCTGTGGACTCCAGTGTGCAAGGGAGTGCTGCAGACCCAGGCGACGGGCACCCATCCGCCGCGTGTGAGCACACACCGGCCTTACCCCACGCGTAGCGGGGGTAACAAGCGTGTAACGTGTAACACGCGTCCTTGCGGCTCGGGGCAGGACTGCAAAGGAGGGACTATTTTTTGCCGTTCGCTGAGTGCTGATGTGTGTGCTCACACTGTCATGAAAATGAGGTCAAGGAAGGTCATTCAGTTCAACAGTATAAATCAAGGAGGAAAGTAGAGTGGAAGCCTGTGAACACTCGGGAGATCTCAGCAGTGGGGGGTGGCCGGGGAGCGGAGGAAGGGCTAATGAGACCGGGAATGCCACACGCGGGCGAAGCAGAAAATAGCGGTGAATGAAAGCAGCCAAACGGTGGCAGCCAAAACAGAAGGCAGGAAAGCCCAGCCTCAGGTCCTTTATCCTGCGCTATAACCAGCGCTTCGCGTTAACTCGCAGGATTATTCTGCCAGAGCAGGCAGAGGGGCTCCACGCCCTCCGGTCCCAACCCGCTGACAGGAAACCTTTCACTGGAAACTTGCTTGCATTCAGCGCAAAATGCCTCACTTCTGTTAGCAATTTGTTCCCCATCCCAAGCATTCCTGGGAGAAGGTTGCGGGGTAGGAAGCGGCCGGGAGGGCTGCGCGGGGCGCTTCCACCTGGCGACCTGCGTAATAACACAAGGGAGCAGACAGCCGGCCTTTCACCACCTCTCGCTTTCCTCCATGCCCCTCATTCCGCCTTTCACCACCTCCCCCTCCAGTTCTCTCCCTTCTCCTCCCTTTTGCCAGCCTCCTCTCTCCCCTTCCCCTCTTCTCCCATCCCTTTATTTTTCTGCTGCTATGTGCTCCTAGCACATTTGGACCTCGCGCTCTCTGTCCTGTCTGCAGGCCTCCCAAACTCATCACACCTGTGCCCCACCGCCCTCTCGGGTACGGCAGAACTCGGCACTTTCTCCCTGCGCTGAGTCCGAGCCTCCAAAACGCTTTTTGTGGTCAGTCTTCCCCCAGCGCTCTCTGGACAGAAGTCTCCCTCGCTCCCTCTTCCCTTCCCCCTTCTCTTTCTCTCCCTCACATAATATTTTCCATATGAAGAAGCCTTCCTGAAGCCACACACTGCCCTCTCGGCGAGTCTTAGGCGGGTTAAAGGAGACCCTGGGAGCCTTTAATCCTCTCTCTCTCGCTTGCTTTCATCCTCAGCCACAGCTGGACGCCCCATTGATGTGGAACAGACCAAACACCAGGCCTCTCGCTAAGCTGCTGCTGTGGGGCCTCTTCTCCTTTAGAGGCGAGCCGAGCCCATGGCCCGTGTCCTGCTCACAGAGCGCCTGTCCCGCATGCCCAGCGGCCCCGGCGCGCAGACGGCCAGCGCCTCCGGCCCCGGCTCGGCCTGCCTCCCCCCGGCCGTGCTCCTGCTCTCACTGCAGCAGCCGTTTCTCTGAGCCATCTTCCACCACCTTGTTCTAAGAGAAGCCCCCACTTTCTCCCTTATCCCAGCATCCCCCTTTCTCAGCATTATTTCGCATCAGTTCGCCAGCGCCCCGCATCCCTGCAGAGCATCAGGCCTGGATGAGGGTGAAGGACTGGTTTGTGTTGCTCCGCTGAAGCAGCAACTGGTGGGGATGCCCCCGGGAGGGGCCTGCAGCTCCATCGCCTGGCGGACAAGGCCTTAGGACTGCAGCCTGCTTACAGTTTTGGGAAGAAGGGTCTTTGCTGTCTGTTCTCTTAGGGCACGCTGCAGGGTGAGGCAAGGATACACAGCTTCTCCAAAACCCTTGCAGCATGCACAGGATGGGCTCACGTGGGCACTTGCCTCCTGGAGCCAGAGGAGTGACAGACAAACTGCCATGCCCGGGCACCTGCCTGCAGCGGGACACCCCGGGCTTTGGTCGCTGCGCAGTCCGCTAGCCGAGCGTTTCGTTTTCATTGCAAAACATGGGGAATATTGCAAAGGCACTGCAAAGGCCAGCATTTCACCTTGGTGCCGAGCTCCGGGCAGCTATCCAGCTGCTTGTGAGCAGAGATGGGACCTGGCTGCTGAAGACCCCCACCCTGCCTGCGAAGCCCCCTCCTGCAGACTCTGTCCCTGCCTGCAGACCGCCGTCCCCCACCTGCAAAGCCCCCGCCTGCAGACCCCCATCCCCTGCCTGCGAAGCCCCCGCCTGCAGACCCCCGTCCCCTCCTGCAGACCCCCGTTCTCCGCCTGTGAAGCCCCCTCCTGCAGACCCCGTCCCCGCCTGCAGACCCCCCCCATCCCCGCCTGCAGACCCCCCAGACCCCCCCCATCCCCGCCTGCAGACCCCGCAGACACCCCCGGCCCTGCCTGCAGACCCCCCCATCCCCGCCTGCAGACCCTGCAGACCCCCCGTCCCCCCGCCTGCAGACCCCGCAGACCCCCCCCCGTCCCTGCCTGCAGACCCCCCCATCCCCGCCTGCAGACCCCGCAGACCCCCCGTTCCCGGTCTCCCTCTGCCCTCTAGCGGCCCCGCGCCCGGAGCCGCCCCTTCCCCGCACGCCGCCGCCGCACGGAGCGGCCCCCCGCTGCCGCGACACGGACCCCGCTGCCCGGTCCTCCCATGGCGCTCAGCAAGGGCCAGCGTACGGGGCAGGCAAACCCGAGGCAGGGAAGCCTCCCTACGGCCAGTGACATTTTAAGAAGCGTCTAATCCGAAGAGGTGTCTGTGGGTTTCACGGTAACGAGAGTAAGTCAATGGGAAGCAAGAATTTCTGTGGAAGGCAGAGAAGTGTACGGTTTCATCCTTGATTGGATGAAAAGCTCAAAAGAAACTTCAGGGGGCTTTGGGGACTCCAAGTAGATAGGCAGAAAAGAGGTGGGTTGATGAGAGAGTTCAGAGAAGAGGAAAAAAATGATCCAAGCTGTCAGAAACACAACCTAGGAGGGAAAGTAAAAGACTTGGGGACGGCTAGTCTGGAGTGGAAAGACAGGGGAGGCATGGCAGGCGTCGCTGCATACGAAGCAAGAGAAGGGGAATAATCTGTTCTCCGAGTTCACAGTGGATACAAAAGGGAGCGAGGCCTTTAAATAGCAGGGATGTCAGATGTTGGGAGAAGGTTTCAAGTAAGGACGGTGCAGCACTGGAACAGGTCACCGGGAGAGTGCTGCAACCTAAACTGGTTAAACGGAGATCTTTAGAAATTACATCGAAAGAGCTGATCCCACTGTGTGTCACTGGGCTAGATTAAGTGACCTCCTGAGATAACATTCATCTTGTTTTCTGTGATGCTATAATTAAAAGCCACATTGATCCTCTGTCAGAGATGCAGCAAAAGGACCAACTTCATCACTTCCTTGCTGTTCCTTAGTGACCAACATACTAGCTCCTGGACGGACATCTCTTCATGACCTGTCCTGCCCCAAAGAGCTTCTCTCCTCAAAGACGGGACCTCCAGCGGACGTGGCAAATGCAGGTGCTGCGGGAAGGGATGAGGCATTGCAACGCAGCACAGTTCTTGGCTCAGTTTGTAGGCAACCAGTTGCAGAAACTGAACTAATTGCGGACTCTTGGGATTTGTTCATAAGAGAACAAGTGCATTCCCCCTTCTTGTTATTGAGCATCAAGCGCCTGATGAGAGAGGGATTTGGGGACAAGACAATGCGAAGATATCTAGCACAAAATGATTAGCCAGAATGTACTGTTAATAAGCTGCTTATTCATATAATTGGAAATTATTTCCAGCAAGGGTGTCACTACAGTCTTTCTGCACTGCTCTGATGGAGCGAGGCAGCTAGGTACTGGCCCAGGGGAGACCACTGCGAGCACATCGGCTGGTGGGGAGGCAGAGGAATTTACTGCCATTATACTTCTTCACTGTCACTGCCTTGAAGGGCAGAGAAGGGCACAGGGATTTCAAGGGGAGGCAGGAGGGAATCTGCCCAGCCCTGCTGACTAGGGACAGGTTTCCCAGTATGGCAAGCACAGGGTGTCTGGGAGCAGCGTGGAAGGACGGTCCTTCTCCAGCAGCCTGGAGCTATAACAAGAGTAAGGCCAAGAACGCATGGAGTCAAGACAAATAAGACCTGCCACCGCCTGCGCTTTCCAAAGCAGCCATTTGAGCCAGCTGTGGAGGAGCCGTGAGCGAGTCCACCCCAGAGCTGCGCCAGCCATCGCCAGGAGGAGACTTTGGTTGTGGCTACAATGCATGCATTGTGGCTTGATGATTGAACTGGAGGTTTCCACAGGTGGCTTTGCTCACCTTGAGGAGAGCTGGCTTCGTCCTGATTTCCAGGAGGCAGAGTTCCTTGGGGAGGCCAAGGGAAAGGAGGGGAGAAGCTACAGAAGCCGTTGCCCATTCCCTCTGTTAGCTCTGCCCAGCGGGTGCACACCACCCCGGGTCTTTCTCCTTCCCTCACCTCCACTGGGGTTGAACCCAGGCCTGCAAAGCACCCAGGTTCAGAATCAGCCACGTGGAAGTTCATGTGTCTCTAAACTGAAACATTTCTCCATTTTCCTGAGGCCAAGGGCTGGCCAATTTTAATGATGTTGCTACTGGGAGCATCAAGGGGTCTTACAAGCATCGAGGGGTCTTACAAGCAGTGTAATACTATTTCAGCAGCCCCCAGGAACGACCACTGCAGATTTACTATCACACGCAACTGACAGTCTTCTGTTTCCTTACCAAACCTTTTATATCCCCGGTCTTTTGAAGCCTCCGCAGAGCCAGCTCAGGCCTGTTAACTAGTCCAAAGAGGGAATATAATTCCATACATATTTGTGCTCACTGCATCTCTAGACACAAAGCTTGAATAGGTATGAAGAGATCTGTCCCTGAGCACAGTACTAAGCTGGAGAATCTCCTCATCTTTTGACGACCACAGTTTCCTGCCTGTTCCCTCCCTTTCTCCCAAATACACACACTGAACCCTCCAGCCATCACAAGAACTTGTGCAGAGCTACAGTGGAGCTGGCACCAAGCCACACCGCACGATTTCGGTTTTTAAGGGACTGTTTCTGACTCATGCTCTCCAGCAGGACAGACTAAAACCAAGGAATCCCCCAACGCTACAAGACAAAGAACAGTTTCTACACCAGATCTTCATAGACAGTCAGCAAGCTTTGGTTGAGGAAATCTATACTTTAGGGCAAATTTGCACTGAAACAACAGCGTCCCCCCTGCCAGCCTGGCGCTCCATCCTCGGGCACAACTCCTGACACCGCGCAGGGCACGGACAGACCCACGCCACGGGAAACACTGCAGATGCTCTGCCACCCGCTCTCTTACAGTCCCCTTCCCTACCCTTGTTCTGTCTTTTTTACTGCAAGGTTTGTACTGATGAACAGGCAAACAGCACAAAAATAATGGCTATAAAAGCTATGCGTATGACAAATAACCATGAAACCGGGGGAAGCACCTGAATGTTCCCCAGACTCCCCTTCTCCCTAACCTTTTGTTACCTTATTGCTAGATCACACACTCCTCAGACCAAGAATTCAAACAAAATGCTGTTAAAATTTGTTACATTAGTCTCCTTTTTCTCCATTTCTGTAAAAAAAGGACAAGCTATTTTAAGACTTACCTCAATTTTATGTTCTTTCAAATATTTTTGCAAAAGGCTTTTTCCCCCCACAACCTGAGAGAAGACAGCCTAAGAGTTTACTCAGCAACTCCCAGCTTGCTAGAATCTTCCACAAAGTCTGAAAAAAAAATGACCTCCTCTATCAGCTGTTTTATACCAACTCATTTGGTAATGGGCTGAGGCTGCTCAGCTGTGAGCACTGATGAGTTTCTCCCAGCTCTGCTGTGATGGTGGTAACGGGAAAGGAGAGATGGAGCACTTGTACCTGAAAGTTGACACTATACCTAAATCCAGCAGCTTCTTCCTGCCAGAACTTGGGGCACTGGGGGAAAGTAAGTTGTTATGGGAGAAGCAGAGAGCAGGCGGTGTGTGAGGTACACAGGACCGAGGTCCCCGCTGAAGCCAGGCTCTGGATTTCACCCGTGAAGGCTTTATCCCATAGTGGATATGTCATTCATAGAAGATGTGTCATCGTGGCTCTTAGCTGGGATTTATACTGTGGTCCGTATGTTCTGCAGTTGTCCAATACCACTCCGCTATGGAGCTGACGAGTCTCTCTGTTGTATGTCCCTATAACGTCCAGAACTACAACACTACAGGGAAAGCCTGGTGCTGAAGGAAAGATAAAGATAATGGGATATCTCGGTCAGCACCGATTGCCACCTATCAGCATACCAAAACAAGGCTCATTCGGAGAGAAGCACTATACTTGATGGCAACCAGAAGGGGACAATCACTGTCACAACGCAGAAGCCGCAAGTTGAAGACTCAGGAGTGTACTGGTGTGCACACTGTACGTGTTCTCATTTTACCCAGATAATTGAGATTAAGCTGTCTGGTTCCAAGAGTGAGTATCTCTTTCCAAGGAAAGCGTGGGGCATTTTGTACATTTCCGCCTCGCTTTCTCTGCTTACCTTTTCAGTGTTTTGTATTGCCTTCTCCCAGGTTACCGAGGAATCATACGAACAGCCACAGTAGGTCAGACCAAAGGTGTCCAGCGCTGGCCGAAGCAGGTAATTAGGAAGGAGTATAAAACCAGAGAAGCACCTAGGAACAGCTCTCCACAATACTCTCCCAGCCTCCAGTGGTTTTCTGGGGAGGATATTTCTGTTCTAATAGCAATGGCTAAATTCTTTTTTCCTCTTTAATTCATCTACTCAGTCTGCTGACACATAAAAACTTTTGGTATGTGAACGTGCTGTGGCAGTGAACTCCACACTCGATGCATGCGTGGAGAATTTCCTTTTCTCCTTGTCTCCTAACTGGTGACTTCCTTCTTAAAACAGACAGTGAATTATTGCTCCCTTTCTCTCTCTCCCTGCTATTCCTGAGTTTATAGACTTTTGTAATATCACTGCTGTCATTTCCTTTCCAGGCAAAAAGTTGTTTTAGTAATTTCTTGTACATAAGGTGCCTCAGATCTTTCTCTGTCTTGGCTGTTTTTCTCTGATCACCAACTCAGCTGACAAATTCAGAGCAAAGACTCCTGATGTTTCTGTTACAAGTTTTGCTTTGTTTGGGGACATGATTATATTATTCTAAAATTTCTTCAGAAGGACAGAATATCTTGGATATTTATTTTTTATTCAGCATCCCAGTTCAATTCGACCCTCCTGTAGCTAAAATGCTTGTGAATCGGATTACAATATTGTGCTTATTCTAATTGTGGAAACCGATGTAATTGGACATCTTGTCTGGACTTTACTAACCCCTTTGACCTTTCCAGAAACCCGAGGATACGGAGCTAGGGAGATGCAGTCTCTCTGCTGAGCGCCCGTACAACATGCAAGATTACAAGGCTGTGCGGAAAGCCCGGCGCAAAGAGACGGTCGGGAAAGAGCGTGCTGTCCTGGTCAGTCCGGGAAAGCCGAGCAGTCGGAACGAGAATAGCGCTCAGAAAGGAAGATGCGCCATAAATGATGACACCCAGAGGGGAGTTCTCTGCATTACCACGGAGAAGCTCACAATACAAGACACTGGGGAGTACTGGTGTGCTCTTAATCATGACTCTCACCTCTTCCAAATAAAGGAAATTAAGCTGGCTGTTTTCATAGGTGAATGTCTCTTTTTTAATTGGAGAAACTCCTTGCTCCTCATTTTCCTTGCAGAAGAACTCACTTCCCAGGCCTGCTGCCCCACCTGCTCCACCCATTCTCTGCTCTCTGTACTCCGCAGTTCATTTCACCTACTAGGCTGCTCCTGACTCCCAGTTCCCTCACCCTATCATCTCCAGTTCCTGAATCGCACTGGGGAACCAAAAGGACATGGAGAGCCAGGAAGCTGTGTTTAGCTGTCCATTTTCACAGTAAGTCAGGGGTCAGTAAAGTCAGGAGCAGCTTTGAATGGATTATTTCAATACTTGCATTGTTTCTCCTGTACTTAAAATCACTTCATTTGTGCCTGTGGAGACACAACTGTGTAATGTGCAAAAGCCAAAAGGTTCTGGTCTGGTTTCTCCAGCTGGGCACTCTGGGGTAGGCACCACGAGGCACCACGACAGGGCACAGGGCACAAGGGGGCTGGCTGGGGTGGTGGAGGTCGGGGATCACAAGCGGCACGGCCCGCGGGAGGGTCCATGCGGACACAGCCCTGGACGCATCGCCACCCTGGCTTTGAGGGGACTTTGCAGCGAGGGGCTGGGTAGGGGACACCTTGGGAGCCCAGAGAGAAGGGCTAGGCCAGGGCAAAGGTCCTGCTCCATCTCCCGTGGCTGGGACAGGCAAAGGAGTGCCCCGCTGCCGCTGGCGTGAGGGCAGAGCGCGACATCGGCCAGGTGAGAGCAGCAAAGGGCCTTTGCCATCAGGACAGGCCGAGCTCCGCTCTCAGCCACTTCCCCAAATGCACCCTGAAATTATCTTCATATCAGTCGTGTTGCAAAACGTGGTGAAGGATTTCCGTGGGACAGCAAGACCTCAGGCACTTCCTCCGGCAGCGTCACTGTGATGCGGGAGGGCTCACAAGGCAGACACTTTGAGCGGGACACGCCGGGCAGCCCCCAGCAATGCCCCTTCCCTGGGCCTGAGGATGGCCACGGAGCTGAGAGTCCTCCTGCTGCTGCCGCTCTGCTTCCCAGGTAAGAGGAGGGCTGGGCGTGCCCCAGGCTTCCCACGCACCCAGGAGCGGGACACCCTTCCCACCTCCCGCTGCCTGCGGAGCCCCACGCTGCGGGGGAATCCAGCACCGGCCGGGCCCTGAGCTGGGCAACTCGCGGCAGGGACGGGGAGGGAAGGGGCAGCCCCAGTTCCCCCCACCGCACCTCTGGCTCCGCCGGGCTCTCGGGCCAAAGCACCCGGGGAGCAGAGAGCCGCAGCCTCCCAAGCAGCCCCAGCGCCTCCCCGTCAGCACTTCCCATCACACTGCCTGGCCCCGCTCGGCTCCTCCGACTGCAGCCCTGGGTCAGGGCAGAGCTCTCCGGGGGCCTCCCCTGCCGTCCCAGCAGAAAGCACAAAGCTTTCAGCATGTGGTAGGTTGGGGAATCGAGGCAGGACGGTGGCCGGCTCCTTGTTTCCTTCCGCAAAGCCCTGTTTGTCTCTCAGCGCCCGACCCGCGCGGGGCTGTGTGTGCAGAGCGCTCTGCACCCTCTGTCTGGCACAGACGGCTCTCGGCAGAGCTGCCCCTACGTGGGCCTCGCTCCTCTCCCCCCACTCTCTGCATCCCCCCCGCAATCACTGGCTTTCCACCAGCTCTTCACCAGGCTCTCTCAGGGCCGACGGATGAACCCTTCGGAGCAGGGACTGCCTATGCGGGGGTGCCTGGACGGCCCCGCACCCAGCACGGCCTCGCGCCCCCGGGTCGCTGGGCGTCCTCGGAGGACGCGGCATGGAGGAGCTGCAGGCTGCTGGGGGCAAGCTCAGGCCCAGCCACGGGCCGAGCGTTTCATCCCCAGCACGCACGCTGCCCTTGCTCCTTCCCTCTGTCCCATCCCCACATCCCCTCCAGAGGCCGCCCGGCTCCTGAGGGGCGGCTGAGCCCCACCACGGCCACCCCGGCGTGGGGAGGGGTCGGTCCCCATTTCGCCTGTGGCAAGGGGCTGTAACGACGGGGCGAGCTGCGGGGGCAGCTCCAAACGCTGCGCCACACACGGCTCCCTTTAGGGTTCAAGGTCCAACACCTCGACGCCCACATCTCTGTGGGTCTGAAATCAAAGACACCGCGTTTTAAATCACAGTTGCGGTCCCAGCTCAAATCTCAACACTGCTCACCAGAAATCAACCTTCCCGTTTCCAAGCAGGTGAATTTAGCAGGGGAATGCATCGCGGTTTGGAGCTCCTCCAGCCACAAGTGCCCACGGAGGAAGGTGGGAGGCAGAGTTTCCCCAGCTCCGTCGGGAGGCTGCGGGCAGCCCTGCATCAGCTCCCCTCTCCCTCACCACATCTGATATTTACAGGTCTCCATGCCCAAACAACCCGCGCTGAGGAGAGCCGATCGGAAGGAAGCACTCTCTATATCCAGTGTCCTTACACAGCACAGGCTGACTACCAGTGGCAAAAAGCCTGGTGCCGCATGACAGATGGACAATTTGAGGTCTTAGTGGCGACGACCAACCCAACACAATACCCGTACAAAACCCGAGCCACAAAGGGGAGGGTTACCATAGTGGATTACCCCATGTCCAGGACCATGTCCATCACCATGACCAACCTCCAGGCAGAGGACTCGGGCACATACGTCTGTGCCTACCTTTCCAACGATGACAGGTGTTTCCCACTAAAGGAGATCTCACTGAATGTTTTCAAGGGTGAGTACCTTTTGCCCCACACAAACCCAGGTTTCATCAGAAAGCAACATCATTCCTTCCCCCGCTCCGTCCCCCCTCTCCCACACAGCTGAGCGGCTGCCCCCGACGCCCACAGCCCCCCACCCTCCCCAGCCTCGCTCCCCACCTTCCCCGCTCACACAAGCACGGTGCGAAGGAGCCCCACAGACCCGGCTGGCCCTGCAGGCTCTCGCCTCCCTCTTGTGCTGCCCTGACTGAGGGGCCGTCCGTGAGGGAGTTGCCCAGGGCAGAGGTTGGCCCAGGTGCCCAGCTCGGGCCGGGGGGCGGATGCCCGTGTGCCCGCCGCTCGCGGTCAGTGACCACAAGCGTTGTTTTGCAGAGTTGCACAAGTGGGAGTTGGACAGTCTCTCTGTGCGGTGCCCGTACAGCACCATGGGGTACAGCACAGGGACAAAAGCCTGGTGTCGAAGAGAAGGTCCGACTACATGTACAGTTGTGGTGAGGACAGATTACACTTCTACACGGCGTAACAGCAAAGCTCTGGAAGACAGAACATTGATCCAGGATGACAGACAGCGGAGGACTGTCACCATCACCATGCAGAAGCTGCAGGCCCGGGACACCGGCGTGTACTGGTGTGCACTCTACAGAGGCTCTGATCTCACCCGGATGATGGAGGTCAGGCTCTCCGTGGCCAAGAGTGAGTACCTACTGGCAGCCAGGTGTGGACGCTGGCAGATTTCAGCCCCACCTCCCCTGCTTGCTCTCCCTCCCGTCCTGTGCCACACCACGGAGAAGCGCAGCGCTGCCGCCACGCAGCTGACGCCCATGTCTCCCCGCCTGCCTGTCTCTCTGGCGGCCACGCTGGCGGCTGCCCCTTGGGCCTGTGGAGCCAAAGCCTGGCCCTTCACGTGCTGTCTGCTCCCAGCGAGACTCGGGGGAGATTCCCATGAGCTCCCACAAATGGGGCCGCTCTTCACAACCGCTTCCCGCAGGGCCGACCCAGGGGCTCCAGGAGCAGCTTCCCCAGCTCAGCACTCGGCTGGCCCACGCTGGGCGCTGCTGGAGGCCTCCCCCACTGCCAGGCATTGCTCCTGCTCTGGCCCCGCAGCTGCCACCCCTCCCTGGTCCTTGCCTCCCGGACCCTACAGGCTGCGCGCCTGTCAGCATGCGGTCCCCGGGGGAACCAAAGGACGGGGACAGGACCCCACCCAATTTGAGACTCGCCTCTGCACGAGTAATCTGGCTCCAGTCCCCTTCTGCTCCTCGTGTCTGGAGGCAGACGGACGTCCAGGGAGCATTCAGCCCACAGCCTGTATTCCAGGGATGGGGAAGGGCTGCCACTGTGCCTGCTTTGGGATCTCACCAAACATGCCGGCTCTTTTCCAGGGACCCAACAGCACACAGTCAAGGAGTCGGGCAATGTCTCTGTCCAGTGTCCGTACAACATCACAGACTATGGGGCTGTGAGCAAAGCCTGGTGCAAAGAGGGACTTAGTAAAGCATGTACCCCCCTGGTCAGCACGAATTGGAAGCCCTCAGGGTACCTCAGGACAGGTCAGCAAGGCCGAGTCACGATCCAGGACGACACCCGGCAGGGCATTGTCACCATCACCATGGAGAAGCTGGAGGCACAGGACTCCGGCGTGTACTGGTGTGCGCTTTATGAATACTCTCATCTTTTCCGAATGGTGGAGGTTACGCTCAGTATTTCTGAGGGTGAGTACTGCCCTGTAGGGAAACATGGTTGGCTGTAGCTTCCAGACTCTCCTTCCTACTCCCTCCCTCCAGCCTCTGCACTGCCCAGCTTACGCCACCTCCCACCTTACATCCGCCTGCCCAGACCCTGCAGCATTGTACCTTCTCACACCAACCATGCTATGGAATAGCGACAGGGATCAGAACTGAACCACGCGCACGGGCTGTATTGCTTCTCCTTTACCTGAGAGCAGCTTCAGTGGTTTTCACAGAGGTGTTTCTGTCAGTCGTTCTCGTGATAGCAGTTCTGCCCCTTTATAGCAACTCATCCTTTGGCTTTCAAAGACTGTTAAGACCTCCCCATTTGGTTGCCGAGAGGACAACCTTTGGACCCGTATTTTAAAGATCTGTGACTTGTAGGCTTTCTTCCAGCGTGATGTTTTAACACTACGTGCTAACGCTTAGGCACCTGATTGTGGCAGACGGGCACCGTGCTGCAGTCTGTCCGGAATCTGGCAGAGCAGCTCTGAAGGGATATGGCAATCCAGACGATGAGAGGGGACGGCATCATTCTCTAGGTGAAACTGCTAACACGGGGGACTGAATGCAGTCTCCAAGCGAGCGGGCTCCTGCACGCACAACCTCCCCTGGGCACAGAAACAGTCCTGGAAGCAATTCGTACAGCCGAGTCCTTCACAGACCATGCTCTCTGCTTAGTTTTCACAAGCCTCTCTCTGCTTAAGCCCAGAGTGGTTAAGTACTTCATTGCTAGCTGAAGATCTTTGCCATAGAGCATGTCTGCTTGCACCTATAGCACTTCCCTCTGCCATGCCTTGGGGTGGGTACACGCAGAGCAGAGCGGGGCTCCTGCTGAGCTCCTTGCGCCTCCCTCCCACGCTCTGACCCTTACGTTGCTTCGCCTGCTGCCAGCAAGTCTTGAGGACACAGCTTACAGCCTGGGCGCTTGGCTGTGCTGCGTGCCACAGCGGGAGTGGATTTGCAGCCATGTAGCAATGGCGGGGAAATCTAGCTGGTAAGTGAAAGCAGCCCAGGAGTGATTATTCTTCTCTTCGTGTTTGGGATTGCAGTATCGGCTGGAACAACTTTGCCAGGTACCGCAGGCGCAAGTCAATCAACCCCTTTTGGCAAGACCCCAGCACCGAGGTAAGGCCTAGAGAAAGTCTCCGAGCTTGAGCACAGACAGGAGTTCTCAATGTCTCGTATTGTTTCCCCTGTACTTAAAATCACTCCAGTCGTGTCTGTAGAGACATCACTGTCACTACGCCGCCTCGGCAGCTGGACACTTGTCTGGCCGTTCTGTTTTGCTTTGTCTCCTGCCACTGACAAAGGTCGATCCTTTCTCTGAATGTATTTTACTTGCAGGTGAAACACCAAACACCTTTTCTTCCACTTCTCCGATGATTCCCTCTAACTCCACTGAAACAACTGTCAGTAATGAGGCAGAAATAAAACAAACCGGTTGAGCTGTCCCTTGCTGCCAGCTGAAAGGGGCAGCACAGGCCGGCCTGAACACTAGAGGGTAGAAAAGGGCAGGGTCTCTCTTCTCTTTCCCTAGGTGACAGAAGAATCCCCTTCTTTTAGCAGCAAACAAGCAAGAGGAAATTTGCCAATCTAATTTATCTCGCAGACGCAAAACTACTTGAGAAAGTCCTTCACCAAAAAGAGACTAGGAAGCTGTGATGTTATGGGGCAAAGAAAAAGCATTTCTCAGACTAGAAAGTAGCAAGCAGAAAAGAACAGAAAAACTGTGATTTCACCACACACAGTGAAAGAAATGCACGTGGCTGCAAAGATCCTATCCCAGAAATATCGCCAGATGGAGGACATGGCTGGGTATCTCTGTACCTCCTCCTAAGATGAAAACAAAGGAGAAAAAACCAAAAATTTGGAATGTAATAAATTCCAAATGGAAAAAGAAAAATCTCTTGATCTGTACTGGGAACCTGGGCTTCTGAAACAGGAGGATCTGTAGCTCTTTTGCTTTATTGATGGCATAGCTAACATCTTCTTCCATCCTTCTTGCATCGTGAGCAAGGAGTCTTCACACATCTTACATTCTGAGTAAAAATCTCCGTGCTCTTTCCATTTCTCTGTCTTCTTCATTGATTGTAACTCTTAAATTTGCTCCTTTCAGGAGTTTTCTATGTGGGGAAGATATCTCAAAAGCAATCTGCAGTATCCAGCTCCCCATGGTTTGCAGAGCTAAGTCTTTCGTAATGCTAAACTGCCATCTGTAGAATTATGCCTGGGACAGATTTACCTTCCTTTTTACCTTCCTCATTTGAGTCTCCCTTAACTAATAATTCCTGCTGGATTCCCCTTACGGATGAAGAAAGCACTCATGTCCTATGAAATCCTTACCCTTCTTGGGGAACCCCTCTGTCTCTCTGGCTCAGTTCTGTTGCTCTTGGGGGGGGTTAATTTGTTTTGGTTTGGGGTTTTTGTATATTTTTTTCTTTTCTTCTAGGTTGCAGATCATCCTTTGGCTTGTCATTGGTATCGTGACCAGCAAGATCCTGGCAATAGTGATCCTAGTGTTCCTCGCGAGAAGGAGGAAGAGTAACTCCACAGCGAAGGCATCTAGATGACAGTAAGCAGCAGACCCACAGTGCAAAAGAGCAAGCCATCCCCAGAAGGGGAACCACCTGCCTGGTGGGGATGCAACTCATGTGGGCTTTTAGCCAGAACCAGAGCAAGTCCCTCCTCACCAAAGCTTTTCCACTGGGGCAAGCTCATGTAATTGAATCCCGTTCGGAGAAGCAATGAAATAGAGTAAGACAGGACACAGACGCTGCCCTTGAGCACAGTGATAAGAAAAGGAAAAGAAAGAGAGGGGTGAAGAGGCTTGGGGAAAAAACCCTGTGCTATATAGAGACTGGTTTTCCCTCTTTTTCCCTACGTCTCTTGAATTTCTCAGAAGCAGCTCCTCCCATTACACCACTCTTGGCTGGTAGGGCTGACACGTCACATCACTTTATACCTCGGGGTAGTTTAAATCCCACACAGTCTAAAAGCAGGCAGGGTATTAGCTTCTCTCCCTCTGTTGCTCAGCACCAACCGCTCTGGTGTGAATTTCCCTCCCGATATTACTCAGAAGGAAACATTTTGCTTAAGAGAAGACACCTCTCCCACAGCCTAATTACCTCCAAATACATTAAGCCTCCCTTTCATGGAGGAACGAGAGGAAATGGCCTCAAGCTGCTTGAGGACATGGTTTAGTGGTGGAGCTGGCAGTGTTAGGTTAACGGTTGGACTTGATGATCTTAAGGGTCTTTTCCAACCTTAACGATTCTATGATTCACAAGGCTCAGGGGTCAGTCTGCCTGACCAGTCAATCTGTCCCTGGTTCCTGAAGTTCCTATAATTCTGCAAGGCACAGTGAGTGTTTACCCCCATCAGGAAACATTAGCCTTCTTTTCCCCTTGCTGGACTGAAGTATGAACACATCCAGGCTAACAGGCATCTCATGAAGACTTTTCCCTCTTCCCGTCCAGGGCAGGAGATGGCAGGAGACAGCAGGAGAGGAGAAAGTTCTGAGAAGAGCTCACGCAACACCCTGTGCCAAAAGCAGCTCTATGCCCCAGGTCCAAGAAGTCTCTTCCAGCAAGCCAGAGCACAAGCTACCACCCGCTGCCACCCTGCCAGCCTCACCTGAGGCCAGCCCTTAAACATCTTCCTGCATGTAATACAGCAAAGTCAAAAGGGACTTTGAGAGAGGGAAGAAACAGCTTCCTGTTGCCTCTTAATTAATACTCTCTTTCCTCCCCCTCTTTCAACTCTTCCCACCTCCAGCCCAGCCAGCAGCCTCACCTCCTCATCTCCTTTTGAGCAGCAGAGGAGAGAGGCAGGCGGGGAGGAGCCCATGGGCACCATCCGCTGCCGGGAGCTGCCCTGGCAGCCTGCCTGGGCTCTGCCGCCAGCACTCCTGTATTGCCGGGTCCCACCTGGGAGCAGCCCCGCCACTGCAGCGAAGCAGGCTCTCACCCCGCAGCACCCGCACTCCCCACACAGATCGGCAAACCCTCTCGGCTTCCCCACGGGCCCCTGCACCAGGGCTCTGCAAGGTTGCCCCACGGTAAATAAAACGTGCAAAAGCCAAAAGGTTCTGGTCTGGTTTCTCCAGCTGGGCACTCTGGGGTAGGCACCACGAGGCACCACGACAGGGCACAGGGCACAAGGGGGCTGGCTGGGGTGGTGGAGGTCGGGGATCACAAGCGGCGCGGCACGGCCCGCGGGAGGGTCCATGCGGACACAGCCCTGGACGCATCGCCACCCTGGCTTTGAGGGGACTTTGCAGCGAGGGGCTGGGTAGGGGACACCTTGGGAGCCCAGAGAGAAGGGCTAGGCCAGGGCAAAGGTCCTGCTCCATCTCCCGTGGCTGGGACAGGCAAAGGAGTGCCCCGCTGCCGCTGGCGTGAGGGCAGAGCGTGACATCGGCCAGGTGAGAGCAGCAAAGGGCCTTTGCCATCAGGACAGGCCGAGCTCCGCTCTCAGCCACTTCCCCAAATGCACCCTGAAATTATCTTCATATCAGTCGTGTTGCAAAACGTGGTGAAGGATTTCCGTGGGACAGCAAGACCTCAGGCACTTCCTCCGGCAGCGTCACTGTGATGCGGGAGGGCTCACAAGGCAGACACTTTGAGCGGGACACGCCGGGCAGCCCCCAGCAATGCCCCTTCCCTGGGCCTGAGGATGGCCACGGAGCTGAGAGTCCTCCTCCTGCTGCCGCTCTGCTTCCCAGGTAAGAGGAGGGCTGGGCGTGCCCCAGGCTTCCCACGCACCCAGGAGCGGGACACCCTTCCCACCTCCCGCTGCCTGCGGAGCCCCACGCTGCGGGGGAATCCAGCACCGGCCGGGCCCTGAGCTGGGCAACTCGCGGCAGGGACGGGGAGGGAAGGGGCAGCCCCAGTTCCCCCCACCGCACCTCTGGCTCCGCCGGGCTCTCGGGCCAAAGCACCCGGGGAGCAGAGAGCCGCAGCCTCCCAAGCAGCCCCAGCGCCTCCCCGTCAGCACTTCCCATCACACTGCCTGGCCCCGCTCGGCTCCTCCGACTGCAGCCCTGGGTCAGGGCAGAGCTCTCCGGGGGCCTCCCCTGCCGTCCCAGCAGAAAGCACAAAGCTTTCAGCATGTGGTAGGTTGGGGAATCGAGGCAGGACGGTGGCCGGCTCCTTGTTTCCTTCCGCAAAGCCCTGTTTGTCTCTCAGCGCCCGACCCGCGCGGGGCTGTGTGTGCAGAGCGCTCTGCACCCTCTGTCTGGCACAGACGGCTCTCGGCAGAGCTGCCCCTACGTGGGCCTCGCTCCTCTCCCCCCACTCTCTGCATCCCCCCCGCAATCACTGGCTTTCCACCAGCTCTTCACCAGGCTCTCTCAGGGCCGACGGATGAACCCTTCGGAGCAGGGACTGCCTATGCGGGGGTGCCTGGACGGCCCCGCACCCAGCACGGCCTCGCGCCCCCGGGTCGCTGGGCGTCCTCGGAGGACGCGGCATGGAGGAGCTGCAGGCTGCTGGGGGCAAGCTCAGGCCCAGCCACGGGCCGAGCGTTTCATCCCCAGCACGCACGCTGCCCTTGCTCCTTCCCTCTGTCCCATCCCCACATCCCCTCCAGAGGCCGCCCGGCTCCTGAGGGGCGGCTGAGCCCCACCACGGCCACCCCGGCGTGGGGAGGGGTCGGTCCCCATTTCGCCTGTGGCAAGGGGCTGTAACGACGGGGCGAGCTGCGGGGGCAGCTCCAAACGCTGCGCCACGCACGGCTCCCTTTAGGGTTCAAGGTCCAACACCTCGACGCCCACATCTCTGTGGGTCTGAAATCAAAGACACCGCGTTTTAAATCACAGTTGCGGTCCCAGCTCAAATCTCAACACTGCTCACCAGAAATCAACCTTCCCGTTTCCAAGCAGGTGAATTTAGCAGGGGAATGCATCGCGGTTTGGAGCTCCTCCAGCCACAAGTGCCCACGGAGGAAGGTGGGAGGCAGAGTTTCCCCAGCTCCGTCGGGAGGCTGCGGGCAGCCCTGCATCAGCTCCCCTCTCCCTCACCACATCTGATATTTACAGGTCTCCATGCCCAAACAACCCGCGCTGAGGAGAGCCGATCGGAAGGAAGCACTCTCTATATCCAGTGTCCTTACACAGCACAGGCTGACTACCAGTGGCAAAAAGCCTGGTGCCGCATGACAGATGGACAATTTGAGGTCTTAGTGGCGACGACCAACCCAACACAATACCCGTACAAAACCCGAGCCACAAAGGGGAGGGTTACCATAGTGGATTACCCCATGTCCAGGACCATGTCCATCACCATGACCAACCTCCAGGCAGAGGACTCGGGCACATACGTCTGTGCCTACCTTTCCTACGATGACAGGTGTTTCCCACTAAAGGAGATCTCACTGAATGTTTTCAAGGGTGAGTACCTTTTGCCCCACACAAACCCAGGTTTCATCAGAAAGCAACATCATTCCTTCCCCCGCTCCGTCCCCCCTCTCCCACACAGCTGAGCGGCTGCCCCCGACGCCCACAGCCCCCCACCCTCCCCAGCCTCGCTCCCCACCTTCCCCGCTCACACAAGCACGGTGCGAAGGAGCCCCACAGACCCGGCTGGCCCTGCAGGCTCTCGCCTCCCTCTTGTGCTGCCCTGACTGAGGGGCCGTCCGTGAGGGAGTTGCCCAGGGCAGAGGTTGGCCCAGGTGCCCAGCTCGGGCCGGGGGGCGGATGCCCGTGTGCCCGCCGCTCGCGGTCAGTGACCACAAGCGTTGTTTTGCAGAGTTGCACAAGTGGGAGTTGGACAGTCTCTCTGTGCGGTGCCCGTACAGCACCATGGGGTACAGCACAGGGACAAAAGCCTGGTGTCGAAGAGAAGGTCCGACTACATGTACAGTTGTGGTGAGGACAGATTACACTTCTACACGGCGTAACAGCAAAGCTCTGGAAGACAGAACATTGATCCAGGATGACAGACAGCGGAGGACTGTCACCATCACCATGCAGAAGCTGCAGGCCCGGGACACCGGCGTGTACTGGTGTGCACTCTACAGAGGCTCTGATCTCACCCGGATGATGGAGGTCAGGCTCTCCGTGGCCAAGAGTGAGTACCTACTGGCAGCCAGGTGTGGACGCTGGCAGATTTCAGCCCCACCTCCCCTGCTTGCTCTCCCTCCCGTCCTGTGCCACACCACGGAGAAGCGCAGCGCTGCCGCCACGCAGCTGACGCCCATGTCTCCCCGCCTGCCTGTCTCTCTGGCGGCCACGCTGGCGGCTGCCCCTTGGGCCTGTGGAGCCAAAGCCTGGCCCTTCACGTGCTGTCTGCTCCCAGCGAGACTCGGGGGAGATTCCCATGAGCTCCCACAAATGGGGCCGCTCTTCACAACCGCTTCCCGCAGGGCCGACCCAGGGGCTCCAGGAGCAGCTTCCCCAGCTCAGCACTCGGCTGGCCCACGCTGGGCGCTGCTGGAGGCCTCCCCCACTGCCAGGCATTGCTCCTGCTCTGGCCCCGCAGCTGCCACCCCTCCCTGGTCCTTGCCTCCCGGACCCTACAGGCTGCGCGCCTGTCAGCATGCGGTCCCCGGGGGAACCAAAGGACGGGGACAGGACCCCACCCAATTTGAGACTCGCCTCTGCACGAGTAATCTGGCTCCAGTCCCCTTCTGCTCCTCGTGTCTGGAGGCAGACGGACGTCCAGGGAGCATTCAGCCCACAGCCTGTATTCCAGGGATGGGGAAGGGCTGCCACTGTGCCTGCTTTGGGATCTCACCAAACATGCCGGCTCTTTTCCAGGGACCCAACAGCACACAGTCAAGGAGTCGGGCAATGTCTCTGTCCAGTGTCCGTACAACATCACAGACTATGGGGCTGTGAGCAAAGCCTGGTGCAAAGAGGGACTTAAGAAACCATGTACTGCCCTGGTCAGCACGAATTGGAAGCCCTCAGGGTACCTCAGGACAGGTCAGCAAGGCCGAGTCACGATCCAGGACGACACCCAGCAGGGCATTGTCACCATCACCATGGAGAAGCTGGAGGCACAGGACTCCGGCGTGTACTGGTGTGCGCTTTATGTATACCCTCATCTTTTCCGAATGGTGGAGGTTACGCTCAGTATTTCTGAGGGTGAGTACTGCCCTGTAGGGAAACATGGTTGGCTGTAGCTTCCAGACTCTCCTTCCTACTCCCTCCCTCCAGCCTCTGCACTGCCCAGCTTACGCCACCTCCCACCTTACATCCGCCTGCCCAGACCCTACAGCATTGTACCTTCTCACACCAAGTGGATTTGCAGCCATATAGCAATGGCGGGGAAATCTAGCTGGTAAGTGAAAGCAGCCCAGGAGTGATTATTCTTCTCTTCGTGTTTGGGATTGCAGTATCGGCTGGAACAACTTTGCCAGGTACCGCAGGCACAAGTCAATCAACCCCTTTTGGCAAGACCCCAGCACCGAGGTAAGGCCTAGAGAAAGTCTCCGAGCTTGAGCACAGACAGGAGTTCTCAGTGTCTCATCCGCAGCACGCCTCTCTTCCTGGGGCAGGCAGTCTCTGGGCATTCTGCAGACTCCTGCTTACAGAGGAATTAGATATGGCAGGCGTCCTTACCGAAGATGGCCCCTCCTCTTCCAGCTCCTGCCCAGAGTGTAATTACAAAGGAAGAAGCAGATTGATAAATCAAGTCACAGCTTTCTGGAATGCACATGCCTATCTACTTTTTTATCCTTATCTGTTTGGGCTGTGCTCTTTGCAGCAATAGAAGCTCCCAGATTCTGCCCCATAGCCTTTCTGTCTCACTCCTGTCCATGAATATTTAACAATGAAACAGTCCTTGGCTGCTATTTTATCCTTCCATTTACCAAGCTGTTAAAGGTAAGGGATTTTTTTCCCCTTTGCACATCTGCTGTCATCAACACTACAGCAGCACCTAAGAGTACAATCATACATCAGCTCCACTGCACCAGGCGCAGCAAAACACAGGAGGAAAAGGCAGTACCTGCTCCAGAGATCCTGGAATTGTGCTCTGAACTTTGAACAGTGGCTTGTTTTTAAAGCCCGGAGAGTAGTTTAGGAAAAACTCAGAAGGCACAGCCAGGTAGAAAAATCAAGATAGCATTGCTGCAGGAGAATCAGACCCTCCTTCCAATTGCATAAAAGCTAGTGCATGGAAGCTATTCCTGTCCCTTTTTTTGGTCACTGTTTGCTAATGGGCTGTGCCAGCATCATGCTGTGCTACCATCTAACACTGGTAACTCCTTTGCTCTTCTGGCTTCAGCTCAAAAGTAAACACCTCTATCCTACTCTCTGTGATCCTGAGCATCATGTTCATCCTGGCACTTATCAGCTTGGTAACACTGTGCATCAGGCGGCGCAAGCAGCAGAAGAGAACAGGTATGTGGAGACTGGTGATGCCTTGTGTTCTAGTCTGTACTAAACAGGGCCTTCTCTGGCCATCGCTTTTCCACTCCAGGCAAGCTTATTCCCAGCTCAGTGCCCTGGAGAAGATAAGGCAGGTGCAGCCTGGGAAGCCTCAAGGCAGGCTCCTTGCCGTGATCTCCTCTCCCAATAAGTGAAACCCGTGTTCCTCCAGACTCTGCGCAGGACACCTCCTAACATGTTAGAGGAGAATTAAAGTGAGAGCAATGTCTTCATCAGATTCAGGGTAGATGGGTCCCACTGGCACACCCATTGCTTCTATCACTGGGCAATCCCACAGCCTTCCCCAAAACTCCTGAAGCACAGGCAATGCCCAGGCATTTCATGGACTTCTCTACTTCTAAACCCTCTGATTTTGGCTGTTTCCAAAGGTACCAGACAAGCAGAGGACACCTATGACAAACCAGAGGACATATCACAGGTAAGGAAAACGATAGATTTCCCATACGGTACCTGAATCCCTTACCAATAGTTGTGAGGAGCTGGCTGACCCATCTGATGAGGGCCTCGGTGCTCATTTTTGGTTGTGAGCAGGAGGAGAAATGGTATTTAATGTCACCAGAGAGAGGAATGTTCCCGGGTGGAGAGAGGGGGTAATTAATGTAAGGAAAGTCCAGTAGGAAAAAAACACAGTGGAGGAAATTCTAGTAATCTCTGTGAAATTACTCAAAGACTAGAAACCAAGGTTAGACAATGAGGTTGTAACCTGTATCAAGGAGAGGTGATGAAGGAAAGAGTTTTCTGTTCTTCCACCTCTGTCATGACCAAAGGTAAGTTTTTACATGGCTTCTCCTTTCCTCCTGGGAAAATCTTGTTCTTTCGATAACAGCTGTGGCCTGGCACTGAATCATGTTAACAAGCGTTTTCCCTTTCTTTTCGTAGCTTGACAGCACTGAAAGAATGGAAAGTCCCAATGATGACAGCAAAGACCTAAAATATGCTACCCTGAACTTTAAATCTCAACTCAGCCCTGAGGATCCTCTCTACTGCAATGTTGAACCAATTCAGACTCACAGGAAACCCGAAGATGAAAATGTGGAATATGCTATCATTGAACTCAAGCAGTTACCGACGAATGACAAAGGATGAAGCACAGAATCCCAAAACAATCCAGAAAAGAATGGGAGAAAAGAACTGGAATACAAAGTGGGAATGGGGAGTAGAAGGTGTGTGGATGGACACGGGGGAAAGATCTAAGGTTTTGCTGCCATGTGTATGCTGCCTATGCATTTTAAGACCTCCCTCCTATTAGAGGCCAGTAGAAAATTTTGCCACAAGTGCACAGGTTCTCTCGGGTCAGACAGAGGTGCTGGGTAATTCTCAGGATCCCTTGCACATCTGCCTTCTTCAATTCCATTAAAACGCAGATTCTTTTGGCAAGGCAGGTGTGGAGGACTGACCTTTTGAAAAAGAGCAATATTCATCTGGACGTGGATGGGTTTAGTATTTCAACTATGTTCACTGGTAGAAACTCTGTCCCACTCCTAAGGGTTCAGCTAGTATGGCCAAGCAAACTCATTCCAGTGCTGTAGGGATAAAACTCTAACCTTGCTGTGACCGGGTTCATTTGCCATGGAATGGGTGGGGGACATGGGCACTGGATTACAGGAATGAGCAGAACCAGCGCCTACCTGAAGGCAAATAGCCTGAGGGTGTATTGCAACACGATGATATGCCGCATTGCAAACTGTGCAAACTGAGGACTGTGCTGTATGAATCTGAGCACCAGAAGGTCTTGTAGCTACAAAACAATGGTGCATCTAAGTACGACGTATACCTTTTGAGACTTAATGCAAATTCCCCTATAACCTAAATTCATCAGTCTGCTTAGGGAAGAAGTAAGGTGGGAAGAGGCTTTCGAACTAAAGCTAAATGTCTAGCTTCAGATTGAGAAATAGAGTGTGCACACTGGAGTTCGGGGGTAGGAGGGAATGAAGGTGATGTCACTTCGAGTGCAGGTACAAGCGTCCCTTTACGGAGCACAGAGGGTTGTGGGATGGATTCAGTGTGGCTGCTGTGGCTTGCGCTAGCAAGAGCCTCCAACACTGTACCCTCTGGACAACTCAATTATTTCCATGCTCGAGGACTGAATTTGCTCTCAGGGTCATCCACAGCCACAGTATATTTATGCAGTCTTTGAGGCCTGTACATTGAAAACACAATGAAGTAGCAGCTGAAATCTGAAGTTACAGGCATGGCTTCCCACGTGTAGCTTGTGCAGACTGCCCCATCCTTTCGCCACCTCCTAATCAAAGGCCCTTACTTTGTTCAACAACTTCTGGCTGGCCTGCTGTCTTGCACCCTCTGTTCCTCAAGAACACACAAACTGGCTGCTTAAACCAAGGCAGTGTGGAATCAAGACAAGCAGGGAGAACCAAAAATGAGTATTTCTGGAGAAAGGAAAGAAGGGAACGCCATGTGGTATTGCACTAGAAGAGTAGGCAGGGCACTGGGACATTTTTGAACAGAACGTGCTGTGCTGCAAGGACGAGCCCAGAGAGAGACGTGAGGAACGTCTGTAGCACAGAGCAAGGAACTGGTAGGTTGTGCGAAGAAGTTGCAGAAGTATGACACAGAGAACAGGGGAAGAAGTATGAGCGTAAGAGGGCTGGTCTCAACATCAGCTGATATAACAGAAGGGACATGATGGTAATTAAGAGTGGATTATTTACAGATGTAAGTGTCCGAGTAAGTCAGACACACAATGTATTTATGGATCTCTAGTGCAGCTCTGATGCAGGTTGGCAGTTTCCAAGAGCTGCCACAGGAACACTAGACTGGCTGGGACCTCATCGAACCCTGCTACCCTGAATAATCACACCGTCAACTCTCAAACGTGTTTTTCCAATGCACTTGGTCTCTTGCCTTCATTGTTATGAGGCATCTTTGCATCTCTTCAGGAATCACTACCCAGCTAGTCTCAGATGTAGCTCTGTTCTTTTGCAGCACCATGCTGTACTTTAAACAGCTCTTCCCAGCCTATTCACCAGTGCAGCTGGTTCTTTCGAAGTTCTTTCGAAGACCAAAACCTGCATTCCCACTTCCAGCACCTTTTATTTTTTTGGCTACACCATAGAAAGCAAGCTTTTGTGGCTTCTAAAGTCACAGGAGACCAGAAACGCATGTGCAGTTTCATGGGAAAGCTTACCGGGGCCTTGGAAAGTGATACCATTACTTCCCTCTCTCTGCTGGAAATACTCCATATGACACATTTGCTGCCTTTATTTAGCAGTCATGTGGTGAGCAATATGAAATGAGTTTGCTGGGGCTCAGCTCAGTTTCTCCAAAAGACCAAAAACCCTGGCACTTTATTTGGCTGCACCAAGCTCTGCAGACAGGTGGCAAATTAAAGGGGCCTGAACCACTCCCTATTCACAAGCCAGTCACATCCATCTCTTGCTACGGCTGCAGCAGGGAAGCTGATCTATTTTTTGAGATTTTCAGCATTGACGTGTTTAACTTGAAATGACAGAAAGAAAAGGAAAATGGTTCTGGAAATGGTTCGTTCAGCCCAAGATTCCCCTAACTGTTTGCTCTGCATGCAGTCAGTTATGCTGGGTCAAACAGTGGAAGAGTAATAGTAGAAAACAATGGAGTTCAAGAGAGACATTTTCAGGGAGACAGCTGCTGATCAAAGAGAATCCAGATTTGTGCTCACTGGAGCGAGAATGAACAAAAACTGCAATCAGTAAGCCTCGCAGAGAATTTTTGGATACGGTAAGGTACCATTTTCTTAAACACTAATTAGAGGAAAGAAAAAGAAGGCCCATTTATGCATAGATAGGCCTGCAGGTTTATCTGCCTGTTAAGAAGCAGATAAGCACACAAGTTAAGAAGCCAGGGTCTATTCATACTTGCATGGAAGATCTCCAAGTAAATAAATTCAAAAAAGAAAACAACAGCAACCCACCCACAGCCTACCAGTTTGCTAACGCTATAGGAGGCTTCCTAACTGCAGTCCTGAACTACTGCATCAGTATGGTGCTGACTGGCTCTGAATCAATGCCCCTGTCCCTTGACCTTGCGTCCTTTCTGCTAGGCACACAATGAAGATGTCTGTGTTGCTCATCTAAAGCACCTCACAGCTTCACCCAGCACAGTGTTCTTGTCTTCCTGTCCTCAGTTATACGTTAAATAGGAATGCTTCGTGCACAGGCTCTTCTAAAGCTCCTTTCCCCTGAAGATAAGCCCCAAGATTAGGTCCTTCCCTCCCTTCACCCTTGCGATGCTGACTGAGCTACCTGCAGAGTCTCGATGAGAGCCACCCTTTCCTTTTCGGCTTTCCAGAATTCGCCCCATGCAAAGCTTGCATGTGGAGCCTGCTCTGGTGGACAGGCGCCATGGCTGAGCTGAGAGGGACTCCCAGTACCATGGTTTCAGGCCATCACATGATGCTCTCTTTCAGGCTGTCTAGACTAAATTGTGGCTGTGAGCGGGCAATGCTGATGCCTGAATTTTCAGCCCACGAGAGAAATGCCCGTCCCTGGTGAATTGCTCAATATGCAGGATGAAAAAGATGCCAAGTTCCTGTGCTCATTCCTTCCGGCAGAGCAAGGAGGGGGGAAAGGCAAGCTACTCTTGGGCAAGAGCCCTTTTCACTTTTCTGCAGACTCCTCTCTTGTCCCCTTCTCTGCTCAACTGACATGGAGAAGCTCATGCACCTTATCTTCTTGGTCTTCTTGTCAGGTAAGAAAGCGTACATGGCCTTGGGTTTCAGTTAACAGACAGGGTAAAGGGTTGGTGCAAAACTTAGTCTCTACCTGCACCTCGTATGAGATTACTGACAATGCTACAGGAAAAGACTGCACAGGTCTTGAAATACAGTAGCTTTTTCGGGATGCAAAGCATCCCGAAACTGCAGCATGCAGTTCTTTGGAAGACCAATACAAAGAGTTATTACGGATAAAGCATCTCACTGCCTGTCTGTACACGGCAAGGTCCACTGCAATGCAAGCAGAGGGAGCCTGGAGCACTGCAGTGTGTTCTGCACTCTATTCCTCCCCAATTATATTGCACAGATGTCAGACTTCTTCCTTGGAGTCTGTTCTTTTCCCTTAATTTAATGAAGGGCCAGTGGTGATCCAAGTGCTCAGCTTTTCTCCCAGGGATCCTTTTGAGTGAGGACAGGAAACACTGCTGACAGAAGTCTTGTGTGCCTTCTCAGAATGAAATGTGAAACTGCAAAATCCTATTTGTTTGCATTTGTAGGGCTTTGAATGTAAACTGCAGCAGCTAGAGTTCAAGAGGAGGAACATAAAACTCAATGAAGGGGACGTTTCTGAAATCTTGGGCACTTGACTGTTAGGGGCTTGGAAAGCAATGCTCGTCTGAAATGAGAAACAAGGCAGAGGGCAAGGCTGGTACTCCCAGCTGGCAGCCTTCTCTCTCCAGTCACACTTTGGAGATCCGATACTTGCAGCAGTGCACAGAAAGGCAACAGATTCAGGCTTTGGGAGCACAGAAACCAGTCTCAAAAATCTGAATGAGTTTGGAAAAAAGTCCACTATACTTTTTTCAGTAGCACACAACAAGGGAGGAGGAACACAAATAGTAAATGATCTGTCAGCAGAATTGGTCGAAAAGATAATGACACAAAGTTTTCCACAGGGGCATCAGCAAATCTTTAAATGTCATGATTCTGATCAAAAGATTTTTTGCAATGCTCTTTCTATTTAAAATAAACCCAAACCCCAAATCCTGGGGCCGTTCCAGAAACTGAAGGGGCAGAACTGTGGGCAAGGAGGGGCCCACACGAGAAACAGGAGAGGGAGTTAAAATGTTTAGAGGGATTGCACAGGACTGGACTGGTCTGGACACGCAGTGAGGTAAGCCTTGACTGGAACAACTGAGCGGAGCAACATATCAGAATAAAGACTTGTAGGTGTTGGATACTTGGAGAGCACAGATCCATTTGTATGCCGCCTTGTAGTCAAGCCTGAAAGACCTTCAGTTATTTTAGTTTACATTCATTCGGAACGGTTGAAATTATTGTAAGAGTGTTATTAAAAGGCTCAGCCAGCACAAAGTCCTCACAAAAGCCTATTTTTTAATTTACTTCTGTTTCATCATTACTTATGGCTTCACAGAAGGCACTAGCCTCTGAATTTTTTCACTAGAAATACAGATTTCCACAAATACTACACTGCACTTCTCTCTGGAAGTATTAATAGCTCAGACTGTCCCTTCTGCCTTTGCCTACCATAAAGAGGAATGGAAATTAGAAATAAGGAACTAAGGCAAAAAAAAAGGCAAGCAGCCAAACAGCAGTTGTCAACATGATTAAAATTGGTAGAATATCAAAAGACTGGGTGAAAAATATTGCTAAACCCCTGGTTTTAGAAATTAGGAGTGGGATTAAGAAGTAACCTCCTAAACAGCTAGTTGGACACTGCTTTGTAGGTGTCACTGTGATTGTAGCATTTTCCAGGGCTGTGTTGCTTCTCTCTGGCTGTATAAAGAGCCTTAAAATGGGGATAAACTTCATGGGCATTTACTGCAAAGGACCTTTTCCGCAGCAGAGGGTACTCCAGAGCCAAACCTGCAACTATGAACGTATGTGGCAGGGCCGAGCTCCAGGCCAAACCCTGAAGCAAGCTGCCTTGCTGCAGCTGTATGCAGGTAAGCAGGGTGGACGTCGCAAAGCAGGGGTGTTACAGCAAGCCTAGTCTAACAAGAGTTACACGGAAACAATTTGTCATTATTGGGTCAAGCTATGTTTTTATGAGCTGCCTTGTAAAAAAAGCTTTTAAAAATCAAGACAGCTTGCCTGATGCTAACTCGATCTACTTGAATGCCCAGCTTCATGCTCCTCAGGCTTCATTTTCCTCAGAGGAAAAAGCAAGTTTCTGTTTAATCCCCTAATCATGCTGTCAAACTGCTTCCCCTTACTGGGCAGGAGCCCAGTGATTACAGAAAGTGTGACGTGGTTGAGCTTCAGACTGCAATCCAGAGCAGTACCACAGGGCCAGAAGGGAAGGCAAGGACCAAAATTTCCTGAGCTTCAGAAAATCTGCAAATATTAATGAACTGGATACCTCCTCCTTCCCTCAGTGCCCCCCACAAGAACAGCTGCCTGGCAAGAGCCAAATAACACACCAGTCAGAGGGATCCCTGCAGACATATTTCAAGAAAGTCTGAACCAAGACTCTCAATCTGAGCACACTGTATCTTTCACGGGGGGAGCAGACAGGTGAGAGCCCTACAGTTGACAGCAGCCGCCACTAGAGTTGTAAAAGAGGAAAATGACGTTTAGCATAAACATAGCGGTAAGGGGTAGATACAGAACAGACTTGGCTCACCACCTCCTCCTTCTCTCCTAGCATCCTGTGCTGTAGAGAACGTGACTGTGGTGTACGGAATGGAGGGGGGCACCATTTCTGTCAACTGCACCTATAACCCCTGGCAGCAGCGGTGGAGAGAAAAGAGCTGGTGCAAGCAGATTGATGAGACCAAGTGCCAACACGTGGTGAGCGCCCGACGCTTCTGGCTGCCATTCCTGAAGAACAGGAATGGCACCACCTCCATCAGTGACAATGTCCGTGAAGGGGTCCTGACGGTGACCATGAAGCGACTCAAGAAGCAGGATGCTGGGTTGTACCAGTGCAAAACTGACTACCTGGGGGAAACAAACAGCTTAAGGAAGGTGCAAGTGGAAGTGCTGACAGGTATGTCCTGGGGCTCTGAGTTCCACGAGTTCCTCAGTTCCTACTTAAATTTCACGTGTGTCTGCAGACGCCAAGGCCTCACTTTAGTCAACATCTACCTTTCTCTTACTCTAAGGAGGTACTGTGTTCCATTGCCTCTTTTTAGTTCCTGATTTACAGCAACATGACCTCACTGTTACAGGACATCTAACACATCATCCCCTTTTTGGTACCCAGGTTAATCTCCTAGCACACAGCCCAGTGCCCAGTCTCACCTTGGTTATCTATGCCTAGCTGGGGCACTGGTGTTGGTGACACCAATGCATATCACCCAGAAACATCTTCAGACTAAACTCTTCTGTTTCTATCATCAGCTGTCCTGGAGACCCAAATGCCAGAGGAGCCTAGTGCTGTGCAGAGCATCTCCAGGTAAGCCATAAAACTCCTCATGCTGTGATGTCTTCCTAGGACTAAGGCAGATTAGCACCAGCAACCCCATTTGAAGCTGAGAGGAATACCACCACAGGCATATTCTCTACCTCTTCCTAATCCATGACGATTCTCAGAGCTGCTGTGTGGTTTCTAAAGAGCAGCTTTATCCTAATCCAGAAAATGCTGTGCCTCAGTGCCAAGCAAAACAACTCCTGCAGATCACAATTTATCCGTCTGTGAGGTCTTGCAGTTCACACCCATTACAGTTGTTCCAACCTCTCAGGCTCTGTTGTGCACAGGCAGGGACTGCCTGTTACAGGAGATGTTACCATCTTCACATTGTGCACTACAAGAGTTTCTTTAAAGGTTGAACCATCCCCTTCGTGGCTAAACTTTATCATTGTATTTATGGTTCCCCATAGCATCCCTCCTGAAGCTGATTTCACTGTCTTCTATATCATTGCCGGATTCCTGGTTACTAAGTTCATGGTGGCTGTGCTGATCTTTATCATTGGCAACAGTAGGAAGATCAGAGAAACAGAGCAGAAGAACCCAAACTTGAATGAGCAGCAGTTCCTCCCTTTCACTGGCGACCTTGCGCATGATGGAATCAGCCCCTCCTGGGAGAGCACTGCTTAGAGCTAAACCAAAGGGAATCCACAGGGAGATGAACGTCAAGCATTCGCAGGCAAAGCTTTGCCACCTGCCGTAAGAAAAGGCTCGCCTACTAAACATAGGTGTTGATGAACCTGTCACTCTAGAGAGGGAATGTCACCATCTACCTCCTCTCATTGGTGCTGACCAATGTTTTCCAACACAACTGAACTGAAAAGATGCTGCCAGTAACACCTGAACCTAATGGAAAAGGATGGGATCGAGGGCCGGGGGAAAGGAGGAATATGAAGTCTTTCTGTCAAGTGATCCAGCACAGACTTATCTATGTGCAGAGATGCTTCCCCAGGCATGGTAAAGGTGAGAAAGCTCTGCTCAGTTTTCCCCCAGCTCATTGCTAGGCCAGAAAAATCTTTGCTGCTCTATACAGCTACTGGCAAATGCTTTGTTATAAATAAAACTACAGATACACCAGTGAACATAAACAGAAGTTCGGGTAACACATCTCAATGACCATGTGTTGAGCAACTCACACACACATCTGCATAATGTAAAAACGGCAAGGCAGGGTTCTGTCTCAAATCTCCAAGAAACTTCTGATTCGTTGAAGGTCACTGTTAAAGAACTAACAGCTTTTTTCAAGGTGTCCTACAAGTCTCTACAAAATGCTCAAATGCTTCCCCCAAAAGCATGAAATATAACCAGAACTAGATGGTTTGTATTGCAAACTAATATTATTAGTTGCCTAGAAATCAGCTTTTTAACTGAGATTCCATTCTCTAAAGACTGAAGCTTTTGACACGCTTTTGGCAATGCAATGCTCTGCTATCATCTCCAGTCACTGCCAGCAGCTGCACCACGCCACCAGGCAGAGTTATTCCAGACATTCATCCCCAGGGTCTGAACTGAGACCCACCAGCTTCATGTCATCTCAGAGCAGTGCCAGGTGAGAAATTCTGTCTTTCCAAGGTGACGAAGACTAGCTCCCAAAAATTGCCTTGGACAGTGTGGATCCTCGGTGAACAGTCACTGTGGAAAGGCGTAAGGAACTGCAGAACATAACAGAAAGGGATGTGAAGCCTACACGCAGCTCTGAGCCTGCTTCCTCATTTCTCAAATGATTTTGCAAACAAAGAATGAACTGTCTCTCTGTATTTCTCCCTGTATTTTTTCTGCCCTCTCAAGGGGATGTTACCAACATGTGATCATTGTTCATCACTCCCCAAAGTGAAGCTGCATTTAGCTCTCCCAGGAAGACCCCAAACCCAAGGGCATTCACACTTCTTTTCCCTGCACTGCCTGCAAAAACTAAATAAAATCAAATTGATTATCTGACTTGGTGTGGATTCATGATAAAGAGCTGGAGTACACCAGATCACAATACATCACCCAGAGAAGAGGTAACACTTAGAACATGCTGGTTGGTGTGTTTATAATGTACAGAAATGCTCTGAGCCAGCCGAGCAGGTTGGCTCATCCAGCCAGCTCCATTTAGCACCATGCAGAAACATCGGCTCGGACCCCAAAACCACATCAGGCTATGCATGGTGGTGCTCTGTCTAAACTAATTTCCTCTGTTTCCAGAGGGTAAACTAGCCCGTACACAGTCGCACACCGCTGCAGCACTACTAACGCAAACCTAGCTTCGGTATTCCCGGGTGGTACTGCAGTGCCCAGCTAGATGTGCAAGGGAATCACAGGAGATCTGGGTCCTCGTTCCAGCTCCAGCCTGCTGAGAGACCTCAGGCAGGGCCATCCACTGCCTCTGTGATGCCAGGGGGCACAGCCGCGCAGCCTGATTGCTAAATATGGCTACCTAGACAACAAAACATTTAAAGCGAAAAAGCAGCCAGTAAACATTATGCAGCCTTCCCACCCCAGAAGTAATATTAAGATTGTGGTTAAAAGATATTCTCAGCAATTCCAAACTGGCATCATCACTCTAGGCAGCAGGCGACTGCAAGTGACAGAGCAAGTGAGCTTCCTCTGCAACAGAGAATTTCTCAGTGATAAAGAAGCTCTGGGATACATTTTTTTCCTCTATGCCCTAAACCACTTTCTACTTCAGGATGGGGGGTTTTCCAGCCCTGCTGCTCTTGCTGGCACTGCCAGGTAAGGCTCAGAGACTCTCATTTCTCCTAGGAACAGGATGCTCTCTGTGCTGTTGCACGCATTGCACACTGTTATTTGCCTGAGCACTTTTTATTCAGGCCATCTATAGCCAGGGACAGAATGAGATTCCCAGAAGTCAATGAGGGGAGGAAACATTCAGCCTGAAATTTGCTTATTTTAATTATACAAGCTTTTGGGTTCTCATTTTTGTTTATAGTAGTTCTGTATTTTGTTCAGAAACTGAACTTCGTGGTGGGACATCTGGCAATCTTTGCCCTTCTGAGACCTTCCTCTCCCACTACTGCAAAGTCCTCACTCTGAAATCACCTAGCACATGGGGAGGAAAATCTGTGTTTGTTGCTCTCTCCCGATGGATCATCATGGATCAGGTATTGTAAGCAGTGTCATAGACAGGCTAGCTGCTGTTTGCTTTCTTACTGCAAATGCATACGGAGTCCGCAGAGAGGAACAATAGGAATAACAATGGAAAAAGGGTAGTGGCACTAAGGATAAGCATAGATGTTTATTTAGGCAAACCTGCAGAGTTAAATTACTCTTCTCAGAGGCCCAGTGTGAGAGTCCCAGTAGTGTAATGTAAGAAAAACTGGCATACTGAGCTGTGACTAGTTGTAGCATTATTTTCTTCTTTCTTTGGAAGGATCGTGCATGGCAGGAGAGGACACACAAGTGTTTCTGCATACAGAGGGAGAGTCCTTCAGAGCTAACTGCTCGTATGATGTGCACAAGAATTTGCATGAGAAGAAATTTTGGTGCAAGGAGCTGTAAGAAAAATCTTGTCTAGTCTTAGCCTTGAGTTCCCCTTTAAAAGAAAGGATTAACCTGCACTACATCATTCGGTTGGCCTGATAGACTGAGGCCGTGGCTGGTTTTGTGTGATCATGACAGCACTTCGAAGAGAGGGTTCTGGCACGTATCAGCGTGGGGGGGTGATCTGAAGAATACTCTGCTGCAAAGAATACAGGTGGTGGTTTCACTCGAGGGTGAGCTATGAGGTCAACAGTGCACTGGGTGGGAGACAGCCAAAATAAATCAAGAATGATGTGTCATTTCCATTTTTGTTTCACGGCAAAACACGGTGTATCTAGACACAGAGATCCTACTAGAGGTTATCAAGGACAGGGTAAAACCCTATTATAGAATATAGAACCACAATATGTACCTATATATATCTAGAGGCAGAAGTGGCCAGGAAATTATTTTTGCTGTATGAAATCAAAAAGTTTCAAAGGAAAAAAAAAAGAAAATCAATATTTTACGGACTACCATCAAAAACCATGAATGCAATTTTGTAGGATTATACTAATCAAAAATAAGTGGGTTTGGGACAGAAATATTTCAAGTAAGTTGATGAAAGCTAAAAAACAATACTTGCTTTTGCAAAAAATTTTCCATTCTGTTAAAAGTGTTTTACAGTCACAGAAACCATTTACACAGAAAAGCTTTGATAGCTCACATAGAAGACTCGTGAGATGGAGCAACACCGTCTTAATTTTGAACACATGTATGAGGCATAAGAAATATGGTGAGGCGGCTCCATGTCCCAGCACCTGGGGAATCTGACAGCAGTAACAGCCCTGGAACCCGATACAGCCCATGTTCAGAAAGGGCAGCAGTAATCCACATTTCCCATTTGCCACCCCAACCTCATCTCCAGTGACCACCATCCTCAGACTGGGGCTGGTTATTTCCTTGTCTTCTGCAAGTTCTCTTTGTGCTGATGTTAGCGCTGCTCCTTTGTTGGGTGAGATGTACGCTACCATGGGCATTGTTTTTCCCTGTCTTTTCTCCCTCTAATGAATCACCACTCTATTTTCTTTAGAACCTGTACGGCTATTTGCAAAAAAAACCCAAGGAACTCCCTGTCCCTCCATTGCTCCTATTCTGTGATAGCCAAATCAGGAAACTTCAACATTTTATTTGGTGCAAAATGGTGTCCCGAATTAGATGTCAACCAATTATCAGAGGTAACTCTGATCAAAGTATCGTTAAAGTAGGAAGGACTGAAATGATGAATGACTTCTCATGGAAAATGATTAGTGTGGCTGAAAAAGCTCCGACTTAATGACTCAGGAGAATATCATCTTGAGAACCATTTCCAGGGCAGAAACAAACTACTGAATAGGATCATGCTGGAAGTTTGGGGTGAGTTAATCAAAGAATTAATGATCTTCTAAAAGTCAGCAATTTCTTACCACTTGACAAGAAAGATTACAGGTCAATGTTAAAGAGCTCTCTTCTGAGCCTGGAAATTTCCTGAGACATAGATAATTCCTGAATTTCTTTTTTTTAAACAGATTTTTGATACATACTAATGGTATAAACAAATTGCAGCCAACTGGTGGGGGGAGTCTGGCTTGGCTTCATCGCCTAATGAACTTTTACATTTATATCAGCAGCTGAAACAGACTCCAAGCAATCTGAATCTTTGCTTGAATTTCCACCTGAGTTCATCTCTTTGCCACTGCTCATTAGTAAACCTCTATATTTGTTTTAACACTTTACTTCTTTTTCTGCTTTTAGCCAGCGCAGGAGGCAGAAAAACAGAAGATACTTAGCGGAAGGGATTGATTTTTCTGACGTGACTGAAAAATGTGTATGGGAATCACATGATGCATCCTTTTCCCAAGATGCTTCTTTTCTAACAGCGTTCAAGTGCCCAAATAAGCAATTCAGTCTTCATATCATTCTCTAAAACGGTATGAATTTTCACAGCTGACCTATGCCTTCTACAAAACTTGTCTCCTGCAGGAGCTGTCCTTTCCCTTTGATCTGTCACAGGACCCAAACTTGTAAGGACAGCAGAAACCAAATCTCACTTGTCCCTCTGCACATGATATAATCATTGAATAAGTAGGTTTTCCAAGGCATCATGCAACCAAGTATCAAATATTTTGCAAGAATGAAAAAACACCAGAGGACCACAACCCAAAGGGAAGAAAACTGGAATCACAGTATGTCTGTTCTTGCCCTGCTCTCTGGCTGGGCCTACATTTGATATTTTCATTTAGATACACTGATAACAGGTACTATACAACAACCTAAACAAAACCCTAGCTCTTTCCTGAGGAACTGGTTGATCCCATTCCAGTGATTCAGCTGCATTAATAAATCTTCTTTTACTGGTAAATAGCACAGGACGAACATTCTTGTGCAACTTCACAATTTCATAGCTAACAAGCAAGCAGTAACTCTGGACCATTCTACAAAGCTGCAAAGTGGGATTTTTTAGCATGAGAACAAGTCACCAGGGATGGATCGATGTGGGAAAATCACTTGCTCTTGGTTTTTTTTTCAAGGGGAAAATTGGAATCGGGATGCAGATTTAGACACCATTTCGTTTCCCACTAAGAAGGGGGATGTTGCCAGCCCCACAGATGACAGCAATAAGGATCAGAGGTAAAAAACAAAGACTCCCAGACTCTAAGTATAGCATTCGGGATGCACTGCGGGATTGGAGGAGTGGTGTGACAAACCACCGAAGCATGTGCACGCACGCACGTACACACACAAACAGGCTTCCCCTTCTCCCCTGCAGAGTTTGGTCCAACCTCCCCAAGTGCCATGAAAGGCTGTAGAAGGTTCCTATCAGTTTCAGGAGCACTAGGTGAGGCCTTTACTGAAGATGCTCAGTTTGACTGTGTTCATCCTTTCTACCTGGTTGGAAAGGGACAACTCTATGGCCCATGCAATGCTACAGTGACTCTGCCTTTTGTACAGGCAGACCAGCCTAAAATCAATCCCGGCTAAACAACACAGCATGTCAGACGAGAGTTATTACCAGGCCTGATCAAAGGTGACCCTATTAATGATCCTGATCAAAGACAGACCATCAGAAGGGCTACTGCATCGTGATGAGGGATGCCTTTGAACTCTGGTAGCACTGCAAATGACTGCAGGAAGAGAATTTAGGCTCCTGAGTATTCCCCAGGCTTGCCAAGTGCCAAAGAAAATACAGCTGGGATGGATCCTCTGTGGCTGTAGCTCAGTACTGACCTCAAGGAACCATGCCTGTTTAGAGACAGCAGGGGTAATATTTGCATGCTGAATTTTTATCCTGGAACCATAATCCATTTTCAAACACACAAAATCCCCTCCCAAATTAACCTAGTCACCTCTGGTGCTGCAAATAGTAATGGAGATATCATGCTTTTCCCTGCAGGACTCTCTATGCTGTCACGGCGCTGAGTTCCTTCCTGCCTACAACTGCTCTGATTGCTACTGTCATACTCCTCGTCACCACTTACATCAGAAGGAACAGGGCAGGTAAAGCTCCCTAATCCTCTTGTCTAGTTTTCCTGCCCCTACAGCTTGTCATCCCCCCATCCTGAATGTAAGGAAGGTCTGTTCATAGCAATCATTGTCCAGGGAGGCAATGAGACTGAGCTGAGAGTGAAATGCAAGGTGTGAGTTAAATCACAGGGAAGGGATAGTGGGGGTAGTGATTTTTAAAACGAAAAGGTAAAGGTGTGGTTTTGCACTCAAAGGAGATTCTGTCCTTCATGGCAGGAAAAGGGACGGACTTTGGCAGACATCCTTCTTTCAGCCAAGCAGCACTGCAGGTAAGGCATCATCAGAAATCCCACATTCCCGGTGCTTTGTTCGATCTCTGTCGTGCAGACACTGGCTCTGTGTTCACCACTCATGAGGGTTATGAAGCGCGCAGTACCATGCATCCTAAGTGGATGCATAGCATCCACTCGAGCTAGCAGACTAAAGCGAGCTGTCTATATTTGTTGATTGTCTGACAACTTGTTGCAAAGCAGACACAACCTAACTCCTTATTTGAGTAAGTCATAGCCCTTCTGCATATCTTTGTTTATAGTACTCAGAAAAATAACGTAATCACAAATATATAATTTTGATAATTAACTGGCCTTGAATCTTCAGTAGCATCACCAAAAGTTCTCAGCAAAGGAAAACTTGCTACTTACAATCATCCTAAATGTTTAGTGTGTAAATATTTAGGGTGTTAACTGTTGCTGCCCCATTCTAACCAGTCACCTAAATCTGAGGAAGTAGTATTGTGTAAGAGAAGTTTTCTAAACTTCTCTGAGCACACATTCCCTTTTCCCATGCATCTCCTCTCCTCTTCCCCAGTTTCATGATACGAGGAGAAAATATTTGTGGTTGTAGATGAACTAAGACTAATATTCAGAAGCAAAAAGTGCTGAATTTCTTTTTAATTTCTCATTCTTTGTGGTTTCTCAGAAGGATGGAAGAAACAAAGCAAGTAGAATGCCAGATGGGGAACTGAATGATAGTACAATATATGCTGTCATAAGGCACCAACCTCACACGAAGCCTGAAGATGTTATATATGTCAACATGCAGCCTTCACCAGAAGTTTTCTTCCACGCTCAAGAACCACCAGGCAATTCAGTTTCCTCAGGGCCTGTGGAATACGCTACTGTTACCTTCACAGCCACAACTCCGCATTCGGGAACGGAAAAGAGAAAAACGGGTCCACCTAAACAAAGCAGCACAAAGCCTTGGGCTTATTCACAGAATTTTGCTGAACTGTGCTTAGAAACAATCCCTTTGTAAGCAGTTGCTGAAGCTGGATACATACGGGGTGTGAGGCAGAAAGCAACTGAAAGGATGAGGCACATGGATGCACAAACCTTCCCTGAAAAAATAACTGCACTTTTCTAATAGTACAGCATCACAGTTCAGCTATTGGCAAGCAAATCTAGTGGAAGGCTATGGTATATTTGCTTTTTCCAAATTGCTCTATTTTTAAACGACAGGCAACTGTAAACCCAAACACAGGAAACTGGTTCTCTCTGGCAGCAACTGATACAGTGCTACGGCCAACGAAGGGCTGTGAGATATGGAAACATGATGCTTCCTTTTAGACTTTCAACTTCAACAGCTCACTTAAATATTCACACACAAAATGTTAATTACTGCCCACTCTGATAAGATCCAAGCCAGCAAAGTGCTGAAGAATCTGCTTTATTTTAAACATATGAGTTGTTTCATGGACTTCAGAGAGAGGAGTAGTGCACTTGACATGTTTTAGTAAACAAGGGTCTTGTTGAAAAATATTTGTCTATGTTATAGTATAAAATGTCTTCAGCTTGAATACATGGGTGCAGAATTTACAAAGTTATGTATTTATTTATTTTTACAAAGAAATAACTTTGTATTTCCTTGCCTTTTGTGCTTGTTGTTTATTAATGCCACACCCATGCTACAGGATAAATCTAGCTTAACTTTATTATAAATCACACACATTTTGATCAAACTACTGAATCCTGTTATCATGGTGATGTGTGCAAATATCCATTAGGGATTATGGATAAATCCCAAAGTTAATCTGACCGCGATTTTCATCTTAATTCTGTGAGTTGGGCCTGAGGATGCTGAATACGATACAAAAATGTCTTTAATTTTTCGGTATTAAGATTGCAAGAAGACTCCAACGCAGGTACTGGATGGCATGGGAGGAGAGGAACGTGAAAAGGCAGAGAAATGTCCATGAATCATAGAAACTCCACTCCGCCTGTGAGTGCTTGTACCATTCCGAGGGAGGGGGGAGAGAGAGAGGGGGGAGAGAAGAAGGAAATTCTGTCGACTAGTCTGATGTGGCTACATGATAGCAGGCTTTTTGTCAGTATATGAGATTATTTTGTCCCTCTATTGCAAATTCTCTGAAAATAAAGCTAGAAAAAAAACACAGCTAAAGAAATCAATTTCTAGCTTCCTAAACCCGCTTGCAAGATTGCATTCTTCACTTCCTGTCCCAACTTCCCATTTTCTGTTCTTGCATACCGTTATTTCCTTTTTTTTCTTTTTTTGTCATCACTGCACTGACCAACTCTGGAAGGAATCAATGGCTGACACCTCTGTGCTTTGGGTCATTTTTGAGATGTCAGAAGTGTCAGTGTGGGAGCCATACCATTAAGGTCTGAAATGATACGCAACAGGAAAGACGAATGGTTAACATAATAGCTTCAATATACAGATTCCACTCCTTATTTAGCCTGTTTGACTCTTTGAAAGCACCTAAAGCTTTGTATGCCCAAATTCCTCATCTGGGTGCAATGGCATACACAGTGAAAATTCTGGGGGCCTCAGATCCTGAAGTAATACAAGTTAAATAACTAACTTAAGAGAGAGACTTACTGGTATACACTTCTTTCTGCCTACAAAGCTGAAGATGATCTGCTATCATATGATGAATTTGAGGGTGTTTCTAGGGACAGTTTATCTCTATGGACAGCATCAGTCCTCTGTCACAGAATGTAAATGTGTAACTGCCCGATTTAAAATAGAGACACAAGAAATATTCTCAAATCTTTCTAAATTTGTAACATCTTACAGGTATTTTCCTTCTGTGCAAATGACGGAGATTTGCTAGTAACCTAAACCGCCTACAATGAAGGAAGAATTACCATAAGACCCAGTTTAGACTGACATGTTTGCTAGTTAAGGTTGGAATCATGAGCAGCCCATCCGATCTACTTCTGTTACACTTAGCTGTGGAACCACATTCAGGAATGGTCTAACTTATGTACAAGCGGCCTCTGGACATCTGGGACATTCAAACCTGGCCATGTCTTCAGCTAAGCCTGACAGAGACAGCTAGTTAGTGACCTAGTTCTGTATTGGCTGTTGAATAGTGGTGTAGACCCGTATCTGGCTAATGTCTCGCGCGTCCTCCCAGCTTATCTTGCATTTGATAAATAATAAAGTCGCGGCGTTCTAGGAACTGGGCATATCAGATGGGCAGGACACAGCTGACAGGATGTAAGAGGAGAGGAGTGTTTTCTGAAACTGAGGCTATTAGTCAATGTGTTCAGTTCCAGTGCCTCCAGACATCTCGCCTGTCCTTCTACAGGACGGCTAGTTAAAACTCACTCCAAATCTCAACATTCTCTGCAGCCTATGCTGAAATAGTTATTTGTTTCTTTGTCTCACTTCAAAAGCAGTAAACGCTAAGAGGACCATTTTCATCTCTAAGAGGGAGTAAATGAATATCCATATGACTAATGGCCGGGCACCTTCATCTGCTACCTCCTGTTCACTGCAAAGAGCTCTTGCCCTAAGTGTACTGTAAGAACATAACAATCATATAATAAATTGTAAATTATACTCTAGAGATTCTGCTACAGTCATCATAGTACTATGCCATCTAAGCACTTTCCCGTAGCAGTTTTGCAAATTGGGTAAAATTTGCCATATGCATAAGAAGCCGTGGAGATTTGATCAAAAGACAGAGATGAAAAGGACGATGCTTTATTAGCCACTGTGTAAACCCTACGATTCTGCTCCATGTCTTGAAAGCCCCACAGAAAGCAAAATGGGAAAGTAAACTGAATTTTGGATATACTACTTGAGCACAAATCTACAGTAGACCAAGGAGTCTCCTGCTAGACAAAACAAAGCTGGCTCATTCATACCTTTCCTCTTCCTCTGGAAGTAACTGAAACATGAAAATGTTTTTGGAACAACGATTGCCTCTAACTCCTCCAAATACGAAGAATCAGCAAAGTGTCGTTGCACGAAGAACCTAAAGAAAGAGAAAACCCAGCACTTACCAACCCTATTCACTTCACATTAGTAATACAAAATTTCATTCATTCTATTCGCTTTAGGATACCTGTTCAATTGTTCTCAACTTCATGCCTTACTTCTCTCCCATGCCCAGCAATTGCAAAATAGTGATTACCACAAAGGAAAACTGAGCAATAAAGGACGAGATCCTGGCAACCGTGGCTAGCCCAAGATTAGCAGATAGAGAAACTTCTCTCCAAAGTGAGGGATTGCTTTACATTAGTCTGCTCCTGTTCTTGTTAGAGCACTGAAAAGAATTTCAAATTAATAAAGCAAAAAGCTGTAAAAATCAATATCCGAGTGGCTTTGTAACCAGATAACCTATTATGTGCTGAGGGCATTCCCTCCAGGTCTACAATCCCTGCTTACTCCCTTGGGCCACTGCCCTTCGTGCTCTTCTGCATTCAAGAATCTTCAGCTGCAAGGTCCTTGAGGATTTATTCTGCTCTATTTGCCAACAATCACACTTCCAGCATTTCTGCATTTCATCACGATTGCAGAGCTGAAAACCAGGCCAGCTTTCTTCAGGACCCGCTCTGCCTGCCAGCCTGCGGGGGCTTTGCAGCACGTAACGGCGTCTCAGTGAGGAGGCCAGACCCTGTACATTCAGCAGAGGGAAGGAGGCATCTTCAGAAGGTATTTCCGAAGGCCAGGACCTAACTGGGTGCTCTGAACGGCCTGCTGGAAGAACTTGTCTCACTTGTGGGGACACCATACCCCCCAATTTAGACCGTTAACATGGGTGCTGTGGTTATGCCCTATTATAACTGGCTTTAGAAGTACACCCCAATTTTCCGTTGGAGCTCTGGGACCACTTCAGTGTAGCTAAACACAAACTCATTCAAGTTTTAGGGACGGTGTAAAGATGTCACTCACAGGTGGTTCACTTGGAAAACACCATTAAGGCACCCAGTGCAGCAGAAACAAACATAATAGTGTTCGGGGTAAAACTTGCCTTTTTTGTTCTGTTTGTTGCCAGCTAGTGATATTCACGTGTGCTTTCAACCTCTGCTAGCAGAGATGCTTCTGCACCAGTGAGGGCAAAACCAGGCCCCCAGAACTGCAGTAGTGACCACTGTTCTTTCAAGAACATACAGCTACAAACACCGGTGAAGTTCAGTGTATGCCTTCTAAAAGAGTGCCTATCCCAAGAACACAGGAAAAAAAAAATAGGCAGAACATACTGTTTTGCTTTTTTATATGACTGCTTTTAACCCAGAGAGCTTTGCAAACTGTAAACATACACAGGAACTGTTTCAACAATACTGTAACTTACAACTACTGGATACCACACAAAGATTGCCTAACGGTGCGGGACCTCAGCCTTGAGAGAAGTATTTACGTTATCGTAGTGCGCGTTTAAGTTACAGTACTGCTGAGAGATCCTGAGCAGCACGCGTGGAAGAAACTGCATGCCTGAGAGGGATTAGCAGGCAGACATGGAAACTATCTCTTAAACCTTTCAAAGCCTGCCCAATCCTCCTAGAAGTTCCTTTTGTGCCAAAACACAAGAAATAAGCTCTTTCTAAGGGTGTCCATCCAGTCACATTTGGCCAAAAATGATAATGACATGATATTTGCGAATCTGGGGACAAGAAGAAACTGCCTTCCTGGAAGGTAACCAAGAATATAAAGGAACAAATGTCTTAGAAAGAAGAGCATTTGGGTAACATGGATTGTCATCCCTTACACTTATACAACCTGTGCAGATTCCATTGCTGCACCCATAGGACACTCCCTGTGCTCCAGGGCAGCTTCTATATAATCACTAGAGTCTTCTGCATGGCCTTTCAGGGATAATTATTCAATGCAATGAATCCTGCAGCAAGCATGCAAAGAGACCGAAACGTCACTGAGGCACGCTGAGCATTATGCCAACGGATATCCAGGGGCTGGCTAGCTACGGAAGGGACATAGTGTGACTATTAGGGACCTTAACGATTAGAATGGTAATGTCTCTTTCAAACAAGAATTGCTGTGCATCCTTTCCTCCCAGTCCAGACTCACCGAACATTATCCCCACACTCGAAGGACACACAAAAGCAACACTGGCCAGCTCGAAGCTGCCTTCCTTCCCTCCCCCAGCTCAGTGAGGCCATTGCCCAGCTCCAGGAGGGTCCCAGCGGCTTCCCTCAGCGCTGAGGCAAGGCCTCCTGCCATCCTCCCTGCAGCCCTTCCTCAAACAACCCGGCCATCTTGAGGCACCACCCCAGCCTGTGAGGAGGAGCAGCAGGGCAAGATGGAGGCCCTCTTCACCAGCCAATCAGAGGTGTCCCAGAGCAGCACCCATCCAATGAACACCCGCGGTTGGACACCCCAGCTTCCCGCAGCCAATCAGCTTCCCGCACTCGGCAGCAGCCAGGCCCAGGGGCGGGCAGAGCAGTCCCCTCAGGCAGCAAGATGGCAGCGATGGAGGGGAAGACGCGCACCAAGATGTCCGGCCGCTTCCCCGCAGGGCAGCAGGGGCACCCAGCCACCCCCCGGGGCAGAGGCAGAGCTGACCCCTTCTCCGCCCTGCTCCCGTGGGGGGCAGGAAAGCTCACGGGCCGCCTCGGTGTTTCTCAGCGGTGCTAGAGCCACCCTGCCCTCCTCTCCGCTCCGCGTCACCGCTGCCACTTGGCTGAAAAGGGCACAAGGTCTGAAAAACAGAGCCAAAGCTCGATCTTGGTTTATAAAGTTTTATTAGCTGGATAGTGTACACAGTACTTACAATTGCATCTATTAAAGACCAAAATACACTTGAAAAAATGCATCATATAAAAAAAATTATAAACTTTTAACTATATACAAACTTTGCCTTACATTACGTTAATCTCAGTACCCTCCCACACCCATTCACAAAGATATTCCCCCCCCCTTTAACATGCAAGGCCTTAAAGCCATTTAGCATCACTTGAGGACCATTTTCCACATCCCATTCTTGACACTCATATAAATCTGGTTTTTGATCGGTTCGCTGCTCCAGTGCTCTCTGGGTCAATCGGCCACGTTTCTTGTTCTCCCCGAGCCTCTTCATTTATCCTCATCCACTCTTTTATGCACTCCCAAAGTGGAGTTTTTGCTCAAGTGTAGCCAATCCACAAAGAAGTCTCATTTAATTACTAGAGAGGTTTGAACTTAATGACGTCTCCAATTTAACAAATTTACCCAGGAAAAGAAAGGAGACTTTTGGTAACATGGTGTTGACCGACAACTCCAATCTCACCAAGCAAACACTACTTTTAGAAGTGAATACACATAACCCAAAGCAAATGAAAAATATGACAGCAGCACTCAGGCTTTCACATCACTATTTAAAGTATTAATGGTAAGACTTCCTATATAACACAAATCCATAGATCTTAATACACATTCTACAACAACGGATCAGAGAACCTATATATGAAGGGCTTATTGGGAAAAAAAGTTCTAGCTGTTTTGAAGAAGATTACAAGTTCTTTAAGAAAAGAAGTAATTACTCATTAAAAAAAATACCTATGTCAGAGCAATAATCTTGCTTCCCTAACTTCCAGCTCTCAGAGGGGGTTCTCCAGAGATTAGCCATCCGTTCAAGAGCAGAAACGTTACGGAGAGACTGTCTTACTCCAGCACAGAAATATTCCTCCAGCACATGAATACTCCACTGACAAAATGTACAGATGATCTAAAAAAATATTTACAATAATGCTGCAAATTCAACTAAAGCAAATTTGTTATTCCTTCACTAAAAGAGCGCTACAGATTTCCTGAAATGGGTGACCTCACAAGAACTGCTAGGTGAGGATTTCATAGTTGCCAACTGAAGAAAATAAGCACCATGCTCTAATTGGCCAAGTATTTTAAGGCGGAAGCAACCAAAGGCACCGAAGATGCCATCAATGCAATGGAGGTAAACAAATGCCTTTTGAATCATTAGAAAAAAATCCTAATGCAAGATCTGTGAGCAGAGCGTTAGATTACTAATACAATTTAAGACAAAAATCGAAAGAAAGACGATTCATTTGCACGTCAAGAGTGAGGCCATCTCCTCCCATAGCTGCAGGCGTCAAACAGTTTCTTTCCCAGCTTCAGTCCACCATGTCAGCTGTGGTAAGAGCAAGAACATGGAACTGAAAATTCAGAAAGAAAATGAACGGAACTCCATTTAGAAAATCCAGCTGCCTACTACAAATACCAAGTCTGCATTTCTTCTTTGTTCTTTCACCAGCTATGTACCTCCGCAGATGGCTGACCTAAACATTGGCATCCTTACTATCTAGACAGGCATACTCTTCCTCCAAAATTGCCTGCTGGCAATGTACAAGCTAACATTTCTCCACGTTTCTGCTCCCTCCTCTTGCATTCCTTCCCATCTTCTCATACTCTCAGGTCTAGTATTTTTCTCTTTTATCCAAAGTAAACAGAATTTTCGAGGCTCTGCTTTTTGTATCCTCCCAGTCTTCTACAACTTGCTAATTTGTCCCCCATTTTCCATTCAGTCATAAGCTTTCAGTAAATGGGAAAAACATAAGAGGGAGATAACATGGGTTGTATTTTTTCAAGTTTCATTTACTTTTTTTGTCACTTGAAAGGAGAGTTCATGGAATTTAAACCAGTCTCTCCCATCCTTGGATGCTTTCCTCAAAACCACCCCACCCTCTGCTACTTTACCTCTTCAGGTTCATAATCACCTCCCTCAATAACAATGCCTGGCAGTATTTCCAATCCCATGCTTAACTGCCATGATGCAGTTTTGTGTTTTGCAGAACACAAAAATTGGAAGAGATGGGACTACAGCATGCAGGTGATACCCAGAGAGCCTGTAAAACTCACTCAAGATGGGAGGAGACAGGTATGGAAAGATGCAAGCATCACCTGTTAAAATGCTTATGAACTACAGCTTCCATCGCCAAATTTCAAATCAGTAAGAATGGACCAAGCTTAAAATCTGTAATGAGCTACGGAATTAAAGATAAAGATATGTTTTGTCAAGATACTCAGCCAGAAGCCAGCTATAGGTCATGAAAAAAATCCTTTTTTTAAAATCTAAGTACTCCTCCTTCATTAAGTGCCACTTTTTTTTTTAATTTAAAGAGGATAGCCTATAAAAAGCCTAAAAGGTTCATCAATATCTGCCTTCATTTGCTCTTCAACAGTCCTTCAGTTACATCAGGATGAGCTGAGTTGAACTGCCGTATGCTTCTGCTGTCACAAAACAATCCCCCACTCTGTGTAGCACGAGAGAATTGTAGAACTGATTTAGAACAGACATCAAGAAGCAGTCACAAACACTTGGTCAAGTGCTAGCCCTCTGAGATTGCAGATTTTATGTCTTTTGGAGGAACCATGCACTGGACTGGCAAGTTAGAAGGAAGATCAAAAAAAGAAACCCTTTGGAAGAGACTCATTTAGAAGTTTTAATCCTTTTTGTACTAGCATCCACTTTTCTTCCAAAGCAACATCCACTGGCAATAAACATACCAAAAAACACCAAGAGATTGCTTTTACTATTTAAATCCTTATCCCCACATCACCCTCTCCCCTCTTACTTCTTGGAACAGATACACAACATATCAAGTCCGGTAATAATCTTGAAATATTTCTATCATTGTGACTGGATGGCTGAACTTTTCCCAGAGAAGAGCTTGATGTTTACACATTTTACAAGGTGGAACTGAAAAGAACCCCATCAGTTTCTGCCAGTTTCAGAAGTGCAGATGCAACAACAGGGAACAGTTCAGTTGACAATAAAGTCCAAAGGTGTAAGAGTGGATGTAAATAACAAGTCTCTGCTGGGAAAACAAAGTAAGGTGGTGTAGCCACCTCAGTGCTGGTTGCTATAAACTGGATTCTGTCTCTGTACAGAAGGGCCGTAACTCCAAGAGGTCTTTGCTGGCCCTGCTTCAGCATGCCAGAGTTATTGCTGATCACTGAGTCAGTGGCACACTCTCACCCATGGCCAATCTTAATGCAAAAGAAAAAAAAAAAAAGGCATGAGCAGTCAGACTCTGAAATCCCTGCGCTGGGTCAGAAGAGTATACCGAGAAAGTCGTTAAGTTTCTAGTTGTTGAGTGAACTGCAGTTAAAATCTCGACCACATACTGAAAACGTGGTGCTTGTTCTGTAGAAAAGGATAGGCTGTGATATGGCGATTGTCCCATTGAAAGACTCACTTGATGCACTGGAAAGGTAGGACAGACTTGCAGAAGGGACGGGAATTCTATTCAGTTATTTTTTTTTCCTTAAGCAGTGGTTAGGAGACTCTGATCATCTGTGTCATTGCTTCTTCATTGGTCTGAGCTGGATCCTATAGATTCAAAATACATATCGTTGTAACTTCAACATTCTCCCTTAACAGCAGAGAACCACGCACAACTCTACCAAGAGGAGATCCTCCTGCCCCCTCCCTTGATCTCTAAACGTGTCATTTCTCCTGGGTTTTACAGGCCAGTGTAAGAGAATGGGATCTGGAAATCCTAACAGTTCCTAGTAATGTGTTGTTTCTGGTCATAGGGAAGACCTAGTACTGGTCTAGTATTTGGGGAGGATTCCACTTCAGCAGAGGAAATATTCTTCCGCTAAAGCCGCAGGACTGCTGTAAAGCACTAATCAACAACAGAATTTGCTAATTCTACTCTATTGTGTCTCTCCTTTTGAAAACCTGTCTTGCACTTTTAATGTAAATCTATGTGCAGCTAAGAATCAGATGTTCACATGTTTTTAATTTTCCATGTAAGATAAGGTGTCTCCACCTTTAATTCATGTCCTAAAAAAATACTTCTGGTAACCAACCAGAAAGGCTGCAAACACTATATTTCTTAGGACAAACAAATACAAGCATTCTCTGTTTATAAAACAAAGTAAATACCTTTCTATCAATATTACTATAATTCAATTACTCAAGGCAAACAAACACTTGCTCTCTGTAAGAAGTGAGACGGAATGTTTCTTTAGAATGCCTGAAACAAATTCAAAGGCAGAGAGGGACAACCGTCAGCAGCCTAGCGCAAAAAATAACAAACAAAACAGCACAAAGACACCTCTGAAGTGTATTCTGAAGAACTGAAAGTGGCAGTTGTCCAAAGAACAGACAAAATTCGACTCACCTGCATATGAGGGCTGTCTTTTTCCTTTGGTGAGAAGAAACGTCCACCTTCTCCCCGCTTCCTGGCCATGGCATGACGATGCCGAGATTCATGCAAGTATTTCTGCACCAATATGAAGGAGGTTAATGAGAGACCAGCCTACTTCTAGTTCAGTACTTTCAGTAGGGGAAATTCCTGACCGCTAGAGAGGCCTACCCAGTTCCCATCCTTCCCCCCTCCCCGAAGATTAAGTGCTTACAGTAAATGCCCATTCGCAATACAGCTACATACATATTCAACAATTAAAAGCATGCAAAGGCAGCAGGACTGCCACCAAGGGACTTAAAAAAAAAAATTACTTTAACGTAGCTTAGGAACAAAAACAACCAAACAAACAAAAATTTGAAGAATACTTTAAGATTCCAGTCCTCATGTTCCAGCACAGGTGGTTTCTGTGCCTTTCTCAGAGAGCAACCCTGTGTTAGATCTGAGTTGTATGCTCACCCTTCTTTCTTTGGGAATTTTTCCCTCTGCTTCAAGCTTAGCACGTGCCTGCCTCCTCTTAAGGATCCGGTGATACTGCTTGGCATTTACATAGAGGGGCTCTTCTTCCAGCATCTCTGCTCCAGGCAAAGGTATTCGCTGGATGGCTGGTACTGACCCAGCTCCAGGTACCATCTGTGCAGAGAAGAGTATGTTTTTAGTACTTGCACCTCAGAACACAAAGTGAATGCAAAAAAGTAATTAAAAAAAAGTTAAAATGGAAAGTGTTTGGGTTTTGTTCAGATAACGCACTTACTTAAACTGAAAGGAGTAATAAAGTTGTTCTCAAACTGCAGAACAAACTTAAACAAATCAATTACGTATCAGTTCTGCTTTGGTTTTTTTTTTCTGATAATAGTAAGATTTCAACTCAATGTACAATTCTATGACCACGTTACTGCTTCTTGTACAACTAAGCATACAGTTATTGCATCCCTTTCTTTTTGGTTATCATTTATATGATAATTTCAGAGCATTTCTTAAGCAACTATTACTTGTAGAGCTGCTGACATCTAGTGGGGACAAACTGAAATTCACGTTAAAAGGCATCACACTACACGGAAATAAGAATTGGCAGGAAAAGCCCTCTTATGAATCAGAAAAACAAATACTAAGGGATCCTCAAGAAAAGCAGTAGTTGATTCAATATTTTTAAACCTCTACTTATCAGTTAACAGCTTATTTTGAATTTCAGTTTCTAGATTTCTGATCTCAATAATCTGCTGTGGGAGAAAGTACAGAATACATAGATCACAACAGGACACAGGCCATTAAAACTGAAAACTTAGTGTTTAAACTAATGGTAGCTACTGAGAAGATGGATCATATTAAGGTGACATGAATCTCAGACAACAGTTTGTGTTCAGACATCTTAAACCTTAACCTTTAAAAAGATCAATGGAAAGTTAAATACATACCATAACCATTCCACCTGAATTGACAACATTTCCAGCAACCGGCAGCGTCACTGTGACAGTCCCTTGTCCACTACTGGTTGTATTGGTGTTGGCTCCCGTTTGGACAATTTGCGCTCCAGCCAAACTGGCTGCTGGAATGGTGATCATGCCTGTAACAGGGACTGTGACTTTAAGAAAATAAAACACAAAAGAAAAAAGAAAAAAAAAAACCCAAAAACACGCACACAAAAAGAAGGGAACACCATTAGTCCCGCTTCTGTTTTTTACTCATTCATCCTTCTATAACACGCAACAAGATTTAGAAAAGCATTGCAAGTCATGAACTAAACCCCATCGCCTGGTCCTCACACTTCCTATTTTTTCCATTTGTATCTGCACAGTAATGCCGGTGTCAGATAAGAGATCATCTACCCTAAGGTGTGAAAGCAAACTTAAGCGTTTCTATTCTAACAGCCCTTGCCAAAGAAAAGGGCCGTGTTCTATTTTTCTGGGGAAAGAACCACAGGCTGAATTCTTGTGTAACACAAACATCTCTTCTTCCATTCCCTATGCCAACAGTTCCTATCACAGCACTGCTAGCATTGCAACTCAGTATTTTCTTGGACAATAATGACAAGGCAATAAAAACCTATCACAGAGAGATTAAGAAGTCCGGACACTTCTCACACCAAAGCTCCTACCTTGTTGGAGAATGGTTCCATCAGCATTAACTGGCTGATAGACTATGGTCTGGCCTTCAGCTGCTTGTGCTACCTGTTGTCCTTGAACTGCTATTTGTTGCTGGGTCTAAACAAAACAAAGAACGCAGTAACTTTACAAACTGCTTATTTTTCAAATTTTACAATTCCTGAATTAACACATGGTGCTTAAGGTGTTTCAGGCATCTATTTCTTTTGCTTTATTACCAGCATCAAGAAATAGGATGGAGCACAAACCAATTGAACTGTAGATAAAATACCTAAAGCACATATACTTTTCCTAACAGTGTAGTATTTAATATTGAAAGCAACAACTTCTAGGTTTCCTGTCGCACTATGAATATGTTAAAGGAAGAACTATTCTGCTCAGAAATTTAATTTTGGTCCTAAACAAAAGAATCTGCAGAAAACCCAGGTATGACTAGACTTCACAAAATGGCGCAAGTATGAAATTAGCAATACTTCATGTTTTCAAATTTCAACTAACAGACAAAAACGACCATGAACCAATAAAATACAGAAACACAATGGATAAGAACATGCAATCTGTTTATTCTGCCCCAGAGTTAGGTATGAAAACACTGCAAAAATATGAAATTTATTCTCAAGTTCTCCTCAATATTAATAATTCCTCATTTTTTTTTTCCTTTTTTACTTAACCACACCTTAAGTCATTTGTCAAATTTCTCTTCCTATTTCTCTCAAGAAAACCCTTTCATGCTGGTGCAGTTACCTGTGTCTGGCCAGCAGTAACTGCAGTCTGTGGCTGCTGTATAATGATCTGCTGGGTCTGGCCCTGCTGCCCCTGTACCTGCACAGCCTGCCCACCTTGAATCTGAATCTGACCTGGCTGGACCAACTGAATCTGTGGAAGAAAGAGTCAGAAAGGAACATTAACTACGCCTCTTATTTCTCCCTCCTTGGCCTCAGCATTACCAAATCATCTCTGAGGATGATTTACTGTTGCAAAGAAAAAGAAAGCACTGATTCTTCTCTTTTTCCACTTTAAAATGAAGAGTTTCAATTTATTCCTCCCTGTGACACAGCAGTCACTACCATACAGAACAGAGGAAACATAACATGCCAGTGTCATTATGCCTTGGCAGTTCTCCACTGCTTACACAATAAAACGGTCAAAATAAATAAATTATTCACATGAAACTAGGAATAATAATACTCAGGTGAAGGAAAAAAAAGACGACTAAGATTTAAGGTATCTGTAGAGTGTTAATTATCCAGCGTACAGAAGTACTCCTGGATATATTTAAGTTGTCCTCAGCTTTGCAGAGAAGTCCTTCCACCAATGTGGAACGTTTCTTACATTAGAAAAGAGGAACTGGGATATGGTTTGAAGCTTGTGCTTAAAAACCCAGTTAAGGATTTTCCTCCAACAACCAGACTGTAAAGAACCTAACACAAAATACATTGTTTTTCAACAAAAGAAATTTTAAATAAACACTAAATAAACCGCTCAAAACACCAAGACATCATGTGCCTTCCTGGACTGTGCTGAACTTGATTCCTGAATCTCACTCTCAAATCACTGGAACACTTTCATTATGTCACTGTTACAGTTCTTCCCTTTGCTTTTGAGGAACACACTTCAAGCAGCCGTTTAAATTTAAAAACTGTCTTTTAGAAAAATATTTCAAAATAGTTGCTTCTAATAAAATCCATCTTCTATACCTTCTACAGTATTACCTTCTGTGCATTGGAAATGTTTACATTCACCTTCGGCCATCACATATTGGAAGAACTCAAGCACAAGAGTTATTTTCAAGAAGCTTTCTTAAAAAAAAAAAAAAAAATTCTCTTTCTGAGCCATGGAGTCAGCACCAGATCACCAACTGTACTGCAAGGGCCAGTTAAAAATAAAAAACCAAAAGCAAACAAACAAACCCCAAACCAACTCCAGCTGTATTTTAATGGACTTCATTTAAAAGGTTTGCACCATCCCATAAAATACCAAAATCAAATACACAAAGAATTTTCATCGCATTCTTAACAGGCAGCTCACTGCCAGATCCATAGCTGGAGAACAACCGTCTTTGCCCAGTTTATTGTCAGAGCGCTGAGGCAAACGTACTATCTGACAAGGTGAGAACACCACAGTTCATGCTCCGCAATTTATCTTAAATAAAATTAGGGTTATCTCACCTGCTGCAGTCCCTGTGTTCCAGAAACCGGGACTTGCATGATTGTCTGGCCCTGACCGCCAGGCACAGCCTGCACCATGATGGGCTGGCCAGTCGATGTGATCAGCTGACCGCCGCTCACTTGTACCATCAGCGGTTGACCCTGGACCTAGGACACGGGGGAAAAACAAACAGAACAATGAAAAAGCCTGGTGACGTGAAGCCAGAAACTGAAGTGGCTACCACATGAGGCTAAATGCTTACCTATTTTAATGCAGTGACCAGAGAACCCGAGCAACAGTCACTAACCTGGGTTCCTAATCAGCATCAAATATCTTTAGTTTCTAAAACTTTTTCCGTGATGTGCTACTGGATTTAGTAAATTATCTTTTTCTGTTGCATTCTAACCAAAACTTGCAAGTCTAATTGCAATAAAGCATGAAAAGCATGGCTAAATTTTCCAGGCACAATAACTATCTTCATGCACAGCCCGAGAGCAAAGTGTAATAAAAGAAACTTCATTATCCACATCACTGTCACTAATCTTTAATTGGGGTTCCTAATGAGAAAAAGCTCTAAATAAGGTATTCTGGCAGAGAGATTCTGAAGTAGCTTCTACTCTATCCAACCACGTGCTTACATTTCCATTTCCTAACTGATATTAGCATGCAATGTTAGATAATATTTTAGATAATATTTTCATGGTTATTAAGTGAAATTATAACGACATAAAATGTAGTTCAGTAAGGAAGAGTGAAAGAAAATGAGCAGCAGCCACTTCTTGGCCCAACAAGGCTTACAGCGGATTTATAATTCGGCATAAGAGTCTCTGGACTCTTGGACCAGGTATGTCTCTGGTCACTAGGAAAAAGGCCAACGAAAAGAAAAACAAGGGGAAAACCTCTCTGTTTAAACACCCTTACCCCTAAGCCCCCGAACTCCCCAAAATATACCTTTGAAAATACCATACCTCCACGGCTTAAATGTGAAATGGGGCTTATGAACTAGGTAATCGCTCTTTACCACGCTCTGAGTCGTTTAGAAACAAGAGCAACGCATGATAAAAAGTCACCGAGTTCTTGAGTCTTCTACCTGTAAGTTTCAGGAATACGCCATAGCGAACGCTCGCTCTTCGACCACTGTAGAGTACCAGACTGAACATCAGTACAGATTTTCAGCACATACTGAACAACCTAAAAAAAGCTTCACTTTGCATAGTCCAAATACCTTAGCGAATTATATGCTAACGCATCTAAGGAAACAACCACCGTTGCACGTCAGTGATCGATGCCCTACACAGAATATCGTGACTCTACAAGTCACCTAAAACCCTCGCGACACTGTTCTGTTCCTCAACCTTGTAACTATCGCATACAAGTCCCTATCAAAAATCAGTAGTACTTGTTTTGAATTACAACACAGCGAGAGATAAGCATGCTCATGTCAGCCACAGAGAAGCACAGTCAGTGGTACAATATCCAATAAGCAGAAAGAAAAATGATACATTCCAGGATTCTTGTTAATGTATTAGAGCAAGCCAGGGAAAAAAAAGGGGGGGAGCACATAACAACGACCCAGAGGCCACAGTGACCCAAGCAATTCAAGTCAGCCAGCTTTTCATATTTTAACTCTGAACATAAAAAATGCTGTGTTCAACTTTACACCTGGCAAGACCATCCTAGCCTCCTGCAACTCTCTTCAGAGGAAGAATTAAAAACCAAACAAAACCAAAATACTGAGTGAAAAATGAACCGCTACTGAACTGCTACAGCTATCCAGGGTTTATCAACTTTAAAAGCCTCCTACGTGAGCTAATGTAATGAAGTTTGCAAGACAGAAAATACTTCACATTGAAACAAATCAGGGTTTGAAACACCCTTGCATTTCTTCCCACTCTGTGATGTATTTACTGTTAGGATACATACTTCTCCTGGGTTTCCCTGTGTTGTTCACACATAAATAAGAAATCGGATCTCTCAGTCCCACAGAGGCCAATATTGTCCCAGGTGCCCTTCTTAATCACAGATGAAAGTTTCACTCTCCCGGGTCATGGGTCCCACCACCCCTCTGTCTGTCTTCCATGGAGTGAAGACACAGAACTGCTCACAGTGCAGATCAGAAATCCAATCTCCTTGAAACTACAGGAAATCTTTGGGTTATCTCTCGACTGTTACTTTCTCATCTTGGTGTTTTTTTCCTTTTAAGTCCCATTTCAACCACTATTCACTTTTAGAATTACAGCAGCAGGAATTCATGAATGCATCGGGGTTTCTGGCATGCACCTGAGATCCAATGCAAAGCTATAATCCCATGCTCTTCATGGAAAACCCTACAGCTAGCATAAAGCACAGATACTACTGCTAACAAACTTTCCTGTTCCTGTTTCAAACCCTGGAAAAAACACAGCATTAGATATGTGGCGATGGTGAGAGTCATGCAGTGCTCACAAACACAATTAGAGAGATCACCACTACCTGGAGGGTCTGGACTTGCTGGCCTGAGGCGGATGCCACCTGGGCCTCAGTCTGCAACTGGACAGCAGTGACACCACCCTGCTGCTGGGAATAGGAACAGGAATAGCTTGAAACATGGAAACGCACAGCTCTGACAAGAGACAACGACGCTTTGCTGGAAGAGGGTGAATTTAAAACTCATACACACCGCTCTTGGAACATAAGGAATGTGAATACGTTTAGCAAACCTAAGAATGGAATACCATCAAAACTGCATACGATACTGACAGGCTTCAATCTCCCAAACAAAAATCACTTACAAAGAACACGAGAGATTATTTTGCAGAATTTAAACTCTCAGCTTCAGTGTTTTAGACTTCTACCTTTCTGCTTAATGTTTCCTTTCACTGCCCAGGTCTCTCACTGTGAAGGGATTCCAGATTTTCATCAGATGTGTTAGTTACAATAAAGGCCATCAATTCTGTTCCGTGCAGAACAGCAGCACAGATGACTACAGTCTAAGCTTCGTCTGTGTCACCCCTGCATCAATGCCTTCCCACCACTGACCTTGAAGGACAATCTTGAGAGGTTGCAAGAGCAGTTAAATCTAACAGCCTTTTCTATCTTTAGCCTCTTTAGTAAGAGTCCCAAAATAATCTGTGTTAACTGTGTTAGCATTTGGGAGATGAAGGACATCTCTCTACTAAAAGCTGTACTACAACAGGCCTGTTAAAAAATTCTATTTTAGAAAAACATTTCATGTCAAATACAACACAGGCTTTAAGAGCACGTACTAAAAATGAAATCTGTTTTTACCTCCTTTTTACCTACGAAGTGTCATTAAAACCAAATGCATCTTTGGTTATCTGCTGGAAGCAGGTATTTTTGATAATTCTTAATACATAATTTTTTAACCTCAAGTACAATCTTGTTCTGACTCAAAAAGTCAACTTCAACTAAATTCAATGGAAGAAGCTGGTCACTGCTATCGAACACTCAAATAGGCTGATGACAAAGCAAAGTGTGTCTCACTAAAAACATAATCCAGTGGCTCATTCATTCGCATGACAGACTAAGAAACTTCTCTTGCCTTCAACTACAACAAACATAAACAGCTCATCTGAAAACGCATTACTATATCTGAATGGGTGAAGCTTAACAGTAAAAATCTTTAAGCCCTTGAAAGCCCCAGCCCTACTCATCTGCACGTTATAAAATGAACTAGAAACTTCTTTCTGGAATGGACGAATTCATCCAAAGCTACAAGGTTTGTTGTAATTCCTGTACTGTGTGTGCATTTTGATCCAAACAAAGGATCTCAATAAATGCTTCTTTTGAGAAAGCTGGAGAAAGCCTCTACGGGCTTGAACAAAACCTATTTCAATTTTGCAAGGAATCTACACTGTTCCTTGTGGACAACTGTTTGTATTAATATTCTGTTTCCTCCATTTCCAGAGAGGATTTGTTACTTTCCTCATGTCACTACCAGTTTGCAAACTCCCTGCCTACACTGAAATTTGGTAACTTGTATACCTGCAATTCTATTAATTTAATAGTAAGTATTTTTTTAAAACATATTTACTCTGACTTCCCATCAAGTCAGATCACTGACCAGGTGACAGAAGCCAGGTAAGCACATATGCAGACAGCATCGTGAAGCATCTTGCTGGGTCTGTGAAACTCTGAAAAGCACAGACAGATTTGTAACTCGGCACTGGCCATGCCAGCTCACCCGTTATCGCGTTCCATACCTGCTGCTGAATCTGGCCAGCCTGCACAACGATCTGCTCTGTGGAACTGTTACTGTTCGCTGTGTACTGCTCCATAGCGCTTCAGGACGGCAAAAGGCACACCTCAGTCTGCGTATCTGGCGAGACAAGTTAAAAGAGCATGTGGTTATTGTCCCAAGGTTTGAAGATTAGTATTACCTTGCAATAGCTGAGAAGCAAACCATCTGCTGACACGGAGGTCAGAATCACAAGAAAGAGCCGTTGTTAAATCAAGGACCTACCTCTATCGTAACGTCACCTTACTTTCATTGAGTGACAAAACTAGAATTGTAATTTCAAGACCATGTAACTTGACTGAGAAGCAAAAGTTTCTCAGTCTCAATTCTGTCATTATCTTCAGTGAATCAAACAGTAGCTATGATCCTGTTTCTCTTCCTGTTTTACCCCCCGAGTCCACGTGTTCTGGGCTAGACAGTTACCTACACTGCATATTGTGGAGGAGAGGGGTGTTATCACTAAAAAACCCTCACAAAATACAAAGTTGAGGTGTAAAATCAAACTACATTTCCAGAATTCTACAAAGCTAAGTGAAACTGTCTCTCCCTCCCCAACTACGCAGCACTCCCTCCTCATATCTCTTTCTTCTCTTCCTACTTTCATATATTTTGAAAATAGCCAGCAGACTTCTCACTGCTTCCAGCCTTTTACTGCCTCTCATTTCTTGGACCCTTGCCTACACATATGAAGAACACGCTGTTGAAATAAAATAGTTCCACTACCTCCTTCTCCCTCACATTTCTTCTCTTCTCAGCTGATCAACAAGGGAAGAATTCTTACTATTCCTTTTAATGAGGTATTTGATCTATGCTATGACTGAGCAAGTACCTGCTACATTAGTGAAAAAGCAGCCTATAACTTTCATCTTTGAAGCCTAAAGCAACAAAAAACCAGGCCCCTTCAGTTTTCAAAGAAATGCACACGAAATTTACTCACAACTTTAACTAACTGTAACTGTTGCTGTGGTTACTACTGCTGTGATACCTCTCACACTTCCTGCTCTTTAACTTTGAAACATCCTTTGTACTTCAGGTCTTGCATTTATCCTAAGAACGCTTCATTTTTTCATCAACTTGCTCCTCACCGTGACCTAAGAAAACAGGCAATGATTTTACATATTCTTGCTTTCTTGCACGTTAACACCAAATTCCGCTCACCTACAAAAATAAACAATTAAACAACATGTATCGTGACAGACCAGAAGCCTGCTCATTACAGGGGGCAGAATACTCAGCCATAATCATGTAAGAACCTTCTCAGTCCTTATCACATCTTTTTTTTCAGAATACGGATGTAATGACGCTAACCCTGGAGATCACAAAGATAAATCTGAGTCACAGCACTGAAAGGCACTACATTTTACTGCAATTTTAACTCCATCCTTGGCCCATTTAGTAACAGTTTTTCACAGCCTGCCAGAATAAAATGAGAAATATTCTTTCTGAAGATGAAACTGCCTACCAAGGTCCTCATTTCAATTTCGCACTGTATACTTAATTTCTGCCCTAAGTGCCTGTGGGCCTGTCAGAAAACAGCTCCCACATTTCATTCGTCAGGGATTATTTCAACAGCAAGCAGAGGATGCCAGTAAACTGTATTTGCCAAAAGTTCTCTGGCTTCCTTCTCGCCACAACCAATAATCAAGCACCGGCGTACCTCTACTTGGGAATGCTTCTTCGCAGACCCCGTATCAAGCCCCTGTCTTGTTTACTTAAAATATCAGCAGCATTGTAGTCCTAGCTCTGCACCAGCTGTGGCTAGCCAAAGTTAGAAGATTTTACACGTGCTGGATCGTAGTCCTCCAAGGAATTACTTCATTCCCTTCGTTAAAACACAGAGTGACAGCGTTACTACAGCAAAGTTACATTTTAAAGATCAGTGATCTGCTTCAATGGCATGCTCCTCCCGCAGCTGATCTCACCACTTGGCTCCTCCTCACTAGGCCCCTGTCCGCAGCGAAAGGACTTCAGTGTCCCAGGTCTATATGTTCATGTACGTATGAGGCTACAGACGCTACATCAACAACAGTTCTCGTGGCAAAGCAGCTATGCTAAGAACTGACTAGCGTGATAAACTGTGCTAGGACTTGAGCTAGCTTGGAAGCAGCATTTTAAAACGTGTGGCACCCTGCAGCAACGTTACTGCACTGGCAGAAGCCGCCGGGGCAGACCCTGTCCGTCTGATCGCGGCCCTCCAAGGACCCCAGCGGAGGGCAGGCACCCGCGCCAAGCCGCAGACGGGGTTCCACTGCACAGCACAGACAGGCCGCGACCGTCCCCCGCTGCTGGGCAGAACAAAACACGCGGTACCCGCGTTCTGTTTCCCACCTCCTTATCACCCGTGCAAGCCAAGGAGTTCACCCGGGGCCGTTTTTATTTCGCCGCAGCGAGCCCCAGGCCCGGGGTCCCTCCCGGCGGGCGGAGGGGCGATGCCCTGCAGCGCGGGGAGGCGCCGGGCTGCAGCGGGGCGGCCGCGCCTCACGGAGGCGCACGTGGCCGGCGACATTTGGCGCCCAGGTGGGCTCCTGCGTCCGCTGCACCGCCGGGAAGGGGGGCAGCGACCCGCCCGCGGCGGCTTCCCCCCACCGCCGCCGGGCAAGGCGGGGAGGAGCAAGGCGGGGAGGAGGAGGGGCAGCCCGGGCTGCCCGCGGCCCCGCCGTCAGCAGGGCCGGCGGGGAGGCTCGCCCGCTCCGCTCCGCTCCCCCCGCCCGGCCGGTGGAGGGCGGGGCGCCGCCGCCTCCCGTCCCAGCGGCCCCGCACGAGCAAGGCCTGGCCCCGCCGGGGGAGGCCGGGCCCGCCGCGCACCTCCCCTCAACGGCCCGGGCCGCGGCCGCGCCTTCTCCTCCACCGCCGCCCTCGGCCCCGCGCCCGCACCTCCCGGTGCGCCCCGCCCCGGGCCCTCTCCCCCCGGGGCCCGGCGCCCCGCTCCGCCCGGCGCCCCCCTGCCCGCAGGAGCGGGGCCGCGGCCCCCCGCCGCCCCCGCGCCCGGCCCCGGCCCCGCGCGCGGCCTCCTGACTGGCCACTCGGCCCCGCCAATCCCGGCGCTGGGGCCGGCGCTCGGGGGCTCCATATTGGCTGCTCGCGCTCACCGTGCCGCGCTCCCCCGGTTCGGGTCCCGCGCTGATTGGCTCCGCTACCGGCGCCCGAAACCCAATCAGCGCCTCCACTCAGCCGCCGCGCAAGATGGCGCCCAACCCCGAACAAAGGCAGGGGCGGGGGCGGGCGCGGGCGGCGCAGGCGCGCGGCGGCCCCCGCCCCGGTGGCCCCGCCCCCCGCGCCCCGCCCAGCCGCGGCCACTGCGCCTGCGCACCAGGCGCGGCGTGCCGCCGCGCGCAAGCGCCGGGTGAGGCTCCGCCCCCTCGCGCCAGGCTCCGCCTCCGAACGCCTTGCGCGTGCGCCGTGGCGAGGGCGGGTCGGCCTGCGGAATGTTCTCGGTGGGTACCATAGAGAGGGCGGTCCTCCGGCTCGCCTAGAGAGGCGCGCGGCGGCGGCGGCCATGCTCGTGTGGCGCGGAGGGCGCCGCGGAGGCGGGGCGGCCCGGCTGATGTGGGCAGCGCTGGCGCGGCTCTCCCTGCCGCAGGCCCCGGCCCGGCGGATCCTTCTGCACACCGCGGGTGTGGCCTGCTGAGGGGTTTCCTGGTGGGGCAGGGGTGACTTGGAGGAGGATGGAAGGCCCGCGGGTGCCAGCTGTGTGGTGACCCCGGACCGGGGCCTGCTCGCAGCCTGTGAGCCGGAGCTGCGGGGTGCAGCGGGAAAGCTCGCGCCACGCTGCCCGGCGGTGCTGGCCATCCCCTTTGCTGCTTTCAGGGGCTGTCTTGATTGTCCCAGCTGTCCAGTAGATAAAGTAGGCTTAGCCTTGCACCTTCTGGCACACCAGCTTATTGCCTAGCTTGGGATTCTTAATAACTCTCTTTTTCTCTCTGTCATCTTTCCAGCTGCGGGAGTCTTCACCGTAGCCCGCGTTACCATGGCCACCCACTTCTCCAAGGATCAGGAGGAGAGAGTGCGTAGAAAATGGGTTATCTGGGCTACTGCTGCGATGCGTGTCTCTGTAAAGAGACCTTCCTGTCCCCCTAATAACACGGCATCTGGCTGTACCCTGTAGCTTTTTGGAGGGAAGGGGCTGATATTGCTAAATTTCTTGTGCTTTTGTGCTTATGTCAGTGGTGCAGATATTGTACAACGGCACAGAGCTTACCTGCTTAACTAAATGTCTGGGGGTGTCCAGCGCTGGCACGCTGATGGTGTGCTGAAGGTGTGCGCTATTCCCGTTGAACTCTCTGTTACATAATTTTCCTTCTTAAGCATTGATTTTGTAAAATTAACTGCTGAGCTGGCACGTGATGCTCATAACTGGTCTTGTAGAAAAGATAGTTATCTGTATGTTGGGTTCATAATTCATGCCAACTCATTTACTTGTGAACTGCTCTTAAACTCGATGCCTTGCACTCATTACTGTACAGGCTTGCCAAGTGCCCTGTTACCTGAGTATTCTCTTACCTGAGTCTGCACTCAGCTTATTTTTATTTACCCTTCTGTTTGTGGTGTTTTCCAGATCAAGTGTGTCAAGGGGGACCTTTTCTCATGCCCCCAGACGGACGCCTTGGCTCATTGCATCAGCGAGGACTGTCGCATGGGCGCAGGCATAGCTGTTCTTTTTAAGAAAAAGTTTGGAGGCGTACAAGAGCTGTTGGATCAACGTGAGTGATACACGTGGGGTGGACATGCAGGAGCTGAAGGGAAAACCTTGATTTCCAGCAGTAAGGGTATTCCAAGCTACTTGGGGTGCAGGGGGGGTTGTGTAGCAGAGTGTAACTGTTTTAAAAATACATTCTTCATTTCTTCACTTCAGAAAAGAAGACTGGGGAGGTGGCGGTTCTCCAGAGAGAGGACCGATACATTTACTACTTGGTAAGAGTGGGATGTTACTCAGGCACTTCCCTGTAACTAAACTGTATTAGATATGATGATGGGGGCTTTAATAGTTGTGGGTTTTTCGAGTATGCTCTTCTAAATAAGAAGTGTGAGATGTGTCACTCAAATACTGCTAGTTGAGGAGAAGCCAAGCTCTCTTGCGTATGCATATTTAAGCTTTAAATTGACAGAACTAGCTGCTAAATTATACTATTTTAAGCTGTGGAACATAGTTCTTTTTCCCTTCTGTCGTGGTTTAACCCCAGCCGGCAACTAAGCCCCACCCAGCCGCTCACTCGCTCCCCCCCGCGGCGGGATGGGGGAGAGAATTGGAAGAGTAAAAGCGAGAAAACTCGTGGGTAGAGATAAAGACAGTTTAATAGGTAAAGCAAAAGCCACGCACGCAAGCAAAGCAAAACAAGGAATTCATTTGCTACTTCCCATCAGCAGGCAGGTGCTCAGCCATGTCTAGGAAAGCAGGGCTTCATCACACGTAACGGGGACTTGGGAAGACAAACGCCATCGCTCCGAGCGTCCCCCCCTTCCTTCTCCTTCCCCCAGCTTTACATGCTGAGCATGATGCCATCTGGTGTGGGATGGCCCTTTGGGCAGCTGGGGGCAGCTGTCCTGGCCGTGTCCCTTCCCAGCTCCTTGTGCCCCCAGCCTGCTCGCTGCTGGGCTGGGTGAGGAGCAGAAAAGGCCTTGACTGTGTAAGCGTGGCTCAGCAGGAAGGAAAACGTAGCTGTGTTACCACCACTGTTTCCAGCGCGAATCCAAAACATAGCCCCATACTGGCTACTGTGAAGAAAATTAACTCTACCTCAGCCAAAACCAGCACATCTTCACTGTAGCAAGTCTGGGTGTGGAGTTTCAGAGTGTGGTGGAACGTGTTTTTTTTAAAAAAAGTTTGCAGTGATCATGCCAAAGGCACAACTGACCTTTGACATTTATACTTAGATTACGAAGAAGAAAGTTTCTCACAAACCGACATATGAGACTATGCGAAAGAGCTTAGAAGCCATGAAAGCTCACTGTCTAAACAATGGAGTTACTGACATTTCCATGCCAAGGTAAGAAAATTTGTTACTGCAGTGTAGATACTTCAGTGTTTCTTGCATGGAAGGATGTTTGAGAGATGATCCCCTGCTGTGAAATAAGAGTTCAAGTATGCACTTGATTTCTATTCAACTCTTCAATTGTGTAAATGAAATTTGCATTTCCCAGTGCGTTTAAATGATGGCAAAACAAACAGGCTTGGTTGTTTCCTTAGTTTAACTGCGTTATGTTGATTTATGGTGAGCTGAGTTAGTGCCATATAAAACTAGCTGCTCGAAGGGCTAGCTGTTCATAGCATGCTCTAAAAGCGGCCATTACAGCTGGTTTTGATGTCCTTATTTTCCAGGATTGGATGTGGACTTGACGGCCTGGATTGGAATAAAGTTTCAGCAATACTTGGGGAGGTGTTTGAAGACACAGATATCAAGATCACGGTTTACACTCTGTGAGCAAAAGAGTTTAAAGAGAGCCCCATTTCCCTTGCTTTCAGGAGTGGAAACCTGTTAACTGATCAGGGGGAAACTGCATGCCGAGCACATTCTTCGTCTGAGCGTAGCTCACTCCTGTGTTGTCAGTGGCAGTGGCTTTTAAGAACAACAACAGAAAGCTCCAGAGCAGCTAATTTGGGACGTAGGGTTCAGGGAGCCTGCGAGGAAGGCAGGGGTGTTGTGGTAACCCTTGGGGGGGTTCCCAGTCTGTCCCAGCAAGCCACCAGATGTCACTGGTCCTCCACGGAGCACCTGCCTGCACTAGAGTTTCTACTTAGAGCTGACAGTTCCTGTGCAGAGTGAAATTGGAGCTGTCTGTTGCTTAGGCGTTTGTTGATTTGTAGCTATGGTTGATAATGATGAGCTGTGGAGCCCTGTCACCTTTTTTTTTTCCTTTTTAAGTTTTGCAATGTTCATATCTGGCATACAGTTCACTTACTCTGTTCATTACAGGATTAAAAATTTAATTTCTGCCTTCTGGCAACAAATACTATTTTTTGTTATGAGATTGTACTCACTAAGAGTCATGCTGTCAACATTAAATAAATAGCTCTTCAGTACTCTGCTGTCAGCTCAGAGCACGGTCCTTTTGAAAAACATACCTCTGGCTGTATGCGTTGTGGCTGTGTTCTTGAGGAAAGCTGGTGTGAAGGGGAATGCTGGAGATGTGTAAAGACACCTCGTGGGTGCACGTTATACCGTATAATTGGTATAGTCTGCAGAACTCGGTTTTCTGAGAATCCAGACAAGTGAATGACTGATGTGCTGTAAAAAGTCGTAGTACAGAGTTTAAGGTTTGTTTTCAATATTTCTTTCTTGCTGCATTTGTAGTTTAGCTGTTATATGTAGGCTGGTGTTTGATGTCACCAACAGCGAAAGCAAATCAGTAACGCGCTTAGTTCATCAGGGCATTGGTAAACGCTTGATTTTTGAAAGTCTGGTTCCAGTACGGAAGAACTGTCATCTACTCTGCATTCCCTTTATGTTTGGTTTTCCCCACCCTGCCATAATAACAAACCTTTTTGACTTCTCTCATACTGAATGCCCAGAAAAATGCCAGATACGCTTAATAAAGCCAAAAGATGGGACATAACAGGTGAGAAGTTTTTAGCATAACATAGGGTTCCTACGTGGTTTTCACTATGAATTGAATGGGTGGAGCGTTTTCTGTTCTGAGCATTGTGGGTTAATCTGTATTGTGCGGTTTCTTTGCTGATGCAGATCTGCAAATCCTGTTTGTGTCTTTAAGAGCTTCATATTATTACTCTCATGTTTGTTGACCATCCTTTGTAAACTTGTTTTTGGTGGATAATTGCTGTAGCTAAATACACAACTGAAAAAAAATAAACTCAGTAAGACAAATAGGAACCTGGAGTATTAAGCTGATCAGGAGTGGACATCAGGACCGCTCATTGATGTAGTCCTTACGCTTATTTATGTTTGTTTTTTAAATGTAGCGGCAAAGCGATGAAATGGGCAGTGGCTCCACAAAGGTGTTCTCATTGCTGCTTGTTTTTTCTGCCTTGAAAATTGATGCCAGGATTTACTGCAGTTGACTGAAGTAAGAGACGGGTGCGGCCTGCAGTTGTCCGTGTATGTGTGTCTGTGTGTCTAGCACCCTTCCAGCCTGTGAGGTGCAGGAGAAGCCAAGGTGAAGAACCACCCTTCCCTGACGGGGTTTCTGAGCTGATGAGCGTCCCCGTGACCCGTGTTTGGTCTGTGCCTTGTTCGCTACGGGAAGTGATATGCCCGTATCCTCGCGCTCTGTCTCCCGCTTGTATGTACTCTTGAAATTTTTTGGCATATAGTAATTCTCCCTTCTCATCATGCTGCACTCGAGCTACGAAATATTTCATATGTGGCTGTCCCAGGATGTCTTACTTGTCAGATTAGATTTAGGACCTCTTGCAAATAGAGAAGAAGGAATAAACAGTGCTATAGCTTTTGCAGTGATTCCAATTTTATTTCACTTTGCTTTTCCGAGTTTTATATCACAAACATCATTGAACAAGGGGAGAAGGTATTTGATGTATCTGAAATCAAGTACTTAGGGTTCCATCATAATTTAGAATAGACCCGTTAGCCCTAATTTAAATCACAGCTCTGATTATTGAGGAGGAGAGAGGAAGAAACCCTTTTTTTCCATCTTAAATCCCTTTCTCTTTAACATTTATGAAGTATGTACTTTCTAAACGCATTTATCTAATTGGCAGCTTTGTTCTAAGATCTTTTCTCATAAAGTCGTCCCCGTGTGCGAGGCCTACAGTCTTTCCTGTAGGTCCACTGCGATCTGTTTTGTTCGAGGCTTTAACCACACAGTATGCTGCCTTCTGCTTTCCGTCAGCAGGGGTGGCACGGGTTGGTTTGGGGCGGGGGGAGAGGAGCACAATAAACCAAACAATCCCAAAGACCGAAGATCTGTGTTGTATGTGTATTTGTAGTCCATCAGGGCCGAGTCTTCCAGAAGGTGGTACTCCATCCTGCTGGAATTGAAGCTTTGGAAAGCAGGAGCGTCCCAGATGTCCAAGTCTGTTGCATCTCTCTTCACAGATCTTTTCTGAATTGGTCCTGGGGAAGGAGAAAGAGAGACGCGTTAGACGCTTCAAAGGCTTTCGTGTTCTATGGCTTAAATAGGTGACTCTTTAGTACCCCTTAAAAAAAAAGGGAATTCTGCAATTGTAACTGCGATTTCCTTTAGTGGTTGTTTTTTTTCCTAGAGGGCTAGACTTTGGGGGGTGGGGGAAATCCCCTTTTCTCTACATTCCTCTCACTTGTTTCCGCATGTGTCATGAATACCACGCACATGGGGAACAATGAGGTATTCTTGTTGCACCTAGTGACCCTGGTGCCTTTTTATTCTTTATTCCTGGAGGTGTTTAGTCTGAGGAGAAAAAGAAAAACCTAAATCCCTTGCGTGTCTGCTGTGGAGGAGCCCACTGTAGCATTACTACCCTTGAAGGGGTAAATTACTGCCTAGGATTATTTTCGATATTCAGGTGCAGGCAAACCCGGCCAGGTACATATGAGAGTAACCGTAACTGAAACTGGCTCTGGGTTTCGCCTTTAACAACCTGAAGAAAAAAGAGGAGTCTGTAATAGTGATACAAGGAGCTGGGTGACCCAGTGGAAATCCTCACTCACGTGAGCTTCAGTGCAAAATCTCAGCCAGCTTTTCCTCATAATAGTTGAAGTTCTCTTGAATGTCCTCCCATGGCACGAAAGCCTTTGCTTCCTCTCCTTCCTCCTGCTCCACAAAGTTCTGCCAGACATACTCAAAGTCTTGAGGCTTCATAATCCTCAGCTTGCAGCCAGCCGACTTCATTTTTTTCAGGGCAGCCTGCATTTCTGGGTCTTCCCACATGAAGAGGCGCCCTACCATGATTGTCAGGCGCAGGTTCTTGTTCTTCTTTAGGGTCTCGGTTATCCGATCAGCGCAGGTCACGCAGGGGCTGGAGGAGACGTACCAGGTGATGTTGTAGCGGAGGCTTGATTCACACTTTGGTAAAATTGTGTTGAAGAAAGCCATTTCTGCGTGGGCGGCTGCATGCTCATCTTCCAGGTAGCCCCGAGAAGTCACTGACTCTTTGCCTTGGGTCTCGACAACGTAACACAGGAAGGTTTTGTTCCTGCCTGAGCTGTATTCCACGTTCCTGAACTGGAATTTGAAAAATATGGCTGGGAGGCGCTCCCTATAAAGAGTGGAGAGGAGAGAAGCATCTCAGAGGCAGATAGTAAAGGATTATAGCATTGGTTTAGTTCCTGTGTGATCCTGGACAAGTCGCTCCATCTATGATGGGTGTATTTCTCTGTGCGTTAAAAGGAGATGCCTTTTACTAGGAGGATAAAAATACATTAAAAATTACAAGATATTCAGCTAGTTTTGCTGTGTGGTGAGGCTTCCAGGCCCGTTCTCGCTACCTACTCTCTTTCACTTAATTTTACCAAACTTGTACTGGGAATTTCTGGTATCTGCATTGAGGTGTTTGAAGAGGAACTTGCTTCTGAAATCTGTTTCTTGAGACTATGATATTTGCTGTTGGTAAGGAGGGACAGCAATTGGCATTTTCCCAGTCTTAATGCACTTGTAGACTGAACTGTTCTACTGTTTGCTAGGCCATTAATGTAGTTCTTTCAGTGTGGTGGTGCAATGTTCCTCTGCAGGATCTGTTGTCCTAAATTGTCAGGATGATAACCCTGGCATTGCTAATTCACGTTTTACCCCCAGTGCTTTTGCAGGCTGGATTTCCTCTGAGCAGAGGCAAGCGGGACTGACTAGTTGCAGTTTTTACGTGTTCTAGTTTTACTCTTCCAGTATCAGTTGAATACTAATATTCGGTAGGGTTATGTTGTGACTTTGGTTTAATAAAGTATCTGAGATGAAATCTAACTTCGCTATGAAAAAGTGTATTTCCCACTGAAATTTGATAGCTGTCTCATGGATACTACTGATCAACTTCAGATACTGTTTTTTAATGTTGTGCATCTCTTCCATTCTGGGTTTCTAAACGAGCATAATCGAAAGTGAATCATCGCGGTGAGTAATGACTTTGCGGTCCTCTTTCACCCAAAGAAGGTAGTCTGCTGTTATTTAGGGAAGGTAAAATTAGTCCCTTAAAATACTGCGTATAGCTTTTATGCATTGCTGACTGAAGAGGAGAAAAAGGAAAGCTGCATCATCTCACAGGACCTGTTACTTTCTGACGGAGCACCAGGCTCTCCTGACCGCCCCCCGTAGCATCTGTCTGCGGAGGACGTCAGTGCAAGAGCTAGTGCTTGAAGGGTGGTAGGTGGAAAGATGAAAAAGATACCGCTGACAACACACCTTGTGACCTGCTAAAGGCTACAAAGGGTGGGAGCGAAGACTACGCAGAGCAGCCAAAGCCAACGTGAAAGAATGAAAAGCAGTAACACAACATTTCATTTATTACACACTAGTAATCTCCTGGCATGTTGTACTCCTCTCATCTGAGCTTTAGGTGGACCTATAACCTTGATATTCCCAGCGAGGCAATAACGAATCTTTGTAAAACAGTAAGCGTCTTACTCATCTCTGTCTCATCTATAGTCAGATTATAACGTCAGGCCTCTCCGGGGGGTACACCCGGCAAAGGGCAGCAGAGATTCGCAGGCTCTTGGAAATTTTAATTGGGGAGAGCAATGAGGCTGCAGGAGTAAGTGGCAAAGTGTCGTTCTGCTGAGAGGAAAGAGCGATTTGTGATGCAGCATCTCAAGATGTCTCCAGGGACAGTGGAAGTGAAGGGTATGGAACAGAGTGAAGAGAATCGAAATCGGTGTGTTTTATGCTCGCTGAGTGATGTGGGAACCGCGAGTGAATGTACTATCGGTTCGCTAGTGGGAAACGCCAGTATGGGGCAGGGTGAAAACGCGGGAGGTTGCAGGTCGGGAATAAGGACTGTTCCTGAAGAGCTGGATCTGATGCCTTTTAAAATTAGTGGATGTCATTCTACAGAGCGCAACGGACAAGGCTTTGCTAGGACTGCATGAAACACCCCAGACAGCATGATATTCTGTGCAAATCAGAGGGATCGGAACAGGGATGTTTGAACAGAAAGACCAGGGAACAGGAGTTCTTCATGTAATACCCAGCTGCAAATATTACACTAGGTACTGTGAGCAAATGGCTTTTTGCTTAGATAAGAATTGGAGATAGTGTGCTGTCTAAATACATAACTCAGAGTAAATTATAGCTATTGTCAAGCTTCTTCAGCTGAGTTATTTTAAAAGTTTAAATACAATTTTCCATAAATGTTTAATTCCACTTACAAAGTTTCAGAAATGTCTCTTTGGTATGTGTATATTCCATACTTGTCATAATGCAGCCAAGAATTTTCTTGCTGCCAAAGTCCTGTGGCATTTTTGGCTTTTGAGAAAGTTAAAACATAAAAGAACACCCTCTCTATTTAATTTTTTATCATACTACAGTAGTATCTAGGGTCCATTTGGGTCTGCTACACAGATTGGCAGTAAAAGGCCTGGAGTTACAGTTCCCACCTCTGTTTTGGATTTCCCAACAGCATGATTTTACAGATGAACAGCTTCACTTGGAACAGCAGTGTACTCTACCAGCCAAATGGTGTGCGAGTTGATGCGGTTGGGTTGGCACAGTTGTACTTTGCCCTGAGAGAGGAAGACCGTTAGTCTTCCAAACGCAACAAGATGTCCGAGTCGGAACGCTTTTGTTCATAGAACTGCATCTGCACGGGGAATATTTACTGTCGCTGTCCGTCACGGACCACCGCCGTTCTCTTCACATATCATCGATTCGTGACAGTGAAGTTTAGAGTACATGTTGGGCTTCAGAAGTTTTACTAGAAGCAGGTTTTCAGCTGCTTCTTAAACGATATAATTAAACGCTTACATTGTTCAATTCTGCTTCGATGAGATCTGTGCAAGACAGGACTTAACCAATAGAAAAGCCTGTTGGGGAGCCTTCCGTGCTATTACTGTTTTAGCTGGCCCTGTATTAATGAGGGATGGGAAGCAGTAGTGTGGATAGACTTTTATTTTGATTAATGAGCAAATAAATCATGCTGGTTTGGTATGATTTTGTCTGCGGTTCTCTGGTTTGCATTGAGAGTTTGCACAAGCCTAGGCAAGGGAAACTCGCACTGGCTCGCACAAGTTCTAAACTACCCAGAAAGGCTGCTTTAACCTCCTTGTCGGAGCATTTTGACCTCTGTTCCCTTACGTTAGATGACTTAGTTACCTGTTAGAGGGAGTGTCGTTTTCTTTAAGACGAATTGCAAGACTTCCATGGATGTTATTAGAGAGCATTATCAGGCGTTAGCATAGTGCCTCTTATTCCCTGAAGTCCTTGTTCTTTCGGACAAAAAAAATTCACATGCTTCCAAGAGTAACGCTTTTCCTGCTTTATATCCTAGATAATGAAGGGTTCTTTGGTTAATGATTTAATGATTCTTTAATTAATGATTTCTTTGAAGTCCAGCTACGTTGGGTCTGGCATAAGCCACCCATTGCCTTGTTTCAGAGCTAAGTTCGTAAGGCTACAGTCAGTTGTTTTAAAATAACATCGTGTATTTAAACGTAGCGCATCAGAATCACATGGAAGTTCCTTCCTGATCTACCTCTCTTGGCTGCAGAGCGCTTACGTCAGTGATGAGGTCGAGTCTGTGCGCTTTGGTGAACTGCAGCGATCTGTTCCAGGATGCATTGACTCCGTGGTGTATTTAGTCAGGCCTTCCAGACGGATTTTATTGCTTATCATCTCGGCGTCTGTCTAAGATTAGCTGGGATGTTCACCTAAATCTGTCCTAGCAACACGGACTGTGCATCAGCGTAATTAACAAGTTTCCGATAAAGAATATAAACAAAGCTAAGGGCATTTTCCAAGTCTGTAAGTAGCTGGCTGAGAGCTTGGAAAATGTGCTGATCACGGACACGCAGGCAACCAGTGAGCTGTGCGTGCTAGTTAGCGAGAATCCGCTTAATCCCACGTAAACCAGAGCAGGGAGGACATTTCGGCACAAGTGTGAATTGTAAACTTCTGTCCTGACAGGGCTTAGCTGAGCCTTGCTGTGCGACTCTTCCCAGCAGGGGGGTTTGGGAAAGGTGGCCCTGGTCCTCTGAGTAGCTGGAAAGCCCTGGAGCGAGTGATTCAGCAGTGGAAGAACGGGCAAGAACAAACCACAGGTACCGTAAGGCTGCAGACAGACTGAAATGCCGTATGCTGCATAATCCCACCTTTGAGTTACAGCATGCTTGGCAGATGACCCCGTAACTTATTGCAAAGTGAAGGATTGTAATTGTATTATTGTTTATTTGGGTAGATTAAAACTCTTTCCAAACAGCTGAGCATCAAAATACATCCCTGAAATAGCTGTGTCGTGTACTACAAAAACCTACGCCACCTTCCTTGGAAGCTCAGGTTTAGCCTTGAATAGCTTCCCGACTGTTCCTGAGTAAATGCCTCGCTCTTGGCAAGCCTGTTTTCCCATGTTTGAATGATGGGCGGTGTACAAATGTTAATATTATCCCTCTTTCACCCATTGAGGCAGAAACCTCAATCTGTACGAATGGTACTGGACTGAACAGACAACGTGCTTTTCAGTCTGCTGAAATAAGGTAGGGTGGGGACTACAGCCGCTGCCCAGCATGACCCCAGTGCGGTCGCATGCTGGGGAGGAGAAGAGAATTAGAACTTCTAATGAGAGAATAAAAACGTGGGATTATCTAAAAGATGCTGAAAACTAGTAGGACATATTCTTTAGATTTAAATATTTGTTCGGTGACTACTTATACTATGGTCTTAGGTTATTTGAGCTGATAAAACAGTCTCCTTTTGCTTGCTCTTTAACAACTCTTCACAAATAAACACACTCATGCTGGGCTCATTGATTATAGAAAGTCTGTAATGATCAACTGTAACAGGAACCAAGGATTTATCACTGCTAAAAGGAGCCTCATTTACAGCCTGGGGAAAGCGTAAATAGATGTGTCTACTTAAATGTCATGAAACCTACACAGATGGGGCTTATATTTACCCAGGACTGTGTCTAGCCAAATGTTGACAAAAAAGGGATTAATATTCTTAAACAGAGCAATTAGGTTCCCAGTATTTTTTGTGTAAGCCAGACTCCTTAGAGACATAAGCAACAGCTTGAAAACTTGGCTCTGTGTCTTAAGATGCCCCTAATCCAAGGGCTAAAACTGAGATGCAGTGTAATTGAATTTAAGTGCTTCCACAGTTGCAGTTATGTGTTTTCTCATAATTCACATAACTGGCTTTATTGGCTGAAAATTTGTAAATAATTAGAAGAATCCAAACAGTGATCATACCAGGTTGAGGCACAGTCTAAACGCACAGGCTACTTCTTAAAATGAACGTAAAAATTGCTGGATTTTTCTGTACCTCTTTCAGGGTCCTTCAGGATTTCTGCTTTACTTCCGCATTCTTACCTTTAGTAGCCAGCATATTAGTCATAAATTAATAATTGGAGGAGGCTCGGTCATGATTCCTACAGGAATTCACCAGATATTTATAAGCACTTTCCAAATATGTGATGAGGACGGTAATAAATACTCACATACTGACAGCTCTGTGGTCCCTCACCAAATGCCTGAGTACTTTCATTTCAGAAACGTAAACTGCTGTCTTGCTTGCTGTCGGCATACCGAATGTACAACTCGGCTGGTACCCGCGGAGCGCGTGTCGATGCCGCAGCACAGACGGTAACGGGGCTCCCTTGCCCCGGCGCAGGGCAGGTTTCCCTGCTGCTGCCCCTCTCCCGCTGCGGGCACGTGTCGTCCCCCCCTTCCCGCTGCCGCCTTTCCGGAGTGGAAAATCCTGTCAAATTCTGCAACACCCTTGTCATCTCATCAAATAATTTCATTGCAGGATGACACTGAGCAAGTGTTTTTCATCCGTGATTAGCACACCAATTCCTGTCCAGGTCGTTGGGGTTAGCAAGGAAGTTTGAAGATTTCTAATTGCAAGTTGACTGCTCTAAGGCTGAAAAACCCGATTTCCTCATTGAGATTCATTTTAGTGCATGTCTTAAGTGTCTAGAAGTTGTCACCGTATGTGTTCAGTAGCTTATGTAAACAACTTTTGGTGCCTTAGCTCCGTTCCTAGCAGGGGGATGTGCTTTTCTTAAAAGTCGCTGCCCTAGCAGACGTGTATCCTTCCATGATTGTGGACGACAGACCAAAGGCTGCGAACAACCCCAGCCCAAGAAGTGATTTTTCAGAGCAGACATATTTTAAGAAGCAAATGGGTTTTTCACCCCTGTGCAGGGATGTGACCCAGTGTGTGAGATCAGGCATAGCTGCTGTCCTGCCTCATGCATCGTTTTCAGAAACGCCAGCCAAATTTTTTCAATTTTTTTTAATCTTTCTTTACCAGTGACCGTCACAGGCATAAAGATTCCAAGCGGGATTTTAAGAGTCTGGCCTGAGCTTTACATTCACGCAGCTGGAAGAAATCATGGGTTTGGTTTACATGCTGGGAACACTGCCTTGGTGACTGCTAAGGGAGACCCGAGGGAAGAACTACATAGGGCATCTTGCTCCTACTACAACGAGCATTGTCTAATGCTCAGAGAGAACAGATTACACAGGTTTTTTCTAGTTGCAGCTGCCCGTTACGTTTGACAGAGTTCAGCTCCCTAGATCTCTGTTATATCTGCTCTTTCAAAGGCCAGCCTCACCGGAGCAAAAGGAGCCGTTGCTGCTTTGCTGTCTTGAAAACTGCGGATTGTTTTGGTGCCTTTCTGCGAGTTAGGCTTTTCTGAAAGTTAGGTTCCAGCTGTGCGTCTGGAGCCCTTGAAACTGTGGACTTTTGAAAAATCTGTCCCTTAGGTCCATAAAGCAAATCAGCCATAGCAGGGGTATTTTTCCTAATCCACAGACAGAGCAACTTTCAGACAAGAGCCATTGATCGCACCAAGAGATCAATGTTCAGCGCCCATCAAGGGCCAGCGCCGTCCTTCCCGATACCGTCAGGCAAGCGGCCCCTCCGCGGTCAGCGGGACTGCTCGCGCCGCCGGGGCGTCAGCACTACAGAAACACGCCTGCTTGCATAAAACAGATTTGCCTGCCTGGTGTGAATCCATCCTCTGTAAAACTCAGTGAAACTTTTAGCAAAACCCCGCCATAACGAAAGCCGTACTTACAGTGTTTAAGAACACTCAGAAGTGCCCTGGCTGAGATACCCTCTCTATGCCCAGCGTAAGAGCTGAGGCAGAGACCTTTGAACATCCCCACTTTGCTCTCTCGCACCCTCATATTTATATCGAAACCTCTTACCCTGTCACAATTTCAAATGGTGGCAGGTCTTCCCGCTTCAACTTCTTCTTCTTCTTTTCCTCGCCCTCTTCTGCGTTGTCAGGTTCACCATTCTGGGTGTTGCTGGGCTCCTCCTGCTTTTCTGCCATCTTCTTGAGTATAGGGGAATTAAGTTATGGCCACTGGGAAAAAGAAAGAGCAATTTCTGAGAGCTCTGAGGGAGAGGAGACAGCAGAGGGAGGAGGGAAAACCAGAGCTGGGAGTTCCTGCACTGGGCACAGTTGTCAGGAGCTAAATATGGAACAAAGCAGCAGCGGCAGAGGCTGGATGGGGTAGGATGACCCAGGGCTCTCAGATGTCGCCTCCTTCCCTCGCTTTCTCTGGGTCTTTTTAACAATCCCTCTTGCTCCCCTTTTAATTTAAAATTAAGTGACGACTTCACCGTGGGCGGGTTAAGCAATGGATGGAAAATCCTGGAAGCATAAGTATCCATTTATCCATTAGCGTGACAGATAGCTGGCAAGGTGCAGAGCTGGCAGCTTCTCCATCTGCCGCCTTCTGCCAGTTTATTATATTGCTGACCTTGAAGGACCAGTGTTTTGGCTCAGACAAGAGGGGAAAGGGGCAGTCCCCATTTGGGTTGCTGAAAAATCCCCGCTGGTGGTGGATTTGGCCTCATGGGCCACCTGGAGCACGGCAGCCGGGGTGCCCAGAGGAGCAGCAGACCTACCTTTCCTTCCACCCTGCTCGCCCGTGCAGGGACACTGAAAACAGGAGCGGGACGGGGAAATCTGGCTTGTTGGAGTCGGTGTCAGATCGTAGTGGTGTAAATGCAAACCAGAACCTTCTCCCAGATATTTTGAAGTCAGCCTTATAACTCAGAGCGGGGCAGTGTTTCTGGTGCAGGGCAGTTCCAAGTGCATGTGCCGAGCGTCTGCCCATCGCTCTGTCTTTTTTCTCTCTGTTGCCCGAGTGTTTGAAAAGTGCCCAGCGTCCTGGGGCGATAACGCGGCCAGGTGAGGACAAGCATTTGCAAACCGCTGGGCTTAGCGATTCCTGCAGTATTTCTGTGTTTCTTTCACCTTTGCTGCCGCAGAGGGGGCAGGTGTTGAAGCAGTGATTGCGCTGGCGCCAGGCACCGGGCGGATGAGAGCCGGCGGCGGCGGCGCGGTGAGAAGTGGCGTGCGGGCGGTTCTGCAGAATGACGGACCGGTGCCCGCGGTGTGCCGAGCACAGAGTACGGGGGACGTTCTGGTAAGGTGCGTACCGGGATTTGCCTGAAGGAGCGTGGGTGTGGAATCTGCCTCCCGCACGAAGAGAGATGAGAAGGACCATAAAGATTTTATTGACAGGAGTTCGGGAGGTTGGGTTTGCTTGGCACTGTATCAGGCAGATTTCTTGACGAGGCTGTGGTAAAGGAGGATACTTGGGGGTAATGCAGCTTTCACATGAGCTCTAAAAAGAGTTTTATATGTTTGGGTTGGGGGAGTGTATCTTTCTTTTTTTCTTCAGGATTATGTGAAATTCTTCCAATTTCTCACTCTAAATTTAAATCATTTAAAGTTTGTATAAATCCCATGTGAACCAAGCCTAATGAAAACCTGAGCAAGACTTTTCTCAGAGACTGATCCTGCTGTGCCACGAGGGTGGAAGTACATGGAGAATGTGCCACTGTGCAGAACTCATGTTTTGGCCAAAGCATGTTGGAAATCACGTCTCCAGTATCTTGGGCTCTGCACTTAGTTCAGAACCCACCGTCATCAAGATTTGGATAAATATGAACTATTAAGCTATTTTTGATTGAGTATTCAGCCTGTACTTAGAGGAAAACCTGCTCTTAGTTTGAGGAGGATAAACTGTATTCCGTAGAAATTAAATAGGTGTGAATCCCTGCTTTCAGGCCAAACTCAGCCTCGTGATACTGTTGTAGTCAGCTCTGTACAACTTTAGAGGGGTCTGCACCATCACCAAGTGAAATAGTTATGCCATTGGGCAGATAATTTTGCCATAGATAATAAATAATATATTATCATGGATAATTTATTCTGGCTACTCTTTCAAGCCCCCTTGCTAACAACAGCCTGCCTTGCTGCCTACAATATCCTTGCAGCTTTTCGTTAGTAACATCACTGAAACGCAGTGGTTCTGGGGACACGGCGGCCCCCTCCATCCTCCCACACTGTTTGCTGGTGATGAGAAGTTGTTTGTGCGATGACTGACACAGCTGGCACGGGGAGTATTGCCACAACAGCGCAATCAGGGACTTGACAACTTCCAAGACATCCTATCCGTGGAACATATAGCTTTCATTTTCATGGTGCAGAATTGTATTTATTTTCAAGCTTAAAATACTTTCCTGGAGGGCAGGTGCAGTGTTTTTCCTCTTGCATGGTAACTATGCTCAAATTCCAGCTCCGCTGTCCGGTTGCTCTCACCTCTGACATTTCAGGCGGTGGTTTTGGGGATGGGAATCCTCTCTTCATGAGTGACAGCTTGTTTCCTTCTTACCCTTAGACTTTAAAGAAGCATTCCAGCCCCTCTCCAGTCCCTCTGACCGACTTTTCTTTATTTTTGGAAGCTCTTGACGGCTAGCATCCCATCTTTCCTGTAGCCTTTAGCTTTCACTGGCCTGGCCCCTCCGCGGGGTTCAGGGCTGAGCTCTAATCTAATCTCGGGAATGCGGCACTGAGACTCTGCCTCTATCCCGCCCTTCCCCAGCTGCTTCGCAGCTCCATCTAGGGCAGTGCACTGAACAGCCATGATCCACCCCCCTGCAGCGTCTGCCGGCGCCAAAAATACAAAGGGACGCCACCGAGTTGCTGTCAATCTGACATTTGGCGTTAGAGCCGTAGGGATCAAAGCTTTGATCCATTTTGTTTGGTTGTTTTTAAGCGACCCTAGCTCCCCCGAAGCACGCACGTGGGTACAGGAGCGTGCATGCATGGGCCCAATGACTGAAGCCAGCGAGGGAAATAGTTTTCCATCAGCTCGTTCAGAGAAGGAGCTGGGGCACGGGTGCTGAGAGGTGCCAGGGATGCGCCCGGCCTCACGCAAGGACCTCCCAACAGCACTTCGGTTACCTAAAATCATTGCACTTGCCAACCAGCATTTTTATTGAGGCGTCCCTCCACCCTGCCCCTCTCCCCACTGATTTAATGGTTTATTCAGTTGACTGAATTTTGTCCTGCTCAGAGAGCCCTGCACAGCGGAATCGCTGTTTGGCCACCGAAGAGGTGCAAGAGATCCGCACGCACGTCAGGTCTCGCCCAGGGAGAACGGGAATCGGCCCCGTGCCTCTCCCCGCTCGCTCCGCCGCGGCCAGGGCTAACCGCGCTCCCTCCAGCAGAGCCCCGGGCCTCTCCCTGCACCCAGCACGCTGGGTGCCGTCGGTAGGTGCGGGCTCTTCCCCGTAGGTGATCCTCGTCAGCGGCTGCACCTCACATGTGGGGAAACCTCCGACGGAGCGACCACAGCCCCGCGCCGCAGCCACGGGATCGGCCATCGCGCCGGCTCCGTCTCAGCGGCACAGACCCAGGCTGTGGTTTCCTGCCCCAGCCCGTTCCCCATCCCCTGACAGATGTGTCCCGCAACATCTGGCAGCCTGTCTCCCTCTGTTTTAAAAGGTCTGGCTTCACTGTGTCGGGGCATCGAGGCCCGAATGCCTGAGCAGAGCGAGATGAAGTAATGGGGAGAGCAGAGCTCGGAGACCCCAACCTGCAGTAGGGTCTGAAGAGCTGTCTGCGTGGGAACGCTGCCAGCAAAGGCGACGGCTAGCGAGGCACGGCGAAGATGGCAGCCTCTTCTAGGAGGAGCTTTCTGGCTTTGCTGGAGTACTGGACATTAAGGTCTGATCCTGCACCCATCCAAGTCCAGAGGAGCTTCTCCACTGACTTTAGAGGTATCTCTGAACAGTCTGACGACATTTTCCCCATCTTAAATAAGTATCTCACCCAGGGAGTACTGTACCACCATGACCTGTCTCCCAGGCAGGTCCCCTGCCCTTGCTCTAGCTGCAGCAGGAGTTACTGTGCTGAAGTTAAATGGCTTTTCCTTTCCTGGTCGCAAAGGGGCAGTAGGAGAGACGCGGCTGCGAAAGCCCTTGCCAGGAAGCGGAGGCTTTTATTGCATTCTCGGGCTGGAGGAACATTTTTGGATAGATGTGAGAGTGAAATAAGACACTGGCTGCGTGAGTCATGGCTCAGCCGCGCTCTCTATTCCGAGGGGACAGCTGGTGGCACTAACCGAACATCTCCCCAGATACATTGTCTGGCAGCCATCCCCCTCCTGCTTTTTCCAGCTGTAACTACCGTTACCTGATAAATAAATAAACACTCTGACAGTGATGTGCAGAGGCAGCTTTCCTTCCCTCGGCTCCTGTAGGCTCTCACCTGTCCCTCTCCCCCCGCTGCAGGACCACAACGCCAGGATTTAAAGGAAGGGGCAGGGAACGCTGGTGTGGGCTGCCGCAGCATCCACGGGTTCGACCTGGACGGTGCCCGCGTCCCCCCGCGCGCCCCGCAGCCGAGCTGACACGGCCGCGGTGCAGGCAGAGATAAGCGATGCTCTCACCTCCTCGCCTGCCTTATCTTCGCAGCTAAAGCTGGGCCCTCCCTGGCCCGCGATCCCCAGCCCTCGCACACCCATTGCCCCGCTGCTGCGGGGCCGGGACGGAGCCTGTTTTGTTGGCAGGCGCTGCCGGCTGTCCGATTAATTCAAAGCCCAACTGGAAGTTAATGACAGCTCCGAGCAGCGCAGCCTCCTTCCCGCTGGGTTTCTGCTGCGGTTTTCCTGGGAGCGGTCGAAGGGGAAGGTCAGCCCGGCCACGCTGCAGGTGCTCCAAGCCGCAGGAATTTACGCTCTGTGCTAACGAGGGGGCGGTGGGAGAGCTGCTGCCCGTAGTCAGCTCTCTGAAGTTTACACGCACACAGCAGCAAATCCTCTCTAGCGTTTGACTTTGTATTTTAACATAGCTCCAGACATCAGCAAATCAATTAAAGTTCCTTACTGCTGAAGCCAGAGTGTTTTCTGGAACAGCTGGTAAATTATTGAATGAGACAAGGCTTCGGAAAAGAGGCTGGACTGAAAGGCAGAAAGGTTTTCTGTATGCACAAATACTGTGTATCCAGCAGCCAGGGATGTGCCCTTCGGGCTAAGATGAAGTGTAACCATCAGTTTGATATCAAATAGGTCTTTCTGGAAAGACTGGCTGAAGTTTGAAGAGAGGGATCATCGTCAGGCACGGTGACCCGAGAGGTGGCTCTTCTCTCGAAATGCCACGACCCCATGAAGGCTGTCACGAACGCACGGCCTTTGTCTGAGTCACTGCTTGAATCACGCAGACCGCGACGCGTCCGTCGTGGGTTATGAATGTTCCTGACGCGGGGTGGGACGTGGTAGCCGCTCCAGAAGCTAATTTTGGGGGGCCGGGCAACCACCTTGCCTGCCTGCGAAGGGGACCCAGCCTGCCGGCCGCCTGGTTAATGCTGGCAGGAGCAAAGCTTCCCGGTGCTCCTTCTGGGTCCCAAAAGGGCCCAGGACGGTGGGGTGCGGCGGGGAGGAGAGCTGAGCGGGCCTCGGCTGAAATCCCCTTTCTCACTCAGAGGCAAGATTTCACGGATTTCAGCAAGCCCGGTTCCTAACCGTGCTTTGAATTTCTGGCACCGCTCTGTTTTGGTTTTTCCCTCTTCCCTTTGGTCTGTTTGTAACAGGGACGGATCCGGACGAGGGCTGCGTGGCCACGAGCTTCTCGCAGCCGTCGCACGAGCCCCGTTACGCAGCGCTACCGGGAGACAAGACCCCTCTCGATCCGCAGAGGCTGCTTCTGCTCTGCACCGCACAGCATAACCGAGGTATTTTCTAGGTGGCTGACTTTGAAATGTCATTAAAGTTATTTTTACGCGAGGGGGTTTAGTGTATCTGTTTAGATAGCAAATATACTAAATGATGCTTTAAATATTAATACAGGAGGGTGCTTCGCTGAATTTAACTTTGTCAATTGATTTCAAGCTATTATGTGTATTACATGTAGGAACAGTTGCTATTTTTGCTGCCTGCAAGAAAGTGCGAGTAGCAAAGAGGAGCTATCGGTGCACTTAGGGTGGACTGGAAGGGAGAGGAACTGAAATGCAGACGAGAACAAGCCGGCCTGTCCCCCCGGCTGGGAAATGGGGGGGCAAACGCGAAAAGATCTAAAAAATCTGTTACTCCTGATTCCAGATATTCCTTCACCCGCAGAAAAAAAATGGGTGGAAGGGGAAAGAGGACTAATTTATGAAAGCTGATCAAATATGTATCCATATATTAATTTGGAAATGCTATTAAAACGTTGCAGGTCTGAACCAGATCTAGAGTCGCTTGCCAACCTAAATGTGATTTAAATAATCCTTTTCCCCTGTTCAAAAGCAGAGCGCGCAGTGAGGCCGCGCTGGATCCCTCCTGGCTTCACCAGGTGGCTCTGCTCGTCGCTGTTCTGGGGGCTCTGCCGTGCTGACGAGGAAAGGACGGGCCTAACGATGTTCAGGCGCCCTAAATCATTCTTAACTCCACTGAACTGAATCTCCAGCCCAGATATTAGCTTCTTTTTAGGAAGAAATAATTTATGTCTTCCTGTCCTTTGGCATGTGGCTTTCTGGAAGGCACAGACGAGGCATCACCGTAAATAAGCTCAGTGGTAACACACAGTTATATAAAGCCCTGAAATATATAGGATTTTTTTTTTTTTTTAAGTAGCTCATGATCTTTCTAGCGCTGCTTGCAGTGCTCGTGCTTTATAGTCCTGCTCCTGCTTACAGCCACAGCTATTCAATGGCCCGTTCTTATGCAGCTTTTCCCCGGGAGGTTACAGCAATCTGCTTGCAGCAGCAGTCCTGTATAAAGGTGTCCTGCAGCTAGAAGGGAAAAATAATGGATGGGCTCGAAATGACAGAAGAAGATGTATGACCAAATTTTAGAAGGGTGCTACAAATTTCAACTGCTCTCAGCTACTGGTATTTGTTTCTCTCGGCCCCAGCTTTCAGTCACGCCGAGCACCCAGCTCTGCCGTTTACATGAGCTGGACCTGGGACCGTTCAGCACCTCTCAAAGCCAGGCTTGACGTGTCCCGGGAGGGACCCCAGACCCGAGAATTGCCCCCAGACCCAGGTCCTTACCCCGGAGCCGTGGCTGAGGCGTAACGGAGGGGCCTGCCCCGGGGATGCCTCCGCTGTGCAGGTGCCCCAGCTGAAGGAACCTTTGGGACCTTTAGGCTCGAAGCCCCCGCAGCCCAGTTACTCCCACCGGGCACCCGGGAATGAGTCCGGCCGCCGGAGCCCTGCAGCCCCTTGCTGCCGATCCCCTTCCCTTTGGAGCCAGAGCACAAGCCGTGGCCTCCAGACAGGATCCCCCGAGCTTTTGCAAACCTAGTGCCAAACCAGTAATAGAAGAATAACTTGGATTTATTTATTCTCCAAACAAAAGTGGCTTGGTTTTATTAAAAGCAAATACAGTTTATTTTACGTCCCCAGCTAAGCCCTCCTACCCCCCCTTTGCAAGTATACCCCCCACCTCACTCTACAGTCAGCTGCCAGAAAGAAGATCCACCTACCGCTTTTCTTCGCATACATTGCTTCTATCAATTAAAAAATAATAGTAAATATTCTCTGTTTACAGCAATATCTAAGGTTCAGAGCTATCAAAGGCAAGGGCCAGAAGAAAGGATGGACAAGGACTAGTCCGTGCACCTTTTGTGTCCGACTCTGTCACGGCTCGGTCCCGTTTCTCTGGCCCTACTTGTGTTTTAACCTTTCCTGATTAATAACGTTCAGGAATGGAAAGACTGGGATGAGAGACCTGTACTGCACCTGACAGACTTGGCGGGGAGCTTCTTGCCAACCATGTAATTACAACCTGCAAGGCGGTGTGAGCAAGGTCTTAAATTTTACAAAGGCTCTTGTGTTTCTCTACTTAAAAAAAACATTTTAAGTATTTTTTCAAAGGCACTCATGTTCGTTTTTTCTGATGAGGAATAGCACACAGAGGTGGAAGAGAGAAATTTCCTCGTGGGAGAGGCATTTGCATTCTAATCATTGCTGCTTTATCTTGGAGCATGAAACTCAAGAAGCGTGATACTCCACAAATAGAAGTCAAAGTGCCCAGTCTCCTTTCACGAGCAGAAGAAGGCAGATTACTGCTTGCTCAGTAGCTGACAGATAAAAAGTTAATGGTATAAAGCACAAACCAGGTGATACACGAAAATGAAGCAACAGCACAAATAGCAAAAAATCAAGTAAGTTCTTAAAAATCGGTGTGTGTGAGTGAAGGGCATTTTTGTTTGGTCCCAGAAGAGGAGATGGGATTTACCACGTGTGTGAACCAGTTCTGTTCTCTAGGGAAATGGTGGCGGTTTCGAGGGGTGTCCAGGATCGATAGTCTGAATTACGCCGGTATCGTGAGATCCTGATTTGGCTAATGGAGTTTGACCTGATAGCATTAAGGTCACCATACAGCTGTAGCCCCAGACTCGACAGTGCTGGAGAAAAGAGTTGCCAGGTTAAAAGGATGCACGGTTACGTTAAAGGAGCACGCGGGTGCATGGTGCAGACCTGTCCTTTACACAGCCGCGACGACGGTGGGAGGAGGAGGCACGTTCTCATGCCTGTCCCAGAAGGAGTCCCCAAATTATTATCTCTTGGTTCACATCAGCACAGTTGAGTTTCACAAAACACCTTCATTTCGGTCCTGCTTTATTCACTCTTGCCTGGTTTTTGCTCAGGGTTGTCCTTCCAGATGCGGATTGTGAGACAAGTCGCCATGGCCAGCCAGCCCAGGTACGGCACCATCAGCAGCGTTGCCACCGTGTTAATGCGGTACCAGGAGCACACGGTGCCTATCGCCAGGCCGTCCAAGCACAGGATGTCGATCAGCGCCTGCAGCAGAGAGAGGACAGGGACTCAGGTGCTCCCGCCCGGGGGACGCAGCAGTCTTCCCCAGCACGACTGTGAACCGTCCTGCGAAAGGTGGGGAGACGGAGTAGGAACGGGGGGAGGTCTAGCACTGCAAAGTCACCTAGCGGGATCCTGAACCCCAGGACCTTGGCTCTGAACTCCAGTCGGTGAGATCCGAACGTATCACACCAGGAGCCGGGACTAACGTTAATTTTTTCTGTTCATTATCGAGTTCCACAGATGAATGCACTGTCTGTGATGATCAGTGCCCTCTTCTGCTGACCGTGCCAATGCAGACAGATCAGAAACCTGCTTGTGTTAGTACGGATAGCTATGACCACTTAACAAACTTTCTAAATGTACCTTTCATCCACAGAGTGGCAAAATTCAGAGGGAAACAGGAGCCCCACTCTGCACCTCTGTCACCTTCGGGCCTCGGCAGCTTGGGTAAGCACTTTCTGAACATCGCCCAGGCCCACCTCTGCCGTGCCTTACCCCGTGCGCGCCCGCTCGCAGGCTCTGCGGCGCACGGCGCGTTGCCCCTGCTCGGTGAGCCGCTCGCAGCCAGGGTGTCCCCAGAGGGATGCGCGCCCTGCCGCTCGCGGGCGCGGGGTGTGACTGCCGCGGCACTTATCTCTGACCCGAGTCCTTAACTCGCAGGTGCAGCAGCCGTTCTGCCGAGTCCCCGAGCTCCCGCCCTGCGCTGCTCGGGCGGGCTATCTGCACGGCAAGAGCGGGGCGCGGGGTGGAAGGGACTGATACCGTTGTCTGGAACCAGGTGTGAGCTATATCTGAGCAAAAGCTCTTCTTGCAGCTCCCTTTACAGTTGCATCATGCTGGTTAGAAAACCTCCAAACAACCCCAAAACCCATGTGGCGGGGATGCCAGCAAACAAGCCTCCAGCAGACGAATGGATGGCCAGATACGTTACCATCTTCAGGTTACGTGCACCGAAGAAGGAGGGAGGCCAAGCCCAGTTCAAGGCCAGCTGAGCCCCGTAGAGGCCAAGCGGGACGATAGCTTTGCTGCTGCAGCCGCCCAGGTCATTCCAGATCAGGTAGGAGGCATAGCTGAGAGGAGGGAAACACATCAGTGTTTTGCAGCGAATAAATCCCTAATACAGACGATGTCTTTTCATGTAAGATTGTTTCGCAGCAGGGGGTTGCAGCACAGTCGTATTTGCAGGACAGCTGCACCCGTGTCCCCCCCTGCTCTCAAAGCCGTCGCCTGTCTCGTACCTGCGGGGCTCGTACAGCCCCCCAGGCAGCGGCCGGCTTTAGCATTGGTTACAGAGCTGAGCATGGGCTGTGTCCTGGCCAAAAGCATTGCCTGCAGCGTGAATCTGAGGAGCTCAGCCCAGAATTTGGCTCAGGCTGAACTTCATCGGCTGGGAACAAGCGCACCTGACATGCCTCGCTGCTCTGGGTGCGAGGGCTATCCCAAAAGCAAATGCAAGAGTTTGAAATGACTGCTCTCTGCGTAGCAGAAACAGCGGGCCGAGAGAGGGAGCGGGATGCAGAACTTACCCCATGCCAGTGTACAGGACAGTCCAAGCGACAGGGAATATTTTGCGGGGGGGACACCATGAGGGTTTTTTCAGCTTCTCATACCAACCGGGTATTTCTTTGCGATTAACGAACCAGCCAAGGAAACCCCCAACATGAGGCAGGACAGTAAAACCAACAGTGTAAGCCCACATCCTTCCTTGGTGGCTTGAAGTAGCCTTTTACCTGCTGTAAGGTAAAAGCAATACTTGATTATAACTTTAAAAGGATATTTTTTCCTACTTTGATCTTTCAAGCTTTTTCTCTAATTGCCCATTTTCCACGTCAGTCTCCAAGGCAGAAGGTAAATACTGAATATTGTATTCAGCTCTGCTGCTGGCTCCCCTCTGCCCACCTCCTGATCTCTCAAACGGGGGCAATTGTTCCTGTCACGGTTACATTTTTCCCCTTGATCTACCCAGCAAAGTGGGTCCCCGTGCTATTCCATGGCTTGTTCCAATATTCATGTGGCAGGGTTCAGCTAAGGTGGTTATATTCTTAGAAGACAAGGCTGCAGTTACTTTTATCATTCCTCCTCCGAACGCCCAAGTCAGCATACAAACTGTAATGTGCGTTCGCGGAGACTACGCGTCTCAGCAGAGCTGTTATCTCTCCTCTGCACGCAATTCTGAACATGAAAACGCAGACAGATCATGCCCAGAAAACCCCATCCGTTCCGACTTCATCTAATTTCTCACCATGGCTTTATATTTTAAATGAGGTCTGTAACAAGGCAGCATCCTTACGGCAAGCTTTAAGCGCCCCGTGGCCCTTGTTTAACCCCCGCTGCAGCCCTAGCAGGCGGAGGTGGATTCTCGCCTCTGTAAGCAGGTAAGCGGAGGCACAGGAGTAGTTTCTTAATTTGCCCACGGTTTTCCTCTTGCATAAGAGGAAGGAACCTTTGCTTCAGTAATTACATCGTGCTCCCGCACAAGAGGGCTGTGATAAGGACAACATCTAGCACCTCATTCTCTGTCCCATATCTTCCCCCGCCGTGGTTCCCCATAGGGCTCGCAGCCTGCCAGTCTGCTGTCCTTCCTGCACTCTCTATATTCGCCTTCCCTTTGGTTCCATTAAGGAATTAAACCCAAATTAGCATTCATCGGCGATAACACATAGGATTCACCAGGAGCATGGCCGTTTTGTGCCATCAGCAGAAGTGCAAAATGTACCCGAGCAAACGCGCTCGGGAAAGATTGGGTTTTAGCAATGCAAGGAGAGAGAAGCAGGCACAGAAAATTCCCTCCCCCGGGGAAACGTCCCTGGCGCTCGAGCACTGGTCAGAGAACTGGGGAGCACGAGGAGAGGACTCATCTGCACAGGCATCTCTGCTTGGGGTTTTAATTCACAATTAACGCTTTGCTATATCCTATGCTAATTGTTATTATTATCGTCATGCCACAAAGCATTCATCTTCAGAAACGCACGCCAGCAGCACGAGCCAATTTACGCATCAATAAGGAACAAATACCCCAGACACCATCTCTAACTAACAATTCCTTTACCAGACAATTTATAGCGCTATTAAAGTGTCTATGGAACCAGAAAATCAACCGAACGCTGAGAAAAATAATAGCTGTTAGTCCTGCTTTTAAAGTGTCAAACAGCACCGGCTGAGTTCTGGTTCCTCCATAGTGCTTCAGAAAAGTAAAATGGGAAAAGTAGATTTTTCCCTCCTCCCAGCTCCCTCGCAGTCGCCAGACCAACCCAATAGACTGCAGAAGTACCTGAGGGTTGAAAATAACCCAACGCTGTTATAAAACCTCATTTTGTCTCGCAGCTGTTGTAACTTAACAGGGCAGGAGCTGTAAAAACCTTACCTCTCTTACTGCCTCTCTCTCCCTTGCAAAGAAAAAGGGTTGGACATCCAAGGCCAGCTTCTGTCTCTACCGCCGGTGCTGCTATACAATGAAGAAATTGTTGGCCGAGTTTTACCTAAATAGCAGAAAAAAGGGTGTGTGTGCGTGCGCCGGTGGCTCTATCAGATTACACAAGAGAGCGCAGGGTCGGGCAAGAGTTACAGGGGATTTGGCGGCAGTTGAGCAACGCCGGGGAGGGCAGGACTGGCTTCTGGGTGCAGGCAGCACCGCGAAGGGCCATCCGAGGTTCTTGGCTCGTTTGAGGACTAGGATCTCACCTGCAGGCCAGCGGGTGGCTGCACGGGACAGGGAAGAACCCTTTTATCTGTCCGGGAGTGCACGGGGCACACGAACGTATGAATTAAAGCGTGTCACGTACAAATGAGCGGGGTAATTGTACACGAGCTTGTGCGTAAGGGATCAGGTCCATAACTGCAGGACTTCTGGGCGTGCTGCGTGCTGAGAGCTCTGCCGATTCCTCCATCCGAGGGTCTGTCCCAGAGCGTGTCCCTGGGTGCGAGCGCAGGACAGAAGGAGCCCGCTGCGGGTACGAGGATGTCCCTGCCGTGCCGGGCCCCACGCGCCGTTTAACACAACATTGATTAACCAGATGCTTTCGGTGGTCGCCTGTACGCTAGCCTTTTGGCTAAAATTCACTGAAAGCCGCCTGACTCTAAAATAAAGACATTACACAAGCATGTTAAATGAAAAAGAAAAAAGCTAGAAATCAATTTCCATTAGTAAGCTGTCTGCAAGGGATGGGAAATTAAACACTAATTACTTCAGTTATGGGTCATTACCTGAATTTCATGGCCAGAGGCGGAATTGCTGGTTCCTAGCAGAATGCGATATTACTGTTATAACATAGAACCAATGAGATCTCCTGTTTTATTGGGCTCAGAAGGAAATTATTTTTTGTGGGAGGAGAAAAAAGAAAAAAAAAAGGTGTAAAGGACAGATTTTCAGCTAGCATAAATCAGCGCACTGCTATTGCAGTGGTGTGTTTTTATAGTGTAATTGCCACTCTGAAATAACAGATGCAGCACGCATTAATCAAGCAGTAGCCAGCTGCATATCCTTTCCCAGGCTGTTGCTATTTGCGATTGGAAACTGCTGTCGTGCAGCGATGCAGCTACTCTGTGCGACTGAATGGTTTCCACTGCAGTTGGCCACCTCTCCGCGGAAGCGGTCACCCTGCAGATTGCTGCAGCGTTGCCGTCCCCGGGCTTTGGCGACGCGGTCAGCAAGCAGCGGTCCAACACTTTTTACTTGGTAGTATTTCCTTGCCTGGGCTTGAGCACAAACCCACGATTGCTGGTTTGCTTGGCATATAGCAGTTTATTCCCGGGCCGTTTTAGAGTCTGATCTGCTGGAAGAATTAAAAACTCACGAGGTCAAATCACAAGGATCTCAGTACATCTGAGACGCTGGGGATGATGCTGCCTGACTGGGGAACAGCAGATGCAAAGAGGGAAAAAATAGCAGAGGCAATTACAGGCCTAAAAGTTGTGTATCAGCCTTACTCGAGCTTTAGAGCAAAGAAAGGGAGAAGCGAAGACATGGAGGTACGTGGAAAAATGGGATAATATGTACCAGATTTGCCCGAAGTGGATTACAGCAGGCTGGATGCCATTGCCCGGGCAGAGGTGTTTCCTAAGCAAGACGATGTGGTCCAGCTCCCCGGTCCGCACTTCCGAATCGCATCCGTTAGGGTGTTTGTTAGGTACTGATGGAGTTGAAGATGCTGGCAGGTGGCGGCAGGGCTGCTGGGCAGGTGGGCAGAGGAGACAGCGAGCGGGAGCGCAGAAAGCCCAGGATCAGGTTTGGGAAGAGCCTTTGGTGGCACTGACCAGGGATCAGCACTGGGACCCAGAGTGACTTTAAATACAGCACGAGCACGTGCACAAATGCACCGAGACAGCGTGTGCCTGCCCCGGCCTCCCCCTCGCGTGAGCCCGTGCCGGCGGGGAACGGTCCCGCAATGAGCCGGAAAGACTTGCTCCAGCGCAAGATCGGTGTTCCTCCGTTACCACAGATTTATGTCTCAATATTTCTGGTTTGGATCATTTTACAGTAATACAAGATGAGGTAATACTACCTCTTAGCAAAATCATTTCTATGCTAGGTCTTGGTATGCGCTGATTATCGAAGTACTATTGCTGCTGGGTTTCAGACAACAGCCGTATCACAGCAATGTGTTTTCATGGAAGAAAAGACGTGGAGAACCGCGTTACACAACTGTGTTTGTTTGCCTCTTCTTAGCAACCTTTGCACGTTGTCCCGAGAGGTTCTCAGTCCATGCAAGATTAATTGCCCAAATATAAAAGCCCTGTTAACCTGAATATATTATTGAAAAACAGCATATTTCAATCTGCCCTAGTTTTGAAAATAGAGATGCCGGGTCAGCTCCTGGCATAAATCTGCAGCGCTGCTCGGAAGCCAGCGGAGCTCTCTGATTTACATCGGCAATAAAGGCGTCCTGGTTTGTCTGCCACCGTGAGAGCGCGATGCGCTCGCCGAGCTGCCGCGAAGGACGCGGCGGTGGCCGGGAAGGAGACTTTGTGGCAAGTGCCATCTTCTGAACAACTCAAACCTGCCAGCCTTGGCATCGCAAAATAAAATGTTTCATTTTCCGGTATGAAAAGCCATTAAAAAAAATCCTGTAGTTTTATTTCTAATGAATAAAAGCTTCTCTTTAAAAGTTTTCAGTTATGTTGAAATAAAAATCCCGGATAGTATGAAATAATATAGGAATTTCCAGCTTGTGGCTTGTTTGTTTTCCGTGTGGGCTGCGGCTGAGCGGGGCAGTGCAAGGGCTCACAGCCCCCAGAACTTGGATGTGGATTGCGGGGTGAGCTGAACCCTGCAGCTTCAATTTCGCCCTCTCTCCACTAGAGGGAATTTGAAACAGATCTTTCTTAGGGTTGAAGTCCAGTTTTCAGTGTGTTCCGAAGTCCTGCCCGCAGGACACCGCTGCAGCTGGGCGCGCAGGGGCAGCGGCTCTTCTGGAAGCAGGAGCTCCTTCCTCGGTCGGGGCCGATCGTGGCTGATGCAGGAGCGGGCTGGTGCGAGATGAACAGCAGAAAAGGCTCCTCAGGCTTTTAGGGCTCGGCCTCTGGTTTCTCTCTGCGCGCAGGGGGCCCAGGCTGCCGCCCGCGGGGGCTCTGCCGTGGCCGGGGTCTGCGTCCCGCAGGGCTCTGCCTGCGGCCGGCCGTGAGCCGAAGGCTCCGGCTGAGGGCCGAGGTAAATTTTGAATATCGGGGCTTCTCGCAGGACTGCCGTTCGTCAGCAGCAGAGCTGGCGAGGGCTGGGGTACAGAGCTGCCCGCACGGGATAACCCTCGGGGAATGGCTCGGTCTTATCTGCGTGCAGAAGTTGCACCTCGGTAGCCAAAAGAATAAATTTTAACGGACGCAGTTCAACGCCTTCTTTCGTGTTAGGAGCAGCTTAGGGTGGGGACAGGCAGATGATTGCAAGCAATTAAGTTATGCAGCTTAACAAATTACCACTGGCTAGCTGAGCCTCTTTAATTAACCACATGCACAGACCCAGCCCAGCACTAATGTGACATAAAATATTTTGCCTCCAGCTGCCGTGACCAGTAATACCTGCTTTACCAGAGCACTTGCTTGCACCCATTTTGACCCGCAGCAGTCAGATCAGCGAGAGCGCGTAACTCGGGGGTCCCTGACCGCGCCGTGCCCTGCCGCCCCTCGTCCTGCGAGGTGCACGGCGGGATGCTGGGCTCCCGGCCCGGCGAAGGCGGCCCTCGGGGATGCGCAGAGGGCTGGCGTTTTGTCTCAGAGGACTCAGCCCTTGCGTCAGAAAAAAAAAGCTGCAGAAATGGTAGAAAGTCACTGGCAGGGCGTTAAGTGCTATCACAACTCAGCCGCTTAGTTATGTCTTACTAAGTCATGATGCAACCCGTTGTATTAATGTCAGATTGGGGTATCGGGTTTAAAGTGAGCCAGAATAACAGTGTTCACAAAGGATTTTATAACGCCTTAATATAGCAGTTTAAAATGCGTTTCAAGGTCTTTCCTACATGCAGAGTTAATTGAGAAAAGCTATTGCAGTTTCAAGTGATGCTCTCACTTAAATTGAGTTCACTTTCGTGTGCTGATTGCCCTAAATTATACCGGTGCAGGTTTCCAGCCAGGCGAAGCTTTGCAGGAAGGGCGCGATGGTCGCCAGTTCTGCAAACACCGGGGAGAGGCTTTTCCTACTGGTGCTGTCGGAGGAAAGCCAGAAACTGAGGGGCAGCCGTGCCTCCCCGAGGTCTTAAAAAACCAGCAGATGACCTACGGACCCTTAGCTGTGTTATCTGCAACTGTAAGAAAAGTTCTCGGATGTTTCCGCAGCCAGGTGATTCAGATAGCGAACTGGGAAAGTAAGAGAAGCACCAGCAACAGGCAGTGGTGAACTGCAGCAGGCTGGGTGCCTCCTTCCTGGCATCACCCTTTCCCGCAGGCAGCCCGGCTCGCTCAGCCGCCGGCGCTGGTTATAGCCTGCCTTTCCCTCCCGCCGGCGCGGCGTGGCCGAGCGGGCAGCGAGCGGCCAGGGTCCTTCCCAAGGGCTCCTCAGGCGCGGGGGCCTGCCCAGCCCGGGCTCGGGAGGCACCGGGCTGGAAGCCAGCTTTGCCCGGGAAGGAGGGGAGGCGTCAGCCAGCCTGCGAGGCTTTTACTGCTGGTCCTTATGAAGAAAGGGAGCAGCTGCCTTGGATTTTCAGTGGAAGTTTTCCCCCTTGATTTATTAATTCAAGGCTTCCACATGACCTGGGAAGTAACATTACCTCTAAATCTGCATTTATTGACTTTTTTTTCTGTTCAGGCCAAGATTAGATTGGCTGAGAAACGTCCATCAAAGTCTCGTTGTTGTTCCTTTAATGGAAATGCCCTTTTTACTGGGAGGGAAAACTTCAGTGATTGTTTCTTTTTGGTCTAAATATTTTTTCTGAGAACCCTGAATCTGTCAAAATGTATCAAAACAATGCTTCGGGAAGTTTTTGTTAGGAGAAAAACTATGTTTTTCTTCTGTGTTTCTTCAGTCATAACAAAAATAGAAAGTGAAAAAGTGAAAGAACGCAGGGTCCAGAGGGAATTCCTAGCAAAGGGAAAATAAAGGTAAAGATTCTGCAGAAAACCAAGGTATTATTAAAGGAAGAGAAACCACAACATTTAGAAGATGTGACAAATGTTGGGTTTTTTTCATCTATTTGTTCTGAAGTGTACATCCTTTTCTTGAGCTAACAGCTCTAACCTCGGTGTTATTTAGGACCTCCGTTTGGTTTTTTGTTAGCGAGTCATTCCGAGCCTGTCTTCTTTTCTTTATTTTTCTCCCAGGTGCAGCGGTGTGTGAGTAAAGCGAGCGTTGCCCCTTGCAGCACCCTCTGCAGAAGGCTGCCGCCAGCCGTGCAGGGCAGATGCTTCACAGCTGAGCCCCTTGCAGGCAGGGACGGCGAGCGGGTCCCAGCGCCCGCGCCCAGCGCTGGCGGCTGTGAAGGTCCGTTCCTCCGCAGGCGGGGTGGCTCTCGCTGCGCTGGCTTTGCCCCTGGCACGGTGGCCCACGCTAACTTGCCACAGCAGCAGCCCCCGCAGCAGCCTGGTTTTTCCGTTCAGCAGCAGAGGAGTTGCCAGCTGCAAAGCCTGGAAGGGATGGAGCGGGACGCTTCTCCTGGGAACGACGCTCAGTGCCATTTTCCCCTGACAGCACCTGCATCAGGGAGTGACAGAGACGGGGATGCAGCAGGAGTAACACTGCTTGCAAATAACAAAATGAGCATCTGTGAATTGCTTTAAAGGCAAGGCTCACAGTCAGAACGAGCTGCAGAGTGCCAGAATTTTGCTGCCTTTATGGGCCTGCCTTTCCCTCACTCACATGTGCCAGCTGCTAAAAATGACTCGTTTCTTCTTAGAAAGCTGTCCTGCTGCCTTGGCAAAGCCTTGCTGCTTGGCGCCTTGATGGTAGGCCTGCTTTATTTTTAAGGAAACGCAGCTGAGCTGTGGTCATTACATGTGTTGCCATTGTTTAGCTACAGATTTTTGCAAGAAGACCACAAGGAAAAAAGGGTTGTGAAACATCTTGTGCTACTTGTGTGCTGCCATAGAGTTCAAAGCGGATGTCATCGGAGCCACGTAGACCTCATCCAGTTTCAGCTTTCTGACCTTTGGTCCAGGTTCTGCAGAGTAAATGTAGAACAACCCCACCTAAATCGCGGGTGTAAATCCCCCCAGACGAGCACAATCAGCACATGGTAAATGCCAGGGCACTTCCCTGGACTATTCTGGTGAACCAGTTGATGGGCAGAGACGTGGTTCAAGCAAATGTGAGGGCATTTTTGGAGAGAAGGAGTCCTGAATTAGAAATGCGACTTGTATAAAGCCAGTGTTATGGTTTGGTCTCCTTCAATGACTGCTGTAAGTGGAAAATGGAATTTATCGCTTGCTTTGTGCTGAATCAGGTCTTCTAACTTTAATAGAAGAGATTCCTCCTTTTACAACAGTGATCCATCCAAGGGCATTGAATTACTGCAGTATTCCCCACAGCCATGGGATGATAAGGGCATGTCTAAATGGTATATTGAGTGCAGACATGAAATCGCTCTGCCAGAGCTCTTGATATCTGGGCAGACTCCAGCTTTGATCCAGAAAGCTGCGCGGCTGCCAGGAAAGCAGAGCAGAGCCCAACTGCGTCCGCGTCAGAACGGCCATGTCTGCTGGGCCGAGCTCGTGGTGTAACTGATGGACGTGCCTCCAGGGCTGTCTTCTCTTGAATTTGCCCAGACCACTACGACTCACGGAGAGCGTTCAGGGAAAGTCAGGGAGATCTGGGAATAAGGAATGAATTGGAGAAGAATCCACATCTCTGGCTGCCAATTCACAGGACGGAAAAGCCCACTGCCTTCGTAAACTCTTTGCTGCAAGCTATCCTCGCAGCGCTGCCGCAAAGGCCCTTCTGCTGCCAGAGGTGCTGTGCCCGTTCATGCCGATCGTGGGCCCTTACTGCTGCATGTGGTCCCCTTTCAGCTGGGAGATGAAAGTCTGCTTCCTTCAATTCGGTTGTGTCAGCGCAGCCAGGTCCCACGGGGAATCCCAGATAGCAGGGGTGGAAATGATGCGTGAGATGAATGATGGGAGCAAGCCCTCGGGACGAAACGTGTCCCTGAGACGGTAATGGCAGCCTGCTGGATCTTAGCCAGGGGCTGAGAATCTCCAAACACATGCCAAATGAAGGGAACCTGCCTGGGAGCGAACCATTTTATTTAAAAAATTAAGATGATAAAAACAAGTGTGCTTTCCCAGCTCCTGTCCACTCTCATCTGCTGCCCTGGAAGTGAACTAGGAAAACCTTCATTTCTGCAAACCGTGGGGTGGTTCAGAGCTTGACCCAGTTTTAGGGATAAGGTACTTGTCTCAAATACCAGATCTAGATCTAGATTGCTACCAGATCTTGGATTCTGGTTTAGGGTCAATTCTATTTGAATGGCCAAAGGCAAAGACTTCAATAATATTGTGGCCTTAATTTTTTTTTGGTAATTTAATTAGGAGCTTGATCTGGTTTTGGGGCAGGACACAAAGTGGATTACAGGATCAGCTGGCTCTCTAATTCGGGCCATTTATCTTTTGCTAAAGTTTAACCTTTGCTTGCACGGAGAGGCAGTGACGGCGCGGGCCGGCGCTTCGGCAGCGTGCTTTTGTGTGCAGAGCATCAGGCCAGCCAGGTACGCGCCAGCCTGCGTGACTGGGAATGCTCTCATCTTGCTCGAATCTCCCTGCAGCGATCCCAAAGCACCAACTGGCAACTGTGTCATACGGCTATTTATAGAGACCAGGAACTAGAGGGTAAATATTTATTTAGATTCCAGTGCTTAATCTGCTACTGGCTGATTGTGTGGAAAGCCTGAGCCCCCACTCTTTCTGCAGCAATTTATTACCAGAGCCTTCATCTCCTCTCCTTCTCCCAGCACTCCCATACACATTCCCCAGGATTAATTCTGCAGAAAATGGGCATGGCCTGGGTTCAGACCCTCCGGCACCTCCTGGTCCCAGACCATCCTGGCAGGCATCCTGCCCTCCGTCCCTCCTCCCTCATTTTAACTGACTCCCATTTAGAGGCAGAAATTGCAAATCCAGGCACCCAGCGTGCGTGAAGGGTAATGGCACGAAGCTGTCCCTGCTCTGCTGGACAGACAGACTTGTTTGCAATGCCGTGGGATGGGACAGAGCAGCGGATGGGAGCTGGGCCATCACTTGGATTCATCGCTCGGCTGCCTGAACGATGACAGCCGTGCGGCTCTGCAGGCTGCCAAGGCAGAGCCACCCCCGTTGTGAAGCCACCTCTGCTACGCCGCAGAGCCCCGCAGTAACCGTGAGTCCTGCCACTGCCCCCCCGCCTCGCTGCCTCCGCCAGAACAGCAGATACACATCGGGGCTGGGGACGGGAACTGGAAGGATGCTCCGTGTTCACCAGCAAGGACTGATGGAGACGACATCTCCCCTGCCCCGCCACAGTCGCCGGGGGCTGCCCTGGGCTCAGGGCGTCCCACCACAACCAGGGACCGAGAGACTGGGGCTCCAAGGGGAGGTTCCTCCCAGCCCCAAAAGCGAGGGCTGTAGTGACCGGTGCTGGAGGTGGGAAGGCACCAGCAGAAGCGGCTGCAGGTGGGGACGGTGGGGGCCATTAGCACAGGTGGGGTGTGTCCAGACTGCTCATTAACAAAGCACACAGGCCCAGCTGGCACACCCACGCCGTGGGGTTAAAGCACCCTGTCCCCCATCATCCCCTGCCTCTTTACCCGTTACAGGTGCTGCTGGAGCTCTGCAGTGCCAGTAGGAAGGGCTGGTGGAAGCTGGCGTCCAGACTGGTCCTGCAAGGGGTGAAAAGTCAGGTAAGCAGCAAGGTTTGCAGTGCGGGAAAGGGCTCAATCGAGGGCAGCTTGGTGCAAGCTCATGTCCTGCCTTGGCATGTGAGAAGAGAGCTGCTGAAAGAGGCATGGCCTGGGGATCTGGGCTGGTGCTTGGGAAGGTGGCCCAGGACAGAGGCTGTCGCAGGAGCCCCAGTTTCCCGTCTTTGTGCCAGCCCCAGTTCCACTTAGCAATGTGACTCCTCTGTGCAGTCGGCGGGGGGTGTTAGCTAGCAGGAGGTATTGCTGTCATCCCAATGCAGGAAAGTGGTAGTATCTCCCCATCTTGTACGTGTAGAGCTTTTTCTGATAAGAAAACTTCCCTTTGGTTTGCTGGAGTGTTTTATGACAGTTGAGAGTCCTATTGTACTCCTCGGTAATGGATTTTTCCTTTGCAATTTCCTCTCCTTATGGCTTCCTGCTAGGGACGTGGACACACCAGAGATAAGATCCTTAACGTTCTGGGCAGGTCAGGCAGCTGATCAGACAGCAGATCACTACAGTGGCCTCTGCAGCCCTGCAGCATCTGCTGTGAAGGCACTATTTCTCAGGGATGGCACAGCAAGCTTCAGCGGCAGATTTCTCTCCCTATGTAGCTCTTCATGCTAGAAGTGTAAGGCCTGGTATCCCTAAACTAACGGGGCAACTGAGACTAAAGAGCTTGTGCAAGTTTGTTGCATGGGAACCTATAATGCACCCAGGAGCTACCCAGAGCACCCTGCAAAGGCGGCCGGCTTCTGGAAGAAAACCCTCAACACAGCCAGGAGAAGTTTGCATTGCATGTACCATTTTTATTTTCACACATATATATTACATCATTTTGAAACAGAATGTTTGTGAAAGAAATGTTTTTTCAGGTAAAAGCAGCGCACCGTGTTCCACACAGCCCTTTGCCTGCCATTTAAAGATGACCTGCGCTGGGGAAAGGCTGGCCTGCAGACAGAGCTCCTTCCCCATCTCCCTGCTGCTACGGGGACAACCTGTGGTCCTCCTCTCCTCCCCCTGGAAAGGAGAGGTGTTCACCAGTCGCTCCCCTCCAGAGTCAGTGCAAAGCATGCTTTGTTGCTCCATCGCATACCCCGTCCCCTTCCTGCAGTGCTGGGGGAGACTGGGGCTTCCCGGAGGGCCGGGGGAAGGGGCTGTGTGGAAGACCGTGCGCTTGGATACTGTGAAAAAGGAAAGGAAGAACCAGAATTAATGGTGATAGTGTGGTTTCAAGTATACGCGTAAAACCCATCACACAGAGCTTCACAGAAGGCTGCCACCGGTCCTGACTGTGAAGAGACTGGTGTCTCTGGGGCAGCGCCAGCCCCTGCCAGCCCGAGCCCCGCGGCGCCCGCCCTTTGGCAGGGATGGCTCGGGTTTGACTGGCAGCATGAGGTATGGCCCGGAGGGAGACGTGGTTCTGACAAGCAAACTAATAACTTGGGCAGATTCCTCCATCCAGAAGGGAAAAGCTGGGAGAGGGTGGGAGTAAAGAATGCTCTCAGATAGGCTCAGTAAATTAGTCCCTTCCTTCAGACTCTCCCCCTTTTTCTATGTACCCATTATAACCTTCAGAATGAAATTCTTCTGCCCACCCTCCCGAACACACACGCTTCTGCTTGAACTAAGAGTTTTCTGTCTGGGCAACTCCCTGTGCTATGTTCCCGTAACGCCTCTCCTGGGGTAGCCTCTTGCATGAAGAAATCCTTGCCGAAAGGAACCCCCCTTTCCTCCCTGCATCCCTCAATATGCAGGGAGCCGGCAGAGAGAGGCACCAGGAACCACGGGGCAGAGCCTGTGGCCCCGCTGCCATCAGCCGCCCTGACTCGCATCGCACGCGGCTCCTCCAGCCCTGCGGGCTGGTGCCCTGCCTGGACAGCCTACACCCCTCTGCTGCTTCAGGGTGCATCTCAGCCTTCGCTGAGCACCGCCATGCTGAAACCGTCCCCTCTGTTGATCCTGGGGCCGGGTGGAGACGGGGATAGCACAAGCCTTTCTTTGGTTCCTCTCCTTTCCCAGTCTAGGAGTGAGCGGGCCAGGCAGGCACTGGTACCAGTGAGCATCACAGAGAACCAGTCCTTCCTCAGAGGCAACCCCAGCCTGGGTGTCTGATGCTAGGAAATTGGCACACTTGCTCAGCAGCTGCCCACCAAACCCTGCAGCGATCTAGGGAGCCTTGCTTTGAGTCGGGGTGAGACTGTCCTTCCAACCCAAAGGATCCAGTGAACAATCCTCTCCTTGTGAGCAGCCACGGCAGAGCCCGCTCCTCATCTTCTGCCTTTATTTTCCCATTGAGAGCTTCCCACCTCCGTTTCCCTTGCTCCCAGGGGCAGAAGCCAAAGCCCCGGGGCAGTCACCACCGGTAGCACCACGGTGGCTAGGGAGGTGGCAGCGGGCAGAGCCTGCTGCTCAGTGCATTGACGGGCTTGCTTTCCTACAAGGTACGGTATGTGGCGGGGTTGGTGCTTAAACAGAGTTTATACAGGTTAAAAAATATTGATCAGGACTTTATCCCTGCAGAATAAACTGGCTGATTCAGCCCTTTAAGGGAAGTTTGGGCTATTCTAAGAACATAGTTTTATTTAAAGCTCTTACTACTACAGCAGAGACGTACTTTTTTGTAAAAACGGCTCCTGGCGCTGCCAGTCCCAGAGCAAAAGCCTTCTGCGTACAGTCAAGGTGGCCTGTGGTCCCTTGTCCAGGCCCCCTGCCCAAACTCTGCCGAGTGGGGCTTTGAGGTAGATACCCGCTGCAGCTCTCTAGAGAGGGCCCACCGACCCTACAAAGAGCTTCAGCTTCTGGGGAGGCCAAGCCTTCTCACCTTGGTCTGCTCTGAGCCCAGCAAATCCAGCCCTGCTTTAGTCTCTTCCTGCCCCCTAAAGCACTTGTGCTTTCCCCAGCAGCAGTCCAGTACAAACCAGTGATGCCTGCCTTTGCTACGGGTCAGAGCGTGGTGCACGCCCACAGCCCGGGTGTGCAGACCACAGCTGATGGACACCGAGGTCCCCTGGACAAAGAGGGGACCTGGAAGAGGGGTCCCCTTCCCTGGGAGCTCAGCCCCTCTGCCGCTGGCTCTGCCTGCAGGGCTGTTGCCATCCAGTGACAGGACACAGTACTACAGACCAGCCACCCATTCACAGTCCCAGTTCAAGCTTTTTTCCACTTGGTAACCAGTGCCAGGAAGGCTGGGAGAGGTGAGAGCAGAGGGAGACAATACGCTTATATCCTGAGACAATCCTCCCTGCAAATCCCCTGAGAAAACGGATAAAATGGAAAATTTCCTTTGCTACAGCACCTATTTTAAAAGTTCCCTTCTCTGTCCTGGTATCACAGACTTCACTAAGGCTTGATCACCTACCATAAAGCTGAAAAATGTTCTTTTTTTGAACTCTGCTGGCCTTACAGCTGAATTTGGTTTGCAAGGTGAAACACCTTATCGAGAAGATGAGAATAAATTACAAGCAGCATGGTTTTTTGTGCAAGCAAAAGTTTTCTCCAATCTGTTAGAGTTCTTGGAGTGTGTCGGTGAAGTAGTGAATAAAAGCTGATATACTGGTTTTTTTCCAAGGTCCTCTGAAAAAGTCCTGCTGGAGGCACAACCAAACCAGAGAACCAGCCTAGAGGACAGTGACACGTCAATAATGTGGCTGATTAAGAGAAAAGGAAAATAACAATTAGTGGTTCATTTTCGTCGTGGCAGAAAGGCTCCATCTGGTGGTGTTTTCACCCAGAAAAGAAGGTAAGGCGTGCGGATGGGAAACTGCAGATGATGCTTAAGTTGGTTCGACTGGTTCCCACCAGATAGGAGTCTTGAGATCCCGAGGGAATCTCAAGGTCTGCTCAAGAGGGGTGAACAGGTGGCAGGATGGTAAATGAAGTTGTGTGTGGATAAATGCAAAGAAACACACTTGCAAGGGGACAAATGCGCCAGGTTCAGCTGCTGGGAGCGGCACGGCCGCTAAACCTGAGCAGGGACGGTCCCTGGAGAGCTGCGCTGCTCAGCACAGATAAATAAAGCAACCAAGCCAGAGATATATAGAAGAGGGATATTATAGCAAATATTTTAATGCCTTTCTATTAAGCACAGTCCAGGGCGCTCCACCAGGGAAAGGGATACTGCAGAAGCAGTCAGGGTCAAAATGATAAGCGCAGAAAGACCCTGATATGGAAACAGGCTGAAAGGTTTGCTATTCTTATGGTAAAAGAGGCAGGACCATGAGGGACTTAAGTGTGTCTGGTCCTGCTAAGCCTCTGCAGCTGCAAAGAGAAAGGATATAAGGTGTCCTGTCTCTGTGCTTGGACAGGACGTGTAGTAACAAGCTTAAACTGCAGCAAGGGGTAGGCATTGAGGGAAAAAATCCATCTGAAGGTAAAGATTAAGGTAGGAATTAGGGATATGGGGAGGCAATACTGGAGGGTTTAAAAAACAGGTTAGCTGTCTGTCGGGACGCCGTTGTTACAGCGGGGCAGACGGGCTGCTCGCAGGCTCCCTCTGAGCCCCCGGGCTCTCACGGTGGCTGCCGCAAAGGTGACAGCAGGCAGGGCTGCAGGCGAGCCGGGCTCTGCCGGGTCTGGCCATCCCCGTGCCACCGGGACCAGTCAGAGCGCTGCCGGCTGCCGTCACCCAGCCCGGTTTGCAGGAGCAGCACCAGGCAAGTTCCCTGCTCCAGCCACCGCGGAGAGGCCCCAGAGGGCAGGAGGGCTCAGCCTCTTTGGGCTACAATTTTGCCACTCCCGTTGCCCCAGGCTCCAGCCCAGAAGGGCTCTGCCTGCATTAGGAGAGGAGCCCAGATATAGGACCGCTGCTCATCTCCTGCCTCCGAGGTCCCTCTGGCTCCCTCCCCAGCTGGCTGACCTGAGATGGGTGATGCTGGAATAGGGCGAGTTTGGCTCAGACAGGGCCAGTCACAGTTTCAAGCCTTACAGAGTCACCTGGAGTAAAATGAACAGAGCTAAACCATGCAGTCCACACTGGGACTCTCCCCCTATTTTGCAAAAAATTCAGAAAAGATTTGGGATGGGAGAGTGGATCCTGCTTCCCTCCCTCCCCCCGAAATCATGCCCAGGCATTAGTCGTGAATGGAACAAGGTGAAGTCGCTTCCCAAAGACGCTGGGCCCTGCTCTCCGGGCAGCTATAAAACACCGCAGCCCTGCGCTTAACCAGGGCATGCCTGCACCATCCTGCCCGGCTGAGCTCAGAAGGCAAAGAGCTGATGCAGGGATGGGATGCAACTCCAGTGCCTCCCACTGAGAGCAAGGGAGACCAACTGGTCTCCCTTGGGCTGCTCCTTTGCCAGCATCCAAGTCTACTGAATGGAAGCCCCCAGCAGAACTGGAGGGCGGGCAGGCCGGCCGCCTGCCCTGACCATTAGTCACCCCACAGCTTTTTAGTGTTTGGAAACCTGCTAGTGCTTCCTAGGTCTGCTGGCACGCAGCCTCGAAGCTCGCGGAGGGCTGTGAGGCTGCACCCCAGCACCTGCATCACCACGGGAGAGCTGCAGGTCTCCAGGTTCAGGCTGCGGCAGGGGAAGCCTGCCCGCCGGCACTGCCAGGCGTTACCATCGACTGGCAGGTGACAGGTAGTTAGCATGTTTCTTTAAAAAGGGGTAGGGATGCTTGTTAAAAGGAAGGAGAAGGCTCAAGGACTTGTGCTCAGGAAGACAGGGAAGGTGAAAGCAAGCCCCACACGGGCTTTCTAACGGTGGCTTGCCCCTCCAGTGACTTACAGACAATCGCAGCAACCAAGGCTGCAATCCCTCTTCAAATGCAGGCATGGTCTAGGCTAGAGCCATTAGCAAATGGGGAGCTCTGCACCCGCCCCACGGGGCGGACAAGACCCGTGTGCTCACACCGGCGCTATTGCAATGCGCTCGTTCCTCCAGACTTGGCTCCAGAGGAGCCTGTTCTGCCTCACTGCTGCGTGCTAGGAGTGGGATGGTGATGCTCTGTCCTCAGCAGCTAAGCAAGGCGTAAAACAGACAGCAAAGTTGAATCTCCCCCCCGCCCCTCCAACTGCTTTTCTCCATAGCTCCTGGTGGTGTCTCCATGGATGGCAGAGACCCTACAGCGGGAGGGTCACAGGTCCAAGCTGCTCTCTCTCTCTCAGAGGTTCCTTGAATCCCCCCTTTCTTGGGAGACGTCAATGCAGAGCAGAGATTTGAGAGAGAGCTTGGCCGGACCCCCCCAGCCTCTGCCCCCACGTCAGTCAGGGCCTGAAGAAGCGTCGTACCACTAAATGCCCCACCATGACCAGGGCCACCACCACCATCATGTACTTCATGTAAACATTGTCCAGATCGAGTGCAGCCACCTAACGGGAAACAGAGAATAACCAGAGCACGTTAGATCTGCCTGGGCCAGGCTGCTGCTCTGCCTGCACCCGGGTGACCCCACCAGCCTCAGCAGTGCCATCGTCCCTGGGCTGCCCCTTTCACCGGCCAGAGCACAGCTGCCTCCCCTTGCCCCCGAACCCCCCCGGGACAGCCCCGCGCTCCCGCTGGCTCACCCATCCTCCCTGCTGGGCGATCCACTGGGCGATGCGGTTCCGGAGCATGAACTCTGCAACAAAGTGGGCGATCCGGCGGAGGAAACCCGTTATGCCGTGCTGGTAGACGTAGATGGCCATGCGGTAGCCAAAGCCCAGCAGCGCAATCACCCGGCCCCAGTTAATGCCACTCTCGAACAAGCTGAAACAAAGCCAATGGTCTGGTTAAATCACTGCCACAGCTGGCTCGGACCTCCCCAGCCTCTGCAGCCCAGGCCATGGGCTCTTGAGCAGCGCTGGGGATGCTGCGCTGGTCCTCGAGGTGCATCCCAGCTGCGCCGACAACGCAGTCATTTTGTGGCTAAGCGACACGTGGCCTCCAACAACCAGGATGTGCTTTCAGAGCAGAACAAACACTGTCTCTGTCACAACCGCTGTTTGCCTCAGCCAGGGGTGTTAGGGATGCCCTAGGGAAAAGGAAATTTCCAAATCCTGTCTACACAGCTACAGGCTCTGAATTGCTGAAGTGGAAGCTCTGGGATGGTGGTGGGTGACCTGCCGCCTTCCTGCCCATCCTGCCTTTCCCTTGGGTCTCCACCTGAACGCAGGGCATATCAGCTGCCTGGAGGTCCTGTGTTTTCATGGGCAAGGTTATTAAACAAGGTAAGCTGGAATTGGGGGTGGCTTAAGCCGTCAGGCTGTAGGCTGCAGCAAGCTCAGCAGCTGCTACACACGCAGCCAGGAGCAGGAGCTACCACCCACTTGTCCCAAAGCATCCCCTGCTTGTGCCTGCAGGTAAGGAAGTTTAAATATATCTAAGCACCAAGCGTGTTAGAACAGGATTTTCCCTTTTCCTGCATAGGCAAACCCCTCCAAGACCAAAACCTGATCTGCTCTTGCCTTACGCTGACACTCCCAAGGGCTGGGGGGGCTCCAAAGCGTGCCCAGTCAATGCCTACTGCTCCCGATCCAGGGCTTGGTTGCTGTGGGCACAAACTGCATCACTGTCTGCAGCTTTGGCACTGATTCATCTAGACCAGTTTTTGAAGGTGTTTTCCTGGTTTCCAGCAAGGCAAGCAAGAAGGAAAAAAAGGAAAAAAAAAATAAAAAGAGTAGACTCAGGCCCTGTGTTTTAATCTTGTGCCCTGTTCCTGGTGGTCCCTGTCTGCACAGCCAAAGGGAACCGTCTTCTCCGCAGAGCCTTGGCGTGGAGCCGCCACCGTGCAGGTTGCAGAGGGAGAGGGAAGTTGGAGCCCGGGAAGGAACAACAGAAACAGGTAGCACAAAGAGAGGGACAGAGGTTAATTTACCTGTTTGCGGTGCGTTAACCGCCTCAGGCTGGCAAAGCGGTGAAAACAGCGCAGCATGGCTTCCCAAGGAGAGGGGAGCAGGAAGAGGACAGAAGAGAGGCGGTTAGACAACAAACACTGAGCGGAGGGCGCACGGGGACGGGGCTGCGCTGGAGCCAGGCGCGCTCGGAGGAGCGACGGGAGCCTGGGACCCCAGAGACCCCAGCTTCTCTCCTGGCCCTGCCAGAGGTCTTCTGCATGACCCCGGGCAAACCATTTAATGTGCACAGTGTCTTGGTTTCCCTACAGCCAGAGAGGGGTGAGGACTGAACCCCTTGATGGCCACCTCGATCCAAGCCTGTACCTCATGCAATCAGGGCAAAAAGTTCTCCAGGTGTTTGCCTTCACTCTTCACCCTGTTGCTGTGCTTTGAGTGGGAGAGCTGGGCGTGCAGCACCTGCACGAGATGGCTGCAGGCTCTGCAAGCCTGCAGAGCATCCCCCATCCCGAGTTATTCCGATCCTGTTCCATGCGGACCACGCCAAGGGCAGCGAGTACCTGCCCATCCCCACAGCCTGCAGCTGCGTTTGCTTTATGCCTCTGGAAACCTTGACCCATCGGGACTTCCCAGCTACCAAGCTAGCGGCGGTGGGACCAGCAGCAGGTCTGCCTTGGTCCGGGGCTGGTCGCACCCCTGAATGGGAGCTGGGACATTTGTTTGGCTACTGATGCACGGGCCATGCTTGCCAGGCACGTCCCCCAAACTTTCTGACCCCGCTCAGCTTGCGCAAGGACTGCGAGATGACTGTCAGGTGAAGACTGCCCAAACAGTGTGCAGGAGCGAGAGCAGACAGGCGGAGAACGCAGGAACCGTCACGGTGAGCTTGTTGGGAGCTCAACCCAGGACGGTGGGTGAAGCTTGAACTGACGGAGTGCGTGTGCTGGGGCAGAGCCGGGGTTCGGCTGCCCTGGGTGTGGGCAAGGCTTTAACCCCTGCATTGCACCCCGTCTGACCTTTCTTTCCCTGATCTCCTCCAGGAGCAGGCGTCCAGCCCACGCCGAGGGAGCCGGTGGCCTTACCTGGACGCTATCCTGGTGAAGTACTCGTAGGCGTTCTCCTTGGTGGGCTGCAAGGATTTCAGCATGTAGCGAAACTCCGCGTCGTACCGCTCGTTAATGTCGTCACCGATGATGGCCAGGCGCCTTCCCACCTGGCTCCCAGTGCTGCCCAGGGGGAAGACAGCATTATGGATGGGTCTGCCTTCCCAGCGAGACCGGTAAGCAGGACCAAGGGGTGGGTCCGTAAAGGAGCCTGGCTCGGGATGGGGTTGAGGGACGTGCGTATGGTTGGTATCAGGGTTTTACCTGCCCAGCTCCTGCTGGATCTCCACAATCTCTGGGTCCATGGGTACTTCATCCCCTCTCTCCTCTCTCTCCTGTTGGTAGCGGTAGAAGGCATAGCTCCGAAACACCTCCTCTGTCTCCTTTGCCACCTCGGCTTCTGAGAGAGAGAGGAGAGGAAGAAAAGTCAAGGGAGAAGCTCCTCTCCCCCTTTCCCAAGTTGGAAAGAGACCATTCCTTCAGTTTCAACCTACATTTGTGCTGTTTGTATTAACACTGGCCTTTTGCAATCAAACAAAAAAAATCCAACATAAATCAGTTCTCAGAAAACTAACTTTGAAGCCAGTCTTTGTTCTTAGGGGCACAAGCCCACCTTTTGAATCCTTTTTTGGCAAGAGAGAGCTACGGGACTGTCACAACACAAACCAGACGTTGGAGTGCTCGTGCTTGGCAGCTCTCCCCCCGTGACAGCACCTCTCAGTTAAGGGCTTTGCTCAGCACAAACAAGTTCAGGAATCTCAGATCGAAACCCAGCCTGGAGGCAAAGCTCAGTCTAGCGCTGCCCATCAACAGCAAACAATCTTGGTTTTCCATGTCACCAGGGATCGTGCCCTTGCATGGCATCAGCAATGATGGGGCGAGCAAAAGTTAAATTGGTCATTTTAGTATAATTCCTTGCCGTTTCAATCACGCATCACCCGTCTCACCTACACCCGTCAGCCCCGCAGCGGCAACGCCAGGGCAGGGTCTGCAACTTCTGCATGGGCTGCTGGCAGGAACAGAAAGGAGAGGAGCTTTGGAATAACTTGCAAACCGTAGCCCAGAGAGGCGACTCCCCGTCCTGTGCTCGAAAGCGGATGAACAGCCTGGTGCTAAGTTTGGATGGAATGCATGTTGCTGTAGCACACCCCTTGCCACTGAGCGAGAGCGGACACCCAAATCCCCTGCTTTGCCAACAAATACCCGTGGAAGCGATAAGCCCATTGCACGGCGAGCGGGAGGCTGCGGCGGGGCGGGGGGCGAGCTGGCACTGCCGTGGGGGGGAGGCTGGGGCTGGGTTTGGGTGCTGCAGCTTCCTTCCCCTGCTCTCGTAAACAAGCAGGGCTCGGCACGCCAGGTATTCAGGGTTCAGCGGGGGAACGCGCCCGTGCATTAACGTCACCCGGCCCCGACAGCGCGCGAGAACCGAGCCGGCTCTGCGTGGGCAGGACGTGAGTCAGAAACAACCGGTGTCGACAAGTGCACGCCCGTCCGCAAACGGCTCAAGGTTGAGACCCGCAAGCGCGTCCCCCCGTGCCCACGCTGCTCGGGGAAGAGCAAGGGTCTGGACGTGGCCAGGACCTGCCCCCTCCGGAGCAGGGAGCCCCCGGCGAGGCGTTTCTGTCCCGTAGGTACCATGGTGACCGATACCTTATCACATGGGTTACGTTGCTCCTGGGGAAAGTACCCGGTCTGTCACGGGATGTCTTTGATTAGAGCTCGGTTTCGGCTGCCTTGAGAAGCAATCTGGGCCAGAGCAGCGGCTCCCAGACAGCCGGCAGCCCAGCTAAATCAGCCCGCAGGGCTCCCGGGGGAGCTGGCCCTGAGGTCTCAGTAACACAGGTCTTCCCAGTTTCTTTTCTAAGATGCAAAATTTATAGGGGACAGAAATGGTATGGACGGCTCAGAGCCCCGCTCCTTTGACAGGGTGGAGATCCACAGACATTAAGCGAGGTGCAAAGCCCAGGTAAATGAGCCACTTGGGGGAAGGTCAGAAGCGCAGGACCCTGCAGACCCGTGGCTTTAGGTGATCATCCTGCAAAGCGTGCTGGTGACGTGCAGCAGCACATCGGCACCAGCAACACTGTCTAGCAGCAGCGCAGCTCACTGCAGCCAACCCAGCTAAAACCCCTTCCCAGCACCCCAGTATATCCACCCACCAGACTGGCCAGGCAGTTCTCTGGCCACTGGAAATTGCATTTCCAACGCAGAGATGCTCCTGCCCGAGCAATGTCCCAGGGCTGGGACATGAGGACCTGGCCTGGTGGACATAGCTGTCCTGGCAACACTGCTCCGTAAAACCCTGTACCCAAGTCTCCAAAACACGCCGCACCGCTCGTCACAGAGTTTTTTCCGGCTGGTCACATCTACATGGCCTGCGCGATGCTCCGGGGAGACGGGCCCAGCCCCGGATGGGGTGTGGGGAAGGAGAGGACCTGTCCTGCAGAGACTCCGGTTACACCGAGTTCGGGTTGGGTAAATAAGGGTGAAGGGAAGTGACAAGCCCTGGCCGCTGTGTTTTCTGGGGACTGTTTTTTGTTCTGCAGGAATGGGTTTATTTGGCGGTAAACAGATCCCACCTTAGGGAGCCAGTGACCGCTCCACCGAGAGCCAGAAAACGAAACCGACTGACTCACAGTTTCAGCGAGAAGCAGGGTAAACACGCTGCCAGAACAGGAGAGGAAGTAAGGGTACCAAAAAAATCCCTGGTTTTAATTACCGCAGGCGCTATTTTTAGGAACACAAGGACAGGAGGACGTACGTCTTTTTCCCCCAGGGGTTACCCCACAGCACCCACTGGGACCATCTCTGGGTCTCTCCCTCTCAGAGGAAGACGATCTGGATCGAGATTTGCCTTGTGGACTCCCAGTACCAGCAGCAGCGAGGAGGAGAGCGGTCTGGAGCTCCTCTGGGATCTTTGGGCTCCCTGTGGGATCATCGGGGCCGCGTTAGGGGCTCACAGGCTGCTGCGAACCCCCACGCTGCAAGGGAGGACCTGCTCCGCTTCCGCTGCAGGAAGCAGCGACCCTGTCGTCCTCGGTCCCCAGTGCACGCTCGGTATCTGGAGCAGACCCACCCCGCCCGCCTCTTGTCTGGATCCACGCCGTAGACAACGCTGACCAGACCCCAGCCACTCTCAACCATGCAACGGCTGCATTTCTGTGCAAGATCCTTTGTTTCTCCCTGTGCCTGCCTCCTGGGGAGCAGCTGCGCTACGGTGAAAACCGGCAGGTCTCACCAACGTTATCCATCAGACCTTGTTACAACTAAATTAAATAGCCCTGCTACAGACTGTAATAATGACAGCTGCAGCCTGGCAGCATCCCTTTCGAGCTCAAGAGCCAGGCAGTAACTGCGCAAAGAGATGCATCTGTTTGCACAGAGGGAGATACCCAGTCTGGAACAGCAACTGGCTCCAAAGGCAGAAGGCAGCTCCGGGGAACCAAGAATGGTCCCTGGAGATTTCTGCCTTGAGGGGAAGCCTGACTCCACCTCACGGTAGTTGCACTTCAAGTATGGGATGAGCAGTATCTGCGTTAATGGGTTTGGGTTAGCCTCCATCGGGCAAGGCAGCCCCTTGTGAAACCTATCGCCTGTCAATAGCAACGCCATCCGGGATCGGAGGCGGATCAACCTGACGCTGCATCATGCTGCCATAACCCCGCACAGCTTGCACCCAGGAGCAGAGCTTCTAGACAGGGAAATGGAAAACTGCCATCCCCAGAGGCATCCGCACGGCACAAAGCCCTTCCCCTCATCTGCTCTTTAGAACAAATATCTTCCCACCCAAACGAGGAGCAATATTCTCAAACAGCCTCCCTGCAGAGCTAACGGGCAAACACCCTTGGTTTTAGATAGAAATTAATCTGTCAGTAAGGGAGATTCTCTGGTCCAGATTCTGGGCTGGTCTCAAGAAATCTGCTTTAATTCTTCTGTTCAGTGGTGTCCCACCAACACACCCAGAATTACAGGCTTGCAGCAGGGGCTGGGCGCTGCAGCAAGGTTTTGCTCTGGTACTTTGCTGCCTAAGCTGAGATCTGTCCCGTGTTTGCTAATCTCCTGAACTGGCTGGGCCCAGGGCTCAGCGGGGTGCCCCCGAGACGGGTGGGCACCTCGGCTCTGGCAAGTCATCTCCTTCTGCCCCACCAGGTTTTTCAGAAAAGATTTTTTGGGGCATCCTTTGCAGGCCAGAACGAAGGAGTCACGAGGCAATTCCAGAACAGTTATTTCCCAGCACAGCCATCAGAAGGACAATTTGGTTTTTTTCTTTTAAAAAAGGAAATGACATAGTGATGGGAGATGCAGTTCAACAGGGAAGTCCAGTACTCTCTGTGCTGGAGATAGGAACTGCATGGGCACCAGACAAGAGAAAAGCATGTTTCAATGGGTTTGGTTGCTCTACAGAATGTGTGAGAACCCAGGCTTAAACAGGCAGGTCACATTTTTCCTACTCATTTTGCAGGTGGTCTTGGAGATGAAGACACAGAGACGCTCACGGATGCATGACTAACATCCCTAAGCAACTATTTATCGGTTCATGACTTGCTTCGCGTGCAACGTCAAGTCCAGAGCTAAGACAAACAACCAAGGACCAAACCTCGCACCTCTCTAGGTACGTTATGTTATGTTATGTTATGTTAGTATTAAACACACAGAAGCAGATGAGAAAGCCCAGGTAATCCAAGGAAGAGACACTGCAAACCGAGTCAGGGCGGCTGGGCTTTCCACGCACAACCCTGACGCCTTGGACATCCTTGCAGAGACTTGCATCACAGCTCGCTCCCTTTCCCCCACACGAGTAAGTGGATATAGCAGCACATCACCCTTCTCAACAAAGTGCCTTGGGATTCCGGCTAACGCGGGCCACGCAGGAGCTAACGGTGACCACGCAAACGATGCTTCCATCACGTGGCCCAGCCCCTCTGCAGCGCAGGGGAGCTGAGCCACAGCTGGCGTGGTTACCTGCAAGTGTGAGGACGGCCACATCCATGGCGTGTCCCCCAGATCCGAGCCTCCACGTATCCAAACCATTCCCGCAGCTGTGTGCGTACCCTGGCAGCACGTCTGAAGAGGGAGGCACTGCCACCCCCATGTTACGGATGAGAACTGAAGGAGGGCAGGGTCAATTTTCTGAAGTATGAGCCCTGTTTCCTGAGCTCAGCTCGGCACTGTTGGTGCTGGGCCTCTCGCCCCTCCTTCTGCAATGTTTGCTCCCCTTTGCATGACTCTTCATGAGCTAAGTTGCCCCTCCTCTTCATCAGGTACAGCCAGGAGTATGAAGCTCCTGCCTTCATCTACAATGCCCTAAAAACACCACCAGTGCAAAGTGCCACCCAAGCCAGACAAAACCAGCAGCGTCTTGTCTGTGCCCTAAGCAGCGGCTGGTAAAACCAGGGCTCAGAACGATGCTCAAGCAAATCCTTAAGCAGCAGAGAAATCTCTTCACTCCCTACCGTATCCAAAGATAAACAAACAGAGCGAGTGACCCCTAAATGAAACCCAGGCTTAATACCTGTTGACAAAAGCCTTCTTCCGCCCCGCAATCCCATAGCACGTGTTGGTGGAAGCTGCGCATTTCTGCTTCCACTGGAGTCCGCGAGGCTGCTGCCTAAGGGGCGTGCGGAGATCCCCCCTCCAAATTCCAGAGGGACCCCCGAGTTTTGGGAAGCAGAGGGATGCCAGTCCTGCCAGTAAGCGTTGGCAAGCGTGCAGGAAGCGTGACTGCAGAACAGTGTGGTTAGAGTTCAGGGCCCGATCCTGAACTGGTTTTCACATCAGCATCTCATTGGCCTCAACAGGAAATCAGCATACGTAAACAACTCTTATTTATTTAGTTTCATACCTTGTAGACTTTGGTAAGGGAAGGACAGGGTATGTTTTCCTCCAGTGTGTTCATGCAGGATCTAGCACAAACGGTACTCCGAGACGGAGAGGAGTCCAGGCAATACCAGAGTATAACTAACACGGTCAGGCCAATAAAACAGCTCTGAGCTGGATTTGAGCTCAAATACATAACAGTTAGCTATAGCTGCTAATCTCTGTTATTGACAGAGCTGCAGTGGCTCAGCCTTATTTATAAGTCCACCTGCAAAACAGGTTAAGAAGTCACCCGTGTTTAACAGCTTTCCGTGCAGCATCATTTCATCATTTGGGGATGAAATGGGAGCTGAGGTTTTTCCCAGGTTCCCTTCAGCCCTGTTCCCAGTTTCACCTATTAGTGTGAAACACAATTACACAGTCTGCTGGGCTCGGCGCACACGAGGAACGGACTGAACCGCTTCTGAATGCTGGTGAGCTGGAACTTTTCATCGCTGCTATGCCAAGGCACGCCGGAGACCTGATTTCATCCAGCAGCCGATGCAGCAAGACTGAAACCAACTGCTTGAGACCAGGCACTGCTCAGCAAGGCGTGTTTTTCTGTGTGTTTTAAACATCAAGCACCTTTCGCTCTCTCGTGCTCAGGGAAGGGAAGGTAAATGAGCCCGGGTACCAGCCGCACGTCTCGCAGGCAGCCGGGGCGATCTGTCCTGTGGCACCCCGCTATGCCTGCCTCAGCCTGGCAGCACGGAGCTCCAGCGAACCCCGCTCCCGCAGCTCCCTGCACACCCCCTTCTCCCTGCCTTTCAAGCCCCCCTTGCTGCCCACCACACTAATCCAGTGCCAAGCGTCTCCGAAAAGCATTGACCATGTGCTCTCCCAGTTCAATTCAGCACAGCCTTACGGAACTGGTTTGTTATCCCAGTCTTGCAAAGGGCCCTGGAGGTATGAAAAAACCCATCGTTTCAAAGAAACGCAGCAGGGAAAAGAAAAAAAAAAAAAAGAATGGGTTGGAAATGCTTCTTCCCCTGAATATCACAGCACCTTTTTACCTGAATTAAGCTCGTGTGACAGCCTGTGCCCGTTGCTTCCCCGGCGGTCGTGGGCCCTCGGTGGGTCACCGTCGTTCCCTGAGGCCATTGCAGAGAGATGCTGGGGGGTATCAGCTTTACCTGGAGCAAGGAGGGACAGTCAGTGAAGCGGGTTCCGAGCAGCCAGCCGGGACGCCGGAGCCTCGCGGCCCCTTGCTCCCCCACACACCTCCCGGGCCAGCCTTAGGAAGCCCCTTGGCTGAGTCAAGCGCTCAGAGGAGCAATGCTGCCTGCTTTTATCCCCGCCAGCGACCTGGCTCCTCCCTTCCCGGCACGCTCGCTCCCTGATTCCTGGCCACACCACGTCCCTTGGCGAGATTTCTCCTCTCTTCCTGACTCCTCTCAGTAACGTGTTTGCAGTCATAGGCCAGAAGAGGAAAGTCGCCCAGCTCCCCACCCTTGCTGGGAACCGGCCAGCTATCCTCTGACCCGCTCGGCAAGTGCCATGGGCCGCACTGGCTCGTACTCAGCCAGACCACAGCGGCATCCGCAGTGGCTTCACGCTGGGATGGAAGCACAAGTCACAGCACAAAGGGCTCCACGACTCCCCGGTGCACCCGGAGAACGTGTCCGGGAGCTGAGCCGTGGGGCTCTGCTGCTACCCGAAACGCGGCTACCCCGACCTGCAGCCACGATGGTTCAGCACGCGGCAAGAGCAAACCAACCCATGACCGCGCTGAGCTGCTGCGGCTCCCGCGCGGAGCTGCAGCAACAGTGCCGATTGCTCCTGGCGAGACCTCTGACTTGTTTTCCACACCTTCTACAAGAGATGAGGCCTCTGTTTTCTGGTATCCAGAGGCTTTAATCCCCCCTGTTCTTTATGCCTTCTGAGCTCCTCTCAGAATAAGAAAATTAAATGAGAACCAACGCACGGCTCACACTGCCCCTGAACTTTGCGGGTATCCCGCACCCAGACCTGTAGGTGAGGGCTCATCGCAGCTCCTTTACCACTCTGCTCAGTGCACCTCACCCCTGGTTTTTGCAGAGAAGGAAGCGAGGCCATGCCGTTACCGTCGGGGTTAGAGAGAGATCGCTGCAGGTCCTAACCTGTTGTGTGGCATGTCAGTACATGTTCCCAGGCCAGACTTCTAAACTGGTGGGTTTTCTGATTTGCACCAGGTCTAAATTCATGAAGACACATCAACACCCAGTAGTTTAAACTGTATCCTGGGCAAAAATTTAAAAAAGTGCTGGTTATGGATAAACAACCACCTATGTCAAGATTAGAAGTGCAACACGTGGTCCAAGCTTACAACCTCACAGCAAAGATTATTCAGAAGAAAAAATAAATTGAGACCATAACCAGTAACATGAAGTACAGCCTGCAGTCAAGGTGGGGATGGGGGCCTGGAAATGCAAAGCTTATCAGCTTCAAAAGCCATCATGTATCCGGATAGCTGCGTTCAGGGAGCCCGAGCCGCACTGACACACAGATGGAGATGCTGTTTTTTCCTACGCACCTCCGAGGACAGGATTTCCCTTTTCCTCCCCAACCTCAAACATCCCCATCCAAGGAAAAGCTGAAAACACGATGAGGATCCGTAGTTGGGACTGGGGGTAAAGCTGGGAGGAGAGCTGGCTCCCACTTGCCCAGATTAGCAGAGACCCAGGCTCCAGAGTTGCTCCTCTCCTTGCTCTCCTCTGCCCTGGGACACGGCGGAGGCAGCTCAGGGAGTGGATGAACGTGCCCCCGTCCCCTTCTCCGCAGGGGAAACCCTCCCGCGCTTCCCCCGCCGCCGTCCCCAGCCCCTCCGCGGCGCTTAGCAAGGCTGCAGCTGCAGCCCGCCTTGGAAGGGGAAGCAAGCCGGACTCCGAGCAGCTCTCTGGAGCTCGTGGGTAAGCGAAGCAGTATGAATTTCTACCATACTTCGTGCTGCTACAGGCCGAGGCTGCACTGAACGCTGGGGAGGATGCGGACGCATTCAGCCAGAGTTCGGCTGCCTCTGGAGCTTTGATCTATAGGTGCAACCGGTTGTTTCACATCAACCCACTGCCTCTGACCCGGACCTCACCCAACAGGGAATTTCTGGTGCAGACCTGACTGCTCAGCATGAAGGATGGCGGGTGAGCTCAGGAGTCCAGTGCCCGAGGAGCAGATAACTCATGGTGCTTCACGTTTGCTGTCTGGCAAACCCTTAGGAAGCGGCAGGCTGCGACTGCGGCCATCATTTAAGGGGAACTTTCATTTTCAGTTTCCTTCTCAATATAGTTTCTTGCAGCGCTTTCTTCTCTTGCAACACGAGACGCTGCAGCCCTTTTGCACACACGCACATCTGGGACCAGCAGCTACGGCCCCGTCAGCACGCTGCCGGTCCCCAACCTGCTCCCTGGGGAGGACCCTAAACTCCAGCTCCTGCAAACCAAGTGAACGCCCAAGATAGCTCGCTGCCAGTCTCTGCCGGGGGTCAAAGTGCCTCCGACCATCCTCTCCAGTATCGAGAGTGCTGCTGGCCGCATTCCTCCTGCTTCCCAGCCCAAAGCCCCTTTGATTTGCCCCGTTCCCCTTTGTTATGAGAATACCGTGCTGGAAGAGAGCAGGGCTGACTTTTTGCTCTTGGAGGCCGCAAAGGGTTAAAAGCAGCAGGCAGCACCTAGGATGTGGATTTAGCAACACCTCCAAGATGGCACAGGAGTCTTATCTTTACAAACGAGCATATGCCATGCAAAGCAGGAGCCTTCCTGGAACCTGCCAGGCTTCTGTAATAAAAAAAAAAGACCTTTGCCTCAACTGTTTCTCATTTCGCCCTCATCTCCTTTGCTTAAAGGTCTCTGACACGTTTCCTGGGTGTCCTCATGACACGCTCGCCATTGCTCCCAGCGTTTCTCCAAAGGAAAGCGCCTGGGTGCCGGGAAGATGGTGGGACTGGCCCAGAGAGAGAGGCAGAGTTGCAAACTGCAGGAGGGGAGAGGATCTGCAGGAGCAGCCATAGTCCCTGTGAACAAGCCCGGCTACGGGGCTCTGAAGTCACCCCTCGACATGTTATGAGGATCCTGTTCCAGGAAACGCGTGCAGCATCCTCTGGGACGAGCGTTTCGCAGGTCTGGCTCTGCGCCTGTGCATGGGAGTGACTCCATCATGCGGCGTGCAGGGCAGCTGACCCTCTCCAGGCCAGCGATCCCACAGGACTCTGTGCCCTGCTGCATCCCTGCACAGGCAGCGCAGAATCAGCCCTGCTCCTCCCAGCCTGGCCTAGAAGAGCAAATGGGGGAATTTGCCCCGTTTGGTGGTTACCGGCCCAGCATGGCACCAGCTGGCCCACGAGCCCCAGCAGATGCAGCCATTGCAGCCAGCGACCCCCACAGCCCCGTGCGCCCACGTCCCGGCGGTCCCCGGCGCCGCTGGGCGGGAAGCGGTGCAGGCAGCTGTGCAGGCAAGCCTGCAAGGCCACACATGCCATGCCCGTGTCTGAGGTCACAGCCCAGAGCGGGGTGAAGCAGATGTCACCCCGCTCCTCGGCGCAGCACAACCTTTCCCACCGCCAGCTCACGCAACCCTGTCCACCCTGGACCCCTGCCCTGAGCGCTGGCACGGGGATGCCGGGTGCGGCTGTCACCGCCGTGGCCTCGCAAGGGGGAAAAAGACCCCAGCTGGAGAAAATGCTATTAAAAGAGGCAATATTCCCTCTTTGGGGCAACGATCAGCTCAGAGCGAGACCTTTCAGCCCTGGCCCAGGTACTGCACGCACCGGAGCGCTGCTCGCTCAGGTACCACCGCGTACTTTAACCCCGTTCGGCGGGCGGTTCAGGATGAGGCCCCGCGGCTCTGCCCACCCCTCCCGCCTTGCCGGGCTCCCCGGAGCCACCGGCACCCCGGGGCTCCCGCCGCATCCCACCGCCGGACCGGGCCCGGTGACTAAAGATCGCCCGTCCCGGGGGAGGCTGAGGGGTCCCCGGGGGGGTCCCCCCCCTACTCACCGCGTCCCGGCGGGGAGCAGGCGGGCCGGGGTGTCCCGGGGAGCTAAGGCATCCCGGCGGGGAGCTGCTCCATCCCCGCCGCCTCCCTTCCTGCCTCCTCCCCGGAGCGCGGCGCGGGGGGAAGGAAGCGAGCAGGGCCGGGGAGGAGGAGGGAAAAGAAGAGAGAGAAAAAAAAAAAAAAAAAGAAAGAAACCCAGCCCCGGACCATAGATGCAGAGCGGAGCCGGGCAGGGCTCAGCTCCCTCTAGAGGCGCCTTCCCCGCCCGGAGCGTGGGAAAGCGGCGCGGCGCGGCTCCGGGCCCGGCGGTGGCGGGGGGCTCCGGGCTCCCGGGGGGCTCGGGGGGCTCCGGGGGGCTCCGGGGGCTCGGGGGGAGGCTGGGGCATCGCCTGGCCGCGGCTGTGCTGGGAGCAGGGTCGGGGCCGCTCTGCCGAGCCCAGCGGGGCGGGATGCACGGCACAGCCCGGCGCCCTGCTCGCCGCGCTTCCCCGGGCGTCTCCAGCTTCTCTGAGGGCTCTCCAGTGACTTTTTCTGACCTTTTTATTAAGGCTGCAGCTTCTTAGCACGATTGGTTTGCCCTCTGTCAGGTCCCTCGGCAGGTAGGACCAGGAGCCCGCTAAAGTCATCGTTAGAGCATTTCTGGTTTCTAGTAAGAAACTTCTGCATTGATCCGCCAGAAGAAAAGTTGGTGGTGGCAGAGGTGGCTCTCAGCAAGTGACTTAGGAAATCTGATAGCCACTGAGATCAGGAAATCGCAGTAGCTGGAGGAAAGGCCATGATTCACCCCGGAGAGCAAAACAGCTTCACCGGAGATGGCTCTCGGCTCAGCAAGCTGCCCCAGCTGCTTCCCCTCCCCTTGCTCGCTGGGAGGCTGCCAGGGACTTCACTGTGCTGAAAAATGCCAGATAAGCAGAGGTTTGGGGCCAGTATAAATGCCTGACTGCTAATTATCAAATTACCTGTCTGTCCGGTGGTAGGAGCACTGTTTGTGCCCTGGGATGACATGCCCTGTGGGATGCTCCCTACCCCAGAGCCAAACAGGGAGATTGTTGAATCCTTGACTTCTCGGCTGAGCTTTTCCAGGGAAAATGGGCCCCTGGCTGCAGAGAGCCCTGCTCCGGCTCCAGAGATGCCCTCTCCCCTTGGAGGTGCGGGCTGCTGGGGCCGTGGCCTTGGCAGAGCTTTCTGAGGGCGGTAGCTGCATCGACAGCAGTGCAAAGCAGGTTGTGGAAGGCGAAGCAAAGGATGCCCGCAGCGACTACGGGGGGCCAGGGACCCGGAGAGATGTGCCCTGGCCAGAGGTGGCTTTTGGTGGGGTAAGACTAATCATGGAGCAGAGGAAGGTGAGGAATCAGCTAACGGGGACCGTGCCCATCAGCCTGGCAGCAAGGGGTCTGCCTCCTTCCTTTCTCGCAGAGAAACTCGTGGTCCTGGGGGAACTCGAGGTCCCGCCACCAACCTTAATTCTGCACGGAGCCTTGGGTGAGTTTTGGTGGGGAGTGTAGCCATGGTGGCGGTTTGGGTCTGGATGTCCCTGCCTCTGGGCTGCCCCGGTGCCCCTGCTGATCTGGGCGGGTGGCTGCTCTTGTGCACAGCCTGCGTGATGTGTGCCCGGGTTTTAGGCTGAACACCGGCACAGGCTCAGCGGGATGCGCTGGCTGCTGCAGGATGAATCCTGTGCTGCTCTCTGCCACGTTACAGCAATCTGGGCTGTTCCTGAGTCTCACCGCCGTTTCAGATTTAGCATCCCTTAGTATTACCTCATTAGGCAGCAGCGTTGGTGAGAACTTTTGCAAAGGGAATTTAATCTAAAATCCTTCTTCCTTTTTGCAAACCACTTCTCTTCCACCTCAAAGACATTGCATAACACCTCTGTGGCACGGCTGGAGAAAACCGGCTGGGAAAGCAGTACCGGCAGAGCATCAGGTGTGTGATATTCGTAGCTGCTTCTAATCACATTAAGCAGCAAAATTTGTGGCAAATAAGCTGTGCAGGAGGCTTGGCCAGCTCCTCCGTGTCCACAGCAAGAACAGCAAGGAGCTTGTGGGGACTGAGCTGTGGGTGGGCGGCAGGGACGCACATTGCGGTGTGTCTGCAAACGGCTGCTGGAGAGCGTTAAAGGGGGAGATACCAGGGATAAAGGGAAACCGGTTTGAAAGCACCAGCTCTGTTATGGGAGTGGCCCATGTGGACATGAAGAAAGGACGGTGGCAAGCAAGTATTTAGGTGATCATTTGATGGGTGGTCTAAATCCTGTGTGTGCGGAGACAGCCTGCCTTGCTGTTGCAGTGGTTTGAAGCCCCTTTTGCTGGTGTAAATAAAGAGAGATATTTGCCAGTGTAAATAAGAGATGCACAGCAGCCACAGAGAAGGCGCCCCTGGTTTCAGGATTGACGTGGCATTTTGGGATGTGGTTTCACCCGTTTGTTGGTGTAGTCTAAATCTGTGCTGCTGCTGGGAAGGGGGCTGCGCTCGGCTGTGCATCCCCAGCCCTCCTCTGGTGCCAGCAAGAGCAAGGGCTGACAGGAAAACAGATGTTGCAGCGAGGAGGACTGTGGTCCACGCTTCACTGGAGGCGCGCCCTGCGCCGGCCACCCGAGCCCGGTGACGGCAGACGAAAGAAAAGAGGAGGGTGCAGCTGGAGGGTGGGAGAATCTCAGTTTCAACCAGTCACGATGACATGGCAGTTTTAGATTAGTTTTTTTGGGGGAAAAAAATGCCTTCTTGCAGCCAGCAGCTTGTGGACTACCTGAGCCAAGGGTGAGCAGACACTGGCAGAGCCAGCCCAAGAGGCTCCTAGCAAAGCTGAACTCCTACCAGCGTGCCTCCGCGAGGGACACGTTGCATTAGCGAGAACGGCTTTATGCCAGTGTTACCGCAGCTACGGCACGGCTCTGTCAAACACAGGAACGTTACGGGGAAAGTCATGCCCCGGACTGTGGACCTAGGGAAATAGTCACTGGAAATGTGCTGCTGTTTCGGTTCCTGCCATTATTGTCATGAATGGATTGCATTGCGATGGCAAGCGCAGACGCTGCTTTTGAAAGCTGTTTGCTCTGCTGTTGCCTGCGGAAGTAGTAATTTTTTATGTTTCTGTCTTTGGCCACGGTGCTGCACTGCCGGAGGAGTTCTTGCGTGTTCTCATGAGCCTTCCCCCTTCCTCCCACCCTCCCTTGCAGGTGCGAAAATTCAGGGCTAGGTCAAACCATGGCAGAGGCGGGGATGCTGCAAGAATGAGTCGCTGTGGGTGGAAGGGAGGTTTTGCCTCTTGGGGCTCCCCTTCTCCCCTAGCCCTGAGTTGTGCTTGGTCTGTGCTCCCCTCCCAGCCCTGGGTTTTGCATCCTTCGCCCCCCCGGGTGCCATCCTGCGTCCCCCCCAGTCTTGTTTCAGCCCCCCGTCCCTGCCTCCGTGCTGCAGCTCTGGGTTCCGGGCGGTTTGAGGCCGTTTGATTCAAATCCAGTTCTGAGCCGTTGAGCCACCGGCCAACACCACAGCCCCGCTCCCAACGCCGGCACCGATGGATACCCCGCAGCCGCCTGGGCTCCCAGCCGTCCCTCCCTGCTCCAGCTCCTCAGGAGTCTCTTTGGGCTCCCGCAAAGCACGCGGGGGACACGGGAGCCCAGAGCGGGGGGGCGAGAGCTGGGCGCCGTTGGGGGCCGCAGCAGCCCCGGGCAGCTGGCAGGCCAGCAGCACCCGTGCTGGGAGCCCTGGGAGGGTGCTGAGGGGGAGAGCACGGAGCCGCTCCTGGGGGAGCTGGCGGGGCTCAGCCTCACCGGCTCCCTGGGGAGCAGCACCAGCAGAAGCTGCCTGTCGTTGAGCACCAGCGACACGGAGCTGGCGGTGGCCGGTGATGCGGTGGACACTCCTGCCGGCAGCCCAGCCCGGCAGCGTGCAGGCAGCGGGGTGGCCAGCGAGGAGGGGACAGCCACGCCAGAAGCTTTCGGTGACAAAGCTCTGGAGATGTAAGTGTTGGGGTGGAGGGTGACATGGGGCCAAAGGCCCAGCCCGGTATCCCTATCGAGGGGACGTGTCCTCATAGACACCCATGGCCTAGAGGGACAGGGAGAAGCCCACTTGGCTGCATCGGTCTCATCAGATCCCGAGCGGCCAGTGTTTTGCAGAAGGCTGCTCATTTGGACTTTATAAACAGCTGCTCATTTGGATTTTATAAAACCCAGTTTTCCCCTTACTTCCTTAAAACATTGAAATGAGCCCAGTGTTTCCAGTAAGGCTGCAGCTGGTTTCCAGCTTTGGGGCATCCTGCATCCACAGCAGGCAGGCTCCGTTCCCACCGCTGCCTGCCCTGCTTTTACCTCCCCAGGTCCCCAGAGGTCCCCAGGCAGCTCTGTATGGACTGTGGCACCCACCAGAAACCCCAGTTACAGCCCTTTGCTGTCCTTGGCCTCTCTAGGCTGCTGACAAGGGATGCAACCAGATCCAGCAGTGTTAGTGTTGCTGCTAGAGGGTCAGAAATTGCGATGCTGGTCCTGCTGGCCGCTGTTTGAACACACCTGACTGCGCTTTGCTTCCAGGGACAGGCTCCTTCAAGATCTGGGTGCTGGTGGTGAAGATGTTCCCGAGCTGATGTTTTCTGTGGACTTTGATGCTGAATGGGAGAAGGAGCAGCTCCTGAAAGGTGAGAGGAGGGCTCAGAGGGAAAGGAAATCCCCCCCTCATCCCTGAGGACTCGAAGGCTGCCTGGGGCAGCTGGTTGGTGGGAGAAGTCCTGCAGAATGACCGGTAGCCCTTCTCCCAGTCTGCTGGGAGAGCCTTGGGGCCAGTGCTGCACGCTGTCTGCTGGCTAAATGTTGGCATCAAAGCTGCGGGTTGGAGAAGACCAGCCAGGGGGACTGCGGGGCAGTCGGATCACTGCGGGGAGTACCCAAGGGCCAGGGCAGAGAGCACTGGAATTGTCCGGCAGATGCAAGGGGCTGGGGCACTTCAGCCAGTCGCCCACTGAACGCAATGCCCAGCGTGCCTGGCACTAAGTCCATTTGCTTTGCTGGCACTAGGGGATCTGGACCTGGCGCGATATCCTCTTTCAGAGACTCCACTGGGGGCACGTTTGATCGCTGTGCCGAGGACCACATGCAGGAAGGGAGGTGACGGCTCTGGGGAGGCACTGTTTTCTTTGGGCTTATTTTAAACAGCAGATGAGGGTGCAGGATCCCCGAAAGCAGAGCTGTCCCAGTGGACCAGGCTCTTCAACACGAGCACTCATCGACAGACTTCGCATAAGGTTGGTGAAAGGACATGGAGCATGGGGCGAAGGCGGTGATCGCTCCTGAGAAGGATCTACGTGCAGGCAGCTCTAAGTGCCCTCAGGCCTTAGAAGCGGCATAGGGATGGATTAGCATAGGGGATGTTAAAACTCGTCCCTGGCACTGCCAAGGCACTACCGCGTCAGAGGCTGTGGGCTCTCAGGGGTGTCTTTGAAGTTCTTCTGCACCGCCATGGTCCCTTCCAGCTGAGCAGGGAATGGTCTCGGGATGCTGCTGCTCAGTGATGGGCAACACATGGTGCTGGGATGTTTGCTGAGATGGGATGGATGGAGTGAAATAGGGATAGTGGCAAGAGCCAGGCCTTTGGGATTCCCTTCCCGGTCTTCTTATAGACCTCCGCTGTGACTACGGTTGTTTAATTGGGGTAACTGGTTACCCAGCAGCCCTGGAACAAACTGCATGTGCGAAATTATCTTGCCATCCCTAACAATCCTGTTTTAATAGCTCCTGGATCTCCCTAACACCTGGGTCCAAAGTAGAATAAGAGATGCCCTTGCTGCCTAGGTCTCCATCTGAGAGGAGGGTCAGGTCAGGGATGCTGGTCATTTCCCCAGGTCTATGCAAGACAGCTTGAGCAAGCCCAGAGGAGGGCACGGATGGAGTAGGATGAGTGTCTGCAACCCAGCCAACACAAACAGGGCAGGTTTGCAGCAGAGAAACAAATCTGCAGCAGAGCAGAGACTCCGGCTGCTCGGTCAGGGCTATGCGAGGCGCTGAGAAAGACGCAGGACCTGGCAGGGCTGCAGGAAGCAGCTGGGGTGGCGGACAGGTTGGTGGTTTAATAAAGCATTCTGCCGGAGCAGGGGTGTGGGGTGTGAATGGTGCAGCATGTAGATGTAAGATAAATTAGGCCCCCTCTCTGCTGGATGGTGCAGCGCATTAAATCAGCTCTTTGAGAAATGGTGAATATTTTGTTCCAGACAGCGGAGAGGCACTCCAGGGCAGCGTTGTAACAGTAGCCTTGGGGAGCTGCCTGAAGCTGTTAAAAAGTTAGGTTTTTAATAGATTTCCTTTCTATATGGCATAACCACGCTACAGATCCTGCCGCTGCCCGGCAAAATACGGGAGACAAGAGCCAAGTTACCAGTTCGGGCGTGGGAGCCTGCAGACCAGGTGCCTGCTGGGTCTTGTCGCTCGCTCCCTGTGTGACCCAGGGCCAGCCTTTTCCCCGCTTGCCTCAGTTTCCCGTCCACGCCAGCAGACATCTGCCCAACTGCGTGACGCGCTCCGAGATCTCTGGGTGATAAATTGGCATGGTAGGGGTGGGGGGCGAAGAAGAGGTAGAGGCTTTTTTCAAGATCAGCTGCTGGAATTAGGGTCACATCGGACTCGAGCTGTTGTGCAGAGGCATTTTGTCAGCTCTGACATCATCTTTTTTTTCCCCCGCTGCAGCCTCACGCCCCGGGAAGCCCGATGGAGCTGGGAAGCCGGGAGGAGCCCCTCCGGCTGCCGACAGCCCCGCAGCCCCGGCTGCCCCCCGCCTGCCCGCCGGGGCCCCCGGTGCGGGGCCGGCGGAGAGGTGAGGGCAGCGCTGCGGGACCCGCGGGCGGCCGGGGCTCCTCCGAGCACCAGGTGGCACTCGCCGACCTCCAACGGGGCCGAGCCGGGCCGGGCAAACCCCGCCGGGTGGCACGGGCACCCGCGGGAGCCTGCGGGGCCACCCCGGCCCCCTGCCCCGCGCCTGGGTGCAGGCTGCGGCGAGCAGGGGACGGTGGGGACAGGAGGATGGGCCGCGTCGAGGGACCACCTCTGCGGGGGCCCAAGGTTTTCCTTCAGCCCGCAGGTTTGGTCGCCCCACGCAGCGTGGGTGTCGCGGGAGCGGGCAGGCTCGGCCCCTGCAAGCCCTTGGCGAGGGCAGGGCTCCAGCCCCTGCCGCAGGAGCGCGGGTGGCCGTGGGCTGTGCAGCCCGGCCGCGGTGCCAGCAGCCTGCGCACGCCGCCCACGGCTCCCACGGCTCCCACGGCTCGCTGCGGCGTTGCTTAAGTGTCCGGAGGATGTGACTCAGGGAAAGTTGCTCTCTGCTCCCCTTGCTGCCCTGGAGCTGGGCCACCGCTGCTCCCCAGCAGCAGGAAGCTGGTCCAGCTCGCCTGGCTCCGCAGCACCCAGCTCGGCAGGGCGTGACAGCTCTCCTCCAGGGATGCTGCGGTACAGAGAGCAATTGCAATGTGAAAAGGAACAGCAAAACCCCTGTTGTTCATCAGGTTTTATCCCCAGTTTCCTCCTGGTTCCCTGTGGGGCTGCTGGAGGAGGCGAGGCGCCTCTGCCAGTCGGGCAGGGTGGGAGGATGGAGACGGCGGCGGTGCCCCAGCTCCCCGCGGAGCATCGCCGCCGTGCCCACACCACGGGTGTCTGCACGCCGAGCTTGTCATGGCTGTGCTGCCTCTGGGCTCTGGATGAAGAGAGAATATGAGGCTTCAGGCAAAGCGCTTCCCATGTGCACCAGATTTATCAAATTGATTAAAAAAACCACAACAGATCCAGGCCTGTTCCTATAATAGCTATTGGAGCATGTTGGACGTTAATCAAACCGGCTGTTTGCCGTGTCCAGAGACGCCAGCATAAGCCAGCTTGTGTTTTTCAGGCACTGGAAGAGCTGTCAAGCTATAATCTGTTTAGGACAAAATAACTTATAAATACACCTTCTGATAATCTGTTGTATAAATATGGGAAGGCAGGGGGGGTTCTGCGACTGCAAGCATCTGTCAGAGGGCTGATAAATCTGTGTGGGGGCTGAGCGTCATCGTGTGGGCTCTCAGCAAGAGGGGAGGGAAGGGACTCCCAGGCCTCCTCCTTTCCACCTTTGTGCCAGCGCAGAATTGTTCTGTCCGGGCCATTCCCTCCAACTTTGCCCCCTGGATTTGAAATATTTCAAATAACAGAGCTCCCATCCCTTCCCTCTGGGAGGCACACCGTGGTCTCCCGGGTACTTTTCCTACCCAGGTAAGAAAGCTAGCCCACCACGTGCCGGGTGTGAGTCCTGGAGCACAGGGCCCCTGCGAGCACCCTGAGAGGGCTCTCGCATCCCCGGCACGCCAGCCCGGAGCGCTCACGCGCGGCAGCAGACCTCTCTGCAGGCAGGAACCTCGGCACAACCTGCTGATGAGGTCCTGCAGGCCTGGGATGATGCGGCCAAGCAGTCAGCGTCTGGGGTCGATTCCTGGCTGTGAGAACACGTTGAGCGTTATTCCAATCTGCTGTAGCACTCGGGGTGTCTGTCCCTCTGATGTGTTTCTTTTTCTAACCGAGGTTTTCTGAAGACAGAGCAGGAGAAAGCACTGGCTGCTTTGGGAGAAGCTGGGTACAGGCGGGAGCAAGTGGAGCAGGAGCCCCTGGAAAAGGCTGAGGTCAGTCTGGAAGAGAAAAACGCCGTCGGTGCGCTGACGTGGGACACCTCTCTTGGCACCAAGTGCCACCACGGTGCGCTGTGGCCACAGCTGTATTTCTGCCTCCTCCACCAAGCCATTGTGGGACCACAGGCAAGGCACTCGGGCCAATATGCTTAAAATTGCATGGTGTCAGGTCCATAAATCCATTTTAGAAAAGCTGGTGGCTTCTGCAGAAAAACCAGCATGTTTTGGTGAGGTTATTTATTAAATGAGCCCCGTTTTAAGTCTCCCATTTGAGTAGACTGGCTGTGCACTCCCTGCCTCAGTTTCCCCTTTCATACAGGAGATTGCATAGCAACTCCTCCCCTCCAAAGCACCACATGGATCAGTGGCATATTTCTAAATGCCTCTGAAATCTGGGCTGACGAGGGCTCCGGGCAGTACAGACTGTGGAAACCCTCTGTCCCCGTGCGGAGGAAAGGCGGGGAGTTTCCAAGCCTGGCTCTGCGAAGGCAGATCCGTGCACTGGTTATCGCTGCTCGCTGGTGAGAGCCGGGGCAGCTGAACACCCGCACGCTCCTCCCGAAGGCAGGGGCAGCCCCAGAGAGAGGAAAAAGCGACTTCCTCCGCTCCAGGCGCAGGAAGAGCGTGGCTGGGAGGTGGGGAGGGGTGCGGGGGGCTGCCCGCACTCGCTGCCCCCCGGGCACATGTGCGTTGGCCTCGCTTTGCAGAATCCCGTCTTCTCCCTGGTGCAAAGACCAGATGCGTTGTCTTGTCTTGAGTAGCTGCAACAGAGGGGTGGGAAACTCCAAAATACCGTTGGAAAATGGAGCGTGGGGGCGGTTTCTTTGTCTCACGCCATGCGGGCCAGGCGTTTTACTGAGTTGTTTGCTTGGTTAATTTTTTTCTCTTCCATGCTCAGCTCTCTCTGCAGCCACCTCGCTCTGCAGTGTGTGGGCAGGCGCAGACTTTGAGCATTTAGGAAAGCACCCGGAGTTTACCAGGGCAGCTGCTCTGTCTGCACCCCTCTGCCATGAGCTCCAGGGTGCGGGTCTGATCCCGAGAGCCCGCACAGTAGCTCCTTTCAGCCTCTGAGGGGGTGTCTGCAAACAGACGCCGATTCACAGGCACGGTCTTCACAGGCAGATAAAGGCAGGGGCATGGCTGGCGCAGCTCCCGGAGCCGCGGTCGGCCGGGAGTCGCTGGTGTCCAGCTTCTCCGAGGCAGCAAAAGGGGCTGGAGGCTGGAGGGGTGCAAGCAGCGGGGTGCCAGTGGGGTGCTGGAGCAGCCTTGCTTCGTGTTAATGGTTGCAATGTGCCGGCGTGGGTCCCGCTCTCGTCGCGAGATGCTGGAGATGCCCAGAGCCCCGTGCCCCAGGGCCCTGCGCTGCCCAGTGGCTGCGGGGAAGGGGAAGGGGAAGGGGAAGGGGAAGGGAAGGGAAGGGAAGGGGAAGGGAAGGGGAAGGGGAAGGGGAAGGGGAAGGGGAAGGGAAGGGAAGGGCCCGCTGTGGGGCACGGGGCAGTGTCAGGAGCCCCGTCAGGGAGCGGGCAGCAGGGCTGGGGGCAGGCAGCGCCGCTCTGCGTCGGCCATTTCAGTCCCTGAGGTCCATCCCTTTCCCTCCCTAGATCCAGCTCCGGGGAGAGGTGGGGAGCAGCCCCCGACGGAGCATCCCGCATCGGCAGCCCTCCCGGAGGAGAGATCGATGCTTCCTCCTCGCTCCCCACCCCGGTATCAGCCAGGCTTAGGCCTGACCCAAAGAGATCCTTAGCTCCGGCTTTTTCCTCGTCTTTCCCCTATGTTTCTCTTTAATGAACATACCACACTTCCCTTTTTGCTTTCTCCTTTCCTGTTCCTTGGGAAGGACCCATGAGTCTCACCCCACTGGCTGGCACGGCCTGGCTTTGGTTTGTAATTTTTTTTTTTTTTAATTAAGCATTTAGTGTGAATAAATCGTTCTCGCTTCTCCCTCTGATTACGCGCTTTCCCTTATTAAACAGTTCTGTGTTGAATTACTTTTTCTCCTTTCCCAACCCTTCCACCCTCCAGCTTTTTCATGTTTTCCACATTAGTTATTCTCTGTGGCGTTTAAGGTTTTTATTTATTAATTTCGGGGTAGAAGGAGACAGGTCTCTGCCTCGCCGCAAAAGCAGCGGTGAGATTGCCTTGTCTAGTTTGACAGTGGTGGTCTCTGTCCCCTGGGGCTGAGAGCAAAGCCAACCTCTTAGAGAGGTATCAGAGAGGGGTTGGGGGGCCCTGTCCCGGGGGATGGAGAAGGCCCCCCTGCCCCTTCATTTCCCTCAGGTGCATGGAAGGAGATGTCCCATCCCCGCATCCTCGCCTGTCCCATCCCCTGCCTCCGCCCCGAGCCGCTCGCCAGCGCCGGGCGCTTGAACCGCTGACCTCGGCAGCGGCTCCCAGCCCCGGGCGGCTCATTCACGGCCAGGCTGGAGGAGCTGCTGGCAGCCCGGCTCCTGCTAATCTGGGAATTGTATGCCAGGAAGCACACACCCAGCCGACCTGCCGGGGACAAAGCCTGCAGTGTGCGCACCAGCTCTCCCCAGGCGTTCCTCTGCGTGGCTCGGGGCTATTTCTGAGCGGTCCCCAGCGCGTGAGGCCTCGCTGCTTCCCTCCCCGGACTTTCCCGAGGGTTGGGCACCTGCTGTGGCTGCAGTGCCAGAGCTTGGTCCTCCTGCAGTGGGACAGGGCTCCCGGCCTGGCACAGCGTGCGATGCTCTCACAGCCATCTCGTGCTCCCGCCAGTCTCTGGGGCACATCACAAAATGGGGCTGTAGCACCTAAACTCTGCTGGCTAACCTGGCTGTGAAAGGGATAACTCCCTCCCTGATCATCTCTGGGGTGTTTACTCTGGACCCTATCGATGGCGAATTAACCACAGCCATCCTTGCTTTCTTGCTAGATTGGTTTAGCAGACCTGTCCTGGCAATAGACTCTTCCCATGTTGCCTTCCTGGGTACCAAAACTCTCTGTCCTTGACACATCCTTAGAAGCCTTGAGCTCCAAATAGACTTGACTTCTGTGTAAAACCGTCTGAGATTTCCCGAAGAAAAGTGCTATATAAAATGTCGGTATTATTAGCAATCTCCCTCTGCCAGGTCATATGTCAAACACCAGCACAAGGAGGTGTTAGGAGGAAGGGTTTGCCTTGGCTGAGTCATTTCATAGCAGCTCGTTTCAGGGTTATGTGCACCTCTTTGGGAAGCAGCTGGTGTCATCTGCTAAATTAGGTCTGGCAGAGGCAGCAAGTCATTTCCACAGCATCCGAGCATCCCTGGTCAGCGCGGTCCTTGTCCCTGCGCGGTTCCCGCTGCGTAGGTGGGAAGTGGAGACGCCTGCGCTGAGCTGTCCTTGGCGGTGTTCGGGGCAGGCTGGTGGAAACGAGCTCGGTGAGTTATTCTGCTCTGCCCTTTGAGGGCAGAGTCGGGCCTGTTGCCTTGACAAGAAGCTGCGCGTTCACGTGATGCTCCCACATCCTGCTCGATGTATTTTAAGAAGGTTGTTTACAAACACCGATGTGGTGCTAGAGCAAGCGAGGCTGCCCACAAACCCTGTGAGGCAGAAAAGCCTCTGCAGACCTCGTTGTCTTCCCATGAGCTGATAGAAGATGGCGATCCAGTGCTGGCGTGCTCTAACGGCTGCGGCTGTTCCAGCCGCGGAGGTGGACGGGGTGGACGGGCCGGTGGGGATGCCCTGGCACTGGGAGGCTCAATCCCCTTTCCTGCATCGTCCTGCGCTTCCGTGCGACCCTGTCCTGAGATGCGTGGTCTTGCTCTGCTTGTTCTGCGTCTTCAGCACGCCCCGACGCCCTCGCCGCGGGCTCCTTTGGGCAGGATGCTGCACCAACACGCAGTGAAATAGATGGCCGGTGCCTGAAATAATTTTCAGTCTGAGATTTCCAGGTCTCGCAAAGCTGTTGTAAAGTTGCATTACAAATGTGAGACACTCGGATATTACAATGATATGAGCCAACATAATAGAATATTTTAAATGAAATATTCATCTGGATCCTCAGCCTGTGAAAGGGATAGAGCTCTGCTGGCTTCTGTGGACTCACACTAATTTATTTTTTATTACGACCCATTTGTATTATGATGGTGGCTGGGAGGTTCTAGGAGATCGCCTCCAGCCTAAGATCCCATTATTTCAGGTGCTCTAAAATCGCAGAACAGCTCAACAATCTGTGCCCCAAATTTGAAACCGCTAAGGATGTAGCCTGGTATTTTTTAAAAAACAAACCTGTTCTCTAACAGACACAGCACTTCCTCCGCGCAGGGCGCCTGCACAGGCACGACCCTTCCCTGCCAGTTCGGCCGGGCCTCAGAGTCCTCCTGCTCCGCTGACGGTATCGCGCTGGCTGAGAAGAGATTGTTGTTAACCAACAAAGAGCGCTTACAGCCCCAGAACAGACGGGAGAAATATTTGCCAAACAAAGGCTCTATTTTCAGGGAAATCCTCCGACTTCTGCAGCAAATGAGAGAAATGATTCAAGCTCTGGAGGCGAGCGGCCGAGACGGCCGTGGGTAGGAAATTCTCGTGCCATGGGCCGAGCGGTTCTCCTGCCTCATCCGCAGCGGCAGCAAGGGCTGCTTTTACAAGCAGATATAATTCCGGCTTTACATTCAGGAACGATTCAAATCCCTTTGTGGATGTAGGCTACAGATATGCCTGTTTTCTGTTTGCACCCATCCATAGCCCTCCCGGAGGGATGCCCTGGGCTTGTGCAATGGGACAAAGCAGCAGAGACCCCGGGAAACCCCAGCACGCTGCTGGCAGAGCCCCAGGGACGCTCCTAGCCGGGACAGGGAACAGCAACTGATGGCCCGAGCCCACCGGAGAAACCCAACGCAGCATTTCCAGCAAGCGTGTCCCGCGCGGGGCCGGGGCCAGGCGCTGCGAAGCGGCTGTGTGCTGCTCACGCCTCCCTCCCAGCAGCGTGGGGCATCTTGCTCGCCAGAGCCGTGATTTTGATCAAAGGAAACATCCGTCATTGGAGACTCGAGCCTTTGGTGTGAAAATTAAATGCTAGATGTTAAGCTGGCATCCATGATAAAGAAAACTCTGCTTTACCAGCACGAACATGCTTTGTGACCCAGTTTAAAAGTCCAGCAAGGCGATTGCACCCCGCCTCTGCGCGGGCTGGCGCGTAGCCGCACCACCCAGCGCTGCTCCTGGGCAGCCCGGGTGGGTTTTCAAGCCATCAGCTGCCCGGTTACAGCTGCCCCTCCGCAGCCCCAGCCAAGATGCTGATGCCTTCAGAAATCGTGGCCCAGCTGCTGCTCTGAATCAGGCAGGAAGGAGCTGCGTCTGCCGCAGCATATGAAAGAGCTTTCGGGTCTGTTGGTGGTATATAAAATGCAATATAATGTTACCTATAATTTTTAAAGCCAGTTCCGGTCCTGCAAATAAAATACCTCTATGGGTCCCTTTTTTTTTCTTTACCAGCTATAAACTCTGCCCAACTATTCCTCTTCCCTCTCAGCTTGTGACTGTCTTGGTTTATGGCATCGTCACAACCTCCTGATCGATTTACATGTGAAGTCAGCAAACAGTCGCTCCCACCCTCTCCAGTCCCGTATCCCATGGCTCCGTGGCTGCTGGGTGACTCAGCAGCGTGGAGCACAAGCATGACTAACCCTTCCCTCTACAACAAACAGGGATTTGGGGTCTTTGTTCAATGCATTCCTCTGTGCTGGTGGAAGCTGGCTAACGAACCACCCTGGCACAGCGGCGTGACTCATCCCGAGGAGGTGCGCGCCGATCTCCGGGCCGCGAGGGCGTCTGGGTCCTCCGGCGCTGCTCCTGCGCGCATCCTGCTGCGGGAGCTCGGGCTGGACCGATGCACGTGGCCGTGCCGGGCTGGAGGCCAGCAGAGCAGCCAACTTTCTCCTGCCCTTGCCGAGCCCGGCGCTCCCGTGATCACACCCAGCAAGTGTTCTTCTCAGAACTGGATGTGGCCGGTCCCTTGAAATCAGATCTCAGGCCAGTTATTATCAATCCTCCCGGCGCTGCTGAGGCCGTTTCCTCCCCAGCAGCTTTTGGACCCACTGCGGGGGTTTGTCCACCGCAAAGCTGATTGCTGCCGGGGTTTGCATCCAGCCGCTCTTCGCCGGCCAGCACGATGAGATGGGTCTGGGAGCAAGGATGTCCCCCACCTGGGACATCCATCCCGTGAGGGTGGACACGTGCCTGATGAGGCACCGCTACTGCACACCCCGTCTTTCCTTTCTCTCTTTGCTGGGCAAATTTTAAGCAGGAAGAAGCTGAGCACCCCATTCTCTGGTCCAGCAACCCCCAAGTGAGCCCCCCCCTGGCCCTTTAATTGTGGCGGTGGGTGGGGAGCCTTTAAAGGGGAGGGAGCCGGGGGTGGGGGGTATTCCCATGGGACCGGGGGTGGAAATTTCCTCCTGGCAGCCCGGGGCCGATGGGCTCTGCGGTGCCTGACCGCGGCGGGCCCTGCACCGTGAGTACCCACCCGGGGGGCTTTGCTAAGCAGCCGGTGCCTTTGGGATTTACCGCATCGGGCAGATGCGAGAGGGATGCAGCCTGGAAAGCTGCCCCCCCCTGCGCTGGGCTGCCCCCCCCCTGCGCTGGGCTGCCCCCCCCCTGCGCTGGGCTGCCCCCCCCCTGCGCTGGGCTGCCCCCCCCCCTGCGCTGGGCTGCCCCCCCCCTGCGCTGGGCTGGCCCCCCCCTGCGCTGGGCTGGCTCCCCCCTGCGCTGGGCTGGCCCCCCCCTGCGCTGGGCTTGTCTGGGAGCAGAGGGAGCACAGAGCTCCCCTGGGATGAAAGCAAAAATGCGCTTTGCAGCCCGGGCTGTAACCTGGGTGCCGGCTGCCTCCGAGGGTGTCCCCGTACGCCCAGTCCCGGCAGCCGGTCCCCTCCCGTGCTCCTGCTGCGGGTTTTCTGCTGCCCGGGCCGGGTTTCGCTCTGTTGGTTTGCAGCCCCCTGCTCCCCGCGCTCGCCTCCCCGCACAGTGCCCCTGCTGGGGTCCCCATGTCCCCGCCGTGATGGGGTGCTCTGAGCCCAGCGGGGAGCCCCCCGGCAGCACAGGGGGACCCCACTTGCAGAGCCAGCCCTTGCCGTGCTGCACGCACAGAAGCTCTCCCAGCGTCCTGCGCTGTAGCTGGTCCCCAGTTTGAGGTGGCAGCTGGGTGCTGGGTGCTGGGGCACTCCTCACTCCCAGTGCTGGGGTGGGGGTACAGCACAGCGTGGGACCCCCCTCCCGTGGGGAGCCCAGCTGCCTGCGCTGCAGCATCGCCCAGCTCGCCCCGAGCAGCTCCTTTGATCTCGGAGCCGTAACACCCATGCAGCAGCTCGGCCGCGCTCGCAGCGTGTTTCCTTTCATTGTCACGTTAAGGGAGCCCATAAAACCAACGGCAAGTGCAGACTGCGGCGGCCAGGCTCCTGCAGGCAGGGCTGCCTGCGCGCTCCCGTTCTCAGCACACCCTCATCGAAGGGGAGCAGCGTCTGCTTGTCCCCACCGTCCCTCGGGGACGTGACCGGTGTGACGGAGGCGGTGGCCGGGCCCAGACGGGAGGCAGCTGGTCCTGGCCCTGAGCCACGCGGTAACCCAGCCTGTCATTCAGCAGGAAAGCATGTGGTTATCTCAGCGAAGACTGTAATTAGGCTGATTGGCACTGACTTGTCTCAAAAAGCCGGGGAGGAGGGAAGAACCTCAGATCAGCCATTTTATATGAAACTTTACAGGGAGAAATGGAGGCCAGGGAAGGACAGGTCTGCAGGGGGAAGCCAGCTCCTCTGCGCTCTGCCCCTTCTCTCCACGATGTGCCCACGTGTCCCTGCGCCCTTCAGACCAGGCCCACCCCAATAGGAGCTGGACTGGGTGCTGTAGTGCAAAACCAGCCCAGCAGAGCATCCCCGTCCCCAGCTCGGGGGCGGCGGGATGGAGCTGGAGCCCATCCTGCTGCCGGCAGCACGCGGAGGCGGGCAGCGCGCCCGTCCCGGGCTGGAGCTGGAGTGCGTTTTCCGTCCACTCTCCGATAAGATGTGTTGTTCATTCATCGCTGCGTGTTGACCGCAAGCCAGGCAAGAGGGCCTGCGTGGCCCACTTGGAGGCAGAGGAAATGCTGCTTGGCGTGGTAATCCATCTCCAAAAGAGCTATTGAAAGAAGAGGCTGTGCTGCTGGCTCCTCTCTGCTGGAGCCTGGTTTGCAGCGGATCCCTCTGGATTTCTTCAGGGGCTGAGACACACTGGTGTGATCTGATTCCAGCAGTGCTCAGGGTTGCTCTGGAGCTGCTGGCTGCTCTTGAAAATCTGCCCGCTGACGGGGACCATGCGAGGCAGCCCAGTCCGTGTCCCTGCCCTGATGTGCGGGAGCCAGGAGGGCTTGGGGGAATAACGGGAGGCTTTGCCCGGAATGGAAATTAGTGTGCGCCCTTGGCGATGAGCCAGCAAAGCTGTTAGTGATGCTCTCACATGGGCATGACTGTAGTGGGCAACAAATCAGCTGATTTGGAGCAAAATGCTTGCGCAACTGTGGAGGAGTTTGGATGGTAGCGGCACGCGGGCAGTCAGCGATGTGCGGGGCAGCGGACGGCCAGCCGCGGGGCCGGGGAGGGTTGTGCAATGCCAGATCTCTTGGGCAACGCACCAGAAGGGATGGGGAATGGGGCTCTTCCCTCGCTTGTTCTGCCCCTGCTGCTGGCTGCCCTCCTGGCCCACGGCGAGGGTACGGCTGGCAGTCCCAGCCCCTGCTTTACCCCACAATTAACCTGTTTGCTTATTAGGGAAGCTACAAGCCTGTGCAAACACTTCCATTTGCTTTTGATAAAGTGAAGGTAGAAAAAAAAAAATCATGCCCATGAGGTGTGGCCGGTCCCGACAGGCTGCTCGCGTGGGTCTGGGCCGTGCCGGGTGCGGGCTCCCGAGGGCCATCTGCCAAGGACCGAGAGTCCCTCCCTGCCCCGAGCGCCCGGCCGACTCCCGTGTCACCCGGCCGCGCCGGTGCCTGTCCCCAGCCCCGCTGCTCTCCAGACAACCACGGCGTTTGTCCCAAACTTGGCCCGGTGTCGCTAACGGCAACTGCTAATTGTTCTCTCGTTCTGTACTATATTTAATTCCCCACTATTATTTTTTCCCCTTTTAATCATAAAAAGCCTAAATTTCCCTCGGGGAAGGTTATTGGCTCAAGTGTGGAAATATACCTGCAACTTGCACGGAGCTGAGCCACCGGGGCATTGGCTGTATTTTTAAATTCAAGTACAAAGTGTCTTCGATGCGAGCGTCGCTTAACCCTTCTGGGGGAGGGAGGGTGGGTGGGAGCGGGGGGTCCTTCCCCTCTTCTCAGCTCCCGCTGCTCACCCTGCCCATCCTCGGGGTGGGATGCACCCACCCGCGGGCTCGGACGTGGGGGCAGGAGGGTGGGCAGGGAGCAAAGGTGGGACTGGAGGAATTGCTCTGTTTTGCCCTATTTTCCTGTGGCCTCCTCCTCTCTGTCTTCTCGAGGCGAGAGCAGCGTGTGGGCATCCTCCCGTGCACGGTGAGGGTCGGTCCGAGGGGGACCTCGTGTGCACCAGTGTCCTCTCCTTCCCAGCCCATCTCCTGCCGCCCCGGCGGGGACGGAGGTTCAGGTTCTCCGAGGTAACCCGGAGCCTCAATACCTTTGAGGATGTGGGCCAAAGTCATCCAGTCTGAGAGCTATTTTGGGGGAGCGTGGCTGCTCCCGTGAGACCGTTGGCACAGCCACAGTTGGAGACGGCCAGGCGTGAGCGGAGGCACAGATGGGACGGGCAGGAGGGAACCGGCCCTTGTCTCCTCGGTTAATGAAGTCACCCGAGGGGGTTTCAGCCCTGCCCCGGCAGACCTTGGGTCGCCTTTCAAACGGCTGCTGGGGGGGAGGTTTGGGTTTGCAGCTCAAGCAAAGCAGATTTGGGGTCTAACCCTCATCACTGCAGATGCACATAGCGTCTTCTGCACCAAAGGAGCAAATTTTTTTCAGTGGTAGTTACTCTGGGTTCTGAAACCCTCACCCAGAAAGAGAAACAAGGTTGAAACAACCCCATTTTTTTTGACAGCTGTAGCCTGGGGTCGGTCCTGGCCGAACTCTGCTGCTCTCCGCGGGGTGGCTGGGTGGGAGGATGGCGCAGCAGCGTGAAAGGCGCCATGCAGAGCCCGCACAGCCTTTGTGTTGCACCCGTAGGCAGCAGCAGGGTCAGGGCGCACCCGGAGCCAGCAAGACGAGGGGGCAAACTCGCCTCCTGGCCGAAGAATCCCCCTCTTATGCGCATCTGTCAGCAGAGCCTTCCTGCTCCCTGCTCTGCTCGCACACAAGGGACCGAGTGTCTCCCTTCCTCCTCCTCAAACAAAGGAGGCTACAGTTGTTTTTTGCTTTCTTCTTCCAAGTGGCTTCACCCTTGAGTTCCCGGCCTTGATTTTGGCCGCCCGAGGAGACCCATGCAAAAGCCAGATGGGGACCTGGCAGAGTGCAGGGATGCTGCTCGGGTACCACTAACCCATCTGTCTCCCCAGCCAGCATCCCTGCTCACCAGCCTCTCCATCAGCAATATATTTGTTCCCAAAGCACCTGGACAAACTTGGGCTCCTGTCCAGCCCTGGGGGCTGTGATCCTGGCTGACCTGTCGGAGGGTTGTGGCGTGGTTGGGAAGCCAACTCCATCCCACATCGGTGAGCGCTCACTGCCAAGGGCCATCGTGGGAAGGGCGTGCAGGTAGAGGGGAGCTTTTGCCAAAGGAGCATCCTGTGGACAGGGCTGGGGGACCGGGGAAGGGAGGTGGCCCTGCAGTTTGAGCAGCTGCCCGCAAAGGAGCAATTTCAACATGTGAAAGGAATGTGGCTCCCACCCCACCAGAGATGGAGGCTGTGCCTTAGGGATGGGGATGACTGCTGCTGGGCTGACTCACCGGCTGCCTCTCCGCAGCCGCTTCCTCTCCGGGAGGCAGAAACTCCCAGTTTTTATTTATCACATGGCTTAAAGTAGGGGGTAAGGAAGGAAACGCTCTTATTTTTAACTCCTCTATCTCCCCGGGGCCTGGGGGAGCGAGCACTGGCACAGCGAGGTGGCCGCCCCGCTGCGTGTGCCTATGAGCATCCCCACGGCCAGGGCTGCTCGCTCACCTGAGGGCTGCAGGCTGCTTACAGCTCCTCACAGTATTTTGGGGTCTGAGCCTGGGCATAAAATGTCCCTGCAGGTTGGGAGCAGCCCAGAGACCCTGTGCAGAGTCAGGACGCGCAGGGTGGGCAGCGTGATGGCTCAGTGTGGTCAGAGCTACGCTGAGGGCAGCTGAGAGCGACGGAGCCACCGGAGAAATGCACTTTTTTTTCTCCTAGAAGCCACGGGTCCGTGCTGCTGCCTGTGTGCTGGCACAACTCGGGTGGCAGATGCTGCGGGTCCCTATTTGTGCCCACCACAGGGACAGAGCTGTCGTGTCCCAGCCGCTTGGCCAGGGCTGGAGGATGGGGAGGGTTTCATCCATCTCAGCTCCATCCAGGGAGGATTTAGAGACGTGGAGATACAGTGCCACCATCCCCAGGGTGCAGGGCAGGCAGGGGTGCACCCCTGAAACGTTTTGGGTTCCCCATGTGAGAACCAAGCTGAGCTGGGGCGTTCAGCCCCGAGCCCGAGGGCAGGGAGGAGGCTGCCTCCTGCCGTGGGACGGGAAGGAGACTTCCAGAGGCTTTGTCTTGCTGCTCCCCGTTCTCCCAGGTGGGAGAAACCAGGCCAGACACCTGTTTGTTTAGTGCGATGGGTTCCTTTGCACTTCCAAATGATTTTTACTGCTCGGCGCTCTGCAAATATGAGCCGTTCCTGGGGGATGAGGGAGGACGGGTGCATGGGGAGCCCAGTTTGGGCCGGGCTGGGAGAGGTGGTGCCTGGCCCAGCCGTGTCCAGCGAGGCTGGTGGGACTGGTGCGGGCACCAGCATGGGCACGCTGCGGTGCCCCTCGGCTGGGAGGCTGCCTGTGCCTTAGATGTGGCCGATCTGTGCAGGAAGTTTTGGTCTTTGACTCCTTGGGGGCTTTCTTTGAGCTCCTGTTGTGAAACCTTCATTTGCTTTTAACAGCAGCAAGCTTTTTTTCTTATGATCTTCTCTTTTCCCCCTCTGTTGCCCTGAGATAAAGGCTTCTAAATTTGTCCTGTGCTGAAAACGCAGCTAATCCTGATGGACCTGAATTCGCATCTCCCCCAGAGGAATTGCACTAATTTTTTTCCCTTTGTCCTGCCAGGGGACCTGTCCGTTTCCTAGTGGAAAAAAAATTCACTATTTAGGGCAAGGTTTATATTCCTGAAACCTGTGTGTTTGTTTGCGAGAAAAGAGGACAGGAGGGAAATAAACGAGAAAAGCATCATGCTTTTTTTTTTTTTCCCTTCTGATATTGTTTTTACAGCAGGCAAGTTTTAATTAAAGTGAGGAACTAGGGCGCTTGTGCTGTCCAGAAGATGCTCTGAGGACATGGTCCTTTTCCGCCAGTGGTAAAACAACGCTCGCACAGCCCTGCGGAGTGGGGTTGACTGCAGAAAGGCTCCTTATGGGCTGCAGGGACTGGGTGGGCTTCAGGGGGTGGGGGGGACTCCTCCCTGCTCACAGCCCCTGGTGGGGATGGGTGGGTTGGGTGCTGGGTGAACCCTCTGGCACCGTCAGGTTGGCCGGGGCTGGCGGCTGGAGCGTCACCCTGGTTTGGGGGTGCAGGGGGAAGGCTGGTGCATTGCATGGGGGGGCGTTTGGGCGATGGGGCGGGAGGGGGACGGAGGTGGCGAGAGGCGAAGCGGGTATGAACTGGTCCAGCTCGGGAGCGGCCCGCTGGCAGGAGGCAGCTGGGCTTCAGGAAGCCACAAGTGCCGGCCCGGGGCGGAAGGAGCCAGCGAGAGCCTGGTCCTCACCTGGGGCTTTCCCTGCCGCGGGTGGTGCGGGATCCCCGGGCTGGGGCAAGCGCTGGCCCAGGGGTGGCCCTGGGGGTGCAGGAGCGGGGACAGGGACGGGGAGCTGCGGCTCCTGGGGCCCGATCCTGCCGCAAAGCGAGGAGGGGGATGAAGCAAGGGCGAGAGCAGGACCTGGGGTGGCAGGAGAGGGGCTGGGTGGGCCGGGGGCTGCTCGCAGGGGCCGGGGGCCCCAGTTTCCCTCTGCCACGCGTGGGAGGGGGCCGGGGGTGGGCACAGCCCAGCTGCACCGGCCGCTCGCTTTTGCCGGCGGTGCCCGGGCGGTGCGGGGAGGCCACCCCGCGACCCCCGTGGCTCCCAGAAGGCGCCCGGTGCCTTCCCAGGCGAGGAGAGCAAGTTGGAGGGACCCCGACGGGGCCGGCTGGGGGGCTCGGGGGGGGGGGTCCGGGCACCCCGGCCGGGGGGGAGCCGGGGGCCGCTCCGGGGCAGGGGGTGCGCGGCCCCCCCGGGGCGGAGGCGGGAGCGGGGGTGGGGCCTCTTTTGGGGCATCCCCCCTCCCCGGGCGGCTCCGGTTCCCCTCCCAGGCCAAAAATATTTGCATGCTTTTTCGAGCAGGACTTCCTGATCGCTCTCCATTGGCTGCAGGTAGAAAGCTGTGCGGAGACGGAGACACGGACAGCCGGACAGATCTCATGCAAACCTCTAACTGAGCTTCATCCCCCCCCTTTCCTCCTCCTCCTCCTCGCTGCACGCCGGGCTGCCGGCTCCCCTGGCTCCCTTCCTGCACAGCACATGCAGAAGTTGTGCGCGGGGCTCTCGCTGCCGTCCCGCTGCCTTGGCTGCTCGCAGGGAGCCGGGCTGGGATAACCCCCCCCCGGAGCAGGGTCCCCCCCAGCTCCCCTCGCCCCATGCTGGATTTCGGCACCGGGAGGTGACTTCGAGAAGAAGCGGCGCCGCGCCGAGCCGAGGGCAACCATGAACGAGATGTCAAGTTTCCTGCACATCGGGGACATCGTCTCCCTGTACGCCGAGGGCTCCGTCAATGGCTTCATCAGCACTTTGGGGTGAGTGAGACCCTCCCGTGCCTGCCCGCCCGGTCCCGGGAGCGGCCAGGCACCATGGCGGGGCGGGATGGGCCGGGAAGGGAAGGTGGTGCGGAGCCGGAGCCCGAGCCCGGTGGGAAGAGGGGCCGGGAAGCTCTGGGTGCTGCAGCAAGGATGGGTACAGGTGCTGGGGAGGCTGTGTGCCTCCGGGCTCTCCGCCGGTCCAGTCGCTGCTGGGGGCAGGATGCGGCCCTGGAGGGACCCTGCAGCCCACCCGCTCCGCAGCCGTGGCCAGAAACTGTTTCCCCCCATTAGGGGCTGGGGGAGATGAAATGGGCTTAAGCAGCGTGAGGTGGGGTTAGGAAGGGGCTGGGTGTGTGGCTGAGCGGGATGGCGCGGGCAGCCGGGATCCCTCCTGGGGCACGGGGTGATTAAGTGCTTCCAGCCCTGTCCGCTGTGGCTGGAGGCTGCCGTCCCCTGGGACAGGCAGCGATGGCTCTCGCTGTCCCCTTCGGGGTCCCACAGACCCGGTGGTCAGCGGGAATCACTGCAGGGTCACCAACACGCGGGTGCCCGTGGCCACCAAGTGCTGCTCAGGGCTGGGGGGATGAGGGCACTGCCAGGTCCAGGCGGAGCCAACTTCTTGCAGCCCCCTGGACGTGTCGGCATGGGCGAGGGGCTCTCGCAGCCCGACCTGGGGACACGAGCGGAAAGCAGCTGACACTGTCCACGCTGTTTCCATGCAAGCCAGCGGTGCTGCTAAAGCAGCACCCGGGCAAAGCCAGGCCAAGACCTTCAGAGATGCCCTTCTCCATCCGCCGGCTGCCCCATCCCGCCGGAGCGTTTGCCCGCGGCACAGGGAAAGGCTGTGTCCCCGCCGTGGTGAGGGCTCTGGTGGGGCTGTTGGATGCCCTCAGGCACGGGTGGGCTTTTTCCTTACCCCAAATCTTGCCTGCAGCCCCAAGTGGGTGGACGTGGGTCTGTGCCAGCGCGCCTGCCCCACGCTGCATGTAGGAGAGGCTGAGCTCAGCCAGGAATGCTGACTTGGATGGGATTCCTGGGGCAGGAGCTGCCCAGCTCTATAATCTGTGATGAATGCACTTGCTCCCACATGCCTATGTATAACCGGAGACGTACATACCTTCGCCTACACGTGTTCGCGCAGCCACCGCTGGGCACGTGCAGCCGCTGGGTTAATGCCCACCGAAGCCTTCCTCCAACTGGCTGCGGCATGCTGCCCAGAAATGGGCTGCTGGGTGCAACTGGGTGCAGACCTGGGCACAAAATCCCTGTCCATGCAACTACACAGTGTCCTGCAGACAGTCCTGCACGTGCAGCATGCAGCCCGGCTGTGCCCAGCCCTCCCTGGAGTGGTGGGAGGATGTTCCCAGGGTCCTTTTTGGAGAGGTCTCGTACCTGGCCCGCTCTCCCAGCGTCCCAGGGCAGGGGCTGCAGCCTCGGCAGCTCAGTGCTGAGCACCCTTCCAGCCTGACTGTGAGATCAGGCCTAGAGGAGGCTCTGCTGGGACCCAACAATGGTTATTAGCCCACGCAGCACATCCCAATGGCTCACTGGGAGCTGGATTAAGAGGTGTTTGGACTCTCTGGAGCTCTGATCCCTTTGCAGCTCTGGCCCCCAGGTCCCCCTTTTTGCCGGGTCCTTCTCTAGACTTACTTATAAGCAGCTGAAAAGCAGGGCTGGCTTGGACAGCCTCTTCTCCCAGGCCCCAACGTGGCTTTTACTGGGCAGTCCGCTTTCCCGACGTTCTGCTTTCTCCGGCTTGTTTCCCGCCCTCTGAAATTGTTTTCCCTTGCGCCCCACGACCAGGGAGACCCAGCCACACCTTAAATCACTCCTGCGATAAGGGACTGGGTGACTCACTGAGAGTGCTTCTCCCTATCCCTCCTGCCACAGCTTGGGACCTTATTTAGCTCATTTGCAAGGCAAATAGCTCTGCCAGCCCCACGCCGGGCGCTGTGTGCACGGCTGAGCACCCTGCCAGAAGCGTTCCCTCCATCCTTCCTCGCGGCGGGCAGGAGGGGCTGGTTTTGGTTGGGGGATCGCTGAGGGTTTGCAGTGGGATCCTCTGTTTATGTGGGATGATATGGAGTGTCTCCAGGTGCTGGTCACAAGCGCCACATTAAGGGATGTACCCCGGTGCTGTGACATCCCCGTGCCAGCATCCCGCCAGGGCAGTGAGCTCCTCCTGGAGCGCTGCTGGGGTCTCGGGGGTGTCCTGGCTGATGCGGGTGTGAATGTCAGCTCAACACCAACCCGGTGGTGCTTACAGGCGGTGCTGCGGGACACAAAGGGCTCTGTCTGTCTGTGCTCGGGATGCACCGCTGGCGAGAGGCGCAGCGGAGTTTGGAGCCGCTTGCGGCGAGCTCCTCTGCGGCCGCGCTTGCAAAATACCCGGAGAGGCTGAGGACGGAAAAAGGGCTCTGCCAAGAGCGCGGGGCAGGAGACAGGGCGCCTGCTGGGGGTGCTTCCTCCTGCCTGGCTCTGCTGCAGCTCGCACGTCGCGTTCAGCCCATTAACCCCAGCGCTTTGTCACTGGTGGTGTCTGGCCCAGAAGCAGCAGGTCTGGGAGCGCTGCCGCTCCGGTGACAGTGTGAAGCCCTGCCCTGGTCTGCGGGGAAATGGCCAGGAAGGGTCTCACCCGGGACTGAGCCAGCACACGGGGCACCGGCTGCTCTCACCGCCCTCGCCGTCAGAGGGACCGGGTGCCATCGTTTGCAGGAGCTTGCCAGGCTCTTAGCAGCTCCGCCAGGAAAGCAGGAGCTTTGCCCTGAGCCCCGGGTGCCTGGGGGTCCCTGGGGGCTGGGCCAGCCACTCACACAGCTCCGAACTTCCCTCGCCAGACAGGTGTCCCACGGTCAGCGGGATGCCTTGAAAGGCAGCAAGGAAGCAGAATCAGGCCCCTTATTAACACTGTCTCAATTTATTTTATTTTATTTTATTTTATTTTATTTTATTTTATTTTTTGAAGTGCTTTCCTCCTTTTGTACAGGGAACTTGCTGAGGATGATGGAGGGGGTTGGTGGTGGAGGTGGGGGGAGCCCTACAGCCCCCAGCTGAGCCTCCTCTGCTCCCAGTCCCGCCAGTCGCACTGTCGAAGGCCACTGGGCACAAACCCTTCCTCCCGCACACCCTCTCTGCAGTGGGTGTTTGCTCTTAAGGAGGAAAAACATCCCGCTGAAGGGTGGGGAGTAATCCTGTGTGCTCGTGTGCTGGGCTAGGTGGGGGAACGCTGAGCCAAAATACCCAAACTAGCTAAAATGCTAAAGACAGCCCAAAAGGAGGAGGTTACTTAGGAAGTGCCATGGGAAGGCAGGGCGAGAGCTGGCCGCTGTAAAGCAGCAGCACCCTGAGGTGTCGGGGGAACCGGGCTGAGGGCAGCCGCGGTGCTGGTCGCATCCCTTGGCTGTGCTGCTCGGCGCCCTGGCAGCGACGCGGTCCCGTGGGGGAGATGGGGGACGGGATGGGTGCACTGGAGATGCCAGAAGTGGTTTGGGGGATGTGGGAAGGTGCCCAGGAGGAGTTTGTGAGATGCAGGGACCCGAGGGTGGGCTGGTCTTCCCTCTTGGCTCGATTCGTGCCTACTCCCGGCCGGGAGGTGGGGAAGGGCTCTGCAGGGCTGCTCGACTTCACTGTGGCTTTGTTCCTGCAACTTAAAGGTGTCTGAGGAAGTGGCAGCTTGAAACAGTTTGGGACAAAAGCAGCCGCGTGGGTCAGGGATGTGGGGTTGGTGCTGAGCAGCAGCTTCACCAGAGCATGGCACCCCACCACGGGGAGCTCGTATGTGCAGCTGCTTTGCTGCTTAGGGCCTATTGCTGGTAACTCCTGGGAGATCTGGGCTTGGGGAGAGGGAACTTTAGGGACTGGGATGGGGGGAACAGCTGCTGATGTGGGATGCCCTGTGGGGATCATCCAGGCAAAGCAAACCAGTGGCCAAGCAGGGAAAGGAGCTTGGAGACCTTGATTTGGTTCCTGCTCCAGTGCGATGGATGGGGTGATGCTGTGAGCCCTGGGAGACACCGCTGTCGTGAGTGTCCCCATCTTATCTTGTGTCCCTGATAAACCAGCACCGAATGGCCAGCGCCGGAGGAGTAGAAATGCAGTGCAGGCGCCTGTGCTTGCCAGGGGGATGTGCTGCCCCGTCCCCGCCATCCCCGGGGCTCCTGCTGGGGGCTCAGGGACCGGCGCTGTGGGCTTGCAGAGGGGAAGGGCCGGTGGCAAACCTGCCTGAACGGCAGTTGACTGTTTAAGGTGAAATAACACCTTTGATAGCTGTAATTGTGATTGCAGGTGGATTTGCAGGGTGGAGCAGTTCAGGGAAACACAGCTGGTTAAAGGGTAACTCCAGCTCTGCCGGGTCAGGACGAACTCGTCTCTGCGGGGCGGAGAAGCACGCGAGGCCAAGAGCGGCTTCCTCCTCCCGGCGCTGCGACAGCGGGGGAAAAGCTGCATTTTTGTGGCTGCCCTGTGTTCACTCACTTTATTTTTATTCCTTCCTGTGGGCTCAGTGCCCATCCTGCACCCCGAGCCAGAGGGGCTGACCTGGTCCCATGCCCAACAGCGAGCTCTCCTCCTCATCATCCTCTTCCTCACCTCCAGGGGTTGGTGGGCTTTTGCCTGGGTTGGGGCTCCCCTCCTCCCAGAGCACTCCTTCCCCGTGCACCCCTGGCCCACGGCGTGCCAGCGCTGCCCTCGGCATCGTGGCCGGGGAAGGCTCCCTCCTCTCCCTGGGCCAGGTTCGCGTTGCGGGAGCGACGCCTCCACGTCAGCCCCAGCCGGCCGCGGTCCCCGGGGAGGCTCGGGGCGTCCGACCGCTGCGGATTGCAGCGCTGGACGAGCTGCTTTTCCCCTGACCTCCGACGAAGGCTCTGCCTTGCACGAGGCCAAGCGCGCTGGCCCCGGGCCAGGGAATCACTTTGTGCTCGATATTTTAAAGCACTGAGAAAGCCCCACTGGAACCACGGCGATGACTTGCACGGCTTAAAGCTAAGCAGATACTCGCCCGTGCTTTGCTGGGCTGCGGGCAGCAGGCTCATCGGTGCACAGGATCCAGCCCCTCGTGCTCCCTGGGCGTAACTTGAAAAGGCAAAGCGTGAAGTTTTCATCAGAGCATCCAGCCTGCTGCTTCCCTCCGGATCTTCCTCCAGGTGCTCGGACACCTACCTCCCGTTTTCTCATTAACACCTGAGAAATGAAAGCCGCCCTCCACGTGCCCGGCGTCCTTGCCACAGCTCGGCGCGGCAGCGAGCGCCCGCGCGTCCCTGCTGCTCTAATAGCAGAGGGAGCCCCAGTTTGCCCCATCCCGCTGCGGTAATGCCGGTTATTAGTGGAAGCGTGTCCTGGCCCCAGCAGCCGCCCAGGTGACTCATGTCCACCCTGTCAGAATCCTTTTATTTTCAGCAATTTTTAACTGAAGAATGTTAGTCCGGAGTACCAATTTAAAAAAAATAACACTTTGCATTCTTGCAGAGCATGTAATCCTAGGATTAAAGATGCTGAAACTGCCTTGATATCATTAACTAATTAAGACTTGCAGCCTGGCAGGTCACTATCTCTAATCCTGCCTGGTGGAGCGGTAACGCCGGGCACGGGGATGTGGCAGGCGAGTGCTGCGGGCAGAGCAGTGTGGGTGGGAGGCTGCCGTGCTGTTTGCTTCGGCGCTGAAAATGGGCCACGCAGGGCAGGCGCTTCCTCGGAGACCCCTAGCCGTGGCAATGGAGGATTTTTATCTTTTAAAGCACACAGATGAATTGGGCCCTCTGCTTTTGTAGGCGCTGGAGGGAGCCGGGCATGTGCTGAGGGTCAGTGCTTCGCTCCATGAGCCTGACCCGTGGGTTGGTCGGAGCTCAGCCCTCGGTGGTCTTCACTCCCAGGCACCTTGAAAGTGTCTGTTCCTCCCTGTCCCTGATGAAAATAACAGTAATGGAAACCAAAACTGCCTACAAGTGGGACCAGGGCTGGGCTGAGGCTTTGCATGTCTCCTGCGCGGTGAGACGTGGTACAGCCCTGTCCGCAGCTGCCTCTGCTCCTCTCTGGTTTTTCCCCTCTTCACCCCTTTCCCTGCCCTCCCGAGGCTCCGTGCCCCGCAGGAGCTTGGGAACGTGCCCGACTCCTTCCCTGCTGTCATGGCCTATGGAAAAGGCGTTGCGTTGGGGCAGTCCCCGGTCAGGAGCCCAAACCCCCTGCGCTGCTGACCATGAGTGTTTGCAAAGCCAGGGCAACCCTGTCCGGCACACAGCGTGCCGTGCGTTTACTGAAACCTTGTGGGTTTGGGATTTTTTTACAATCTTCTAGGTCTTTGCTAATTGTTTGTAAGCTTCTGCTGCCACCAAAAGCGTAAGAGAAATTGCTTTTCTGTCTTTATTTGAAATCTAACGTTAACCTCCCCCAACCCTGGAGAGCTTTAAAGAGAGCAGGGGTGGTAGCAGCGCTGGGTGCTCAGAGCACCCAGTCAGCCCTCGCCTCCGCTGCCAAGGACGCAGCAGTGCTGGGGTCCCCGGGGTCCCAGTCGGTCAGCGTGGAGGCCAAATTCCTCTCTGCCGAGCCGCTGAAAGGAATTTTCCCCTCCTCCGGGGAGCGGCTGGGCTGGGGGAAGGAGGCTGGATCTGCGAATGGGATATCTGTCGCTTTTGCCAGCTCTTTGCAGTGCAGCGTGTCCATCTCCAGCAAGGTTTTGGCTGTTTGGTTTGTTGGGGGGGTTGAGAGTCCCTTGGGGAGCGGAAGGGGCAGGACGGGCTCCGCCGTGCCCTTTGCTGCCGTGCCATGTGCACGTGCCTCGTTTCTCCAGGCTGCGCCTTCCCTCCCGTCGCAGGGACAGAGCTGCCCCCGCGATGGGCGCTCCCGCCTGGGACGGCGGCGTGGGTGCACGCCTGCATCCACTCGCACACTCACCGGTTGCCTGAATTCAGCCTCCGCAGGTGGGGACACGCTTCTCACTTCCTCGCCCGGGGCAGGAGCGTAGTTTCTCTTGGTGCATCGCTTCCCAGGGGCTGGGAGGAAGCGGGCGAGCGGGTACAGCCTGTCTCGCTGGAGCTCCGAGTTCCCTTGAAAGCCTCGCGGGGCCACGCTGATGAGCTCTGGGTGGCCCCGGCACCGCGAGCCCCTTGGGCGATGCTCGTCCCTCCGCACTTTGGGGGCTGAGCAGAACCTCGTGCCAGGTTATGCTTCACTGTTCTCGGTAACTTTGAGAAGTAACATCCCATCCATCCCGAAATCGGTCCTTGGCACCTGAGGCCAAACCTGCAGGATTTTGCTCATCGCTGGGAAAACAGGAGGTGGGCAGGGAGGAGACACAAAGCCCTTCGCATCTGATGGGCAGAGCCACCACCTCTGATCAGATAATAATTAATAACTGGTTTTGGTGGGCCCTTGCCACTGCCATCTGCAGCAGCTACACCTTCCGTGTCCCGATGGGGTGAGCTCCCAGCCGGAGGAGAACCACTGAATGAAAGTTGAACTTGTCACATTTTTGCCAGATTAACAGTGAAATAACGCCGCAGCCAGGGCACCGTGCCGGGGGCGGATCCGGCTCAGCCGGGAGCTGGGCAAGGCAGGATTCGCTCCGGCAGGACGCGGGCGTCAGAGCCGCCCGCATGGGTCGCTGAGCAAAGGCCCGGGAGCGCGGCTGGCCCGACACGAAGCATCGTGTTTCGTATCTGCTGCTGTTTGCCCCAAGGGACCAGGATGAAAAACGCACGTGAAAGAAATGGCGAGTGGTGGCAAACAAGGGCCGATGTGTTTGGAGCAAGCACCCAGGAGCAGCTGCTTGCTCCAGGAGCTGAGCGTTGTCATGCTAAATATTTATAGCGTGCAAAGGGGTGGGAAATAGGAGACGCAGCTTTTGATGTTGTCACTTTGGGCCAGGTGATGGTGGTGTGTCTGCCCTCGCAGTGCTGTGGTTTGTGGCGAAGCCGCTCTGCTCGCTTGGGCCCCGCTGTCGTCTCGTTGTTGCTGACACCCTGCTCCCGCTTTTGTCCCCGCGCAGGCTGGTGGATGATCGGTGCGTGGTGGAGCCCGCTGCTGGTGACCTGGACAACCCACCCAAGAAGTTTCGAGGTGAGACTGGGGCCGGGCGGGGGCAGCTCCATCACTGCCATGAGCAGCCTCGGGGATGATGCTGGCCCCGAGCATCCATGCCAGGGATGGGGACTGGGGTCCCAGCTGTCCCAGCTGTCCCAGCTAGCCTGGGGCTGGGAGGTGCTGCTCGTCCTCTGCAGAGGAGCCCGGAGGGTTCTTGGTCAGCTGCCGTAGCCTTGTTTCTGTGGCTTGGCCAAACCAGTTGCCCTCCTCTGTTTGCCTCTGGGGACGTTTATGCATTTGTTGGAACAACCTCCATAGCAGGATGGTCCTTGGGACCCCTTAGCCCAGCCCTAAGGAGCAGCAGTGGCTGGGAACCATCCTCTGGGAGGGGGGGTCCGACCATCCCAGAATGCATCCCTAGGGATGCTGGTGGCTGGGTGTCTACCCGCCAGGAGCCAGGGACCGGAGGGGACAGACAGAGGGGCAACAGGCAAAGCGTTTCAAGGCGAGCCTGTTAGCATGCAGCACTAATTACATCTGCTGTGCTTGGCTGCACCTCAGAGAGAGCCGGGGGATTAAGCCGCCCATTTACGAGGCAGGCAGGGCTTAGGGTGAGACGGTAAATCCCGATCTGTCCTCTGCCATCACGTTTTGGGCTGCGTCGTCTCCTCCGGGGCTCGGAGCTGTGCTCGTTATTTCCCATTTGGGCAAGGGGCAGCCCTGGGCGGGAGTGGGCAGGAGCAGGCAGGAGCGGCCAGGTCCAGGCGGAAAAGGGGATGAGTCACTGGAAGCTGGGGCGGCTCCTGGCCTGTGGAAACGGTCCGGGGAAGCCAGGACAAGCTGCTGGGAAAAGCAGATCGTGCCTCCCGCTTCCCCCGTTGCAAGCCCTGGGGCTGGCTGGTGAGGTGCCCTCAACCCTCGGGCTCCCCAGGGAGCGATCGGCTGCGCCCAGCCCGGGGCACCGCGCCTCTGCCCTGCACTGCATCCACCTGGGAAATGCAGGATTTCTGCCTGGCTGCCCATGTGCTCGGCGTGCTGCAAAATGCAGCGAAGGGCCGTGTCCCAGAGAGCGTCCCGGTTGGTTTGAGTGCCCGGTGCATGGAGCGTATAGCTGGGGTGTGTATATAGAGCTGTGAAATTTCCCCAAACCAGTGATTGCGTTGTTGGATTTGGGGACTGGCTTGGGGCAGCCGTTCTTTTCATCACAGCTACTGCAATTCCAGGCCCCTTTTTAAAAAAATCTTTAAATCCTCCACCTCTTTCTCAGGGTGGCTTTAACATCCCACTGTGGGGTGCCATGCAGGCACCCTTCCCCTCTGGGCACCCTTCCCCATGGGGTGCCACCCGAGCAGGACCTGCCTCTCCATGGGAGCCGTTGCCACTAATTTGTACGTGGGGCTAATTAACGAGCCATCCAACAGCTCCCCAGAGTCTTGCAGCCCCAGGAGCCATCGCACACCCAGACATTGGTGGACTTTCACCTGGAGCTGGATGGGAAGAGCTGGAAGCAGCCGCGGGGTGGCTGTTGCAAGCCCTGTCCCAGCAGCCGCACCGTCTCCCTGCCTGGACATGGGTGGGTGTTAAATCTCTTTTCCAGGCAAAGGTCTGGTCTAGACTCAGCCCTGCTCCATGCAAACCCTATCAGGATATCCAGGCGCTTGTTTTAATGGCCGGAAAAGTAGCAGTCTGCCTTCTCGATAGCTATCACTGCGAGGGAGGTAAAAACAACGGCTGCTGCTGTTTCCCTGCGGCAGCAGCAAGAGGCTTAAGAGGATTTTCATGTGCTGTTGCTGTCCCCATATCCTGTGGCTGGACCCTGCCCTATCCTGCACTGCGGTGAGGTGCACGTGGGTCGCGCCGGGGCCCGGCTCGGCTTCCCGGGGAGGAAACGGGACCCTTCTCCCGGAGTCAGGTCTAAATGGCTTTTTGGAAACGCCAAAGCCCACCCGGGAGCCTGTCCCTGCGGCGAGGGACGCCCAGCTCAGCTGTCTGCGTCGCACCGGGGCTCAGCCCCCTGAGAGACGCCTGGCACCTCTCAGTTATTTGCTTTTTTTTTTGTGGTTTCTTTCTCCCCCAAGGCTCTTCCCAGCCCTGCGTTCAGGCACGTCAGGAAAAAAAGCAAATAAAGTGCTTCAATCCTGCGCTGAGCAGGCGCCACGGTGGCTGCAAGGCGAGCGGGCAGCGAGACCCCCGGCTGTGCTGCTGCCCAAAATGCCCCGCTTCCCCCCGCGGTTTGCAGGAGGTTTGGCCTCTGTGGCCGTGCTGGGCCGTGGCAGGTCGGCCGAGCATCGCCATGCTGGGCCGTGGCAGGTCGGCCGAGCATCGCCATGCTGGGCCGTGGCAGGTCGGCCGAGCATCGCCCTGCTGGGTTGCCCTCGCCGGGCAGTGCCGACGTGGGAGCCTTCCTTGGCTTCCCTCTTTTCCACCCACCATCGGTCCTGCAAAAAATTGTCAGTGCTTAGACCTGGGTACCAAACTCTCCGGCTTCCAACGCACGCTTTGCTGGAGACTTTCTGTGAGCAAATGACTGTGCCTCAGTTTCCCTCCTTGCAAAACAGGGCTTAGTACTGAGATGGGGATGGCAGGCAGCCCCTCTGGGCAGGGCGTGCTTGGAACCAGGGGTTTGATTTGCACCTATCTCTTAATAGCTATGATGGTTTTTTTTTTTAACTCCCCCCCAGCTTCTACTTTCTACCAGGTCCTTTTGCAGCCTAATTAGCAATTTAATGAAAACGATTTCAGGTGCTGCAGGTGGCCCAAGTGCTTCTGTAGCCCTGCTCGGAGGTAGTGGGAGAAGGCAGCCAGGCATTGCAGCAGCTATGCTCAGTCCCCGATTAAAAGCCTGGCGTCACAGCCTCCTTGGCACGGGATATGCCATTAGCAAATAGACCTGTAAAGCGAAATGTGAAACTTGGCCTCTTCCCAGCAGCCTGAGCCGGTGAGAACTGGGCTCTGCGCTTGTTTGTTCGTCACTCCCAGGTAAATAAATACGCGCTTGCCAGCGACTCGGGACCGGGGCCAGAGATGGAAGTGATTTTTTTCTTTTTGTGTCTGAAGTTTCTGGGCTGCTATTTCAGGCTTAATTAGGGCGATTTGGGCTGCAGAGCCCTTCCTGCCCTCGCCCCGTGCAGCTTCCAGCCCCGAATGAGGCTTTGGGAGATGGAAGTGCCTCCTCATCTCCAGAGATCTGCTCTGGACCTGGGTGTCTGCGCTTTCCACTCCCCATCCTGACCGCAGCAGCCTGGGGAAAAACAGGCAAATTGGGGCAATCTGCAGAGCATGGATACACTGCAAGTGTTTGGGGGAGCTGGGATGCAAACCTGTGCCCTTCGGGTCCCCAAAGTGTTGCTTTCCGGACTCGAAATGCAGCTGTTGACATACAGATTTTAGGAGCGGTTGCTCGTAGCTTCCAGCACTGGTAATTGAGGCTCCCTGTGAGCAGTCGCGGGAGAACAGCGCGGGGTTTGCAAAACCGGTGAATCCCGACGGCACGCCGTCGTGGGGCAGCAACCCGCGGTGCTGCTGGCTCGGGGTGTCCGCTGGGCAGGGAGACAAGGGAGATGTGGAGACGTCTGCTCACGTCCCGGTCTCACGGCGCCTGTGTCCTGCCGGCCTCCCTCCCTCCCTCCCGGCGGGATCCTCTCCTCCTCTGGTACAGCTGGGCTTCATCAGTGCTTTTTCTCCCCCTGAAGTTTTCCTTCCCAAATTGCACAGCCATTTCTGATGGAAACATTTCTAATCGCGAGTCCAAGAAGTGGAGTCGCTCCTGGACTCATTATTTACCCTGATTTGAAACTAATCCACCAGCTAATACAAGGTGACGTGACCCTCCACCAGTCCCGGCCAGGTCTCCCTTGGACCCCCAGCAGCAGACTGGGTTGTTGTGGGTTAGGAGGACCATCTCCCAGTGACAGGGAGCACTCGCTCCTGCCCCTCGGTGACGCTGGCCCCGCTGGGGACACACTGGTGGCTGGCGACTGCCTGGCTGCTGCAGCCTCGTGCTTGCCTTCCTCTCCTCCCAGATTGCCTCTTCAAAGTGTGTCCCATGAACCGCTACTCTGCCCAGAAGCAGTACTGGAAGGCCAAGCAAACCAAGCAGGACAAGGAGAAGATCGCGGACGTGGTGCTGCTGCAGAAGCTCCAGGTGAGCGGGGCTCCCGGGGGCGGACAGTCCCCATGGGCTGGTCGGGTGATGACATCCAAACCTCTCACCGTGCAAATCCTGATATGTTTTGCTTCCCTGAAAACAGCCTGCATGGGAGGCCAGGACCTGCCCTGGGTTTCGCTGTGCTCAGTACCCCTCTGCTCGGCTCTGTTGTCTCCTGTCGCACCGCCCTCCTCTCCCCATTACCCTCAGCCACCTTTTCTAGAGGAACGGCTCCTGTAGCTGTCAGCCCTTAATTAATCATGGCATACGATGTCTAATAAGGGGGTTGAGATAGGAGGTCTGTCAGCGCTCTGCGCTGGCACCTGCAGGACGGAGGGTGGCAGTCCCCGACGGACTGGCCCCCAGGGACGTGCGATGCAGCCCGGGTTGCCCTTCTCATGAGATGCTCTTACCTGGCCTCTGATGTGAGAGGCAACTGAACCTTGGGTTCTGCCACAGGCTCCTGATGGAGCTTTCACACCATGCCTGCACATGTGCCCTGGGCGCAGCGGGGAGCCCTGGGCAGCGTCGCGTGGCCAGGCTTGGTCCATGCCGTGGCAGTGCAGAGTGAATACAGCAGCGACCAAGGAGCCACAGATGATTTTGTTGCTCCTGGTGCAAGGGAGATGTCCCAGGGAAGACCTGCAGAGAAGGATCCGGGGGACTGAGCAGGCGGGGAGAGGAAGGAAAGACAGCAATACTGCTTTTGGGATGAGAGGGGGCATCCGCCTGCCTTCCCACCCTCGCCGCCATGCCCAGCCTGTGCTGTCTCAGCCCTTCTGATGCTCCTTTTGCAGAGCAGCCCGTGGCAGAGCAGGGAGAGGTGCTCTGCGAGCACAGCCCCGCACCCCCCGCAGCACCCAGGGGTGCCTGGCGCGGAGGAGGGAGCTGCTGCGGCCAGGACCTGCTCCAAAGGGCTGTGGAAGAGAAAGACTCCTGTTGACTTCCATGAGGTTTGGAAAAGGCCCATGTTAAACATTGCATAATCGGCTCAGACAGCTGGCAGGGCCCCGAGGATGATTCATAAAACCAAAGCTCAGGAGGGATTCATTAAATCATCTCGTCAGGCTTCAAGCGCAGCCCCAGCCCCACACGTCCCCCAGTTTTGCCTTTGGGGAGCGAGGTCTGATGCAGTGTCCGGACAGGGCATCCCGGCTTGGTTCAGAGATGCCGGGACAGGGTCGGTGCCTCCTGCCGTGTCCAGCCGTACGTGGTCACTGGTGTATGGAAACGCTATTTTCCTGCTCCGGTTAGACTGTAACTTGTCATGTCGACAGCTGTACTGGCCACGACTGGACAGAGAGGCTCATTTCTGAGCCTGATTGATTGCACCTTGGTTAAGATTTGTCTTAAAGAGATTCTGTCATTTCCTTGCTCCTTTCCGCTGCTCCTCGTGTTGCCCTTTTGGCAAACGCTCCTGTGCATCCGGAGCCAAGCGCTGGAGGAGGCTGGGCAGGGAGGGAGCTCTGCAGGGTGCTGCCCGTGCTGCCGCGAAGCCCCTGGACGCCCTGGCAGGATGCTGGACTCCAGGCTGCGATTTATCAGTGCCTCCCGCAGGCTGAAAACATCTTCCAACCCACGGAGATAATTTCCTGAAGCAGAAGCAGCCCGGGTCTCGAGCAGAGAGTCCCTGCCCAGCCGTCCGCAATGCCCACGGTCGCCTTTCCGAGCTTGTGCTCTTGCACCGTTGTTCTTAAGTGGGTTTAAGGCTCGGTGTTTTCTCGGCTGACTGATTGTAGGTGCAGCCAGATGCAGTGCAGACATGCCGTGGAGGCTTTCCTCCTGCTCTGCTCGCGTTTCCCCATCCTCCCTGCACCCTCCTGGGCTGCCCACCCCTGTGTGCATCCCTGAGACCCCATCCCACCGTGGCCTGGGGACAGACCCTGTCCCATCCAAGGGATGCGCTGGGAACATCAGCCCCCGGGGGCTTGCCTGCTCGGGGTAGAGGGTTCCCACTCCTGGCCCCACTGGTTTTCGGCAAGGGAGGAGCTCAGATCTGGACACAGATCTAGGACACGTTGTGGTGCCGGATCTCTTGCCGGAGCCGTGTTGCTCCATGGGGTTGTTGTTAAACTCCCAGCTCCCCATCAGTGCGGGATTTCTTGGCAGCAGCTTTGTTTTCCCGATGGCAGCAGCCACCACCACGGGGCTCACGTCCCCTGGGTGGCACCCAGAGCTGCGTGGGGACAGAGAGTTAACTAAAGTGCTGGCAACATTTGAAAGAGCGAAGGGTTTGTACTGCCACAATGGGTGCCAGGCACGTTCAAAGCCCCGGCATCGCCTGCTCGGGCACTCACGGACCATTTGCCCCCATCCTCCCGCAGGACGTGGAGCCACCATTCCAGCTGTGTTTCCCAATTCCTTCTGCTATCAAGCGAAAGGGGACGAAAGCAGGATGGGAACGGGTGGATGCTCTCCCAGCTCCATCCCTTGCCGCCGTTTCCTATCCCGGCTGCAGGGGAGCACTGGGTTGGCGCTGCCCGGGCTGTGCCTGGGCTGGTGCCAGGGCTCTCGGCGCACCCTCGCCGTTCCCAGACAGATCCGCTGCAGGAGCAAGTTCCTGCCTTGCTCCACATACGTCGGCATCGCTCCTCCGGCTGCCAGAGCCACGGTGCAGAAAATGTCTGTGGTTTTGGAGGCAGGGGCTGCAAGCAGTGTTCAGCAATCCACTCCTGGGGCGTCTTGGCCGGCATCCGCTGCGGCAGGTTTGGACCTGCAGCCATCTCCAGGCACAGCGCTGCCGGCACGGGGCCTTTTTGCTCTTTGGTCTCGGTGCTGCCGGGAGCCCCCGGCCCTGCTGCAGCAGAGCTGAGATGGGTGCGTTGCCCCAGCCTGCCCCGGGCACAGAGTCCCTTTTTGGTGCTGCCCCATGAGACCTGCTGGGGTTTTTGGGGAACTTTGGTGCTGTTTTGTCCTTGTCCTAATTTTTAAGTTCTCAGTTTAAAGCTCGCATGGACTCCATACAGCTGCTCAGGGCCACACCAGGGTCCCGGGCTGAGCTCTCGGATGCTGAGGACTGTATTATAGCTCTGGACCGCGTTGTCTGGGGACAGAGGGATGCTGATGCTGCATCCCAGCCTGTCCCGTCCTCCCCATAGCTGAGGGTGCAGGTGGCCCCTTTGGCTCCGGGGGAGTGAGGAGGGTGCTACTACACTCGGCTCTTCTTTTGGCATTCAGCATGCAGCCCAGATGGAGCAGAAGCAGAATGAGACGGAGAACAAGAAAGTGCATGGCGACGTGGTGAAATACGGCAGCGTCATACAGGTACGGGCGCTCGCTCTCCCCTCCTCTGCGCTCGGCCGGTGGGTTTTGGGGGGGGATGCACAGATCCAGCACACGCCAGTCCGGCAGCTGCTGGGAAGGGGCTCGCGGGATCGCTCCTGGGTACGACCAGCCCTGGGGACCTTTGGGGGCCTCACCCTGATGTTCGCCTTTCCAGCTCCTCCACATGAAGAGCAACAAGTACCTGACGGTGAACAAGCGGCTGCCGGCCCTGCTCGAGAAAAACGCCATGCGGGTGACGCTGGATGCCACCGGCAACGAGGGATCCTGGCTCTTCATCCAGCCCTTCTGGAAGCTGAGGAGCAATGGAGATAATGTGAGTACGGGGCCAAAAAGTCCCCAAATTAAGCTGTGCAGAAAGCACCGTGCGTGCCGCCTGCCAGGGCTCGCCTCCCCGCCAAGCGCCCGGTCTCATCCTCGCTCCCTCCTTTCCCATTCTGCTCCCCAGGTAGTCGTGGGAGACAAAGTCATCCTGAACCCCGTCAATGCCGGGCAGCCGCTGCACGCCAGCAGCTACGAGCTTGCTGACAACGCCGGCTGCAAGGAGGTACGGGGGCTGGGCTGCCTCTGCAGGGTCTGGCTCTTAGGGCTTGCCTGGGTTTTTTTCCTTTTTCTTCCTTTTTTCCCTTGTGCCAGGGATCGTGACCTCACTCTCTTGCTCCGTAGGTGAACTCAGTCAATTGTAACACCAGCTGGAAAATCAACCTTTTCATGCAGTTCCGCGACCACATGGAGGAAGTGCTGAAAGGGGTAAGGAAGGAGGCTCGGCTGCCGCCGGCCGCCTGGGACGTGGTGGGCTCCAGGGACCCGGCCCCGGTCCCCTGCAGGGACAGGACGTGTGAACAGCCGTTTGGCTGTGTGACAAGGGCAGAGGAGAGATCCTGCCTTGAGGACCTTAATTTCTAGAATTCACCACTTGGAGAACTTAACAGCAAGCTAGAGTTGGATATTTTAGTATCTCCTGGCAGCAGGTACCCAGGGGGCATGAAATTACCCTCTGCCTTATTGTATTAAATTGGCTCTCGAGGACAACACGAGGCACACGTAGTGCCAGCAGCGGCTTCTAGCTGCGAGGACAATTTTCGGCTGTTTAGCTCTGGAGCAGGGCTGGCTGTTGCCTGGGAAAGGAACTTTCCCTGCCGAGCTATTGTTCGGGGCTGAGGTCCTCCAGGAAGCAGCTGGATGGATATTGATTGTTAGGATCTTACAGACCCTCATCCCCAGGCGCCGCACTTATCCCCGGCTTCCCACATCCACCGCATCCTCCTTCCTGGGGCGTTAATGCCTTGGTGAGCGGAGCCTCTGCCCCCTCCAGGGGTGTAAAGTGGGGGGTTTGCACCCATTTTACAGCCCGGGAAGGGGAAGCAGAGAGAAGTGGCTTGCAAGAGTAAACAGAGCGATGGCATTGCGGAGTGCAGGGTGCCCCGTGCCCCTGCAAGATGCCTTCCCCTGGGTCTGGAGGAGCATTTGTGCTGCTAGAGGCAGGTTTTAGCGCAGCTCAGGTAGGTAGGACTGGAAGACCTGTCGGTACCCTGTGATGCCCAGGGTCCCGTGGCCCTGCCGTGCCATGGCTGGGAGCTGTGCTCTGCTCTGGACCGTGTATGGGGGGATCCCATCCCCCTGCAGCGTTGGGGGGGTCACAGGAGGAGATACATTAGCTTGTAGGAGAGCCACGTCCCTGGGCCTCACCACCATGTCCTGGCCCAGGGGGACGTGGTGAGGCTCTTCCACGCCGAGCAGGAGAAGTTTCTCACCTGCGACGAGTACAAAGGCAAGCTGCACGTCTTCCTCCGCACCACCCTGAGGCAGTCGGCCACCTCGGCCACCAGCTCCAACGCCCTGTGGGAGGTGGAGGTGAGCGGGCAGGGGATGGAGCGCATGTCCGTGGGCTTTCGGGGTACCTCTGCGGTTGCTGCGCTTTCACTGGGGGCGGTGGTGCTAGAAGCAATGGTTATTTCTATACGCTTCCACCTCTGGTAGCCTGGCTGCCCCGGTGAAAGCCAGCGCAAGGCTCAAGCTCCGTGAGAGCACCGGGAACCGCGGCTGCTGGTGGACGGGCACCGGTGTCTGTCTAAGCTCTGCGCCCCGAGTATCTTTGCTCGTGGCCACCTTTGAGATAGGATGGGGCTCTTATCACCAGCGTGTTTGCCCGGGGTCAGCGGAGGCTCGGAGGCAGGAACAGTGTCCTGGTTTCCTGCAGCCCTGCGTGCCAGCAGCTGAGCTCTCCTCTGCTTCTCCCAGGTTGTCCACCACGACCCGTGCCGAGGGGGAGCCGGGCACTGGAACGGCTTGTATCGCTTCAAGCACCTCGCCACGGGCAACTACCTGGCAGCGGAGGTAAGGGGGCAAGCAGAGGGATGCAGAGACCTGCCCTGCCCTCGAGAGGCTGGTACCACCCCTTGCAAAGGCGGTGCCCCCCTGCCCTTAGAGCGGCGATGCCCAGGATTGCCTCTGGCCCCGCTCCCGTTTGTTTTCGGAGCCGTCCTGCCCTGGGCCTCTGCGGCTCCTCCTTGCTCGCAGGAGGCATTGGCACCGGGGCTGTGAGCATCATCGTCGTTTGCCCGTTTGCAGGGCTAGGCTTTCCCCCCTGAAATCCCCCACCCCACGGTGCAGGGATTCACTTGCCAAAACTGCTGTTCCTGGCTCCCTCCTCTTCTGGCCCGGGGGGGAGGAGGGGATGGCTGGGGTTTTCCTCTGTTTTGCTCTCTCTGGACCCAGCAACTGTACCAGCACAATCTCCTGGTAGGATGGACGTGGGAGATAATTCATCCTGTGTTTAACTCTTCCTGATCAGGTTTTGCCCATCCTCATCCTCTGGGCCACAGGAGCACCCAGGGCTGCCCTTGCCTGGGGAGGGTATGGGCAAAATCTGGGCCTGGAAACGTCATTTGCCAAATTTTTTTCCTCCTGACAGAGGCACAGAGGTTTCTGCACTTAGATAATGTGGTTTATATGACACAAATGAGCTGCCAGGAGCAAGGTAAAGACAGTGTTACACCCTGCTGCCGGGGGAGCAGGGATGTACCGGGGCAGATCTTGGTGCACCGTGTGCCAAAGGTGCTCCCTAGCTGGAGAAGGCAACCAAAGGCAGCCCCCAGGGCCCCTTCCACCACTGGCAGGATGGAAAATAGCAAATACTGGGGCTCTGAAATGGCTGCTTTAAGCCAAAAGCCACTCAGGTGACATCTTCTGCAGAGGAAAGAAGATCACAGAATGATCCCCATCCCAGGCTGGTTCTGCCTGGCTTGTGTTGCTCGCTGAGACCTCAGCCTGGGGCCTCGACGGATTTGCAGCAAGAGCTCGTCTTGCTGCAGCGCGGAGCCCCGGGTCTGCTCACCCGGGCTCACCCCGTCCCGCTCCTCGGGGATGGAGCGCTGCGCACTGGGTACGGGTCACCTCCTCCAGCCCCAGCTGGGCAGGTTTCATCTCTCTGCAATGTGACTGAGGAAGGCAGGAATAGAGATAACACCCCGTGCTCAGGGTTTTGGAGGGACTGAGTGGGAGGACTGATAGCTGTCTTTCATCTCCCTCTTTAACTTTTCAGGAAAACCCAAGTTATAAAGGAGACGTGGCTGAGCCCAAAGCAGCGCCCACGGTGAGCTCTGTGCAGCCTCGCTAGCAGAAATGCTGCTGCCGCTGCCTGAAATCACGCCGTCTCTTAGACTCTGCCTGAAAGCAGGGACATGCCCTGAGCCAGAGCCCGCTGCGGGGACAGTGCCCGCGCCGTGCCGCCGGGTCCCGCTGCCCAGCAGAGCATCCCTGCGCCTCACGCTGTAGAGTAGCATCCCTATGTCCTGCTTGCGAGAGGACCCTGCCAAAATCTGTTGGAGGGGTCCCAGTGCATGTTGGATCCCCAGGCCGTGGGGAAGTGCTGGTTGAAGAGAGATTTGGACTTTCAGGGGGTTTTTTCTCTTTGTTGTTGGTGAGATTTGGAGAAGGGGTGGCCTCGTAGCTCAGGTGCATCACGCTGCGCTTGCGCTCTTGCAGCCCCTCATGCGCCTCCGCTCTGCGAGGCTCATCCCAGCATCCGAGCAAAAGCTTCTGCTCTGAGCGTAGCCGCTGCGTGTCTCCTCCGATGCCGTGTGCGCAGGGAGGCTGGGCTCAGCGGGGCGGCCGCCCTGCGCCGGGCTCAAAGCCGCTTTCCCTGGTGCAGGGGGGCAGCAGCCGCGCCAGCCGCAGGAACACGGGGGAGAAGATCAAATACCGGCTGGTGGCCGTGCCCCATGGCAACGACATCGCCTCCCTCTTCGAGCTGGACCCTACCACGCTGCAGAAGACGGACTCCTTCGTCCCGCGGTACGCGAGCATGCATTGCCATGGAGGGATTGAAATAAGGAGGGGAGGCTTAATTGCGTGGTGTGAAATTTTGGCAAGTCTGTTCTTGGGGGCTTTGCTGGGTGTCGGGAGAAGCAGTGGGTGCTGGTGTGTCCGCGTGGGGATCACTCACCAGGACGCTGTGCCACTTGCAGGAACTCCTACGTGAGGCTGCGCCACCTCTGCACCAACACCTGGATCCAGAGCACCAACGTGCCCATTGACATCGATGAGGAGAGGCCCATTCGCCTCATGGTACGGCCCCGCTCCCTCCTCCCGTGCATGCATTTGTCCCCTGTGCCCCAATAGCTCTTAGCATGCTCCTTCCCACCCAGCACCCAGGCTTTACCCAGGGACTGAAATACCCTGATGATCCATGGGGGTGGCTGGACATCAGCCTGGATCCCATCCCAGTAACCTGGAGCCCACCCCAGTCCTTCCGATGGGGATGAACTGGGTCACTGACTTCCCTTGGGTTGGTGGCAGATGGTGGGGACATGCTTGGCATTGCCCTGTCTGTGTGATGCTGCTTCCCGTTGCCTCCCAGCTGGGCACGTGCCCCACCAAAGAAGACAAGGAAGCTTTCGCCATTGTCTCCGTGCCTGTGTCTGAGATCCGGGACCTGGACTTTGCTAACGACGCCAGCTCGATGCTGGCCAGTGTGGTGGAGAAGATGAACGAAGGTTTTCTCAGCCAGAATGACCGGAGGTAAAAAGTCATTTCCCCTGGGAGATGGGGCCGTGCTGGGCTCCTGCAAGGGCTCTCCAGCATCGCTGCAGGATGGGGCCCCTGCCTGGGTCTTGGTGCCAGCGCTGTCTTGCTTTCCTGCCCACAACCCAAATCCACTCCTGCTCCTCCCAGGAGTCTGGCGAGGAAACCAGATAACGCCGCAGCCCTGCTCCGGCCCCTCCTTTGCCGCTAGAAAAATATCCGAGGGGCTGAGAGATGGCCCCACGATAGGGGCAGCCGGGTTAGTCACCGTATTATTTTTAGGTGGGTGGGTTCTTGGTGCTTCCTGAGCAAACACAGATCCCCTGTGGGACAGAGCGAGCCGCTCCCGCCCTGCCAGCCCGCCCCGCGCGGGTCCCGCAAAGGTGACTAAGTGGGCAGAGGCGTTAAATGCAAAATCCCTGGCATGAATCGCGAGCAAAGACCCCTGGCATTTACCCTGGGACATATAGTTTCCTTAGGAACCATAGGGGCTGTAAAACCTCTTGCTTCAGGGCAGCCGTTAACCTCTAGCAGGGAGGGGAGGATTGGCCAACAGCCTCCCTGGCGCTGTTTTGAGCCTTGAACATGGGCTCTTTGGTCCTCCAAAATGTGCCAGCATCATTGCAGGGGCCCGAGTTTGGGTGGACTGTGTGGCATGGGTGAGCAGCCCCCCCCGGCCGGAGAGTCCCACCGCCCCACTCGCACCGTGCCCCTTTGCAGGTTCGTGATCCAGCTGCTGGAGGACTTGGTGTTTTTTGTCAGCGACGTCCCCAACAATGGCCAGAACGTGCTGGACATTGTGGTGACCAAGCCCAACCGGGAGCGGCAGAAGCTGATGCGGGAGCAGAACATCCTGAAGCAGGTGAGTGGCCCTGGGGCCCTGCATCCGAGCAAGGCTGAGGTCCTGCGGAGATGTCCTGCGCTGCCCAGGGCCACGGTGGAGTCCAGGGATCTGGAAACCCCCGTGGAGGAGGTGTAGCTGGTCTCCAGCTCATGCCCCAGCGGTGCACCAAGCCCTCCTGGCAAGCACGACTGGTGTCCAGCCTTGCATGGGGGTGATGGTGTGGAGGGGGACACAGCACTTATCATCTCTGCTTTTGGACAGATCTTTGGGATCCTGAAAGCCCCCTTCAAGGATAAGGGTGGGGAAGGGCCCCTGGTGCGGCTGGAAGAGCTGTCGGACCAGAAAAACGCTCCCTACCAGTACATGTTTCGGCTGTGCTACCGCGTGCTCCGGCACTCCCAAGAGGACTATCGCAAGAACCAGGTGCATGGGGGGTGACGGGGGGAGCCCCCATCCCACCGCGTGTTGCAAAGCCCTGGGGGGCTGCTGAGGTCTCGGTGGGGCAGGGGGCATTGCCAGACCACGACACGCAGCCCCGTGTGCTCACCGCCTCTCTGCCCGCTCCAGGAGCACATTGCCAAGCAGTTCGGCATGATGCAGTCTCAGATCGGCTACGACATCCTGGCCGAGGACACCATCACGGCCCTGCTGCACAACAACCGCAAGCTGCTGGAGAAGCACATCACGAAGACTGAGGTGGAGACCTTCGTCAGCCTGGTGCGCAAGAACCGCGAGCCACGGTGCGTGTCCAGAAAGGCCCCGTCCCAAAGGGCTTTGCGCTGTGCGATGGGTGGGATGTGCCTCAGTCAGAGGTGGAAAGAGCCCCCAGGGACCCCCTTTCACAGCGAGCTGTCTCTGCTCTGTAGGTTTTTGGACTACCTCTCGGACCTGTGCGTGTCCAACCACATTGCCATCCCCGTCACCCAGGAGCTGATCTGCAAGTGCGTGCTGGACCCAAAGAACAGCGACATCCTCATCAAAACCGAGTGAGTAGCCAAGGGGAGAGGTTTTCCACAACCAGGATTTGGTGCCTGGCCCTGCCTTCCACCAGCTCCCACGGTGCCCTGGTAAAAGCCCCGTCACCCCTTGAGGTGCAGCTGCTCCCCGTCCGCGGGAGCATCTCCAGTTTTACCCCTTCTCTGCCCTAGGCTGAGGCCGGTGAAGGAGATGTCCCAGACCCACGAGTACCTGAGCATCGAGTACTCGGAGGAGGAGGTCTGGCTCACCTGGACGGACAAGAACAATGACCACCACGAGAAAAGCATCCGGCAGCTGGCACAGGAGGCCCGGGCTGGCAATGCCCATGACGAGAACGTCCTCAGCTACTACAGGTGATGATCCCACGGCAACTTCTTCCCAGGTGAGGACGTAAGGGTTGCACAGACTCACTCCCTCTCCCCCTCATCCCTGGACAGGTACCAGCTGAAGCTCTTTGCCCGCATGTGCCTGGATCGCCAGTACTTGGCCATCAAGGAGATCTCCCAGCAGCTGGGGGTGGACCTGATCTTCCTCTGCATGGCAGATGAGATGCTGCCCTTCGATCTCCGAGCCTCCTTCTGCCACCTCATGTTGCACGTGCACGTGGACAGGGACCCCCAGGAGCTGGTGATGCCCGTGAAGTTTGCACGGCTCTGGACTGAGATCCCCACAGCCATCACGATCAAAGAGTGAGACACGCTGGGGCTCGCAGCGGCTTTGAGGGAGAGGGCAGGAGGTGGGATGGCAGATGCCATCCTGTGCGGGGACTGGGGGGGGGGGGGCATTTGTGGAGTGAATTTGGCAGGTCTCAGCCTTCAGAAGGAAGCAGGCTCCATCACAGTCATGAGCATCGCTTCTGGCCGCGATGGCTCAGCAGCTGCCTGGACAGTGCTCCTTCCAGGCTGGGTGCGAGGAGACGCTGCCATTCAGCTTACCCCCACCATCTCCCCTCGCAGCTATGACTCCAACCTCAACGTCTCACGCGACGACAAGAAGAACAAGTTTGCGAGCACCATGGAGTTCGTGGAGGACTACCTCAACAACGTGGTGAGCGAGGCGGTGCCCTTCGCCAACGAGGAGAAGAACAAGCTCACCTTCGAGGTGCGAGACCTGCCGATGTCGCTGGCATGTTGCAGGATGCAGCACAGTTTGGCTGCAGCTGCCTCTGCAACGAGGGTGGCTGCGCCGGCGTCTCTCTCCCCCGTGTCTGTTTATCCTGCTCAGCCCCGAGCACGGCAGGGTCTGGAGTTGCCTTGTCCTTCCCCAGGTTGTCAGCCTTGCCCACAACCTCATCTACTTCGGCTTCTACAGCTTCAGTGAGCTGCTGCGCCTGACGCGGACACTGCTTGGCATCATCGACTGCGTCCAAAACCCCCAGCTGATGATGCAGGCAGTCTACAATGACGAGGTGACGGGTGAGTCCCTGCTCCATAAGGAGGCATAGTCCTGCGGGAGGGTGTTTTCTGTGGTCTGCCCAGTGCTTTCCAGTTTTAGCTGCAAGAAAACAAGCCACTGGTTTGCTGACGTGGAACCTTTGGCTGGGTCTGCACTGGGAGACAGGAGGTGTTGAGCCCTTGGCCATGCCAGAGAAATGGCCAATTTCTCCTACTCGTTCTCTGATTAATATCTACAGCACTTTGCAGTCTAAGTGGGTCCTTCCATTGGTCCTCTGCCACCCCCCTTTCCATCTGCATTAACTCTGCCCACTGTGGCTGCCTCTGCAGGGAAGAACGTGCGGCGGTCAATCCAGGGCGTTGGGCAGATGATGTCCACCATGGTGCTGAGCAGGAAACAGTCCATCTTCAGCCCTCCAAGCCTCAGTGCCGGGTCTGCCCCGGAGCAAGTGGACAGAGGGAGGAGCATTGAGAACGAGAACATTGTGGTGATGGAGACCAAGCTGAAGATCCTGGAGATCTTGCAGGTTGGAGCTGGTGGGGAGGTAGAAGGATTGTGGACCTGCGGGTGGGACCTGTGGGACGGGGTGGTGAGGGCAAGACATGGGTTTCTGATGCAGAGACAGCTGGCACGAAGAGGGCACTCACTTTTGCTTTATTCTTCTTCTTCGCTGCTGCCAGTTCATCCTGAACGTGCGGCTGGACTACAGGATTTCCTACCTGCTTTCTGTCTTCAAGAAGGAGTTTGTGGAAGTCTACCCCATGCAGGACAGCGCAGCCGACGGGACGGCTCCAGCCTTTGACTCCACAAGTAACTCTTCCACTTTGCTCCTGGTACAGCTTCAACTCAGCAAAACCCCACAGGCTGGGGACACACGGGCGATGGAGGTGACGGCTCCAGCAGCTCTCCACCCACCGCTGCTGCTGGCAGGGAGCATGGGGGGGACTGGAGTTTGTGCAGATGGGATGAGGTGTCCTGTGTCCCTCGTGGATGCTCGGAGCAGGGGCCAGGGAGCTGGGTTGGTTCCTGCGGGTTTCTGCCAATGCACAGGGGTCACATTGGCCCCCCTTTCATCTCCCTTTCCTCTCCCTTCAGCTGCAGCCATGAACCTGGACCGGATCGGCGAGCACGCAGAAGCCATGTTCGGTGTGGGGTGAGTCCCTGCCCCCTCCGGTGCATAGTTAGCCTGGCCATAGGGCTCTTCCTCTCCTGTCCATACTGCCGAGGCTGAAAGCTGCAGGTGATGAGGAAGATGAGGCTCTAAGGGCTAATGCAGCTGGCCCCATCAGCCCCGAGGGGTGACTGAGTGCACGCAAGCTCCCACGTGGCTGCTAACACCAAGCGCTTTCGTCCCGGCTTCAGGAAGACGAGCAGCATGTTAGAGGTGGATGACGAGGGAGGGAGGATGTTTCTGCGGGTGCTGATCCACCTGACGATGCACGACTACCCACCGCTCATCTCCGGCTCCCTGCAGCTCCTCTTCAAGCACTTCAGCCAGAGGCAGGAGGTCTTGCACACCTTCAAACAGGTAACCCTGGTGGGACGCTGCTCTGGAGCACCTCTGAGCCCACAAGTGGTTGTGGGTGCAGGACATGGGACAGGTCCCGGCCCCTTTCCTTGGGCTGGAGGTCTGGAGGAGGAAGGGAATGGGGTTCGTGCCCAAACTGGAAACCCCTGGGAATGTCGCTGCAGGTTCAGCTCCTGATCTCAGCCCAGGATGTCGAGAACTACAAGGTGATCAAGTCAGAGCTGGACAAACTCCGCACTATGGTGGAGAAATCGGAGCTCTGGGTGGACAAGAAGGGCAGCAGCAAAGGGGACAGCACGGTGGAGGGGAACAAGAAGGAGAAGAAAGAGGTGAGAGCCCTGAGCAAGACCCTGGGAACCAGGGCAGGAGAGGAGTGGGAGGCAGAGGTGCAGCTCGCTTCAGTCCAACACCTAACGCCTCTCGATGGGCCGTGCACCCCTCTCCCTGGAATAGGAGGGTCGGGGAGGGCCCTGCGGTGTGTAGTCATGCCCCAGGCTTTGGAGAGGTGCAGTGGGACCCCGGTGCTGTTTCTGTCCCCTTGCAGCATGCTGCTGACGAAGAGGTCATTGCTCCGGGAGAGAAGAGCAGTGAGAACTATCAGATAGTCAAGGGGGTAAGTGAGACCGAATCCTGGCCCCAGCGCTGGTCCTGGGGGCATGGCCAGCAATGTCTGCCTGGCCTGGGCTGGCACGGGTGCACCAGCCAGAAGGGAGAGGGTGAAATCATGGGGGGGATTTCCAAGCTCTCCTGTGGTTCAGTAGAAACGAGTCCAAGCCAGGGCTTGTTCCTGCCAGCTCAGCACAAGAAGGAGCCCTGTTACATCCCCAGGGCTCGTGAGTGAGCCTTGCACTGGGGGGACTGGAGGGGAGAGGGTTGGTGACGGGACAAGGGCTCTCTGCACGGCACTGCAAGGATTTCTGAGCAGGGTGCCAAGATTTGTGAATGATGCAGGGAGCACCTGGGTTTATGGAGGGCACATCTGGATGGCAAGCAAGCTCCCAGTGCTGGTGGCCATCCTGATGGGCTCCCAGGCTCAGTTCCCCTCTGCCATGGTCCTTCTCTCCCCAGATCCTGGAGCGGCTGAATAAGATGTGCGGGGTCGGAGAGCAAGTGCGCAAGAAGCAGCAGCGCCTTCTGAAGAACATGGATGCTCACAAAGTGATGCTGGATCTGCTGCAGATCCCTTATGAGAAGGTGGGTGGGCAGAAGCCGGCTGGTCCTGAAGTGCCCAGGGGTTGGGGATGCGGGGACCCCCCTGCGTGGCTGGGTCCTGCAGTTGCGCAGGGCACGAGGGGCAGCAGCCTGCTGCTGCTCTCCATCCCTCGCCAGCTCTGGGTATTTCACTTCTCTGCCCTTCCTCAGGGTGATGCCAAGATGATGGAGATCCTGAAATTCACCCACCAGTTCCTGCAGAAGTTTTGTGCTGGCAATCAGGAAAACCAGGCCCTGCTGCACAAACACCTCAACCTGTTCCTGACCCCGGGGGTAAGGAGAGGGGACCGACGGGCAGTCGCAGGCAGCAGCACAGGGAGAGAGTTCAGTACCACTCCTGGGGCTGAGAGAAAGAGATGCAAAAGCCAGGAGGAGACCCTGGGAGAGGAAGGGGCAGGGCAGGAGGGGAGGCTGTTCCTGGCAGCCCCCCGGCCTCACTCTGCTCCCCTGGTCCCACAGCTTCTGGAGGCTGAGACGATGCAGCACATCTTCCTCAATAACTACCAGCTCTGCTCGGAGATCAACGAGACGGTACCACAGCACTTCATCCACTGCGTGGCCACCCACGGCCGCCACGTGCAGTACCTCGACTTCTTGCACACCATCATCAAGGCCGAGGGCAAGTACGTCAAGAAGTGCCAGGACATGATCATGACCGAGGTGAGCACCTCTCCCCCCCAGCCTGAGGGGCGTGAGCGTGGGGTGTAGCAGGGCACGGCTCCTGGGAGGTGCATGGTTGGCCTCTTCCTTGAGGAAGAGCCTTCCCAGCCATGCTGGCTTCTCCCTGGAGTAGGAAGCATCTCCAGGAGCTTAATGCAAGGTCCAAGAGCCAATAACCATTTTAGAGTCCCACAAGCTGTGATTTTTGATTGCACTGCAAATGCCCGCTTTTCCCTGTAAATGCTCGGCCCTTTCACCCTTCACCGGCTGCTGCCTCTCCTCGCCCCGCTGCGGAGGACACCGTTTTCTGCCTTGCGAGGTTTCTGACCCTCCTTCTCCAGAGTGGTGACCACTGACCCTTCCCTGCAGCTCACCAATGCCGGGGACGATGTGGTGGTTTTCTACAACGACAAGGCTTCACTGGCCACCCTCCTGGAGATGATGACAGCAGCCAGGGATGGGGTGGAGGAGAACAGCCCGCTGATGTATCACATCTCACTGGTGGACCTGCTGGCTGCCTGCGCCGAGGGCAAGAACGTCTACACAGAGATCAAGTGCACGTCCCTGCTGCCCTTGGAGGATGTGGTGCGGGTGGTGACACATGAGGATTGCATCACGGAGGTACGGGGTGCCCAGCGAGGAGGGTGCCAGTGGCTTTGCACTCGTTGCCTTCTCCTGACAGTGCCTGTGCCCCCCTCCCTCTCCCCGGCAGGTGAAGATGGCCTACGTGAACTTCGTCAACCACTGCTACGTGGACACGGAGGTGGAGATGAAGGAGATCTACACCAGCAACCACATCTGGACTCTCTTCGAGAACTTCACCCTGGACATGGCCCAGGTGTGTGGGGAGGGTTGGGTGGGAGGGACACAGCAGCAATGGCTGCTGTATCAGAGGGGACAGGCTGGTGTCACCGAGGCTCCCTCGAAGCCTGGGGAGCCAGGCATGGGGCACGGGCACCATGGGGACTTGTGTAGCTGCCACACTAGGGGCTGGGCAGCAGTTAGGGCTCTCTGGCCTAGACCCAAGAGCCGTGTCACCGGCCACATCCTTCAGCTCAGCCAGGTCCCAGCAGCACTGCATGCTAGCAGCATCTGGCCAGGATGCGTGCTCACCTCGCCCTGGTGCCATCAGCATCCTCCCTTCTCCTCACAGATGTGCAAGAAGCGAGAGAAACGCCTGCCAGACCCTACGCTGGAGAAGTACGTGCTGACGGTGGTGCTGGACACCATCAACGCGTTCTTCAGCTCGCCCTTCTCAGAGAACAGCACCTCGCTGCAGGTAATAAGGTGCTGCATGGACAGGCCATGGCTGGGGAAGGAAAGCAGCTCATTGAGCCCCCCAAAACAAGGTCTGGACACACCTTGCACTGATACATACCTGCCTGCTCTCTCCTTCAGACCCACCAGACCATTGTGGTGCAGCTTCTCCAGTCCACCATGAGGCTGCTGGAGTGCCCCTGGCTGCAGCAGCAGCACAAGAGCTCGGTGGAAGCCTGCATCCGCACACTGGCCATGGTTGGTAAGGAGCCGTGCCAGTGGTGCTCAGTTCCCAGCTGACCGGGAGGATGCAGCCACCCCTGGCTGCCTCTGCTCCGGCAGCGAGCAAGAGCCATCGTCCCTGCTGGGATGGGATTCCCATGTCTTGGCAGCGTGCCCTGGCAAGAGGCTGCTGGCTGGGAATGGGGAGGTTTGGCTCTGGGATGTGCTTTTCTTGAGCTACATCTCCAGGCATGACCCGGGTGGCGTGGGGATAACCGAGGCCTGGGCTTGGCGGGGAGATCCCTGGTGTGTCCCTGCTGGTGAAGGGCCTGGAAACAAAGCCAGCATTTGTGGTGGTTTTCCCTCGCCAGGACTTTGCCCTCAGCCTCCTTGTGGCTGCCTGACTTGTGACTTGGGACAAGGGTTGTTAGCACTGAGTCACCATGTGGAAAGGATTGCTCGGTGGTTCGACACTGGGTGGGGATTTCCCCTTGTAATTTAAGGCAGGGCGCTTACAACATCTCCATGCTGGGCTTTCCCAACCAAAAACTGGAGGTGGTGCCTCTTTCCATCTTAGGATGGGCTGGGGGGGCTGTGGGCAATGTTGTGCTGCAGTAGGGAGGGACGGATGAAAATACTCCACCCCTCACTAGCCTGGAGGAGTTTACTCTTGTATTTAACCCAAATCGTCTCTGCTGCAAATGAAGAGCTGGTGAAGGGGTGCCGGGCCCAAGGCAGTGGGTAGGACCCAGCCGATGGGTCATGGCTGTCCCCAACCCCGGCTCCGTCTCCTGCAGCCAAGAGCCGCTCCATCGCGCTGCCCATGGACCTGGACGCCCACGTCAGCTCCCTGCTCAACAGCAGCTCCACCAACACCGTGCAGAGGAACACGTCCAACTACAAGACGGCCACGCGGACCTTCCCCCGCGTCTCCACCACCCCCAACCAGTGGGACTACAAGAATATCATAGAGAAGCTGCAGGTATGGGGCAGGGAGGCGGCGGTGGCATGGATCGGTGCACGATAGCAAGAAGGCGCTGGCGTTGCAGGGGTCCCTCTCCCGTGCTCGTGTCTCCTAGGCATGCGTTGGCCCTAAAGGTGTGTGCTGTGACTTGTAGGACATCATCAATGCCCTGGAGGATCGCTTGAAACCACTGGTGGAGGCTGAGCTGTCTGTCCTGGTGGATGTCCTCCACCGGCCAGAGCTGCTTTTCATGGAGGGGACGGAGGCGTTTCAGCGATGCGAGAGCGGAGGTTTCCTGTCCAAGTGAGGATGCTTTGCAATTGCCCAGGGATTGCTGGGAGTGCTGGGAAGGGCCATCCTTTGTGGGTTGTGCATCCCAGTGCATGTCTGCAGCCTGGAGGGATGGTGGGGACGGTTCCCTCAGGGACCCCCTTGTCCCTCTCGGCTGTGTGACGGTGGCTCTGCCTTGCCAGGCTGGTGCAGCACACCAAGGACCTCATGGAGACGGAGGAGAAGCTGTGCATCAAGGTGCTGAGGACGCTGCAGCAGATGCTGGTGAAGAGGAACAAGTACGGCGAGAGGGTGAGCACCATGGTCCCATGGCACGTCCTCAGCCCCGCTCCTTGTCTGTGCAGCCCCTGCTTCCCAGGCTGGCAGTGCCCTCCCTGCTGCAGCCCACGGGCGCTCAGTCTCGTTCTGCTCTAGCGCTGGCCCTGGCGTTGGGAGACTCATGACGTTTGTTTGTCTTGGCAGGGCAACCTGCTGCGGAAAATGCTCCTGAACAATTACCTGCAGAACAAGAAGTCCAGCTCCAAAGGGGAAATCGCGGATGCTGCTGGGGGAGGTGAGTGCCCCTCTCCTGCACCTTCCCTGTCTCTCTGTGCTGCTAACACACACCTCGAATTCCCAGCTCCCGAGCCATGGCGGGATCAGGTCTGTAGCTGGTTGCCATGCCTCCACCTCCATGGGAGTAAAGGATTTGGGGAGGTGAAGGGATGGGACTGAGATGCCCCGGCAGCGATTACACTGTGCTTGTGCTCCTGCACTACCACAGCATCGCATCCATCCGTGTCCTCTCATGCAGGCCAAGACCAGGACTGGTCCGCTATCGCTGCTGTCCAGTGCCGGCTGGACCGAGAAGGGGCCACCAAGTTGGTGGCTGACCTCATCATGAACACCAAGAACGAGAAGATCTTCCAAGAGAGCATCCTGCTTGCCATCCGGCTGCTGGACGGAGGCAACACCGAGATCCAGGTGCTGAGCCCCGGCTGCGCGGTGGGCGCCAGTCCCGGGGGGCTTGGGCAGCCAGGGCTTGACGCGTGCAGGGTACCTGTCCCAGCACTTGGACGACGTGGGTGCCCGGCAGACCCTGTCCCGGGTTGGCCCCCGGGCAGCAGGCTTTGCCAAAATCCTGTTTGGTTGCATGTGTTTGCTGGCCGTCCAGAGGAGGAATGGCAGAAATCTGTCTGGGTCTGAGTTTTCCAGCTGGGTGGCTGGATCGAGCTGGAGGGCTGGATGCTGTGGAAGGGGCAGGTTGTTGCAGGTTGTTTCTGGAGTAATGCTGATGCCCTCTGCCGGGTACTGCTAACATGGCTCGGGCTGCAGCTCGTGGGTTATCTTGAATCCTTTATCACAGGGAAGCCGATAAATTAGCTGCACATGCAAAACCCGGTAGGGTTCCAGGCCTGAAGCTGCTGTAACCGCTGCTTGCTCTGTCCCTAACCCTGCTCAGGGTAAAGAAGAGCTCAGCGGCAGGGATGATCCACCCCTGTAAATCCAAGAGGACTGTCATGTCCAGGCTGTCATGTGGAAATAAACCTGCTCGCCAGGGTCTCTCAGACAAGGTCTTGAGTGCCAGAGGCTACCAAATCAGAGGGGCAGGCAGGGACAATTCGGACCCCGTGATGGAGACTTGAACGGCTGTCCTCCCTCCTCCCAGAAATCCTTTTACAACCTCATGACGAGTGACAAGAAGTCTGAGAAGTTCTTCAAAGTTTTGCACGACCGGATGAAGAAGGCACAGCAGGAGACCAAGTCTACAGTGTCTGTGAACATGAGTGACATCGGGAACAAGCCTCGTGAGGACAAAGACGAGCCTGACCCTGGCACCAAAGGTACGGGGCTGTGTCCCCTTGGTAGAGCCAATGTCTGGCTCGCTGGGTAGCCCGATGCTAACGGGGTTGGATTGCTCTCTAGGACGAGGAGACACCTTCATGATGCCCGGCACCCCCTCCCGATACCCGATGGCTGTTGGGTTTCGGAAGGGCCATGACACCGGGGAGCAGGGTCAGAACAACGAAATGGGGGTGACGGTCCTGATCATGGAGCCTATCCTGCGATTCCTGCAACTGCTCTGCGAGAACCACAACCGGGACCTGCAGGTTGGTTACGGGGCTGCTAAGGTCGGGGCCCAGGGCAGCCATGGGACTGGGTGTGGGAAGGCTGGGCTCTGCCCTAATTGGCTCCATAAAGGCACTGCACCAGCCGTTCTGTGCCTCAGTTTCCCATCTGCAAATGCACCATCCCTTATGGATAACTTTTGGTGTGGTGGAAGGAGCTGTTCGTGGCACGACTGTGTCTGTGGGACTGAGTGCTGCTCTGTACATCACAGGGTCTGTACGTCCCCAGGCCAATTCTCCCTCAAACTGCAGCTGGAGGGGTGGTGGGAGGGGGATCAGGACTGCCCCCGCCATGGGAGTGATGCCGCTCAGCCCCGTAACTGCAGGTTTTGCTCGACAGAACTTCCTCCGGTGCCAGAACAACAAGACCAACTACAACCTGGTGTGCGAGACGCTGCAGTTCCTCGACATCATGTGTGGCAGCACCACGGGGGGGCTGGGGCTGCTGGGCCTCTACATCAACGAGTACAACGTGGCCCTCATCACCCAGACCCTGGAGACCCTGACCGAGTACTGCCAAGGGCCCTGCCACGAGAACCAGGTCTGTGGGTATCCTCGCAGGTCCGGGTCATTCCTGGTGTGACTGGGGCATTTCACTGCAGATCAGGGATGCCCAAGGGAGGATTTGGGGGATGTGTGGGAAAGCAGCAGGGACGGGGCCAGCTTTTGGTCTCAGGGTGAGAACAGGAGCAGAACGTGGGCAGCAGAGGATGCCAGGGTGCACAGGGATGCTGCATGGGTTATGAGCTACTGCTTGGCTAGATAACGTGGTGATGCAAATGGGAGTTAAATAATATAGCGGTGCAAACGTTACCCTTTCCAGCAGGTTTGGGGCTCCTGGGGTAGTCGGGCAGGGTCAGTGCTGTAGGCAGGGCACTGTTTCAGACCTGGGCTGTGTGGGAGGGTGAAGCTGGGAGGACGGGCAGCATCCATGGGATAACACATTGCATTGCTCCCCAGAGCTGCATCGTGACCCACGAATCCAATGGGATCGACATCATCACAGCCCTCATCCTTAACGACATCAGCCCCCTCTGCAAGTACCGGATGGACCTGGTCCTGCAGCTGAAGGTAGGCAGAGCCTGGGGCGGGGGCAGGCGTGTGCGCATCCCTGCGTGGGCTTGCTGCCGTGGCCGTGGGCCGTGCTGCGGGGTGACGTGGCTGCTGTGGCAGGGACTGTGCGTGCGTCAGGTCCTTGAGTGTGGGAGCACGCGGGCTTGGGGGGACAGGGCTGGTGCATCTTCCCCGTGTGAGGCTCAGATGCCTCTAGCGCGGGGAGGTGCAGCTGCCCGGGGGGGTTTCTGCCCACCCGAAGCCCTGGGCAGCGGCAGGGCACAGATTCCCTCAGCAAGGGCTTCTCCTCGCCAGGACAATGCCTCCAAGCTCCTCTTGGCCCTCATGGAGAGCAGGCACGACAGCGAAAACGCTGAGCGGATCCTCATCAGCCTCCGCCCGCAGGAGCTGGTAAGGGCTGACAGCGCAACACCCCCAGCCTTGCCCCGCTGAGCCCCCGGCCTCCCCCTGCCCGTTGCCTGGGGGTCCTGGTGCAGTTTCTCGTTTGCAATCCAATACCCAGCTCGTCTGCCGCGCTGCTGGTCACCGCCTTCTGCCCAGGCATCCTTGCCTAATGGTTTTCCCAGAGCCATTCGTGGCCAGAGGAGGAGGCGGCAAGGAGAGGGGGAGAAGCTCACTGTCCCTCTGCTGCCTTCCAGGTCGATGTGATTAAGAAGGCCTATCTGCAGGAGGAGGAGTGTGAAAACGCCGAGGTTTCCCCCCGGGAAGTCGGCCACAACATTTATATACTGGCGCTGCAGGTACTGAGCTGTCACAGCAGGGTCCCTGCCAGGCTGGGCTCCCCGTGCCGTGCCGGGCTCCCGCTCACTGATTTGTACATTTTTCTCTATATTTATTTACATTTCCTCCAGCCAGGCTGGCCTCCTTGGGGAGGCATGGCTGGGAAATGTGCTCTTGGCTCCTGTGAAAAGCCAGCCCCCGGGCTTGCCAGCCGCCCCGCTCCCCTGTGCACCCCGTGTCCCGCTCCCATGTGCACCGGTGGCCGCTCGCCAGCCCGTGCTCACCCGGCTATCGCTGTCCCTCTTCCAGCTCTCCCGACACAACAGGTCTCTGCAGCAGCTCCTGAAGCCGGTGAAGCGAATCCAGGAGGAGGAGGAGGAGGGTATCTCATCCATGGTATGGAGGGGCCTCGGGCACGGAGGCAGAGCCCCCCCAAGCCGCCCTAACCCTGACCAGAGACTGCAGAGAGTCTCCCACCCTTGCTGAGCCACCCTGGGTTTTGTTGTTTAAGAGTTGATGGGGTTTGCTATTCCCCAGGGGGGCTAAAGACAGACAGACTATCAGTGCCCTTTGTAGCCAAAACTACAAGTCCGTGCATGTGCCCCAAGCTGCGGAGAGCCGTGCTGGTGGGGCTCGGCTGGAGGGTGACATCCAGCTCGTGGCAGGCACAGGCTGGTGGCCCTGGCGGGGTCCTGCTGCTGCCCGCTTTCTCCCCTTCCCTTCAGAAAAGGAAAGGCTGAGTCCTTTGCTGTCATTTCTTGCCTATGTACCTTAGATCCCGAATGAGATTCAGCAGTAATATGATTTCCCTGGGGTTTTATGGGCATTGATTTGTAATTTGTGGATTAGCAGCATTTGGATGTAATTATTGCAGGGAATTGAATGTCTGTCACCTCAGGGAGAGCTCATACCCCTTTAGGAAGCTTTAATTCATTTGCTTTTCCCTGAAACCTCATCAGCTCTGGTAGATTTTGAGGAACGCTGTTGTCAGTGCAGAGTTAGACCTGACTCCCCCGGCTGAGGCCGCTCTCATCCTCTCTCCCTCTCCCCTCATCCCAGCTCAGCCTAAATAACAAGCAGCTGACGCAGATGCTGAAGTCGACGGCCCCGGTCCAGGAAGAGGAGGAGGACCCGCTGGCGTATTATGAGAAACACACGTCCCAAATTGAGGCAAGACCTGTTAGCTGTTGGGCTGCCAGTGCGCACATGGCCGGTGGATCCCACATGTGCTCCAGCTGCCTCCTGCCTGGTTATTTTGCACTGGGAGCCTTCCCATCCCTGTGCCGGCAAGCAGCAGATGGGCCTTTTGCTCTGCAGAGAGCTGGAGGCGTTAGCAGAGCCCGTGAGCTCCTTTTTCTCCCAGCAGCAGCGGGGATGCAGCCGATTCAGCAGCCCCATCCTTGCCCGTCGGCATGGATCTCCTTGCAGATGGGCCAGCAAGGGTTCAGGCGCTCTCAGCTTTCCTCCAGCGCAGCCGGGGCTGCCTTTGCTGGGTCTGTTTGTAGCGTTAGGCGAGTGGCCGGTGATACTTGCATCCCGGTGGAGTGGGAGGGAGGAGGCCAAGGCACAGCTGGGTCTAGGAAGGAGAACCCAAAGCGTGGCAGGGGCAGGATCTGAGGGCACCCTCCCCTTCGCCCTGCTTCCTGCAGATTGTGCGCCTGGACCGCAGCATGGAGCAGATCATCTTCCCCGTGCCTGGCATCTGCGAGTTCCTCACCAAGGAGACCAAGTACCGGCTCTTCACCACCACGGAGCAGGACGAGCAGGGCAGCAAAGTCAGTGATTTCTTCGACCAGTCGTCCTTCCTCCACAACGAGATGGAGTGGCAGAAGAAACTGCGCAGTAAGGGCAAACCAGACCTTCCCTTCAGCCCCCCGGCCAGCACGGCACGTCGAATAGCCCCTGTGGTGAAACTGGGAGGCAGCCCTGCTTTGAAAGGGCTGCAAACCCTGGCAGCAGCCTGGAAATCACATCTCCGAGCTCCTTGTGCCCCTCGCTCTGTAGAGCACGACAGGCTCGGCAGTTTGCAGGGACTGGAAGTTAATCGAGACCCCGGGGGGGTGTTTCCTCCATGCCTGTTAGTGCAGTTCCTTGGTAGCCTGAAACGCATCTTACAGCGCATTCCCTGGGACTACACCTGCAGGTGTTTTCCCTGGAAAGCCCTCTCTCCATTTGTTTTCAGTTGCCTTCTCCTAAGCCAGGATCTAGCAGCTACATCTGGGAAGTAAAACTCATTTCTCTGCACCCTGCAGACCTGCTTAGGTGCTTTCAGGGCTGCATCAGGATGGAAATCCTGCCTTAAAAGAACAGGAGCTCAATGAAGGCTCACACTATAAACACTGCGACACAGCTAAGGAGTAGCATAACAGCTCTGAAAACACTTGCAGATCCAATCAAAACTATCTTAGGAATTCGGCAGGAAACAAGTTTCCAGTATGGATGGGAAATTGCTGGCTGGTCTCCTCTGGGACCGAGCACCAGCGCTGAAAACACAAAGACGCCGTTGTTTGAAGGACGTGAGCGGCGAGGCTGTAGGAGGTGGGAGACGGGGAGGAGGGCGAGGAGGAGGACGGAGCTGATCTGATTCCAGGGTGCCAGAGCAGGTCAAAGGGCCGAGAAGCCAAGAAATGTGAGCAGTAACATTTTGAACTTGCGCTCCTGTTTCAGCAGATGAGGAGGGAGCTTTTATTAACATTTTGAGGGAAGTGGGAGGCAAGGGTCCCTCCGGGCCCGGCAGCCGTACTGAGCCGAGCCCTTCGGACGTCTGGGAGGACAGAGCCTTCCCTGGCTGGCACAAGGTTGGCTGAGATTTGTGTGTCTGCCTCCTCTCCCTCCAGGCATGCCGCTGATGTACTGGTTCTCCCGCAGAATGACGCTCTGGGGAAGCATTTCCTTCAACCTGGCTGTCTTCATCAACATAATCATTGCTTTCTTCTACCCCTATGTTGAAGCCACTTCCATGGGTAAGTGCCCCAGCATCTGCTGCTCCTCGAGGTGGAAGAAAAGCAGGAAAACTGGTCTCCTTACCTGTGCTCCCCCACCCTCAGTCTCCTTTTGACTCCTAAAGCCCCAAGTCCTTTCTGCTGGTCAAAGGAAGGGATTGAGTCAAGATTTCAGTTGCCAGCTCTCCCGCTGCTTCCTTCTTAGGGAAAAGTCTCTTCTCCCTGGGCTGCGCTTTCCCTCTTTGTAAAATGGAGGAAGCAATGACAGAATCCGTACCTGCTGTCAGGCAAAGCCTCTGTCATTTACAGCAGTTTTGAGGTCTTGGATAAAAGATGTTAGAAAAATGTATCAGTAAGAACCATCTTAGTCAACACTAGTCTTTGCAGTCAAGCATAATTTCTCCCTGATAATCAGCACGTTAGTTTTTCTGGACAGTCTGGACAGGAGCACAGCGTCCGATTGGCAGCATGCATTTAATCTCATGCCATTTAATTGCTGTGGGTCTTCTCTTCCCAGGACTGCTGGATTCCCCCCTGATCTCGCTGCTCTTCTGGATTCTGATCTGCTTCTCCATCATGGCCCTGTTTACTAAGCGCTACGGTGTCAGACCGCTCCTCGTGGCACTGATCTTGCGATCGATTTATTACTTGGGGATTGGACTCACTCTGAACATACTGGGAACTCTCAATGTAAGTTCTCCACGTGCTGGAAAAATAGCGTCGCAGCCCGTGGCACAGGAGGCTGCTCTGCATTCGTGGAGTGCAGCAGACTCCACTCCCTCCCGTTTCTGGTTGTTCCCCAGCTGGCCAACAAGATTGTGTTTGTGGTGAGCTTCGTGGGCAATCGTGGGACCTTCATCCGAGGCTACAAGGCCATGATCATGGATGTGGAATTTCTTTACCATGTTGGCTACATCCTGACGAGCGTCCTGGGACTCTTTGTGCACGAACTCTTCTACAGCATCCTGGTACAGTACATGCGGATGCCTGGGGCACGGAGGTAGCCAGGCTGCCCCGTTAGAAGCTAGAAGGTTCCTGTGACACCTTCCAGGGGCTGATTGATAACAGCAGCGAGAACAATTCACTGTGCTCTAATCTTTGCGTAGGCTGATCTTTCTGCCTTCCGACAGTATCTATTACTGTCTCTCTCCTGGTCTTTTGCTATCTCTCTCTTTCCATCTCTACCGTGTACTTTGTCTGGGTCAGCTGGGAGACAACGTGAGCCGGTGAGGGCAGAGGCAGGGGGCATGTGTCCTATTCTTGGCTCTCCCGCTGCGCTAAGTCGCTTCATTCTTCGCTGCTTCCCTGCAGTAAGCTGGGAAACTTAAATATGAAAGTTAGTCAAGGTCTGCTGAGCGAGCCCAGATCTCAGGATAAAAGGGGATGTAGGTAGGCCAGGCATTATCAAGAGAAGCACCCCACGGCATTTCTTTACTCCTGGGTCCTTTCAGCTGTTTGACTTGATCTACCGTGAGGAGACCTTGTTTAATGTCATCAAAAGCGTGACGCGGAACGGGCGCTCCATCCTGCTGACAGCCCTCCTGGCCCTCATCCTCGTCTACCTCTTCTCCATCGTGGGCTTCCTGTTCCTGAAGGACGACTTCATCCTGGAGGTGGACCGGCTGCCGGACAGCAAAGCCAAAGGTTGTCCAGCCCTTGCCCTCGCTGGCTGCGGTGCTTGGGCTGGGGGGGCCAGGCAGAGCGTGGGTCCCCTTCTGCAGCTGGACGTTGCACGAGACCCTGCTCCCTCCCCGCTGCAAAAGCATGCACGTGTCTGTGTGTGTGTGCATCGTGGGCTTTATACCCTTGGCGCAAACTCCTGGTAGCACTGGTTTGGGGACCGACTCAGGGACCTTGTGCTGCACAGAGCAGGGTTTTGGAGCTAGGAGTGATTGCAGAGAAGGGGTGGACAGCTGCAAATGAAGTTTTAGCACTGTAGAGGTCTTATGAAACTTGAGCAAAAGATTCAAAGCCTAGAAAAGGCTAGCAGAATGCAAAGCAACTTTTTTTTCAAGAAGCTTGAAAGCTGCAAGAAGAGGCAGTTGAAAAGCACCCGTGACAGCAGCAAAGCGCTTTGCGAAGGCAAGCTGATGCTCTGACAAGGCTGTGGTCTCTTTTACTTGCAGATGACCCCTTGGGGATGCACAGGAACATGGAGACCTTCATGGAGTCATGCAGCGGTGACAAAATTAGCTGCTCTGCTGTGCCCACTGCCTTGGAAGGTAAGTGAGCTCATTAGAAAGGTCAGCTCTGTTAGTGGCAGAGTAGGTTGGCTGCCTCGTTTGTCAGTGAGTGCAGAAAAATCCTGGCTTTTCAAAGATGGAAACACAACCCACTTTCTGGCACATATTAGGCAAGAGGCCTGTAAATTTTGCACTGACCCTGGCATGAGAAATGTTGAAGTAGATTCAGTTTAGTCATAAAGAAAGTGGGGGCTTCAGGAGCGCTCAGCCAAACACCTCCACAGCAAGAAGCAAGCTGGAGAAGCTGCTGGGAAGTTGCTGGTTGGGAGATCCACGAGCATCTGCTCCCAGATTTGCCACTGCATCACTGCAGCAGGAGCCATCCCCGCAGCTCTGGCTTCTTTGCAATGGTCTGGTGCTTCTGCCCTGTCTATGCTCTGGCTTTTTGCTTTTATTTCCTCCTCCGGTGCTCTAGAAAGAGACGCTGACCAGTGGGAACGCGCCTGCGACACGCTGCTCATGTGCATCGTCACTGTCCTGAACCACGGCCTGAGGAACGGCGGGGGCGTGGGTGACATTCTGCGGAAGCCATCGAAGGATGTGAGTTTGGGCAGCAGCGGGACCCCTTTCTCCACCGCACGCACTGCTGTGCGGCTGCCCTCCCGCCCGGGGGCTGTGACGCTTCCAGCTCTGTCCCCCACGCTGTCCTCCGGTGCCTTCCGCTCCCTTCCCCGGCCACGTCCCTGTTACTCCCCCTCGCCTGGTGCCCTCAGCCCACGGCCCGTGTGACGAGGCAGCACGGCTGGCGTGGCTCGAGGAGCACGAGACACACGTTTATCCCTTTCATCCATTACAGGAGTCCTTGTTTCCTGCCCGAGTTGTCTACGACCTCCTCTTCTTCTTCATTGTCATTATCATCGTCCTTAACCTCATCTTTGGGGTCATCATTGACACTTTTGCTGATCTGAGGAGCGAGAAGCAGAAGAAGGAAGAGATACTGAAGACCACCTGCTTCATATGCGGTGAGCGCTGGGACCCGGGTGCGCAGGCATTGCCCCGCAGCTCTTCCTCAGGTGGAGGGAAGGAAAGGAGTTTCAGCTGGTTTCTGGTTTTCATTTGGTGCACAGCAGAACATAATCTGTTCACCGATGGGTCACTGCAGCGCGAGAGGCTTAAACAAGGACGCAAACTGAGAGGGGAAATTGTCTGTATTGTTCCTCGCCTCCTGTTAATGAGGTGTTAAACTAAAACTCCACATTGCGGAGTTCTTGTTGCCGTGCATCCATCACTCCTGAGACCATCACTTAGCCAGTGGAAAAAAACCACCACATTACTAAGGAAATACAGAAAATGTTCTGGAATACTCTCAGTCATAGGAAGGCATCCAAAAAAAGGGAAAAAACCCAGTAAGTTTAGCTGTTTTTCTCTTAAAAGATCCACTGGGTGCGTTTTGTGCTTTTAGGTAGATAGGCAGGAAGCATAGCTCGTAGTACTTCAAATAGAAACCTCCTGAATCCACAACTGGGTTATTTTCCCCGTTTTGGATGCTTGTCGTGTGCTAAATGCCAACTAATTATTAAAAGCACTTCTTGAAAGTCACACCTGGGAGAGGATGCAATTATCTGTACTTCCTTTCACGTTTGTTTGCTTGCTCGCTTCGTACCTTCTCCTCCCTCCACCTCCTCCCTTCTCCACTGCCTTTCCCAGGACTCGAAAGGGACAAGTTTGACAACAAGACGGTGTCCTTTGAGGAGCACATTACCTACGAGCACAACATGTGGAACTACTTGTACTTCATAGTGCTGGTGCGGGTGAAGAACAAGACCGACTACACCGGGCCGGAGAGTTACGTGGCGCAGATGATAAAGGTACGGGTCCTCTCAGGGCAGCGCTTGCGCTGTTGCAGCCTGCCCACCCCAGGGAGATATTTGAGAACAACGGGCTTGCCAAAGAGAAACAGTTTTGAGAAGGAGCTTTTGGAAAACATTTAATAATGTTGTTCTTAGCTGGTTATTTCCACTTTGCAATCTCAGCCAACACCACATTGTCTATTTGATGTTTTGTGCTGTGTATTTAAGCATTGAACCAAGGGCAGAACCAAGCAGTAGAGAGTGTGACTTCAAGGTGATTTCAGGGCGAGAAGGGAGGGAAAGGAAATTTAGAAAAGAAAAACTTCTGAGCTTGAGCCCAGAAGGCTGTAAGAAAAAAAGCTGGAAATGGACTATTCGTGGAAAGCTCGCAAAGACAGAGACAACATCAGCCTTTGAGAATTTCTTTACTCCCTAAGCACAGGCAGGCTTCCCGTTAAATCCTACCAGCTCTCTTCCCTCCTCACCCCCCTCTCCAACTCCCATTCTCCATTCCAGAATAAGAACCTTGACTGGTTCCCCCGCATGCGAGCCATGTCGCTGGTCAGCAACGAAGGGGAAGGGGAACAGAATGAGATCCGAAATCTTCAAGACAAACTCAACACCACGATGAAGCTGGTGTCCCATCTCACCTCCCAGCTGAATGAGCTGAAGGAACAGGTACGGAACACTTTTTTTAAAATAGGAACACTTGAGGAACACCTGACTGGAGCAACCTGCCGTCCTTACCAGAATAGACACCGTTGCGAGGAACGGGAGGCAGAACCAGCCCAAGCCAGTACCACTTCAGATACAAAGCAAGGGGCTCCCGCAGCTCTTTTTGGGGGGTCAGGGACACTTGGGACAAGTGCTGCTTTGATACTGTACTTCCCCATCAGCTGGAGCCCAGCTCCCAGGGTTTTCTGGCAGATGCTTAAAGCAGCCTGGCCAGTCGCACGCTGGAGGAGCACGCTAGCGAACAGAAAGAGGCCCGGTTCCCTGCCTCACTTGTGTCCTTGTTTGAACTCCAGATGACAGAGCAACGGAAGCGCAGACAGAGGATGGGGTTTGTGGATGTCCAGAATACCATGAACCACTAAGACGGAGCAGAAGCATTGGCTTCACCTACCGAGGGACTACACACACGTATCAGCTACGAGGCTGCTTCTTCCTGGGTTCCGTGCGTGGACATCGCTGTCGGAGAGAGATGGACCATGCCGAAGGGCTTCACAGTCAACATTTTCCTTAGAGCACTTGTAAGCAATTCAGGAAGCAGGGACTGGCCAGGATTCCTCACGATACCTGGACCCACACGTTACTCTAATGCCCTTGTAGGAAGATAAATTATACAATACTTTTATTCCTCATTGCAATAACTCTTTATTTTGCAAATGTGGAGGGTTGTATCTTTATCTCCATGCGCTACATTCTGATGGCCTCCACCTCGGGTGTAGTGTAACTAGCTGTAGGGCTGCAATATTTAACTTATTCCAAGAGTGGCACTAGTACCCGTGGATCTTTGCAAACCAGCCATCGTATTTGCTGTACCTGCTCCGTGCTGATCCCTCTCCATTTAAAGAATTCTGTTCATCGGTGTGGTGCAGTAAAGAGGAGCTAAACTCAAGGAGATGGATTTGTTAATTTAACTCACCAGGTGAGGAGGAGTATCCAAGCTTGTACTAGTGCGAACTAGTCTTTTGCCTTCTGTGGACCAAGACTATCTGGGCGGTAGTAGTAGGAGACTGCAGGTTTACAGGAGTTCACTGTGAAGGGGTGTCCTGTGTTTTAGTTTCATCTCTGGTGTAATGTTTTACTTTTTTTTTTATTATTATTGTTACTTAAGAACTAAAGTGTAAATTGCCTTAACTAAATTAAATACAAAATCATGTTATAATAAAAACTTAACTTCCTGTGCACTCTGGTATGTAATGTGGCTGTTATAAATAGAAATACAGAACAAGGCAGAGACCTGAAGCCAAACCAGGGCTGTATTACCCAAGGTGCTCCACAACCTCATGCTCTCAGCTCCAGATGTTAAACTTGAAAATGTAGTACAATGCTTCAGTCAGAAGAAGAACGCTACCATGAAGAACTACCATGAACACCAGCCTTGTTTTCTGAAGCTTTGGATTCGAGCCTGCTGCAAAGTTTCAAATTCTTTCACTACTTGCCAGGAAAACACTGTTCAAATACATAAAAAGGAGCAGCTGTTGGTGCTGCCTGGAGCCAAGCAGAGGCCTGGCATAGCTGTGTTCTAGACACGCACCCTTCCCCAGCCAAGCAGTGCTGTAGCCACCCCAGCTACAGTCCTGTGCCTCTGCCTCCCAAGAATAGACACTAATGCAAGCATTAAAGCTTTAAAAAGGAATAAAAATAGGCCACAGCAATGGCCAATCACACTTGAAATTTGTTTATGGCCCTATATACCAACACATCACTAAAACCTATCTTTATCCCTCAGAGACGCAGTAACCCATACGGAACCTTCTCTTGACGCTGAGGGAAATCCGCATACAGCTAGCTGGACCAGCACAAACCGCTGCAGCATTTGATTGAAATCTCAATTAAACTCTTACATTGCTTCACTGTCACCGTGGAAAACTCACCCTCAGTCCTCTCCTGTGTCTTCTCAAAAGGAAAATAAATGTGATGCCTCCCTCGACTTCACTGTCACCAGTGCTACCACACAGAAACCCAAGCATAGCCACATTTTCACATCATCACTATCGTTATCTTCACAAGCAAATTCAAAGCTAAAACAGGGTTGTACCTACTTGCTCTGTGCTCTTCCATTTCTTGTAATACAAAGGATTTGGTCTAACACCACAAAGTTCGTTCTTCAACGCTACATTGCTCCAATACGGTTTCAGCACAGATGTGTTAAGCTATGTCCTAGATTTTTCAGGAAAAAAAGAGGGGACGCTAAAAGTGAAGGGTGTAAGGTGTAGGTCTGAACAAAAATGCTGTTGCTAAGAGGAATAAATGGTTTTATTCATCATGGCAACATACAGTGCTTTAGAAATATACACAGTGGAGAATCTGGGAGTTAGCCTATCACTTCGAGTCCTCTTCAGGTTTCTTGGCAGAAAACTTTTCTCGCAGTTTTTTCCATGTCCCTTTTTTCATGTCTTCCATCTGTTTCAGAATGTCTGCAAAAGGAGAAGGGGGAGAGAGAGAGATGGGGAAAGAGGAAGAAAATCAGAAAAACAAAGGAATGAAAGCCCTCTTATAAAAGCTTTGCCTTATATATATTTTCCTTTTTTGACTTTTCATCTTAATGAATTTCTATTTCAGGGCCTGAGGCAAGTTTGTTTTCCCTTCCAGTCAATTGCACGGGGAGTCCCTTATCACTAACAACTAATATTCAGTTTCCACGCGCTGCAATCAAAGTTAGGAACTGGAGCAGAACAAAACTGCACTAGCTTCCCACGTTGCACTTAATAAATGATCTGGCTGAGAGTATTTCTGCATCGTGGTACCCTGTTTTCTCTCAAAGTCCAATACAAAAGGAGAGATACTGAAGGGAATTTGAACAGGGTGAAACAGAAGCTGAGAATTTTTGGAACGATGTAGCAAACGTGCATTTCTTTCACAGCTCCTGCTATCTGATCTCAAAGAGCCCTTGCAAACCCTTTGCCGTTCCTGCCCAGTGCTAAATACAATTGACTTTTTGCCCTGATAGATTAGTGAGGATCTCCTCAATTCCTCCTGAACTTACTCCTCATTAAACATGCTAATATACTTGCATGGCAGTCCCATTCTGACATTTAGTCACAGGTGTTTAGTAGAAGTGATGCAGTGAACACCACCAAGACTAGAATGTACTTTATCGATCTCCCGCACTGACTTATTCTCAAACCAAGCACAGCATTAGTACCTGTTGCTAGTATCATCTTGCAGTCTTCTACTGTCAGTCCAGTGAAGCTTGTGTCTTTCAGGCGTGGATACTTCACAAGCGAGCACGTAGGTGAGAGGAGAGAGAGAAAAGATGTTACTTTATGTGCATTAGAACAGGTAAAAATGTCACCATACGGTAGAGTCTGAGCTCATTTTCAGTCAAGCTCTAAGAATTCTGTTCATGCATACCAAGAACCATCATCTGCATTGTTCATACATGGCACGGAGGCCAAGGTGTCTGCAGCTTTCCCGGAGTGACCAAAGGCACCAGGCAGTGCTGCATCCACCTGCCCGCTCACTTGTCTGTTACACGTCCCCAGAAACCCTGCTGGGATGAGGCAGCCAACTGCAGTAGGTGGTGACTCACCCCCTAAAAGAGGCATGATGGCTAACGCCAAAGCTCACCTTGTTTTTGTAGTAGTTGGTGTGGATTCTGACTAAGCTCTCGTACATTCGGTCACAGGTCTCAGGGTCAGCGATCTGGAAAGGGATAACAGTATCACACAAGTCTTATTTTAAACCTCCATAGCAAACCCCACCTCGTTTCAAGGCTTGTGAGAAGGACAGTCAAGGAGCAGCTTAGGTGACTTCTCAGTGCAAGGCAGGATGCTGGTGACCCCTATTACGCTGCTCCAGAATGCAGATCATTTTCTTTCCCTTCCACTTCTCACCAGCGTGGCCTACAAGAATAACGAGGCACATGATTTCCAGAACTGACCTTAAACTCCGCTCAAAAAGATCTGACAGATCAACTGTGAATACACAGTTAATGAGAATACTGCCGGAGAGTTTGCTTCTCACGTTTAGTGGCCACTGCTGTGAAATCTGCGAGACTTCTTGCTCAAAGGCCAGTTTTGCTGCCTGTTTTATTCTAAAGAATCAAATAGGATAATGTACCAGGATGGAAGTTAGAAAATCCCGGTGCAGGCTAAAAATAGTTTATAATTGATTAGGGAAAAGCAGCATGAAAGACACTGAACAGCTCGTGAAGGGTAAATGGATTTCTATTTTGGTCGAGTAAGTTGGAAAGATTTTGCTAATACCTAAACCTCTGCTAGGTGCCTCGGACAGGTGCATCTGCCTTGCAGAGCCACCTATTTAGCAGTGGATGGCACGTCATCTTGTTTTTCTGCTTTACAATGGGGGCCAACTCGATCGGAACGCTGCATTGCTGCTCGATGACATCAAACATAAATGATTAAAACGGATACATGAATAAGAATAGCATCAACAGAAACATGTCAGGATGAAATAGCACGGCTCATCTGTCCTTGGGACGTTGGCACAGGTTCAGCACAGGGCGGGTAATGCCTCCTCTGCACAAACTAGGAAAACTAAGGAAAGGCTCTCCTTATTCGGTAGGCAATAGCTGCTGCAGGAAAAAGGATATAGGGACAGACAGACTGTCAAGAGTAAGCACCATCACACTGCAGGTGATCTTCAGCTTAACGTACCTTGCAGTCGCATTTCAAATGACCCTGCTAATGTTTTCGTAACGATAGCAGAAATAGCTATTAAATGGGTAGCAGAAACAGTATCCCCCCCCGCCCCTGTAAAATCAGCAAATCTCACTCCATGTGAATAAAACAGACATTAGACTGATAAAGAATCTTTTATGGTTCTGGTTCTTTTCTCATGCGCTCCTCCTGCTGTCTGCCAGTACATTTCCCTTTGCTGTATTAAGCCTTTATACATACAAATTGACATTAGTGCTGCAGCATCAATTTAGATTTTCCAAGATGAGTGGCAGCTTTGGGATCTTGTAGCCAATTGGTGCAGCATATTCAGCTGTCCTGAGCATATGAAAAAGCAATAAGCACTTTCCAAAATGTCTGCTGCAGACTATCCTGGTGACCAATATAGAATTAGGTGCCTATAATGGCCCCTTGAAGTAGAAAACGCATACCGGGAACAATGTTTTTATGCTAAGAAAGGCCACATTTACATTCCACAGCACCACCTCCAAGCCTATAGAGGTCTGCAGCCCAAGACAAGCACTAGCTTCTCTAGTTTATTTCAGCACCAAAGCCAAACCTCCAACACAATTACAACTGTGTCCCAAATCCAATTTTATAACTGCTGCATCCTAACAGTGCCAGGCAATGTTGCGTTTCACTATGTACTCCACACTGCATCGCACTATCATCATAGAATCACAGAATGGTTTGGGTTGGAAGGGACCTTAAAGCTCATCTGGTTCCAACCCCCCACCATGGGCAGGGACACCTTCCACCAGACCAGGTTGCTCAAAGCTCCATCCAACCTGGCCTTGAACACTTCCAGGGATGGGGCATCCACAGCTTCTCTGGGCAACCTGTTCCAGTGCCTCACCACCCTCAGAGTGAAGAATTTCTTCCTTATATCTAATCTAAATCTCCCCTCTTTCAGTTTAAAGCCATTACTCCTTGTCCTATCACTATGCTCCCTTGTAAAAACTCCCTCTCCAGCTTTCCTGTGGGCCCCCTTCAGGCACTGGAAGGTAAGGTCTCCCTGGAGCCGTCTCTTCTCCAGGCTGAACCATCTCAACTCTCTCAGCCTGTCCTCACCCTCCTCCTTACGTTGGGGGCCCCAGAGCTGGACGCAGTGCTCCTGGAGGGGTCTCATGAGAGCAGAGTAGAGGGGTAGAATCACCTCCCTCAACCTGCTGGTCATGCTTCTTTTGATGCAGCCCAGGATATGGTTGTCTTTCTGGGCTGCAAATGCACATTGCTGGGTCATGCTGAGCGTTTCATCAGCCAACACCCCCAAGTCCTCCTCGGCAGGGCTGCTCTCAATCCATTCTTCACCCAGCCTGTATTTGTGCTTGGGATTGCCCTGACCCACGTGCAGGACCGTGCACTTGGCCTTGTTGAACTTCATGAGGTTTGCATGGGTCCAACCCTCCAGCCTGTCCAGGTCCCTCTGGATGGCCTCCCTTCCCTCCAGCATGTCGACCACACCACACAGCTTGGCATCATCGGCAAACTTGCCGAGGGTGCACTCAATGCCACTGTCCATGTCACCAACAAAGACGTTAAACAGCGCCAGTCCCCATACCGACCCCTGAGGAATGCCACTCGTCACTGGTCTCCACTTGGACATCGAGCCATTGACTGCAACTCTGAGTGCGACCATCCAGCCGATTCCTTATCCACCGAGTGGTCCATCCGTCGAATCCATGTCTCTCCAATTTAGAGACAAGGATGTCGTGCAGGACAGCGTCAAATGCTTTGCACAAGTCCAGGTAGATGATGTCAGTTGCTCTTCCCTTATCCACCAATGCTGTAACCCCGTCGTAGAAGGCCACCACATTTGTCAGGCATGATTTGCCCTTAGTGAGGCTGCATTGGCTGTCACCAATCACCTCCTTATTTTCCATGTGCCTTAGCATAGCTTCCAGGAGGATCTGCTCCGTGATCTTGCCAGGCACAGAGGTGAGGCTGACTAGCCGGTAGTTCCCCGGGTCTTCCTTTTTTCTCTTTTTAGAAATGGGGGTTATGTTTCCCCTTTTCCAGTCAGTGGAAACTACACCAGACTGCTACAGCTTCTCAAATATGATGGAGAGTGGCTTAGCAACTTCATCCACCGGTTCCCTCAGGACCTGCAGATGCAGCGCATCAGGTCCCATGGACTTGTGCACCTTCAGGTTCCTTAGATGGTCTCAAACCTGATCTTCTCCTACAGCGGGCGGTTCTTCATTCTCCCAGTCCCTGCCTTTGTCTTCTGCAACTTGAGCAGTGTGGCTTGAGCACTTGCTAGTGAAGGCTGAGGCAAAGAAGTCGTTGAGTACCTCTGCCTTCCCCATATCCCGGGTAACCAGGTCTCCTGTTTCCTTCTGGAGAGGGCCCACACTTTCTCTACTCTTCAGCACCAACATACCTATAGAAGCTTTTTTTCTTGCCCTTGACATCCTTGGCCAGATTTAATTCTATCGAGGTTTTACCTTTCCTATCCTGATCTCTAGCTACTCATCACGGCAAGCAAGACACACTAATTAACTAGATTCCAGCATAGTGCTGACAAATTCACAGTGTTTTGCATCCCGCCTCCATAACCACGGGAACGGGTTCTCCAGAGCACACAGCGTAAACGCTGCAAGAGCCGGCTATAAACCACAGCGCGGCCTAGGCAGGGCACAAGCGACGGGGCCGACTGGGGCTGCCTCAGGCCTGTGTTTCGGAGGCGAGCAGAGCGTTCACACGCCGGCCTGCCCCGGCCCCGGGGAGGCTCTGCGGGGCTCTGAGGAGGCCCGAGAGAGGCTCGGGTCACCGCCGGTGCCCCACAACCTTCTCCTCAGCTGCAACCCGGCGACCTCCGAGGCGCCACGGGAAGAAACCCCGACGTCAGCACCACACTCCCGAGGTTTGTGCCCAAAAGCCGCCGCAGCCGCCTCAGGCAGACCGTTAAACCGCCCCCGGCCCCCCCGCCGCCGCAGGCCGGGAGGGAAGAGGCGCCCCCGCGGCCCAGGCCCCGCCACCCCCCGCCCTCACCTGCGTGTTCTCCCCCTCACGGAAGGCCTGCGCCACCCGCTGCCGCAGGAAGACACCCAGGTCCCGCTGCCGCTTCGTCTCCTCCACCGGCCACTCCTCGCAGAGCTTCAGGAACCGCCGGTACCTGGTGGCCGCCATCGCTGCCGGCGGCGCCGGCCGTCAGCGGCTCACGTGACCTACGGCAGGCGAGAGGGCTCCGGCGGGGCCGCGCCTGCGCGGCGGGGGCGGGAACGCGCGGGAACGGGCGGGAGCAACGGGCGCTGCCCCCCGGGGTCCCGGGGCCGCCCCGGCCGCCTGCCCCCCGCCGGCTTTCGGTGAGGGCTGGGAGAGCGGCCGGGGAGCCCCGCAGGCCGCTGCTGCGCCCTCGGGCCCCGCAGGCCGCGGGAAGGCCGAGGCCTAGGGAGCAGCGCTGCTCCCCACCAGCGCTCCGCGCACCCGCGGGGGCTCACGGCCCTGCGCCTCTGAGGGGCAGCTGCTGAGCGGCCTGGCTTCGCCCCTTCATCCGCCAGATCGCTGCCCACGCCGCCCGGCGGCACGCTTCGCGCTGCTGGCAAAGGGACCGTGCTGCGGTGCTGCAGGTGCCCGGGCCAGGCAGCCAGCAGCGCAGCACGTAACGGCTACCTTAGCGCTTGGCTTCTGGCCGCTTTCAAACCTGGAGCGTTGTGCCTGTTTTTACCCTTATCTACGTGGAGTATGTAAGGTTGTACACTGGCTCGGAGCTCCTCTTGGCAGGCAGATGGTTAAATACGCGATAATTATGTGCTGGTGTGTAAGGGGCAACAAGGGAGGGAGCGGGATGCCTTCCATCGCTGTGCAAGCCACGGGCTGCCGTTTTGTTTCCAGGAGCAATGGCAGGCGAGGCATGGAGCCGCGGGTGTCGCGCTTGGACCCTTCTCCATCCCCGCTTCCAGACCCGGCGTCCCCGTGCGCGCGTCCAGCGAGAGGCCCAGCAGCGATGCTGAGGCGGCTCTGCGTAACCCCGTCCGCGGAGCCGTTACCAGCCACAACGAGCACAGATGGCAGGGCCGCGGGCACACGCGTGTGAGCCAAGACAATCGGTGACTCAGTCCTTTCACTACTGAAGCAGTTTGTGGCTTTTTTTACAGTTTGCGGGCAAGAAATATGCAACACCGTGAACAATAACCAGTAAATAATGAGGTCTTCCCAGATGGACTTTAGGCCAAGTTAAATCTGCAGCCGAGCCAGATGACTTAAATTTTCCAGCTATAAATTGTAGCAATTCACCAGCTGTATGTAGTAAAATAACAAGTGTAACAAGTGAAGGGGTCTCCCTTGAGATCCAGTGTTTAAACCTGTGGAAATAACTGCTCCCTTCAAAATGTACAGCCCTAAAGAAAAGATAACATAACTTAAGGGTGCTGTGGACGTGAAAAAGAGATGGGCAACAGGTGAGAGTGACTTAGACAATTTTATTTATATCCCCACTCCCCAGTAATGGGGTTCTGTAGCTCTACTCCTTGTGCAAGGATTTCTCTTTCAGGTTTCCCACACCATGCAGGAAGGAATTGTTTGTTCCGTAATAATAAAATCTGTCCACAAAAGCTGTAAACATTATTTTGAGTCTTCTGTTATTGTCTCTTCCAAACACACACGCAATATTTGTATCAAAGAATCTAGGTGACCTTTAATATCTAGTCCCTGACTCAAATCTCACACTTTTTTTCTTTTTTTTTCTTTTTTTTAAGCAAAAATACTGTGATGTGAATGTTTTCCGTGACTGATATCTGACAGAATCATTGCATTCCCATACTTCCAGCCCCTACGGAGCCCCTTGCTTAGAAAGTCTCTGAAACATGCCCTGTTACGATCCCGCAGGGATACGAAACCTCTGCGAGGTCCAGGTCTTGGTCTGAGGTCCCCCTGCTTTGACGCCTCAAGCAGCGCGGGACCCCCGCAGCGTCGCGTGCGCCTGCGTTTCAACGCCCGCGCTGTAGGGAGAACACCCGGCCGTCTCGCAGCGCTGGGCGCGTGGCCCGCGCGGTTTTCCCTCCCGCTTGTGTCCTTGCGTTCAGCTGAAAGCAGCGCTGCGATCTGCTCGGGCCTGCCGGCTCATTTTAAGTCTCACTCACATGCACGCTATCTCCTTAGCCCGCTTGGCTTGGTGAGTGTGGAGGTGAGCAGGTCCTAGTTTATCATTAAGACTCTTTCAAGTAATGCTTTCCTTTGGCTCACAAATAAATCAAGGACAGCAGTAAAACAAGAAGGGAAAATAAATCTCCTGATTGATTGCAGACAGAACAGGTTCTTTCGGCTCTTTGCTTTTTACGCTTGAGTTCAGTAATGGCACGTAGCGTTTCCTGCACTTTCCTAGCAAGCTGTCCGTGCTCTCATTCCAAACCGTGCACGTGGCATCCAGCAGCTGTGAGGGTCCCGTACAGCTGACCCAATGCGGCACCTTCAGGGCTATCGGTCACTGGCAATCCAGGCTATTTGGCAGAATTCGTCATTTTCCTTCGGAGATATTCTGAAGGATTTTGATGAGATTCTCCAGGCCAAAAATATAGCCGTGGTCTGGCCCGTCGTACGTGGTGTGATTGCACTTGGAGCCTTTAAAAGTGGTGTGGGCAAAGTCTATCATGCGGACGTCGACTCTGGAGTGATTAGTGCCGTGTGAGGGGGTGCAGTTTGTTTTTTGGAAGTGAAGGTGATTCTCCAAGGGTGCCGCGTTCTCCTTGTGCTCCTGTCCTTCATAAATGATGAGAAGTGAGCTGGAGTAGAACCTGAAAGAGCTTTGCTTCCTAATGACAGAAAGCAGAGCTTTTAGTCGCAGGACGATGGGCTCCAGCAGATCCGTTCGGAGGTGGTTACCGTTGCAGAGGAACTGGCGCAAGGTTTGCCTGAATCCCTCCGGTGAGAGTTTCCTGCCGTAATACTTATCTTTGCAGAGAAAATGGCCGGTGTCCGCTTGGTAAACCTGGAGGAAAGAGAGCAACGGTCCAGATTCAGTTGTTCAGTTCTTCCAAAGCTCTAGATTTCGCCCTAATATAAAAGTTGGGACCCAAGCTGAAATGGGACGCAAATCCTCTGCAGTCTAGCGATAGCTAGCAACGCTGGCAATGTGCTGCAGGCTGCTCACTGAACCCCACCTCCGTCTCCTCTGGTGATTTAAACTATTCAATTTAAACCACTAGTGCAGATTCTTGTTGTACTGCTATAAATTACCCCTTTGTGAAACCCAAATAGCTGTAAGTCATAGCTGCGTCACTAGTGATTTACAGCATTTTCCCTCTGGCTATGGTAGGAGTTTGCAGCAGTACAGGGATACCCCAGCTTTGTGCCTTCTTGCAATACGTAACGCACGGGTAGCAATAATCTTGCTTTCTTAGACACAGAGAGACAAGATGTAGACAGAAATCTGTATGTGAGGCTCTGGTAACGCTGAGTAAGAAATGAGGGAGTGAATTTAGAATTAGCTCACACGCCAGCTGTAATTTAAAGGATAATCTGCTCAACAGAAGGACGTTGGAGACCAGAAAGGGACACAGGTTTTGACACCAGTGTTTACACTGCTATATACGTGCTTTATAATCATCATTGTCGTAATTATCCTTCAGGCACAGCACAACAACATTTTGAAAGCTGCTTGAGAAGTGTGAGTGCAGCAAATGCGTGGTTTCGGTTTCTGGGAAGAAGGGCAGCGATTTTGAGCAAGAGGAACCATAATATTTAGCACAAAATAAACCCCTCGCTCTTGCGGCGACAGGATGAGGCAGCTCTGCGAAGGCATGAGCGGGGCAAGGGATGCTGTTTTGTTTTTCTTTTTTGTGCAGCAGCCAAGAGCTGAGTGTGGGAGAGGAATCCGTGTTCATGTACAGGCAGATTCTCAGCTGGGGTAAACTGGTTCCAGCTGCTCATACTGGTGGCAGTGGTGTGGGGTGGTGCTTTTGCAGCCACCGCTTGTGAAAGCAGCCAAATCTCCAGAAGTCAAAGAGGGGACATGGGCAAGGGTTACCCTGTATGCGCCATATTCCCTACTCTTCCCTAAGCATCCTCTCCTGTTTGAGGACAGGACACGCAGCCGAGTGGCTGGTATTTGGAGGGGGACAGGAACGAAACCGCTTCAGTTTACACCAGCAAAGGGAAGAGTCCCTTTAGATCTCCAGCTTGGTCTCAAGCCGTGTGTCGGGCAAACACCAAAAGGAGCGAGGCTGCGTCTTACCTGCATCCCACAGATGCGAACGCCCAGAGACGCAGAGGTGCTTTGTTCACACTTCTTGATGTGCCGGGCTTTCTTCTCCTCCGAGGCATCATCGCCATGCTGCCGGGTTCCCATCTTTAAGTCCAGGATGCAGGGATAGTTGTATTTTGATACCACATTTTCAAGCAATAGAAACTCTGAACATGAGTTAAGGGAAACCCAATACTTTTAAATTCTAATTGAAAGAGGTCTTAAATCAGAGCAACTGCTGACGCTTTCCATAATAGCTCACAACTGTAATGAGACTTTCTGAGCCAATTTTACCAACATGTCATTGCTATAGGCCCCTTGCTGCCAGTTTCAGTTAATTTACTGCAGTACAGTCCTACCAATTAAAGCACCAACAGCTCCATTCTCCAGTGACACGATAGCCCTGGGCTGTCGATCCGACACCTTGCCTCGGTGCTGTACTCACTCCAGTGGGTGTGGGAGAAGTTGTTGAACTGTATTACTCACATGACTGGTGGGTAATGAAGTGTAATAGGAAAATAAAAGGCGAGGCAGCTGCTAATTCCTATATAGTTGTGTTTTTAAATGTATGCCAAGGGGAACCTTCACTTATGCTGAATACCCTTTATGCCTTTATGGGAAGTGGTTTTTTTTCTTTTTCTTTTTTTTTTTTATAGAATAGAATAGAATATTTCAGTTGGAAGGGACCTACAATGATCATCTAGTCCAACTGAACAGAGGGAGAAGATAACAGAGCGACTGTATTCTGTATATTCTGGGCAGAGGCGGGATGTATACCCCCTGCAATAAAACATACATTGATTACGAGCTGTTATTTGTAGCCAAGACGATGCCGGAGGCGAGAGAGGAGAAAGGATACGATGAAGTTTGTTCTCATTATGCTTGGAGGACATGCGGTTCAGGTGCTGCCTGTGACAGTGCAGTCCCCAGGGGTTGTAGCTGTTTCTTTCTGGCTGGTTACGGTTTGCATCTTCCAAGAGTGAATCGGTGCGGTACTGGAGGTCTGTCCTCAATAGCATCTTCCCCGGGCAGCTAGACAAAATGCACAAAAGAACATGTTTGGTTTAGAAGCTCCGGAAGAGAATATTCCCTCCCCTCCTCTTTTGTAGAGCCTCAAACTTGATAAGGTAAATTTTCAGGGACTCTCAAAGGAAACATATTCATCATGTCCAACCTGCGGAGATCCTTTGTTACTCTGTAAAAGTAATTTTCAGAAAGCCAGCTATTGCTGGGTGCCAATATTTTCTTTCATTATCATTTCAAAGTGTGCTTGGCTCCCATGAAAAGCACCATTCACAGCGCCAATGACCAGGAATCTCTATTTATCCACCTAAGGGGCACAACACAGGCAAATTGTCCAACAACAGGAACAATTCTCAGTTTAGAGGGGCTGGCTTCGAGGAGGGGAGGGAGGGAGCGACGAGGAGATTTGTTCTCCTTGGAGGGTCATTCCTTGGTCTCGCTCATCCAAAAACCATAACTCCCATCACGCCGAGGGCAGCGGTTTCACGATAGCAATATTGCACCCTTCAGTCATAGCTGACCTGGGTCTTTTCTGAACCAGTTTGAGATGAAGGATGTCTCGCTGAAAGCCTCTGCAAGCCCTAAGGTCGCAGTGCGCTTGCAAGCACTGCAATGCCTTTCAGAGACAGCTCTCCCCTGGGACGAGGACAGGATCCAACGGCCTCGAGGCTGCTGCTTCGGGCTGGTTATGTGCTGTGAGCTTGGGGGCTGGTCTCATGGGGCCTCTCCTCCTTTCGGAGCATGCTGCGCTCCGAGGAAGCAGGTTTCAAGCAGAGTTTGAGGCACATATTTGAGCAACAGCATCTCAGCGATAGCCAAATCTGCCCCGCTCCATCCACAAGCCGGGGAAGAGATGAACCATGAAGCCACCAAGCTGGGCTTTGCTTTTCTTCACCTCGGCTGGGCGTTGCTTTTGCTCATTTTGCCTTAAACCAGGAGTCGTGCCACCAAACCACCCCAGTTAGACCCTACCCGGAGCAGCAGGCAAGGACCAGGAGGACGTTTGCAGGGAGCAGCGGACCCTTACCTGTCTTTGAAGGTCTTGGTGAGCTGCGTGTGACTCCACTTGACAAGTGAGTGCTCGGTGCCAGCGCCGGTGCTGGCAGCCCACTTGCATTTGTGCCATATCGTCACCGAGGAGTCGCCGATGGCGTTGTCCAGCCGGCCGCAGCTCTCCGTCTGCAGGCTGGGGCTGGCGATCAGGGTCAGGTTGCCGAGGCTGTCCTTTTTGAGGTGCACGGAAACGATGCCTGGACAAAAAGGGGGAAACCAAACCGGAATGAGATCAACCCGTGGGTTACCGTACAGGCTTGGTCACCGTCTGCACCAGCCCGAGGTGGTCCAGCCTCCCCGAGAGGGCTGGCGCTTAGCAGGGCAGCTGCCTCCTTGTACTCTGGTGGCCTCTCACACTGATCCCCCTCCGATTTGAGGCCCAATGAACACCATTAGCCTGGGACCCTGGAAAACAGCCACAGGCTTTGCTAATGATCCCTCCCCTCAAGGCTTGGCTTGAAACCCGCCTCCTCTGAACACCATGTTCCTTTGTCCGCTGTCCTCCAGGCTCTGCTATGCGCAAGTGACCCAGCACAGACCCCGCCTTGGACCCGGAGCCCCTGGCTTATTTATGACAAGGGATTTAGGTCTCACTTTTTACGACAACGGCAAGGCTGGGAATGCTTTTCATTGGCAGGAAGCAAAGGCAGGGTTGGGGACCAGGAATTTTCCAAAGACGACCAGCATGCCAACCGCCTCCTTTAGCCGGAGAGCCCCAGGAGCAAGGGCAGAGGCAGGTGCAAGGGCTGGCAGCGCTGCCTGCGTACGTGGTGCCTGCGCATTGTCACGGTCCCGTCCTTCCTCAAGCGCCAAGGACCAGCACCCAAACGGCCGGCGGGGGGACCGGACCCTCACATGTCTGGTGTTCATGCACAAGGAGGAACATTGCTGTGGATGGGGATTATTACTTTCCACTGTAAGTGCTTAAAACATTGTGTATTTTAGCATTGCAATTTTCCCTGACTCTAATGGGAATCACAGGGCTCAAATGCCATTCAGCCCATCACATATTTAGCCCAGTCTCAGCCCGTCCCTGGCATGGGGACGGCTGCCTCCGCGTCTCAAATGACAGAGCAGGAACGGCCGTGGCTGGCGTACCAGACGGCTCTGACCTTTCTGGGAAAGGCTGATAACCGCAGTCCTGCTCCCGCAGCCTCTGTCAGGGCTGTCTGAGCCTCTCAAGGCAGCAGAGGCATTTTTAGAGCATCGCCCTTTGGGGCTCCGAGGGGATGCCAGCCGCGTGAGCTGCACCCCGCTGCTTTCAAGCCTGGCTGCAGGAAGGCAGATCCAAAGGAGTTAGCAAGACGTGGAGCTGGGGTTTATCCCGCTCTCCCCAGGGTACCCTCACCTGGGCACTGCAGGGAGATGCATTTCGGCAGCTTAACAAACAAGGGAGCTCTGTTCTCCCAAGCAAATTTGCCAAAGCAAGTAAATATGCAAACTCCCTTCTCTCCATTTAAAGTGAGATTACAGTAAGCAAACACAGACAGAAGGCTTCGCCCTCTCCGTGTGTGCGCAGAGTCCTGCCGCCTGAGTTTTGCTGACTGAGGGAGGTTTTCCCTGCCTAAACTGCAGGAGCCCTGTGTGTCCGCAGCCACCAGCCACCTCCATCAGAGTCGGGGTGCCCATCCCTCCCCAGGTCCTGTCCCCCGTAACCCTGCAGCTCCAGCTGCATTGGGATGCGCTTCCCTCCCGCCCTCCGTTCAGCCTCTGCTCGGGTACCACGACCGTTTCTGTTCCCTCGTGCTGGAAAATCAGCATTAATCCAAGCAGCATGCCATGGCAGGCTCGGTTAAATCAGCTAATTTTGTACTGAAATGGGGGAGGAATGCACACAGGCTGCTTTGCTAAGGGGGGCTGGAAACCTTAAGTAGGGGGTAAGTAATATTTTTAGCTAGCTTAGTCCTTTGCTCATGGTCCTGGTGAGCACAGGGAGCTCTGTCCTCCTCAGGCTCCAACGTTACCCACCTGATCTTTTGCTGAGACCATTCGTAAAAAATCCATATTACAGGTAACTGAGAGCAAGTGAAATTCCTATCAGCTTGGATGCCTGCTTTGAATTTTCAGGGGAGGTAGGCAGGAAAAAAAGGCAGTGTATCTTTTACCTAAATCAAAGCCTTTTTATTTTTAAAAAGTCACTGTGAGGTGAATGGAGTCCTCGATTCCAAATCTAGCGCTACGCCTCAGTTACAGTGCTATAGCAGCCTGTAACCTTAAAAACTGTCCCAATTACATATCTGCAAGTCAATGGGGCTGTGCTGATTTACATAGTGCTGACAATCTGGCCCTAAAAACGTTATATATAGCATGAAACTAAGAGTTCTTAAGTATCTTACATTAATATGAAAATTAATGGGGAGATTTTCAAAGGCAAGAACGAGCCATTAAATTGCAAGGGAATGTGATCCTCTCGCTCCTTCCTGCTGAAAACTCTGCCCTCGTAAACCTATGTCTCAGCCTGAAAAATACTTGTTTCCTGGTGAGCTTCCGTACGGGTTTTGCATATGTCCTGCAAGCGACCTGCCTGTGCAAAACAGATCTCTAACACATGGCTACCGGCCTTCTCTTTTGCTGCACTAAGACAACATCCATCTGGGAGCAAAGGTGTATTTAGGTACGTGTCTTTGCTGGCATTTTAGTGTCACCAAAACTGCAATCCCCCTCCTGTCCCAAGCCGGCGAGGCAGCCAGCGGGTATTTACGGGTGCTGTCACCATGCTAGTGGCATCCCAGTGATCCTCAGGAGTGTTTTGCTATGTAGCTCTGCCCTCAGGGATTTATTTTTAAATTTACAAGTGCATTTATTTATTGCCACGTGCAATAGGAATCTGAGCAGGACTGGGCTGGAAAACAAGTCCAGCATCCCCTGCACGCTCAGCTCGGGGCAGGCAGAGGTTTGCAAGGGGCTGGTGGGGGAAAGCCGGTCCCGAGGTCACCACCTGCCTGAGATTGCGGCAGACATTTTTTAAGCAGCCGACGCAGTGCTAGATTTGAATGATGACATTTGATCAATATTGCACATAATGTCATCATTACATAATGGTCCTGAGCCGTCCCCCGCCGCAGCCCAAGAATAGAGATGAGGAGCATGGACACATGTGAACGGATGATGAAGACCTCAGAATTATTCCCCCTGATGCTTATCCCCCCCCGTCACCCTCGTGGGAAAATGTTCCACCTCTTTAATTCGCCTGGCATTCAGGGCTGGGACAGTTATAAGCAGAATAAAAAATGTCTGTGCCCAATGCCAAATTGGAGAGGAATTGCTATTTAATTACCCCTCGTCGCAAAACTCACTGGGACTTGCAATAGAAGAGAAAAAACAGACAAAAAGGTATTAATAACCAGGCCACCCTGAACTGATAAGCTGGGACTGCTTAACATCTTTATTAGAGAGACGGAGCAGGGCCCAGCTCTCCAGCACCGAACCCTGGCCCCTGCTAAAGAAAATTGCTTGGAGGAAGACTTGTTTTCTTTTTTAAGCCTCTTTTTAATATTGTCCCATAAATCTACAAAGGCCCCTGGCTTTCTGGGAGAGGGAGAGATTGGATTGGAAGCGCACCGAAACCGCGGCTGACACTTGGAGCTCTTTTCTGTAGCGCTGAAGGACCAAAAGATATTTTAAGTTTTTACGTGACAGCTGAGCTTCTCGCCTCTCGCAAAAATCCAGGGTCAGGAGCTTTATGAGCAGCACAAGTCTGGCAGTAAAAGCAGAAATAGTGAGGGAATAAGAAAGGGAGGGAGGATGGCTTTAAAAAAATACCAAGACCCCCACAGACACCAAGAGCTGATTTTCAATAGCTAAGCTGAGAAATTCAGCTGGGAAAGCGGTTCAGGGCACAGAGGGACAGGGACAGGGAAAGTGACGGGGGGACGGGGCAGCGGTGGGCACGGCACGGAGGGCAGGCGGGAGGCTCTGCCCTGTCCTGGGAAGGTCTCGCTTGTGGCAGGACGGCTGCCTGGATTTGATTTTTCAGAAGTTAAGAGGTCTGTGCCTCTGGTTTTCCAGGGACCAGTGCTTACAGGAGCGCTGGGGGGAGCAGGGCTTGGCTAAGGTGGAGCACCCAGCAAAAGTGGTGCCTGATGCATCCCTGGGCTGCTTTCTAAGGCTCGGTATTTCATGCTGGCCCCAGGGACCATCTCTCCCCCAGCTCGTGCTGGTGCCAGCCCTGGCCCTTTCCTTGCCCTCACCGGCTTCTCTGCCTCGGACACAAACCTTCACCTCCTCTAAAACCAAGTCCTGGAGCAACGGGGCCACGCACGTGGTGCAAAGGCACTTTGAGCTCTGCCTCCTGATTTCCAGGCTTTCGGTCCCCAGGAGGGGATCGTATTCACACTCTCAGCCTCCACCTTCTCATGCCTGTCCCCCTCAAGAACAGACCAATTTCAGCCCTATTTGACCTAACGAGAGTCCCCTGTGTTACCAAGGCCGACCATGGCAGCAAGCTGATGGGCAGAGGGGAGGACCTCCTGGTGCCATCAGCCAGCGCTCAACCCTTATTAGCCATCAGAGAGTCCTCCCAGCCACAGAGACCCAGGAAACCCTCCCAGCCTCACAGACCCGCTCCTGTGCACGCTCTCACCCGGGAAGCATCCTCGCTCAACAAAACCTGCACAAGTGACGGGGCTCCGCAGCTCAGACCCAGCCCGACCGAGCCAGCACCTCCCGCGCTGCCCCTTATCCCAGTCTCAGACTAATCCTGGGGACAACGCTGCCAGCCCTGAGCTCACCCCCAGCATCCCCCTTACCTTTGTACTGGGGTGTGAACTGCCGCATGGCCAAGGGCAGCGACTCGTAGAAGCTCAGCTCCTGCGAGACCAAGGGCTTGCAGACCGTGTGCTCGTCGTACTTCATCATGCTCATGTGGCCGCCCACCTGGTGGACGAAGGGCTCCAGGAGGACGGCGGTCCTGCTCTCGCTGGGGTCCAGGGGGCTCTGCCCCACCATGGTGCTGGGCGAAAGGCGGAGCGGGGCTCGCTCCCCTTTAGCAGCAGCGCGGGGGGATCGGGAGCGGGCTTTGGGACATGCTGCGCTGGGCCAGCTAACACCCGCTCCGGGTTTTCACCGACGGCGTCTGCAAAACAGAGGGTATGGGGGAGCGTGAGAAAGGGGGATGAGCCGCCGCAAAGCCACCATCTGCGCCGGCATCCCGGCGGGGCCGGGAGCTCAGCCTGGCCTCGCGTGCCCCCGCGCCGCCTGCCAGCAGCCCGCGCCGCAGCCGGGGCCGGGCATCGAGGGCGCAGCGGGGCGGGATGAGATCTTTAGGTGCCCAGGGACTGGCAGGGAGCCCCCGCCTGAAACACAGCGTCCAGAAAAGACCCAATTTAGACCTGTTGGGGGCAATAGAAACAGAGGGGAATGATCGAGAAGAGCTATCAAGTTAATGCAGTGGCCTCGTCAAACCAGCTGGATCAGGGCGTTCCTTGGACCGGTAATGCCAGGTTATTAATACGCTGTATTAATGACACCCCTTGCTGTGAAACAGCCTCAGTTTGCCTTACGAGACAGTGTTAATGATGGTCTTAGTCCCTCCAAGCTAGGACATTCCTTGCGAAGGAGGTTTATTAATAAAGCCTCTGCAAGCTCACCTCCCTGGGCAATCCCTTGCCTCTTCACACTGCTGATGGGGTTACCGACATCTTCTGCACCTTCTAAAGAAACCTCAGCTTGGAACATTCCCTGTCATTTAACACCAGAGCATTCGTAGGAGTGTTTCCTCCCCTGTGCTAACACGAGGACGTGTCAAACCAGCCCAGAGTCGGTTCGCACCCAAGCACCAGCTCCCCACGCTCTCCAGCCCTGCCCTCTGCCGCAGCCCAAGGCAGCATCCAGCAGCAGATCCAGTCCTGACTCTAGCCCCCGAGAGAAAGTCCTCCTTGATTTTGACAGCAACAAGTCCTGGCTCTAAAACAGTGAGGCAGGAAAAGCGCAGACACGGACGATATCTGTGCTGTGCTGCCGTGGTTCCTCCTGGAAGCACCCCACAACACCCCCTTCGCTCCATCCTTTGCGAGAAGCCCATGGCTGGTGCTTGCTCTGGTGGGCGTCGGGCAGGGGAATCCCATAGCCACTGAGGAAGGCAAAAAGACAGCTGAGCTACTATTCACACTGGAGAAGCAGTCTGGCTTCAGAGCATCGAGGCAGTAAAATCAGAGGAAGGCACTCCAGACCCCAAACTAAAAAGGATGGGAAAGAACAAATCACCCTTTTGAGGGCTGGTCCCTGTTCCTGCAGCCCTCAAAAAGGGGCGTGCAGAGCCCCGGTTCACCTGCCCCCGTTAGCACGGGTGACTTTGTCCTTGTTCCTCCAGCTTCAGCCAAGCTTGGGGAGCTCTGCATCCGATGTTTACCCAGTGCAGTAGATAATAACGCCTTTGGAAGGTCCTTCTCTCTACCAAAGCCTCCAGGACGTGTTGGTGGGTGCGGGCGGCACCGCATCGGCCAAGCCCAAGCCTTGCTGGGACCAGGGCAGCACCATCACCCCCTCCTTGACCAGGAGACTCGGAATGGCAGGGGGATGCTGGTGCCTCCCTGCGCTCACCGGGAATAGCCCTGGAGCTTCCCATCGCTGCTCCCGGCTCCCTGCAAGGAGGGCAGGCTCGGCCCTTCCTCGCTGCCAGCGCTCACGGCCCGACCTGGGAGCTTTAACCATAAAATGCAGCACATTCCTCATCCTGCAACAAAGAGCCGGAGCGCTGCTGCTGGCGTTCCCCTTCCCGCTCCTCCTGCTGCGATTAAACCAGCGAGCAAACCAGCCCTCGCGCAGGTGCCTGTTTTGTTTTTTGCCTGGAGGAGTGGGATGGAGTGGGCTGAAGGCAGAGAAGGGGAGAAGGAGCACTCCTCCCTCCCAGCACACGGAGCAGCTCCTTCACCTCCCCCAAGGTGGGTTTTTCCCCCATTTTTCTGTTCTTTCCTCACCGCACACTTTGGAGAGGGGTTTCTACTCTGCAATTACCAGCCTGCGCCAGCGCAGGGAACAAAGCCAGGCCACTTAGATGAGTGCTTTTCAGCCGGGAAGAAAGCAGCTCTCAGAGCCTTTCTAGACGTTAATAAAAGCATTTAGCATTTTGTTAAGTTGCGGCAACTTTTAAAGAGGATTTCTCCCTTGAAAGCTGTAGGTTTGTTGTGGGGTTTTTTTTTCCCTCCTCCCCTCCTCGAAAAAAGAGGAGAAAAGCAAAAAGCAAGCGGATTTGTCATAACGCTCTGGAGCAGAGCGCGCAACATGACTTCAATCGGGTATTTATTGCTTCAGAGACAGTCCAAGGCTGAGACTCGGCTGACACAACGCACGGTTCTGGCAACCTTGACACTGTGAAGAGTTGGGGGAAAAAAACCCCACAATTCAATAAGGTTTTTATTGTTTTCCCTTAAGCGAAACTTGGAGCAATATTTGCAGTAAGAGAAAGGGGCTTTTTCATTTAGTTTTTGTTCTGAAGCAGCTCGTCCACTCGGAGCAGATAAATGTTACCGCAAACACTTACTGAGCTGCTCTGAGCTCCTCTGAAACAAGATACTCCTGAAATAAATCACTTCTGCCGGCTCAAGTTATCACGAATGCCAAAAGATATTTATGTCGCTAAAAATACATGGAATTACAGATAAATCTGTATCCTCAAAAACAAAACCAGAAACCTTGAATATTTTTCCTCTAGCTAAATAAAAAAAAAAAAGCATCCCAGGCACTGCAGAGGAAGATGAGTCAGAAAATACTGGGGAAGGAAAATAATTCTCTGTATAGAGAACTCCCCTCACCGGAAAAAAAACCCTGAGATGCTTTAAAGCAGCTGCAAACAGGCACCTCGCTGGCCGGGGCTTCCGTGGGCACCGCTGCCCCCGCCCGCGCTCACTTAGGGCTAACGCCAAAAGCATCGGAGCTAAACGGGTTAGTTATTCCCACTCTAAACACAGGCAAAAGAAATCAAGCCGATTAAAGTCCCTAATCTTTCATTTGTGCCCACTCCATCCCATCCCAAGCAGAAACGTTGTGGCTCTGAGCCTGACCTGCTGGGGGCCAAGCACAGACAGGCTGGCCCGAGCAGAAAGCCTGCGCCTTGTAAGCACCTGGAGTCCGCTTAGCAGAAAGATTCTGGAATATCAAAAAGCAAAATCACTTAGAAAACAAGTGCTCTGTCGGCACGGGACCGTGTCCTTAGGGTTACACATTGCGGTCAGCACCTTCGCCTCTGGGGGACCCCGGAGCATCCCAAACTCTGCTGCAAAGTCGGGCTTCAAGCGCTGCAGGGTGCTGCTAAATTTTTTCTTTTTGCTTTATCAAAAGGCAAGAAAATAACGTAGCTGTTAATTTGAAGAGATCCGCATGGCCGTGGCTCTTGGTACCGGAGCTGACCTGGATTCAGAGCCAGCTCCTGCACCGAGCACCAGCCAGGCCCGAGGGCAAGGTGCGGGCAAAGCCCAGTTGCCCTATTTCCCTTCAGTCTTTGGCCTCGTGCCTCCAGGCTCCGCGACTCCTTGGCCATACGGAAAATCCTACCGGTTCCAGCTCAGCGCCCGTCCCAGCAGGGCTCAAAGCAGACTCAGGCTGTTTGCACGGGCAGGCAAGCGGCTGCAACCCTCAATGAACCTCCAAATCTGCCTTTCCTGCTCTTCCCTTGACTATAGCCAAAGTCAGGAATAGTTGCAGGGCAGCATCATGCCGGGAGCGAAAAGCTCAGCTCTTGGCAAGAAACCCAGCCCTAACCATCCTGCCATAAATCCTTACGTGCAGAAACCCTCAGCTCTTTTATCTTACGTTTCCTTTCCTGAAAGAAAATGATGTTCGTAAAGTCGATGACTGGTCCCCACGTCCCTTGCGAAGGAGATGCAAAGATTCAGTTTGCTGCACTGAAGGATTTATTTGGCTGCCTTGCGGGAAGCAGCAGGATCGGCGGGGAGGGAGGGGAGCTGCGTTACCTGGGGCTGGCAGGCGGCCAGCAGCCCCCTGCCCGCCCCGGGGCTGGCACGGGCATCGGGAGATGGTGCGGGGCGGCAGCGGGGCTGGCGAGGGCTGGGCTTCCCGGTGGGACACGGGAACGCGCCGTTGGACCGCAGTAGGAAGCGCAGGGCTGCCAGCAGTGCCGTGGGATGGGGGACACGGTGCCACCGCGTCCCGCAGGAAAGGGGACGGGTCCCCTCGCCCCCCTGCCTGATTTCTGCCTTTCACACCACCAAACACCATCGGCCCATTTGCTGGGCATCCCTGCACTTTCTGGTGATGCCAGACGCGCGACGGAGAACCGAAAGCCACCGAGCTCATCATTTGCAGACCCCAGGTTGCCCCAGAGGTTCGCACCAGCCCTCCGGGTGCCGGCTGTCCCCCTCGCTCCCGTCCCTTCCCGCAAGCCACGGCTGTGCTCGGAGCCTGCCTAATAATATCCCACTGGCTCTCCAAAATCATCGTGCCCTGGAAGGCGGCCGGTGCTGATGCAGAAGCCGCCCTGGACCTCACCTGCTGGGTGTACGTGGCCGGTCTGGGCTCGGCGGCAAGCGTGGGCTCGGGGTGCTGCCTGGGCTGGGTTTCTCGCTGCTTCTCAGTGTGGCTCAAGTACAAGAAATGAGGGAGCGGGGGGAGCCCGCGGACATTTGGGCCATCACCTGACTGCCATCGCTGGTGCTGACAAGCGCCTGGTATGCCCAGCTGACAGCTGAGCTTTAAAGGGCGGAGAGGCACCCTTGGGTGTTAAAGGAAAGCAAAGCCGCGTGCGCGAGGGGGTTAAGGGGAGAAGGGGCCGGCTGCGAGCAAGGCTTTCCAGAAAGCATGCCCACGCTCCGGCTCCCTTGTGCAATCGTCTCTCCAGGAAAACAACTGTTGCTTTTTTCCGGTCTGTTTTCCACCGTTCCACCTGCACAAGCCCCACCGCTGTCGATCACCTCTCCGCGGCAGCAGGCTGGGAGCCCGGCTGCTCCCTGGCAGGGAGAGGGCAGGGGCCGGCGGCAGGAGCGGGACGGGCGCCAGCTTCGCGGAGCTCCCAGCAGAGAAACCCCCGGCTCTTTGCTCCCCGCGTGGGGAAAACACGCCGGGGCGATGCAGGGGAGGCCGGGGCAGAGGGGCTGCTGTTGCGGGAGGGAGGTGGCGGGAGGGAGGTGGCGAGAGGACCGGGATGCTGCGGGACAGACCGAACCGCTGAGCTAAAGGGGTTTGGCAAAGAAAAGCTATTTATGGCAAGGAGGGCAAGGCACGGGGCGAGACCAGGGTTTGCCCGAAGCTGTGCAGCAGGGGAGCGGATCAGGGAGCGGAGCCCGCAGCCGCCCAGCCCCGACCCTGCCAACAGCCTCGTGCGGGGAAAAACGACACCCGGCGCTTTGGGACCGGTGGGGGAATGGAAAAGTCCCAGGGAGCTTCCTGCCAGGGCCGAATTCTCCTCCCGCGAGTCAAGGACAGCGTGTGCCCCGGGCCCGCTCCACCGCCCGCTGCCCGGTGTCCTCTCCAGCGTGTGCCCAGGGCAGGCGTGCTCTGGACATGCCGTGCCAGCCCCAGGCATCCCCAGACGACAGGACCCGTGGGTTATTTAGGAGATCACACCGCACATGCTGTCCGAGCATCCCCCAGGGCAAGCAGGCGGTGGTGCCCGCTCTCATCCCCCAGTCCCGGACCAGACAAGACCCCAACGATAACGCGAGGACGTTAACGAATGGGTGCCCGCGACGGGGCCCTGCAGGCTGCGACGGGGAAGGCGCTGGGAAGGCTTTGCAGCAAGACGGCGGGAGGCTGGGAAGAAAATCTCCTGTTGAGATAACGATTGATGGATGCGGTAATTCTCGCTAACTGGCGGGGAGAAAACAGGCTCACGAAGACCAGAGGGATCGAACTGATGGTCGGGGGCAGAGGCCGAGATTAAAGACAAGGATGAAACACAGACCCTGATTCCCAAGCCCTGACTTCACTCCGCTTTATGCTGGTATTTTAGCTCAGGAAAGTGCTTTGCTTTTTTTTTTTTTTAAAGCTTGGTTTCTGAAGGAAAAAAAGCTGACCCGGGCGCTCTGCGAGGCCAGCCGCGGTGCATCCCCTGCCAACAACTCCTGCATCCGTCGGCCAATCTCAGCAAAACGCAATAGGGGCATCAAAAATTCAGGGTGTAAGCTGCTCTAAGGCACCTCTCCGCTTTCCAGTGAGGGGGTGAAACGTCCCCCGGCCACAGTTTGGCTCTGCTTGGCATCACCTGCACCGTGACAGCACCGGAGCAGCCGGAGGCCACGGGAAAGGAGAGGTCGGGAATAAAACAGATGGGGCTGGGGGAGGCTGAGCAACCATTCCAGCCAGGAACCTCGCTCAGCCATGGGGAACAGGCTCCCGTCTTCCCCTTCCCCACTGCATCCCCCTCGCCGTAACATCATCCCTGATCGCATCCCCTCGGCTGAACGGCTGAGCTATAGGTTATCCTTGAGCATCGCTGCCGTGGGGCCATGGAGAACCCGCGCTCGATAACATAACCCCAGTGAGCGACGGAGGGTTTTGGTGGGTTTAGGTGCCGTTAAAGGGCGCAGCGATGCGAGGAAGGGCCAGCCCAGACCTGGGGCTGCGGTCACGGCTGGGGATGCTGGTACAGACCCAGACCCGGCTGCTGCCTTCTCCATCCCACCCGGGCTACGGTCCCCGCTGGGCTCACCCAGGCAGGGCTTAGCACCAAAACCCCTGGCTCTCCTCAGACAGGGGGCACAGCCCAGGGCTGTCCCAGGGCTGAAGCACCTCTCACCCTTCAGCGAGCCGGGGGGGGATCGCTGCAGGCCCCAGCTGCTCCCCTGTGTGTCTGGAAAGGGCTCAGCACCACAGGACGGGGTGACTGTGGACCATGGCTCAGCATCACAGGCCATCCCAGCAGCCGGGACATGCTGGTTCCCAGCATCTGCGTCTCCCGTCCCCCAGCTTGGGCTGGTCTTGGCGTTTCCTCCTCCTTTTCCTCTCCCCTTTTCCAGGACAGACGGGCAGGGCAGGTCTCCAAGCCTGCTCCCCCTCGCCATGCCCGCCACGAGGGTGGCACGGGCAAGCAGCGAGTCCCGACATCCCTCATTCTCACCTTCATGTGCTACAGCACGTTGCTGCAAAAGCCCCCGAAAAGAGAAGCCAAGGCAGCATGCAACCCCCGAACAGATCAGGCTTTAAATCGAATCATTGCTGAGCTGGTAGGAGGGGGCTGGGACCGCGCTGGGGGTCCCTTGGGCTCAGTCGGAGGCAGAACTGAGCACCCAGGTTTGCCCTGTGCCCCAGGGAGCCCCGCACGGGTGCCCGGCTGCTGCAGCACGCCACCGACACACACCTTTCTCCGTCGCAGAAGCCCGTCCTGCTGGATATCACATGTATTTTTAAAGCAGGTGTTAATTGAAGCAATCTCATTTTGCTGTCAGGCGTATTGCCGGGCGGGAGACGTGTCCTTTGCAGTTATCGCTCCATTAAAACAAGCGCACGGAGGATGCCCGAGCCGGAGCCCGTGAGCAGCTGCGGGGCCCCCGCGCCGGCAGCCAGGCTGATTGCCGCTGCCGAACGGCCGCAGAGCCGCAGAGGCAATTACTCAGCCTCTTGTAAAAAGCAGAGCACTCTAAGGGGAGAGCAACTCTGTCTCATATTAAAACTATGCTAATTAGGAACTAATTATGGGCACAAAGATATTATTACCCTTGGCTAGCCTGCAAGCTGCAGCCTCAGCCCCGACTCCAAGCCTCTCCAAGCCCGGCACAGGCTGAGGCAGGGTGGGCACGCTCTCATTAACAACGGCGGAGGCCAAGCCTCGAGCGAGCCAGGGCTGCCTGGTCCCCAGGTCCCGGGTAACCCCAGCACGACCGAGCCGCAGCCTGACACGACCTGCGCAGGGCCCTTCTCATATTAAAGGACTAAATTTATACCTGCAGGAGAGCTGCAGTGAACTGCGTGACTGAGGCTGCCTCGGACATGAAAGAAAAAGCAACTAAAGACCAACACAAACCACTGAGGACACGCAGGGAGCCGCCAGCAGCTCCGTTGTGCTGCGCCCGTCCTTTCCCTTCCTGCACAGGTGCCAAAAGCGCAGGTTTTTTGCTTTATATCTCAAAAGACTTTGGACCATCCTCGCGTATTTGCTGTTGTTCTGGTCTCCACTCTCCTCCCGGACAGGCAGCGGTGCCAGGCGGGAGCTGTGGCCGTGGCACGGTGACGGCACGGTGACGGCAAGACTGTGCCCTGCCCCGGGCCAGGCAGCCAGGCTGGGTCCCTCCCTTGCCCCACGCCAGCCCCGGGATGGAAATGCCCTTCGTGCTGCTGGCGGGCGCTGGAGCCTCGCCCGCCGGCTGGCGAACAGACGCAACCCCTCGTCGAGGTGTCCTTGCTGCTGGTGGCACCGCTGGGACCCCGGCTGGGAGCAAAGCAGGAGCTGCTCTCCTGGAGGGAGCACAGGGAAGCCCCCGGGCCCCGTTTCTGAGCTGTTTTACGTGGAGGTGCCTCAGCTGCACCCCGTGAGCCCAGCCCTGCGCCCGCCAGCAGCTCCGTGCCACCCCAGGGTGTTTTCCTCAGCTGTTGCTGTTTGGATGCCGGGAGCTGTTTTGGAGCAGCGATGCAAACACCGAACGTGGCCCTACAGCAGGTCGCTGCGAAGCGAGACCGGGCAGGCGATCTCCTCGGTCAGAGGGGAGATCAGCGGAGGCTGCGGTGTCCTCCTGCCACCCAAGAGCCGGTCCCCGGGGAGCCGCTGCTCTGCCAGGAACCAGGGAAGGGGGAGCACGGGGGGCTCCCGCGGCGCAGAGCCCACGCGCTGCCCCTGGGTGGGATGAGCTCGAAGCCAAGCAAGGTTTCATCAACCCACGGGGGTCTCCTCGTCGTGGAGCGCCATTCAAAGACACCCGTGGGCTTTGCCTCAGACCTCCCAGCCTTAGCGAAGCGTTCCTGCGAAAATAACGTGCTGCTCTGAGGTTAGCGCAGAGCCTGGCCCCGCGTCGGAGTCTGCACCTCCCGCTCCGTGTAGCGAGGGGCTGTTCGTTGACTGCGCAAAACCTTTTGCAACACCTACCTGCAGGCCGTTCTCTAAAGGTCGAGCGAAGTCACGGTGGAAATCCCGGGGGAGGCGTTGGGGAGCGATTGCTTCGGACAGGGGCCGTGCCCGAGGGCGGCACCTGCGGGCAGGACGCGCTGGCCGTGCTGTTTCTTCTCCGATTCACGCTGATCCTTCCAGGAGAACTGGCAGAGCGCCCTGACTCTGCGCCCCATAAATAAGGCACAGCATCAGCTGTCATGTCAGCAGGAGACAAAACATTTAATGTGAAAAGCTTTAAATGGAAGCAGGAAATGAAAAGATAAAGGGCAAATTTTATTTTAGATTCCTTGTTGGTACATATTTTCCTTTCTGACAGTAAGGGGATGCGATGGCTTTATCAGCCCACCGGTGGAGCATTTATTTATAGAAACTTAATACTTTGCAAGAAAGTGGGAGGGGGACGTTAGCAACTCTGGCTGAGCGACCGCAAGTTGTAAGGAGAGCAGGGCAGGGGATGAACCCAGCTATTCCCCCTTCTTTGAATGGGCCTGGGGTTCTGGGAAAACTGCTAGCACCACGTAAATTACCGACAGTTTGTACAGAGCGAGCAGGAGCTTGGCAGAGAGCGTGGCACGACACAAGTCCGCTCCGCTCTCAAGATAGCAAATGAAAGAAGGGACACGAGGGGAAGACTATCGCAGAAAACATCATGGCAGCTTCGCTGAAAGCAAACATCCTCTGGCACATGTAATTACACCAAACTGAAGACTATTTCCTAACCTTGAACATATTTCAGCTGTAGCTTAGCAACCCAGATTGGGTAGAAGCATCTGAGCAGGAATGCAGGTTCGGAGGAGATTTAGCCTTGCTTCCCTTTTGTTCCCATACCTTAGCAACGACTCAACGCCGGGAGGTCCCAGCTCCCACCGACTTCCACGGCAGCCGCAGAGCCGACCTCCCTCCGTGCCGGTGGAAACCTCCCTCTTTGTCACCCAGACCTACATGAGGAGATTAATTAAACATTTCTCTAACCAAACACGAGTGAGTCAACCATGTCCACAGAAGTTAACAACGATGACTCACGGCCTACTCCTGCCATTTCAGGAGAAGACTTTGAAGAGGCTGAAACTCGCGGTAGCACGTTCTGAGTCACTCAGGTGAGAGGAATTGAAAGCGCTCAAGGAAATGGACCCCAAAGACGACTCGGACTGGCCACCAAGACGTGCTGTGTGCCTTCCACTCACCAGGCAACCTGGGAAACCCTGGGGATCTGGTAAATAGTCCAAGACTTGACTTTTTGCCTTTTTCCTTGACACAAATATCCCCCCTTTTACAGTGCTTTGTAATAGCCTTGCTTAAAGCGTATCAACCCCTGGGACACGAGGAGGGAAGCGACGCGTCCAGTGACAAGCAACAGCCCGGGAGCAAGGGCGGGAAGGGGCACCCATCCCACCCCAGCGCTGCATCCAGCACCTCATTACTTCCCAGTCTTCCCGTACCATCACCTGGCACTTCACACCGCGTCCCGCCTAACAGGCGAGCGAACCGCGGCCTGAGGATGCCGCCGCACGCAGGATCGGCAGCTTGGACCAGGGTCAAGGTTCCCTGCAGCGGCCGTTGCCATCGGACACCCAGCGTGCGAGGGAGCTGCCTTTCAGAGCACAAGTGCGAAACACGCGAAGCCGAGGCACCCTCGCTCCGTTCCCGTAGACTTTTTGCACCACCCCGCTCCCTGCTTTAAATAACCGCTTTCCTATGGGCCGCAGGAATACTGATCAACCTGCTAAGCTAATATTTACAGTTTCACAACCCTCCAAGCTGTCAATCTCTTCGAAACGCAGCTAAACAAGCTAACTGCTTTTCATACACACCTCTGCTTAATGCCAACCATTCCCAAAACAGAGATTTAATTTGCAACCAAACACTTGAGACTGCCGGCTATTGCGCCGCGATCACCGCGTGTCACAAGGATCCACGTTGTCTCGTTACGCTGTCATGCAATCCCCGTGCCATCTTCAGTCTTATTCTTAGAAACCGTGAGCTCCCCGGAGCAGGATATATTTGATCTGCCTGAGCAAAAGCACTTGGAACAATCTGTGACTCCTCAATAAAAATAAAGGTAACAAATTATTTGTAATAAATTTATTTTATATATTGATTTACAGAGCTAAATTGAACATATAATAAACAGCACCAAGCCAGTGAAATTTATTCTACAAAAACAAGTTTAATACAAAAAGATGACTGCAATGCCTGACTCTTCACTTCTGGATTTGGACGGTTAAAAAAAGCTAACCCAAACCCCATAAATATTTTAAAAAGGCTTAAGAACGTAGGCACCGGTGTTTGCAAAAATTTCTACGGCAGCAGTGATGATCTTGTTCCAACATTTTAGAAGAATCAAAGCTGCCTTCACTTTACCCCCTACTTTATTACAGTGGAAGACGCTGGTCACTGTCTGGAAGATGGCTGTTGAGTCCCCTCGTCTGTTCAAACACCCTGCCTTGGCAACCAAAAAGAAAATATGGGGTAAGAGTCAACTCCACGCAGGACAGTTCCCATTTAATGGGAAAGGCCTCCCCGTGTTTTGCTCCTGGAGAAATCTGCTCTCTCCACGCACTGTGGTCGATGCCCACGAGCAGGAGGTACGCAAGGCGTCTCTGCAGGCCGTCTGCAGCAGCCTCGGGGCGCGCAGGTGGAAAAACCCCACCAAAGGCAGCAGCGGGGCGGAGAGGCGCAGACTTCGTACCGGGAGGTGAGCAGGGACCGGCGCAAGGAACCCACCGTGTACGCGGCACCACCAGCCTGCAAAGCGGGGAGCGGGGCTTCGAGGGCCGGCCTCAGCCAACCCAGAGCCTGGCGAGGAAGCTCGCCGTGCATCCAGCGCCAGCGGTGAACGCAAGCGTTCACGCTGTACCCGTGATGCTACGGTGAACATCATCCACCCGTTACGCGGGTTCAGATCAACGCTGGCTTCTCCCTGCAGGTTTTGCTAGCTTGTGCCAGAAATGAATTCGGTCCCTGCTGCCTTAGTGGTGAGCTGGACAGCTGTTTCACAATTTCGGGAAGAGCAGATTAGCAGTATCTCTGCCTAGCCTAAACTGCCACACACTGGTGCTATTTTCTTTGAAACAAACACTCATTTGCTGGACATAAAAAGAAACGTAAGTAACCAAATGATTATAGATACAAAATACCATGCCTGCAGCACGAACAGAGATCGATCGCTGCTCCTGGTACCTGTTGTGAGGCTGCGGGAACATCGACTTGGCAATCCCTGCACCGACACCCCACGCACGGCACGCCTCTGCTCTGACACACAGCACACACATTGCAGCTGCCCAGGATAAACACGCACATTCGGCCCTAATAGCCTTTCCAAAGCTGCTCTTTAATAGCCCACGAAGCAGTCCCTTTGGCTGTAGCCACAAGGAAGCGCTTTTGGACGCTTCCTACATCCTTTATTTTCCACCCGAATTCCCCCCACCCCCCCGAAATCATAAAGCACACAGACTGCAGAATTAAAGAGTATAACAGGGTTACGACCACTCCTCCACCCCACCCAACCCAGCCCAAACCACCAAGGCACGTCAGACTGCCCTCCCTCTAGGACTACCTTCACCTGACTCTTCCCCCTCTCCCCCGTTTTTAAAGGGTGAAGCTGACACAAACATTTTCCTCGTTAGGAAGCAGCAAGTGCTTTCATCACTGTCTTTGTACTGATTAAAAACGGATTTTAACAAAATGCATCTTAACTGCCACCCTAATGTTTCCATGGGAAATGTTAATCTTCTTTAAACACATTCCCTGATGGACGTTACCACCAGTCGGCCTTTGCAGAATTGAGGTCAAATTTTAAACACTTAACCTTTGTCAGAGAGATCCTAAGTCCCTCAATATTAAGTATGCTTTTTTTTTTTTTCTTTTTAAAAAGTTGTTCTAGGTTTGCTTGCCTACAGAAGCCAGATATCTGCTGGAAGGCTAACTTTGGTGCGATTCTAGCTTCCCACCAGCTCAAGCGCATCTCCTTTCCAAGCCAACATTATTGCCCTGAATTTTTGTGTGTGAAGATTTTCAGAAAGAAGAGCAAACAGATACGTGCAATCCCCAGCCCTAGGAGATCAGGACCGTGACCTGCTCTTTCCCACCACCAGAGAAGGGACTGTCCCCTTGCAGAGGTCCTTATCAACAGTTGCTCAACTTCTGCTCCTCTTCAGTGCTCTGAGTCCGAGACATAAGAAGGCTGAGTCCATCTCCACACAAGCATATCTTCTCCTGCTACTCTGTGCGACTCTGTCTGAATCCGTGACTCGTTTGAGGCCAGAAAGTCCACAGCTCTCTCCCAGACCCGCTTCATTTTTTTTTCTGCAAGAAACAGCAACAAAAAGAAAATAAATTAGAATCGTATCCTGATTGTTCCTTCCTGCTTGCAGCAGTTGTGGCTGCTGATCAAGCTGCTGCTAGCTGCCTCCTGTTCCCTGTGCAGACAGTAAAGGAGATTAAACCAGAATTCTGGTTTAGAAGCGACTTCAGGCCAGGACATGAAACACAGGTCCTGCCTGGGGGGGGAAGACGAGACCCTCTGTCAGTACCAGTAATTGATGACTGCCCTGGGTTTCAAGCTCAATTCATATTGCGACGGGACTCGATGAGCAAATTGCCCGCACCCTTCCTGCATGCAGAGAGATCTCAGACCAGGGAGGACGAACTGAAGCTCACCCGTTTTGAATCAGTGTCTAGTCATTCTGGGCACCACACACAGAGACTGGTTCGAAACAGCTGAAATAACTCCCTTTACCTACTGTTGGTATCATGACTGATAAGCGGTGAGAATGTTTAAGACTCTGCAGCACACGCGAGTTCTGTGCTGTCAGGAGAACAAAGTAGCTCCATTTAACCAAACCACAAGAACCATTCCCGCAGAGATGGAGCAAGCGGCACATAAACCACTGAGAGCCAGGCTGCAGCCCTCGGCCCCGCCACCCACGGAGCACTATCTCAACCACAGTTCCTTTTTGAAAAAGCACCAAGACCAGCCATCTCACTCCATCTCCCTTTCAAAGCTGCCCAGCTCAAACTGGTAACTTTCCAGGCAGCAGCATACACAACCACTTCGGAAGAGCCCAATTCAACTCGTGGGAAGGTTTGTTCTGAAAAGCACAGCAGCTGTCTGGAAAATAAGGTACGACGGCTGAGAAAGAGGATAGCATCCCACACAGATTAGATGAAGGAGAGAAAATCAGATGCTCCATGTCCAAGCAAAACAAAATCCAATTACTGTTTGATAGAACAATGACAATACACCTGTGTGACCGCAGAAAATATCAGCCCCAGGACTGTCACATTAATCTGCAGCAGGTTAAGACATAGCCTGAATTATGTCAAAATCCTTTATAAACTGAAAGGCCAGACAGACTCTTCTTGCAGTCCAGCTTCCCATCAATTGTCTGCTCATGGTCCATTGCCCCGCAACTGCGGCTTTTAGCTGAGCTGTATACCATCGTGCTGACAGCGCTCCTTAATGAGCAGAATTCAGCTCACCTGCTTTGAGGAGGGATGAGGCTGTCCCGAACGTGGAAAATGCCGACGTAGGGGTAACGTTCCAAATTCCGTTCCCATTCCTTATAGTGGTCCTGGACAACAGCTGGAGGGCAGGAGGAGAAAACAGTGAGAGACCTCAACATTGCAGAGAGAACAACAGGGCTACTTGCATTTACACAGCTACTGGATTCTACCTATGATCTTCTTCACCATTTCATACATGGCTTGTTCCTCTTCCTCCATCTTCCGCCAGCGATACCTAAGGAAGATCAGGATCCCCCAAAGAGTTATCAGACCTAGAAGAATAAAAACAAACAGAATTCAATAACTGACAGACGTGTCCTTGCTGGATGCTAGCAGTTTTATTTCTGACACTGCCTCTCCCCAGAGGCAGCTTTTATTCCCTGCTACCCAGGGCTGCTTGGAAGTGAATCAAGCAATTCATTTTGTTCACCAGTGCAGCTGCGCCCCACAAAAACCTCGGTACTGACAACACCTGCAGCAGAAGAGCAGGCATGCACGTGGGAAGGGGTGGTCAGAAGGCCTCATCACAGAGTTCTTTTTCCCCCCACACCAGAAACCTCAGCACAACCCCAGGGCTTCAATTCTCCAAGTCCCAGAGCTCTCTCTTTGCTAGAGGCCTCCCCCACAATAATCACTTAGGAAGACTGTCAAGCTCCACTGCTCTGAAGATAGCTGCTTGATAAGGAAATAAAGCCTGGGGCTCCAGCGCCAGCCCGAAATTCAGGAGATCTATATTGAAGGTTTAGCACTGACAAATGCCCCCATTATGACATGAGCTAACTTTAGTATCTCAGTCTCTACAATAAACATAACTACCCCCTTTCACCCCCACCTTGTCTGGCTAGATTATACACTCTTCTAGTCAACACTCATCTCTCGTTATCACCTCGCTCAGTAAGACCTCTGTCTCAGCTGGGGCATGACAGACTATTCCAATAAAACCTCTAACACTGAAATGCTACAAGTCAGTATTAAAGAGGCTGGAAGACTTTGCAGCTTAGCGCAAGAAAGAAAAAATGAATCTTTTAGGTAGGTTAACATAGTTATTTTGCAGACCACAGTAATGAGTGCTTGAGGAACATCCCGATAGCTAATCAGCTTGCTGATTTAAAGTAAGTGTTAGGCACTCACAGCACAAGAGCAGGTCTACAGGTCTCCCTCTGCTGCCAGAACAAAGGTTAATTAGAAATTAACTCATCAGCAGATTTATTTCACCTCTGTTAGTAATTTCATACGGCTGGCAGAACGTGTGTGCGCGCACAGGTTCATCTCTACAGCTAGCAAGGGGAGAAGCTGATTACAAACACCGATGACTTACTCCAGAAAAACAGGAAAAGGTTCATAATGGCAGTGACCACTGCCCGACGGAAACGGCAGCCGAGCCCCATCTGAGGATGGGCCGATTCGAGACAGAACACTTCCTCCACTTTGGTAACTGGTTCCGAAAGGTCTCTGCCTTTCAACCTGATGGGAAGAGGCAGAAAATCTTCACAGAAGAGAGCAGACACTCCAACTGCAGTCTTTAATCAAGACAGGGAGAACAAACAGACTGCGGATGCAGTAACTCGTTCTGTACGCCACACAGAAAATACAACAACATCCTTGCAGCTTGCCTTTCCAGAACATTTTGGGACTGGCTGCTTAGCGAGGAATGGATACGGCTTTAGAAAAGGCAGCAGGGCCGGAACTCCCACTGGTAAACCGAAGTCTCCCTCTGCAGACGCTCTGACAGCACCTCTCAGCGTGCAGAAGATTAAACTTTAAATTGGATTCCCACCTCCCAGCACAGAGAAATGGAAATGTTTACTGAGTCACTCATCAGCAATTGCAGAGAGAGCAGTTGAGGGAGACTGCGAATGTCCGTGGAGGTTGTGCTGTTTTCCTCAGTACAGATGAGCATAAACAGTTTAGCTAGAAAAGTGACAACGCATCAACTGTATCTGCAGCGAGAAACAGACACACCCTCGGAAAGCATTCATGGCAAAATCGATAACACATCCTCCCGCAAAATCACTTCTACACACCTGCTGTGCTATCCGATATGCTTTTAACTCACTTCTTTATATACAGATCTACACTGATGCCGTTTCCTTATTAGATGCTCGTAGCCAACAGGCATCAAGTAATCCAAGTGAGAGCCATCAGATTCAGAGGAATTGGACTAAAGGGGATTTTATTTTTTTAAGCTGCTAATTCATTCTAGGTTTGCAATGAATAACCTATTAGACAAAGACATCTTCTCAATTTACTAGTGCACAGCTCACAAACTGCTGACAGCTTGTATTTGGTTACTGGATTCTACAGTAGCTGGAGACACACAGTTGTTTCCCACCCCCTTGTCTTATTTACAATCCAAATTCCATGAAAATATTTCAAATATGCAGCAGAATCACCCAGTGCAGAGCTCATTTTCAGTTCTGCCTCTCAGACTAGCACCTAGAAAAATAATCTCACGTAGTGTTTGCTAAAAATGCCACCCGCAGGTTTCTAAGCATGCTGAACACTCATCCTGCACGCTACGCAGACTTCGTGAAAGTGGATCCATTCGGCGAACAGCCGGCAGAGTTGCTAATTATGAAAATAAAAAAATGGGAGTATATTGTATCACACGGCTCCTGACATGAGCAGTGCTCCTGTATAAAAAATATGAATTTGAAAACTCTGGATCCCAGCCCACCGACGAATCCAAACCTGCCACTAAGGAAACTATGTCCTGTCCTGGGAATTTGCCACACACCAATAATCAAAGCAGTAGATACTGTCTGATCCTTAGACCGCAGCAGCAGCTGCAGAATTTTTAGAGAAAATCGAGCAGCGGGGATTCATACAAGCTATGCCCACCAACTCCAGCGTTACTACTGTTACAATTCATTTAATCAGAGATACATTTAGCAATGCTAAAATGCAAACAAATGTTAGACTTCAGAGTTAACACAGGCTGGAGGCAGCCCACACTTCCCAGAGGAAGATGATAATGTCTGCGGACTCTGGATAACAGTCTTTCATTAGGTTATGGCCTGAATGATGTATTTTTTTTTACCTGAAAAACACCCTAGTATTTCTGCTATTTCTCACGCACTGAAGACACTGCTAGCCGAGAAACCCAAGAGAAAAAAGCCCCCCTGATGACCGACCAACACCCCACATAGTCAGACCATTCATTTTAACACATATGGGGTGTTCTGCCAACAAGGCAACTGGCACTGAAGAAAAGATCCCATTCAACAATCCATTTTCCTCTCTTCCTCATCGGGACTCGCTCCAAAGGATCCCAAAGCACGGGTGATGTTACCTACTGTCCAATAAACCTTTTGGTCAAAGGATGCAGCTCCACACGATACTGAAGCTCTGTCTACAGTAACTGTACTGAAGAAACGGTATCTCGGGAAAAGTGAGTATATGGGCGAGTTTAACAAGAGCACAGCAGTCGCAGGACCGTGGGCAGGACACCAGGACCACCACTTCTAAACCTTGCAGGAAGCACAACATAACCGGATAGCCATAAGCAGCCCTGACCTCAGATTTACGCCCCATCTGCGTTTGTGAACGCTATGTCCCCCAGCGCACAGGCTGGGGAAACAGACCTCCAAGGAATGAGCTCAGTTGCCAATTTTTGCTGCAGGGCTGTACTTTTCATTTGGAAGCTTGCCTAGCAAGCACTGACAAAGCCAATTCCAGATTATCTTCTGAAATCTAACAAGGCATGGGAGGTTTTAGGGCCCACCACAGAGGACAGCAAATTACATATCAGCCAACACCGAGAAACAGAACTTTGACACAGTGGGCTTCCACTTACCATATTCCTAAATCCTTGTTAGTGTTCAGTATCCAGTGCAAGGCAGCTTCAAACTTCTGTGGGGAACTACCGGTTATATTCTGTTCAAAAGAATCCATAAGAAGATTAGCTCTCCATTCATTTCAAATACTGAATAACATTATTTCATTACAGTAAGGGGAGAATTCATTCTGTACGGTCTGTCCCTAGGTTAATTCTAATCATAATTCTGCGAACTGGAGGAAGGAGAACTAAATCTGAAGGTCTGCCTGGACTGAAGTCCTCTGACTATGGTAGATGATGCATGAAGCACTCTGTAAAATAACACTATCCCAGACTGTTAAGACTAACCACTAAATACAACATAATCTTACTGACAGTTTACCATGAAAGAAATGGAATGCTAGATCAAAGCAGTCTGTCTTCTGACACTTTGGGGTATAGAAAAATCCTTCTTCTGCCCAGCCCTCAATCCAGGGAAATTTCTGGTTTCAGAAGACTGATGACTATGGTGAAACAACAAACCATTAAGTTAGATTTACAGGGGCTGAATCAGAGATGTAGGAGAAGATTACTTTCAAAAGAACTGCTGAGGACAGGACTGGCCAAAGGGGAAGCTAGAGATATGAGAAAGAATCAAAACAGGATAAGGAAGTAAAACAGATGGTGAATTGCTTTAGTATCTATTATTTATTGCCTTATAAGAGACTAAGCACTATGTTACAACAATAGCTGTTCACAGCCTACTCACCACCACGTGATCCTTTGCTTCGCTAACCCAAATGCATTTGCTTTTTAGATTCTCAGGGTTTCCACATTCAAAATTACCTGGTTAAAAAAGTCAAATAGAAATAATGGTTCGGAAAAAAGCCCTCAAACAGTTCAGAAATACACTGAACTGTCTGGAAGTGCTATCCTTTAAAATCGGCTATAGCTCTGGGCAAAATGATTGCAAGGTAAGATTTATACTGTAGGCAGATAAGATTATGACTATTAATAAAATGCTCAGCCACTGCATATAGGTTGGATAAGGGCAATCAAACCTCATGCTTCAGTGTGTGAGCTACTCAACACAGAATGAGGGGAAAAAAATACTGTTTCTCCCCCTTGCAGAGGACATAACCACCTCTCTGACATAATGCCCTGCGGAGGGGCTCCCTCCATCAGGTATCAAAGACTGCAGTGTTAATGATTAGCATTCAAAGTGCTCCCAAGGAGCCTAAATCGCAGCTCTGTCTTTTACCCAGGCAGAGAAATGCTGGCGAGGAACTAAATCTTCTAAATCTTGCTTCACAAAGTTGACTGAACTGTGCTGAGAGACTACGTAAAACTGGTGGAAATCCTGCAGGTGCCGAAGTCTGATTTGAAAAGATTTAGAAATTCTGTGAAGCTTAAGTAACGGCTTCAGCCTTGTTGAGGTCTGAGATCTAGAAAATGGAACTTAAGCACTTTTACTGATTAACACCGTTATACATCTTGCTGAACAAGCTTCTGCTCATCCACTGAATTTCTAGCAGCCTTCTCCATCACAAAATACTAGTTACGGACCAGATTTGCTCATACATAGTAGAGACTGGTGGAACTACTGTGCTCGGTTAGCTCCTCAGCTAAGAGAGCCTGTCCTACGCTGCACTAAGAAAAAAATAGAGGCGCTCACATAATCAGCTGCCACATTTCAGCAGAGAGCTGGCAATTTCTTAAGTCGCTTTAACTTTATTTGTAAGAACACATCAGCTTACACTTACTGGCTCTGAGTGTCTTGAAGACAATTTCAAGACGCTGGTAGAAAAGAACCATAAAAGTGAATATTTCTACCTCAAATTCCCAATGTATCAAGTGCAAACAAGGACCACTCCACAAGAGCACAGTGATATGAGTGCATTAGCTAAGCACTATTCAGAATAAAAATAAACACATCTTTTTCTATTTTTCTATTACCTGACTTTCTCAGAGCTCTTCAAGTGGAACTGACTGTTCCATAAACCCCTCTCTTCAAACTGAGGTTAAAAATGTCCAGACAGCTGGGAGAGGCAGTTAGCTGAATGCTCATAAGTGGTTTATAATGACAACTGGAACTTACCAGCTTGTACGGACAAGTAGTTATACAGCTCGTGCAGTATGTTCATTATTATGTCCTTCTGTTTAGCTTGACAGAACTGAAAGTCAGAAACAGGTAACAAACATGAACAGACCGGCAGCAACAGGACAGTGGCCAGATTAGCTAAAAATACCAAAACAAAATACCAGCAGTGGCGTTTGGCTCAGTCATGCACTGCTAGCTCAAATTAAACACACCTGCAGCAAAGATCTGCAGTTTCTGAGTCAAAAGCGAGCTAGCGCATCCTCCGAAAGTGCCACCGACTCCCCAGCCCATAGCCCCGACGGCACCGCTAGACATCCCATCCGACCAACCGCAGATGGACTCTCTGCCTCCAGAACATCACAGGAGGCTAACCGTAACTCTGCATCCAATACGAGATTTTCCTCTCTCCTAATAATACGTTATGATAAAAGAAACAGGTCTGTACAAACACTTCATGATGGAGTTCAGGGAATTAGTTGGATTAAATCTTGCATTGCTGAAGCTGAACAGAGCTTTATTGCAAACCAATATTGCTTCTGTTACAACTATTAAAGAAATTGATTCACATAATTAGGAATTTAAATTTTTATCTTTCGGAGTCTCATATACAGTCCTAATTTAATCTGGCCCATTAATTCCAACTCATCAACTCACAATTTTTCTGTAAAACGATAGAAATAATAATTTTACAGCGATACTGATATTGGTGGAAGTTACCTAGAATAATTACTCTTCTGTGAGAATCCCCTATCCACAATACTTGAAGATAAATAAATATATGCTTACATCATCCGTTCTTTTGTCACAATCCACAGGCAAGAGATTAACTATGAGAGAGAAGGGGAGGGCGAGTTAGCTGGCTGCAAAACAAGAGCTTTGATCAAGAAAGTAATTAACTTTTTAAAAGAAGGCTCTACTTTAAAGCCTGATTCTGCTACTCCTAATCTCACTCTACACAGTACCTTGCTTTGCAAATAGCGCATTCAAAGTGCTGCTTGGTAGGCAGCACTGAAAGCAAAACAAGTAAAACGGGTGCGAATGATGAACCCCGTTCAGCTGGCAAGTAAAAACCGGGGTCTGAATGTTTTAACAGCTCCTGTTTAAGTAGATGTTTCATGCTCCTTTATTACCCACTGCTTTGCACCGATCTTTTACAATCTAGTAATGCCATTCGCTGCACGCCATGGTCACCTGAAATATCACAGTGATAACGGGGATTTAAATCAAGCCTCCTCAAGGCAAAAGCAGAGGATTTATTTTAGTTGGAGCTGTTAGCTCTGCAGATTATGGCCTCTGGTTTAACAGCTCCCTCCCACCCCGACAACCAGATACACACCGGCCACCAGTCCACCATGCAGTACTTTCTAGCAATCTTAACTACCTGAGAATTTAAAGAATTTGCAGCTGTGCTGCAAGATTTCTTGCTTCAAAATACCACTGGTTTTGAAATATCTAACACAGCTCTAAAGGGCGCATCAGAAATTCAATGACATTGGAGTGTTTTATTCTGCCTTTGAGAAACAGCTTTCCCAGCCCATGCAAAGTGCGCAAACACCTACAGGCCCAGCGTGCCGAGTTTCAGGGCTCGCACTTCCCCAACCACACCCCAAACCCCTTCTTCTTTCAGTTCAAAGCCATGAAAGCGCAGTATTTCCATCTGCTCTAGCTGGGGAACTCGGCTTTAAAAACTGGGTGACGGGGAAGCCCCTTTGCATTTCTCATCGAAGCTCTGCCACGTTTGAAGTGCTGAAGTACCAGTTCAACCGCTGTACTTCTCACGTGGCCAGGACAAAGGCCAGGAAGGGCCGTGCTTTGCAGAGGCTAACATTAAAACACACAATGGGCAATTACACAGACATTATGTTACACAACGGACAATCATAAAATACATCCTTGGCCTAGCAGGAATGTCACTCTCCATAAAACCCATGGTTTTGAAGAACTGAAGGCCAAGCGCATTTGGAAAAAAGCACACACTTGACTTACTTTCCACGACTAACAAGGTTTCCCATGGGCAAGGGGAGATGGAAATGGGGACAGATGCAGAGATGTCAGGTTACGGCAATGAGAATGATAAATGTGATGACGATGGAAGTAATAAAGGGAAAGCAGAAAAGAAAGGTGAAGAATAAAGTTTAAAAATGGGATTAAACCAGTGCACGTACAGTTGTCCTCTCTCCTGTCAAGCCAGCCTGACCCAATCATCTTCACCACGAGGATGCCCAGAAAAATCATCAGCAGCACAAAGCTGGCGAGGCAAAGGAACTGGGAGAGGTAGTATTCGAGGCCTTTGCCTTTTCCTTCTGTCTGCTGCTTGGGGGCTGACCGCAACAAGTGAGTGCGGGAGGTTATTCCCTGTCCTGCTCCCGACGCTTCCCACCGGCTCCCCGAGGCCACCCCTGCATTGCTCGTAGCCCTCCATGGGAACCGCCGCATCAACCCCCCTCCCCGGCTGCCGGGCTGCAGCTCCCTGTCTGCCTCCTTCCGAACACTGGAAGCCAAGTCCTCTTTCCCTCTCCCAAACTGGTGACTCAACCCCCCAGGTCCCATGGAGGTGCCCCAGTGGGTGCTGGGTGTCACCTCGCTTTCCCGCCTCCACAAGCTGTTGGAGGAGAGCCCCTTCCTTTCCCCTGCCGTCTCCCACTGAGCTCGGGAGCTCTGCCCCCCAGTTGCCCCTCCCGATGTGCCCCAAAAGCTCCTGTACTTCAGACCCCCGCTCTCATCGCCGGAAAGGGGCTTGGAGCTGAGCCCCCCGCTCCTGCCTGGGGAGGTACCCCAGGAGGACGTGGAGCTCAGCCCCCCAGCCCCATCCAGGGACGTCCCCGATGCAGCCCCGATGCCGAGCCCCCCGCTCCTCTCTGCTGACGTGCTCCACTGGGATGTGGAGTTCGACCCCCGAAACCTGTCCAGGGACGGCCTCAACCCAGTGCTGAGGCCCCCACTTCTCTCTGCTGACGTGCCCCACTGCAACGAGGCGCCTGAGCCCCGAAACCCATCCAGGGATGGCTCTGACCCAGCGCTGAGCTCCTCGCTTCTCTCCGTAAACGTGCTCCATTGGGATGTGGAGCTTGGCCCCCGAAACCCATCCAGGGACGCCCCCAGCCCAGTGCCGAGCCCCCTGCTTCTCTCTGCTGACGTCTCCCACTGGGACGCGGGGCTCAGCCCCCCAGACCTTCCCAGGGACGGCTCTGAGCCAGCCCCAAGCCCCCCACTCCTCTCTGTGGATGCGTCCCACCGCAGGGGGGAGCTCAGCCCCCCGAGCCCGCCCAGGGACGCCCCCAGCCCGGCCCCAAGCCCCCCGCTTCTCTCTATAGAGGTGTCCCACTGCGCCGAGGGGCTCAGCCCCCCAAAGCTGTCCCGGGACAGGCCTCCCTCGGCCCTGCCGCCGAGCCCTCCGCCCCGGCCCGGGGGGGACCCCCGGGAGTCCCCCCAGGACAGCCCGCCGCCCTCCCCAGACGTCCCCCAGCGGGACGCGGGTGATTGCCCCCCTTCCTCCTCTTCCTCATCCTCCTCCTCCTCCTCCTCACTGTCGCGGGCGGCCCCGACGGAGGGGTTGAAGCCGGAGCGCTGCCGCGAGGGCGAGGCCTGCTGCGGCCTGGCGGGGGTGCGGGCCGGGCTGGGCGGAGCGCCGCGGCCCCTGCGCCTGGCCGCCGCCACCTCGGCCCGCAGGCAGCCCAGCTTCTTGACGTAGACCTTGCGGGTGGTGGCGGTGATGGGCCCCGGCCGGTAGCCGAGCGCTACCAGCTCCTTCCGGAGCTCCGCGTCTGTCAGCTCCGCCATGGCCGCGGCGCGGACACCAGGCCCCACCGGAAGCGCTCGGCGAGCAGGGAAGCGCGGGCGCCATCTTGGGAGGGGCCCGCCGCGCCCGCTCGGGCGGCCATCTTGGGAAGGGCAAACGCGGGGCGGATGCGGCCGCCTTCTTGAGGAGGGAGGTGGGACGTGGGCGCCATATTGAGAAGGTCGAGGGAAAGTGCTGCTTCCCCCCTACCGCCCTCGCTATCTTGTGAAGGCAGGGTTATAGAATCATAGAATTATCGAATCATAGAATCACAGAATCGTTAAGGTTGGGAAGGACCTCTGAGGCCATCGAGTCCAACCCGACATCGAGTCCAACCAGTGTCCCTGGTTCCGCCATGTTGGGGAGGTCAGGGGCCCTCTCAGAGCAGGCATGGCGCCGGGTGGGAGCTGTTGCTCATCTCAGGAGAGGGAAAGGGGGGAGGAATGGAGAAAGCGAAGGGCAAAAGCAGCTTCAGCATCTGGGGCCGGCCAGTGCCACCGCCCCATCGCTCTGGGGGACCCTGCTCGGGAGCAAGCAGGGGGTTGAGCACCTCTCACCTCACTCCGACCAAGCCACACCGATGTTTTGACACTTTTAGGGACATTTATAAGGAGAAAGAAGCGTCTTTCCCAGCCACCTGCCACCCCCCCCCCCCACGTTTTCCTCATCCCTCTCATGGCTGCCAAGTTACAGTCGTGTAACTGGCACCCGTCAAGCGGGCTGGAGCTTTGCCACCGCTTTCGGCAGGATCGGGGTCTGGGTCCTTGGGATATTTGCCGGGGAAGGAGGTTCCTTGCATACTTTGCAGCCTAAAAAGGGAAAACCAAGCATTGACTTGAAAATTTATTTTGGCAAGGCAGTGATGTACAGTAATTGCTTTTTCTTGCTGCTGCCTATAAAGAAAGTAATGAAAAGGACTGAAATACTGTGGCGTAATATTGGAATTTAATTAAAGATAATGAAAAAGTAGTGATGAATACGTGCGGGCTGTCTGCGCATCGCTGTTTTTATGATCGACGCACGATACCGGAGTGGTGGAACCGCGGCGGTCTCGCAGCAGCGGGCCCTGCAGCAAGCGGGAGCTGGGGGCTCCGGGACCCCCGCCGCTGGCTGGGGATGCTAAACTGTGCCTTCGCGGCACCAAAACTTCAGGGATACCCCTCCGTTCACGCTCACTTTGCTGCCGTGCCCTTCTTGTTTAGGGCATCCGGCAAAGCTCGCCTCCCGCTCCCCGATTTATGCAAGAAAGCAGCAACGAGGTGCTGAGATTTGTTAATCTGGTTAGCAACAACAAATATACACTTAGCAGGGGCCAGGGAGCCCAGTAAAAGAGCATACTCAGTTCCGATGGGAAGTGCGAACGTGCTAAGCCGAGCCTCCCCTGCTCACTAACTGGAAAGCACAACTGACAGCTAATAATTTGGAGCGGTGTCTAATGTAAACACAGAATTAGAACATGCTCTTAGTACACAGTTTTTGTAAGCTCACAGCTTTCACTTTGGAGAAGCTCTGCCTAGACATGCAGATGCATGCTGGCATCTAAACCTGAGCTGGTGCAAGCTCATGAATTAAGTGAACTCCTCTTGCTTTGGAGAAAAAGCACAACAGCAACAAAAAAAAAACCCCAACCCTTCAACTTCTTGTGTTTCTGGATGCCAGGGAAGTCACAGCAGGACAGAGTTTGGCCCAGCAGCCTCATTGCATGACCTTCAGAGCGGAGAACATGGGAGTGGTGTTCGAGAACCGGAGGGCTGGGGAAAGCTGTGATTCCTTCGCAGGAGGGAGGCTGGCGGTGCCGATGCTCCGCAGGAACAGATGCCTCTTCTTTGTGGAGAGAAATCCACGACCCCTCTCCCCTCCTCCCTAGCAAGACAGCCCTTGGGAGCACCCCTGCCTTCCCTGGCAGGTACCTGGACAGCACAGAGAAGGCAGCAGGAGAAGACAGCGCTCTGTCTCTCAGACATGACAGCCTGTAGCCCCATGGACAAGCACCTATTTGTTCCCATCACCCTGCCCACAGTGCCGACGATGAGGCTGATGGTGGAGTTTCTGCTTTTTGCAGCCCCTTCGTCATCCCCGCAGCTCTGGGCAGCAGCGAAGGCTGCTGGGGCGAGCACAGGCCCACTGATGCTGCAGATGGGCTGTGATGCTCAGAGCTGCTCAGCTGTGAAAAGCCAGTTTCCCAGCCCACGGTGCAGCTCTCGAATATCTTGGCTGTAAATATCCTGAGCTGGATGTGGGAAGATGGGACAGCGATGAGGGGACAGCCTCCACCTTCCCTGCTAGCCCAGAAGCTGCCTTAGGCCTGCTGGCAGTGACTCAGATATCGAATGGGAAAGGCAGGCGTGCCATGCCGTCTGCTTCTCCTCTTGAAGTATCGAGACAGGACTGGTGCAAGCAGAGGGGTAGAAATAGATCTGCACCATCTTCATCAGGCACCTGAAGAGGGGAGCGTGCTGCGCCCCGAAAAGCACGGGCAGCAGATGAACCCTTCCACCCCTGACTGAGGGGCTGCTGGAAAAACCCCGCCATCCCACCCCCTCTTCTTATCCCATGGCATTTGGACGACGGTCCTGCATGTGTCACCGGGGAAGTGTCAAATCTTACTTGGAAGCCGACCGTGCCAATTTAGCACCCTGTCATTCACAGCCGCGGCACAGGTGTGACCCAAGAACACCGCTTCTCATCCTCCCGATCATATGTCATGTCCTCAGCTTGCCAAGCTTCTTATTAGGTTAGAAAGTCAGTGCTGATTTCATTCTTTTCTCTCCTTCTCCTTTCCCTGCCTCTTTCGCCCAACTCTTTGGCTGCTCATCCTGGACCAAACTCTTGTTCAATTTCTGGAGCAGCAAGATCTTCCTGCTTGCTTGCAGGCATGGACTTAGGTGCTGCTGGCTGCCAAAGCAGCCTTCCAGGGCACTGGGGATGCAGATCTGTCCTGCGACTTGGAGACCATTTTGCTTCTTAACAAGAGATACAGCCCTGACAGTGGGAGCCCTGCCTGGGAGGATGGTTGGGGTCCATCCATCTTCTCCTTCCAGCAGAATATCTGCTTCTTTCCCACTACGCAAGCCCCTGAGGCTGGAAGGAATTTAATTCCAAAAACTGAAGCCCCCCTTGCACTTTGGTGCCTATCTGGACAGCACAGTTGTTGCTGCAGGACAAGACAGGGTTGCTGTCACAACCAGCCATGCATCCCCGAGCTCATTTATAGCGGGGTCAACTGGGAAGAGCCATTGGCACCACTGATGGCCAGGGTAAAAGCAGACCTTTGCTGCTGCAGCTTGTCCGGGTCAAAATGTAATCGTAGAGGGAGATATCCCTGCGCAGTCACATTTGTGGCTCTCCTTATGGAAGTCTCTGCAGCATCAGCCCCACCATCACTGTGGTGGGAAATGGTCCAGGAAGCAAATCCAAGAGGCTCATGTTCACTTTCCTTCTTGCTGTGAGTGGGCAACGTCCCTTCCTGGATGGCACAGGGGAGCTGTCAGCCCTGGAAACCACTTGAGTGAAAGAGCTGGGCAAGAGGGGATGCTATAGAGACAGCCCTGACCTGCAGCGGAGCTTACGTGGGGTTCACAGGAGCAGTCTGCTCTTCAAGGGAAAACTCTCCTTGTTTTCCTGTGGCAGGGCACATTTAAAGCTGGGGTAAAGGTCTGGGTCTTTCCGAAGGAGTGTGTCAACAGTGCCCCCTTTGAAGCAAGCCGTCTTGTCTCTGATCTTGCTGGACACTGGTGTAAATGTGGTGCAGCTCCTCCAGTGATTTCCATGCCGGATCTCCCACAGATATCACTCCACTGCAGACTGATTTGCACTGGCCGAGCTCCTGTAGCCCAGTAATACATGCAGTTGCTTTTACTTTCAGCCTAATGGAATGTATTATTTTCTGTCTTCCAACCGCTCAGACTCATTTATAGTTATTTCATAGCTCAACCTGCCTCAGCAATAATCCCTGCAACCTTTGAGTGCCACTGAGCTGATCAGCCCATGGACTAGGAGTATGCCTTTGAATCAAATGCGAGAGCTGGAATCCACCCCGTGCTGGATGTTGCATTATACATTGGGAGATTTCTTTTCTCCTAAGGGACGGCTTGCAGCAGAGAGCATACCGAGGAGTGTTGTTCTAGCACAAACACAGCTATTTAAATGAGCCACAGTGAGAACAGAATTTGTGTTGGGTTGGGAGGATAAAATTGGATTGAAATTGGATATAGTCACATACATACCATTGATCTCATCCGGCCTTACTTTACATATGTTGGATTTCCTGCTGCCAATATAGAGGAGCAGCTCTAAAATAAGCCAAAGGTATGTAAATGGAGAGCAATATGTTCAAGTGGAATTATGATTTCACCTCTAGGTTTGTTTGAGAGGCAGAAATAAGGCCGGAGCTCTGCCTTGTTTCACACACGCTGTGCCTGTTCGTGTCATAGCTATGGGAGAGGTGCTTCTCTCAATGTTATTTAGATTTATATCGCCTGGGTGAGTAAGAGGGGGTCAAGAGCACAGGTAAGAACTGCAGATCAGGGCTCCTGCTTTCTCCCAGCAGTGTGGGAGAGGGTGCCCTCCCACGTCCAGAGCGGGGAGCCCGCTTAGGGACACCCGGGGCCCCCACCCAACACTCCTCATCCTACACTTGTGTCGCCACTTTGGCTAGGAGATCCAGTAAATATTTGCCTCGGTTTCCCTTGTTGCCAAAAGGGAGGGCTAAAACTTATTAGTCCACAAAGATTAATTACTCGGGCTTTGCAACATGCTTTGCACTTCTCCGAAGGACGGTGATGTTCTCTAGAACTGGAAACCCTCCCTCTCTTCTTTCCCACACTTGCTGCTTGCCATCTGGCTGAGAGGCATGCAGAAAAGACGACACAAATCCTCCATTTAATTATACTGCGCATTTTATTATCTCACCTCAGATTTTGTTGTTAATCTCTTTTACAGATTTCGTTTACATAAGTGGAGTCTTTTAGCTTCATCCAGCTACATTGCTTTCTTTTCTGATTCTGCAGATACCAGTCAGCTAAAAAGAAAAGAGAGGAAAGAACAAGTGTCCTTAAATTTGTCATTCAGTCTTTCCTAGGCTTTATATATTGTTTCCTCCTCCTCAGCTCCCGAACTAAAAAGCTAGAAGGCAAAGTGAAATCAGCACAGCCAAAGCAGAATAACAACTCCCACGGGGATAGAGGGGACCCTCTTATTTGGGACATGTAAGCCCAGGTATGACAAAGGTCCAGAGACAGCGAGGCCCCTTCCACCACCCCGCAGGTCTGCAGGCAGGAATAGCTGCATCCATGCTGCCCCTGGGTATTGCCTTCTGCAGTTCCAGTGCACTAAGAGCAAAGCCCAGGGCTGGGTTTGTTAGCACTCAACACCTCAAAGTGCAGCTAGTTCCAGCTGTAGTTGTTAGAGTTAAGCCCCTGGGCAGGGAGCAAGGTGTTCAGGTCTGACTGCAGGTGCTGAGCTGCCTCGCAGGTGTAGTGTGCGTTACCAGCTCTGTTGGAAATTGCACCCTGAAGACCGAGTGCCGCTTGGGAGGAGGAGTAGGGAAGTGGGAAGCAGCGCCAAGGAGAGCTGCGGGGAAGTGTTGCAGTGCCAACAGTCAATATCAGCTCTAGGGCACAGACAGCACCCTCAGAGAGGGAGTAACCTTCCCAGAAGAGCATGTACAGGAGCGCAGGTGGGGTATCTGAGGACTCTGTAAAGTGAGCAAACACGACACAAAAGCCCTTCTGAGGAATATAAATATCTCCGTGATGATGAGCTGGTGAGAGGAGGTAACGGCAGAATTCCCAAGGCAGAAATCAACCTCCTGACAGTACCGTCTGGGGTGTCCTGTAACATCTCTGCTAGCAGTTTCCCCAGGACATCTTGGTATTTTTCCAGCTGCCTTGGGGCGAGCCACATCCCAGCTTTGACAGGAACAGCTAGCTGTGGAGGAAGCCAGAAAAGTCAGGAGGAAGAGCTGAGAGGAGCAGAGGGAGGCGGGCTGGGTCGCTTTGACCCCACCTTGCTCAAGTCGGTAGAGGGTCTAGGGCTGATTTGAAGGGAAGGGGATGATCCTTACGTGGGGAAAAGCAACATTTTAAAGTCAATGCAATCTTGTGCTGCTCAGAGAGCCAAAGTTTTCATGCATTGGATCATCTATGGGCTGACTCAGAAACAGAGATAAAAGTACCTCCTGGCAACAGAGACTGTAAAGAAGAAAATAATTTCTGAACCTTATAATCCTCCACTATCTCACACCTTGTCCCTTCAAGCCATCAGCTTTACTGATGCTGGTGAAGCACCCTGCCTTAGCAAAGACTGAGGATGAGGCATCATCCTGCCTCCAGACTGACTGACTTTGAGCCAGCTGTGGCTCAGATGTACCCGAAGTAAATAGAGTTGTTCTGGTCATGGCTGGAGGCACAGGAGGGCTTGTGGTTGCAGCGGGAGGGTGTTAGACACTGGGATGTGCCAGTTATTTAATGCTTTGAACTGTGAATCCTTGCTGTTTAAATCCTATTATTGGTTGTTGGTGCACCACGTTTGCGAGAGTAGTTGCACATTAACCTGTGTCTTGGCCAAATTCCAGTCTAGCCAGTCCCGCTGTCTGTCCTGCTCCGTCTGTCCCGCAGTTTGGGGTGGCCCTACACGCTCCTTTTGCTGGCAGAGAGCGGCCGAGCTCACCGCAGGAGCGGCTGCACGGGCAGGGCAAAGAGTTCTCTGTGTTCAAGTGGAAAAGCACAATTTTCAGACTTGGCTAACCAGGTAAGCATGCCTTTGAGGGCTTAGACTGTCACTTAAATCCCTAAAATTGGCAATTTTCTGCTCTGTATACAGACTTTGGGGGGTGCGGCCGTATGGGCCCAAGCTTATAAATAAGGTCTTGCCAGTGCAGAGGACTGTGAGATCGGAGGTGACACCGGGCAGCTAATCTGGAGCCGGGTGAAAAAGTGACAAGACAAGTTAAACCCAGAGCTGAAGCAGAGCTGCAAATTCCTGCCTTGCAGCTGGCTGGCGTGCACTGAGGGGCACAGTGAGGACAGACCTCATGTTGTTTCTGTGTTTCTAAGGGAGAAGCCAGGTGGGTCTGAGGGGTGACCAGGCTGCTGAATGTCCAAGATAATTTATAGGGTGGAGGTAGAACCTCTCTCTGATGCAGCCTTGCTCCGTTGCCTGCAGGGCTGGCAGGAAGCGGGTGGTATTGCTTTATATAGGCTGTGAGCTCCTCAGAACACCACTGCCTTCTCCCGCAGCACCACCAAACCCTCCTCTGCAGCCAGGCCCTGTGGGCTGACTCTTGGGCTACTTATCCTCCTGTGTGTCCTCGTGGGCTCCTTAGAGTCGCATGGTTCAACGCGCCTGGATGGCCTTGGCCTCGTTGACATCTGCACTGGGTTGCTCAGAGAAGCTTTCCTCTTCCTGCTGCAGGGATTTCTCCTGCCCTCCTTTGTTCCTCTCCTTTTCCTGCAATGTCACAGTAGACAGCAAACGGGGCAGTGATGCTGGGATGCAGCATCGTGTCGGTACCAAACCCACTCTGCACCATATCAACAGCGTGATGCCCAGCAGCCGGGAGCCTGCGGAGCTGGGCACAAAACCAGAGGGACCAGAGGTCGAACCGCTGCCCGGAGCCAATGCGGCATCCTTCCCCAGGGCTCACTGGGAAGGGACCCATCAGCTGTGGTCAGCATGGCCTCGGGGACTGTAATTCTGACATGCAGCAGAGGCTGCGATCCTGGGTGTAAGGTTGGGTTACAGGATTGTGTGCAGAGATCTGTAGCAAACATGACACTGTAGACGGCTCCTGTGATCTGTGCAAGACAGCACTGTCGGCAGGCTGCAGTAGCCAAGTATACTGACCTTACAGAGCTATTCCACAGGCCTGGTCCTGGTTCTCTTCTGTAGCAGTGGCAATGAAGTTTAATAAAAGCCTGCACAGCCTCATTGCAACTGGAGAGCTCTGTGCAGATTATTTCGTATTACCAGCGTTTCTTGCAGGTCTGTAATGTCAGCCTTTTCCCATCTATGGGGCTAAAGTTGGCTTCAGGCCCCTCCCTTTCTTCCCAGCCCAAAGAGAAAAGCCAAAGTTGGTTTGGGATATGACATGTAAAATACAGCAAAGGCGGTGCTCGGTGTCAAACCGACTGCTTGCTGCGCACTGGCTTTGGTTTGAACGCGTGCTCAGAGGAGAGGAGGCAGCCTTTGGAAGGCTGATTTCACCCACGTACATCTGGAAGACCCTCAGTCGCTAGCAGACACATGGCTACAAGGGTTGTGATGTATGAACGATCGATCTGGGGACCGTGCGTGGGTCCCCATCATCTTCCTCAAGGGGGCTGAAGGATGACTACTCCCCACAAAAAGCAATTGCTATCCAGCCAGCAGATAGGTTTTGGAAACAAGATTTCTCCCCAGTATCAATGGGTTGTGTCGTGCGGGGGAAGCTCACTTCGGCTGTGTTTTAGAAGATGCAGTCTCTGAGGCTGCCTGCCTGACACCTTTCAACAGTATTAGTTTCACATCAAAAGAAAAAACATTCTCCTCTCTGCACATCCCAGAGGTGACAACCATCTGGAGGATGGTTAATTATTTGTTACAGCAAAAAGACCCATCAGTACGGTGATGGGAGGCTACAGCTTTTCTATAAAAATTACAGCCACTAGCATGACAGAAAGAAAAACGAGACCCACTAGCTGCAGATGATAACCCACACAGGTCTTTTAGTTCTTATGTCAAGGAGTCCAGGCTCTTCCTTTCTAGTTTCGCATCTTAAAAGTCGTCTCTGCCCTCTCCCATAGCCCTTAACCTGGGAGGAGTGAGAGGCTGCCAGTATCATGGTATCTCTTGTTTGAAGAGAAGGGGCGGATGATGGGGATGAGAGTGGCACAGGGCGAATTAGCAGAGCTTGGGGGATGAGGTGGGAGGAAACACCTTCCCTGGTTTATTCAGGGCTCCAGCCCCTGCAGCACGGTTCTCGGGGTTACCTGCGTTTTCCAGAAGTCGCTCTGGGTGAAAAAGGGCACAAAGCCTTCGGTCTGCTCAGCCAGCACAGCCACCACCTACGGCAAGAGCAAACTGGCCACCACCTTCTTTGAAACCATGACGGGAGTCTGAGCGACACAGGAAAGAAGATAGCAGGGTGATAGTGGAGAGCGCCATTTCACAAGAAATCCCTTCGGCTTTTCATCAGCTGCAATCTCATTTATCCACCAGCTAACTGGAGGTATATTTACTCTTCCACTTGCTCCTGAGCTGAGAATAGAAGTGTCTTGACTGACAATTCTCCTCTCAAACCTCTTTCTGTAAACAGATTTGTTCTTGAGCAATATCTCCAGAGAATTCAAGCCCAGCCCTTCAGGACTGTTAAAGACTCCCTCTGTTCTGCAAGCTTTAGCCCTCCAGCTGTACTGGTTTAAGACCCGTACGCATCCAGAGCGAAACGCTCCCATCAATCCCGCTGACAGCAAGGGAGACAGAGTGATGCTGTAAGAGAGAAAAACCTTAAGACAGCTGTTTTGTTAAATTTTGTTTTCATATTCCTCACCCCTGAAAGCCTGCCTTGATGGACTGAATCTTTTAATAAGCCTCATCAGGTCCAAGAGAGCTGGGAAGGGCATTTGCCAGCCTGGCTCCATCAGAGCCTAGTATAAAGGGCTTTAAAAACTACCTTCTGAAGTGATTTAACAGCTACTTCACGTCAGAAGAGGACTTACGTAAACATTAAATGTTCTCTTTAAATATTAAAATATTCTCTCTGGACGAATTTAATGAAGTCTGGTCCCACAGCTTAACTACCTACCTGATTGGAGCCTGATCCTTAATTAGTTTCAGAAACCTCTTGGTTTGGATGTTATTGAAAAGACATTGTTAGGTCAAATTTGACCCCTAAATTAGATTTCCCATAAATATCAGCTAGTATTGAACCGAAGGCCAGTGGCAGTTAATAAATATTCCCTTTCCGTAGCACTTGCCAGTCACATCCCTCCGCCGCGTGCCAGGCCGGGGAGGGCTGACGGCCAACGAAGGCGGCGGTAGCCCCTCTCCTCTCCCTTGGCGCTGCTGGGGCGGCACCGGCGCCGTCCCTCCCTGCCCACCCTCGCTGGGTCACCAGGGCTATCGGCTGCCCTGGGACATGGCCCTGCCTGACCCAGCCAGAGATACCCCTTGCTGCAGCGATCAAAAGAGGATTTCTCAGGCTCTCCTCTTGTAATACAGCGTGTTGATATGCATAAGTGCTGATAACACGGTGTTATCTCAGTAGCATCAATCTTTTGTGCCTTTTCATTTATTCTATCACCGCAATAAAATACTGCCGTATACAAAGAAATAAACCCGGTCACCTCCTTCATCTCTTATTGACTATCCCTTTGTGCATTAATCCGCTCCCTCTTCCCCTGGAGAAACACCCCCACACATTACTCCAGTCAAAAAACGTCTTTTCTGAATGCCCCTTCCTTATTTTGCAAGCAGGATGTGTCTTCAGACCTGAGATCTCTAGCTCAATGCCTCTGCAGGCAGACATGTACTTTGTTGTTAGTGAATTGGCCTCCCAGCTACAAAGAGCAAGCACAAAGCAGGAGGATCCCAAGTTCAGCATCAGCCCAACAAAGCGCTGCGGTCGCACGGGGCTGGGTGCAGCATTGCCCAGCGCTGCTTATGCCTGCACAAAATGGGGTGAAATGCCAATTTTGGGGGCAGGAGGGGTGAACATCCACCTGGCACTGGTGTGAGCGCAGTGACAAGAGAGTACATTTATCTACCGAGCTGTCTTCCAAAAAAATCAAACCGTTGCTGTCAATAGGAACTGTCTGTGACTCATTTTCTGTCTGTTCAAAGCAGCTCCCTGAGTGCAGAGGGCACCCAGGGCTGCCCGCGCCTCTGCATCACGCTTCAGCATCTGCTGGGTGCTCACAACAGGCAGGGAGGCAGGAGCTGGCAGAATCGATGCTCCCACCATGGGGGATGAGCAGAAAACACCTTTCCCCTTGTTTAAGCATCGATTTTGTTTCCTCCTTCTTGTCAGAGCTCTCTCTGCTGCAGCCAACACGTGCTGGTAACGCCAGCGCCTGTCTGAGCCCATGAAGTGCCCACGCCACCCGGCTTGCAAATGGGAGCCGAGCCCAAGCCCCTGCCTGGGAGCGCAGCCATGGGCTGCGGGAGGCCAGGCCTCTTCTTGCTCCTGTAACGCCTGGGTGCCCCTGCCAGGTTTCCCACCCCTTGTACGCGCGCAGAGGCACCAACGCGCGATCGCGTACCTGCGCGGGGGCCCGCGCTTCCAGCAGAGCTGACAAACCTGGCGTGCGTGGAAACAGATTTGCCGGCGAGGAAACGCTGTTATCTGCATTGGATTGCGAAGAGTTTCTCATTCGTGGGAGGGTCCCCTTTCCTCCCTCCCCAGGCTCCTGCCCTTAGGCCGGCGGCTGTGCTCGGCGGGTCCCACAGCTGGGCAGGGGATCTCTCTGCCTCAGTTTCCCCATCTCTAAGATGGAGAAATTCCTCTCTCCCAGTTTGTCTTTTTAGATCGTGAGCCCTCCAGGATGAAGTGTTTATGATGTGAGGGTACCAGCGGTAAAATGACGCCTATCTCTTAATTATATTTTTACTGTAACGTGGACAAATCACAATAATAACAATGTTGCCACAAAATAAGCATAACGCAGAATGACGTTTGACCCACCAGTATTACAAAAAGCATAGATTTAAGGTAATAAATCTCCTGGCAGGCTCTAGAGCTAAATATTAAAATAATAAATAAAACTATACATGCTAAATCTATCACCAGCTTTATAAACTGAGCAGACAAGTGGGGAGATATCAAAGCAATCCGGGGGATTTATTTGTCCATTTTGAGTCTTCATGTGGCCCCTTTTACCATCATAACTGAGCATCTCGCAGTCCTGGACACACTGACCCCCCCAGGGACACAAAACTGTGTGCTAGCGTCTCTCCCCAGACAAACGCGGTGCAGAGAGAGCAAGTGACTTGCGTAAGATCTCATCTTTGGTCTCCCAAGACTATCAGACAGGCTCTGATGCTGGAGGGTTTGGGATCAGGCCAGAAACGTCCTGGTGCTTCTCACAGACGGGTGGCTACGTGCGAGGAAACCTGAGAGCAACCAGCCGAAAGCGGGCGAGATGCAAGAGGAAAAAAATGAGTTGGGGATGCAACGAAATCCTCCTGCATCAAACGGCTTTACGGGGTGTTACGGCAGGGGCGTGCAGCGGCATTCCTGCCTGGCTGGTTGAAGACTGAGCACGGGCAGGATTTGCTGGAGACAGGGGGAAAGCGCTGTTGCCCAAGCCTGTGAAATGACTTTTCTCACCTGGCTCCGTCGCAGCTCGTCAATGCGACTCGCACACGCTGCACTGCGCGTTGGTCCTCACAAGGGACTTGCTGCTGTCACTACAGTCAATAACGCTCGGTCTGGGCCAAACCCCTCCTTAAAAAACGTGGCAGTCACCAAGATGCTTCCCAGAGCCCCGCGCATTCACTGCAGCTTCTCACCAGAGGCAGCGAAGTGGTCCTGGCTACGAAACTTCCAGAGGTCCCCATAGTTTTTCTCCCTGGGACCGCGGCTATGCGTGTTGATGAAAAGGGCATTACACCATAGGTTATTTTTCCCCCCCTCCCTTTGCTAAAGAATCTGTGCAGAGCCCTTTTGACACCGGTTCTCATTTTAATTGACTTTTCCAGTATTTTTCGCATGGTTATGATGGATGCAGCTGACAAGTCAGCAGATGGTGTTGAGAAGTGACAAATTAATTACCAAGAAAGGTCACTTTTTCAAAGCACTAAACTTTCCCATGTCTTGTCCCCTTTTACCTCAAAAATGTGGCTGGCTGGCAGGTTTCCCATCCATCTGCCATGAAGCTTTCTGCATCGGAAAGGACAACCTTTAAAATAAAAAGGGAAGACAGAAATTAATCATATCTGTATTAGTTGGATGCTGTCTGTCAGGTTCTCCTCTTAATTATGCAAGAGTACTCAAAAAGGAAAGGAAAGGGAAAGCTGAAAATCAGGGACCTGACTCCAAGACTTCTTCAGCGGAGCACCAGAGCGGGTGGGAGCAACAGGCACCTTTTAGCTCTAGGTTTGCCCGGTCCCTAAAAGCAGCTTTTGGCACGTCCCCGTTGCCAATGCAAAATGAGGATAAATGCAAATAAAAATCACAGCTGGAAATCTCACTCCCTAGCATTATAATGCAAAAAATCTGTCCTGCTGCAGTCCCTGTAACCATTTGCAATCTGCAGGCCCCCTGAAACTCTCCTTGTTTTATGAAGCAAAATCTCAGCAGAGGTTAGAAGCTGAACAGAAATATGATGTACAAAATGGAGTTGCTTGCAGTTCTGCTCATACCTAAAGTTAAATGTTGCCATAATTGGGAGTAATTTTCGGAGGAAACTGGCAGTGGTAGTGAAGTCCATTAAGCCATGCATCAATTGCGATGTCAGGGAATCAAGGGAAAATGAGCTCCCCGTGCCAGCGACACTGAGCATTTGTCTCCATGTCCTGTACTTTTCCCTCCAAGTCGCTCTGTGCTCGGGGTATTTTGGCAAGCGGGTTGCATAAAAAACAGGAGATAGAAGCCAACGTGGATCTGAAGCTGAATTTCAGCCCTAGGCTAACACAGCGGGCGGAGAGCACGAGGGGAGAGCGTGAAGGATGAAATCCCGCACTGCCGCTCCACCTGACTCTTGGTCAGGCATCGGGGTGTCCCCAGCAAAGCTTCCCATTTCGGGGTGAGCGTCAGAGCCATAGCACTAGCCCCGACAGCCACCGTGGGCCAAATCACCCTCGCTTCCCCCCTCCGACCACCTCCTTGGACGGGGCTGGCACACACGAGAAGGGAGGACGTGGCTTTGTGCGCGTCCAGTTTGCTCTCACAGCCCCGCACCAGCCATCGGGCTTGGCAAAGCTGCGTCCCCCAGCCCCGGTTCCCTTCCCGATGCCCACAGGAATATCCTTCTCACCCCGCTCACATTAAATTATTTTTGCTTGGAGTCAGATGGATCAAAAACGTGGCGCATGCTCTGCTGAATGGGAGGTCTGCACTCACACCGCTGAGGTCGACGTGGGTAAGGAGCTCATTTTAGGCTCCCTGCTTTGGAAGGAGGAGCAGAAAGCTCTTTCTCACAGCCCAGGCTCCGTCCTCCAGCTGCTGTCTCTGCATGGACACATTACAGATTTAGCCGGCGCTGCTGTCTGTGGCTGCCGAACGCTCCTAATCAATAAAGCACCAGTGGCAAATTTTAATGCGGTTTTCAAAATATTAACGCTAGATAAATATTTGAAGAATCACAGGCTTAAAACACATGTTAATTTGCAGCATAAATATTTTAAGGGCGCAGACTTCCCCCTCCCGACCCCACGCTTGCCGGGCGCCCACTCCAGTCTCTCCCCGCTGCTCGCAGTGTAATTCACAGTAATTCACGGCTGCGCGGCCGGGCTGCGCGAGAATCAATAGCGAGGATTTAACTCCTGCTGATTCCCAAAAACAGCTCACCCCCCTGGTTCTAGCAGCAAATAATGATCTCTTAGATTAATGGGGAATTTGTCTCGCGTTGTTTCTCCCTCCTCCCACTCTGCCCGCTTTCTGCAGCGAGGCAGAGGCGCTTCTTGCTGACAGCAGCGAGCTGCGGCGAAGGTGCAGGCCAGACACGGGGAAGGAGATGAAGGTCTGGATGTGCAGCAGCGGGCAGGGAGCGTCCCACCGCTCGCCTTGCAGAGGCGGCGATCTCAGTTTCACCTGCAGATGCGATGCTGCGTAGCACCAACATCGCCGAGAGCCCGCGGCGGAGCAGCAGCTTGGCGGCAGACCCGGCTCCAGGGGGTCACGCCGATGCACGTCCTCAGCAGCTCCCTGAGCTCCTCTGCTCTGCAGGGCACCTGCAGGAGCTTCCCACAGGCGTTTAGAGCCTGACAAATGGGGGCTGCACCCCGTGACGCCAAAGCCTCTCTGGAAACCAGGCCTGAGGTGACCTGGACACCCCAAAACCGGGGACAGCTGGAACTTCTGCCTGCTGCCTCGGTTTCCCCATGGAAGGACAAAAAAGCAAGAGGAAAGCACATGTTTCTGGCCATAGCCTGGATGGATTTAGCTTCTCTACCAGTGGTGGAGGAGACAGGCACTGGTCAAAGTGTCATATCCCATAATTCCCATTAGAATTTAAAAAAAAAAAAAATCCCCTTTTTTAATAAAACAGTTTTCTGTGCTTATAAAAACTTCCTAGTCTCTCAAACAAGAAAAAATTAAACTAGCGAAAAATCTTTCCTTGCTTTGTTTTTCTTCGTTTTTGGTCACTCCTTTGCCATTCTCTCCCTGATCTGGAACAAGTGCAGAGAGAAAGGAGAGGAGGTGAGAAAACAAGATGGGATGCATCTCATCTGTTGCCATTTTGGTTTTCAAAGCCAAACCACTGGGTTTTCACTTGAAGGCTCGGGAATATTTTTAGGAGTGGTAGAAAACTGCAGTTTCTCGCGCGGCGAGGGGCTGCGGGCTGCTCTCCCTTCGCGCCCAGCTGCCCCGGCCTCGGGACGCAGCAGACGCAGGGCTCGGCCCGCGGGGCAGCGATGGGAGGCCCTGCCGGTATCTGATAACTCAGGTCCCGGGCTGAGGCTCTGAGGCAGGGAAATCACTTAGCATTTCCAAACAGGAGCTCCCTGCCCCGCTCACAGGGAATATTTATTAGATTTGATGAAAGAGCAATTTAGCCTTTACACACACCAGGCACCCACTGACCTTTTATTTTCTTATTACCTCCTTTTACCCCCCCTACTGTTCCCATATCAAACAACAATATATCAGGTTAAGCATAGCAAGACGAAATGCTAAGGCACCGAGAAGTGCATTAAATCGCTGCTTTGCGGGGCCACTTGCACTGTCAAGTCAGCAGGAGGACGATGTATGATATTCTTACTCACACACGGGATGCAAAATTCAGTCCTGTGTCAGCGTTGCAGATGAAGTTTGCAGGTAAGCCCTGTCTCGCAGGAGGCAGCGGTGGTTTTGCCGATAAGGGGAGGTAAGAGCAGTCAGGATCCAACCTCCAGCATTTGCGGTTGTTGTCCATGGAGATTACCCGTCCATGGGAGAACTGCAGCATGAAGAGGCATTGCTGTGCTCAAGGCTGCCAGCTCCCAAGAGATTTCCTGATACAGTGGACTGGATTATGCTGGATGCCCAGGATTTATCAGCACTTTCAATGGAGAGTCACCCTTCTCATTCCAGAAGCCCTCAGCAGTTAATAGCAGTTTATTTGCCACAGGAGAGGAGTTTGCTGCTGCTTTATCTCCTTTCAGACTTTCAAGGCACCAATTCATTCTGCAAGGCAACAAGGAAACAGGGTCAGATGCCTTCAGGGCGAAAAAGAGACAGCGCACATGGCAAGCCAACGTGCTCACTGGCGAGCGTTTCTCACGGGAGGAACCTGGTGCTCGGTGAAACGGCAGCACCTCCATCCCGGCTGGGACGCGGGGCCAGGGAAACCAAATGGAAAACTCGGACAACAGCAGAAAGATCTGCAGAGACATTTGGGCCTGTCTAGGCAGGTCTGGCTCCCGCACAGGACGTCAGATTTCATAGAATGCCCATTTAATCCATGGATATTTTACTTAGGTGATGAATAGCAACCTCAGTGAAAGCCTCTCAACCACAAAGGCTTTAGAGAGCTACACAGCAAAGACTGGGAATTAAGGAGAATAAATATTCATGAAAGGAGTGGAAAAATCAATCATTTTTCCAGACAATCCTGACATTGCTCTGCTCATCTGTGCGGGGCTGTTGCATTTACCTCTCCTCTCGTGCTGTCGGACCACGTGCTCCGGGGGCTCACGCAGAGCTGCAGCCGCTGCAGGAGCAACGCAGAGGCTGGAGGCAGCACGCGTTGCACGTGGAAAGGAGAAGAGGCCGGAACGGGGAGGGAGCGGGCACTGCAAAGGAAAAGGGTTGTTGTCCCAGTGTGGGATTCAATGTGCAAGAGGAATCGGTGCGAACCCCTCCTCTGGTTTCGGTGGCCGCAGGTCAAGCCCCGAGCGCCGGGGCTTGGCACAGCCCAGAGCCGGCGTCGTTACGTAAAGGGATGGGGAGAAGCCCGGGGTGGGCTGGAGGGAAGAAATGAATCCAATTACAGGATGAAGGGCAAAGCGAGAGAAAGGACACATTTGGTCTGGAGCAAATCCCTAGAAGGCTTTAAAGCAGGGACAGCAAGAACAGGACAAAAATGAATTCCAGTGCAGGACACCCAGCCGCCACCAAGAGCAACAGGGGCTGCAAAATGGGGCAAAAGACAGGGGACGGGGCTCTTCAGCTGGCTGAGAGTGTGGCCAGGGCAGGGAGGTGAGGGGTTCTCCCCGGGAGACCCAAAGTACCACCAGGACGTGGCTTTTCTGGGAGCTGGAACACCAGGCTGGCTGCTCGCCGTCCTACGGGGACACTGGAGCGAGCGGCCAGCCCAGCCAGGCCCTGCTGGGAAGCAGCAAACAAACCCCAAATTTCCTCTGTACTGTTTCCCAAAAGATTATAAACCAGCTGGCCATGTCACAGCAGTCTCCAGGCTTCCACAGAGAAAACCAAGGGCTCTGCACTGGAAATGAAAAAAAAATCGACCCACTTATGACAAAACGAAACAGCATGTATAAAGCATTGCTGCAGAGGGCTACGAACATCCACAATGAGGCCCTCAGGAATAACAGGGTTCAACTTCAAATGAGATTTACAAATTAAAAATAAAAGAGCTGGATTATTTCTATTTGCCTAAGCCCCCTTTTCTGACTGCTCAGCCGTTCTCAAAGCTGGGCCACGGCAGGCGCTGCCGGGCGCTGCAGAACGAAGGCGGTGGTGCTGTGCTCTTGCATCCCTCTGGAATTAAATGAAAGCCTCTCTTTAGCCTCTCTGACTTTGCAGTTAAGCACCTGCCACTGGTTGAGCAAAGCAGAGCTTGGAGAGAAGAGCTGGACACAGATCCCTGACTCCAGCTCTCCCTGTTAACCCCTCCCTAACACCTACCTGGCTCGAATAGCCCATCAAACAGAAGAAAATCCAGCAAGGGCTTGACTGCATTTTGCAAGACGGGAAGATCTCCCAGGAGCAGACAGCACCTTCTCCCTTGCATTGGTCATCGCCCTCCTCAGAGGATGGCTTGCTCCCTTGCACAGCTGCTAACATAGAGAAACGTGCTGTGCTGCGTGGGTTTGCTGGCTGCTCGTCCCGTGGTGCTGTGTGGCCGGTGAGACTGTCTTGCAAACCTGCCTACTCTGCTACAGCCCTGGTTTATCACTTAGTTAGAAGTGTTGACAGCACCACACGGAGTGGTGCAGGTTCACAGCTGAGCCGGGATTGCTCAGCTCCTTGGCAAGAAAATGACAGGTCCCAAAGACTTTCTGTCTCTCCAAGGAAATCCCATGGTGCTTGCAGGGATGTTACCTGGATCAGCAGCAGGAGGAAAAGCCTGGGAGGTGACGGGGGCCTGCTTGCTTGCGAATACCATGCAAACGAGATGAGGCTGGCAGTGGTGAGGCTCTCCCCACTTCCCAGCTGCCTGCTGGCGCTGGTGCAGCCGCCCCCTGTGAGGCTGTGCTGGTGGGCACAGCCTGGAGAAGGAGCTGTGGTGGGGAACCTGTGCGGAGAACGGGAGCTGGGATTCCTCCTGCCCAAAGCCCGTGGCTGCAGCCCGCTGGGGGCTGCGAGCAAGGCAGGAGACAGGCTTCCGTGCACCCTTATTTTTTGGAAAGGAGCGAGGGCACGGCACAAAGAACCTCCCTCTGCACCACCAGATCCTCGTCCTGGCTGGATGCGACCGTGCAAGCCCGGAGGAGCAGCAGGCAGCCGGCCCCGGCGTTGCGGTTGCCGGCAGAGGGCACGGCTGCCTCCTCGCATCCACCAGCCGCGGCCGAGTTAATCCCCGCTGAGGGAGGAACAGCCCACCAAACCAAATTGTAAATACATCTGTGTCCTCCTTCTCCCTGCCACACATTTAAATCTATTTGATCCACTCTAATGGATTGATCTACAAGTTTGTGCACACACATCCTGCTTTGGACGGGGCGGCTGGCAGCGCCTCGCCCATCACGACCTGTCAGCTCCACTCAGCCTCACCTCCGCCGGGAGCCGCCGGGAACGAATCCAATTACAGGATAAAGGGTTTTCTTCCCCTCCATATGGTCTCTATAACGCTCCGGCTTTATCTTGCTTTAACCCCTTTCCTGGCGAGGGAGCTCACATGCCTGGCGTAAGCGGCTCAGCGCAGCGGCCACGCGTGGCTGCTATCTGATATGGGGAATCGAGGTCTTTCCGGGGCAGCCGGGGGCACCGGCAGGCACCGCAGTACGCGCCTGCCCGCGAGGGAGGAACGAGCCCCTCCAGAAGGGAGATTCGGGGCAGCACATTACCAAACCAGCCAAAAGCACAAAAGCGAGCTCAGCACCATTTTGCATTCAGCGTTGGTGCTCGTGGCCAAGGTTCGAGGTCCTGTGCATTAGTCCACCACCAGAATTTAAGCACAGGTGGTCGCTTTGTGACTGATTCCTATTGCTTTTGCGTTTCCCTACACCTCGCTTTGCAAATCATTCCCTGCGTGCCCTTGGGCAAGTCGCTCCTGTGCCCTTGTCCGAGCGGCAACGAAGAGCCTTGCACAGGGCTGGGGAGCGGCACCGCAAAGGGCTCCCGGCAGCCCACCTCCCCCGGCACATCCGCCTGCTTTGCTCTGCCTGTCGCTCCAGCCCAGCGAACCAACCGTATCAGCTCAGTGCAAGTTGGTTATTTGATTATAATTATAATTTCTTGCTTTACACAGGACATGAAAGCCCAGAGCAGCTCAGGGCTCCGTCACGCAATGTGCTGACAAACAATGAATAAGAGACAATCTCATCTCAAAGAGCTTAGCAAAGCAGAAAAAAACCTGCAAGAAGGAAGAAAACCCTTCCTTTTCTTAAGGAAAAACACAAAGAAAGCAAGCCTCTCCTCTCGCATTAAACAGGGCCTGAATTTTACTATTGCCTTCTTTGTCGTAGTGTCAGCAAAGCAAACAATTGAGAGCTCTCTGGGAGACAGCCCGTAAAGTTTCCCTGCTAAGAGACACCAAATTAAAGCCATCACTTTCCATTTCTGTGACAGAGACACAGAGGGAACCGAGGCTGCATTCAGGACACGTCCTGGAGGAACCAGCTATCCTCTCCGGTGTCATTTTCCTACGCCGAGTTTATTCGAGGCCTTCGGCATTGCTCCGGCTGTGGCTGACCCGCGGAGAGCTCTAAATCCACCAGCCTCGGGGCATCGACCGAAACACCGACCTCAGCTCGCAGGGGGAGAAAGCTGAGTCCACGAGGACAGCGGGGAAGGGACAGACCCCTGTTAGCACGACAGAGGCAACTCAGGCTTACCTGCTCCATATTCAGCTCCCAAAAAGGGGAAAGGTCCTGGTCCAGATCTAGCTGAAGGTCAGGTGAAAATCCTCTTGGTCTGGTTGTTGGCAATCCTCTGTATGAAAGGTTTCTGGATACCGTGCGTGAAGCCAAAGTTGCACCACAGCTTAGCTGAAAGAGGGAGGGGAGCAGGTTTGCACTGATCAAGGAAAAAATCTCTCTCCAAAAAATACTGCTGATGCTTCCCCCCCCAAACCAGACTGTCATTTCACCTCTTCTCCCCATAGCTGTGCTTCATTTGTACATCTCTACTCTTCAGGAGAAGATGGGACACCTCAAAGATGTGGCAGAAAGTCTCAGAGATGGGAGGTGAAAATTACTTTCTGGGAGATGAAAATTAACTTTCCCATGAGATAACCGTGTTCGTGTACAAAACCTTGGAGAAGCACCAGAGCTTTCAGATGCTACTGGCACTGACGGCAAGGTCCAAGTCTTTTGAAGGCAGACCATCATAGTAAAATCGTTTAGCTGAAAAGAGTTGCTTTCTACCATGGAAGTTGGGAGGGACACACTGGAATTGAGATGCACATCTGTTTATGTGTATTAGCATTTCTGGGTTCTCCTTTAATATTCAACTAATTCTGCAAAAATGTGCCCAACTCTTGTAAGTCCAGAAGCCTGGCTATGGCCAGGAGAGGCATGAAATACCTCCAGGGAAAGCTTTATGCGAAGTAAGGCCATGGGACTTCTCCACAAGAAACTCTTCCCCTCAAGGAGGACCTAGACTGGGAATCTCACGGCTGGCGGTTTCGCAGGGCGTGCGGTGAGATACCTCCTGAGACGCACAGACGTCCCATGGGGAGTCCTTGTCCCAGGGCACCTGAGGCTGATGTGACCCACTTACTCTCACCACATCCTAGTCCTGCTCCTCTCGGACCTGTGCAGACGGGTCAGCGATTAGGACACCATTCATCCCACCCACGCCCCTTAGCCTTCTGCTCCTGCCCTCTAGCTCTGAGAAACTCCAGTCTTGCAGAAGACCTCATTCATCCAGCAAGACAGCGCCGACTTTTTCCATCCACCTTGTCTTGGCGGAGGGCAGCAGTGAGAAAGAGGCTAACAGCTTACCGCATTAACAGATCAAGGCCATTAACGCCACCAGATGTCAGAGATTAATGGAAGAGCTTCACTAAGGCGTCTTAGGCAGGTCTCCTGGAGAAGGAGCGCCCATGACCCAGAAGGAAGAAATGGGGAAAGAGCTTGGATGAGATGGAGCATCGGTGCTCCAAGCTGGCACCGACCCTGCTGAGAAGGGTTTCAGGGTCTCGTATGTGCTGGGATGGGGATCCCACACCCACACTGAGTGCTCAGAGACTGGGAGAAGCTTCTTTCCGTCCCGCTTGCTCTCCCAGTGTGGCTACAGGCTGGTGCTGGTCTCTCTGCACTGTCTCTGGAGGGAATTCAGGACATCAGCATTGCTGAGGCTTTACCTTCCCTCCCCAGGGACACTGAGGTGCTGCTTCTCCAGCACGTAGTGGCACTTTGTCAGGCTGGTTTTAGAGCTGTGGCTAAGGACCCTCCCTAAACCCTGCCAGTCCTTGCAAAGCTGCAATCCAGATTGGCGTCCCACTTGCTGGGATGGGGAGGAGGCTCGGGTGGGAAGCACTCACCACCAGCTCCCTGGGAGACAGGGAGTGGCAGGGCTGATTGCACCACATCCCTGCTGGATGGCGTACCCCCTCCTGTCCTGCCAGAGATCCTTGGAGGATCAGCTCCAACATAAGTTATATGATAATATATATCCTTCAGCCCAGAGAGGAGGCAAGGCAGAGGGGAAAATTGACAGTTCTTTACATTCTAGCATAACCGGGGCGCACGATTCAGGGCGTCATACAGCCAAGAGACCTGCCCCCAAAATGCTGTGTTTACCAAGACTGCAGCCTTTGGGATGGGAAGCGGTTTCCCCTCTGCCTTTGCCCAGCTCCCTGCGCAGAGGTGGCCCTTGGCCACGTTAGCAGAGCCCAGTGTTGCTCTGTGATGGGGACACGTATCCACATCAGGCAGCACCCACATGGAACCAGGCACCCGAAGCACAGAGCAGCCAAGCAGCCAGAGCCGAGCCAACAGCTCAGACCCGCAGAGCTCGGTCCGGTCTTCCCCCAGCGACCCCCCCAAGGTCAGTGGGGCAGAGCTGGGCACTCCCCAGTCCCCAAACACTCCCACGGAGTCCTTCAGCCACCCAGGGACACCCCAAAGGCTGTGACCCACTGCGGACCCGAGCACGGACCCATTTCCCCATCAATCGCCCAAAGCAGCCGCTCCCCAACTCACCACGGCTCCTCCTACCTTTGCCCCTCTTCCAAAGGGCTCCCCACCCCATCCCTTCCTCCCCCCAACTCCTTAAACAATATTAAACACTTAATGGCAATTAATACGCTTTAATGCAGGTTTTGGGGCCAACTGGCTGCTTAGAGGGTGCTTAAACCATCAACCCCTCTCAATCCCGTTGCCCTTGTCATACAAAGTTAGCCGAGCCCCTAATCCAGCCTCCCCCCGCGCTCCCTCGAGGAGGCCGAAGGGTATAAAACCTCCCCTGGCACGCGGGCACCGCCAGCCCTCGACGCGGAGCAGGGGCAGCGCACCACCTCCCGTCCCCGCGGGATTTACTGCTGTTCTTATTAATTCATTTATTTTTTTGACTGGGGGGGGAATCCTTTAGTTGGGTATTTCTCCACATTGGGGGGGTGGGGCTTCCCTTTTTTTTTTAATTGGGGTTGAAGCAAAATTAATTACAAAACCAGAGCATTTGATTTTTAAAAAAAAAAAAACTTAAAAGCAAAGCAGCTGCCATACCGTTGGCAGGATGAATGGGACGGAAGGTATCAATTTTTACGTGCCTATGTCCAACAAGACAGGGGTGGTGCGAAGCCCCTTCGAGTACCCCCAGTACTACCTAGCCGAGCCCTGGAAATACCGCGTCGTGTGTTGCTACATCTTCTTCCTCATCTCCACCGGTTTGCCCATCAACCTCCTCACCCTCCTGGTCACCTTCAAACATAAGAAGCTCCGACAGCCGCTCAACTACATCTTGGTCAATTTGGCGGTGGCTGACCTCTTCATGGCCTGTTTCGGCTTCACGGTCACCTTCTACACTGCCTGGAACGGCTACTTCGTCTTCGGACCCGTCGGCTGTGCCGTGGAGGGCTTCTTCGCCACGCTGGGAGGTAAGTGCTGCGGGGTGGGAGCTTGGGTCTTAGGGTCAGGCTTGGCAGTGGGTGATCTTGCTTCTTCAGGGCTTTAGGAGCCCAGTTCCACCCCTTCATCATGCTATTGGGGTGGCTGCAGTGCATGCAGCGTCCCTCCCATGCAGAAAGCCATCTCGCATGCCGCTGCGGTGTTGCAGCTCGTTGCATGGGGCAGAGCTCGCCATGCAAGGCGCTGCTTCCCTGCAGCTTAAAGATAGGGATAAAAAGAGAGATTTATGCAAGTTTGATCTTGCTGCCAAGAAGCACCCATCTCATGACTAGCAGGGCAGCTGCAAGGAAATGACCGCCAGGAAGGGATCCTGGCTTGCAGGATCAAGCCTGGGGTCATCTGGCCACACTGCCCAGCGTGCATTCAGGGGTCTCACGCCGAAGTTGCATGGCTAGCAGAGCCCTGCTGGGGATGACCACATCACATCCTTGAATCAATGTCAAGCATCTTTGCCAAAAGCCTTTTCTTGGGAAAAGGTGAAGCATTTGGGAGGGTTCGGGGAGGGAAGAGATATCCCTTGGGAGAGGGACCCCGCAGAAGGGGTACGGGCATGGAGAGGAGGAGTTCAAGACAAGGAGAGGGGTCACAGCTTATCTAGGGGCAAAAGGAAGACATGGCAGCTCTTAACCAGAAGAGAAGAGCAGCAGCATGGAGGGGAAGGAGGATTCAGGGATGCGCAGAGCTAGGGAAACCAGGCTTTGCAGCAATTGCTCAGCTCTTGTCCCAGTTGCGCCTGATTTGGGTGCCCTTGGGAGCTTCCTTATTTCGCTTCTCAGGGACATGAGAGCTGCTAACGCTTCGCCCTGCAGAAAGCCCCCGTGCAAAACAGGGAAGATTCATTTTGCACCCCGTGCCCACGCAGCCAGCCGGGCCCACATGACACCTCGTGATGGATCTGACAACTGCTAATCCTTGCTGCAGAGATCCATAACCACTGCAAGGACTTTGCTTTTCTCCCCCTAAATGGGGCAATTTCCCGCAAGGATGCTGATCTCGAAAGAAAAAAAAAAAAAAAAGATGGATATTCTGCCAGGCAAAAGCAAAGCTGAATGTGCCGATCTAAGCCAAGGACAGGCTTGGTCTCGGGGTCAGAAGATCATATGGGTCTGCACCGTTTCTGATCAAGGGAGCCTGTGGGCTTTCAGGCAGCATTACTTGCCATTCCAGTGTTTGTATCTAGCAAAGAACAAGGAGGCTCCTGTTCACAGGGAAGAAAGTTTGATGGGAAGCAGGCACTGTGCGAGCAGCAGGTCTCCAGCGAATCCTAGCACAGGGTGTAGTTATCAGCAGATTATCACAGCTGGGGGCATTAGCAGGCTTACAGCACCAACTAAACACTCCCAATCCCCTGAAGTTTAATTATCCCTTATAAATACATGTGCACGCATGCCCACCCACACAGCCTCCCCCGTACACCTCCCCCTGATCCAGCGCTGGCGGAAGACTCATGAAATACACATTTAAAGGCATCAACAGGTTTGAATGCATCTGGCATCTTTGCCGGAAATTGTGCTTCCTCGCGCCCAGGTGGAATTCACCCCCCTTGATTTTTAAATTATTAAAAAACGATGATGATCCCCCTCCTCCATCACCAGCATCCCGCTGCAGCACAGACGCTCCCCTCAGCTCCCAGACCTTTTGCACGTTACAGCCAGGAGATTCTCAGCTATGAGTAGGATGCTGGCTGTCCCTTGCTGATCCCCAGCTCCTCGCTTCCCTCTGCTCTTTGCTACGACCACAAGACCATGAAGGGCAGATCAAGCCCAGAGGAGCTCTTACCACCACCGTACGCTCTCTCTTTCTCTCCCTCCCGCAGGCCAAGTCGCCCTGTGGTCCCTGGTTGTCTTGGCCATAGAGCGCTACATCGTCGTCTGCAAACCCATGGGAAACTTCCGCTTCTCCTCGACCCACGCCATGATGGGCATCGCTTTTACCTGGGTAATGGCCTTTTCCTGTGCTGCTCCACCCCTCTTCGGCTGGTCCAGGTGAGTCGAAGGACGCTCAGCAGCAGCCCCAGCTGCTGTGCAAACACCCCGGTGGGACAGGAGATGCGCTCGTGGGTCAGACGTGAAACTCCCTGGGCTCCAGGCAAGAAAGGCAATGGGGTGAGTCAGAACAGAAATGGGACCTCAGCTGTCAGTCTCACGATGGCGTGGTGTCCCCTAACCAAAGGCAGCCACGGGCTCAGCATCTCCAGCCGCAACAGCCCTTCGCGCTCCCTTCTGTTCTGCAGAGAAAGAGGGGCTTCGATAGGCACGGCTCATCTCACCCATGCTGTGAAGAGCCCATTTCTCTCTGCAGACCATAAAGAGCGTTTGGATGACCAGGCCAGCAGGCAAGGCTCCTCTGGGAAGGCAAACCTGGCCTTCCTGACGTGCTGCCACCCCAGCATTGCTCCTGGGAGCCCTGCAGCACCTTTCCCAGCACCCCTGCCCCACTGTCCCCGTGAGCCCATCTGTCCTGCTCCCAGCACTGCAGCATATTTCAGCCCCCCCAACAATAACAGAGGCAACGCTGGCTGCTCACGCCACAAGCTGCTCACTAGGCTCCAGCGAGCGTGTCCTCCGGGCAGCTAAAGCCCATGTCTGGCTCTTGCACGCACCCACGTCCCTGGCCAGGAGCCGATGCAGCTGCCAAAGGCCACCCGGGGCATCAGGGAGGAGCTGAGGAGATGGAGGTAATTTCTCTAATGCTGCAGCTCCAGCCCCTCCTGACACCCCACTGCAGAGCTGTCCCGTGGGGTCATAGCAAGCCCCCACCTGCCCTTTGGGCATGTGCCAAAGGTGGCTTTGGGGCACAAAGTCCCTTTACCATCCATCTGCAATGAGGCACAGCCAGATGGTCCCTCTCCAGCCTTGAACTGGGATCGCTGCCCAGGCAGCCGGTCCTTGGCTCCCAAGCAGACCTGAGCTGCATCCCTTCGAGCCAGGGCCCCTCCAGACACAGGCTGTGCATCCCTCCACCCTGTGCAGCAGTGGGGATGAAGCCCTCAAGAGCTTGGACCCACCAAGCCAGTGGCTCCCGTCCCCGCTCGGCGTCCCTCCATCCGCAGAGGGAGAGCAGGTGGCTCCTGGCAGGCAAGTGCTCAGCCACGTAGGAAGGAAATAAATAGCCCATTCCCCGTGGGAGGGAGCGAGTGTCACAACAAACCGATGCTACGCGCCCAAGCACAACGTGTCGGCACGGCTCACTGCTGGCCCCGAAGGAGCCACGTGCTGCAGAGCCAGCGAGGCCGGGTGCATGGCACGCAGAGAAGCTGGGGAGGAGCTCACCCAAAATACACACGCCATGGAGCATCCCCCATCCTTGGGGAATTCAGTCCCCAGTTTGGACCCCTCCTGTTGTCCCCAGGGAGGGTCCTAGCAAAGATCCTAACCTTTCTCACTGGCAGATACATGCCGGAGGGGATGCAGTGTTCCTGCGGCCCTGACTACTACACCCACAACCCTGATTACCACAACGAGTCCTACGTCCTCTACATGTTCGTCATCCACTTCATCATCCCAGTCGTGGTCATTTTCTTCTCCTACGGGCGCCTCATTTGCAAAGTCCGAGAGGTAACGTTGGGAGGGGATGGATGGGGACAGGGCGGGCAGCTCGGGCAGGAGAAGGGAGGTGGTCTGGGGGCGGAAAGCTGCAGGCTGCCCCTCACCACCCCCCCTGCCCACAGGCAGCTGCCCAGCAGCAGGAGTCAGCCACAACCCAGAAGGCTGAGAAGGAGGTGACGCGGATGGTGATCCTCATGGTGCTGGGGTTTATGCTGGCCTGGACGCCCTACGCCGTGGTGGCATTCTGGATCTTCACCAACAAGGGAGCAGACTTCACCGCCACACTCATGGCAGTGCCTGCCTTCTTCTCCAAGAGCTCCTCCCTCTACAACCCCATCATCTACGTCCTCATGAACAAACAGGTGAGATGCCCCTCGTCATGCAGGGTGAGCCTCTGCCCTTGGCTTGCCAGCACGCCTGGGGTCACCACAGGCACCTCGCTCCTCCCCATAAGTGACTGCATCTCAGCCTGGGGGGGAGCAGCAAGCTCAGGGGCTGTCGGCAGCTCTCACTACGGTAGCACGTCCCCGCTGCTCCCAGTGCCATCCGTCTCCATTTCTCTCCCTCCTTCAGTTCCGCAACTGCATGATCACCACAATCTGCTGCGGCAAGAACCCCTTTGGGGATGAAGAAGTCTCCTCCACCGTATCCCAGAGCAAGACCGAGGTCTCCTCCGTCTCCTCCAGCCAAGTATCACCTGCATAGACCATGGACAGTTTGAACTAGGGCGACTCGCCGAGCTCGGGGCCCGAGACAGGCACCCATGCATCCACAGTCTCATTTCACGGAGTCACTCCCCTGCGCGCCGACCCCCTCCCCTGCACGAGCCGTTAGCTGGGCACGACCGCGGTAGCTTCCCCGCCATGAGCAGACCCCCGGCCCTGGGCACGCTTGCTGGGGCGCCCCTGCACCCACTGGTGCAAACGCGGCACACGGAGCTCTTCCACGCTGACACAGCCCCTTGCAGGAGAGCCCAGGTCCCTTCCCCAGCTCCCAGGAGCTGGTCAGCTTTTGGGGACTGTCCCTCCCTCCCCAAAGCGCCAGCAAAGCCCCCTGCTTTTTCACATTGTATTAAAACAGCAGCAGCCAGCAGGAAACCCCAAACTGCAACATTTTCCTCCCTGCGGCTCTGAAACACGCTCCCTGCTAGCATCCCCTTTCCCTGGCGCTCAAGGGAGTGTCACAGAAGCGTTCAGCCCTCATTTGCAAAAACTACGTATGCAGACACAGCGCCATTGCAGAACCCCCAGAGCACAGACCCGTGGCTGGAGCGGTCCCGGCTGCCCCTTGCCAGCACCTGAGCCTGGGGCTCACCAGAGCTGCGCACCCCGCTGCCAGCGCGGCCGATGGAAATCAATACCCATAGTCTTTATAAATCAATATAACAAATGGAGCTGGGAGCTGGCTTTGCTTCAAGCCCGACTCCCTGTATCCCCAAGACAACGCTGTAGATATATTTTTTTTTGTCTTGGAACCTGTAAATATTTGCTCACATACTTTGAAGTCTCTATCTTTCTCAGCCCTTTCCTTTCTCCCCCTCCTCCCGACTCCAAGGCAGAGAAACCGTCTTTCACTCCGCTGCTGCCGGCCAGACGCGTACGGCCAACCTTGGAGGGTGGGACCGGTACCCGAGCGCTTTCCTGTACATATTTTATAAATAAATAATATCGTGTCAGCACAAGGACTTCTACAGTCAAGAAGTAGGGATTAAAAAATAAGAAATAAACAGAAGCAGCACAGAGAAAAATACAGATGCTCAGTCCTTGTCCTTTCTCTTGGGCTGCGTTGAGAAGACACCGATGTCTAGCCAAGAAAATGCGATGCTGCTGTTGGAGACGCAAGCCCGGCGCTGTCTCGAAAGCCATGGAAAGGGGCCCTGTGGGTTCGACCAGCCTAGATCGCAGAGCGGAGAGCAGTGACCGTCCCCAGCAAGGTGACGGCCCCATTAGCTAGAGCACCAAAGGGGCCGGGAGGCAAAAAGAGGCACAGACGGGGCACAGGGCAGCTGGTGCCACCACTTGTACCATGGCCCTCGCTGCCCAGCCTCCCACCAGCCATTATTTTTTCAGCCTTTAATATTTAAGCATCCCCCACGTAGCCTTAAATAAAGATTCAGCAGAGAGCTTTTTGCAGAGTTCAAGCTCCTCTCCCCGTGGGGCCCTTCGAGTCAGCGTCGTTAAGGAATTGGCAGAGTCAGGGAAAAATTGTTCCCTGTGTCAGTGAATTTGTTACCGAGCTGGCTGGAGAGCGATCCTGAGCGCATTCGCTGCCGGGGCTCTCGCCCCCCGCCACCCTCCCCGTGCAGCACACGCGTGCCCCCTCTCAGGTGTTTTTCCTCCTTTTTTTGGTCCAAAGCAACCAAAACCAGTGGGAAGCCCGAGGCTCGCCACTGGGATGGGGCTGCAGGAATAGAAACCACCTTTTGCTCCAAGCCACCAGTGCAGCCATGCCCTGGGGAGGGAAGGTCGCTGCCCCCAGCCCTGGCTCTCCAGGCGCCCTCCCTCCTGCCCAGCAGGGCTGCGCCTGCATCCACCCAGACCCGGGGCTCTTGGCCAGGGCCCGATGCCGGGGTCACCGCAGAAGCGGGTCTCGACACCACTCCTGCACCGACAGCTACGCTGAATAATTCATGGCCCGCTCTGCCCGGGTCTCGGGAGCCTCCTTTCCTTCGTCTACAAAGCAACAAGCCCATTTCCTTTTGTTCTTTCAAGCAAGGGAGAAGCAGAGGAGCGGAGGCACCGGGGCTTTTTTATAGCGAGTGATTGAACGCGCCGCGCGCGAAGGAGGCCTCCTCGGCAGTGCTGATCTCACCCCCTAGACTTTTGAGTGCAATTTATGACAGGAACACAACTCTCCATAACCGCATGCCCTGAACAGAGCACGGTGCCCAGCTGTGCATCCCCCCAACTTTTTTTTCTTTTTTTAAATGCTGCAGTTATAGGTGAGAATCTTTTGCTACCATGCAGCGATGCTGGAAGAATTCATGACGACGTAGCAGACGCTGGAGGGGGATAACAGCAGCCCATGACCCCTACCAGGGAGCTCCAGGGAGCCAGGGACCCCCTCGGGGTGGGCTGAGGCTTTGTAGCCAGATTTCCCACGGGCGCGAGAGGGACGGACAGAGCGCCCTGGCCCCGCGGTGCCGCAGCTCACGGGGCAGCGGCAGATGCCGGCAGCGATGCCGGCAGCGATGCCTCTGGCTGCCCCCGCCCGCGCTCAGCAGCCAGCTGCCTCGCCAGATGCATCACTGCCCGCAGCACCGCAGCAGACAAGTGAGCACCATTTGCCAAGCCGGCAGAGGTCACGAGCACCCTGCCTGCCCCTGCAGCCCAGGGACGCTTTGTAGAGGGAATTCTCCCCGGCAGAACAGCTTTACCTCCTTGGTGCAGCCCCCCCGCTGCAAGGAACCTTCTCGAGGTGGATGCTGCCCAGACAGGCTGTGCACGTGCGGGATCCTGAGCCCAGCTGGCCAACGATGCTCTGAGGTGCAGGCAGCTTGAAGTCATCCACAGCACAAAGGAGGAGCTGCTGTATTTGGGGTCGAGGCTGCAGATGGGAATAAAAAGAGAGACCTGTGCCAAGAACGCAACCCCCCTGCTTCTGCCTCCAGCTCCTCTCTGTCTGAGGTGGCCCCGTGGCAGCAGTTGATGATGCTCACCTCTCCTTGCACGAATCCTGCAAAAAATTAAAGCATCCAAGTTGCAGCACTGGTTTCTCCAAAACTGCCAGGCCAGGGTAGGGGAGGAGTGCAGCAGCCAGGCAAACTGCAACCAAAAGCTAAAACCTCACCCAGCCCTCATCGATTCACCCTTTCGGTAGCAGAAAGCATCTCATTGAAGAGGTTTTCTTTTTTGTCCCCCCTCCTTGTTTTAAACACTGGTTTTTTGGAGGTGTGAAGCCATAATTTTCTTGCAACTGCCCGCCAGGCCACGCTCCCTTCGTTTTTCAAATGCAGGGGCTTTTAAAGATGTTCTTTATCGATCGAACGCTTATTTATATGCAAACAATAGGAGAAGACGGTTAGTTCAGTTATTAAATTTAGAGAGCTGACAAAAGCAATCAGAAGATATATCACTTAATAGGAGACTAAGAGGGAAGCAGCAGGAGCCCGGATTTCTGACCCAGTGTTTCAGATTGTTTTATACGTTTATATCTATGTATTTTTACTGCTCAGATGGCAACATAATGAAGTGATACAATTGTGCGCTTTGCCCACAGGGGTTTATCGCTAATTGATTTTGCAATAGCTCATCTAATCTCAATTCTGAAGGCTTTTGTGTGGGCTGCATCGAAGGGGACTGCGCTGTCCAGGGGCCTCTCCTGGCAGAGGGAAACCCGGGCTGGGGGCTGCAGCCAAGCCGGGGAGCACAACGGGCACGGGGAAGGGCTCGAGCTCAGTCTCACCGCGAGCCAGAGCCTGGGCAGCAGCCGCTCGCCACCCTTGGCGTGAGGAAGTCACACCCAGCCTCTTCCTCGGCTCAGCCTGCGGCGTCTGCGTGCCCCGGCCAAACCTGCCAAGGGCTGGGACCTTGTGGCAACCTGAGCCGGCTGGGGAGCAGCGCAGGATCCAGCCCGTCCCCGTCCCGGGGAGCCGGGGCTCACCCTCTCTGCTGGGACCGTGCCCTGCCGTCACTGCCGCTGGCGCAAGTAAATCAATATTTCCCATGATTTGGAAAGGCAGACAAATGGGAACCTGATTTCAGGATTTCTTAACTCATTTTCACACAGTTGAGCTTTAATCCATCTTCATTACGTTTCCTTTTCACTAAAGCTCCTCATATTACAAGGACAAGACATCCAGTGACAATTATTTGTTCTTTAAAATTTTATGAACTTCATATGCAGATCGGATCGAGCACGGCAGACCAGCTTGGCTTGTCTATGAAATATCTATTCAGTGAAATATCCCGGGGCAGGAGCTACCCCGTAGGAGCCCTTGGACAACCCCCCCCTTTCCCATATGGGAAATCCCCACGTGCCCTAGCCCTAAGGAACTGGGGGATCCCCAAACCCAGCCCCAAGGTCTCACCCTTGGAAGAACATTCAGGAGTTATTTCTTTCCACTTTTTCCATAAACACATTGATATTTTCAGGCACCGCTTGCTTGCAATCAGCAAGGATCATTCCAGCGTCACTCGCTCATAGCAGATAATTGCATGCGGAGCAGGTCCCGTCACCGTCTCCAGCACCGCTGGCCTGAGGTTGCTCAGCAGCCCCTGGCTGCTGCCACCTAAATTCACACGCGATTGAGGAAAGCAGCCAGACTTCACCAGGAAACTGTGACAGCTGGAAATCCAGGCCCAAAGGGCATTTCAGTGTCTATCTCCTATCCCCGCTGCAGCTGGGATTGCTCCTCCTTACCCGAGTATTGCCGTCATCTGTTTTAGGAAAACTGCAGTAATTGGCTCAATTCATTTTAAATCAGTTATTTTTTGTGCAAGCAGCAGTCAGGGGAAAAGCAGCTTGTAGTTAATAACATCCCTAATTTGGAGACATCCGCAGGGATGAGGAGGGAGATCTCAGCAAGGGGCCGTTCTGTGGTCCTTGCCTCGCGGTGGCTGCGCGGGTCCCTGCGGCTGCAGGGCACAGACCGAGATCCTGCACCAAAACACGGGGACAGGCGCGGGGTGCGAGGCTGCAGGGTTCGGGAGGGGTCCTGGCCCGGTGCCGTGCCGTACAGCACTCATCCTGCCCCGGGGCTGAGCCCCTTCAGGCCAGGACGTTGCTTTTTGGGGTTTCTCCTGGGACGCGTTTATCACGTCTGAGTGCAGCAGCGGCAGCCGGGATGCCGGAGGGTCTGGCTCTGTCTATTTGTCTCTGCCAAAGGAAAAGCATCTCCTTGTCCAGCCACGCCAGCAGCTCTGGAAACAACAAGATAAGATTAAAAAACTCCCCCCCTTCCCTCTGTGCCGCCACACTCGCAGGGCTGGGGGTCCAAATCCCACCCTAGCCCCTCTCCGGGGTGCATGGACCCCCATACCACAGGGAGACGCTGCCCCTCAGGGGAAAAGCTGTTGGGGTTACAGCTGGGGAGAGGCCAAGATTGCCCAGTGCCAGGGGCACGCTGCACAGCCCCAACAGCCTCTCCTCCACGAGGCTGAGCCCAGGGAGACCCACGCAGTGCTCGCAACCCCCAGGAGGGTGCACGAGCACCCACATTTGTGCCACTTCCCAGCACAGACATCCCCAGCCCGGGCAAAGGCTCCCCAAATCCATCACTGCTGCCTGTGTCACGTTAGCAGCAATAAAAAGATTCAAACTGCAATTCCTTACTTTTATGAACAAATGGCCCTGGATGGATGATTCAGGCAGCAAGAAAGTGTCAGCAAAAACCCAGCCTCTTCCATGTAGGTGGATAACTGCAAATAAAAGTAGGGAATTATTAGCACTTAATACTTGGTGGGTTTTTTACTCCCTAGTGCTCGTCTCTGGTAGATGCCAAGCACTTTAGGTAAACTAACAGGCGGGGGGCCCTTGCTGAGGGAAGATGCATGGATTGCGGTAGTGGCTCCGGACACTGAGTCCATCCCCATCCCGCTGCCAGGGCTCTCCTCCAGCCTGGCCCCACCAGACCCCCTGTACTGCTCCCCATGTCCGTCCCCTCCTCGCCCCTGCCCTCTCCCTGCATCCCATTCACAGCTCACTGCCACCAGCACGGGAGCGTTGGGTGCCCCCATCCCCACCGTGGCACCAGCCCCCGGCCCGGGGGACCCAGGGTGGCTTCCCCGTGAGTCCGGGGCTGCTCGTGGCTGTGAACAGCCATGGAGAGACGCGCGTCGGCCTCCTCCAGACTCTCTATTTCTCCTTCATCAAGACCGCCTATATTTTTCTTGTTCATCAGACTGACAAATGGGCAGAAAACAGACTTCTGGCTATTTCCTGCGCAAGCTGCCCACTCCTCCTCTCCCCTTGGTGATGACTGAGAGCTGAAGAAGCGGGAATAGCATATAAATTTCCTCCCTCCTTTAATAAATACCTCTATTACCTAGCGCTTTCTCCCAGCTCTCTCCGGCTGGCTGCTGCAGGCTCCTTCTCGCTCACTCGGTGGCTTGCTGCCTGCCAGGCAGACGTGATAAACCAAAATTCTCATTTCTACGGGGAATAAGCAGCAGGACCAAGCCAGGCAGGCTGCAAAGGGCTGAGGGCAGCACAGGAGGGGAGAAAACCCCTCTCTGGGGCCTGTCTGCAGCTTTGCATCGTCACGCCGAGAGCCGAATGAATTCATTTGTTCGGGAAGGGGGGCTGGGGCTTGTCAGGGCAGCAGGTCGGGTCCTCCCTTTGGACACTGCCCCGGTCCCGAGGGGGAGCAGGGTTCCCACAGTCCCCGCGGACCCCGGTGCTGCGGGTGGAGCTGGGCTCAGCCCAGGCACTGCCATGCACCTTGGGTTGTCCTGAGATTTAATGCGGGAAGGGAATAAGGATAAATCATGCTTAAAATCTCACCAGGGTGGTGCAGAGGGAGCAGGAGGGTTTGATGGCGGAGGGAAAGCTGTCACAGAAGTGATTCGAGCTGTGGTCAGCAGCAAAATCGGTCTCCTGAGGCAGCTTCTTTCTGCTCGGGAGCAGAAGTGATGCAGGTGGCTTCTGCTGGAAAAACGCTGATGGCAGAGAAAGTCGTGATGTCTGGGGAAAGGTGAAACGCCTGTCTGCCATCCCTGCAGACGGCTTCCAGCATGGGGAGAAATCGGGGGACCCAAGGGAAAAGGCATTGTCGAGGTAGGGGCTATGAATGGAGACCCCACACCCACCCAGAGGGGACACGGAGAACCCACGCCAGCGGGGCTGGGGTGGCAGGGGATGGTGTCTTGGCAGCACCGTAGCCAAGCAGCCTCCTCCTGCAAACCCAGGCTGTCCCGAACAGCCGGGCCCATGCATCTCCCTTCTGCACGGAGCAGGAGGGGAGAGGTGCCCCCGGCTCCCACCTGCGATGCCATCGGTAGCATCCAGGCAACGTAAAGCATACAGAGAGCCATAAAACCACAGACGTCAGATGAAGCGAGCTGCAGACCTCAGGGCACAAGGCAATCTGTGTGATTTTCAGCGAGATGGGAATGTCCTTGCAGTGGAGATCCCCACGGGCGTCGCTTGGCATCAGCGCAGCTCTGCGGGCGCCGTTGCATCTCTGCTGCCCAGAGCTCCCTGCCCCAGACGCGGCAACGCCGCTCGACAGCTTGTTTACCGAGCAGCCCTGCCCGGAGGTGGCTCCTAAACACGTTTCACTCCATATGATGCTGCAAAGAGACATCAGAGAGCCAGGACTTGTCCCCTGCCTTGCCTCACTGAAGAGCTTTTGCAGCCCCTGAGCAGGGCTGCTGCTGCAGCATGTGTCCAAAAACCTCCCGTGCAAAACCAAACGCACCGCCCTGCTGAGACCACCTGAATCCCCATCCTCAGCTCAGCCCCGGTGCATAAGTGAAAAGAAGGCAGGAGGCTGGCAGCCCGGTCCCTTGCTGGGTTTCTCCTCCCTGTACCTCCCTTTACTCCTAGCCCTTTCTGCAGCTGTCAGGGACACCCAGGACAAGGCTCACTTTGTCAGACGGAGAAAGTGCTGCTGCCTGCCGGCCGCCGGACCCCTTGGAAGCACAGGCAGCCTTCCCCAGTGGCTCGAGCATCGCAGAAGGATGGCAGAGACCTTGCTCCATCCCCCTAAGACAACAGGTAAAAGCCATCAGCTTTTTACATGCCCAGCATTGCCGACAGGCTGGCGGGGGGTCAGGCTACCCCCCTGCATCAGACACATCCCCTGCGCTTTCCGCAGGTGAAGCTGCTGCAGTCCCCCATCCCGCCTCCCACCCAGCAAGCTGGCAGCATCGCTGTCCCCATTCCCTACGGCACAACACCCTGCTGCGGCCCACGAGCCGCCCTCGGCTGCCTTCGCCCTCGCAGCTGGATTGATGGTGGTGCTTTGCAAAGCCTGAAAAAACCCTACCTTAAAAAGGAGTATTAGGGGGTGACAGCCACCCAATTTCCCCTGTAGCCGCACTTGGTGTGTCTCATCTGTTTCCTGGAGTCTATTTAACTTCTAAATTTAACAAGCTCCTAAACAAGTAATAGCAGCAAGTGGCAGCACCCGGCTCCCAACCTGCGAGTGGCATTTCAGGGGCCAGGCCGCCATCAGCACAAGCAATGGGAAATTTCTCAAATGTCTCTTTGATTTATGGCTCTAGTTAATTCGCCAGGAGGTCTGCGAGCTGCCCCGAGTGCACGAAACCTCAGAGGTATAAATAATTTAACAGGTGGTTAAGTGTTCTTTAAGGTCTAGAGAACATCAGCAGGAGCGCAGATTTCAGGGGATAATACAAACCTACAAATTGAGCACAAAAAGCAGGGGGATGGCCTGAAGTGGGCACTGCTCGAGGAGCACTAAAATGCAGCAGCAGAGCTGATGCCACAGGAGGGAAAGGACCGGGACATCCCACCGCTGCTGCATCTCCATCCAGCGGGATCAGGCTTGGCCGGAGGCTGTAGGGGAACATCTCACCCAGACGGGCCCTGCCAGCTGTGCAATGCAGATGTGCAGCATAGGCTGCCCTGCCTGTGCCGAAAAAATTTATTCAATGGGGAGCAGGGAGGGAAGGGGGGGAGGCGAGTGCCCAGGGCGCGCAGGCAGGGGAGGCTGCCTCGTCTGGCAGGGCTCGAGCAAAGCCACCTCTTGCTTCGGACGATGCTGATGCTCGGGGCAGAGCGGCCCCAAAATGGGTCTGGCACAGCCTGGTGCCCTGGGAGGCCACGCTGGAAGGAGATGACACTTGGCAGCAGATGCCTGATGAAATGGAGATGACAAGGGGATGTCCCCCCCTTGTGCTTTCTCCCCCATGAAATCCTCCCGAGCACGGGGATCGGGGAGGCAGGTACAGCCTGCACGGGAGGGGAGCGAGCAGCCTTGGGCTGACGCTGGAGGAAGGCCACGCTGCAAGAGCCACGACTGACCGAAGCAGAGGGATGGAGGGAAGGAACCAAAGCACTCCCCCCGCAAGCCTCCCAGCACCATTTCAGTCTCAGGCTGGGATGTTCTGGGACTCCCAAGAGCAGCAGGGCCACCCACGGCGCGTGGCAGCAGCCCTCGGCACCCGCAGCACCCACGGCACCCGTGGCTGCTGGGGAGCCCGGCAGAGGTAGATGGCAGCAAAGCCTGTTTCTTGCGGCAGCCGGGATGCGACAGCCCGGTCCCCATCCAGCCACCGCACCCAGCAGGTATTTACAGACCATCCCGGCCTTCGCTTTACCCATGGTCTGAGCTCTCCACCACAGCTCCTTTTCCCCAGGTTTCTCTCTTTAAGCATGATTCAGAGTTCAGGATGGATCTTAATTTCTCCCCAGTTAGGATGTGTCAAGCAAATTAGCCAGCCAGGTGTATATAAATGCCTCTGCTCCTGGCACTTGGCTCCTTGCCTGCCTGGGTGCCCTGGCAGCAGCAGCCAAGCTGCCACCTTGAATTCAAATTCGGGGGGGACAGTGCCCGTCCTTTCGGGGAACACATGGCATTTCGCTGCGGACGACCCTCGCAGGGAGGTGTCCGACCCCACTCCCTCGCTGTGTCTCCAATCCCCCTTCCCCAGCCCTCTGCTGAATTTTTCAGGTGCCTGCTGTGGCTCAGTGCATGATTGAACAAATTGAGCAATGCTTTAGGGAACAAGGTTCCCCCCAAATCCCTCCTCGGAGGAGCCCTGTGGGGTCCCTGCCCCTGGGGGTCCCACACCAAAGGGGACAATGAGCGGGTCCGTGCCTGCCGAGGGCTGGGAAGGGGAGCCCACGCTCAGTCCCTGTCCCAGAGGGTTTATCATAGCCGCCCCTGATAAATGGATAATGAATAATTCACTGTTGGCTTTTGCTTTATGAAGTATTCATTGCATTCAAGCTTCCCAAGGTAATTAACTATGCTATGAGCCCCATGTAACACAAGCCAGCCACAATCCATCCCCAACACTTCATTAGCAGGTCCCCACACCACTTCAATGAATTAAAGCAGAACAAATACACAAACAAGACGTGCCCCTCCCTGGGACCCCCCCGCCCCAGGAGACTCAGCCATGGCATCCCCGGAGGAAGGCATTTCCATGATGGGAACACATGGGTGGGTGCCAGGATTGGGCCGGCACCGGGCAGGCACCGTGGTGCTGGGCACAACCCACAATTCCCCAAGACAACAAGGGATTTTTTGCAGCTGGCTCAAGACAACCCATTTCCCCAAAGTACTGGGCAGCCCCAATCCTGACACGCTAAGGCCTGAGCTCTCAGCAGTCTCAGGGCATTAGCACCCCCAGAACTGACCCACGCAGGGGGTCTCCAGCAGAGACCTCCCCTTGCAGGCCAAGGCTTTCCCCTCTTCTTGCAGAAATAATGCAAAGTTTTACCCCTTCTCCCCACCCAGCTGCACCCCCCGCCCCTGAGTTACCCACTGCAGCTTCCCAGCCCATCCACGCTCACGGCCCCAGCACACCAGGCTGCCATCACCGCTCCGGACCCATCCCACCCTGCATCCAGCAAGGCACAACGTGGGCTGATGCCTGCTGCAGAGCTGGATCCATGCATCCAGTTTTGCCTCACCTTGGGCATCCCCAGAGAGGCACAAGTCACTCGTGCAGCCGCCACTGCCGGTCTCAGCCCGGAGGTGAGCCCACCACAAGGTGACACAGCCAGCAATAAACGCAGACAGGAGCGGGACTCGTCGCTTTGATAGATGTGTAGAAATTTCCTCCAGCCTCCGTTGCTGAGTCAGCCTTTCTGACTTCAATAATTTACAGCAATAAACAGTAAGATAAGAGCAGGCGCGTGTGGGACACAGCTAACCTGGGCGAGATGAGCGATGGCTCTGCCGACAGCCCTGCTCGCGGGGACGGCACCAAGTGCAGCACGTAATTAAAGCCAACTTCTGGAGCCAAGCTCAGCTTGCACCAAAACGCTGAACCCCAGCCCCTGACTGCAGAAAGAGCCTTGGCTCAGCAGAAGGGGCGAGTGCCAAACCCCATCGCTGGGGTCTGCTGTGCAGGCGCTACGTGGGCTCTCCCAAAGCCCAAAGCAGCATCCTGCTAGCCCTACACCCTCCGCACAGCTTCACCAGCTCCTCTCCCTGCAAAGCCTGCCTATGGGGCAACCAGCCCTTTATCAAGGGCCAAGCCCTGGGTGTGCCCTGCCTGCTGCTAATCCCCAAATCGCCCCAGCTGGGCTCATCCCCCTTCTCGCACCCCTGGGGCTGACCCCAGCTGGGCTTTCCCCACTCCCTGCCTTCCTCGTGCCCTCCCTGGCAGTTTCATGCCAGCTTTTCCTTGTTTTTTTGGAGGCAAGTGGAGCTGCCAGGCTTATCATCTCCGCTACCGCTTACTGCCACTAAAGATGCATATTCCCAGGACCCAGGCCTTGCCCTTTCCCGTCACGCTGGTGCTGCCTCTTCCAGCATGTCCCCGGTGCAGCCGCGACCCGTCTCGTTTTTCCTTGCCCTGTCAGGTGCCTAATTCAATTGCTCCCCTGGTCCCGGCAGCTTCCCCGTGCAAAGCCTGGGCTGGAGTCTCCGTTCCCCATGCGCTGCTCTCCATGGGGCTGCCTACAGACGCGGGCATCCCAGCAACCCCCAGGCTGGCTTCCCACCTCTGGCCTCCGCCCAGGACAGGGCGGACAGTGAGATGTGACACCCCAAACACAGGGACAAAGCACACGCCAGTGTCCCCTCTGTCAGGGCTGAGTTACGGCACGATACCGGTTGCTAAGAGTGATGGTGAAAGAAACTGATATCCCTGGGCTGGAAAACCGATGGGGTTTTATCTAAAAGTACCCAAGCAGCTTGAGGGAGGGCATCCTCCACGTTAGGAGGAACAGCCGATGCAGCTCGGCCCCTCTCCGTCGCTGGAGGAGATGGGCTGTCCCCAGGGAGCCACTTCAACAGCAGCTCGAGCAAATATCGCCCTAATAGGGAGAGCACGTGTGCTAAATCTGGAGCCGTGTATCCTGGCCCCGGGCTAGGCCATAATATACCTTCCTAGTCTGGGTACACGTGTCCTATCTTGTTATAAACCACGTTAAGGAAAAGATTTAATAAAACTACTATATGGCAAAGAAAAAGCAGTGATGCTTGATGGGGATGTCTGCCCAGGCAGCGCAGCCTCGGGTGGAAGGGCTGGGCTGCACGTCCCAGGATGAAACGAAGCGTGGGGCTCTCCCGGTGCTGGAGCTGGGACGGAGGCGCTGGGGCTGCCGCGGCCCCTCGGACACCCAGCTCCTGCGGCCGAGCGGGGCTGGAGGCAGCGGAGCCGCAGGTCGGGGATTCTGGGTGCCCCGTCCCACGGCCACGTGTCCCGCTGGGTACCACGATCGGCTGCAGTGCCTGCGTTAGGAGCCGTGCAGGGTGCAATCTGCAGATGTTGGTATTTGCTTTAGCGCGCTGCGTTTGCCAGGCAGAGCCAAGGCATGCAATTTTCATTATATGATATCAACATTTAGCTCTAGCGTTGGCAATGTCAACCCTAATTATTTTCAAGAAGTCTTGAGGGCTGTGGGGATAAATCAATATAAATAACATGTTCATAAACTCTGAATCATGTTCCTAACAGCATTATGACTTTAATTTGAATCTCAAAAAGAAGGAGCTTGGGTCAGGTGTCCCCCTCCCTTTTTCTTTCACTTATTAATCTTCGCTGTCTGTTTGTCCTCATCCCCCGCAGCCCACGAAGGAGGATGCTGTGAGGGGGGAAGAGGGAGAGGAGCTCGAAGCTGGGATGGCTCCGTGCTTTTCAGCAGCAGAACGGAGATGGCAGCCTGCCAGTGCCACCCCAGGCAGGCGCACGCAGAGGAGCGAGGGGCAGCCGCCACGCGCGGCCGCATTCGGGGCCGCGATGCTCTTTTCCCCGGCTCTTGGGCAACCTCCTCCTCCCGGGCTGCGGCGACGGGGCTGGCTCGCCTCCCCCGCCTGCGGTGCAGATGGCCCAGCATATGGGCAGCCTCCCCTCCAGCTCGCACCTTGTAAGCAGATTCTGTCAGGTTTAAAGAGGAAAAGCTTAATTAAGCAGTTGTGTGTGTACAATTACGTCCTTAATTATCTCTGCGTTTCACTTCTTTGTTGTTTGGTGTTTGCAAGAAGTTTGGTAACAGAGGCGAGCATTCCCTGAAGCAGGAGCTTTTCCTTCTCCTTTTCTCTCTCTCTCCCTCCTGCCTCATTTTAGGGGTGTTTTTCAGCACCGAACTCAGGGGCAGAAAGAGCCCCCGGCCGGGCAAGACCCTGTCAGCCCTGAGCCCTCCTCGCTGAGAGCCAGAGCTGGGTTTCGTTGTCCTCAGCCCCCGCTTCGGTACCCAAACCAGGAGCAGGTTTCCAGAAGCGCTGCGTATGCAAAGTGCAACTCGAGCTGGTAAAAAGCTGGTTTAGCCAGCCTAATAATTTGTGTTATTTCACGCGTTTGCGCTACAGCAACACCCATGCTCCAGCCCCAGCACAGGGCTGGCTGGAAAGCACCAGTCCTCGCTCCAAACACCCTCGAGAATAAACAGGCCCTGCGAGAGCATCGTCGAGGGTGATGCTTAATTGCACGCCCAGCCAGGGACTTGCAGCCAAGGGACAGCCCTGCCTAATGAATTCCTGCAATCGCCCCATTCCACCCCATTTCCACCTCTCCATCACACGGCACGCAGCGAGCCGGGCTCCCTCCCAGGGACGTCCCGGGGTCCCCTCGCTGCCTCCTCGCTCCCGGGCAGGGCTCAGAGCCGCCTGCAGAGACCAGGGACAGGAGGCAGCAAAAGCAGCTGCCTTAATTTGTGGCAGTGCTTTTATTTTATGCAAGGAGCACTAAACAGTCATAAACATCCGGAGTTAGATATTGGAGCTGGGGGTATTTTTATTGTTTGTAAGTCCTCAAAATTTTGCCATGTTTATGAAGCTTTTAATAAAAACAACCCCAAACTCTCACTTCTCTAATTGAGTGTATTTCAAAAAACACATGCCTGCTTTTAATATGCGGGTATATTTATATCACCATCAGTTAATTTTTATTTACCTTGTAGTGAAACTCATCTTCATCCTTAATTCCCAAGCCCATATTTGCTTTGAAATCAGAATTGGACCTAACAATCAGCTGTATATTTAACGTGCCATTAAATTCTCAGTTCTGCTTTCATAGCTTTCAAACCAGTCAGCTTAAAATACAGCAGCGATCCCCCTTTTCCCGGCATACCGGCAGGCCAGGCAGCGAAAATGAATCTTCATGCGGCTGAAAGATGTCAAGCGCTGGGAACGAGCCCAGAGAGAGCAACAGAAATGACTGGGGGGGCTGCAAAGCGAGACCTGCGGGCAGGGATGGAGAGCTCCGAGGCTGAGGGTTCGAAGAAGACAGAGGGGAACAGGATCACCATTTTCAAAGATGCAAGAGCGCTGCGGGAGAAGAAAGGTATCATCTGTCCCCTGGGTGCACAGAAGGGAATAACGGGTGGCAGGGATGGAGAGATTTCGGCTGGGCTGGAGGAGAAGCTTGGCAGGGGTTAAGCAGCGGAGAGGAGGCAGACGGGGAAGTCTGGGGTCTCTGGGAAGAGGCAGGAGAAGGGAGTGGGAGTGTTGAGCAAAACTCAGCCTCATCACGTCCCTCCGACCCCCGTGCTCTGTCCCAGCCCCAAGAAGGGGCTGTGTCCAAGTCTGGAGCTGCGAGCGGGGTTGCGGAGGTGGCCATCCCTGCCACCGGGCTGGGGGGAAGCTGAAGCAGCTGGCCATGACCCGGTTTTCCCCATTGCCAAGTTTCACGAAAATCTGCCCCTTCGGAGGGGCAGCAGGGACCCCCCCACACTTCGGAGCATGGTGGGCCGTTGGCCTGTCCCCCTGCCCGCCTGCCTGCTGCTGCGCTGAACCTGAGAGCCCCAACGGTGCTCGGGGCAGCCCCGCTGCCCCCGCTCCGCTCCCGTCCCTGCCACCGCGGGGGGAGCCGCAGCGGCGGGGCCCAGATCCTGCCCGCGCTGACGAGCGGGGCCTGGGGACCCGGGCGAGTGGCGCCTTGATGTTGGTGAAGAGAAGATTAGGAGGCAAGTGGATCACAGCCTGTAATTAAACACCCAGGGAGGAGGTCTGTGATGCCGGAGAAGCCTTTCATCCAGCAGTCAAAGCGCAGCCTCCCGAGGGATGCAGGGAAGGCACCAGTGCTTGGAGGCTTTCACCGATGTCTCACCCCAGCCTGGCTCCGGTTATGGGGTGCAGCGGGGAGAGGCTCTGTGCGAGGGTCCGGCAGCATCGGCATCAGGATGCAAAGCACCCGCTGCTTCTGCCCAGCCCTCAACATCACCGTGCAAGGGCGGCTCGGGACGCAGGGGGTGCTCATGGCTGGAGCGCGGGGTGGAGAAATGCGTCTGCACCCCAAAACCACGTCCCCGAGGATGCCGAGGAGCTGAACTCAGGAAGACCAGGGCTTGTGCGACCCTGCTGTCTCACCTTCGCTCCAACGCTTGCTGCTGACCTGCCCAGGCATCCTTGGCCTCTTTGGCCGAGCACGCTGCAGGAATTAAGCGAGGCAGTGCTGACAGCGAAAAGCAAATGCAATATTTTAAAGTCCTTCCCAGCGTAACAATCTCGGGTACTATTAATAACACTTGTAAGGATTTGTTCTTGAATAGATATGATTTTTATCTTGACGGCGTCTCTTTAAATCATTTTTATCCCCATGAAGTTTACAAGAAGCATATTTTCTGTGCACCATTTATCTTGCCAAATATCCACCACCCCTGGTTATTACTCGCTCCCTCTTTAACCGTTACCAATGGGACTGGTCCCCACCCTCCACTTCGCGCTGGTTCCCAGCTCGTGCTCTTCCCTCCCTCCCTCCCTCCGCCCCACAATTCCCCTTCGATGTGTTTTACTGGTGGCAGCAAAATGAAACCAAGTACTCAAATCCCTGTGGCTGAGAAGCCATCGGGAGGCAGGGAGGGGAGTGCGCTCAGCTGCCAAACTTCCTCAGCGTCTTTGCTCCTCTCATTTCTTCAGTTGAAATTCACATTAATAAAAGCGCAGAAGATTCTCCATGTTTCTCTGCAGAAAAGCAGCCACAGCCCCTTGGCTGCTGCAAGGAGCTCTGGCCAAAACGAGCTGCTGCCTCGCAACATCCTCTCCCTGCCACCTCCCTCGGCCGCTCCACATCTCCAACATTGATTTGAGGGGCTCCAGCCCCCGGGACGGGACCCCCAGCGTACGACAAGCTGCGGGGATGGGTGGGTTTGGGCAACTCCTTAACAACTTCTGTGCAAAGGCAGCCTCGGGCTCTGCAATCAGCCCCCAGGGGCTGCACCCCCCGGGGGTACGGCCCCGAGAGCGGAGCTGCAGGGCTCTCACAGGGGCTGCTCCGGCAGCGGCTGTTTGGAAACATCTTGCTCTCTGCAGCTGGGGCCAGCGGGGCCGGAGCGCGACGCAGCCGTCGATGAATCGATCGCTACATCAGTGCGCACGGAAGCAAAGCAACGAAGTGGAAACGAGGTGGAGACGGGGAGCAGCGGTGCCGCCTCTGCGCGGCGGCTGCGGGGGACGGGAGGGCGGCACGGGGGCCTCATCCAGCCCCTTTGCACAGCCGGAGGGGAGCAGAGCCCAGCCACGACACCTCGGGGATGGGCTCCCAGCGAGTGGGAGATGGTGAACACAGCCAATATCATTTGGGACAGCCCGGACGGGCCAACGCAGCCTCAAATGCAGGGCTCAAAGGACATTTTGGCTCCACCACCTCCTTGCCGGGGCATAAACTACCCCAAATCCACCCTCCCGGCCTGACCGACCCCCTCCCCTCTTCACTTGCAGCTCCTACATCTTTCCCCCGCGGCAGGGACACTTCGGTAATTGCCGGGACGGGCGCCTCAAGCTGGCCCACCACATCGGTCCCTCCTGCTCGGTGGGCTGCAGCCCTCCGGGAAGAGGGTGAAGATGGTGAGGGCTTGATCAACAGCCGAGCTCGCAGCCCCGGCAGTGTCCCCGGCTGTCCCCAACAGCGTCCCCGGTGCGAACAGATGGACAAAGGCACGCAAAGACCTTGGGGCAGGGAAGGCAGAGCAGGGCAGCGGGGGGGGCGGTGGTGCGGGGCGTTCCTGCTGTCACATCCTTCGCTTGCCTGGAAATAAAGACTTTAAAAGGAAAACTGCAGAGAAAGGAGCAGATTCTCTGATACAACTTAGAAAACAGCAATTCTGCTTTCAGACGGCCCACGCTACTCCCTCGGCAGGGCTGAACTCACCCCAGGGCTCAGGCTGGCACGAGGAGCCCAAAGGTGGGTGAAGGCACCCATCGGCGCAGGGTTCAGGCTGCCGGAGACGCAGGCACAGCACCGGGACCCTCATGGTTTTAAATGCCTAAGAGCAGAGCATCCCCATAGGGGACCATGGCCTGGGGGGTGCAACGCAGCCCCTTTTTCTGCCCACCAGCCCCGGGCACGCCACGCTGGCCGGCATCGCATGCCAAGACCGAGGAGACGGCAGAGCAGAAGGTGGAGCAGCCCCGGGCGAAAGCAATGGGTTGCAGCACATAATTTAATTGGAGCGAGAAGGGAGGAGGGAAGAAGGAGCGCCGCGCTGAACAAAAAGTAGATGAGAGCCGGGAGTAATAAAATATTCCGAAACTAGATTAAGAAATTACAAGTGGGGAAGGCAGAGCGCTGGCTGGGCACGCGGTCCCGCTGCAGCTGGGACCGGAGCACACACCTCCCCGCGGTATTGTGTGGTTTTATCGGATGAGGCAGCTTGCCATCCCGCTGTGAAAATGAATCTGCTTTTGGTGTATGATTAAAGCCAAGCACTCCCGCTCCCCTTGTTTCTGAAGGCTTCGGAGGCCTTTTTAAGGGAACACCTGTTACCAGGACCTGGTTAATGACTCATTTGGGGAATACTTGAGGCTCTTCTATGCTTAATAGGTTTTGCATGAGCAGAGGAGGGGATCCAGGAGAGACCAGGGCACCTGGAAGCAGCGGGGTTTGTTGGTCCCCGCGAGGATTTGCTGCTCGAAGCGCTTGCCCGTGCTCCCAGCCCCGCTCTGCCCTGCAGGGCCGGGGACCACGTCGCACGGCGGGGCTTTAGCCGGAGCCCTGGGGAGGTGTTCCCGGCCCCCCGGCAGCGGAGAGGCTGGCTGCGCTGCTGGTGGGCCTGGGAAAGGCTGGAAATTTCCAGGTGCCGAGGCCCAGCCTCGCAGCCAGCCCAAGCGGGTGGATCGGCCGCTGGCAGCTGACAGCTCCTGACCTTTGCAGCGCTCAGCTGGAGCGATAAAAATGAGATTCGTTATCTCCTTTCTAATAGGAATTTTTGGTGAAAGACAGGAGTCCCCTGAGTGTTTGCACGGCCAGGCACGAGCGACCCGCCGTTCCCTGCGCGGGGGCAGCGAGAGAGTTTGGGGCGATGCGGTTGCAGGGTGCGGGCTCCGTCTCGTCCCACTTGTCCTGCCGAACGCCCACCCTGGGGATGCCCGCCCGTGAGCGCGAGGCATCGCTGCACGGCTGTGCCGAGGCAGCCAGCACCGGGGGGAGAGGTCCGGTGTCCATCCCTGTGCAGAGGCATCGGTACTGGCGGGCTCAGCACGGCTTTGCAGGATTGTGCCCACCATAAAGAGCCGCCCGCAGCCCGCGCCCCAGCCGTGCAAGGAGCTCGCACAAGCTGCTGTGCTGCAGCCACGTCCTTTAGAAGGGACAAGAAAGCACTCGAGAGACGAAAGAGAGCGAGCAGAGGGAAACCACCTCCCTGGAAAATGCGTCCGGAGGAGCGGAGGGCCAAGCAGGGGCCCTGCCCGCCGGCTCCAGGGCAGCCGCCGGAGGAGCGGAGGCTTCTGCACATGGAACGGGAATGGCTCCTGTTGTAGGAAGCTTTTCCTTCCCAAGGTGTGGGCAGGAGGCACCTCCCCGCTGTCAGCAGCGCTGCCGGTTCCTGGCAGTGGGTAATTAAAGCCTTTTATTCAGAGCCTGGAGGCTCGGAGGCATCAAGGGCTCTTATCAAAGAAGAAACCCAGCGGGCTGGCTTTGTGCGGAGGGGAGGGAAGAGATGCCAAAGCTGCCTGTGCTGGTTTAAAGAAAGTTTTGGCTTCATTCTCCTCTCCTAACTCTTTAAATCCACCTTGTGAACAACTAATCCACACTTATACATCACTCCGCAGCGTTCAGCTGGGTAGAGGCCAACTGCTCCGGCTGCAATCAGGGCCAGCGCGAGGGGTCAGCCCCAGCACACGGCCCCGGCAGTGGTCCTTGCTGTCCTCCTGTCCTCGCTGTCCTCCTGTCCTCGCTGTCCTCGTGTCCTCTCCCTCTGGCTCAGGGTCTGGGTTCAAAGGCCACATGGCTCTGAGTGATAAAGGGAATTTCTCCCACCCCCCCCAAACATGCACCCTGCCCGGGACAGCGATGCAGGGGTTCCTCTGATCAGCGCTGCTGTGGCATCTGGAGACACTCGGACACCATCTGCGCCATGCAAAGGACAACAGCAGCCACTCAAGGTGGGCAGGAGGATCTGCACCTGGGGATGGGAGGGACAAACGGTCCCAAAGGCGGTGGCAGAAGTCCTGGCTGCAGCCCTGTAACACACGCACACGTGCGATGCTGAGGCCGCACACAACTCAGTGCATTGTGTGGGCAGATGCCTGCCCTGCTGCGGCACCCCAGGCACAGCACCCCAAGAGCGGTGTCCCCAGCCCAGGTCTGGGGGACCCACGCCTTCCCCATGGGGTGGCCGTGCCAGGCCAGGGCTCAGCAGCCCTTATCCTTTGGGGAGCAGCAGGAGCACGGAGGGGACGGGGACAGAGCTCCAAGGTGGAGTGAATTTTCCAGCTCTCAGATACAAGGAAGAATCATAATGTCATTTATCATCTTTAAAGATATGCAGAGTTGGTGAGAGAATGAATTCTTCTTCATAACCCAGTTCCCAGGATATTTTTACTGCGCATCATAAATTATAATACCTTTTTATTTTTGTTTTATGACCTGTCCCTCGCCAATTCTGGTGATCTACATCCTCATCCCCCCACAGTGCTTTAGGAACAATCCCTGCCTGTCTCTCTCCTCCTCCCATCAGCTCCCCAGTCTCTCCCCTTCCACCGTCCCTTTTTCCCCTTGTCCACCCATGCTCTGCACCGAGACGGGGCTGGCGAGCTGTGGGCTTGGCCCCTCCAGGCCGCGGCAGAGCCTCGGCAAGCGCAGCCCATGGCCACAGCTCCGACCCACTGCTCCCGCAGCAGTGCAAGCCCCCAGGCAGCAGGAGGGAGCCCGCTGCTAGCCCCTGGCAGTGCCACGCCAGCCTGGCAGCTCTCTCGGGACCTCCCCGGGTCGCTGACACAGCCTCAAACGTGCCCTGCCCCAGCACCTTGTTTTACAGCACAGCTTCAGATGTTTTCAAGACTGGGACGGCTCTGACCTTGCTTAGCTTGGCCCTGCTTCCATGCAGCCTTCTCTCTGTTGTGCGTGGTTTTCGAGTCCTGTTTGGTTTTCTGCACCAGTACCAGCTCCGGAGAGGCAGCGGCGTGGGCCAGCGTGGGGATTTCAGCTCCATTTATCTGGAATTCAAAAGGGAGCACCAGCAATGCAGGTGAATTAACGTAAACCTGAGCAGCTCCTGCCTGAGCCAGCTGAGGTGATGCCAAACCCTCGGTACGAACATCAGAGGAGAGCAGCTCGCCCAGGACAGCCTTTCCCACCACCACCGATGGCTGCTTACAGCGACGGCAGAGCCCGCGGAGATCCCATCCCCGGCTCAGCATCGCCGTGCCCACGGTGCAGCGATCGCAGCAGCTGTCACTCGCTGCCAGCCTCACCGGTGTCCTCCCGTCCCCACCGCTGGACGGGGCCATCCCACCTGAAAGGTGCTCAGGGGTATTTCCCCCAGCTTCTTTCTTTGCAAAACCCTCTCCCGTTAAAGAAAGGGCTGTTTGCAAACCACGCTGGGTGTGCAACCCCCCTGCAAGAGAGGGGGTACAGCGAAGCAAAGTGACTTTTTTAGTGGCTTCAGCATCCCTCCAGCAACTACAGCCCGACACCGCACCTGCGGTGGAAAATCAGTCATAAAGCAGAAGACGGAGGGAGGAGAGGTGAGCGTTTATCCCTGAGAAATATGGAGATTTGCCGCGATGAGGCTGGCTAAGAACATTACATTCGGCATGCTAAGCCGGAGAGTTTCAGCAGGTTTATTCAGGGCTCAGGCGCTAGGCTCCCTATCAGGAGAGAGGCTTTAAGCGTGTCGGGGATTTACAGGCAACAAGAGAATAAAACAGCCGGCTCCTTGGGAATAGCGCTGACATCTCAGACAGGACCGTATTTTCCTTGCACTATAAGATGTTTAGGGGCAGCGATTGCCCTTCCGAGGCCGATACGGGATGCAAAAAACTCCATCACAGCCATTCACGTTTTCCATCTTTTTTCATAGAAATTTGTAGCCTGAGCTGAGCGCCCGGCAATGGGAAGTCTCCCTTGCACAGACCCGCATGGATGCACCCTCTGTGCCCTTAAAATCAGCACGCGGGACGGGCCGGGAGGAATAGGAACTGCTAAATGCGTGGCTATGGGTGGCTGGCAGCAAGTCAGCGGCAGGATCGGAGCTGCGCTTGGCTCCCGTCTTTCCCCACCGCATCTGGGGCTTCGCAGGGGAAAATGAAGAGTACAGGAGCAGGTTAACAGCCAGGAAAATTATTGCTAACAACACGACCAGGGGCTTGTTCCTTCCCTTTTTATTGGAGACTGAGTGATTACTTGTAGGTAGTTAAAAGGCAGGAGCTGTGTGTTATTGCAGGGGATGCTCAGGAGTAACGGGAGGCTAATTAACGAGCAGCTCTTGCTCGCTGCCGGGGGAACGTTCCCAGGGGCCGTGCTGCGAGCCGGGGAGCGAGGCTGGCAGAGCGGGTCTGAGCGAGCGTGTCGAGGCAGCACAGCAGGGCGGGATGGAGGAGGCTGGGAGCGAACCCGGTGCGCTGCGAGCGATGCTCCCGGCCGAGGTTTTGCGTGGGGCTGAGACGCTTGGGGCAGGGAAGGGGCACGGATGGGACACGGACTCAGGCCAAATTCCCACTTCAGCTCTAGGAAAGGGGGGATATAAGAGGCTCATTGGCACCTGCCGGTGGGTTTTGGTGGAGAAAATGGGTCATAGCCTCGCTCAGCCCTGGTGCATCGGCATCAGCGAGTGCCAGGCTCAGGGGCTGCCTCTGAACGGAGCCGGTTCTGGGGGGTCCCAGTTCATGATGGGGCTGTAGAGGTGGGGGCCAGGAGAAACGGCTCCATGCATGCCCTAGGACATTTCTACGCAGATGGAGACAGGATAAGGCCTGCGGTGGCTGAGGACATCGGGACACAGAGGCCGCGGGGCTGCCACGAGCAGCTGGCCCTGCAGGATGAGCACGCTGGGAGAGGGGCAGGTGGGAACAGGGCAGCAGTGACAAATGAGTTTAATTCCTGGGCAGACACCGATGGGAGGGGGTGATTAATGGGAGGAGCACCTCACGGCGGCCTCGGGAGCCCAGGAGCTGTTTTGGCAGAGGATGGAGCAGCAGGGACCGATGCTCGGAAGCGGCAGGCTGGGAATCGAGTCAGAGACCAGCCTCGCACCTGGGGGACAGGAGATGACAACCATGCACGAAGCCCCTCTCCCTCCAGCCCACGCTGTCCCCCTGACCATCTCCCAGGTCTGGGTCCTCCCCAGAGGTTCACAGGCAGCATTAAGACCCTTCAATCATTTCTCCTGTCCTCTCCCTCTTCCCCCATCAAACAGGCGCGCTGGCACGTCTGGGGCTGGTGCCCGCTTGCTCCAGGACCCTGCTGCTCTCAGGGGGAGATGCCAGCCAGGGGACAAGCCACCCGAAGCGACGGGGATGGCCTGCTCCCGCAGGAGGCTGCTGGCTGCCACCACGGCTGAAGCTGAGCAGCTAGAAGAACAGCAGAAAATATGGGAGGCAAAATATTTCATGCGTGTAGCTGCACAGAGGGCTGTAAAGAGCCTGATTAACACTGCAATCATCAGCCGCTATTTCACAGTAACAATAAACAGCCCCAGCTGCTGCTGGTTTTGGGTGGCCTCACAGTGCAGCGATGACCAGGTTTGAATGAGAAGGTCCACGTGTGCACCAAGGAAACCTCTGTGCAAGCACCGCTGCATCGCCAAGAGGCAGCTGGGGGAAGTCCTGTCCCCACAGCCCATCGCAGGGCACTCAGCCCTTACGTGTCCTCTCTGCACAGGGCAACTTCTCCTCTAGCTAGAGAGAGAAAGGGCAACGTGTTTTGAACCAAGTTTTTAGAGCAGAAAACTTGGTTCTTGCTAATTCAGCTGAAAGCCAACGGCAGCTGGAGCCCGTGGGAGCGGGGACTGTGGGGAGCAATAGCGACTTACACCAATTTGGATTTGAGCCCGTGGGAGGGATCCAGGAGACGCTGTCGGGACGTGGCTCTATGACCACAGCACAGCCGCAGGACAGCAGCAAAGCCACCAGACTGACCCGCTCTCAGACTGAGCAATTCACTACCACAGCGATTCAGAACCTTACCCCCGGCAGGCAGCTCTGCCCCAGCGCCCTGCCGCACGTCCCGGCCCATCGGCACCCGCCTGCTCCCCGTCTGCAGCGGGAGAACTGAAGCACAGCCCTGGAGACTGCAGCAGGACGGAGCGTGCCAGGGCACCCACCCGTCACCTTCCCTCCTGCACGCGGCTCCTCGCCTCCGCCGATGCTCTGGCATTCGCTTGCCTCCAGCCCCATCCAGCTCTGCCTCTGCCTGCGAGACTGGTGCAGAACTGGCTAAACTGGGAGCTGGACAGCCTCTCCTGATGCATCCACGCTGAGGGATTTGCACTTCCCAGAGACAGAGCGATGCCAGCAGCGCTGGCTCAGCTGGAGGACCACGAGCAGCCTGGCTGGGCACCAGCGGGTCCATCCCTCACCCCTGTCCCCCGTCTGGAGCTGCCGGTGCCCCCCGCTCCCCCAGAGCGTTACTCACTCAGCCTTGGTCCGACTCCAGCTGGCTCCTGCAGCCGATCGGGGAGATGGTCCTGGGCTGACAGCTCGCCGTGAGCGCCAGGAGCGGCCCCTCGTGCATCGGGCACAGCAGCTGTTAGCACTGATTAAAAAAGAGGAAACCCAGCAATTATCAGGCTGTGACAGCCAGTTCTGTGCCCGCAGCCAGGGCTGCGCGGGCAAGGCGGGGGGTCGGCCAGCCTGGGCGGGGAGGCTGGGTGCCCGCTTGCACCCTGGGGTCCCGCAGCAGGACAGGGATATGCCAGAAAACACGCATGTGCAACTTCCACACCAATTATGTGTGTGCCTGTGCGCCCACAGCATGCACATGCAACAAGCTCCATAACGTAATGTCTGCATGTGGCCGTGCACGCACGTAAATCCACAGGGATGCAGGCTCACGTGGGCTGGGGCCGCGCGTGGCCTCCCCCAGGGATCCGGTTGTGCCGTGCCCAGCGTGGGCTGGCTGTGCCAGCACAGGCCGCGAGCACACGGGCGGCGGGTGCACGCTAAGCACACGCGTGCCACCCCGTGTGCGCCTGACCGCACGGCTTCCCCGCCTGCGCAATCGCATCCGTGTCAGTCGGGACACGGCCGGACGCGCGCGGTGCTGCCGCACGCACGGCGAGCCCCCGGGAAAGCGCAGAGCCGGGGCCGCGGCCGCTCCGCCGGCTCGCGGTTCTTGGCAGCCCTGCGTCTCTGCGGAGTTTCTGAGCAGCCTTCTCTTCCACCGCGCCTGGCCTCCTCATTAATATCTACCGGTTGAATTATTTATTACAAACAGATGTTAGAGTTTAAAGAGTGTTAAGAGGATATCCTTGGCTAATCAATTTATTTTTAACTAGTTTATGTATTTATTACAAACAGAATTTGGACTTCAGCTGCCATTTTAAATTATGCCTCATTCATCATAGCGCTGCATGTGCTGCCTGGATGCTTGTGCTGTGTCCTTGGGGACCATGAGTGAGCCACAAATCTGGTGTTTGCTGGCCAGGGAGTGGGTTTGCTTATTCCCTCTTGTTTCCCAACACTACATAAAATTCAGACACCAAACTGAAACGCACTGCAAACTCCCCAGCGATGAGCTTTGCCTTTGTGGCAGCAGAGCTGCGGCCGGGCTGGGCGAGCGGGGGTCTTCTGGCGAAGGCGGAGGGGAGGAGGGAGGTGTTGGTAAGAGGCAGAAGGACCCCAGGCCATGGAGGAAGGAGGGGGAGGTGGACTTCCAATGTCTCCATCGCCCCTGTCCTCACAGCCCTCCCCAGAGCCATTCGGGCAAGCCCTTTGCCGTATCACCCTCACGTACCCGGGAGCACTCCAGGATGCTCCTGATTCACGCCACTGAGAATCTGACCCTGAAAATGCCCTGCAGGTAATTCTGGGATGAGACTAAGCAAAACCGAGACAAATTAAGTGGGTGTAGTTTGTGCACCACAGCTGCCATATGCAAACCTGACAACTGCGGACCCCACGTGGTCTCCAACCCCTTGAAAATATTCAGAGCAACTGGGAAGCAGGAGCAGGGGTAAGGGAGCATCTTCCAGGCTCCAGCCACGGCCAAGGGCTCCCAGTCCCATGCGGGGCTGTTACAGCTTCTTCTACATCCTCAGCCCGTGCCGGGACACATTTGGGAGATGCTGGCTGCAAAGCACACGGGCACGAAGGCGGCTCGTGTGAAAACACAGCCCCCGTCCCCCAGCCGTCCCCACCTTCACCCAACGGCACACAACCAGCAACAGATGCTTTGCCACTCGCTGCCGCAGCCATCGCAAATCCCCCGGGTGAATCCAAGGCGTTTCTGTGCCAGTTCATCACCCTCTGGGAAGCACAAGAGTCTTAAAGAACCTGTCAGCCGTGAGGGACTCGAACTGCATTTCAGCTTTCAGCTTGTCACCATTTCCAAGAGATATTGGGGAAAAAACAAGAAGGGGAGATGCTGTAGGAGGAGGAAGATAAATGGTGCCGGGAAGGAGGAGGGTGAAGGGGAAAGACTGGAGAAAGAAAGAGAGGAGGGGGTGAAGCTGCACATTGAGCACAGCAATTAAAGCCACCCTGAGCTCACCCAATTAAACTGACTGGAGAGAGGAGGAAGCCCAAAGGATAATTTCCTGGCAAATTGCTTGTTTGTCTCTCTCAGTCGCCAACGCTGGGACGTTGTGTCAGTCAAGCCATGGAGCTGAGCCCTGGGGAGAGGAGAGAGGGATGGTGGTAATTTAGCGGGCAAAAGGCATCTCTTCCTAGAAACCTCCTCAAAAGTGCCATAAATCCGAGTAAACCTTATCCATAGCTACTACAAAGCAGCGAGAAGGAACGGGACCAGGAGGGATGGGATGGATGGAGCACCCTGCCTCTCCTGGCTGTCTGCCCTGTCGCTCCCATCGGGGCAATGCTCCTCGCCTGTGCTGCTGCTCCCGGGCGGCATCGCCCCCCGGCTCGGGTCTGGCTCCCCCCACCTCGGCAAGAGCCTGTTTCACTACAGCCCACGCAGGGACCCCGTTCCCATCTGCGAAAGAGCCAACGTGCTTATGTGTATGGGCAGGACAGAGGGGAGCTAGGGGATTCCTGCAGAAGGAAAAACACCGGGCAAATCAACAGCTGGCAGCCTGTCCCAGCCTGGTGAACGCCAGGCTGGTCTTGCTCCTCTCCTTGGCTCATCTGTAATTCACAGCAGCCTCGAGAGGGCACGGTGGAGAAGCATAGCCACCGTGGCCGCAGCCCCACGCTGCCCAAGGCTGGGCTGCTCCCGCCCGCGGAAACACCAGCACCGCGCTGGGGATGGGGAGCGAGGGCGGCGGCTGGTGGGGAAGGGCCACGGGGTCTGGGGGAGCCTCTGCTGAGCTGCGGCGAGAGCCACGCGCTCAGCTCCTGCGGGACGTCTCTGCAAGACGGGGTTTGCGGGGGAGACACCGGAGCGCCCAGCCTCGTTCGTAAGGTAGCCCTGCCCCACAGCGCAGTCCCTACAAATGCCCGCTGTGTTCACCTTTTGCAAGGATCTAGACATCAAAAACCCCCATCTGGCGAGCAAGAGTTGGATGAGGTCCTGCTCCTGCATTTGCCACCCGAGGCAGAAGCCATCCCTTCCAGGGAGCAGCAGCAAGGTGTCCCAAGGCCCAAGCAAACAGCCCGTGCTGCCGGCCGTCCCTCTGCGCAGAGCTCCTCAGGCGTCTTCATTCCTCGCACACGGCCCCGGCCGTGCCTCCGTGCTGCCAATAAAGCCAAACAAGGGCCTGGAGATTTACTGCTGTTCGGTGCTAAGGGCCGCGCTGGGTGCTTAAACCCTGGAGTTATGGGAATCAGCAGAGTGCTGTAATGCCTGGCACAGACGAGCAGCTGCCGTGGCAAATAGTTCTGGCTCAGAAAGTACCCAGGGAGGCAGAGGAGATGCAGAACCCCAAAGCGACCAGAGACAAAGCCCAAACCATGGACCAAAGGGAGGAGACAGAGCTCAGAGAAGCAGCTTCAGCTCCAAGAAAACCAAAAAACCACCCATAAACCAGGCAAGACCTGCAGAGCCTTCGAGGGACTTTATTGCAGGGGGCTGAGGAGCCGCTCAACAGTGTTAGCTCTTGGGCGCCCACGGGACGGGCGGGAGCTGGGTTAGACCCCGAGCCTCGCACGACGCAGCCAGGCCCCCTCCCCAGCCCTCCGTCCCCGCTGCCCGCAGCAGGCAGGCGCCGGCAATCAGCGGGCTCCAGCTGCTTTGCCAGCACTGAGTCTCCGGCAGTCAATCAAAGCATCAGCTTGAAAGTGTTAAAGGCCTGTGTCTGTCTTTATTATAATCACAGCACTACACCTTGTCGCCGCGTGTGCCCTAATGCTGCAATATTTTGCGCATGATTTCACCAGCTGCTGCTGGAGGCATTAGGGAGCTGATGCTCCTTCGCTGCTCTGGGTGTTTGCTTGCTTGTTTGCTGTTAAGCCTCTTTTTCTACTGACTTTTCCTTATTTATTCTCCTTTTGCTTTACAGAGCAGTTGCCCCCTGCATGGCTGGTAGCACCTTTACCAACATTCAGCCAAAAAGTGCACAAAACATCAAAAAAGCAAGGCTTGAACCCAGGGCAGGAGAGGCTCGGCGCTGTGCTGCTGGGGGCTTAGCTAATGTACATGGATTTAACATGAGGATTCAGCCTCCATCCATGAGGACGCAGGAAGATCTCGCAGGCAGCCAGCGCGCCCAGGGGCGCAGCACGGCAGGGAGGGCCTGCTTAGCAGGGCACCCGCTGGCCACAGGCGCGGTGGTCCTACGGGTTATCCGGGGATGCCCGTCCGAGGACATGCACCCACAGCCTGGGGGTGCAATGGGAAAAAACCCTCACCTTTTTTTACTTTCCCTAAATGCTACCACTGTCCCCCGAGGGACTGACCCGCAAAACTGCCCCCACTCTGGCCATCGGGTGCAAAACTGAATATTGCAGGAGATTAATGACCTTAGAAAAATGTAATTACACAACAGGGCTCTGCTCTTAATAACTGCGTATTTTACTTGTCAATGTGCCTTAATTGAAAATGAGTAGGCGATACAAGTTGCAGTGGAGTTGGCTCGCAAGCCTTTAACGCTATATTAATTGTAGTAATTAGCAGTCACTTTATGTTGGAGTCATCTATAAATAGGGGGTCCATTAGTTTAGCAGAGAGTGTGATTTAAAATGCAAATAAAATCTCAACTATACGTATAAATCACTTCTCTCCCCTGCCCCCCAAATTTACAGTCACGAAAGGGCTGCGATGCCGCTCTGGCTGAGCTTTGGTGCGTTCGCCCTTCGGAAGGGAAGCAGTTTGGTTGTTCGGCACCGCGGGAGCAGCGGGGGTGACCTCAGAACCCCGCCTGGCAGAGGGGCTCGCCCCAGAAGTGACCTCGCTCGGTGCTCCCGCAGCCGTGGACCTTTGCCAGGCTGGGTGACAGGCGGCACCTAACCCAGCACCCCGGCACTCACCGTCCCGCGCCTCGGGCTGCCCAAGGTGGCTGGAAGGGCGTCGGATAAATCCCAAGAGCTGCCTGGCGAAGCAGCAGACCACGAAGCCCAGCGCTCAGCGTCCCGGAGCGGTGGGAATGCCGCAGGGAGCACCTCTTGGGGAGAAACCCACCCAACAGCTGTAAAGACACGGGAGAAGGGAATGCAGGCACCGGCCGGACGAGCCGTCGCTCCAGCGACGGGGCCCCATCGCACCCAGGCACGCTCCGGTGCTCATGGCCCATTAATGACACGCTCCACTTGTTTGATTATTACCAAAGGAAGAACAAGTAAGAGAGAAAGAAGGAATATTCTTTTATTAACACAGAATCACATTAAATTGCAGCCTGTACTAGCAGGGACAAAGTAATGCACTAAAATAAAATACTGGCTCCAAAAATCCAAAAAGCAGAGCTATTAAAAATTAAAAAACAAGCACACAAAAAATCTTTCTCTCTGCTGACCAGTTCTTGGTTTAAAAGAGATCATCCATTCCCCCCCGCTGGCATGGCCCCTGCCTGCTGCTGGGGTGCGGATCTATTCCTGCACACCTATTCTGGAGCAGGGGAGAGACAGCAATCTTGGGGAGGAAAAAAGAAAAGGAAAGAGAGATGAGAGGTGTCTGTCTGCTGCAGGAGCAGCTCCCATTCAGGTGGTGTAAAAAGCCCCAGCACATTCTAATTGAAGATACATTTTTATTACTCCTCACAGAAGATTTCACCCATTCAATAATTTATCTTCCTCAAAAGTGACTGCATTGCACAGATGAGAGAGGGGAATGGAGCTGCCAGCTCCGTGTCCTCTCCGCTCCCCCCGGGCTGAGGGAGAGGGGTCGGGACCCCCGAGCCCCCCGCTCCGCTCACCCTCCCTGCACCCCGACCCGAAGCTGGGAGAGGGGTTGCGCCCCCGCTGCCCCCACCGCCTCTTTTTTGGCTGTTAAGTCACTGGACTGAACAAACACGGACCGAACGAATCCCTCCAGCTCTCCTCCCATGGTCCCTGCCACGGCCCCCCTCGTCCCTTCCTTCCCACGCCACGAGTGGCTCCGACATTTCCCCAGGGAGGAGGAGGAGAGCGAACCCCAGGGCACCCTCACCCCTGCGCACAGCACAGCTCTCCGGCCGGCACAGCCTGTCTGGGAGAGGAAATCCCGCAGCGTGCAAAGGGGAAGAGGAGTAACGCTTCTCCATCCCCATAATGAAAGGCTTCTCAAGACGTAACAGACAGGCAAAGCCCCTCGGTCCCAGCCTTTGCAACGAGCTCCTGCTAATTATGGCTTTAGCTCCGAGCACATTCCCCGCTGACGGCGCTAGGGAAGGAGCTGCGAGCGCCAGGGCCATGCTGTTAAGGAAAGGGGAGGCTATCTGCCGCGGTGACTCACCGGCGATGCCAGGTCACGACGTGGCCCCCCCTTCCCGTAGGAGGAGATGCACAAAGCCACGCTGTCGCACGGAGCAGCAGCAGCACGAGGTGGTGGCTGAGTCTGGTGGGGCAGAGGAGACTGCTCGGCTTTGGGTCGGCGAGGGGAAAGCGTCCTTCTCCACGTGCCCAAACCATGGAGGTGTCAGGGTCCCCACGTCCACCCAGCCAGGAGGAGCAGAGGACAAAGACAAGAGTGAAGGGAAGGTGGAAGAGCTCCCACGGATGTTTTTGAGCCCATATTCCCCAAGCGCAGTAGATCAAGAGTCCTTCGCCCCAGCAAATTCCCATTCTGCTGCTTGACAGAGACGCAGGAGTTTTGGCCGCTGCTTAGCAAAAGCTGAGTGAGCAGAAACCAGAGCAGGGGACTGGGCTCCAGTTCTGCCCCAGTGTGCCCAGCAGCACGATCAAGGTCCCCAGTGTCACCGCTGTGAAGTCCCGTTGGCTCCCCAGGGAAGGACCCAGTGGGTCTGCGCTGACGGTGCGTCAGGCACAGGGAAACCTCAGCACCTCCGGCTCGCTGGCTCCATGGTTCCGATCTGCCCGGAGCCATGAAACGCCTTATCTCAGCCTTCCCCACGCGCCGAGGCTCGGCAGCCTGGCTCTGCGCTCTCCTTAGACCGCCTCAAACCACAGCTCATCCCCTTTGTGTGCACAGGGTGATGCCACCTACCTCTGGCTTAAGGGAGATCAGGAGCGAAGCCCTCGGCTCGGGGAGCTGGGCTGGTGGCCTTCGGAGATCAGAATTTCTTATCAGGATTTTTGCTAAGTCTAGAGAAAAAAACCACCCGGAGTATTCCTTGTGGTTTACTCGTAGAGCGGCCAGACAAAGCAGTGATTTGCCTTCACATGCTTTTCTCTGGCCCACGCTTCAGCCGTGGCCGCAGGCTCTCTTTGGAGCATTCATAGGAAAGGCCAGAGCGAAGCTGAATATTTGTAGATCCATCACGGTTGCTTTGCCCCAGCAGCCAGCTGGAATTACCATATGGTGAAGAAGTGGGAGGAAACAATCAATAAAGACAATGTTGTTTTCCCCCCGAATCTTCCCCAGACTCGGAAGAGCAACTCAAGGCTCATCAGACACACGAATACTCAAAGCAGACGACAGGTCTTCTGCTGCACCCTGCCTTCTCTGCAGGAGCGTAATGGAGCAGCTGGGATTTACATTGCTAAAAGCACCCGCAGGTGGGAGTCCTTCAAGGCGATGTGGCTTTCCCTGACCGCTCTGCAAACGCGTCCTCTCCGAGGCCCGAAGGAAGGGAGCGCTGGCTCCGTGAGCGCAGTGAGCTGTGCTGAGTGCTGCCTCTCAACAACATGCTTATCGTAAGGGGGACAGGGAAAAAAGAGATGAAATAACATAAAAATAAATACAGAAGCAACTTTGGCATGGAATGCAAAACAGGATTGATCTTTTGCTTGACTTACTCTGAAAATTGCTTCTCCACTGCCCGTTTTTGCACATTAATTTAACGTTTGGCCTGGCTGTGCGTCTGTTTAAGTCCTCAATCAATCCCCTTTCGGATGACTGCTGGATCAATAGGGTGGTAATTTAATAAAGGACATTTTCAGTTGGTTTTTAAAAGCCACTGATGAGATTTAATTCCTTCCTATTTTTTTTTAAGAAAAGGGGCAGTGGGAGAGGAGAACCAGGGGTCAAACCACGATCTGGCGCCTTCCCCTCCCAGCAGCATCCTTTTCAGGCAAGGCTTGTGCGGAACTTCTCAACTCTCCTGGTTGTTCCTCGTCCTTCCTGAGACGCGGCACAGCCGCCTCCAACCGCCACAAGAGCTCTGGTGCGACACTGCCTCTGTCAGAGCTCCCACAGGTTGGCAGCAATTTCTAGGAAGCAAGTTCTCCTCCCGGGAGCAGGAGCAGTGAGCTACAGAGCGCCCGGGAGCCCATCTGTCCTCTCCGGCACCAAAGCAACACCCGTGCACCTGACAGCACTGCTGGGACAGGCGAGAGCCCCCCGTCCCTCCCCAAACTCCAGCCCTGCCCTCAGCAACGTTTGCACTACACCGACCAGTCCTCCAGCATCTTCAGAGACCCTAGGGCAAGGCAAGCTTCGAGCCAGCGCACCAAAGTACTGGGGACCACACGTCCATCGCCCATCGCATTTCCCAGATGAAGAAACTGCCAAGTTCACGGCGACTAATTAGGCCTCGGGCTGTCTGTCTCTTGCAAGGGGTTTATCCAAGAGAAAAGGCATGTCCATGCTGGATGTTTAATTGCTAGGTTGAAAAACCAGAGGCAGAAGAGCTCTACCAAAAGCTCCTTCAGGTTCATGAAGTGCAGACATGAGGGCCTCACCAGGCAGGAATTAACATCTTTCCTGCCTCCTCCAACCCCTTTGCTCCTGTGCTGCTTGGTTTCAGCCCAGAACTGGTCCCAGTGCCAGGCCTGGCTGGCCTTTGACGCGCGTAAGCCTCCTGCTCCATTTAATGCTGCTTTTTCTTGCCAGCGCCTGCACGGTTCAGCGATGAGAGCAATTCCCCCGCTCTGCAATGTGCCCTCGCACCGGCACAGCCAGATTCCCCCTCCCCAGCCTGTCCACATTTAATTTCCTCTAATCGCTTTCTTCGCAGCCATCCTCTCTAAACCCTTTATCTTCCTCCAGGCTGCAATTCCCTCCTTTGCTGCTTCTCCATTTCCTTTCTGTGATGCTTTGCCCACAGCTAGCTGCATTACAGTGCTTTAACCGGTGCTGTGCTGGGAGAAAGGATTATGTCCCTGCCTTCTGCTGGGCTGCCCACACATCCCAGGCCTGCATTTCCCTGCTGACAGCAAGCGTCCATCCCAGAGGCCACGCCAGAGCCCCCTCTGCCCACGTTGTTTCTGTCCAGCACCACTCAATCATTTTTGTCATTGACACGTGGCTTTTCGATCGCGTCCTCGTTAATCCGACACATGGTCTCCTGGCTTCACGCATCTCTGCGCTGCGCTCTGCTCCTTGCATGGCTTTGCTGGACGGGGATCACGGGGGCAGAGCTTCCCCCCAGCCCGGTTTGCTCTAACCCTCAGGCTCAGCCCCCGGCTTCAGCAGGACACCGCGGGGCTGGTGGGTGCAGGACCGGCAGACGTGGCTCCCTCCCTCCCCGTCCTGCTGGGTTGGTCTCTTGGAGGGACTCGCTTGACGCCGATACCACTGGCAAACCCTTCATTTGACGGCAGGCAGGTGGGCAGCGAGCTGTGGTTGCTCCACCGAAAACATCCATGCGGTTCAGCTGCAAAACTTCCCATATTTATTTTCTTCCAAGCCCTCATCGGCGTGCAGGGAGCTGACACAGCACCCGGTCGCGTTCCTGCCGCAGCGTGGTCCTGACGGCTGTTCCTCGAGAGAGGCTCTGGCCGAACACCCTCCCTCTGCTCCGGGGCTGCAGCCACGCAGCGCAGGAGATAAGCCAGAGGAGCCCAAATCTATAAATAAAAGACATGAATTAAACATGACTCTTGCATTTTCAAGGGTCAAATGAGTATTCGGTCACTTAGCAATATCATCTACTCCCACAGAGGGAAAAAAGGGAGAACAACAATAAGTGTTTATCATTACTTGTTGTTTATCAAGTGACATTTTGAAGGACCAAATCTCACCCCTGCTGCGAGCGTGGGAGCAAAACCCAGTCCCACGCACAGTTCCTCTTGAACACGCGAACCTCCTCTAAAAAAGGCAGGTGATGACTGTCCCCATTTTAAAGCTGGGCAAAAATTTTCGCAGAGAAGATGCTAGATAGATTAATTTGACATACTTTGGCAGAGACAGGAATACAGCCCGTCCGCCTGGCTTTCCAGCCTGCTTCCCAGGCAGGGAGATAACGAGACCCACACGGCTCCGAGGGCAGCAGTGGATCCTCCTTCATTTGGTAGCAAACGCGCCCTGCGATGGCAGTTCCCAAATTGCAGGCGCTCCTCTGAAACATCTTATAAACTCCCTAATTTTCCTTCGGTCTGCCCGAACAAACCTCACGGCACGCTGCCAGGCAAGCGCTGCCGGCGGAGGCGGCCAGGCCGCGCTCCCCACCTCTCCCGCGCTCCCCGAGCGCCCGTTGCCGCTCCTATCAGGGAGCACAGAAATAAAATGAATGGCGATGGATCGGAGGTGTCAACAGCTTTTCCGCTCCGTTGCAATCGCTACAAATCACAGCCAGATTTTTCATTTCCAGGCTGGTAATAGATGAGAAGGGACCCAAGCCAAGCTCCCGACACCTGAGGCTCTCCCCCTCTTGCTGGAACAAAATAACTTCCCACAACCCCATCCAAGCTCATCAGTGGAGAATGAAGCCGTAAAAGCTGGAGCCGCACACCCGGCCCCGCATTCCCGGTGTTTGGATTTCAGGACTCTCTCAAGCACGAGAAACTCCTCGTGGTGCTGAGACTTTGCACGCTGAAACTCGCCCGGAGCGAGCTGAGCTGGGGAATCCTGACAACGGACAGTGCTGCCCGCTCCGGCGCCCATCACCACCAGCTACCACTGCACCGTGATGGGCCCTAATTGGTTTTACCACACAGGCGAGGCTGGATAACGAAGGGAACCACCTCCTTATCTGCTCACAGGGCTGCTTTATCCATACGCTCCCCGCGTAGCAGAAATTTCATGTAACGTCCTATTTCCTTTGGGTTAATTTACTTACAGGTGTCAGATTGACTTCAGTCCTGGTCTCCTTAATTGGCCCCACTGTTAATACCGGCTCGCATGCCTCGGCTTCTCCGAGGCCCCTGCTGCTCTCGCTGTAGCAGCTGCCACCTCCTTCTCCTTTGCCTGCCAAAACTATCCCAGTGCTGGAGATCTCCTGCGGAAGGCGAGACCCTCCCTGTGCGCACGACGGATCAGCGGTGGCCTGAGACCGAAGCTGCAGTTAAGAACAGCGAAGGCACGACAAGATGCTCACCCCCAAACACAACCGGGAGCCTCCGGAGCCTGGCACCGCGGCAGACGGGACTGCACGGGGGAGCGCTCCAGGCGCCTGGGGTTTCATCTGCGTTTTAAAAGAATAAATACTCTGCTAAAGCAGATATTATCAAGAACAAGGTGGATATTATCAAGAACAAGGCGTACATCAGACTTAAGCAGGAATTAAGCCTTTGGCCCTGGGAAATCCTCGCCCAGGCATTGCAAACGCCTGCACCCTTCGCAGCCTGCCCAGGCGAGAGCCCCCGGTGCTCCCAGCCCCGGCTTCCAGCAGCCCCCGGGGTTTCGTGGCGCCGGCGGCTATCGGGAGTCCAGCGCTGCGGCGCAGCGCGTCCTCCCCTTCCAGGGTACCAGCCCCGGCCTTGCAGATGCTGTGAGCACAAACCTGCAGGCACCCGGAGCTTTTCCATTCTCAGACTCCTGGAAAGACCTTTAGAGTGAGCAGCACTGTCAACAAATGTATTTAAATTACACACAGAAAAAAAAAAACTAAAACCCCAGCCTGATGTGCTTTTAAATTGGAAAATAAATGAATCGCACAGAAGACAGTACAAAAAAATTATTAAAATCTATGTAGCCTTCCATATTTTCCTCCAAAAATTAGAAGGCTGGATGCTCAGTTAGTGTAAATCTCCTTTAAATGGCATTCATGTTAATGATCCTACCCTGATTTACGCCACTGGAGAAATTAGCTTCCTCTGTGCCTGGGTCTCTGTGCACATCTGTCCTTTGAGAATCAATAAATAAAACTTGAAAATAATATTCATCCACCATTTATTCTGCTTAATTATTTAAACTTCAGATTCTGGAAATAATAAAGGAGTAATAAAGAAGAGATTTACCATCCACCACGATTGCTGGGAGCATCCCATGTTATTTCCTCCTTTACTTTTTAATCTTTTCCTCTTTTTCTTTTTTTTTGTGGCTCACCAAATTGAATCAATTTATTAAAGTTGTTGCAAAACTGATTTGCTCTGATCTATTGGTGGTGATGAAGAGAAATGGGCTGCTCTGCTCTCCCGTGTCCCCCAAGCCCTGCTCATTAAGAAGGATAACGCTTTGCCATCGAGGGAGCAGTTTGCAGCATGCCTGAATGGTGAAGACTGATTAACACAAGACGTGACTTTGGAGGGTAAACGATACTTGTGATGATGAACTGCAAGGAGGACCCAGCCAAGAGATCCCAGCTCCTAGAAGACAGGCTGCAGAAGACAAATCCCTACAGAAATCTGGGCTTCCACAGTAACTTCGGAAAGTTGGGATGGGCAAAGCCAACGTACTGTAAAAAAGAGACTTTCCTTGATCTGGCCTCCCTAGAGCAGCTGCACTGGTGGCAGGAGGCGAACCATCTTCCCCGCTGCCCGACAAATGGCTGGGGATGGTTTCTGGATTTTTTAGAGCTCTGAGCCTGGATGGTCTTGGACAGATCCATCCCTCCAGGCTCCATCAGGACCTCGCGACCCAGACCAAACTCCGCCTGGAAAACCACGCCACGCTTCAGCTGCTGGAGGATTAATGGACCTGCTGGCAGCACCAGATGAAAAGAAAAAAATTGCCCAGTGAGACAGGAGCTGATAAAGCTGGGTTTATGAGAAATGCGGGGGCTCGGCTCAGGGAAGGGTCCTGCCCTGTCCGCACTCCCGCAGGCAGCGGAGCAGGGACAGCCCGCAGCACGCCAGCCCCAGCTCCGGGCGAGCCGTCTCCCCGGGGCCACGAGCAGGAGCAGCAGGCGGCTGTCTGAAATGAAAGCGTCAACGCACCAGGCTCTAATCCCAAGCACTTTGACAGGCCTGTCGCCTGCCACGTTCTCCCGCGCTCCATGGAGACGAGCCGGGCGTCCTCGCCACGCCGCGGTTCGGCACAAGCGCCCCGACGCGCTGCGGCGGCGCGGGGGAAGGAGCCGTGGAGGGGCAGGGGTGAGCAGGCTGGCATTGGGCACCGGCTCCGCGGCCGCTCCCGCATCCTCGCTGGTGAGCGGGGCTGTTGCTGGGCACCGCGCGCGGGGCGTTTCCCCGAGGCTTTGTGCGTGCTTCAGAGCCCGCGCTGAGATACCTGCAGCACTGCACCCCGCTCACGTGGAAATCTTTACCTGCGAGGGGTGGCTTTTAGCCGCTGACAGGGCACATGTGGCAGAGCTGGGTCCTTGCCCGGGCTTCGGAAACACAAGGACATGCCGTTTTTTCCTTGCCAACACAGAAACAGCATTAAAAAGGTTTAGCCCAGAGCAGGGCTATTTAACCCATGCACCCGGATCAGGCTAATTAAGCCTGCCACGTGCTCCTCGGGCAGACCAGCTCCCCCAGCCCATGGCTGGGAGCACGGTTGTGCCCCAGGTCCCACCCATGCATTTGCTAAGACTCTTTCTGGTCGCACCATCACCCTGCCTGGAGCATCGCATCCCCGCATGCTGCAGCAAGGTCCTGAGAGAAACCAAGAAGCAACCAGGTACCCTATGGTCTGCCAGAGCCCCAAGAGGGTTTTGCTGTTGCTTGTCCCGGGGTCACACACCTCCGCTCACCCCCACGGCCACCAGCTTGGCCAGCCCATCACCAGTGCCAGACCCCCTGCTCCCTGGCCGGCCTTGTGCCGCCTGGTGCCTCCTCTCTCCCTGGTTTCTATTTCCAGCTGCCTGCGCGTCTGCGTGCAAAGCCCCAGCTCCCGCCGGCAGCTGCTTTGCCAGATGGGCCAGCAGCTGCGTCGCTGCCACGGGCATGCTCGGCACCGACCCGCCGGCAGTCCCCTGTCCCACCGCGCTCCCTCACTGAGCCGGCACTGATCCTCGGCACCGCAGCAGCTACAGCTCCTGCAGAGAGCATTGCTGCAGAGGCCGTGGGACTTCATGACACAGAGAGCGCCTGGATCCGGCATTCTGGGGGCTCGGTTGCCCTCTGCTTGCAGGCCAGGTCAGCCTGCAGCCTGCTGCTCCAGCCTTGGGTGGGATGCGCAGAGACGCAGTCCTCGACTGCGGGTGCCACCCTTGCAAGCAGGGGGACGTTGCAGCGCTCAGAGGCACCAGCACCGGCCGGCACCTCCTGGCACCTGGTCAGCAGCGGTGGCCGGCACCCATCGCCAAGGTGGGTTCCCACCCCAGGGGCTTGGCCAAACCCCCGGCAGCCCCATGGCTAAAACGATGCGCGGCGCTGGACAGACCCGCAGAGCGGCTCCCCTCGCGCTCCCCGCCTGGCTGAGTTACTGCATCCCGGAGGCGGCTGCCAGCGGGACGGCTCCGGCAGCACCAGCACAGCTTCCCTCCTCCTCCGCTCCCCGACCCGTTTCCCCGAGACTGCTTTTGCTGGGTGCACTGCGGTGACTCACACCATATGCCGCAGATCCGAGCACCCACCAGGTTCTGCCGGCTTTTGAGAAACAGGCAGCAAAGTGTCAGGACTCGTCTGTTCTACGAAGCACTTGAGTATCAGAAAGAGGGCAAAGCTGCCACGCGCCTCCGGGCAGCCTGCCCGGGATCCTGCTCGGCGGGATGCTCGAGCCAGGGGGATGCCAGGAGAGGGAGCGGCTCCCCGGACGCCTTTCGAAGGGGAACGGCACCCGTTCCTGCCCCTCCTGACCTCGTCAAGGCTGTCTTGGTGCTCAGCACCTTTCTGCTTCCATTGGAAAACCAGTTAAGCCCTTTCCAGCAGCAAAGGCAGATGTAATACCAGGGGGACTGCACTTCCCAGACCAGAAAGGCAGAGTTTGGAGTCCTGGTCTCCGTGCATTGGAGACATTAGCTGCAGGGGAAGCAAGGCTGGGCGTTTGGGGCACAGCACTTGCTGCGAGGCAGAGGCTGGGGCTTTCCGAGGCCGTAAATCCCACCCAGCGTTCATTTTTGCTGTGCTGAAGAAATCAGCGCAAGCACCGCATCCTTATTTTGGAAAGAGTTTCACCAAACATCAGCCAAATGCGCAGTTTGAGAGAGCAGCAAGGCATTCCCAGGCACAAGCTAAAAAAAGTGAACAGAAACTGTTCATAAGATCACAGGCCCTAATCCCCAAGTCTCCAGCAACAAAGGCCAATCAAACAAGCCACAGCCCAGGCAAGGGTGCACCAGGGCCAGGGACTCCCAGTCCACCACCTTCCGTACAAGGTCACCGCAAGGTCGCCTTTCCTGTCCCCAGAGCCACAGAAATAAATTAAAAATGAAAAAGATGGGAAATTATTCACCATGGAGATTTTGAGAGCCAGCAATTAATAAATAAAAATAAGTATTGCTAATACTGGGCTTTTATACAGCACTTTAAATTGCAAATTACTCTTGAAGCGTGTATTATTAATTAAATCATTTGCATCCACTATGGCCCTAATATATAATTATTTATCCTGATAAATAATTTGTGGGGGAACGTAAGGCTGCACTAGACTTGCAATAAGATCTTTTCAGCAACTGGACTGAGTCTGCTTACTGCAAAGCCTCGTCCGTGTTTATAACCGCTCGGTCCCCGGGTCCCCCAAAAGGCGAGTGGCCAGCTGCTGTCCCCAGGTGCGCGGGGACATCGGCAACGGTAGCACAGCCCTGACCGACACTCTTGTAGGAGGTTTGGTTTGTTTGTGCGTTTTGGGTTCAGTGATCTGCTGGCGGCCCTGGGACCGGCTGTGCAGGAAGGAAGAGGAATTGCCATATCAAGCTTGGCTACCAAAACCCCTGCAGCAGTGGCCGCTCTGGCAGGGAAAGCTACCTGGATCCTTTCAGAAGATGCTTTTGCAATCCCTTCTCCCTCTGCCAGCGCTGCCCTGAGTGATGAGGCTGGTTTACGGCTCAGAGCATCTGATCTCCAGCTTCTGTGAACACAAACAACAATTTTCCATCCCACGTGCCTTTCACAAAAATGCCTTGTTTTCAGAGGTGCCAAGGCCCGGAGGCGTTTTGAGGGTTGGGCGGCGGTGGCGAGCTCACGGCCAGATGGATGTTTGGACTCCGTCCTTCCAAATCCCACTAGAGGCCCTAGATCCACATCTGTCATCCTCAGACCCTGCAAGATTGTAAACTGCTGGAAGGATGCTGTCCTGGCTGGCAGCCGGATGGCCGGAGAGGGCGGGCCGGAGGCTTGGTGGGCTCTGCGGTCCTGCAGGCTCCCGCCTTGGGGCTGCTGCTGGACCCCAGAGGTACTCAAGTGTCTGAAACCAAGGACAGACCTTGAGCTGGGGGGAGGAGGTAAAATGAAGAAGGAAGCCCCCTCCGTGAATTACCGTAGGCTCAGAGACCAGCCTCCATCCCCAGCACCCCGTGCCGGGGGCTCCAGCCAGCACCCAAGCTCTCCCCCGAAGGGGAGGACCAGGCAGCCCTCCCTGCGAGAGATGCAGGCTCGCGTTTCCCTTTGGAAAATGAATCCTTTCGGCAGATACATCCCCTCCGCAGAGGTTAATTTATTAGCAGGGGAGGGAGGAGCCCCGTTGTTTTAATGAAACGTTTTGGCTGGGTGCACAGAAAATGTATTCACCTAATAGCCCTATTATTCCTCCTGTATAGCAGACCGACTTCCCCATTGTGTTTTATCCGTTACTGCATTAGAAATTTAGTCTTTTATTCTGCCTTCAAAGCAGAGGCTGCCAGGCAAATGAACGTACGGGAAGGTTTCAATGGATATAAACCGCAAGGCATCCCCGCGTGCGGCAGGCAGCTCCGCCAGGCAGCCCGGAGAGGCACGAGGGACGCATTCACCACAAACCTGTGCTCTTTTCCCTGCACTCTTCCCCAAAAATCCGTCTCGGCAGCCTCCCCCCTAATATACCCGTCCCTGCAGCGGCTCCACGTGACAGCTGCGGCTAATGCTTTCCTGCCACAAGATGTTCCAGCGTATCTGTCCCTTCGGTGTGTAAATTACAATTATTTTCGGTGCAAGGGGAAGGGAGATGAAGTTAGCTCTCTTTTCCCGCTTGGAGGGCCTGGCTGAAAAATTACACTTTGCTTTCACAGCTGTTTCTCGGCCGTTAGACTTATCTATTTTAAAGCGGTCCTCGCCAGAAGCGATCGCTCACGGGGATTCCCTCTGCCTCCTGCCCCCGCCTGCCGGACGGCAGTCAGGGTTCCTGCCTGGGCAGCTGATGCGGAGGACGGCCGCGAGCAAGGCTCCTCGCCTCCGCTTCCCCACAGACCCGAATCCCAGAGGAGAGGCAGCGTGGGGGAACGCGGACCAGGGCAGCGAGCTGCGCGCCGCAAGGCGTAGCATCCCCAGAGCACTGGAAAGCTGCGGAGAACAAGACAGACAGAAAAAGGGGAGAGTATTCAGCACCTGCTCTTGCTTTTGTAGCACCGCTGCAGCCACCTCCCAGCAACGATGCCAGGCTTAAATCAACGTACGCGTGCAAGAAGTCTCTTTGCACGAATTGCACAGCGCCAGCACCAGGTATCATCGAGTATTTGTTCTGGACATTAAAAATACAGCTCTGATTGGAGGCTGGTTCCCCTCGGCTCCTAACCCATCAGAAACCACCGCTACCAATCAATAGGGTTTTAACTCCCTCCGCCCAGGGGAAAAAAAAAAACAAACACAAAACCCAAAAAACCAAGCCCACATCTAACAGATTAATCCTGTCAAAAGAAGGGGAAAAAGCCACCTAACAGAATCACAGACCGAAAAGTTACAAACTAGCAATAGGTGACAAGTAATTATGGAACAGGAAAACGTATAGGGAACTCATTTGGGTGAGCAGCAACTGATTAACAGTTGCAACATTTATTTTCTTTATTTATGGCCTGGCATCGCAGAAAATTGATACGAAACACCCCATATACTACACGGCTGGTGACATGTTCAGCAAATGAAGAGTCTGGGAAGAAATCAACCTGAATTATACCCACTGTTACTCAACCTCCCCTTCGCAGCTCTCCCATCCTTCACGGAAAGGAGCGGCGGTGACACGGCGCTGCTGTGGCATCTCGGCGTCCCCCGGCTCAGCAGCGCGTGGGGGACGGGCGGTCACACCAGACAGAGACCCTGCAGCCCCTTGGCGAGCGACCGCGCTGTCGGCAGCAACGGACCCCGTCCAGGCTATGCTATGAGATGGCTGTGCTGCGCTCGGCGGCCGCGCTGCCCAGCCCTCCTCGGAACCCACCTCCCTGGAGAGCTCCTGCTCGCCCTGCAGCGGGGAGGTTCCCTGGGTGGGATTTAGCCCACAGCCCTCCCGCCTAAACACCCTGGCATCCAACAGAGGTGCCTGAACAGCAAGCAACCCCCGTCCTCCCTCTGCTTCCACCTCGTTGAAAAGCATTAAACATTAAAACTAACGTTTGAGCTTTCTGCCCTTCAGTGAATGAATAGCAGCAGCTCATCGCAGGCACGTCTTGCTCCAAAGGGAAGAGCATGAAGGCGCTGCAGCCCATCTTCACGGTACCGAGGGCTGGAGCATCCAGGGGTCAGGACAAAGCCCCCGCCCCATCGATCGCTCCCTCTCCAAGCACTCGAATCCCCATCCTACAAGGAGAGCCGCCCCATTCCCAAGATAAAAGCAGGACCATGAAAGGCTCCCAGTCCCCTAAATCAGCTGCGGTTAAAAGGCTGTTCTCGCAGGCAGCTTTCCCCAGGGATGAAAGGCAGCAGCAGCTTTGATGCAAAACTCACTGTCTGCAAACAAAAGCGACTACAAGCAAACGGCACCTGGCAGAGTGCTCTCCCTAGGGCGCAAGGGGCCCGACACCCCCGGGTGACGGGAGGGGAGGGGATGCTGCGGGCAGGCGCGGGAGGCAGAACGGGCAGCACCGAGTAACTCCAGCTCCATCGCTGGGGACCCAGCAGAACAGGCCTCCAGTGCAACGGGTTTTGCATCAGAAAATGGCTTTTTATAGAAACTTCTCAACAGCAGTAGAAGTTCATTACGTTTGGAGGGGGAGAGGATCTCCAGCACGCTCAGAACAGATCATCTCTTTGTTTGCCTTCAGAAGTGCCATCCCTTTTCAAGATCCCGGGTTTTGTGCTGCAGCGTGAATGATTTTAGTACAAAAAGGAGTTGAAAGGAGAAAAGCTTCAAATTTGTTAAAAACTGAATACTTCAGCTCATCCAAAACAGTTTTAAAAATGTATCATTTCCTTACAGTCTCTGCACTACAGCTGTTTCCCTCTGTTACCATTTCCCAGTTTCCCCCAGGTTTGGGGATGCCTGCACCTACCCTGCTTCTGCTTCGGCTGCTGACGGGGTCCCCTTTCCTGGGCCCGGGCAAATCCCCCATCTCCATTGTGCTGCCTCCACTCTGCCTGCTCATGCCAGGGCTGCTCAGACGCTGTCGGCACCGGGGGGGACTTGAGGATGCTCCGGCAGACTGAATGCGTGGGTGAGGGTCAGTAGATACCACCTGCGAGCAAAAAAGTGACATTATTAGCCCCCAGTTTGAGCAGGATAAGTAAAAGTCTCCTCTAACCTTTCCCCTGAGTTAGGTAAAGCTCAGAGCACCCCTTTAAGAGGGATGCTCAGTTATGAAACACAGTTGATTTAAATGCAAATTACTGAAAAAATACAACTTTCTTTATTAAAATGCAAATTGCACTTCAAGCTTGCTGCCTCCCGCACGTCTCCCTGGCTGCTCGACAGCCGCTCCGATCGAAGCCCTGGGACTCCCAGGTGCTGGCAGCCCACGGCGCCTCGTGCCGCCGCCCCGGCGTTTCGGCAGAGGAGCCGGCACGGTGGCTGCCGAGGGGACGGGGTGCCATAGCCGGGCCATGTGGAGGAGCCGGGCGGGCGCAGCCCCCGCGAGCGCGGCTCGGAGGAAGGAGTCGCCTCGGCACACGGCGCGTCTCCCAGCCCGACTGCCTCCCTCCGAGCTCTCTGTTGTGAAAGGTGTCAGTCTGCCACAGCCTCATCTTCTAACAAGATGTGGAGATCAGGTGTCCCAGAACTGCTATTTTGAAGTGAATAATTATTGTTTTCACATTTCCCAAGATCTTTTCAGATATTTTGTTCCTATAGGAGCGGAAAAGAAAGAAAAAAGAAAAAAAAAAGGTGACCATGCTCAACGCCAGGGAAAGCAGAGACACTCGCATCTCGTAGCAAGGGCAGGTCTGTGGCCAGCAACACCCCTGGGACCAGAACCTTGGGTCTGATTCACGATTGCTGTATCGCAGGGCCACCGAGCACTCAAGTTACCACTGGACGAAACCCGTAGCCCCAAAGGGCTCAGCCCTGCGCAGGTCGGCGAAGGCACGGGGAGAGGGGAGAGCGATCACACACCGTGAACGCTAACACGGACCCTGCAGCCAGCGCCGCACGGGCACAGCGAGGGTCTCCAGCCTCGCTGACGCTGTGTTTCTCCAGTGATGCATGAGCAGCGATCCCTGCGTTCCTCCAACCTACCCGCACAACGCTTGCAGGGGCTCGCGGTGCCCATCTCCCCCAGTTACCCTCCCGCAGCGGGGTGGTGCAGCCAGGCTCTGAGTCCCAACGCAGCAGCAGGAGAGTAAAACCCACAGCCGTTCCTTGCAGGATCGGGAGCCGCTGCAGAGCCGTGGGGGAGCCGGCACCTTCCATCCACTCGCCGCATGGCTTCAAGCAAGGCCATCACCTTGGTCTTCACCGGGACACCACGGAGCCTGGGTTTTTGGGACACTTAGGGAGCGAGGCAGAGATTCACGGGGGAGCTCCTCCCTTGCAGCATTCCCCCATAACGCCCCGTCCTCGCAGGGCTGTGGGATGCCCAACAACCCGCTTGCAGCCCTATGCTTCGCTACTTTGCCCGACTCCTCTAGGCAGTCCTGGCTGTTGCCTTCAGCCACCAGCTGGCTGAGGTTGCTGGGAAATTATTAAAGGTAGCAGGGACTGGAAAAGGTCCAAAGTGGCTCATTCTTTCCAGTAAGCCGGTTCCCCCAGGAAAGCATTTAATTGCTTTTTGCAATGATCCCACAGCCTCTGCAGGAGCCTTGCCTGACCACCCAGCCATCCTGGTATTTATTCCTCCATGGGGCCTGATTTGGACTTTGTTTTCCTTTCACTTCCTATTACTGTTCCCCTCATCCTCTCCTCCAGCCCTTTCCCATCCTTCACCCTGCATCTCCCGCTCTGTCCTTCCTCGCTCTGGCTTTCAAACATACTTGTTCTGATATTTAGCAAGGGAAATGTCACCATGAGACACTGCGAGGCTTAGAGATGGACCTGAAATCAAATCCCTGCATGTAAACAGCCCAGAGCACTGGCAGGGTGCAGCTAAGCGGAGTCCAGCAGATCACGACAGGACACGAGCAAACCCCTCAGTAATGACCCGGGGAAGGGGCTGCCCCGGGTGCGTCCCGATTCCCCGCTGCAGAACTGCCGGGGCAGGGACTGACCACGCAGCCCAGGCTGGGGCAGGCTGGCTCCTCTCCTGGTCACCTCTTACCTCTTGCACGTTTTGTAGGAGCGGCGATGGGGGAGAGAAGGCAGGGCCCGGCGTCCCCGCCACGGAGAGGAACCTGTGCTGGCTGCTACGGGACGCTAAGGAAACCAAACCTGTGCGAGCACCATAGGAGGACAACTCTCTTACTTTCAGCACTTATGGAAATGCCTGGTTTGCTTGGGCTATTTAAAAACATGCGTATAACAAAACCAAGGACCAAAGGGACCCGTGAAGCCCCCACACCTCTGTGCAACTCTGGGAACCGACAGGTCAGACTCTCCGTCCTCTGCCCCTTCCTGCCACACCACCACCGTTTAATCACCATTTGGTATTTAGCACCCAGCAGAACAGGCTCATCGCCAAGCGTGTGCCAGCTCCGTGAAGCATTACTTCATCCGTCATTGTCTCCCAGGCTGTCTCACCTTCCTCCCAGGCATCGCTCCTGCACCTCCCGAAACACTTTGTGCAAAGCCACCAAACGGGCTCGGAGCCAGCACAGAAGTTACAGCTCCTGAAGAATGAGCTGGACTTGCTGTTCCCTAAACAGGCCCCGTCTGCTGCTAGCAGAGCTGATGTATTTATTTTCATTAAATTTAATCCAGGGATATTCTTTTCCTCCTGCCCCCCCCCCGCCTGGTTGCTGAAGCATCAGGGCTCGGAAAAGGAGGCACCTTCCAGCTCATTTCTTATTCAGAGAAGCCGGGTCCGTGTTCCTGTCCCATTTAATTAGCATAGAGGGAGAATTGGGTTGCACTGGAAATCGCTGCGCTCTGCCTCACCACGCACCGCAGAAAGCTGCTGAGAGCCCCCTGCTCCCGGCCCCGGTGCAGGAACAGCGGCACCGGCTCGGGGAAGAGGCTGCCCCGGCTCCGTCCCCCACTGCGGGGCTGCCCCCTCTCCTGCCACCCAAAACCCCTGGTGCCAGCCCAGCCATCGTCCCAGCTGGAACGGAGATGCTCCCAACTCCTGCCACGAGCTTTGCTTTTGGGCTCCAGCTCCTCCCAGCCCAGGAGATGAATTACACCAGCTCTCCCTACCTGTCACCCAGCTTCTCCCAGCTGGCAGGATCTGAATCACAAATGAAATATGTCTCCATCCCCCTGCTCCCCTGCACCTGGTTTTGAAACAATAGCTAAATAACCTCCCTCTCCTCGGCTGCATAAATCACCCAGATGGGCTGAAGTGACACGGGCAAACGACTGAGGGTTGAGGCAGTTTTTCTGGCCAGGGATAAAAATAATTAAAATAAGAGCTAGAGAAACTCTGTCATCGACTTGACTTCCAGTGCCAGGCTAGGGTTTAGCCGAGAGGATGCATTTGGGGTTTTGGTGGAGCTGGCACGGCTGCTGCGGTGGGCACAGCGCAGGGATGCAGCCAGCGGGAGCATCTCGGGGTCTGCTGCTCCATCGATGGAGAACGCGGGGGACCGGACAGACCAGGTACCGTACCTCTGCCCTGCCACGGGTCGCTGGGCCAGCCCTCGCCAGGTCCCCTAAGCAGGAGCTGCAGCACCTGCAGCGTGCGATGGCCCGCAGTGCCAAGGCAAACTGGCCTGGGAAGGAGGGAAAGTTTTAGGGCTAGACAGAATAAAATACTTGTGTAATCAGTGCTAAATTATGTAGCATAAGTTACAGGGGAAATATCCTTAAAGATTAAATTTCCCATTGTGAAGAATTGCTCCCTCTTTAGAAGCACACTAATTATTCCCTTAAACAAGGATGAGCTATAAGTAATTTAAGGGTTTTATCACTCACGCTTTGCAATCATGTCATGGAGCGAGTGGCAATAAATAAATCCCAGAACAAAATGAAGGTGGCAGATTTCCCTCCGAGAGCAAGGACGCAGGACCACATTCCCCATGGTTGCCACAGTCGGTGGGTTAGGAGGAGACCGGGGCGGCCGAGGGACACACCGCCCGGGGAAGGCTCTCCCCCGGCCCAAGCTGCAAAGAAGAGGTGTCAAGGGCCCATCCTGCCCATCGCCGGCGCTCAGTCACCCTCTCCTTGCCGGGCCTGATGCTTCCCAGACCCGGCAAAGCTGTTGAGCTCTCCATGGCAGAGCACCACGGCTCTGGATAAGGACTAAAGCAGCCCCTTGCCCCCAGACCTGCCGATCCCCCCACTAGCGATTCTGTTTATCCTAGGCGCGCGTTGAGGACGATGGCTGGATTGCACCTGGTGAACGATCCAGCTGCTCTCAAAGTCAATGCAAGGAGGTCCCTCCTGTTCAGCTGAGCTTCGGGTCAGGCCGTGGATTGGTAAAGAACAAAAGCCTAATCCTGAATTTCTCGCCCTGCACTCCACACACATTTCAGAGCAGTTTCTGCATTGACTTTCAAAGCCTTTGAATCCGGCTTTCCCAGGCTGGGGCCACGCATTTAACAGGAATGCAATAAACTGCATCTCTCCCCTAGTAGTTAATTCTCATTCAATGCATTCTTAATATTCAATTACTATTTATGTAACATGCAGCAAAGGATTATCCTATTAAACCTAAATTAAGTGCTTCGTTCATTAATTAATACATCTTATTTCAAGTGCTGCCAACGTTTATCCCTGGAAACGTAATATTTAAAACCAAAACGCACAAATGAAGGAAAGGAAGCTTGTTTGCTTGTTGCTTTTACATTTGCTTAGAGATGCTAATGAGTTACGGAGCCTGTAAAGAATTCACCACCAGCTCTGCAGGAGGGGGACTTTCCCAGAAGAGCAGCAGAGCAAAAAACCCTGGTACCTTGGAGATGGTGTCTCGTGTCCCTTGGTACGGAGGCAGTGGAGGGTCAGCCCCTTCCATCCCTACGTTTCCTCCGTTTCAGTTTTAACACAACAGGGAAAACTCTTCTTTTCCCCAGCCCTACGTCCGCCTCGAGAGCATGCTCCGCCAGGCAGAAACACACGCAACCCCAGCTCCGTTTTCCTTGGGGACCCCAGGTCGTCACCGTCCCATGGAGACGGCAGCGTCGTCAAGCTCCCGGCGCCTTGCGGGGTCAGACCCCAGCACGCCGCCGTTTACGGCCGGTGCTGCCGGCGCTCAGAGCCTCTGCAGCGCTGCGATTGCTGCCAAGGGACCGCTTGCTGGTTATTACGTCCCTGAGCTCCTCGGAGAGCCACATCCGGCACCACTTGACCTCCGTGGAATTACCCCAGGGAGAAACTGGCCCATAAGACCTACAACACTGACAGCAAGCACTAGGAAATAGCATGAAATCTAAATTAAGTCGAGAGTCTCTTTTCGAAACAAATTCCTTCTTGAAGAACCAAACCCAGGCTTCATTACAACTCAATTATACACGAGGCCGAGCACCAGCGCACTCGCAGCGACAAGGAGTTCGCCACGAGTATTTCATGCTTCGCTCAAATTATACCTTCCCTTCAATGCAAATGGGAGGTTCGGCAAACAACACGCATTTCCCCAGCGCTGCTTGGAAAACAAATTACAACAACGTCTGTTCAGAGCAGAACTGGAGCTTCTGTATCGGCAGAGTCTGTGCTGGGCTGGATTTCTGCGAGCTCACTCCAGGGCCACTTTTTAGGGTGGAAAAGCAGAGTTTGGTTCCAACAGTCCCTCATCTCTCAATAAGGGGAAGAGCGAATACGAGGCACGAGAGCTGTAAATAAACTTTTAAAGCCCCTGGGTCTCTCTCCGCCAACGGAACTCAGTAGGATTAATTTTTTTTCAAACCATCTTTCACTCCAAATGATGTCTTCCAAAATGAAATGACTCTTCTGGCAGGCTGCAGCTTTGCAGGAGAGAAGCCGCGCTCGCGGAGGCATCTGGGCCGGCCCGGCTGCCCTTCACCCGCTCCTCCTCCTCCTCCCCGCCAGCATCCCCGGGGCTGCGGGCAGCCGAGCGCCCGTTCGCACCCCGGCACCTTCGCTGCGCGCCCGGACCGCGGGCAGAGCCCCGCTGGCAGCGCTGGGCGCTGGCTCGGGTGCTCCGCCGGGAGCCTCCTGCCGCCAGCCACGCTGCTGCAAACCCCCACCCCAAAATCTCCATCTCCAAGAGGCACAAACAGAGCAGCGACTCCCACCTACCAGCAAACAGGGACCCAGGGACCCCTCCTGCTCCAAACCCCAGCTTACGAAATAGGAACACGTGGCCTCCATCCATTTTTGCAAGCACCGAGGAACATTTTTGTCTCCTTTCCCTCCTGAGTTCCCAGCTGCCGCTATCTCGGTTTCCATCAAAGCAGCAGCTTCCCCTGGGCTCGCGGGGAGGTCACAAGATTTCATGTTCTTTACAGAAATCCATCAAACCACCTCAAAAAAAAAAAAAAAACACTGCAGGAAATCTTCCTGCTGGTTATTTTCTGGGATGAAAGAAGAAAAAAAACCTGAAAAACTAAAAAGAAGAAGAATTTACAGGTAATTTCCTTGTCAAAAGTTCCTGTCTATAAATACAATCAAGATAAGACTGACATTGCAAATAGCTCCTTTTCTCTCCTGAATGAATTATTCAGTTCACCACTGATCCTCTCTAACTGCTTTATATTGCCTTCTGCTTTCCTTATTTATTTTACTTTATTTAGTTCTTTAGAGAAGCGCTGCCAATAATTGAAACGAATTCGGGCAATCACAGGATTCAACAAATCCCTGCTGCAGCCCCAGCCCGGCCCGAGCTCCTCGCCTGGCCCCTTCCCCGCTCCCCTCGCCTGCCGTGAACCAGCTCTGGGTCAGAGCCCCTTGCGCCGAGCCAGGGTTTCTCCTTCCCCAGGAGCAATCCCTGATGGCAGGAGCGTCGGGGCTGGCGGCCGGACCATCCCTGCCCTGGGATGGGAGCTGTGTTCTGGGAGAGGTTTATCCAGGCTGCAGAGAGCCCCGTGCATCCCTTCCCATCCCCAAAGGATGGAGGAAATCCCACCCAGCACCCAGGGAACGGCGATAACCCCACCGGGCTGCGGGCTGGCCCAGAGCGAGCCGCGGGCTGGCCCAGATCGAGCTGCGGGCTGGCCCAGAGCGTAGCCGCGGGCTGGCGGGATGGGCGATCGGTGACTGCCAAGCGCAGACCAATTCTCCTTGGTCGCATCCCTTAGTTGCTCGCCCTTGGGGAGACGACAGCCTCTGTTAGAGAGCGGGGGAGTCGCAGCTCCTCACGCCTGCACAGAATTTTTTAAGACAGACAGAAATCCTCGTAACACATCAATAAAGAGCTACGCTGTAGACAGCATTTGAAAGCAAGGAAATAATATTACTACTGAAAAAAAAAACCCACTCCACAACCGCACCAAAAGCTAATAAAAATATTACTCGAGAAACAGAACTGTTTCAACGCGGCCAAATAATATCCACGATGATGATTCAATTACACAGAAGATTAGCGTCGGTCTGTCTGCGGAGCCAAAAGTTTCTCAGCGAGGTTTTGAGCCGAGGAGTGGGTGATAACTTCATAAACCTGAGCGTAATGGGGGTGGGGGGCCCAGAAGAACAGAGAAAGGGGAAAACCAAGCCAGAAGCCAGACAAATAAAATCTCATTCCAATCACGAAACAAATCATGTGTATTTTTATTTTTTTCCCCAGGAGCAGGTTTCAGCCAGGGCAACATTTCTTTAGTTTATTGATTAGCAATTAGAGAGGTGTTTTAGCTGCTTCTCTGCTGTGTCCCTGTTATTCTCTCCAGAATTTCAATTGCACAAGACCTATTTCCACCCTGCGGCGGGGCTGGGAAGCATCACTGCCCGACCCCACAGCTCTGCACCCGCGCCCTCTCTCCTGCCAAAAAGCCTCAGGGAGGAGCGGGGAAGGCAGCTTCTGGAAAAAGAAAAATGCTCTGGAAAGGACAAGAAATAATCTCGATTCAGTCCTGCGGGAAGCTTCCCCCCTTGGCTATCGAGAAGGAAAGGCTGCTCTTCAGCAGATGCCTCCCTAATCGAGGAGAGCGGTGCTGGGGACGGCAGGCAGCGACCCTACGAAGGCGCCGGGCACGGGGCCGGGGTGCGGAGACCGCTCAGCTCCGTGGGCACACGCAGTTTAACCTGCCGGTGCCTCCGTTTGCTGTCACCCACGCTGGGTGGCCCCGTGAGATGCCACCACGACGTCCAACAGCCGTCGCAAGAGCAGCGTGAAGGGCAGGAGCCGGGAGGGGAGGCTCTGCGGAAAAGAGTGATGGAGACTCGCATTAAAAGCCATAAAACCCCAAGCACATCCCTGCCAAGAATTGATGGAGGAAAACCGCCGGCGTCTCCGAGGAAGGAGAGGCCAGACCCCTTCTTTAGCAGCAATTTTCAAACCTTTTCATTTGGTTCCTTGTAAAAAGGGGAACTTAAAAGGAAAAGAAATAACAAACTGATTTCTCTTCAGATAATTCACAAGGGCTCCAAGTGCACTGTAAATGTATGCCTTTATCCAACAGGCAATTTGATGAATTTCATAGACTGCTTTTGTATTGCTGTTTGCTGAGCAACATCCTCTACGGAAATTGTGGCTGGCTTAATGCTCTCTTTAGCACGCAGCATAATTGCCCCCTGCAATTTGTTGCCTGGAAAGGTTACCAAAAACGAGAGGAAGGGAGAGGAGAACAACTTTGGTGGCTGGGGAGCGAGGGGGGAGAGAGGAAAGCCGACGGCATTTGAAATGCAATTTCTTTCAGGCCAAGGAATGCAGTCGCGGAAAGGCGCAGGCCCGTCCCGTTCCTCGCCGCGGAGGGGCTTCCCCAGCGCAGACGAAGCCATGGCTAATGGGGACGGAGCTGCCTCAGCTCCGGCACGGATGAGGGCCAGCAAGCCCACGTGCCCGAGGCAGCCCGTCCGCCCGCAGCGGCGCGGGCGTCCCCTCTCACCCTGCGCGTACCTCCAGCCCACGGGCGCGTGGGCAGAGCAGCCCAGAGACCCAACCGAGGGGCTGCAGCGCAGACACCGGGGAGGGGGCAGCGGGAGGACGGATGGCAAAGCCCAACGAGAAGGCAGCAGAGGGAGGGAAGGAGGGAACCCCAGCGGAAAGGCTGGAGAAGGGGGTGGAGAGGGGGCGGCCGGCGGGAGGAGAGCGTGCCGGAGAGGGAGGATGGCAGAGGGGAGCGCGGGAGGCACGGAGACGGCAGGCAGTGTTTATTAATTTTCTGCTTGGCTGCGTTTGGTGCCATAGCTCCGAGATCATGGAGCCGCTCCACACTCTATTAAATAATTCAATCTGCAAAGAATCCAAGTGTGTAAGCGAACACTCTTATGCGTCTTAAAATTTAATTGCAGGGCTAAACAAGATTAAGTGCAAGGAAGACATAAAAGATATGAAAATAGATGCCGTGGCTTTTGTTTCTCTCGCTGCCCGAGCCCTGCGCAGGAACCTTTCCCCATTTTTCACACTACACCGCTAAAGAGCCTGAGCCTCTTTTCATCTGCTCCCCCCTCCTCTTGTTCTATTTACAGCTGTGTTTGCAAGCAGCACGCTCGCAAATCACTTAATATCCATTAGAGCAGCTCCATTCACCCCGCTAGGCTCCTGCTCTGGCAGCCTTTCCATTATAAATCCTCATGTTCAAGGGTTTAGGGAATCAGCCATGAGCACTTGCTCCAGCAGCCCCCTTCGCCCGGCTGGAGCCCACCGCATCCCCCTGCTCGGGCTGCCCATTGCTCCCTCGCTCCCATAAAGGCTCTCGTCTCCTTTCATTCCCCTGCAATGCCCCCCCACGCACACTTGGCACCCATAAACCAGCAGCTCTGGAGGGTAAATCCCGGCTACCTGCAAGCCAGGCGCAACACAGCGCCTTCCCACGCGGACGGGGTCGAGGGGGTGAAAGCATCCCCGTGCCCTCTGCCACTGCCCGGCAATTCTGCCTTGGCACGGCTGACCCGTGGACCCTCAGACAAGGCGCGAGGGTCTCAGCTTTCATTTGGAAAGAGGTGGCGAGCCTGTCTCTTGGGACGGGGGAGCAAAGAACCCATTGCTCAAAGAGGTTCAAAACCCGAGAGCCCCAAACCAAGCAGAAACACTCGTTAGTTCGTTCCCAAGCCAGCCTCACGTCTGAGGTGCCGGTGAGCAAGAACAGCCTTCGAGGTTCAAAGCCCAGATGTGAGCATCGGAGACTTGCTTAAAACATCTGCAAGGGCACGAAACACCTGCTCCTGCCCCAGAAGCGACGTGCCAGACTCAGAGCTTGCCCAGCAGCCCTGGCAGCTGGCCCAGTGATGCTCCCACTGCTTTCAGAGCAGCTCCCATGCAGCTGAATCCCAGGGGCATCGCTCAGCTCTTGGCCACTGACCCACAAAGACCCTGTGAAAGGAGATTTTTGGGGTGCAGACACAGCCCCGGTGGGAGCACAGGGCTGAGCGTCTCCCTGTTTGCAGGGGGTCTGCGTCCCCCGGCCCTGCGCCTCTGTGTGCTCGCAGCTGCGACAGCATCATGGGGATGAGAGAGCCGAGCATCACCCGGGAGGGCAGAGAGGGAAGCGGGAAGGAGGGAATACAGCATCGTAACGGGGAAGCAATGGGGGAGTAGGGAGCTGCCTCTGCGCTCCCGTGGTTTAATAGGAAGAGCTCGTCCCTGCTCGCCAAGCGTGCTGCCCATCAGCCTCCGACGCGGGCAAGCGCCTTTAAGCACTTCTGCGGAGAAGAGAATAAAACCCAAGCGGGGCCGGAGGAGCCGGCGTCACCGCAGCAGAGGAAAGGAAAATTTCACTCACAGACAGGCAATCTGAGACCTATCGAGGCCAAAATCAAATCGGTGAGGGTCAGAGGAGAAAGGGGAGAGCTTGTTGGCTCCCAAGCCGCAGGATTTCCCCAGGCTTTCACCCAAGAGCTTCCCACCATCCCCGGGCAGCAGCCAGAGCTCTCGCTGGGGAACGGGGCCGCTCTGGGGACCCAGGGAGCCAAGGCACCAGGCCACAAGAGAGACCTGCACAGATGTCAGTTTGGAGGCAATTAGTATTTAATGAACTTTTAATTAAGCTGTCATGAATAAGGAGCTCTGCGCAGGGGGGAAAGGAGCATCTGAAACACTTTCCATGTTGAAGTCAGGAGGGGAAGGCGCAGGGCTTTTACCTGTCACGCTGAGCTCCGACACCTCCTTTGACAGCAGGACCCTGCTCCCATCGCCTTCTGCGGCTTGTGCCGCTGCCAGCCCGGCTCACCTGCCTTCCCCCGCGCCGGGCTCCTCCCTGCCCCGGTTCGCTCGGCGCGGGTGGCCGGCCGGGACCCGCATTCGGGTGCGACTGGTGCCGCGGGAAATGCTGAGCTTTACGCGGGTGCAGCATCACCCTGCGGAGTTACAGCCACGCGCGGTGGGAATCATCGCGTGGCATTTATTTCACACCAGCACGCACGGGAGCCGTACAAAATGTCACCGCAAAAAATCACACAAAGTTGGTGCATTTTCATATCTTTGCTGAAAGATCAATCAAAATGCTGACTCTTCACAGGAAAAGCGAGCTCAGACATCTCCTGCAAGCCCGCCTTCACCCAAACAAGGCGTCACTGGAATTTCAGCTTCGTTATTACACAAGCTCACAGATGTATTAATATAATTTCTTGCAAAGGGCAAGAAGTGAAACCTAAGGCTACTTTGTCTTCATTTGTTTTGCTGCTGCGCTTCTTGTTGGCGGTGGCTGCTGTTAGACGGGCTGTTGGGGATGCAAACTGCCACAAAACCACACAAACTTTCACTGCTTGAAATCTCGTCAGAAGCCTCCCGCTCCCCAAAAGAGGGGGGCTGTGTTTGCTGGGTGGGGGGACGAGCAGCAGGGCAGCCAGGATGGCAAATAAATAAGCTGCAAGCAAATAAATAAGCTTGCTGCAGCAGCCCAGTGCCGAGGCAGGCAGGGGGAGCGACAGGGGACCCGAGAGGGATGCCCCCTCCCAAAAAAAAATGCAGAGGTGGGACATCATTTCTCGGTCCCGTCCAACGCCCCCCACCCATCCCTGCGCACACCCCGCCGGTGACAGATTGCTGCTATAACATTTACAACGATTGACGGATGGCATAGCAACAAGTGAATTAAACAGGCGCTCGCCCTGACATGAGTGGCGGTAAATGTCATAAAAGATCAGCCATTATATTCCAAACATGGCTTTCCTACCGCTGAGCGAAACCGATTTAGGTGATTTAGTGGAAATGAAGACTGCAGAGAGCACGCAGAGGAGAAGGGGAAGTTTGGAGCGGTGCTGAACTCCGCTCAGAGCCTCGCCAGGAGCCGCAGCGTCGGCATCCATCAGTTTGTATCTATCAGGTACAGGCCCAAGGTCACCCCCGCAGGAGTGGAGGATGCTCTCATCCCCCAGACAGAGCAGAGACCCCGCACAGGCACTTCTCAGCTCGTTTCGCGCCCGGGTACCGTGTTTCCTCCCTTCCCTGCAACGTGAGCATCGCTCTGGAAGCGGATCAGGGCAGTAGTGCAGGTGTGAGATTCACCCGCCGGCGGTTTCCAGACAGCAATCCAAGACATCCCAGTGCAACCAGCCTCCCAGGACCTGCCTTCCTTGCACAACATCAGGAGCCAGCTAAAGACTTATTGCGTTTCACCGGGCGTCCCCAAACAGCCAAGCCACGCGCCTCCCCGCACAACACGCTCCTCCAAGACAACCCCCCAAAAAAATCTGTATTCCAAAGACACCTGCCCTAAAAATAATGTTATTTTGCAGTAATGCCACTTTAAATCTTGAGCAATTGAAAAACCAATTTGCACTTCGAAACATTCAATTTGTTTGCAGGTGTTTTCCCCTTAAGTCGCGCTGTGTAATTGGGGCTGGCGGAGCGCGCAGGGGAGCCCCAGACAGGTGCCACAAACCTCGGCACCAGCTGATGCGGGGACGGTTTGTGAGACACGACAGGAGAGTCACGGGGCCGAAGCAGAGCTTCCACATTGGGGAAATTAATTTGTCAGATCAAACGAAGGGGGTGAGATAAGGGCTGGGCTGAACAACCTGTCGGCGCGCAGGGGCTCCCGCACGAGCGAGTGCAAACCCTCCTCGGTGCGGAGGGGAGACCCTGGCCCTGCGGACACGGCGAGGACCGAGAGGGACGCGGAGGACATTCAGCTCTTTGCCCACCTGAGAGACGGGAGGTGAGAAAATTCGAAGACAGGGAAGGGGCCAAGGGGTCCTGCTGCAGGAGAGCTGCCCCGGGCGAGAAAGGGAAGGGGCTGACAGCAGGGCTGTCCTGAAGCAGAGCATGCGGGGTTAATGAGTAATCAATGGATATTTTAATTAACTGTTCATCAGCCACTAGAAAGTCCCATGTGCCTAATGCCACAAGTTTGAGCTGGAGGGGACAAGAACTCCAGGAACCTCAGCTCTTTGCAATAAGAGCTCAAATCAGTTATTCCCAAAGCTTACCGCAAGAAAACTCAGTGCAAATCTCAACTTGTTCACAAATTTTCTGATTTTTGTTCTTCTCCCACCCAGCCTCAATAACACGAATCACCCCCGCCCCCCCGTGTTCCCAGGGCAGCTCATACAGCATGCGTGGAGGGAGCGCTGCCCACAGCGGGGCAGCTCCGTCCCGCTCAGCTCCAGCAAGAACCCACACAAGGGCCCGAAATCGCAGCTCCATCTGCTCCCTCCCGTTGTTCAGCCTCGGGCCAAAGACAAGACGCCCTGCAGCGTCTCCCACCGCAACGCTGCACTCCCGTGCCAGCAGCAGGGCCGGCAGCCGCCGGTGCTTGCCATCGGATGGAGCTCAGCCGGCGGGGGCTTGCTTCTCGTACCAACAGCTATTTGCTGTCGGCATGAGGTGGTGTGTCTGGATCCGAGACACGGGATTACCGGTGGATCCGGGAGATGCTCTGCTGCATAATGAGGGTCACGGAGCATCCACGGGCAGCTCCCGACTGCTGACACGGGATGGAGGTGGGATGGGATGCTGAGACACAGTCTGCCCACAAGGTTTCCTCTTCCAAACAAGGAGGAAGAGAGACTAACCCCAAACCCAACTCATACATCAACTTAATCGTCCTCCCTGACACCCAACGCCCCAGTCCCTCACCTTCCAGCCAGCTGCTTTAAGGTGTGCAGCTATTGATCCTCCGGATGCCCGTGTGATTGGAGTCTAAAATCTAATGCTTGAGAAGACCAGCCGAGCCCAAACCTCTCAAATCATGTTGACACGTTTAGGAGGTGCCGGGCGCTTCATCCTCCCCAGTCAGATATGTAATTATGTACGTGTCACCATGATGTAGGTGTTTGGCAGGGCAATAAAACCCCAGGGGCCCTGACAGCCGGCCGCTGCCGTTCCGCGCTGCCCGCGAGAGCGTTTGCTGCCAATTTCTTTCTGTAGTTAGACTGGAGGAAATAGAGCTCAATAAAGCGGCGTGTGGATCACAGCGGAAAGTTTGTCTTGAAAAGCAGGTGGAGGAGATGTCAGAGGGCTGCTGTCACCCCGGGCCTGCACGGGTTTAGGTGTTATTCACCTTCCCTCCGTCCTGCTGCCAGGTTACAGCCAGGCAAGGGGGGCTAGCAGGTAAGAGCTGGACAGGGCAGCCTGGGATCTAGCCCCACACCTTTCATTTCTCTGCTGCACGTGGATTTTGTGCACTTCAGACAACAGCAGCCTGATCCCACCAGACCTCGCCATCGTCCAGAGACCGCCTTTCCCTCCCTCCGCACGTGGGGACGGGGACAGATCCCAGGACCGGCTGGGAACCTGGTGCTTCCCAGCTTCTCTCTCTCCGTGGGCCCCGGGGCAGCCCAGGCGCTGTCAGGTCGCGGGGCGATGCCCGTTCCTACCCGTCACAGCCCACCGGGCTGGGAAGCGCATCGATGGTGGCTGGGTTTTAGCATGGCACAGCCAGATCCACACCCAGCCCTTTGGCCGGCAGCCTTGTGCCGGGCTGCAGCAGCAGCCATGGCAAATTCCTTTGCAGATTCCCTAATCCCTTCAAAGCCCTTGAAGGCTTTGCTGCTGCTCGGGAAGCTCCCCGCCAGCCAGAGCTGGGAGCGGGGCGGCGGGAGGCAGCAGAGCTGCTCCTGGCTGATGTTCCCCCGAAGAGCACAAGCAGTTCCCAGCAGCTCGATTCCTCCCATCAAGGCTCAGGAAGCATATCTTTTCTTCACTAATATATCTTTTGTTTGATGAGCTGTCGATGGCAGGAGGATTTAATCTCCCATACCCTTGCTCTCTCCCAAATCCACTAAGGTGAAGGCACTTTATTACAGAACCACTCAGCTGTCCGTTTCTATCGATCACGCCTTGGCATGGGTGACCTTGGATCGATAGGCTGCCGATTATTTAGTGCCTGTTTGCCCACATCAAATGCCAGCGGGGCAGGCACCGGGCTGCCTGCACCCAGCCTCTGCCTGCAGCGCGAGGCGCCCGGCACAGCTCCGTCTCCAAGAGCTCACAGGCAGCAGCAGGGACCCACAGCCGGGCTCTGACACCCGCTCAAGAGGCCGGGGTTTGCCATCTGGCTACAATTGCTCTCCTTTTCAAGTGGATTCAGGCCGTGGGTTTGATGTTTCCCAGCTAAAACGCCCGTGCCCCGCTCCCAGGGTCCAGCGCAGGCAGCACCGCTCTGCTGCGGTGCAGACCCGCCTCTGCCCCCAGCCCCTGGGCGATCTCCCCCCACAGCTTTGCCCCTCCTACCCCAAGACCCCCATCAGGAAAAGGGCAGCGAGACCCAGGACAGACTCGGTGATGTGCAACGCTGCTCCTCGGCCCAAGGTCACAGGTGATTCCCCCCGCTTTGCTCTCACCCAAAACCCCTCTCTGTAACTACCCGATGATTCATCCGCCGCCGAGAGATGTCCCCTCCAACCAGCTACTCTCTTACTTTTTAATCAAATCCTTTGCTTCCCTTTCCCTTTAGAAGCCAGAGCCATTTTTCTATTACATACTGATTGATCAAGCCTTCGTGAGCTGGCTGTCAGCATCTTCTTGATACTTCATTTCCAATCCCCACACAGCAGGTTGCTGGGCTGAGCCCATTCGCCCCAGCAGCAGCAAACAGATACATAAATGCACGCAATTAAGGAGAGAAGGCAGGGGGAAAATTGATTCTACTTTTGATTTTGTGCCCCCAGCTCAAAACCCTGTATCAAAGAGAGGGAGCGGGCAGCGTTAACCCCGAAACACGCAAGCAGAGGAGGAGAAGGATACAGAGGTGAGCCCATAACATTGCTCAGTGCCAGGAGAAAGACGCTCCATCCTTGTGCTGTGCGGAAAAGCAGGAGAATCGGAGAGTCTCCAGGGCTCCAGCATACCTTGTGCTAATGAGTTGTTTTCCATGTAAGAAACAAGGAGAACAAGCCCAGATTCTGCTAAACACAGGCTGTGGCTACAACAGGCCAAAGATCAACTGCCCCGAGGAGAATGCCGACAAGATGCTAAAAACGCAAAATGAAACAAACCCTCCTGTCCCTCCTCCCTGTCGCCTGGCAAATTAAGTGATGCTGACGCGTGTGGGATAGAAGAGGCACGGTGGCCCCTTGCCTGCGCGGGGTGCTTCCCCCACCGCACGCTCCGACGACCCAGGCAGGCTGGGGGCTGCGCGCTGGCCCCTGTGAAGCGGGATGGGGTACCCAGGGAGAAGCCGTGCTGCGTTTCAGCCCCCTGCTCCGTGCTGGCTCTGGGTGCAGGGAGACTGGCGGTGGTTTTGCTCCCCGCACATGCCCGGCGGCCAGCAGTCCTGGGACGGGAGCCGTTTGTGCTGCAGCAGCTCGGATGCAAAAGGAAGAGCTCAGATAATTAACACTGAAAGCAGCTCCACAGCTCCCTCCTGCCCATCTCCTGACAGCAGCCAGCGAAACAGTGCTGTAACAGCGAGGGGAGAGGAGAAAATGCGCGTTTTCTCCCTCGCTCCCTCCCTCCTTCCGTTTCTTTTCAATTACCCTCTGCTAAGCCGCTGCGGCGCTGGCAGTCGGTGGGACTCGGTGCCCTGGCCCACGGCAGGCTCCCGGGCTCGCAGCAGGCTGGGAAGCTGCTCCGGGAGGGTGGGTTGTGCCCGTGCTCTGCGGGACAGACCCAGACACCAGCCCAAGCCATGCAAAACCCCCGTGTCAGGCTAAGACGGGGGCTGCACAAGTCCACCCTCATTGCTCCGTAACCAAGTCCCATCCCCTCACCGAGCGCAAGCCCGGGAGGTGCTGGATCAGGCCACACGCTCCCCCCCTAAGCCCATCCTCTCCCTGCCGCTGGCGGGCGGCTCACCGCTCCGCAGGCTGCTGCTCCATCACCCGCTGCCCGCTGGCAAAGAGCTGCCTTATCTGTGCAGGCGGGAGAGCAGGGCTGCCCTGCCTATCAGCGATCGGCGGATTACCAGGAGCTTATCAGTTTATTAGGGGACAAAAGACACTTAGCAGAAGGCTTCTGAGACAGTGCGAGCGGCTGATAAGAAACAGCCCGGCTTCTTAGACACGCCACGTCTGGCACATCACAGGCTGCGCCCGTGTTACAAAACGAGTAAGTGCGCTGAGCGCTTTGGGCAACCGATAGCGCTCATGAAAGTCTAACGGCGCTGCCTTGGTGTCTGGGGGGACGCGGCTCCCTCGCAGCCCCGGCCGCTCGCCCCGCCGGCTGCCCGGCTCTGGGGCTGGGCTCTCCAGCCCGGGGCTGGCTGCCTCCTCCTCGGCTCCTCCGGGGCAACCGCTGGCCCGCTGGCCACACGGCCTCGGCGCTCGGCCCTGCCCTTCTTCGCACTGTGCTACGCTGGGTTCAGCCAGGATATCTGGGGTTCCCCGGGTGGGGTGGCAGTGGGACACACAAGCACCTGCGATGCTCAAGAGCGAAAAACCCAGGGTGGACGAAGCACCAAGGCAATGCACGTGAATGCATTAGTGGAAAATACCCAAGAGGCTTAATTTTCCTTCCAAAGTTTCAGACAACTCCATTGCTTCTTCTCCTCTCCCTCTTTTTTTTTATTCTATTCCTTTTAATTAACAACATAATGGAACTCAATGCATTAGCAATCTATTCTGGCAAGAAACAACTCTCCCCGGACTCCAAATGGCCTGACTAATAGGGTTAGAGGCTGTAAAAAGTGCAAGACAAAATTTTTAGCTTCCTCATATTAATTATCTTCCCTCAGCAACACGGCCACAACGCTACAGAGAGCGGCACTCGGCCGCGCAGGCACGGGCGAAGGCTGGCTGCCGAGGGCGAGCACGCTTCGCCTGGTCACACCCGTTGAGTTGTAAGGCTTCAAAAAAAATAACGTGAATTTTTCCCTGTAGCACAGGATGGATCGAACCCAGGGCACAGCCTGGCTTCATGCCCCTCAAGTGCCCATAACGCACAGCCCAGTATGACCAGTGTTGCTGGGCATGGGAAATGGGGAAGGAGGAGGTGCAGAGGGGCTGGGAGATGGGGTGAGCTGGTGTTTTGCCACTATAAGAGGGGAACATGGATAAATAGGCTGACGGCTAACGCTATTTAGAGACAGACAGACACAGCAGGTAAATAATGATAATGATCTTCTAATGAGCTTGCATCTGCACAGCACCTTGCCTCCAACTGAATCCCAAAATGCTTTACAAAAAATAAAAAACCCAACACAATCCCCCAGCCCTTTACTCTTTTATTGCCTGAACTGAAGGTGTGGGAGGGGAAATACTGACCCATCCCAATGCTCAGCCGTGCCCAGCTCTGGGCCAGAGCACCCGGTACCCCCAGGACATCTCCCGCCCTGCATACCAGGACGCGGAGCAGTTTCCAACCTGCCACCGAGGCCCCAGCCTTTAGGAAAAGCCACTCCTGCACCACAGCCTCTGATTTTTTCCAGCCAGTTGCCTCCAGGTTCTGGGAACCGTCATTTAGGACCTCTTGGGCTGTTTCTTTTGGTATGTGACCTGAAAATGAATGCTCTGATGCAGCCCTTGGTTTTCTCCCAGACTCAGAGCAGAAGCTTTCAACGTACCTGTTTTAGGGCTGCCGCCAGGTCCCAACCATCCTACAGGTTAATCACCACTGTAAACCTGAGCCGTTATTACTTCTCTGTAGGCTGGGAAAATATGTGTGCCCTCAAGCTGTGTTCTCAAAGCACTTGTCTCCATAGATCTTTGGGGTAAAAGGTGAGTGTTCAGGACTATTTCTTCCAGTCTAGCTCTGCTCTAATTTCCAACTCTATTTGTTCTATTGAGTGGTTATCAAGTTAAAAATGCAAGGACTATAGATTTCTTTCCAGCTTAAATATCTGAAAACAAGTGTGCTAATGAGCAATCTGACCACCATAAAAATGATTACTGACAGCACTTCAAGGACCCAACTTTACTGCCTTTAAAACCACTAACAGCAGCAGAATACAACTGATTGTCCCAGAGCCATCAATCCAACCTTGGCCAAGGGGAATTTCTAGATGAATGCTCATAGGAGAAGAAAACAAGCAGAGAGGAAGAAAGAAAAGCCAGGAGTCAAATCATCTCTTGCCAAAGCAGCTCAAATCCTTATACGACTATTGCATGCTCAAGAAAGAGGCCAAAGGACAAGATTTTCAGATGCTCCTAAATCTCTTCCACCACTGCAACCCAGCATGGCAGAAAGTAACACTCCAGTTGCTTTCAAAGACCTTCTCAATGGCCACTGCCATCCTTGCAGCATGCAGAGCATCTTCTGACAATGTCCAGTACGAGATCGCAGGGTCTCGTATCAGCTGTGGGTCTGCCGATACGGCAGATATCAGCCACGGGCCTGCTGACCCCAGCGCAGCTCCCGGCAGGGTCCTCAAACCACGGGGCCACGAGCACATAAGGACAGCGCAGGGGTCTGCAAAGGGGAAGGAGACCGCAGAGCTTTGTGTCAGTGGGAAGCCATGTTAAACGCAAGGAGGGCCCGCTGAGCCCCAGCTCGCACCGCTGGGAGAAAGAGAGGTTTCCACAAACAAGCAGTCCATGCACACGAGATCTGGATCTAGTATGGAGATTAGCAATGCTCTGTGAGCACATGCAGCTAAGATTTATAGAGTCACTCCCTGCAAGGCAGATGAACATCTTAATCTCTTAGTCCACTTTTTATAAAAACTTGACATTAAAACATGTTTGTACATTGTTTTGTGTTTGCTCAGGAGTTGTGGCTTCAGTCCCTGGCTGCCGTTCTGTTCCCTGCGGTCGCAGAGACGACCTGGCTCTTGGCTGGAAAGGCAGCCTCCCCCTTGCAGCAAGGCAAACATCGCCAGACCGCGAGGGAAGGTGGGGCAGGGGGCTAACCGAAACCAGAGACCCGGGTTTGGGGATTTACCGGGCAGATTCAGGGCAGATGCTTCGTGCAGCTAGAGATGGGAAGGAGGCGGTTACAGGCAACGATGGATACACAGACAAGGCAATACCACTTCCACCTCCTTGGCCCTTTGGGCTCGCTCTAACCCTAAAGGACTGGCTGAAAGCCACGGTCTCCAAAAAGCAGAGACAAACCACCCGCTCCTCGCAGCTGAGGGCTCCCATGCAGTTGTGGGAGCAGGACCAACAGCGGGGGAAGAAGCTGGCCTGGCTCTCAGCCCCTAAATTCACCTGACCCCCTGCACACGTGGAGGATGAGGATGATGCTAGCGCTGCTCTCCCACGGGTCGGCTCTCCTGTCCCACCCAAGTGTGAGCTCTGCATCCTCCCAGCACCTGGGACAATGGGGATTTGAACTTCTTTTTCATAATAAGCCTAAGCCTTAAGTTGCTTCTCTGTTCATATGGGCAGGAGGAAAAGGGTACAGATAGCCAGAGACAGCCATCAGCTTGGCAATTCCCCCAGCTCCGTATTAAACAAACCAATGACAAAAAAAAAAAAAACACAACACAAAACCAAAAGCTTAAACTGAGCAGGACCAGCCCCAGCAGTGCCGAGAGCATCAGGCCACAGGATCTGCAGCCCTTGGTACCCTAAAGCCAGCCCCAACCCTGCCCCAGCCGTAGCCTAGGATGCTTCCTCAGCACAGCCAGGGCAGTGCACGGCATCCAACGCTCTCCCCTCGAAAAGAAATTCACAGTATGGCATCTTAATCTATAATAAGCAATCTAGAGTCTTTCTTGTCCCAAACCCTACCAGGCTGACACAGAAGCATAACAGAAGCGGAGGTCGATGAGGAAAGCACGTAGCCCTTTGAGGCTCCTGGAGCCAGCCAAGGAGCCTAATTGGAAAGGCTGCTCTGAACGGCCTGACAGCAGCGACAGGCACAAAGCAGGCTTCTGCTGCTTCAAGGGAGGGAGGAGCAGAGGTAAGACAAAAGCCAGGCACCAACATCAATCCTAAGGAAAACTGGGGTGGGGGGTCCATCACCTCCTTGCGCCCTGAGCCGGAGCAGCGCCGCACTCCATAGCCGCCGTGCCTGTGCTCCGCAGTGCGCAGGGACCCTCCTGACCCAGGTACAGCCAGAGCCTCAACAAGGGCTTTTTCCTGCTAGAGGTTTCCTCCTCCACCCTCCCACAGCCATCAGGCAGCCGAGCTCGGCTTGGCTGGGCAAGTCCTAAGGGGGGGGGGGGGGGGGGGGGGGAGAAAGAAACAAACCAAAAAACCCATCACAGAGCTACTAGGATAGTCTTCAGCTTCGAGGTATTTAACAAAATCCTGCCCTTCTCCAGTACCTGATGACTGATGTTCCGGTTTATGCTGCCCATCTGCTAGGATATAATCCTTACCGGGGCAGCGGAAGGGGGGGGGCATTAAAAAAAATCCTGCACCATTTAAACACAGCATGGAGATTTATAGGTATTTCATAAGCCCCTTTGGTCCTCTAGTGATTGGCCCTCTTAGGGTGCCGCTTTGTTTTTGCAAACAACCACCTATTCTCTCTCTGCCACCATTTTACAGCCAATAAAAGGGAGAGATGCCAAAGACAAAGTTATTTAACGCGTAGCTCTAACGTCCTCTGGAACAGAGAGGCAGGAGGGACAGAGCCAGCACGAGGCCGCGATCCGAGCGCAGATGGGATCCTCTCCCCGCGCCCTGGCACGGTCGGCAGCTCCCGCGCTGGCGCGAGCAGGGCTGCCTTTGCCCGGCACTGGGGAGGGCTGCCGCGGGGTTCTCCCTGGGAGAGCAGAGCATTTCTGAACCTCTCAGGAGCTGGAGCAAGGCTGGAGCCTGCTCACGGGAGAGGAAGGGGTGGGTATATTCCGAGGGCAGGCTTTGGATGGCAAAGCAAGTCGGTGTTCATGCCGGGAGAGCACGGAGACGCGCGCTCTGCCCTCTCTGTCTGGCTGGGCGCTGCTGCCAGGGCTCTGCCTGGGGAGCGGGCAAGACAGCCCTCACCTCCCCTCTTTTTACTGCTGTCACCAGCAAGAGCGAGGAACCGGCTCAGCCTTCTCTCGCCCAGCTTCCCCGTGCCGAGATACCGATGTGTCCCACCCCCTCCCGCCAGCCCTGAACACGAGGAGACCCAGGGGCCGGTGGGGAAAGCGAAGATGCATCCTACAGCTGCTAGGTAACGGGGAAGACGCTGGCCTCGTCCCCTGGTCCTGGGCACGGCAGGGCAGCGCTGCCAATGCCCACGGCCCAGGCAGGTCCCCGCCAGATCTGCAGGTCGAGGCGGCAGCTGTGAAGGATGCAGGAGGGTGCTTGCAGATGGCAGGGGTGACTCAGCCACCTCCTGCTGCCCCACTCGAAATGAGGTCTTTCTACTCCGAGCCAAAGGGACTCTCGCCTTGCTGGCAGCGTGAACATGCCACAGCAGCAGAGGCACGTGCGCTATTAAAAAGGTTCTTCTGGGTAAGACTGAATGAGGCCAGAATTGCAGGAGGAAGCCACCTTAGCCCCAGATTCAAGGCGTAAGCAAGAGATCTCTATGCTGGCATCTGGGCCACGGCAGAGATGGAAGCAGAGCTGGTTTGAGACACAGTTCAGGGTCACGTCCTGGGTTTGTCACTGATCTGCTGTCCCTTGGCTTCGCTCTTATCCTTTGTCTACCCATCTTGTCCGTTTAGATTGTAGCATCTTTCACATTTACTAAGAGCGCATACCCCCCCAGCATGGATAGCTCCAGTTTAAGAAGGCCTATTCGCTGTTAGCACCATGAGAATGGAATCGTTAGTACAAATTAAAAGGAAAATAAAGGGGAAGGGCAACATCTTCCCACTCGTTTCTGAGCCATCCTCAAGAGCCCTGCATCCGCAGCAGCCCATGCAAAGGGTCACGGTCTCTATGCAGTTCTGCAGAACTGCGGAGGTTTCTGTCCTGTGCAATCAGCCGGGAGCAAACAGAAAGCTCCCAGTCCCAGAGAAGCAGCAGCACACGGCAATCCAGCCTGACTCAGAGAGCACGCTAGGATACAGAAAACACACTCCTGGCTTCAGATGAATTAGAAGTGAACCACAAATTGCTGAAAACCATTGCAGGGGATGAAAGCAACTTCACTACTGACTAATTGGTGTTCAAAAGCAGCCCAGCTTTGTGGATCGGTTTTGCGAGAGCCACCGTGGGCATTCTTGCCCTGGCAATTCCAAATCAGATTTGCTTTAAAGCCCTCCTGCATTCGTGAGGCTTGCTGCCCAAGCCCCGCGCTCCTGCTGGGATCTGAAAGCCAAAGGCTGATCTCGTTGGCTCCCATCAGCCACCTGAAATGGGTATCCTGCCACGCGAAGGCAAGTTACACTGGCTGCTTTGCAGAAGGCACGCAGGGAGCCAGCTCCTCTGCTGGCACCAACGGCTGGCTTGGCAGGGCCAGTGGGAGGAACAAATTGCAGCCACCAGACCTGGCTGACACAGGTACAGAGGAGCCCACACTGACAAAGCAAGAAAGGGCTGGTTTTATACAGTCACTTTCTTGTCCCCAAAGGCTGAGAATCCAATCCCAAGAGTTTTTCAAAGGCAGGATAAATCCTGCCCCCACACCCAGGACAGTTCATGCCGAGCACGCAGGGTAAGGAAAATTGAAGAGCTAGGGAGGTTAAAGCATTTCCCCTGGGCTCCAGCAAGCACAAGGCATTGCCCTGCTCTACTGAACAGGGCTAATCTAATCTCTCCTCCTCTCCTGTCTTTACAGCCCAGGTCCATGGCTTCCCACAGCGGGCTGGGAGAGGACGCATCAGGGAGCTGCACAGCACCCCGCAGCCCCATGCAAGTCCGAACTCTTCAGCCGCTGCAACTGGGCTTTGCAGAGGAAGGACGGAGCGTGACGAGGGAGCAACCCGCGTGCATCAGCGGAGCACAGCTTGCAAAGCCCTCCGAGGGCTCTGGTCCAGGCCGCAGGGAATCACAGAATCATAGAATTGTTAAGGTTGGAAAAGACCCTTAGGATCATCAGGTCCAACCGTTAACCTACCACCGCCAAGTCCGCCACTAAACCATGTCCTCAAGCACCGCATCTACTCGTCTTTTAAATACCTCCAGGGATGGGGACTCAACCACTTCCCTGGGCAGCCTGTGCCAGGGCCTGACCACTCTTTCAGTAAAGAAGTTTTTCCTAATATCTAACCTAAACTTTCCCTGGCGCAGCTTGAGGCCATTTCCTCTCGTCCTAAAGAAGAGGGGAGGGACAGAGATGAGGAGGGAAAACAACACACTTCCTTCTAATAAATCACACAGATTTTATTAGCCAGAAAAGTCAAATGGCTTTGCAGGAAAATGAAATCCAGGGAAACCTGCCCGCACTGGCCAGATGTAAGCTACAAGCCACAAAAGCACCAGAGTCCTTGACGCACCTCCCAGCCAGCCACAGAGGATGACTCTTCTGCTCGTCCCAGCAGCTTCTTTCAGTTTAAACTATCCAGCCTCTGCCCAAAAGAGGTGCCACGTACCCCGAGGCTGTGTGCTTAGTCCCACCTCTTGCGACTGCATTGTCAAAACCCCAGTTACATATGCAAAAACTGCACACAGCCATCCTCAGGAAGGGCAGGGAGCAGGTCACAACCCAGGTCTGCATTTATCCAGCTCAGAGGCTCTCCAGCCTACACAGAGGGTTTTCCCCAAGAAGCTTCATGCAGAGCTGCAGGCTGATCCACACGCAGAAAAAAACTCAAGGTTGGTGGCCCTTTTGCACATAAAGCTGTGTCGCATTGAACAGACAGCAGCACAGAGGGGGAAAGAGAGAAATAAAAGCCAGTGGGCCCAGAGGGATCACTACAGCTCCACGCTTTCTCTTGCCTCTTCTGAGCATCGGTTTCTAACACCTTCCCTCCCCATCTTGACCCAGAGCAATTCTCTCCTCTCCCCCCACGCTGCGGGCTCCGACAGTCTCCAAGTCATGTACCGCGGCCAACGGCAATCGATTTGTGATGAATCAGGCGGTTCATTGGCGACACGGATTGCCACTTTTCACAAATACTGCTTGGAGATCACGCAAATACATCCACCAAGCAAAACACTTCAGAGAGCCTTCGCAAGCAATTAGCGTCCCCAGGCTCCCATCAGGGAGCGTGGGACATTAAAGGGAACATGCTCTGCGCAAGCACAGAAACTCAGATTGGTTTCTTGACACTGGGAGATTGGTGTTTTTCTCCTTACTTGTGAGACTGTTTGCTCCCAGTTCCCAGGGAAGGCCAGGAAAGTCTCACGCAGAAGGAGCTGGGTTTGCTCCATTTACACAGTCCTTCTCAGGGGACTCTTTCCACTCTTTGGCTTTGCCAAAAGAAGGACCCATCTTTGATTCCCAGCCCTTCCCATCACCTCCCGGTCAGGCCTGGCCATCCTCACAGCCTCTACCCAACATGCTACCACCCCAGGAGACCGGGCAGCGCAGTTACCAGCCTTGGCAGACAGAAAACGCAGGCATGGTCTCAAGCCTTGGCAAGACACCAGCTCCCGTCGAGTCCACAGGGATCGTGCATCCTCCGATTCCCTCGCTGCTTTGGGTCTGCATACGGGACCTGCACAAGTTTGTCAGGACACTTGATGGGGAAGGGATGAACCTCCATTGCCTCACACCCTGCTCGCCAGTGCTTCGAAGCTCCAGGCCATCCTTTCTTCACCTCCATCAGCTGTTCTATACCCTCCTCCATCCCCAGAGGGGTGATCTGCAGAGAGCTGGGGCCAGCCACCCTGCTGCCCAGCAGGGACGGGGGTGATCAAGCCAGTACAAACACTAGGCTATATAATTAAAGCACATTTACATCCTAAAGCTTGCACCACGTTGAATGAACTCGTTTAAGTCAGCAATGGGTCAAGCCAACAGTAACTTGCCTCCGCCAGACCTGGTGGAAGGCCCAGAGAGAGTTAGGGGAGGAAGAGAGGAGGCCCTTTTATCCTAATTAAAGCACAACCGGGCAGAGCTCAGCTACCACCTTTCCAACACCTTCCACCAAACTGCTTAATCACGGACAAATAAGTTTCTGTAATTACAGCAGGAAGTGATTTATCTTGGGGTCCAGAGGTTGAGTAGCATGACCTGAAGAGAAAGCCGGTGTCAGCAAAGAGGATAGCTTACTTGCAGGGGGATCGCCGAGCCATGAGCTGAGCTCCGAGTCTCTAAATCCCTCCCCGATCCATTCCAGAGCCAGTAAGCATCGCGTTCACGCGTGCTCAGCGGACCCCTCCGGGGACTGCCTGTTGTGTGCTGCCTGGCACCAAGCAGCTCCTCCGGGAGGGAGCAGGAACATCCCGGGAAGGGAAGGATCCGCGCAGGCAGGCAGCCGCCTTCTCCACGCGCAGCCAGTTTTGCCCTGGCTGAGCAATCTAGTCCCAAGGCTGTCTGGTTTTTCCCCTCTCAAGACAAATGAAGATGTTTCTTCCAAGCGGAAAGGGGATTTCACCACTGGGCTATCCCTGCTTAAACTTTTTCACGCAGCATTTTTTGTCGCAGCCTCAGAGAGCCAGACAGGCCATGGCGGCACTTCTGTCCCCGGTCGCAAACACCCAAGGAAAGTGGTGGAAAAGGGCACGAGCAGCAGCTCCCCCTTCTCGATACTCATCGCCTGCTTCTGCAAACAGCTGGAAGAGGAATTCCTCAGCTTCGCTAGGGTCTTGTCTTAGCAACTGTGTTTAAGTCAATATTCATTTGCTGAATGTGGCAACTTTAGTTAGGTACTCAAGCAAACAAACACTCCTGCACCGCGCTGTCTGGGAAAAGCAGGTTTTGACTTGGCAAAATCTCCAATGGCTTGCTGTGGAAAGGTCTGGAGCACGTGCTGCTTTCGCTAGCAACCCGGGGAATTGCGTGCTATTGACTTTATATAAGATCAACATAATGTTTGTTTCTGTGCACGGTGCCGGCAATTTAGACCGAGCAAAAGGGTCTGCAGCCAGCATCCCTGGCCCAGTCCTGCTCAATGCTTTGTACTTGCAAATAAGCACAATGGCTTCATTCGAAAGCTCAGCACGAATTTTCCATCTCTAAAGCATCTCCAAGGAAAACAGAGCACAGAATTCATTCACGACAGGCCATCACAGAGTCTATTTCCTAATCCCCAGCTCAATGTCCCTCAAAATCAGGAGGAAAATCATTTCCCTCAAGCTCTGGGTTTGGAATTAAGTGCCAGATCTTGCAAAGCACTCGGGACCCCGAGCAAATTCAAGGGGCTGAACACTTCCGAAAGCTGCCCGTGCAAAGGCTGTCCCAGGCAGCCGGGCTGCTCGCAGCCACCACCGCTTTCTCCGGCTGCCACAGGAACACGCTCTGGACTCCTACCCCTGTCTCCCCTTTTTTTCCCCGGAGCCTCCTCCCACGTAGCTTTCCAAGTTACAAGTGAGGGACAACATGCCCTGAACCCACCCCTGGCTGGGCCAGCTGTCAGTCTTTGGAGCAGCTCCTCCTTTCCAATTTAAAAGGAGAAGGGGGAAAAAAAAAAAAAACAAAACCCCACACCAAAAACCCCAGCGTATCATCACTGCCATGCCAACAGCCCCCATGCTGCTCTCATAGCTACCGCATACGTGCGAGGAAGGGAGCAGAAGCCAAGAGAGCCCATGTGCATCAAACTATCTCAAACGCTTTGGACATCTCTGCTGATCAGCTAGGAGATGCTGAGATCCGTTACTGCCTACCAAAGCTGGGTACGCGGTCTTGAGCCCAGCACAACTCCCAGTAACAACTCCTATTCCGAATGCATATAGTAGATGGGACAGGAGGAAAACAGAGCTGAACCAACTTGACGGACGGTGCGGGCAGTCCGCAGCAAAGGCAGGGTTGGAGCCAAGGGCTCCCGTCCCCCTCCCAGCCCCACGCGGCTGCGGTCAGCCAAGCGCCGAGAAGCAAGAGCTCACGAGGGAAGTTTCTGAAGTGCGTTTATCAAAGCGAGCTGGATAAATACTGCCACTGCTTAACAGTCCTCTCATAGGCACTTACAAACCCAGGCACTCGAACGTGAGGAGTTCAGCTGGCAAAGCGCTTCCTTCTGCACTGGACGCTGCTGGGAGTTTTGCAACGCGAGCCGCAGGCAGCGAGGCAAAATCCAGCTTAGAGGTTCTGCCAGATCCAGAGCAACGAGCAGAGCAAAACCTGACACCAACACCGCTCACGGAGCCTGCGACGGGCGTTACTGGCATCCACCACCACCACGCTCCCCGGGAGACGGACAAACCCTTGGTTTCACAGGGAGGAGAGAAAAGCAGCTCGCGCAGAAGACGGATTAGAGCTGCAGACCACCTCTCCTGGCAGGTTTGCATAAGGGCCGAGCAGGGTCTTGGCTGCACACCCTGGAAATCCCTGCAAGTGGCAACCCACGTGCGCGGTGGGAAGCAGCTTGGTCCTTTGGATTAAACTGGCAGAAGCATAAAAAAAAAAAACACCAAAATCAGAAGCTTCTGTTACACCCGAAAGCAGCAGGTTTATGCACTTTTGGAAACACTTCGTCTGAAGAGTGGACTAGATCAATACAGAGAGAGAAAGCACAGGCAAAATACAGTCAGTAGTCCCTTGTCTTATTCCACACAGGACCACATGCCAAAGAAACCCCAACCATTACAGTCAGGAAAGCAGAGCTGGAACAATGAACGCTTGATTTCCCACATTTTATTTTCCCCACCAGCAACTTCCAGATCAAAACCACTCAGTTTACAAGCAACAGCAAGTGCATTTTGCCCCCCAGCTCAGGCTGGGGTCGAGCTGAGCTCTCGCCACTTCGTACCCCAGCAAAGCCCAACACTCTCACAGCAGAGCTGCGTTTGCAGCCGCTTCGGCAGCGCACAGGGCAGGGGAGGCTCCGTCTCCCTCCTCTGCAGCTGCGATCCACACGGGAAAGAAGAAAATTAAAAAAAGAGAATAAAAAAGAAAAAAAAAACCCTTTCCTTTGTTTCAGGGTGACTCCCTGAGTCGCCCTTGTTACAGAGGCGATCCTGGGGAACCCGGCACCGACCCCGGCGCCCAAGGCTTTAGCCGCAGCCTCCGCGCTCTGTCCAGAGCTGGGACCAGTGCAGGACCTGCACATTAATTAAAGGTTAATGAAGAGGATCAGAGTGCAGACATCAGTGCCCTCTACTGGGACCAGTCAGAAGGGCTTATGGGGGAGTGCTGGGCATCCTGCACAGCTCCCAGCAGGACTGGGTGCACCCAGGCTTGGGGAGCCCGGACCGGTGCAGGATAGGTGCGATACCCACACCGCAGGCTGGGTGCCTGGTGCGACACCCACCCCTCCACGGGCACCGCACAGCCGCCTTCCTCCAGCTCCCCACCACCGTCGCCTCCCCCGCTGCCTCCCCACGCAGCCCCGTCCCCGAAACCCCGCGTTTAAGACTTCTGCCATCAGGCAGCAGGAAATCAAATGGTCTTATCAGAGAGCATTAGGACTAACATGCCTTGGCCCGCTGCCTCGCTACTGAGCCGTGCTCCAGCCGGGCTCAGCGCCTCGCGGTCTCCTCGGCAAGGCACCGCCGTGGCTCCGAGCTGAATCGAGTTTGACAGTGCTCAGGAAGAGAAGATCCCGAGGGAAAGGAAAGGAAGGGGGAAGGTGGGCTTTACAATTTATAAAACCACTTTCAGTTTGACTGCATTGGCTTTGCCTTAGGCTCCAAAACATGACGAAAGTCAGCCAGCAAGAGAGGGGGAGTGGGGAATGGCGGGGGAAGAGGGGAGACGGCAACGAAGGGGAAAGCTGTAATTGCAATTGCTGGAATTCACTTTTAATGCTAGCTGCTGAATACAGTAAACACACTCTCAAGTCCAGGGAATAAGCATTGATTTTTTTTGCAAGTGTTCCAGTGAAAAGCTTCAAATCAATCCTGTTCTGTCAGACACTTTTGCCTCTTGGCCTCCAATTACTCACTCTCCACATCCACCCTTCCCTTATCTCACCTCTGCCTGGCACACCCGACGCTGACGGAGCGCCGTTGCGGCAGGCATCCCGCCCTGCGCCAGCCAGCGGGGCCGGGAGGAGCCGGAGGGGCGCGTGGGGAGCCGTGGGGAGCACGCACCCCTCCGCACCCGGAGACGTCGCCTGCAGAGCGCACGTGGGAGCGAGGGACGGCCAGTCCGCGCGGGCGTTTCTCCCTCATCGCAGCTCCGTACACGTCATGGGAAGCGTTTTGAAGGTTCAGCCAGGCTCTGCACGCGCACACACAGTGCTGTGTTTTCCCCTTGCCCCCTTCCACCCCACCGCGATGCCCCACAGTGAGGTGATGAGCCCAGGCTGCAGCTTTTTGGTTTTTTGAACTGAACCTTCAGATTCTGCTAGACAGAAACACCAAGGACTCGCTCCCCTGGGAGCCTCCTCTCCCGCCCGCCTCCCAAGAAGTCCTCCAGCTCTCCAGGCGCCAAGTATCAAGTACATTCCCAAAGCTTCATTTTGCAGCGATAAGGCAAAAGACTGGATTTCCATCCAAGCATTTGCAGGCTTACGAGTAACATTTGGTCTCTCCCAGGTTTCTCAGAGGCAGAAGCTAAGGGGGAAGAGCTGTGCATGGTAACACGAGCGTGGCCAGCGCTTCCCCTGCTCGAGTAATGCCGGTCCCAGCGAGTCCCACCGGCTGCAGGGTCCCAGCTGGCAGGCTTCAAAGCAAAGGAAAAACATTTCACTTAGCCAGGGAACAACTCAACGCTCCTCCTGTAACTTCTGCAGAGACACGCTGTAAAGATTTTACAATAAGCGTGGCATTGACTTTGATTGTCTCTCTGTGTCTAATTCAGGAAGATAAGATGTGCAAGAGAAGAGCCACTCATGAGCTATTTGTTGTAGGGTTTTTGATGCTTCCTAGGACTCTACCCCCTGGATTGCAGCATTTTATTAATCTGTTCCAAGAACAGCGGAAGGAGTATTAGATAGAAAATAAACCGAGATTGTGGGATAGGGACAGCAAGCCCCATCATCACACAGAACGAGACACGTGCAGTCTCCTATAAACTCAAGGTGAGGCAAAGCTGATTATTTCTCATGTTTTAATTCCAGGCGAGCCTCAGACAACTGCTCCTCTGCTCCCATTGCGAAGGGAAAGCTTCAGCTCCCCATGCTCAGGACACGCTCTCGTGCTGTAGAGGCAGGGTGGGACAGTGCTCTGCCGGGGAAACACCACCCACCCACGCAGGAGTGCGGAGCCGTCCTTACGTCACGCTTACGGGATCTGATCAAGCGCATCCCGAGCACGGAGCCGTCCTTACGTCACGCTTACGCGACCTGATCAAGCGCATCCCGAGCACGGAGCCGTCCTTATGTCACGCTTACGGGATCGGATCAAGCGCACCCCACTAGAAAGCCACAGCTGAAATCTCCTCAGGCAAAACCAGGCTCCATGCTTCTCCCAGACGAACGTTGATGGGAGCAGACACTCGCATCCCATGGGCTCCAGCCACATGTGCTGCCCCTTTTCCTGCCTACCTGTTTGCCCCACACAGATCAAGACCTCCGGGCCCAGAGGATTTGCTTTCACATAGCAAACTGCAAACGTGAGGAAGAGTTACCACCGCACTGACGCGACCTTCAGCTCTTCACAGGCTAGACGTTTCCTTCTCACAGCTCCCACATTCACCCTCAAATTACATGTACTGTATATGACTGTTAAGAGTAATCACAGTATTTGTAGTGGTGTGTTAGGCACCAAATTATGTATAGGCAGAGCGATTAGTACCACTATTTTCTATCAAGACAATTTGCAGCAAGCATAGCATCTTCTCACTCCCCAGCCAGGAGCAGCATTGCGTGAAATCTTCAAAAACAAATATGTTATCAGAAGTCTCAACAGCAGAGCTCAGAGGGGGTTGTAACAGCCTTGATAGTTTTTAATTCTTCTCACCCCACCGCCTTTCCTTTCTGTCCCAAGTGCCTGCTACTTTGAGCTTTGACTGCACGTTGTTGCAGCTGAGTTGCGTATCTAGCGCTTAATGGCATAAAAACTTCTGCTGACTACCATCTTTAGATAAAAAAACCTGCTTTTTCAGTTTGTTTACTGAAAATCACAATCAACTATCCATCTCAGTTCCCTGTCCTACAAGCCTTCAGCCTCAGTCCCTCAGAGTCCCGTTTCCCAGGAGGAAGCCAGAATATGCTCAAACCACACAAAAAATCGGTGCCTTTCAGTGTTACCAGAGTCTTGTCGCTGGTCAGACCTCTGGGTCCAGGCCCACCCAGCGTCTCACACAACAGCAGCTCAGTGCTGCGGCAGGTCCAACACAGTCCCAAACCTTTGGCCCATCATGGTTAACTTCTCTCCCTCCGTTTATCCATGGGTCTTCTCCAAAAGCCAAGCACCTGCCTTCTGAAGCCTGCCCAAGTTTGAGCTAGCAGGCACTCTCCTGTGCTGTGCCCTTTGAAATAACAGATCTAACACAGTAATTAGTACAGCCAAACCAAGAGGGAGATTACTTTAATGGCAGATTGTCCCACGGGGTAGGAAGGAAATGCCAGAACTTCTTCTAGGGAGATGAGGAGCCTCAGTCTGGGGGCCGATGAGCAGCTGGCAGCAATGATGGGGAAGACAGGGTGCAGCAGCGGAGGGAAAGGACGCGATGAAGGTTTGGAAGCAGGGGAACAGGAATGCTGGTGCCCTTGATAGCTCTCCCTCCAAGGTTGATGGAGCTGCCAGGAGGTACAGCATGTTCTCTCCTATTGATCTATCAATGTCTGCTTTACAGAGAAGGGATTACTCACTTCTGATAACATAGCAAGGTTGCCACTGATGAAAATCAATGGATCTGAGCTACCCAGCTTTCATTTAATTAGATCACACCGTAAATACATCGGGAGCAGAGGAGAGACATTCTCCGTGACCACCTCTGCTCTGTGTTCCTCTCCCCAGTTTTAGACAAGTATCTTCCTGGGATTATCAAGATAAATGGACCTCACCAACAGACTTTTACTGTCTGTTCTGTAACCAAAGAAAGGAAAAGTGTACTTCTCCATCACCTTGGTCCACAGCTGGTAAAGCCAGCCACGAAGAGAAGGAGACTAGAGATGTGCAAGCAAATTACTGGCAATTAGCTCTGTGGGAAGGTGGATTGGATTAAGACCGAGTGTGAGATCAGGCAGCTTCTTACAAGCTAAATAAGCAACAAGCAGTGAGAGAGAGAGACTTCTCCCCCTGTTTACAAGGCCAACCAAGGCCAGGTTAATTAATCTCTCTTTCCAGTTGCCCTTCTCGCTAGGGCTTGTTCTCCACTTTGAGCAAAGCACCCGAGACAGCTGCTCAGATCTCTCACATTGCAGGGTGATGAAAACAAAGGCACAGATGAAAATTGCTTCAGAGCTTAGCCTCTCAGAGAAAACAAACGTGCCCATGCTGTAATTAGGACTAGGCATGCAAAAAAGAACCAGATCTTTGACTGGTGCTTAACCAAAGATAGTAAATAAAAATAACAGCAATCCCTTCCCACATACACACAAAAAAAAAAAAGGGGCAAAGAAAAGGCTGGCCTATTTTCCAAAGCTCACATAAGAGGTTGGTTCATCTCTCTTGATCCTCATACAAAGGCAGATCCCAGACTGTGGCTCTGTGCATGCTAAAAACCAGCAGCAATGCCATACCAAAACAAGGCATTCAAACACACACTTCTCCCCCTGGGGAGAGCTTATACACAGCACAGACACGCAGTTACGGTGTTTCATGAATTGCTCAGAGCTATTCAGATCCAACAACCATGGCTGCAATACAGAACATCATCTTAAAGTGGTGGCACAGCCCCCTGTGATGCTCCCAGCCAGCAGCAAGCAGCTGGGTTAGTGACATGCCAGCACTTCCATTTGGAAGCTGCCCGTCCCGCTCCTCCTCCAGACGCGTTTTAAGGCATTTAGTAACAGTGATAAATTCTCACGCGTTTGTTTTAATGAAAAGGTTCCTAGCAATATTTGCTTTAACTTGCCATTAACAGCACAATTAGAGCTGCAAGGCCAAGCTGTACAGTGCCTCAGCCAGTCCTCTCTGCACAAACACTGCCTCCATCCTCTTCTCTTGAAAAGGCAGCGCATCTCGGCTCCTTTCCTAGCACTTATGCCAAAAGCAGAAGGCAAAAGTGCCGCAGGCACGAGCACCAAGCATTTCCATAGCCCTGCAGTAGGCCATGATGAGCTGTGATGCTCTTTTAACACAGCTGATAAACATATACCTGCAAGTCTCCTGCCTATGGAGGACTTTAGAGAGCTAAAAAGTCTCCGAGTTTGCTGGTGTTTGGTAATAGAGTTGATGGGCAGCACGATCTATCTGGCTGTCCAGAAACATCAGTCAGCACCAGGATTTGCCCTGTCCCAAAAGACCGTCTCTGCTCTCACAAAACCCGAGGGACGTAATCCGCCAAAGGCCAAGCAAAACAAGCAGCAGGTCGGAGGGTTGCAAGAGCTCTCCGGCACAGCCGCCCCGGCGGCAGAGCGCCTGCAGACACAGCAGGGCTGGCAAACCTTTCCTCACAAGAGACAGGCTACCAGCCCTGCTGTCTTCCACCTCTTTCGAGGTCTCCCTTCCAAGCACTTATCATCTGTCGGCCCCGGCACAGCTCTGCAGCACCGTGCAGGCAGGCTTCGTGCAAGAGGCAGGCGCCAAAGTCTTGAGTCCCCAGCTCGCGTCCCTGCCGCAGCCTGGCGGGTCCCTGCGAGCGGGGCACACAGGGAGGGAGCACAGCCTCCATGCGTGCTGCTCCTCAGGAGCCAGGCACGGTCTCCACCCCGCTTGCTGAAAGACCGCGGTGTTCCGCAGAGGGATAAGACATCCTTAGCAACATCTCTTCCTCCTCAGCTGGGGTGACCTAGAGGAATTGCTAAAATACACTTTCCTCTGGGTTTTGGGGAGGGCCCTGCTAGCAAAAGGACAGGCTGCAACTCCAGGGAAAGAGGCTGCGGAGTGAGGCATTCATCCTACAAACACGGGGCAGAAGGCAAGGGCAGCTTGATGAGGAGTTGTCAGCAGTTTTTAGTTGGACAGGTTATGGCAGTGATTCTCAAGGTAAGGGCTCTCTAAGAAAAAAAGGACAAGGGAAGGAAAAAAATACCCTTATTTCTAGATTATCTTATTTCTTAGGCCCCCTTGTTATCAATTGCTTTGAGATACGGCCAGGGATGTCAGCAGGCAACTTGTACTCCTTCATACTGGCCGCAGAACAACTCTAGAACGGGAAAACTGTCCCTGTCCCAGCGACCTCAGTGATTGACTCCTCTTTTTCTATTGCTCCTTATCAGGGATAGAGAAAGAGTAAATGGAGCATGCAGTGAAAAAAAGAACAAAAGTCAACAGAAAGACTGAGTTAAGTTACAGAATAGCACATCGCCAAGACCTTGATTCTTTTCTCAAATGCAGTTCAAATTGGCTAATGTGTTAAAAGATTACTGAGGTAGAAAGAGTAGGATAAATGGACAGAACGCAATCACAAGTGCCTCATTTCTCTCGGAAGCTCTATTAATGGACAAGAAGCCCTTTTGCACATAGATAAGCGCAAAGCAAAGGGTAGCAGTAAGGAAGACGGACGGAAAATGCCTTCCAGGATCGATGCCTTCCCGTTTCGCTGGCAGCTTGTCCCAGGCCTTCGCTAGGCTTCCCCACATCAGCCCTCTGCAACAAAGACAACTTCCCTGTCACACATAGATAGCAGCAACTGATCTGTAATTAATCATGACGCCAACTCAGCCCTGAACTTCTTCCGCTCCTTCCATGTTAATTTCTTTAATTTATTTCTGTAATATTGCTAGTCTCATGACTTAACTTTTCTCCATGCGATTGTAAAGGGGAAAGATCTGGCAGTAATTGCACAGCCACGTAAGACGGGAAATGATTTCACACATCGAGTCGCAAAGCCCACTCTGATCTGGGGCTGCTCACTTAAGTGAGCACAAATCAATTGGCTGCGGTATCGACAGCGTAGGTGGGCGACGGGTGTTCTCCTCCTGTTCAGGCAACATCAGGACCCGCAGTTCCTGGAGCCCCTGTACTGGGAAACACGTCCCCTGTCCTGGCTGACTGTGATGGAGATATGCCAGCTGGCAGCAGGGGAAGATTTATCCCTTGTCACACAAGCCCATGCCGCGCAGAGCTCGACAGCAGCGCTGGGAACGCCAACACCCAGGAGCAGAGTTTCCTTAAGTGGATTCAGCAGACCTGGGCTCAGTTCTCAGCTTTAACAGCCTCTGGCCTGGGATGGCCTGGACCAAAATGTCACACAACCCCGTCTGACTAGATTTAGTTCAGGGCTCCACATTAGCACTGTCTGCGACGCTGCTTTCTCCCTCTGAGCTCTTCCAGCCAATGCTTGTTAAGCCTCATCACAAATTGTAAACCTCAACCCCGAGCTCCCATCACCGCCCCAAGCACGCCACCCAAGCGTTGTTGTATCTTCTGCACGACTCAAATCATTTAATCTCATTTGCTCCAAAGGATCGTTTCTCCTCTGTTTCTTCATCTCTGGGATGAAGACTATCCCCAGCTTTAGGTACAGCATTTAGCACCGAGGGTCCCTGGCCATGCAGAGGGGGTCTGGCTGCGATGGCAATTCAAATCCTCTCCCTGCTCCCAAGCCCAGACACGACAGCCACCTCCCCACAGGAGCTGCACCGGCAGCCGATTCATTCCCGAGTGACTTTCACACGCGATACAGCTTCCAAAGGCTAATGACAGCACACGTGCTGCTGCAGCACGCGGAGCTGACCAAATAGCTTATCGCCTTCCCCTCAGCTTATTACACCTCGGCGGCTTTGTGTCTGGGAAAAAGGAGCACCGAGAAACCATTTCACTGAGCTCTCTAGCAGGGCCCGGCACGGCTTTGAAAGCCAAAAGCTCAGATAGACGCAGGCACGGTTTCCTCTGGGCCAGGAGGCTGCTTTATCTCCCGAGAGGTCTGTGCAGGCGGCGGTGCAGGAGCCACACACACACATCTTGCCGGTGCCGTCGCCAGCCCGTTCAGCTTGGCTTTTCACAGGGAGAACGCGGTGCCTTTGAAAGATTTCCGATTACCAGCAAAAAGGTCAGGCAGCCCATCGATACTCGGAGCGGGCACGATCCAGGGAGCCACGCAGATGCTCCCCTGTGCACCCCAGGAGAGGAGCCCGCATCCCCGCTTGCGGAGTGGACGTAGACGAGGAGCCCGTCTTCATCCCTCAACTGCTTCCGATTTCCCTGCAGTACCATCACCCCGTTTCGGGGAGGTGCAGCCACAGCAGGAGACTCTTTGCCCTGGGTGGGGGGAAGCGGGGGCAGAGCTGGGGCACAGCAGCTCGGCTCAGGCCACGGAGCAGAGGAGTCGGAAGCGGGACCGGGTCTCTCGTCGCCCACAGGGCACCAGGCAGGGAGCGAAGCCCGGCCTGTCGCATCCAGAGCAGCTCCTCCGTGCAGCGGAGCTGTGCTCTCTCGGGCGGAAGAGACTGCAGCTCTCCGCACACCGAAACCAGCTCTCTTGCCAGTTCCTTCCAGTACGTAAAACAAAGAGATGTCAGCTCCCGGTGACAATGAAATTACAGTTTAGGGGAGCCCTGTACCTGTCAGGAAACAAAGCCCTGACCCTCCAGGCTGCCTCCAGAGCTCTGCAGATTGCTCAGGCACCATTGCTAGAGGTTTTGTTTCTTCTTGGGAACGTGGGAAGAGAGAATCATCCTCAGCCACCAGCAGCAGCAAACACAGACGTGGTGGAAACAGCCTGTGAAATTAATGGAAACGGCTGCTTTCCTCTGTGAGGAGCAGAGGAGCCTTTGGCAAAAGGGCTGGAAACTCGGAGAGTCTCCTGCCTTCCTCAGCGAGAGCATCACGACCTCCAGCAGGTCGGGAGAGGGGAGAAGAGGCCGAGCTGACGCAGCCCCAGCCCCGCGCCCCGACGCCGGCTCTGCAGGTCCCCACGGGACACGGGCACATCCCAAAGGAGAAAGGGGAGGACAGCAGTGCCCAGAGCCCTCCCTGGCCCGGGGCAGCCCTGAGAAACCATCTGGGTCTGGTGCAGCGGCAGGGATGGCGGGGACAGCAGGGACAGCGAGCTGGGAGGCAAAGGACTCGGATGTAACTCGGGTGGGCAGCGAAAGCGCAACCCTGTTTAGTCTTCAGGAGGGGTGAACTCCTGTTGCCAGCTCAAGCTAAGCCCAGGGTGCCTGGTTTCCCCCTTCTTTTAGCTCAAACTCAGTACAGACTTCTTTTTCCTTCCTCTAGTGCAGATCAATCTATGGAAATGAGCTCAAAGACAGGATTGCGTCGTTTGCGTGTGCTTTAGCGATGCAATACAAGGCAACTAACGGCATCCTGGAGCCTCAGGCAAGCTCCCCGCAGAGAAAACACCAACATGTTGTAAAGCAGCTTATTCACTTCGCGCTGCGGACCCCCCTTGGGTGGAAGGGAAGCGGCGAAGGCGGGCGGGCAGCAGCCGCGGGTGGCACCGCGCGGGTGGGCTCCCTGCGCCACGCCGGCAAAATGGCCGCGGCGCCAGCGCGCAGGTAGGCTTCCCTGCACCGACGGCGAGGAGCTGGGCTGCTGTGGAGCATGCAGAGAGAGAGTTTCTAATTAAAATCCCCCAGGAAACTGCTTTGGAAAGGGAAAAAAAAAAAGAAAAAAATCGCAATTGCAAAATTCCTGACTGAACCATTTCATTTTCGTTTTATACTACAATAGGAGGAACGCAAACAATAGCTGAAAGGAAACACTCTGATTGTCATGAAGCAAAGTGCCACGTTCGTTTCTCATCAAATGCGGATGAACCCTATTAAAAAAAAAAAATCTCCATTTCCTCACTTCATTATCCTCCCCCCCCAGAAAAGCCGTCCCCTCGGGACAGCTCACTGCCGGCTCCGTTCCCAGCCCTGCCGCCCTCGCCTGCTGCCCCAGAGCCGCTCTGGCCGCTCTCCTCCCGCCTTCCTCCCCAGATCCAAGAGATCTGGGAGGGAGAGGCGCAGGAACGTGCAGGCGCCCACCCCGAGGCAACGCCAGCACCGCCATGCCCGCAGTGCCAGCACCACCACGCAACAGCCGCGTCCCCTCGCAAGGCCTGGCCGTGGCTGGCCACGTCCAGCCACCAAAGCAGCACTCATCCCCCTCCATGGCGGCAAAGAAGGGGAAGATGAAGAAAATTTTGTCCGGCATCACTGCCGCAAGGGCCAGGAGGGCCTCCCTCCCTGCCATGGCGCCGGCCTGGGGCAGCCCCTCGCCAGGGGACGGGGCTGGGGGACACCCGCGGGAGGGGGATTCACCCGGCCGTGCTCGCTTACACCGTTACCGTGGTAACGCCCGCTCGGTACAGCGTGTGAAACACTCCATTCGCTTATTGATTGAGCCGCCGTCAAATTCAATCACAAGTGAAAATGGATTTTTTAATGCGACTATTAGCTGCTTTTGAAAGGCAAATTGAGTTCAGTTATACCGAGTCAGCCATCAAAAAACAATTTGCCGTCAGCCAGACGGTCCGGCGATGCGCCCGGCCCGGGGAGAGCCGCGGAGGGGAGGAGAGGCCGCTCGCCCACGTTTTGGGAGGCCCGAACGAGGAACGCAGGGGAAATAAGGCTTTTTTCCTCCTCAATAACGCACTGGATGAGGAAGATGAGGTGCAAGGCTGGGCTTTGAGGAGCTGGCATGGTCACTGCCCCACGTCCGTGCAACACAACAGGGCTGGAAAGCCATCACCAGCCCTGGGGAGTTCAAAGACGGCAATACGAATGATGGGGTTCATCATAAAAACCCAGGCTGGGCTTAGGGATGAGCAAGACGGAGGCTCTCCCCAAACATCAGGGTGTACGAGAGAAGCCAAGACGAGAAGGACACGTGACGCAAGCCATCACAACAGGCTCCTGTCCACACTGGGAAGACCAAAGCGAAGCCAAGCCAGCATCGCCCACCTCCGTACCACCCCACATCCAACACGACTCAACAAACCTCATTTCCTTCTAGCAGCTGGAAAATAAGATTTTTCCCTCACTGATTAGGGAAGCAGATTCTCATTACTATGTTAAGTGAGGATCAATATTGCAGCCAAGTCTGAAATCAGCCCTGGCTGGCGAGGTGCTGAGCACACCAGTTTCCCCAGTTCGGGGTCGAGCACTGTCCCTGGGGGGCACAGACAGCACTGCTCCAGGACGGCTTCACAGGGACCAAGAGGTGGCAATGGAGGAAGGCAGTGGGACAGGACAGAGCAGCTTTTTGCTGAAACTTGAAGTTTGGACAAAACTATGCTAGATGTGGCTGGATTTGCCTGTATACACGTCTATAAGTAAAAAACTCTATATCTAAAAACCAGTTAAGAATATATACCATATTTTCTTTTCTATAGAGCTAAAGGACTATAATATAGTCCGTTAATTATAAACTCAGTTTTTCAGAAGCCCTGAGAACCTAAAAAAGCAGACTTAAATTAATAAATAAAAATCCATCTTCACTTCAGGGTGCCAGCCTTTCCGATTGTCCTCTCAATCCCATGAGCAAACTTACTCACAGCCGTTATTAAACACTTGCAAAAGCAGTCCAGGAATTTCTATAGCGGCATAATCCAAAGAGATCTGCTTTCAAAGGCTCTGTGCTTCCTGCAAAGCCCGTAGTCTCAGCTAATGAGAGCTTAACCACATGTTTGTGGCGGATGAAATAGTATCATTTTGCAATTATTATCATCCAAACATTATTTATTTAACCTGCAGCCACATTATATTGACTGCAGAATTGCTGTCATTTTTACTTTTGATGGCTCTCTTATTGAGCTGAGCTTGAGGAATTGTGCTTGGTGTTCCCAGCACAGAGACATGTTTTCCCTGCACGCTCACCCTCTCCCCAGCCAAACCCAAGCCTCTGCTCCGGAGCTGGTGGTGTTTGGGGCTGGCATCCCTGAACGAAGGGCCATTTACAGGCCTTTTCACATCTCCTCTGCCCCACCTGCCCCCACTGGGCACATTTGGGGAATTAATCCGTTCTTACCATCAACACAGAGCACCATGCACCAAAGAGTTCCAGGTGCTGAAGGACAGAAAGCGGACTTTATGCCACCTTTGCAACCTCCCCAGCTGCTCTGAAAGCTCGTATACGAGAGCTGTAGAGGTGCGGCAGCAGCCGAGGGGCTCCGTGCACCCCAGAAAGTCAAATGCGGAGCTAATAACCTGCCTTGTGCTAAAACCCCTTCTTCGAGGGAGGCTGCAGGGAAGCAGCAAGGTTGGTCACAGCCACTGTCCCCAGTTTTTGCAGCAAAATAAGTAGCAACGGGTGCATTTCTCAAGATCTGAATGCCAGCAGGGTTAAAAAAGAAAAATCTGCCCTCCCTCTGTCTCCTGACCCTGGTTCTTCTCTCACACCGCTCCCCTGAAGCCTAGTGAGATGCATTCACACAACAGGAAATCCAACATTCTCCTTCGCCTTTTTCTTTTTTCCTCTCTTAATTTTCCCCAAATGTAAAGGATGAAGTCATCTCTCCTCCAGTGATGAAACATCTGCCTGAAGAAGCTTGCAGTGTAACGCAACATATTTTGATCACTGCTACATCTAATTACAGAGAAGAGAAAAATCACAAAGCAGGGTTTGGAATTTTATTTTCCCCAAAAAACACAAGGCATCTGAAAAATAATAGAAAAGCAGCAGCACTGACAATCAGACCAGAGGCAGCTTCCCCATCAGCCTTGAAAAACAGCACCAGAATACACAGCCCACTGGGAAAGAGAAAGATTTCAAAGAGTGCGACCAGGGAAAGATGAATTGCCCATGCCAAGGTGACATGGGAATCAAATCAGAATCTCAGTATCCTCAGAGCCAAAGACCACTCAAGCCAGGACACGGTAATAGGCCTACACGTCCATGCTTTTGGGCTCACCAACATTTATTCAAGGTCAAGTTCTTGCAGATCCCTCACACCTATTCTAATGCACAAGGAAAGGAGGGACAGTAGTGGGGGAGACATCTGCGAGGACAACGTTGAGCCTTAATGACTGACTCATGTTCACAAGTTTCAAGGTCTTCAGGAGCCAACATGCAGAGGGAGCAAAGGCTTGCTCTCAAAACTGAGAAACACTGGCTTACCGTAGACAGAGGCAGTGATACTGCAGCTCCAGAAGGCAGTCCAGGTTGTTGTAGGGAAGGTCTGAAGGCATCCAGGTACAGCTTAAAGCAGGCAACGGCAGTGGCAGAGCCCTCACGTTGGCCTCAATTCCTGAAGAAAGCATGCTGACAACGGGAGAGGTCTCAAAGGCACGGCAGGCATCACCACCCACATCCCTTGATGTTCAGGAGGGGCTGATTGCCTCCCTTGTTTATCGCTTTGAAAATGGCACTGCGAAACGTTAGCGGGGTGCAGTCTCCAGCTGCTCTAGGATGTTGCTCACTACAGGAAATAGAGATTTTGGAAGTTCAAAACAAAGCCCTAATCACAATTGTTGCTATTTCCCTGTCTTGCTCTTCAAGCTGAAAGGGAGTCCGTGGCTAACCAGAAACAAACACCACCTCTAACAAGACCTTGCGTGGCAAGGAACCAACCGCAGGCACCTGGGGAGCCTGCTCGACTGCTTCACTGGAGATGTGATGACAGGTTGTTTATAGCAGCGTACAGAAAGGCAGTGCAAAATAAACAGAAGACTACCTTCCTTCCACCCCTCTCCCCACTGAATTTCAGGGGAAAACTTGATTTCTTTCTCAACGTTTCAAGTTTCCAGAAGAGGAAAACAAAACACTATGAATGGAGTTTGGCAGCTGTTCGGGACAGGTATGGCACTTAAAGCCATGGGAAACTGGCCCAAAACCTTCAGACGCTGCAAGGAAACAAACAGTTGATGGGAAAGATGCCTGCAGACAGGCGGGGGGGTCCCAAGTCCCCATTTCCCTTCACATATATTGTTGCCAGCATTCTGCTGGCAAACCGGCCCCCCATCCAGTTTGCCAGCAAGCTCTCTTCTAAAACAATTGCTCAAAGGATCGTATTCGCTGCTTCTTACCCTGCTTGAGTGTGGAGACACACAAGCGAGCAGCAGGTGCCTTTCTCAAGCAAACAACGCACACTGATTTAATCCAAGTCCATCTACATGCAAAGAAGCTGAAATAGCGGGAGCATACAGACCTCATCACCACCATGAGGAAAAAAAATGGATACACTTAGAAATCATGCCTGCCATGGATGTTCTGGGCTGTTCCTGAAAGGTCACATCCCTCCACATTATAGGTTTCCCCCAAGTTGTGTCTGTCAGGGAGACAGGAAAATATGACCCTAGGGCTGTCCAGGATGGAATTAGTCCTCCGAATTGCCCCCTTTGGGCACGTGCATCTGCGCGTGGAGGGAGTGCGTGGTCATCTTTGCAGAGCACCGCATACTCCCGTCCCTCAAGCAGCCCAGATCTAGTGTTGACAAGGTCAAAAGCAAGAAGAAAGCTCACCCAGCGCTAACGGGAGGCAGAGAATTGGGAGATTAGTCACCATCCAGATGTCTGCGTTTGCAGGGAAAGAGAGAAGTGCTGGAAAAAAGACCAGCTGACGAGGGGTGGAGGACGTGAGAGTCGCAAGATGGTGTGGGACTCAGACTGGGATTCAGTCGCTGGCTCTGTCTCCAAGCCGCGCAGCATCTGCTTTCCTCTCTGCATGTCCCAAGTTCACCTCTTGGACTCTGTCTCCTCTTGGGGCGCTGGAATCTCTCTGGGGCTTGCACGGGCAAGTTCTTCCAAGCACGACCAAAATCCCCGAGTCCCAAGTAAGCAGGGTCAGAGGGAGACCTGGCTGTCCTAACCCTTAGCAGGGTTAGAGAGGTTTCTTCTCAGCTATCTCTGCTGCCTTGCAGGACACAGGAGAGCGTTCCCAAGCCGATCTGCCAGTCTATTTGGAGCATCAGTGTTTGCCTAAACAAATAGCTCGGAAAGCTCCACAACTAGCAGGAGAGTTGGCTAATGGGGAAGAAGTCAGAGAACCACAGAGAAAAGCACATGCAGGCAGGACCAAAGGCAGCAGAGAGTATGGCTGAAGGGGTCTGGACAGCCCAAGGGCACATTTGCCCTCCATAAATTGTTATTCTTGGTCCCAGTGCCTCTGTCAGTGACATTTTCTGCATATGCAAATAGGACCATACTCCTGCAATTACATGGCAATCAGAGGCAAATTACATTCTTGCTGTTTACTTTCAGTGTCCTTAATTAATCCGGTTATTAGACGATTAATGAAGCTTGTTTGGTGAAAAACTCATAGCATTTACAGCAAGAGCTCACACATGCACCCGGCTGGCATCTGGCTCTGCAAAACCAGCACGCTGGGCTGGAGGCGACACGTCCAGCCCCAATCCCCGAGAACAGCAGAGCCGGGGTAACACTGCAACCTGCCCCATGGCTCAGGGGGCTCCGGGCTTGGGTTTTCCAGCCAGCCCTCCACTCCAGCACTGCCCCACGGCAAGGCAAGGAGCTCGGTCCTTCTGCTCAAGCTCACCATGCCATCCCAGCACATGCGACCACGCTGCTGAGCCCCCAGCAACTGGAGCCCTCTCCGGGAAGGCTGGGGCAGCCTGCAGACCCAGACCCACCCTCGCTTGGTGCTCCTCTCCGAAGGCAACAGAAACCATACGGCGGCTCCTGCCAGTACGAAAGCTGCTACAGGAGACTCGCTCCAGCCGCTGGCCTCGTCTTCCTCTGCCGGCAGCCAGCTCCCAAGACACCCTGCCCTCCCCAAAGGTCACCTCAGCTTGTGTTTGGTTAAGCTGCCGATAATTAAGTGGCATGTTCATCTAATGATCAAATTGCTGCACCAGGAGCATGAAAGACTGAGGAGAACTAATTAAGAAGCTCATTTGCATACTCCAGCATTTCCGGTGCATGTATGGGGTTCCCATAGCAACCAGTACAAAAGCTGATGATGGTGTGTGGGTTTTATTGGGTTTTAAGTGCTGTTCCTTCCCTTTGTTATCCCCAGCAGATAACAAAGGCTCTGCAAGGAGGGTGGTGTGACACCCGGCTCGGGAGGGGGATTTCTGCACAGCCAGGAGGAATGGGAACGTGCTGCAAGCGCAGCGGGGGCCTGATCCTACTCACGGCGCCGTTCAGTTCAGAAACCTGGAGAGCAGGTATCTTGGGGGTGGATGCACAGCCCGAGGACACGCTTGAACATAAATCCCTGACCTGATGCTGTTCTATCAGAGAGACTTTCATGAGTCACTTTGGCTCCATCTCCATAAGGAGCAGACAGCTCCAGAGAGAACTTTTGCAGGGCATTGCACCGCATTTCACAGCGCCCCAGCGTACGAGCACCCTGCGTTAGGGGCTGGCTGCAGGGACCCCCGCGGGCTGCTTGCAGCACTTGGACGCATTGAACACTGTGGGACTGGGCAAGAGCCCCCAAAGACTGCATCCCAGTACGGGCAAGAAGAAAACTGGCCACATGCCGGTGCAGGTGCCAGCTCAAGCCACAGTGGGTTCCCAGCACTGGAATGCAGTCCAGTCCGTGCTCCCTTCATCATGTCACTTTTCCTAAGCACCAAGATTTTTTTTCTTCTACTTTGTACTTCTGGCAAGAAACCTTTGCATTTAGATAAGGAATAAAGCCTGGGATCAGATCTGAACTCTGCAGCAGAGAAGATCAACGTTTTAATGAATTAAATATATTCTAAACTAAATGTAACCTCTTAGCACTCAAAAATTTGAGCGAGAATAACTTAAAGAAAAAGCCAACAATCCAACTCATTTCAGCTCTCTGGCTGTGAGCTGGCCACAGGCCAATCAATTATCTTGAATTTATTCGTTATTCAACCTCCCTCCAACAGCCAATTTCCAGGCTGTGAATTGTAGGTGAGCAGTTCCTCCTGCGATGGCCACACTCGCATTTCAGACCAGTCTGCAGGGAAGCAGCTTCGCTGGGCTGCCCCGGAGCAACGCTTGGCCCAGGGCCACGCACGGTGTCGCATGGGCCGGAGCAAGGCAGGACGCCCTAGCTGGCACGGTCAGCGTTACAGCGCCGGGGGGATTTGGAGGGACATAGGTTGTTCGACAGCCAGCAGCAGCATTTACAGATGCAAATACAGCCCAAGCTGCAAGGAGCATCCCCCAAAGGCTGCGCAGTCCTGCCAGGCCTGGGAGGATACGTTTAATTCCTCCCCATTAATTTGTTATTGTGCAGGGAGGACATACAGCGTGAGCTACGTAGCCCTGCATCAGCAAAGCGTGTTTTGTCACGGAGGCCAGATGCCTGCAATTGAAACACGAAGACCCAGCGTGCGTGCAGATGTTTGCTAGGCTTGGCAGGGCGGCCTTGGGAGCGGGCGGCTGCAGGGATGAGACCTCAGCCGTTCTGCTCCGGGCTGAGCCCGTCCGGGGCTGCCCCAGTGCCTGCAGGCTGGGCTGCGGGGGGAGCAGGGCTGCCCCCCACAGGGCGCTGCAAGGGGACCGATGCTGGAGACCACAAACAAGGCGGCCGAGGAAGCAGCGTTGGTGCTTCACGCAGCCCACGCACACACCACGGTCACGCTGCAGCTAAACCACGTGCAGGCACCATCAGGACTCGCGGACACCCGAAGCTCTCGCACCTCCACTTGAAACACCGCACCTTGCCATTACCCGTGCTAATACAGAAGGGGCCCTTCCTCTGTCCCCAGTCCACCCAGCGTCCTGGAAAGATCTCCTAAGCCTTCAAGCTGGAAGAAATCCCCCTCACCCATCCAAAGCCTTCTCCTCCCCTAACATTGTTTGCATTTCCCCCTCCCCCCCCTTTTTTATTCTCAATAAAAACATAATTACAGGCTTTTAAAAAAAGCAAATTATAGTGACATACTTTAATTATCTCCAAGCAATGGAGGACTAAATTACACAGTCAGGGAATCGGAGGTTACCTAAAAATAAAAGCAAGAAGCTTCATTAAATGCTAATTGCAGCTTTCGCCGCTGAAGTGAGATTTCAACACAATCTGCCATTGACTCGCTCGGCCATACAAGAGAACATTGGCACCGGGGAAGAGACCCTCGCATACACACCACACGCGCCTCCGTCCACGGCTGCGGGCTCCAGCCGCAGGGACACCAAGCCGTCGGCACGTCCAGCTCCGCTCTGCCACTGGTCCTTCCCCAGCCGGGGGCTGGGGTGCTTCCATCTCCCCCGGGGTACCCGCTGCCCCCCGAGACCACCCAGAGGCATCGCTCATCGCCTCAGCAGCACCGATGTGCTCATCACAGCTCTCCACCCTTCTCGCTGGCTTCCCAGAGCCCAGGAAAATTAAGTTCAAGGTCCTGCTGCTCCAGGCCAAAGGTTTCGGCTGGCAGCGGGTCTCACTGGGATGAACGCTTCCTAGCACAGAGATGAGCTCAACTTGCTCGCTGCAGAGCTGGTCCCCCACTGGGGAATGAACCGCAACATCTGTCGCAGGCTTTGCTGCCTTCTGCTCTAAATGCAAGTCGCACCTTGCTCTGAGCAGCACTCAGCTCCCCTGGGGCCAAAACAGGACTCTGTGGTCTCCCTGTGGGAGAGCAGCTGGATGGAGACCTGTCTCGGAGCAAGGAACAAGCCACTTTCTACTCCAGCCCTGCTCTTTCCACCCCCTTCCTCCAGATTCGCTTACTGAGGAGCTTTGCCATGGCTTCAACAGGAGGTCTCCAGACCTGGGGGGCGGGGAGCGATGCTTCCCAAGTCAAGGCGATGGAGGAGCAAGGGACGAGGTGGCGGGCAGACTGAGAAATGCACAGAGAAATTATTTTGTTTTTCCATTTCCTATCGAGCTGACCTAATTGTGTCGCTGAAGTCTGTAATTTGCCTCTCACAGAAGAGAGTTAATGACAGGCTCCACGCTGCTGCGCTCCGCACGGGGCTGGGGAGATGAGCCCGCACACGGGCCCGCTCCAGCCCCCCGCCGTGCTGCGGAAAGGGACCCCGAAAGCTCCTGCCTGTCCCTGGAGAAGGGAGCTCAGGAGAGGAGCTGGGGACTGGGAACGGCAGCTAAGGCCGACAGAAAGCTCGAGGAGGGGGGGGAGATAGGAGCGGGTGATGGAGAGAGAAGGCACCAGCCCGGGTTTCTGCCCCCCACTTCTCAGATTCCCAGAAAAAGTGAAAAACACGCAGGTCAACCACTCAGGGAACTCAGGCAATTATTGCTATTTAACTTCAACAACTCCTCACAGCAATAAGGGGAAGATCAGACAAGTGCTTTAAAGCTGTATGGGAGCAAGGAGAAGAAACAACAGCACCCATTTTGGGACAGGTGCCTTATTTAAAAAAACCATACACAAAGTACAAAACCCTAGGAATTCCCTCAGCAGATCACACCGTATCTGCTCTGTACCTGCTCTTCTGCTCAGCCACAGGCAGCAGAACTGCCCTCAAAAGCGCTAAGCAAAGCAGAAAGTCGAGCCCAAGAGGCAGCAGCTGGCTCCCAAAGCCACCCCAGCAGCAGCCATCGCCTCCCTGCAGATACCCGCACCAGAGCCTGCCTAGATCCGCATCGCTCTGCATCCATCTCAATTGCTTATAGACTGCTCCCCTTTAATTAGCTTTCATAATCAAATAAGCATCTAGAATTAAACAGCACTGTATCATGAAATGCCGTATAAAATTAACCAGCCATGTTCGGAGGTCACTGCATCTGCTGCTGAAACGCACCCAGCGCTGGGAGGGACACAGGTCTATTGAGCGGCGCACAGGAACGGTGCCAGTAAGTGTAGGTTTTAGCCGAGAAAAAACGGGGCCAATTAAAATTCTGTTTCAAGACCAATGAGGTTGGATTTGTGCAAATATTTTGCAAATCTGTTTAAGAGCATCTTTATATCATTTAAGCTAAAGTCTGTAAGGAATAAGACCGAATCGCTGTAAAGCACACTTACACCAAAATAAGTACTCACATGAGGACTCTCTTGATTTAACACTCCACCAGATCCATCAAGAAATCAGGGTAGCTATTGTGTTTAAATAGGGCCTGATGCAAGAGGGGAACATGAATCTACTTGAAACCACATTCGAAGTTTGGCCAAGCGACTTCTTCCCTGAGCACCAAGCAAGCGTCGAAGGCACCCCTTTAGGACGTGCCATCCCGGCCAGGGAAGCCCGGACCCCACCGCTCCTCCTGCCAGCGGGAGCTCTCGGAGCCGCTGTGCATTGCTGGCTGCCAACCACGTTAGCACAGCTCTCGCTTCCGCACACCTTTCGCAGCCCGAGCGGCTGGCGGGACGCGCGCCAGGGCTGGCTGCGCTTCCAGGGGAGCGGTTTGAAGTCAGAAACGTTTGAGAACAAGAGACACAGAGCAACACCTTGAAGAAGTATTTGCACGTGAAAAAAATAATTCATGCAGCTACTGAAGCAGAGCAGTTGGATCAGCAGAGCTCTCTGTGCCCTGCCTGGGTAGAAAGCATCGGCCCAGGTGGATCACCTTGCTACCGCAGGTCTCCGCCTTCCCGCACCCCACGCAGCTCTGGTGTCGGCACCGTGCCCTGCAGAACCGCCCAGGCCATCAGAGGCCAGATCAGCCTGGGAGATCTGCTCGGTGGCAGCGCGTGGTCCCCGGCCACCACCTCTCCCGAGCACTCGGAGCATCGCTCCTCACGGACACTGCAAGGGGAGGGAGCGGGGTGCTGTAATTAAGGTTCAATCAGCCTTTCCATGCATTATCAGGCGGAGTCTGGGGTGGAAAGCTGCTTGTAAAAACAGCAGAGCGGTATCTCAGAGCCAGAAACAGCACCAGAGACATCACCTCAGGTTTTCTGGGAGCCCTCTGAACCAGGCGGCATTTCACATCCGATCCGACAGTGATGGATGTGGTGGCAACGGAGCAGGTTTTTTCTCCTGAGAAGCTCTTTTGACAAGAATGATCTTATCAAAGTTTCAAGCTTTTCATTATATTTCTTTCTTCTCCCTCCTGCCTTCAAGCCGCGCTCTGTCCTCTCCGTGCTGGCAGGGAACAGGCGCGTTTCCCTTCTGGCACTGATCAATGGCTGAAGCTCCCGCGGTGCTCAGAGCGGCACCGCGGCCACCGCTCCCCAGGGCGTGCAGCCTGGGCGACCCACCAGAGCGAGAGCGAAGCTGCAGTTAATACACAAATAGGTCTAGAATTGGGCAAAACACAGGGGTAACTTCCTCATGCTCAGAGAAGGGAATATGTGGGCACCTTTGGGTCGGGAGGAACACATGCAAAGGGATGGGGAGACATCCCGGCACCGTCATTGCCTCTGCAAGGTCAGGACAGCACTGCCAGCGCTTTCACTGGGCACCTAAAGCAAGAACCTGCCCGAAAGCCAGAGGCAGCCCCCCTCTCTGGGGCAGGCGGCAGCACCCTCCCTGCCTCCTTTCCCCACCTGCTCTCGAGAAGAAGGACGAGCTTGGGCCATCCTCTCCTTACCCAGCAGTAAACGAGCACAGCCACCCCGTGCCAAGAGCCTTTCCCAGAGCAGAGACACGGGCAGCAAACGCACCAAACCTCCCCAAAACAGGCCAACCCAAGGCTCTGGAGCAGCCACGTACCTTGCGCACCAGGCTGTGCTGTCCCAATGGTCAGGCTGGAGCCAGGAAGAGGAACCCTCCCTGCAGGAGGGGCAGAGCTGCTTTTATTAGCTGCTAACTCCCTAATTAGCCCAAGCTGGTCCTGATGGGGAGGGGATGGCCCTGCCCCTGTCAGGTGTGAAGGAAAAAATAACCCTGGAAAATCCCTTCCCCAGCTCCATCCCTCCAGCCTCAGCCCACGCCCTGGGGCAGCGCAAACGAGGAGGAATCAGCCCTTTCTGCCCGGATCCTGCCCCGGCGCTGAGCCCTGGGGCAGCAGAGGCTACAGCGGCCAAAGGCGCCGTGCCAGGGGATGCTGAGCTCCCCTCTCCCTGTCCCACCCCCTCGCAAGGCCCCCCTTTGCAGCCGCCTGGAGAGGAAGGACCGAGCCACCCCAAGCCTTCCCCATCAGCCGAAACCACGTCACCTCCCGGAGCCTGGAACGAACAGCCACCAAAAGACAGCAAACGCCGAGTGCAAAACCATGGTCTTTTATTAGAAATCTCCTCGTATAAAAATGATCATGCTCTACACAGTCATCGAATAATTCATAAACATCCAGGCACTGAACTTTGTTTTTTTGTGTGTTTTTCTTTTTTGACTGGTCAGTACATAAAGCAGACATATTTCAATCCATATGGTCATCACATACATTAATTAACCACCTATAGAAATCAGCACTTTGAACACAGTCTAGGTTTTATTTTATTTTATTTTGTTGTCTGTTTTTTATTTAAATTTTATGTATTTTTATTTATTTTTCCTTTTTGCAACATATAGAATTTGGTAGGATATGGGAGAGAGAGTGAAGAGGGACGGAGGAAGACAGGAACAAAAGAAAATGGAGGATTAAAAAAAAAGAAAGAGAAAACAGAAGGTTCTACACAACCACAATCTCACAAATTCCAGAAAAGGGAAAATGTTGGGTCTCTTTTTTTTTTTTTGCCAAGATACAGAAAAAAAAACCCCAAAGACTTGCCGAAGTCCGTCACCTCTTCCCCGCGCCACATCCCCCTGCTCAACTGTTCCTCTTCCTCCGTGGGGAGGCATGCATTGTCACGGTGGTCGGTGGTTTATTTTTATTGTGTCGTTATGGGTTTTTTTGCTGCTGTTGATCACCATCTTCCCCAGGAGCTCTGCCCGGCGGCCCCGCCAGGAGCGTGTGTCCCCCCCGCCACCTCCCCGTCCCGTCCGGCTCCCCCTCCAGCGTCCCGCGACAAGCGATGCGACTCGGCTCCCTCCCGCGTCGTGGCATCCGCAGCCTCCCTCTATGCCAGGCAATTGCGACCGCTGGAGCTAAATCGCGTGGTTGCTATAGCTGACGTAGGTCTGTTTGGTAGCCAGTGCTGGAAAGAGAGACAAAGCTCACATGGATCATTAATGAAGTCCACCGCCCCTCTCTGGCTCCCGTCCCACCACGCTGACCCGACTGTCGTGCCAGCAGATGCCGGCGGGGACGTGACAGGGGTTTGCTCATGGCTCTGGCCAGCGCCGGCACTCGGGGTCATTCCCTGCGGGGGCACCGAGCCCCACGGCAGCCCTTGGGGGCTCTCTAAAGACAGCTCATCCCAAAGAGAGACTCCAGCATCTGCCCTGAGCCGTGGGGGATGTGTTCTCAGGCTCCTGTTCACCTCCCTCAACACCTTCTTACAGACAAACCCGCAGGTGCTCCACGTTCCCAAAAGCTCGGCTTGCCCCAGCCCTGCAAGAGCACGACTTGGGGTCCAAGCTGGGTGTCCTGCACCCCTGCACGCTGCTCCATGAGCAGCGGGGCACTGCCAGCGCCGGCAGCCCGCGGCACAGAGCCAGCCAGCCCGGCTGCGTCCCTCGCCAAGGACCCCTGTGCCCATGCTCGGGTGCTGGAGGAGCAGAGCACGTACGCTGCTGCCACCTTCCAGCTTCCCCAGATGCACCGGCCCTTGGGACGGGGTTGAACACACAAGGAGAGGAGGCAGCAATGGCTACAAAGCCACCACGGGTCCCAGACTGACACCAGGGGAGCCGCAGCAAGGCCCAGAGCCAGGAAAACGCCAGATAGCAATAAATCCTCCCGCTCCCCACAGGGCTGCACCGCTGTCTTCGGGCTCGGAGGAGGCTGCAGCACGTCACTTGCTTTTAGCAGCAGCCACCGCTCAGGGAGAGGTGGAAGTGGCAGCTTGCAACGCCCTGGCTTGTCTCAGCGCTTCGGCTGGGCACGATGCTCTGCGGAGATCCCACCATGAGGTCCCCAGGTACCGTGGGGTTCAGCAGACACACGGACACCCTCCAGCCAAGGACACAGACAAGCGCTGGGGCAGACAGCAAAGCCCAAGACACCACAAGCAGCACAAACGTGTCCTCTGTGGAGACCGTCCCCACGGCACCGCGCAGAGGGGACGCCCAGCAGCTCTCCCTCCGTCTCGGTGCCTCGCTGACAAATGAACCTTGCTGCAGATTTCAGACTGGTATTCCCAGATAACAATTAGATAGGCCATAAGAAATTAGAGCTGACAGAGCTATTTGTTAGCCGCAATGTTTTCATAGCCACTCTGCCCATATCAAAGCCCTGTGAATTATTTATTCTGTTGTTTATTTAAGGATGCGTGACCCGCCAGTGACAGAGTGAAAAACGGCCCCTCGGCCCTGCACCGACAACCCCACCGTGCCTCCTGCCCCCAGCACTGGTGCCGTGCCCAGCTCCGCGCCTTGGCACAGCTTGGGAGCGTGCTGCCAGCCCCATTCCCACCGAGCTCCCGCATTCCCCACGCAGACACGTTGGAGCCGGAGATGCGGCAGACGGGAGGCTCAGCTCTCCCTGCTCCTGGCACGTACGATCCCCGGAGGCTCCCGCTGCGAGCCCCGTGGGAGAGAAGGATGCTCAGCGCAGCAGAGAGCATATGAGAATGCTTGGGTTCAGGTCCCAGGCGAGGGGCTCAATGCATCTGGGTCTCCCAGCCCTGCTGCACAGGGAGCATCAGCCCTCTGTGCTGGCAGAGCCCTGGCTGGGAGCCGCGCGTGGCTGGAGGGAGACAAGGTCCCGCATGCACAGCACCACAGGCTGTGACACCGATGCCATGGGGAGTCTGGCAGCAGGCTGCTCCCCAGGACAGGGCTGGCGTGCTCCCGGTGCGCCCTCACCGTGGGGAGCCCACGGATACCCCCAGCCTTGCATGGAGCATCTCTTGCACAGACAAAATGAGGGTGGCAGAGGGACCCCTACCCACTGCCACATTGGGATAGGACCACAGACCACACGGATCCGCGCCAGCAGCTGACAAAAGCCACCTCCAGCACAGGCGGCGAGGGGGGTCTGACCGTGTAGCTGCCCTTCACAATGCAGACAGGTAGATGAAAGAGTCGATTCTGCAGAGACTGCCTACAGAGAGACATCGCATACAGAGCTACCGCCAGCGAGAGCCATACAGAGCGATGCGGATACGGAGGTTATACAGAGATGCCAAGGGATATTAAATAGCTCAGGCTGGAAAGAGAGCAAGCGTGGGATTACAAAGACAATCATGGCTTTCCATGGAAATGCTGTTTGGTCTCCATCCCACTGACACTGGAACCCAGAAACTCTGCTGGTACATGAGGAACATTTGTATTTCCGCGGGGTTTTCTTCAGATTTAGACCAAGTGGGATTTCCCTTCTCGAAGGACCCCAGCAGCATTGGCTCCAACCATGTCTTCCTCCTGCAAGGCTCTGTTTTTGGAAACCCAAACGCAGAACAGGCACACACCCACTTTCCCAGGGCTTCCTGAGCCCCCAGCCTCTCTTCTGAGGGGAGACCGGTGGCTCTGTCCCTGTGTCAGCCTTAGCTCCAGCCTGGCCCTGGGAACAGCCCGCAGGCAGACAGCGAACCCCTCTCAGCCTTCCCGGGAGCAGCTCCGGACACCCAGGGTGGGCTGACTTAGGATCCTTCTCCGGGTGTTCGAGCAGATTTCCACGTGCCCCAACCCCATCTCACCCAGCAGCGGCATCCAGCGTTACCTCCCCTGCCACCCACCCAGCAGCATTCCCCACGGGGTAAGGCAAACAGGCCTGTGGAGGGGTGGGAGCGCCAGCACCAGCCCCGATCAGAGGGAGGCAGGACACCTCCTGTCTCAGCTGCAGTGATGGAAAACGGCATTTCTTGGGTGGGAATAAATTAATGAAGGGGGAATCTCCCCTGCCCGCAGACAGGAGATGATGCTGTCCCCTCGCCAAGAGCCAGGAATCCCTGCTCATGCCCCGGCTGGAGTGCAGATAACCGGAGCGCAGCTCCCTCCTCGGGGCGGCTCTGGGCACGGCGAGGAGCAGAGCGGCCCCCAGCCTGCGAGATGCATCCCTTCCCACGCTGCCCTCGCTCCCGGGGGATGGCAGGCCAAGCCATGGGGCAGGAGGGACCCGAGATGTCCCTTTGCCAAGGAGCAGCGCTGCTGGCATTGCTTGCGCCCATGGAGGACAACACGGCTACAGCCCACCGGCGAGCCAGGGCTTTGGGCTTCCCAGCACCATGTTGGTCCCCGGCAGGACCAGCTCCCCAAGCCCGTGGGGAGCCACGTTACCTTGTGTTTCCAGATTTTCGCAGAGCTCTGATTTGGCCTCTCCATTGGGGCGGAAACCTCCCTTCTGAGAGAACTTGTTGGACATGGTGGCCGCTGTCACCACCGCCTTGAGGCTCCGCTTGCGCTTGGGGACGTTCTGCTCCGGGTGGAAGAGGATGATGTACACCTTGGGCATGTAGAGCATGCCCAGGGACACCGAGGCACTCAGACTCACCGAGATGGTGAGCGTCGTGGTCTGGATGTACATCTGCAAAACACAAGGGCACGAGCTGAGACCCACCACGGCTCTGCAGGATCCAGGCAGGGTCAGCTGGGAAAGGAGGAGAGGAAACAGGGGAACATGGAAACGTTGGGGTTAAATAAATGAAGGGGTGGGGAACCAGGGTTGGAAATGTTGGCAGTATTCAATCTTAAACATCAGACTCGACTTGTTGCATGGGCCAAGGTGCACCCGGAGAGGCCTTCAGCTCATTTTTGCTGTTCCCCCACCTACAAACACAGGGAGGCTGTGCCGGTGCCCTGACCCCGCATTTCGGGGCCCTGGTGTAGCCTCGCTGTGCCAAGCCCTCCCAGCACTCGTGCACGCTCCAGCAGCAACCTGCCAGCACCCCAACTCAACAACATCACCAGAGACGGAGCCCCTGCGCCCTCTTCGCCCTCCCTCTCTCCTCCCCAGCACTCGCAGCGTGCTCCGCCAGCCGCAGGGCTGCGGTGATGGGCACAGCAAGGACACCCACGACACGGCCCCGGGGCACCCCCAGCTCCCTTCAGCAGGTAATTCCCACTCCCCAGCTGGCTCCCTGAGCTGTTGTCATGTAAGTCACATATTACACACCGACGTTGCCTTTCTGCAGTCAAAACTAATTTCACGCTCACCGTCCAGGACTAACAGTGACAGATGTTTTGCAAAATGAAAGCCCATTAATCTGACTGTAGAATAATCCATTTTTCTATGGAGAGCATTTGGCAGGCTCCTCACAAGCCGGGGGCATCTGAAGCAGGCAGCAACAGGAGGCGAAGAGACCCCCTCCCTCCGCCCATCCCCACCTCTCGCCCCCGAGCAGCACGGGAGGCCGGGTGGGCAAGCCCTTCCATGAGCATCCCTGCTCCGTCAGCACCCCTGCTCCGTCCTCTCCAGCATCCTCTCCTCTAGCTCACCCGTTGGGCCTCTCCAGGCTGAGCAGGGAGAGGGCTCGCAGTCTTTGGGCGCCTTTGCACACACCTTTTTTTCTTTTCCAGCTGTGCTCAGATGCCAGGGCTGTTTCGCATGTTGCTAACAAGGTTTAAGAAGGAGGCTTAAGGCAGTTTCTGAACTTTATCCCATGGCTCGGTCACAGCGTGGTGTCTGGGGTGTCTTCTGCAGTTGTTTCACGCATGGGATTTAGTGCTGTGCAAGGTGGCAGGACCTGGAGGAGCCAGGGGAAGCCCGGGGGCTGCAACGCCAGCGAGGGCGGGGGGTCCCCACCTCCCCAGCTGCACACGCATAACTTGGGGGCTCACTTTCTGGACTCAATAGAGCAAAAAGGTGACCAAGGACAGAAGCTGAGCACAGAGGCTCTACACGGCTCCCTGGGGAGAAGGTGCATGGAGGCAGCTCCGACCCGTGAGCGAGAGCCAGCCGGAGGCAACGGCTCCCGGCCGGGGCTGTCATCCCACCCCAGGACCTGCGGGTCCCAGGTGCGACCATGCAAAGAAACATTTCACGCTCTTCTTCTTCAGAAACAAATGCACAGGTCCCAAAGTGTTTCACCTCAACCCAAAAGGAAAAAAGCAACAAAGCTTGTTCTGACTCAACCAAAAAGTTTCGTTTGTCCCCAGAATAAAACCTAGTGCTGTCACATGCGCTGGTTTGTTTGTTCCACCTTCTCTCTATATGCATGCAGAGTCAATCTAGGCAGTTTTTGGAAATGAGAATGTCATTTCATCAAGGAAAGTCAAAACATATCTCTGTGCCAGAATATCTGCTCTTTTTTTTTTTTTCCCTTTTTTTTTCCCCTGCTGAAATTCTCCAGACGATGCCGCAGGTGTCCTGGACTGCAAGGACCAGACTTGCTGGGAATGAGGGCAGCACTGGGACACCAACTCCAGGCACCTCAAGCCCTGTCCCGGGGATGGGCACAACCTGTCTCAACACCCCGTGGGACGCGGCGGAGGCTCAGCAGCCCTTCACCTCCCCGGCTCCCCCGCCTGCCCGCCCTCCTGGTCCTCGGCAGATGCCTTTCGGAGGAGCCTCACTTTTCAATCCAGCAATTTCCATATTTCCTGCCTCTGCAGCGACTCCCACCCGTGCCTCGGGACTCGGAGGCGTTTCGGCAAAGGGGGAGAGAGCAGCTTGAGCTTGAGCTCAGACAAGACGTCTCCATGCACGCTCCCCGCTACGCGCCTGGGTTGGGGCTCCAGCGCCGCCGGGGACTCCCCTCCGCCGAGAGCCCGGGCAGCCCCCGTGGCACCAGCTCCAGGATCCCCACGCTGCCCCATCTCTTAGCCCTCCTCAAACCCCTGCAGCACTTTTGGGGTCTCGCGGGGCCACCGTGGCCACCTTCACCCTAACGATGCATTTGCCAGAAACAGCCCCATTTTCTGCAGCCCATGCTACCCTCACAGCTTTGCATCATGCCGCAGCAAGCCCTTTTTCAGCTCAGAGAGAAATATTTTTAGCCTGGAGTCCAAACACAGCCACAAAGCACTGCACAGTTAACCTTTTGCCACATCAAAAAATGACCATTTCTCACGATTTTGGTTCCTACTCTCTTAATTGGTTTCCAACCCAGGACCCCACTTTGCCCCTCCATTAACGACACTTGAACTTCCTCCAGAGCCCTTTGAGGTGTGCGCTGCAGTTATAAAAGAAGTTACAGCTCCCGGTTCAGCAGCATCCGCTGCTTCGTGGATAGGATCAAAGAACACAGCCCTGACTCAGGATAATGACGCTGCGTCGAGGGACCGCAGCAACCCTAAATGACCCAGCACAAGTCCCCAAGCCCAGCGCTGTGCCCGGACTTGCCCCAGGGCTGGATGAGCCCGTCCTGCCCTGGGGGAAGCAGCCCAGGCTCAAGGCACAGCCCTGCACAGCTTGTGCTTGTGCCAAAGCAAATCTCCACCATTAATTGGGAATTCCCCCCTCTAAATCCAGGCCTGACCCAGCTATGAGAGATTCTGCACCACCACGGGTGCCGGGGAAGGGAAAACCCGCTCAACCCTCATCCAGCACTGCTAAACAAACTACCGGACGGTCCTTCTCCTTCCTTCTTCTCTCCCTCTTTTCCCTCACTGAAAGCAAATGTGATAAACAGAGAACCAGACAATGACACCGCTGTTCAGCTGCCGCCTTATCAGCGCAGGAAATTGTCTCTTTCTTTAAATCCTCTGTTATTGCTATTTCTGTAATCCGCTGGGATCAGCAGGGATAAGAGGTTCTTTTGAGAAAAGGCTTGGGGGACTTGTTATAATAAGATGCCACCTCCATGCAAAGTTGGAGGCACGAGGTAAAGCAAAATAAAATAAAAACGGAGATTTTTATCCAGCTCCTCCAGACTGCGAGGCAGCCTTGGCCGCAGGCTCAGACGGGGTCGGGGCAGAGGCGCCGGGCAGCATTTGGAGGTGTGGGTCTGCCCCGTGGCATCCTCAGGACTCGAGCGAAACTCCAGCCGTGCTCGATGGGGAGAACAACGGCCCGGCCGACGCTCCTGGCTTTTCTTTTCCCAGGCGTGCTCACCCTCCGCGGAGCCCAGCGGGGCCTCGGTCCTGGCAGCAATGGGGCAAAGGCGAGGGGATCCCTCCCCGCGGCGGCCCGGGGATGCCCTGCCGAGCATCCCGGGCAGCCCTAGCACCGCCGCGGGGTGATGCCAATGCCAACACCCCCGGTTTTCATCCCAGGGAGCCAGATCCTCTGTGCAGGCTGCATAATGACACCTTTTTGACCTTTTTCTCCCAAGACTGCAAACCATCGAGGCAGTAACAAGCACCCCGTTCCTCCGGCTGCTCCTTTGAGTGCATCCATTGCCCTTCAGCCACAGCCTGGAGACACTCAGAGCTCACAACCCACGGCGGCACGGCCGATCCAAAACACCACAAACCCCTCCCAGGATTGCTCAGCGGACGCCACGGCAGCAGCAGGCTTTGAGAAAGAGAGCTGTGTCCAAGGGGAGTTGGGAACATCACTTTTTCCGCCTCTAATCAGCTTGTTAGCAGCCTAATAACAGAGAAGCCCTGCACATTACAAGCCCCCGAAGTGAGGCACGGCCTATTGTCGAATTGCTGCTTGACAGCCAGCTTTCGGCAGCCCTAAATTATCCCATGACAAGCTGCAGTGAAGAGGTGAGCAACCTTGCGCATAATCTACAATCATTATCATTTCCATCTTTATTACCCACAGTATGCCGAGCACATTAAGGAGGCTTTAAAGGAGCTTTTGTTTTGCAATAATTTCTTAAAAACCCTGCTTTCTTGTTAGTATCTCCCCTGCCATCTCATCAAAATGGAAATGCTGCAGAAGGCTCCATTTATTTCCTTTAATTCTCCTTCACACTTCTAGCCAGCACGGACTGGCTCGGTAGAGACTTTTTGGTTGAGCCAAGGTTGAAGGTGCCTGCGCAGACCCAGCCTCCTCGAGCTCTGGGGTTCCATGCTCGGAGCAGAGCCATCTCTCCAGGACACGTGTGAAACCCTGGTGTCCACAGCGAAAGATCTCCTGGTCTTTCCCAGCAAACCACCCCAGGCCCTTTTGCAGTCGGTGTTTCCAAAACCCTTGGCTTCAGCGCTCAGCCTCAGAGGGGACACGCTCAGGGGAAATTATCCCAGTCGTGATGGGTCCAGAGAGGGAACCTGGGCAGCGGGTCACCCCGGGGATTTCCAGGGAATAGCAACACCGCGGTTTATTTGTCACAAGCAGCTCCAGGCTGGCAGGCGCGAGCTGTTTGCATTTAACATAAATGCGATTCTTGTTTTGGCTGGCAGGCAAAGGGGATTTGGGTCTCATTCATGAGATTTTTCTTCTTTGTTCTCACTCCCTCTCACTTGAGCTTGGAGTTTCATCTGGGCTGGCCTCAGTCCCATGGGTACCGGCACCGGGACCACCCTCCAGGAGCCAAGGATGGGGAGGAGGACAGACAGACAGGTTGTTTCACAGCACGAATCCATCTCTGGGATTACCTGGCCTGGCCTCGTCTGCACTGTGTGCAAAGTCACGTTCAGAGTCGCAGGGGATGCTCGCTCCCCAAGCCCCTCGGCGAGACGGAGCCGCCCTGCTCCCCCCGCAGCTCTGCCACCCTGCCCGCCGCAGCTCAGCCGAGCAGTTTGTCATTGGTGCCGTGTTGCCAAACACATAGGTGTTAATTAAAATCACAGTGAAACAGTAATCGAGTGAGAAGCCGCAAGCTGCCGCACACCCCAGCGAGGGAGGGGATGCGCTGAGGGGCTGCTCTGCTCCCTCTCCTTTGCCCTTGCCCTCTGCTACTTCCAGTTCTCCGGGATTTCGGCGGGCAGGTCCGTCTCTCCAGCCTCCACCACTAACTCCGCACTGGGAAAAGGAGCTGGCTGGGCAGCGCTCGGTCCCTTTTCCATGCAGAAATGGTGCTCGTGACACTGGGGGCCTGGAGCTGCCCTGGGGACTCGTCCTGCCCAGCCCACAGGGCAGCAGCCTGTGCTGCCCACGGCTGCCCTGGCCAGAGAGGGGCAGCAGGGCCAACGGGCACAGAAAACCAGGGGGAGGGGGGGGAAATGAAACAGGAAAGCCAGGAAGGGAAGAGTGAGGAAACGCACAAATAATGGGAAAAGGAAAGCGGGGTTGGAGGCAGTCTCTGCTCCCCAGCAGAGCAAGAGGTTTGCAAACCAATGCTTCCCACCACAATTCCCAAGCCGGCGGGAGTGCAGAGAAGCACCCCTCCTTGCTTAGGATGTCACCCTCTCTCAGCCCCCTTCCCTGCAGCCCCCAGAGTCCCCAGGCCAGGCCTCTCCCTCCCTTACCTTTTCTGCCGACTGCGACGTCCCAAAAAATATAGGGATGAAGGCTAACCACACAATGCAAGTAGTGTACATGGTGAACCCGATGGGTTTGGCTTCGTTAAAGGTCTCTGGGACCCCACGGGTCTTAATAGCATACACAGTGCAGGTGACCATGAGAAGCATGCTGTACCCAAGCAAACAGATGAGGGAGAGGTCCGAAATGTCACATTTGAGGATGCCCCGGGCAAAGTGGGGGTTTGTAGTCCGCTGGTCCTCGTAGTCAATGACAGAGTGGGATGGGTCCACGATGAACCAGATGCAGACGCCCACGAGCTGCAGCGAGATGAGGCTGAAGGTGATGACCAGCTGGGACGCGGGGCTGATGAACCGGGGGGCACTCACCGACTTCTTGCCCTGCTCAAAGATGCGGTAGATGCGGTTGGTCTTGGTGAGCAGGGCGGCGTAGCTGATGCTCATGCCGAGCCCGAGGAAGATGCGTCGCAAGGAGCACGTGCTCAGGTCGGGCTCGGCAATCATGAGGAAGGTGGTGGCGTAGCAGAGGAAGATGCCCGTCAGCAGGACGTAGCTCAGCTCCCGCCCTGACGCCTTGACGATGGGCGTATCATTGTAGCGCACAAAGGTGACCACCACAAAGAGGGTGGCGATGATGCCCACGATGGCGATGAAGACGGGCACCACCGCCCAGGGTGAGCTCCACTCCAGCTTGATAATGGGGATGGGGGTGCAGCTGGTGTGGTTCTCGTTGGGCCGCTCGTTGAAGTGGCACCGCTTGCAGTGGAACTCGTCCAGCTGGTACTGGTAGCCATCGCAGCGCTCGCAGTGCCAGCAGCAGGGAATGCCCTTCACCAACTTCTTCCTCTCTCCTGGCTTGCAGGGCAGGCTGCAGATGGAGCTGGGGAGCTGGCTCCCACCCCCCGGCCACAGCATGCTCTCCACCTGCGGGGCGAGATGGCACCAGCCCCACTGATGCTCTTGCTGGGCATCTGCCAAGCATCCCTGGGGCACAGGGGGATGCCCCCCTCTGCTCGCGGCAGCGTTGCCCAGATCCAGCCCCTCGCCCCACCAGCACAGCCCATGAAGGACCCCAGCCCTACCCAGCATGGGGACAGGGAGAAGGTGAAGCTCTCCATTGGCCTTTTGGGAAGATTCAACACCAGAAACCTGAAACAAAGTCCCTCCTTCCCCAGGAAACCTCCTCTGCTCTGTTCTGGATTCTCCTTCCCTTATCAGAGCTGCAAAGTCGGGTGCCCAGAGCCCATGGGATACGGTCACACACACTGATGGTGGGTCACCGTGGCTGAACCTCAAGCGTGTACTCGGGGGACACCCTCCCCTCTGACCCCCCCAAGTCTGGCTGCCTACCTTTGCACCCATGGGCTCCCTGGCTCCCAGCTGGGTTTGCTGCACCCTGCATGGCCTCAACGGGTGCAGGAGAATTCTGCAGGACCTTCCCTTTGGCACGGCCCGTGCGCAGCTGCACCACAGGCACCAGCCAGCCCCCAGCCTTACTTTTAGGTGGAGGTGGTCGGTCCATTGCCCGATGACTTTGTACTCAGGAGTGGAGTTCCTGATCTGGTACTGGTAGATGTCGTAACGCCCCGGCGCGTCTCCGTTCTCGTTGAACGTCACGGGAGTCCCAGCGATGCCTGCAGGAGAGGGAGGGCTCAGCACCCGCGGCACCCAGCAGCACGGGGTGCCCCGGGTGACAGTGTCGGAGGGGGCTCTGGTTTGATGCTTCCCCTCGGCGTGGGGTTCTCGCTGCTGGGAGTGCCGCAAGCTGCCAGGACGATGCCAGCACGGGTACAGGCTGGAGGAGGCAATTGGGGAAAAGAAAACCAACCCCAAACCCAAGCTGGTGCAGGGACTTTACGGTATCGACCCACCGACCTCCCCAGAGCCAGAGCTCACTGAGTGATGCCAGGCGCCGAGTGCTGCTACACCAGCCGGTTTACTGCTTCTTTTAAGAAAGGGGGGAAAAAGCAGCTTTAAGTTAAATCAAGTGAACTGTGCAGATAAACACTAATGAAAGGAAGGAAGAGAAAAATCAAGCAAGAGGGAAAAATAAATAAAAGAGACACTGCAGAGGAGATCACAGAGTGGAGATAAATAGAAGTAATAAGGAGGACAAGACAGAAAATGTTTATTAAGGAGACAGAGCAGAGGAAAAGATGCATTTCCAGAGGAGATCTGAAGACAGACAAGGACACAGCAGCGTGATTCAGCACGACCTCCGCCAGCCACGAGATGAGGGGAGCGGGCGCGGGGAGAGGCCGGGGAATGCGGGGCAGGCAGGGCAGCAGGGTGAGGGCAGGATTGCTGCCGGGTTACCCTCCACAGGCTCCCAGGAGAAGTGGGAGCTCAGACCTCCTCGTCTCTTGACCTGCTGCAAAACCACCCCGTCTTTGCAGCCTGCATTTGCCATGCAGTGGGTGCCAAATGGTAACGCGAACAAATTGTGGGTGCTGCTGTGTGACCCATAGCGGGGGACAACCTGAGGCACCCAGCCCCACGGGGCCGTTCCTCCCCACCGCCCCGGGGACGGACAGACCTGAGAAGTTGACGTTGCGGATGTACTTGAGCAGCTCCATGCCGTCCACCGGGTCCATCCTGGGGCACAGCCCCACCTTGCCGGGGCAGAGGTTCTTGTGCATGTTGTGCAGAGCGTGCCCCATGGCGTAGACGGCGTCGATGACAAACTGAACCTTGCCCTCCTGCTCGTACGAGGAGTCCTGGCCGATGCGCTCTCGGTCTGCGGATACACGTAAAGTGGGGCTGCCATCTCCCTGCCGCCCCAGCCATGCCCCGCAGGGGTTCTGCTGCAGCTGAACCTTGCAAACAAACCCACTCATCCCCGGGACTGAAGCAGCCAGAAACTCCAGCCCCATTCCCAAAAATGCAAACCCCTCAGCCAGCCGGAGCGGCTCTTTCCCAGTGGGAAGCTTCTGCTACCTCGGCATTGCCCAGGAGGGAGCAGCAGGGCAGAAATGCACCTCAAACACCACCAAACTCCTCCCAAAACAAAACCCACATTGCAGATGTACTTTGCAGGGCCAGCCCAAGGCATCGGCTGTGTCTGCACTGCCAGGGCTTGGGGCTTGAGCCTCTCCGCCAGCTGAAAGTCCTCCCATCGGCTGTGCGTCCCTTGCCCGGAGGGCTCAGGAGGGACAGCTGGGGGGACACGGTGGCTCTCACCCCAGCCCCTCTGAGCGGCATGCCGGGAAGATTTGGGGTACGTGAGGTGGCCTCTGTGGGCAGGAGGAGGGTGACGTGCTGCCAAAAAAACATATTAACTGGGAAAATATCCAACCAACCTCCCTATAATGCCTTTCTGAAAATGTGGGTGCTGGCACCTAGGCTGCACTTCCAAGAGCCCTCAGGGTGTCACATCGCAGTGCCATGGGACATCCCCGTACTCCCAGGTCCCCCAGTCCCCCAGCGGGATGCAGGCTGGGCTGCGATCGACGTCCCATCCTCACCCCCACGGGCTGACCTCCTTCATCTTGCCAGGAGCTCCCGCCGGCTCAGTCTCTATCAGCGGCGTCAAGGGGCCACCCAGGCAGTATCCATCACTGGCTGCATGTCCTCCATCTCACTCCCGAAGCCTCCTGTCACCCTGCTCCCCTCATCACCCCCTGCCTCTCTCCCACCCCGCTGACCCTGCAGCCCTTGGCAGCCTCCCTGGCCATCCTGGCTTGCAGGATCCTGCAAGGATCTGGTAATTACCAGCGACAGCTGCCTGCCTCTCCTGTCATAACCGCCCTTAATGGGACTAGAAACATGTTAATCATTTAGCAAAAGACACCGATTAATGTAGCATGCTGTTAATTACAGCTAAGAAAGTGTCTCCCATGGGGCGATGCCGCGTCGGAGAGCCACGGCCTCTGCACCTCCATCACTGCCTCTGCGGCATGGCCGGGCACCCCGCCAGGCCCCCGCTCCTTCGGCAACAGCAAAAGGGAAGGAGGGTTCCTCAGGGAGCCGAAGGCACAGCCTTCATCCTCTGGAGAGGCAGAGGCATCCTAGAAAACCATCCAAGGGTGTCCAAAATTAATTCTGGCTCCACTGTGCACGGATGCTCCCTGATGCAAGGTGGGGATTTACGGTGACTGCAGGGGACCAGGAGACACAGCCTGTGCAGGCGGGGATGGAAAAGGCACAGGCAAGCAGTGGCTGCCGATCCCCTCCCTCCCCGCTGCGGGACGGTGGGACGAAGCCAGCGCTGGGTGCGGAGCAAATCCCCGGTAAGCGGGGACGTCCCCGAGAGCCACGCGCCCAGAGGTCCCTGCGCCGGGACGGAGAGCGAAACGTGCCGCTGACAAGACACTAAAGCAAATTGATAGCAAACTGACCAACAAGAAAAGATGATATCAAGGAGGTGAATTTATAGCCCATCCTTCAAAGTTATAAAAATGCTTTTGGACTACGTGGAGATTACTCATGCGAAACCCGTCAAGTTATCCTTTCTTCCACTTTATTGACAAGGGCTATTAATCTTCTCCCTCAACTTCGGGCCTTTCCCTGCATTCATCTCTCAAGGCACAGACAAGCCACTCTATCTTGTCAAGATAATTACCCATTAAAAAAAAGGGTGTAATAGGCTGTCCAGGGGAGCTGAGCCCGCGGGGATGTCCCAGCCCCGCTGCCACCCCCCGCGCCGTCCTGCCGCCCCGCAGAGCCCAGGGGACACACGGGACCCAGGACTTGTCCCTTCCCGGCTCCTCGGCTTCCTAGCAGGCACCTCAAATCCCACACAGGTCCCAGCAAGTGAAATACAACCTGCTGTGATAACACAGGCTGCGGAGGCTGGATTTTCCTCCCAAACATCCCTCTGGCTTGCAGCGAGCAGCGCCAGCCCGGCGCGGTGGGAGAAGCCGGCTCCGGTGCCAAAGCTGAGCCGTTGCAGATAAGCAGACGTCTCCGGGCTGTCCGTCAGGCACCTCGCCCCAGGCCCCAGCTGCTTTTTGCAGATGGGAATTAGGCTGATGCACAAAGGGGGCAATGCAGAGCAGAAAGCTGAGGCTCCTTCCTGACATGGAGACAATAATTCTCCACCAAACTCGCAGTAGATTAGGGCCACAAAAGGGATGTGACCCCGCTGATTATAATAGCAGGGTCGTGCATCGTTCTACAGGGCTGATAATTAATTTTCAAGTGCGTGATGAGCCTCCGCGGGCACCCCTCGGAGGACGGACGCAGCTATCTTCTCAAGTGGTGGATGAGACGGGATTAGCATCAATTCCCATCACATCGCTGGCGCCGGCTTTCGGCAGGAGTTAATCAAAATGAGTCACAGTGCTGCTCCGGAGAGCTGGGGGATGGTGTCCTCTCTGAATATCCCAATCCCACGGGTGCTGGCAGCAGCACCCAGCACCCAGCACCACGTTTTCGGGCTGGGTGACCCCATCCAGGAGCAGGCACTGTCCCCCCACGAGGGATGCTCGCTGCAAACATCCCTCTGCAACAAGGGCTTGAGCTGCCCTCGCAGCGAGGCTGGCAGCGCCCGTTTGGATGGCCGGTGGATCCGAAGAAGGGCGAGCAGAGGCATTGCCAGGACGCCCCTGCCGCTCAGACCCAGCCTTGGGCAACAGGAGCCTTTTATCATCTTAACTACCAGGCGAGCAGCGCAAATCCTCCCCCGTTGGCCTGGCTGGGGCACGCTGTGCTGGAAACAGCCAGTGCCACAAAAAAACAACCCCATGTTAAGAAGAGACTGGAGAGAAGCAAAACAGAAAGGGAAAAGAATATGAAGAACCACAAATAAAGAAGGAAAATCAAATAAAACTCCTCTCCCCCCCCCGCCCACATTGCTGCTCTGCATCTCTCCGCAGCCCGGTCAGGCGGAGGTGAGTGCACAGAGAAATCCCCAGCCCTGCTCCAAAGCAGAGTTACCATCCAGCCCTGCTAAATGAAGGCCATTAATTAGCTCTCCTGGATGAAGAGTAGCCCACAGGGCCTGGGAGCATCCTGTGGTCCCCCCACGGGTGGCAGGTGGGGGGACGCAGCCCCGAGCCGTGCCCTGTCCTCCTGCCCTTGCCACCCCATCGGCCCAGCAAACCTGGCACTGCCATCAGCTCCTCCGTCTCCACTTGCAGCACCCCAGCACCTCCCCGTCTGCATCCACACGTGTGTGAATTATTAACGAAGCAGCAGCCAGCGGGATCCTTTCCAGCCCGACCAGCCAGGGGCTGGCTCCCCCGCTGGAGCCTGCCCAACCCGGGATGCTCAGGGATGCAGCCCAGGGGAGGGAGCTTGGAGGTGGGGAAGGATGCAGAAGCGATCCTACTGCAAAAGCAGCTGGGAGATGGGTCCTGGCCTGATCCTGGTCCCAGCCCGATCCTGGTCCCAGCCGGACAGCCTGGGGACGGACAGGTCCTGATGGGTGCTAGGGCTGGTCTGGGGGATAATGTGAGCAGCTGCCTGAGGGAATCGCCCCAAAACCTGGTGCCCACCCCAGCTCTCGCCCCTCACCTTCCTCCCAGCTCTCCCATACATGAATGAGAGCCATGAGCTGTCCTGTTCGGTGGTGGGACCTTTCGGTTTCGTTTCTGGGATGCAAAAGCAAGCAAAGCTGGCATTTCTCTGTGCATGTTGGGCTCTACCCAAACGTGAGGCTCCTGGGGAAAGTCAGTACCATTCCCTCTATAAAACAGCCCCAAACAGGACATTTGCATGCCATGCAAAGCACAGGAGCTCATGGAACCACATAGGCAGGTTATTTGCTTCATCGTGCGTTATTTCCCCTCTCTGTTTATCTGCCAAGCAAATGTTCAAGAGATAATTTATTTGCTGACAAATTCAGATAATTTAAAGACAGTTCCTAGGACATTTGCCATGTCGTGGTTTCAGCTGCCTCCACTAATACCTTGGCCCTGAAATATTGCTTGTTTAAATGCTACATTACTATGAAGATGAAGAGATCAGCGGTTTGCAGGACCTGCTCATGCATTTCCTGGGGATTTCTTGATGCAATTGGGAAAGATGAGGAGCTCTCAGCTACCCAAGGCCATGGCCACGGGCAAGTTTTCTTGCATGCCCTTGCTGCTTACCAAGCTCATGCCTATGCATTAGCCACAAGACTACTTGGGGAAGCTGCAGCACTGGAAAGTCCTTGTGGGGACAGAGAAGTGTCCCCAAGTCATCAGCTGAACATTTGGGGAATGCCTGCAAGGGAGAGCGTGTGGAAGCACCATCCCTCTCATCCTCAGCAGTGAAAGCAGGGAAAAAAAGCCCTTAATGATGGAACTTCCCAGACACGGCGAGGTGCATCCACCCACCGGCACGCCACGGCTTCCACAGCCGTCCCTCCCAAGGGGACGGGGGATGTGCAAATGTCCCCAGGTCCTGCCATGTCACAGCCTCGGAGCCACCGTGTCGTTATCTGTCTTCAGCCGGTGCCAGGCCGGCAGTAAATCTCTCCCATCTCTCAGTAAACGTCACCTCCTCGAGCCTCCAACCATCACTTCGGCAGCAGCGCTGTCAGCGAGACAGATCCCCTGGCTGCCTTGTTTGCTGCATTAATCCCTGCAAGCCTCTTGTAGCTGGAAATGGCTAAAAATGCACAGCGAGGGGTGAGGAGGGGGCCTGTGATCAGGCTCTGCCAGGACGAGGGTCCCTGCCTGGAGCAGCTGAAGGGCACATCAGCAAAGCAGTTTGCAATGAGACACGGGCAAACGCCACGCCAGGCGTGCCCTGGGGCGATCGCCTCCTCTCCAGGCACCCCTGCACCCTCCCGTGGGGTGCCCAGCAGCACCCTCCCCGCAGGCACGGGCACGCTGCAGCTGCAGCCTCAATGCTGGCTAAGCAAGAGCCGGATCCTGACCCTGCGCTATCAATTGGCCTCATTTCTCTGCAACCACCCCAGCTTTTATCCTGCTCAGGCGAGACAGGAGCTGCTTGCAAGGGAGCAAGGATGCACCGGTGGCTTCATGCCTTACATGGGACAACGGTGCTTCTGCCAAGCACACGATGAGAAAGAGGCAGTTGTCCAAATGCTGGGAAACAATGCAGAATTCAGCCCCAAATCCCCCAAATCTGGGTGGTTTTGTACCCACAGAAGATGGGGCCAAGGGAAGGGAGATGCGCAAGAAGCGTGCATGAGAGGGAGCAGCCCTGGGAGCTTTGCACGGGGACCGTGCCCCCGCACACACACAAACCAAGCAGGCCCCACACACCTCCTGGCCACACACAGCACATCGGGATGCACAGAAGCATTTCTCTGCAACGCTCCTGTCCGCTACGAAGCGAGCCGCCGCCATCGCCAGCCCAGCGGACACCCGAGTGCCCGCGCAGGCAAGCAGCTCTGCATCGCCCACGTTCCCCACGCTGCAGAAGCACCGGCGTTTCTCCAGCCTTCCCCAAATTCCCACCTGACTTTGATGCTTAGTCCAAAAAAAGCATGCTCACAACCGCGACTGCCACACACAGAGCGTTAATTGCCACGTAGCTGCCTTGAGCTGGGGTGACAGCTCCGGAGCCATAAGGATGCGGCTGAGCTGAAAGGCCATAAGGGGAAAGCAAGCAAAACTTTTTTAACGCCTGCCCTGGGCTCTCTGCCATCGCCTTCACATCCCTGCGCACCCCATGCGAACAGCAACACACACCCACGAGCCTCCGCTCGCCCGCAGCATCCCCACAGCTCTTACTGGTGCACTTCTTGATGCTGCTGCCCTTCTTCAGCGCGTGCCGGCTCAGCTTGCAGTGGAAATTTTCCTCCCAAAACTCAGCAAACCAGATGTTTCGGCGGTTGTTGTCCAGCGTCCTGCTGGAGAAGTAGCGGTCGAAACCTGCCCGGGGAAGAGGGGACGGAGGGGATAAATCTCTGGGGTGGCAGAGAGATGTTTACCATGGCCCAAAACTTCCCAGGCAGGGGGGAAGAAGGGTCTGGTGAGCAGTGGGGTCTAGGGACACGTCAGAGTGTGGTGGGTTTGTGCCCGAGCTGCCACTCGGGCAAAACTGCAGACTGGAAAACCCAGGGAAGACCCACTGCAAAACACAGTCTTTCATAGCCAAAACCTTGCGGTTAAGGGGATGCTGTCGGGGGGGCAGCCAGCCTGGGGGAGCCGCAGGAACCCACCGAGTGCAGCCCCTCACCTTTGACAGAGACCCGCTTGGGCAGGATGGTGACGGAGCCCTCGGCCACCTCCTCCAGGTGCAGCACCGGGGAGATTTTGGAGCCCCAGCTGTCCGAGCCCATCCAGATGAAGTGTCCCGTCTGGTTCGCCCTCTTGGCCGCCTCCAGCACCCTTCTGTGGAGAGAAGCAACAGGCGCTGGAGCTCGCTGGCACCGCGGGGCCGGGGCACCAGCTTCGTGGCTGGCCCCATGGCAGCGGGGATCCTGGGGCATATGTGTATGCCCCCCTTAATTACCCAACGTTAGGGAAAAAAAAATAATCAGGTTATGCCACAGCAGGCAGGAAAAGCAGCAGCACTGAAGAGCGCATGTGTGCTTGCAGCTCCAATCAGCACTGCAAGCCAGCCAGCGTTGCCAGTGCCCAACTAGAGCTAAACTGGGCTCTGCTGGGCTCAACTGGGCAGCTGAGCAGCAGTGGGGAGCCGGCGATGCCACCCGTCCTGCCAAGCATCCCTCATCGTAGCCAGACACTCAGCTGCACACACCGGCGCCAGCCAGTTCAGAAAACGTGAGTAGGTGGACGGGAGCTTTCCGGGATCCGACCCTCCAGGCTCTTTTTTCCCCAGGGCTCGCTGTCCCCTTGGGGGCTTGTGTGGGTCCCCAGCCCCGTGGGAGCGGGGCCCAGGGCAGCTTCGTCTCCCCGTCTCCCTGTGCAGCGAGGAGGCAGGTTTGTGACTCACCCCCCGCCATCGGGAGCTGATCATTTCAAGTCCAGATGGTGTTTGAAACGCGTGATAAGGAAAAAAAAACCACACAAAACGAGCAGAGAGTGGAGACAAGACGGGAAGAGGCAGGCGTGCTCTGGGAGCCGCGGGGCCAGCAAGCAGCCAGGGAGCCGTGCCGGCTGCTTCGTGCTCGTCCCAGGTTGCCCCGAGCTCCGGGCGCATCCCGCCGCAGGGAGGTCAGCGAAGCTCATGTCCCGCTCCCAGCACAAGCAACATCTCCAGCCGCCCGCGGTCCCGTGTGGAGCAGGATCTCCCCAGGGCAAATCGAGGACATTCCTGTGAAATCAGTGATTTACACCCAGTCTGAGCCAGGCAGAAATTCGAGCAACAACCATCCCAGCATGGCCCTGCACGTTTCGGGAGAGGCAGCACACCATCTTCCAGGCTCCACAGCCCAAGCTGGCCCAAGGGTCGGGATCGCGGCAGTCTCCATGCCCGGGCTAAACCCACGCTTGCCCGGTGCCAGGTGGGTGTGGGTAAGCCCCTGTTCACGGGACATAATCCTATTTGGATGGGTAAATGTTTACAAACCCCAGTTAATGGGGCTTGCCATTTACACAGCGAGGTAAATCCCCCGTTTCTCACCACACACCCGCGTAAATGTCAGGTTTGCAGACATTTCTATTAAGGAAGGAAAAAAGAAACTCGGAGCGTTTGCACATCTGATGTAAACTGATTTAAAATCGCAGTTTACCCACATTTACATAATGTTTGCTGATTAATAAATTAGATACTTAGGAAATCAGGGGTAGTTCCATGTGAATCATTCTGCTCCGTAAACAACGGGAGCTGCAAGACGCCGCTTCGCCTGCAGAGCAGCTCATCACCTCGAAGCGTGGTTGCGTCCCCAGCCCCACCAGGCAGGCAGGATGGCAAGGGGGGGTCCCCGAAAGGCCCCCCAGACCCGTTCCTCTTCCACGCTGGGAGCTGAGGCTGCACGGCGAAGCAGAACCGGCGCCTGGATCCTGCCACGGCCGGTGCTCAGCGCGGCCCCACGCCAGCTCTGACCCAGCTCGTGAGCAGTGTGAAGCAGACGGGTTGTGACAGCAGGGGTTTCCGAAGCCAACAGAAAGCGGATTTTTCCTCCTTTGCGCTGTGCGTTGCTGCGGTTTGATGGCAGCACCATGCCAGGCGGCCACTCGGAGGTCAGCTCTGGTGGGTCCCTGCTGCAGACGCGTCCGTGCCACGCTGCAAGGTGCATCCTCTCCCATTGCAGACGCATCCGTGCCACACTGCAAAGGCAGCTACGCGGGCACATCTGCTCTGCGTTGCAGACACATATGCACGCTGCAGGCACGGTCGGCTCCTGTTGCAGTGCCCGGCTCCTGCCAGTAGCATCCCACACCCCAGCCAGCAGCATGTGTAGAGCACATGTCGGGCTTGGTGCGGGTCCCTGAAGTGCATTCCCCGTCCCCAGCCTCCCCTCCCAGCCAGGCTGGGCCCCTCCGCACCTGATGTCGTCTTCGTTAGCGAAGATGATGACGGCCCGCGCGTGGGAGGTCTCCAGGAGGCGGCGGATGATCTTGTCGAACTCTCCCGGCTTAGGCTCCCGCGGGATCTTGACGGACTGGGCCACGCACACCCCCCCTGCGGCAGAGAGAGCCCCGGCACTGAGACAGCCCCGCGAGTCCCCGTTCCCGGGGGCCAGCCCCTCTCCCAGGGCTCCTCAGCCCCACAACAAGCAACGGGGGTCTCCCCAGCTCACCTGCACCCCAGCCACAGTGAGGGGCTCAGCACCCTGCCATCTCCGCAGCCCACCGCCCCCAGAGCCCCCTGGCCACCAGCCAGCCCCCCGGGACACGTACCCAAGCCCTCCCGTTACGCCTGCTCTCCCAGATCGCTGCCTTCACCCCTCCTCTCCCTCACAGCTCAGCCCTTCTGTGCCACTTTCGCTCCCATCCCGCATCTCTGTAGCTCATCTCCGCCTTCCACCCACTCCTTAGCACCAGTCATCTCGAGCCACAGCCACATCACGCCCCGTCCCCCCGACAGACACACGGTCCCATCCCAGCGCCTCGGAGAGGGTTTTCCAGCCAGCTCCCAGCACCAGCCCCTCCCCAGCCCAGGACTGGGTTTTGCAAAGGGCTCTGCACATGCAATGGTCAAATACTGGCAAAAACAGCCCGTGGGAAGAGGAGACGATGGGCTGCAGCCGCGGCACGGGCCCTTCGCCCCCGAGACAGCAGCCTGGCCCTGCACAGGGTTTTATTCCCATCCCTGTGGCACCGGCCGAGCTCCCAGCCCAGCTTTCCACAGGGCAATTGCAAAAGCAGCTAATTAAAATTAAAAGAGACAAGGGGAAGCTGGCAATTGGAAGAGTCCCCACGCACGGCTGCTGGGCTCCCAGCCTCCAGCTCTGAAAAGCCAGAGCCCTCCTGCTCCTGCATTTTTGCAGATGCCAATAAAAAGAGAGATGGGAGAGAAAATTAAACATTGCGGGACCTTCTGGATGTAATTGATGGTCTCAATTTGCATAGTAAATGACACGGCTGATACCTCGCCTGCCACTAAAAGATCGCCGCTTAAGCAAAGGTCAGAGTAATTAGCACACGGCGGCAGGATGAGATTTCCCAGCTTACGGCCCTGGAGAGGAGCAGGGGGAGGACGGGATGGGGACAGGCACCGAAGCGGAGTCAAGCGGAGGCCTCCAGGATGGCAGGGTTCGCTCTCTCCCGCAGGGCTGGAGGAAAATTGGGGTAATTTGGCCCCTTGCAACCTAACGACAGAGGGGGGGGGATCTGATGGGTGCCGAGCATGCAGCAAGGGAGGTTGCAGGGATGCGGATAACAGCATCTCCCAGCAAATACCCGCTGGCCGGGGGAGCATCGCCCACCCCGGCCCCACGCAGCCCAGGCACAGAGAGGGCTTGTTTCAGGGTTTTTTTCCTGTGGTAAGAAATTGGGCCAATTTGCTGTTTGTTTCCCATATGGGGAGCCAGATGGATGGAGAGGAGGGAGCTGGATAAACAGACTCCCGGACAGACAGATCAGCCAGGCGAGACGGGCAGCAGCAGGCAGCGCCGGCAGGACCGTCACGTCCCTGCCCGGGGGTGCTTGGCCCTGGTCACCGCCGAGCCCCCAGCCAGGCCAGGGTGGCACTGGCTGTGCCGCCAGAGACAGCAGCTCCAGCTAAGGAGCCCGTGCAGCTTAATTACAGTTTCCATGGCAATAAAAGGAGAAAATCCAACAAATGCAGCAGTTTGCAAACACGAGAGCCTTCCAAAAGCCCTGGCGCAGAGTCGGGCGGGTGCATGCACACGCGAGTGACAGCTCAGGGCTGGCACAAGCACACACCCGCGTGCCACTGAGCACCAACACTGCGAGGCTCCCGTGCTGTCCGTGCTCTGCTCCAGGCTCGTGTGAGCACGGGAAGGTACGCACCGTGCTGCGTGTCCCAGCACATCGGGTGCCCCTGCACGCGCAGGTGCCCATGAGCGTGCGGCACAGGGACACGGGGGTTCCGGGCACGCACACGGTGGCTGCAGCACCGGCCCCTTCCCAGCACGGCCAGAGCAAACCCAGCTTTGAGACTTTCCCAGGCCGCCCCTTTGCACTGGGGTCCTCCCTATGCGTTTTATTCCTCTCGCCCAGAGCAGCGGCTTTGAGCAGCCCCAGGATGCCGTGGCCATCCCGTGCCGGCTCTGACTGCGCCGCTGGGGTACACGGGACCCCGACTGGGAGGACGCTCAGCAAAAGCAAGCTCGCAGGGGGAGGATAAACCCTGCAGGGGCAGCAAGTGGCCTTGGGTGAGCTTGTAGCAGGGACTGTCTTCTTGTATGCATGGCAAGAGGGGCTGGCAGAGGAGACAGGCCCATAAATAAATAAGAAAGGAGACTAAATCAATGGCAATTCAGAAATGACCAAGTTACTCAGCAGCTCCGTTAAATCAAACTAACGAGGAATGTAACAAAAAAGGGATACAGGCAATTAGGATGTAACAAGGACCATCTTAACACAGTGGCTAGAGAGCGCGGAGCACGCGAGCAGGATGCGGCCAGGCCAGCGGGAGGGAAAGCGGGGATGGGGACCCAAAAAAGTGGCTGGATGCCAGGAGAAAACTGCCCCAAGGATGGACACGGATGTCTGCAACCCCTGGCTGCACCGCCTGTGCCCTACAGTTTACTACAGCTCGTCAGGGCTCTCCAGGCTTAAAAACAACACAAACCTAGGCCAGCTAAAAGCCCTCAGAGGGTCTGGGAGCCCCACGTTCCCGCAGCACCCTTCTCCAGCCCCGGGCACTGATGCTGGCAACACTGCTTAACATTTTTATCTTCTTAATTAATTAAATTGTCTTAATAATGAAAAAAAGAGGTCAGGGGGGTCAGGGGGAGGTGGCTGGGGTGGGCAGAGCTGAGGGTTTCGAGGCAGCTTCGCTCACCTCCAGCAGCCCAGGCTCTGGGCACCTGCATTATTCATGGCCCCCAGCGCCGTGGCGGGAAGGGGGATTTGCCAAGTGATGCTCCTACTGTCTTCGCACAAAAATCCATTTAGTCAAAACACTCCTTTAAAGCGAGAAATCGAAGCGAGGAGGCGGCAGCGATGGGGAAGAGGCGGCCGCTCTCCCTCCTCCGGCGGGACGGCGCAGCATTGCTCCCCAACTTGGGCCAAGTCTGACTCTGGGAGAAGGCAGGAGGTGAGGAACGGGGACCCCTTTCCTCCCCCAGCTTTGGAAAAGGACCAAAGAGGAGCAGGAATAGTGGGGAAAGCCTCCAGGACTGGGACAGCATCCCACAGCCAGCTGCCAGAGACAGCTCGGAGACAGGCACCCAGTTTAAGGATGCTCAGCCGCAAGATCCCACACATGCCATCCCTGACGGACAGCAGCACAGGACGCAGGGCGCTTACAGCAAGTAACAGCAAAAAAACCAGCTTGGACCCATTCCCAAACCTCCCGCGGGCTGGGGCAGCAGCCAGGGACCTGGAGCTGCAGTCCCAGGGTCTGGAGCTGCTTTTGGCTCCTGGCCCGAGCCCCCGCGGTGGTGGCATCCCGGTCCCACGGTGGCAGAGCCAGCAGCTTCGCGGGAGGCTGCAGGGAAGAGCCAAGGATGAAATATTCAGCAGCCGGGGAAGCAGAGACCGACAGGGAGAGTGAAATGGTGGGGATGTAATTACAGGAGGTGGCCAAGCGCGCCCAGCATTGCCACTTGCAGCCCTTTCTCTGCTGCCTGCCAGAGCTTGCCATAACCACCCACCCTGGTTAATAAGTGGCGGCCACCCCGTCCCACCCAGGCGGGTCTTGGCACAGATGCCCATCAGGGCAAGAGGGAAAACCTCCCTGCAAAACCAGGCCATGCAGCGAAAGCAGCTCTGCAAAGGGAAGGGTTTGCCGCAGGGCTCGTCCTCCTGCAAACGACCCACCCTCCTGCCAGGAGAGCCAGGCCAGCGGGGACGTGTCTGCACCTGAGTCCCACCTTGGCCCCAGGGGCAAAACTGCGAGGGTCTGCGCCCACTGCCACCCAACAGCCCCGTGCACCCATCCCAGCTGTGCAAAGCTTGCCTGTGAGCATATCGCAGAATGGTTTGAGTTGTAAGGGACCTTAAAGCTCATCTGGTTCCAACCCCCTGCCATGGTCAGGGACACCTTCCACCAGACCAGGTTGCTCAAAGCTCCATCCAACCTGGCCTTGAACACTTCCAGGGACGGGGCATCCACAGCTTCTCTGGGCAACCTGTGCCAGTGCCTCACCGCCCTCAGAGTGAAGAATTTCTTCCTTATATCTAATCTAAATCTCCCCTCTTTCCGTTTAAAGCCATTCACCCTTGCCCTGTCACTCCATGCTCTTGTAGAAGTCTGTCTCCAGCTTTCCTGTGCCCCCCCCAGGTACTGGAAGGCTGCTCTAAGGTCTCCCCAGAGCCTTCTCTTCTCCAGGCTGAGCCACCCCACCTCTCCCAGCCTGTCCTCGTAGGAGAGGTGCTCCAGCCCTCTGATCATCTTCGTGGCCCTCCTCAGGTGCCCTCCAACAGGTCCATGTCCTTCTTACGCTGGGGGCCCCAGAGCTGGACGCAGCACTGGTGGGGTCTCACCAGAGCAGAGCAGAGGGGCAGAATCCCCTCCCTCGACCTGCTGTCATAGAGCTGCAACCGCGTAACTGCATCAGACTCTAAACCAAATCTATCCACTTGGAAATGTGGGACTCCTGAGCAAGGCACGATGGACGCCCCAGCGTGCTTAGTCCGATACGCTTTGGGACTGGACTGCCTGTGTCCTCAGCTCTCCAAAGACTTGGCAGTGCACACCGTATCCCAGAGCCCTCCGGGAGCAAACCGCTGGCTGCACCATGCTCAGGCACATGGCCGTGTCCTTCCCGCCGGCATCACCCCCAGCCTGGCGGGATCGCAGCCTCCCCCAGCATCCCCGCGGCTCTGCAGCCGCTCGCCGGGGGCCTCGGGGACTCTCCTCATTAAGGTGGGGTTAATGCATGTTGTCAAACACAGGTCAGGGTTTAATCTCCACCATTATGGGCTCAGTGGGAGCGCAGCTGCTCCGGGAAGCACGACGCTGAAGTGCCCTCTTGATTGCAGGTAGATAATAAGCTTTTGCTGTCGCTAACGTACACCATCAATCAGGGAGCGCTCTGCCAGCGCTCCCTGCAGAGCTGGTGGCTGCGAAGCACTGGGTGAGCGCGGGCCCGGCGTGTTGGAGAAGGGGGGCTGGCTCAACCGTGCTGGAAACAGCGACGTGCATGTCCCCTCCACCACGACCTGCTCCCGGGGCAGCCGTGGGCACCCCGAGGAGGGGATCGGGCTCTGCACAGCCCGGCTTCTGCAAGCAGCACCTGCACCGCTCCCCTGCATGCCCCTGGCCTTCCCTTCCTAACCCCAAACCATTTAAATGAGATTCCCAAGCCCAGAGCCTTAATTGGCGAGCGGTTGGCTGCTCCCCTGCCCCGGGATTCATTATTCATGTCACTTCAAAGCCTCCAGGAACCAACTCATTAGAGGAGAAGTCATTAGGGACATGGCTCTGTGGCCTCACAGAGGCAAAGCTCCTGTGCCACCGCAGGACCAGTGTGCTTTGGTTTAATCACAGAGCACAGGATGTCCTGCACAGGGCGAGGGTTTGCACCATCCGTCTGTCCGTCTGTCCATACATCCATCCACCCACCCATCCCTCCATCCATCCTCAACACTGCAGCAACAAGTGGCTTTGCAATTTGGGAAAGGCTCCCCACATCCTATGGGTACCTGCACACGAGCCAGGCTGGGGAGAGCGGCACGATGGGGAAACGGCCCCGTGCCACGGCACGAGCTGAGGGAGAACGGCAGCGCCAGCTCCCATCACATGCGGCTCTAATCCCTCCTTTGTTGCGGCGGATCCCTAATGAGAGCGATACGCAGGTTACCCGGCGCGAAGGCTGCGATATCCCCCGAGTCCCAGTCCTGCTGCTGGCAAAGCGTCTCCGCTACCAGCTCAGGTGTGCCTGGGGACACCAACCTGCCTTTGTCACCCAAAACTGGCCCCAACGCATCCCCTGGTGCAGCCAGATCTCAGCTCGTAGACTCCTGCACTTCACTGCGAGGTGGGCATCTGGGAACACAAAGCGGGGAGCAATGGCAGCTCCCTGGCCCCCGTCTTTTTGCAGCCTGGTCCCACTGTGGGGATGGCGGGTCCCTCCTTGCGTGGCCTGGGCTCTGCATCACGCGTCCCCATCACTGGAGGCTCCTGGCACTTGCTGCCTGCCTCGTCCCTGGAACTGGCTTCCTCGTCCCTGGAAGCGGCTCAAATGCTGCTTTTCAGTGTTTTGAAATCTCATCAGACATTATGAATCTGAGCAATTTGCGCCTGCTTTTCAACTGCCTGCATTGCTGGGCTAAATCAGTAATTAATGAATTTGCAATGGGGAAAAGAAGGAGAAAAGAAGGAAGTCTTCAGTGCAAACCTAGGGCCTTGGGTGGGATGCCAGGGAGCAGAAAATCCAAGTTTCTCACTTAGGTAATAACACCACGGACTGTACCCATGGGAAGGATCTTCTGCTAAAGACCTAATCAGGGGCTCCGGCGAGTCAAGCCCCCCAGCTCCTGCAGCCCCTCTGCGGGCGAGCTGCCCCTTGGGCTGCATCTCCTTCCCCCTCACCCTGCTCCAGCCCCGAACCGGGAAGAGCCAGGAGACTCTGGGATTTGGAGGAGGTTTATAGCACGATTTTGCAGTCTTTCCCCCATCTACTGCTCTGCAAAGGGAGCATTGCTCTGCAGTCAGAGGCTTGAGTATATTCTCTGCAGCAGAGCCCCCTACCCATCACATGACTCCAGGAGCTGGGGCTTGAAGTGCCAGATGAGTCCTGAAAGCAAAGATGTCGTTTTCCTGCATTTATCTCATTTATCATAATCATTTATGTCATCTCTCTAACCCAAGCCCACATCACACAAAACACACATGCTCTTTGCTTCACTGACATCCCAGGGCTGCACCTCCCATCTCGCCCCCCCTTGGACCAGACCTCACCGGGAGCTCTGCCGGCATTTGCTTGGCACGACCAGCCCAGGTCAGCAGCCCACAGGCACCCCCAAACAGACACCGAAAATATTAAAAAGCAAGATATCGACTCGGGCTGCCTCCAAAGCCCAGGTTCGGGCTGCGAGCCAGAGCCCGCGCGCCAGCCTGACCACAACTAATAGCTCCTCTTTGTCCGGCCCCGCTCCCAGCGCGCAAGGGGAGCGCTGCGAGACGCGAAAGCAAGGAGCAGAGTTAAGAGGCGAGGGCAGCGTTATTTACAGGCAGATTGCAGCCAGCAAACAGAGCAAGCCCCAGGACTGGAGGGAGCGTTTTCCTAGCCCAGCAGCCCCAGTTCAGCTCTGGCTCTCCCCAGTCCCAGTCTGCAGGACACTTTGCATCCACCAGCAAACAGCTCAAGGGCAGGGAAGGTTTTTAGGTGGGGAAACTGAGGCACACCGGGCTGTATTGGCATATACAGTGCTGACAGTGGCAAAAAGCAAAGAAGCAGTGGGGGGAAAGAAATAGGAAAATAACCCAGGAAATGTGGTTTCTGCCTCCGAGGAGCCTGCAAGAGTTTCAGGACCCAAAGTGGCAATGGCAGCAGAACCTCGGTGACCAGACCTGTCCCTCTGGCTGCCGGGTCCAGCACGAAGAGGTGCCACATCCAGCAAGAGCTGGCACTGATTTTTGGGCAGGGGGTGGGACGACAGAAACCAGCACAGAAACTCTGGGGATGGGTATAACCAGGATTTTGACCCATGGGTGCCAGGGACCCTTCCTGAGCCACGCTGTGAAAGGGCCTGCTCAGAGGTGCTCCATTCGAGCCCCAGAGGGGACAGAGATGCCACGACCCTCGGTGTTATCGGCCAGAAAACACCTGCAGGAAAAGGTTCACCCAAACGCTGGAGCAGGGACCCCTGGGGCTCTGGGCATCGTGCCACGAAAAAATGTCCAGCTCTGTGCCAGCTGGGAGGATTTGGCTGGGGAGCCGAGACGCCGGCAGCAAATAACAGCCCTGCGATGCGCCGCGGTAATTGAGTGCTGACTGCATGAGAACAGCCGTCCTCGGGGATGAAAGGGAGCTGGATCGCCGGTCCTGCTCTGCCCTACCGCTCATCGCACCTCCTGTCACGGGGCTGAAGGTCACTCGCTTTAACTCCTGCTCGCCTTGCTGGGGGGGAGCTCCAGGGCAGGGTACCAGCGGCAGGTACCCACCAGCATCATCCTCCCATCCGTCCCAGCTGTCCATGGGGACGGCATCCGCAGGGTGCAGGATGGGATGATCCCCAAGGCCAGCAAATAACCAGGATTAGCAGCCTCCAGGACTGCATGTCCAAATCTGCTGGAAAGTCGTATTCAAGGCTTGTTTATGCCTTAAGACTTGGGAGCGGCTTTTTGGGGGTGACATCCTGATGCATCAACCAAAAGTAATGAACTTGGTTAAAACCAGAAAGAGGCAGCCATGAATGTCACATGGGGATGAACAAATGCATCACAGATACATCAGCCTCTTTTAACTAAAAATATAGAAAACTCAGTGAAGGATAAAACAATAGAGGGGGGAAACGACAGTGTAAAACTGATCCAGACACATGACTAAGGAGTCTTGCGTTTGGCTGGAAATATTACCCTCTTCACAGAAGCGAGCACTGCACATTACGACGCATGGCATAACTTGCCGCGCTCACCAACTAAATTACATAAACATAAATCTAATACTTCATCTCCAAGAGCTTGGCCACAGCGGAGATGTCAACGCACGCAGAGCCAAAGGGCTGCGGACGGGTCTGTCCGTCCGCTAAACGATGCCGCGGATCAGGGTGATGGGGAGATGCTGTGCAAGAGGAGATGAAGATGGGGACACTGGGGACACCCCGCTGCTGGCCCTGCCTTGCACCTTGGTGTCAAGGTGTAAATACAGCTGACACCCACTGCTTTTGCAGGATGCTTTGGGGGAGCACTTAAAACATTTAAATACGGCCAAAGGGAATTCATCCTTTACAGACATAACATCTTTGCACCTAAAAAACCTTCACTCTAGTGAGTAAGGGCTGTCCAGCCATGTGCAACCATCAGCAATCGCCAGGGGCAAACAGCATAATTGCCAGAGTAATTGCAAAATATAAGATACAGTGGCCTTCCCAGGTCAGCCTGCCTCGGCAGCCCAGGGCCAGCCCCGGCTGCAGGAATAACCTGTCCCCAGGGCGAGGTTCTTCTCCCCCCGCCGGCGGAGGGCATCAGTTTGTGCCTTGAGCAGAAACGCTTTCCACTGCGACGGCGAAGGCTTTAACGTCAAGCTTTGCTAAAAATTGAAACTGAAGGTCAAGTTGATAATGCATCAGAAAGCAAACAGCTTGAATGCTAACTGCTAACTACAGCAATGAGCATTATTGCCTGATGGAAATGAAAACCGACTCTGAAGACTCAGGCTTGGCATGAAAAATGAAGCGAGCGCTGTTCGGGAGGAGCGTGGGGAGATGCTCACCCTGATCCCGGGCTCGGCCGGCTCCTTCCCCCGGCATAAATACCCCGGCGTGGGGGGTAACTGCTGGCGAGCCCTAGGCAGAGGCCAGATCCTGAGTCAAGCGGCAGCCCTTCTACAGCACTTTGGCAGGCTGGAGGCACCTTGAAGCAGCAATAAATCGCAGGACCCTTTACGCTGCCAGAGAAGTGCAAATGAGAGCCAGGCATATACAAACAGGCTATAAAAGAAGGGGACAGATCCTTCACCCACTCCCAGCGGCTCTGCGCTGCTGTAAAGCCTTTTGGTGTCAGCAGAGCTGTCCCTATTTATGGGGGAGGACAGAAAGGCAAAGCAGGCACAGCCCAGCTCTCCTCCAGCCTTGCAGTTGCCACCACAGGAGGCAAGGCTGGGGGATTTTCAAATAAAAAAAAGAAAAGAAAAGAAAAAAAAAGAAAAAGCACGTTCTTGGTCCAACTGCACCATTATTCACGGCTGCAGAGATACCTTCCGTGGACAAAGCAGTGAGGCCGGCCCCGGCGCTCGCTCCTTCGGGGAGCAGCTCGGAGCCCACCCCGGCACCTACGGGAAAGCCGCTTCCCCGGGGCCCCGCGCTCGGGCTGATATATGACAGCTCTTATGTATAAACGTATTCCTGCAGCACGAGCAGGGAAGCAGCGTTACTGCTGATAACGCATGGGCTGCACTTATGCCGCTGTTATACCGCAATTACAGTGGAATTATGCTTTTTGATAACTAAATTATCACTAATGTACATAATCGTTGGGTTATGTGGATACACAAATTACAGGACTGCCTCAGCCCCGGATTAATACGCGTGCATTTCGACTCCACGTACACTCGTTTACTCTGCAATTACGCCGTCATATCATTAACTGTCTGGTTATAGGAATTCGTGGTAACCACAGGTATCTCAAAGAAGAAGTGCTCGTGCTGCAGTGGGACCACCAGTCATGACAACCGCTCCTTACTGGTGCTTAATGGAGGAGGAGCGTGGGTTCAAATCATGCCTGTGCATCAACCCACCCCTCCCAGCCACGTGCAGCCCGGCACCCGGACCCCCCGGGAGCAGCAGCCATGGATGGGGCGGGAGGGCATCCTCCAGCTGCGTTTGCTGCAGGAGAAGGGCACAACAGGGCCAGGCATGGGCTAACGAAGCTGCTTAGCCCAGGATGACTGTCACCTCCCCGTGTCACCCAGCGGTCCCATCAGCCCTGCCCCGGCCACCCCACGGGGCAGGACCTGACGGCCTAAGGTGGGCAAGGAAACTTTCTTTTTTGGGTGGAAAAATGCTTACGATAATGCAAAATGCCCCCCTCGCCCCCACAAAAGGCTGCTTTCCCTTATTCCTCCCGTAGTCAGATGAGAATCTCATTATCATCACCAGCCAGATGGGGCTGCTGTTAGCACTTACAAACCCCAGTAGGGTTAGCGGCAAAGCTGTTAGCAGAGCCATAAAGGCAGCCCTTGGCTCGCAGCCCTGCGGCCCTTCCATGGGGCACCCCATCCCATGGGGCTCCCCATCCCGCTCCCCCAGACCTACCCGATGGCACCTTCCCAGCTGCAGCCCCGTGCATCCCCTGCAGCAGCTCGCCGTCGCGCCCGGCTGCGTGCAGACGCAGCCCCAGCTCAGCGCAGGCACCTCGGCCCCGCTCGCACCCGCATCCCCACCACGGGGCACGCAGGCAGCGTGCCCCGTGCCCAGCTGTACAACAGGCATCGCACCCGCCTACTCCGAAGCGTCCCCATGCACTCCTCCTTGTGAAACTGCAGCCCCGTGAAAATATTCCGCTTTTCAAGTTAAAATCCTGAAGAGCAGACTCCAGGTTGAATCCCCAGATGGGTTTCTCCGCATATTAAAAGCACAGCCGGTTCCCAGTGCCAGGGCGCGCGTGCGAGACAGAATTAACGCTGTTCCTATTTATAGGGCTTTGATTAGGAGCTCGTCACCTAGAAGTTTTTATTCCCTTTATCCATTTATAAGGCCATAACACAGTTTGACTAGCTCCAGATAGGCTGGTGTCCCACCGATTTTGCCAGAACTTAATGTGCCATTCAGATACAGTTAAGCCAGTAATAGGCAGCAGCCTGCGCGCTGCAGGGTTTTAACTGCCTCAGAAAACACTCTTTAGCTCCCGTCTCACCCTGTGCACGCGATGCTGCGGAGGCGAAGCAATGCCGGAGCAAGGAGGGGCCCCGGTGCTGTGCCGGTCCCTCTGCGGGGTCTCAGGGCCACTTCGGGCTCACGGTAATAGCACCCATGACAGCAACACGTAGGGGTCCTCACCATCGCAGCCGGTCCTGGGGCTGATGCTCAGCCACCAGTGGGTGCCTACGAGCTCCTCCACCGCTCCCGAGGCTGCTAATCCCCCCTAAGCATCCCAGCGCTCCCGTCAGCAAAACTCTTTCTGGCTCCAGACAAATCCTCCCAAAGAGTTTTGCTGAGCACGGACTTTCCGCCTGTCCAAAGCCTATAGACAAGTTAAAGCACCTGCCCTCAGGGATAATTCCACTAAAATTGGGCGAAGCGCGCATTGGTGCCAACTTTATTTTCTGTTAAAACCTGAGAGTATTTGTAAAAGTCTTTTCTTCTGGAACGCACCCAGCGCCATGGCTCAGATGCGGAGGGAGGGGGTTAGACCAGCTCAGCAGCCACCGGCTCGGTGGATCTGAGGTCTCCGGGTGAGCAGGGAACGGGATCTCGAGATACATTCCAAAAGGAGCTGGCAGCAATAAAGCAGCCTGCCCTGCAGAGCACAGACAGCTTGGGATTGCTGGTCCCGATCCTTGCTGGAGAGCTTGGATCCGTGCTGGACACCACATTGTCCTTGCAATCAGCAGGGCAGCCCCAAAACCCGCACTGCCCTGGGATCGTCCCCAAAACCATGCCATCCACCCCTGCTCATGCACCGCAACCACATCTCAGCTCAGGCCAAGGAGCCCAACCAGATGCATCCCTCCATTCCCATCCATTGCCTTTTCTCCTCCAGCCCCAGCTGCTCCAAAGCCCACACCAAGCCCCCATCCTGGGGGAGACCCACTCACCATCCTCCCTGGACTTCTGGATGAAGGCCTCCACGCCGCTTTCGCCATAGCTGCCCTCGGAGGCCAAGGTGGAGACGTAGTTCCACTTGAGGGCTTTGACGATGTCCACCATGGCTTGGGCCTGGTAGGTGTCGGACGGGACGACGCGGGAGAAGAAGTCGTAGCGGCTGTTGTCGCTCAGGTCCGGCGCAGTGGAGGCATAGCTGATCTGGGGGATCTGGGATGGAGAAAGACAAAGCATCAGGAGAAAGAGGTGATCTCCACCCCACTGCGATGCCCTCACCATGCTCCCAAAGCCCTGCTCTGAAGGAGAGGGAGGTGGAAGCCAAGGAAGACTATGGGTCAGCTGGGAGCACGTGCCACCAGACAGACATGGGATGCTCCACAGCACCCAGGACCAGCAACTCACGGAGGGGAGACCATGAAGTGGAGGGTGATCAGCTCTACTGAGTCTTGGTGGCAACCCAAAGGCTTTGATCTGATGATTTCCATCCAAAATTGGGTACGGGAGAAACAAAACCAGCCCAACCCATGCCGGGACACACAGCATCTCTGCACCCTCCAGACCAGTCTAAACCCTCCCACACCAACGTCTGGAAAGGGGGAAAATAAAACCCTCAGAAAGCAGAGAGCTGCTGCTTTACATTTCTGCCCACAGAAGTGCCTGGCTGGGCAGAGCCCAGCAGGTCCGAAGGACTCCAGGATCTCCCGAGGAAGAACAGAAACCAGCCCTGGGGCAGAGCAGCCACCGCTAAGTCCCTTCGAGGTCCACCAAGGAGCCGGGCAGCCCTGGGCTTTGCAGGGAGAGGTTCAGAGCATCCCAAGCTTTTTCTGCACGTAACACACCTGCCTGTCTATTTTGATCTCCCCTCCGTGCTCCCCAGGTGCCGGCCAGAACGAGAGCTGTGGGTGCCTCTGGGTGCTGCCTGGGCGAAGGGGACCAGCACCACCCGGGGAAAGCAGGTACCAAGCCTTGGCCACGCAGGCTGGCCCAGCCCCTGGAGATTTCGGGGCTCGGGGATCACCTGAAGCTCAGGGACACCCAGCAGGACCCCAGAAGGGTTTCCCGAGCATCAGATGTGCCCAGAATGGGAGAGGCCAAAGAGAAAACCTTGCTCCTGCCCTGGACAGCACTGCTAAGGTCTCCCTTTGGCTTCCTGCCCCAGGAAGGACAGATCCGACCCCACCCCACCAGGTCCTGTCCACCCAAGCCATAAATAAGCCCTTAAATTAACCAGAGCTGCTGCACCTCGCACAGTACATTAGAATGATTTAGCACCGGAGGATCATGCGATGCTTAACACTTACACAGCACTTGACATCTCCAAAACACACCACAGATGTTAATTTATATTAAAGATGGAAAAGGCTTATTAAATTATCAAGCCCAGGTTCTCCCCACTAGAACGAAGCTCCCTACCAAAGACAGCGAATACCCAGACAGCCCCATCCATCGTCCCCTCTCCCGCACCCAGGTACCACAGGTACCACGCGCCTCTCCCGGGTGCAGCCCGACACCTCCCTGGCACATTGCAAGGGCTGGCAGAGCCCTGCCCAAAGCCTGGGCAAGGTTTTAAATCCAAGAGCAATATAGTCGCAGGGGCTGGAGCTCAGCCAGCTGCCATGGCACAGCCTCACCGTGGCTACAGGGCTGCAGAGACAGTGACAGCCCTACCTGGAGCCGGCACAGCCCGGGGAAGGGTCCGGCCACCCGCTGCCCTCTCGCCTTCCCGCAGGTGCTGCTTTACTGCCAGGACAGAGCAAACGGAGGAGGAACAGCCCAGGGCATCGCCAATCCCAAATTTCCCCATGCCTTGGCGGCAAGCGGGTGCAGAGCAGCCGTCCCCAGCTCTTAGAGGACTTTCCCCCTCTCCTGCTCCCTCTAATCCAGTTTTGGAATAATTCAGTAATTGCTGCTTGCAGGAGCACAAATGCTGCGAGAGCCACAGGGGACTGCAATGGATCCCAGTAATCCCCTGGGCTCAGCAGGCACCTGGGGTGTGCCGGATGCCCAAATCAGCTCTCACTGCCTTTGGCCTCACCCATCACCACTCCCCATTAAGCAATTGGCCATTTCCCAGTAGCAGAGACACCTGGGTGGGCTTGGAGGGGACAGGGAGAGGTTTGGGGTCCGTAGGGATCCTAGCTTGTGGTATAAGATCAAGCCACCCTGCTGGGAACCTGAAATTTTGGTACCAGCCTCTTAATAATGGTGCTTCACCACCACAGCTCCCTGGTCAAATATCAGTATCCTCCCATCCCAACACCTCATCCGACCCATCCCTGCCCAGAGGCTGAGAGAAGCCCCCGTCCCGGCGGGCACAGCACCAGCTGGGAAGTGGCAGACCAAGGACAGGGGCACTTGCACCGGAGCCACCCAGGTCTCCCAACCCTCCCGGCCCACCCCATCCTCCTCCGCTCCTGCTCCCAGGCTGCATCTCACAGTTTCTCCTTTGTTTCTCCATTATTTTTCCCTCTTCCACTCCCTTCTCTCTCTCTCTCTATTAAATGCGATACCGGTGTTATAAACCCAGGACTCCACCTGAATGCTAAGAGGCCGCTGGAAAGGAGCAGCCACCCTTCTACCTACCTGCAAAATATAAGAAGAGAAAAGGGAGAGATGGAGAAGGAGTGGGAGAGGAAGGAACCTTTATCAAGGCACAAATAGGATTACTCTCTGTGACAATCTGCTTTGTGCTCCTTTCCGAGGGGCTGTGATCTGCTCGTTGGGTATCTGTGACCGGGAGCCGGTGCATGAGACTCGATTAAAATTCTGCTCAGCAGGCGAGGCGCTCGTCTGGCAATCATTCATCCTGGGGAGGGAACGGGGGGGCTGCTCCGTGCCTGCTCTCCTCGCCTCCTCCCTGCCTGCAGCGGTGCTGGCCAAAGGATGGACACGGGGCCTGGGGCGGAGGCGACGCCTGCAGCGTGCCCATGCGACGAGGGCAAGCGGGCATGGAAAGCAGCGGTGCCCACGTCAAAGGAGATTCGGGGGCAGGAATGCAACCCTGCCTTTCCAGAGGATCCTTTCCCAACGGCTTTTTCTCTGCACAGTGGTTTAGGTTAAATAGATCCCTGCCTCCTCAGCAGGGCACTGGCAAGGGAGACTTCCCAGCTATTCCCCTGTGACACTGCGCATCCCATCCAAGCCCAGATGGCCGGGGTGCCCATCCTGCTCCAACCCCTGCTGGAAAACGAAGCCTAGAAAATACCTGTTGATCTACAGGCTACAAACTGGAAGCTGTATTTTAATAAACAAATGGAAAGAGCTTTTCTCTCTCTCTCCTCTGCCTTGGGTGGAAGTGAAAATAAAATACCAGTTCCCAAATGACCATTTCATAGGCTGCTTCTGCCTTTTTCCCCCTCTGCCTTTTTGATCTTCTGGTCTACAATAGTCCAACTCCCGGCACCAGCTATTTTCTCGGATAAAAGACAAAAGTCCTTTTAGGTCCATAAAAGCAAAATGCAGGCAGGGAATTCAAGATTCTTAGAAAGAAGAAGGACGCGGTGGAGAGGGGGAGCTGGAAACATATCTGAGCTGCATATTTGGGCACCGGTGGCTCCTTGCCTGGCTCATCGCCAGCCTGGGATAAATACCACGGGGCGCGGGAATCAGCGGGACCAGCTCTCCTGCACCCCAAGGCTCCCTTGTCCCATCAAGATCCAGGGGTAACCCCAGGGCAGGGGGAAAACCTCCTTCTTCCCTTATTTTGAACCAAAAAATCAGAGTCAGCATCATCTAGAAGTACCCCCAACCTGGAGAAATGTCCCTCAGGGTAAGAGAGCAGGCAGGAGCCGGGGTTGGGGGTGTCACCCTGCTCCCCCCAGCCCCTGGGACGATGGACTGGTGTGATCAACCTCAAATGCACCGCAAACACACCTTGACTTCATTCCCATTTCATTGCCGCCAGCTTACGAGCTGATACGGCATTTTCTCCACCAGCGGCAGACAGAATCCCCTCCAGATCAGGGAGAATTAGGCAAAGGCAGCGATTTCAGCATGGCCCCAGCCAAGGCTTGAGGGGGCTGCAATGCTCCAACTTAAACCATCAATCTGAACATCAGCCGGAGCAGCCAGGAGGGAAGGAGCCAAAAAACAAACGGGCCATTGCCCAGCCAGAGCCGCGCACACCGGTCGGGAGCAGCCCCACGAGAAGGGGCTCCTGCACTGGCCCCACCGCTCCTGGCACCAGCCCCCCCACGCCAGAGACAAGGTCGGGAGCAGCTAATTCCCTAACCATAATTATTAATTTCATGCATATCTTATGCAAACCTCTGGTTCACCGACAAGATGGAATTGATTTAATTAGAATTTCCATCATCGAGCCATTTGGACGGCAGCTTTTAATTAGGGAGAGCGTAAAGCACCGCAGGGGCCGGAGGAGCGAGAGGCTGAGCGGGGATGGTCAGACCTCGTCACCGGAGCAGAGCGAGCCACAGCCCCTGGCCCGCTGCCCCAGCCCCAGGGCCACGGGATCCGGCCCAGTGCCAAGACAGGATCCAGCCCTCAGCATCTCCTTGGAGAGCGATAAAGATCCCACACCCCGCAGACCCTGGGCTGCTCACCGGGTCTCTGTGCCTCAGTTTCCCCAGCTGAAAAAGAGGACAGGGCAAGCAAATCGCTCAGGCATCGCAATGCGCCGACACAACACGGAGACGGTAACAAATTCATCCATTTCCCAGCTCCAGCCGCCCCACGGTGACACGACAGCCGCGCTCAAGGGGACGCAGCTTGGGGCAGGGAGCAATGGACTCCCCGACCTGCCGCTCCTTTGCCACGACCTGTTAAACTGAGTGTGTACATCAGGCAGCTCCAGCGCCGGGGCTGACACCGGCCGGGCACGGGCTGATCAGTCCCTTCCATAAATCTGGCTCTTGTCAAGAAATAAAGCACTGGGAAGCGCAGCAGCTGCGGGAGGATCTCCCGGCCAGCCCTGGTGCGGGCTGACGCCAAAAGGAGACGGCTCATCCGGGGCTGCCAGAGGCAGGCGTAAAACCAGGGATGAGAAAGAAAACTTTTTCTTAATTGCCCACGGACCTGGCTTCCCGCAGCGGGCAGGCAGCTCCAGCAGAAAACCTCGGTGCTGCCAGGGGGCAGTTGCATCCCTTTTTCAAAAAAACAAAACAAAAACCTCAGCTCCCATCCCAGCCGAGAGCAAAGCAGAGAGCCACGGCCATTGTGCGTCGGCATGCTCCTTGCCAGACCTGCCACCCCCTCCGCCTTCGGCCTCCTGCCGCTCCTCGCAGAGCCATGCCGTGGGCACCGAGGCCGGGACAGCCCGGGGGAGCCAGGCAGCTGCAATTTGTTCTAATAAACCCAGTGAAGAGCAAGGAAATGAAGTAGCAGGAGCAGAGTGGGTGATTAATCAGAGCATCCCCCGGACGATTTCCACCTTCCCGGCTTCATGAAGGTTATTTACGCACTAAGTGGGGAAGTGTGGTGCTGAATGCAGCATCCCTCCTGTCCCACTGCCCCCAAAGCCTTGGGCATCCCCCCGGCAGGGAGCAGACACAAGCCTGGGGGGCTCAGTACCAGGGACCCGATCCAGCTCCGCACCCCCCCAGCTGCAGCAACCCGGCCCCAAGCAGCAAAACCTCGCGTGCCTGCAGGTGCGGAGCACACCCGGCTCCCGCCGCGCACGCAACGGGCAGCGTCCTCCATTAGGTGAATTATTCATGCTGTGCAACACTCCTGTGCTAAAAAGAGCTGCTGCACTCGCTGCCATGAAGAAAACAAGCGCCTCAAAGTGTCCCGCACGTGTCGAGTCCATCCTCTCACCAGGGATGCTCCTCGCCCCGGCTGAGCACTTGAGCTCCATCACGTCCCAGGTGCTTCTGGATGGGGTTGAAAAATGCACCCCAGACCCTGACACAGCTTTTCAGGGATCACATTTGCAGAGAACAGACCTGGTTCCTTTGACACCATCATGGCTGTGGTGGTTCAGGAGAAACCGGGTAGAGCTGGGGCTGGAAAGCCAGCAGAAAGGGGTGGGAAGGAGCTGGAGCGTGCCAGAAAGCTCTTGCAATGACGCCAGAGAGATGCTATCACAAGGAGCCGAGCCCAGGGATCTGGGGGAAGGTTTTTCTGCAGGCAGAGCTACAAGGAGTGATGAAACCGGCTTGGACAGAGGATGCCGCATCTGCAAGTTGTTCCACTGATGTACAGCTTTAATTAGGCTGTGGCATCTAAGGAAGGACACGTTATTTATTTATGTAGCGCGGGAGCGACAAAACCCCTGGCAGGGAGCGGCAAGGCTCGCCGCCAGTGGGGGAGGGCTGGTGGGCTGTGCGGGAGGGGAGCAGGGATGGAGCAGGGTGGGATGCACAGGAAGGGAGCGTGGGATGGGGCGAGGGACCATGGATGGGGACAGCACCATCCCGGTGCAGGAACAGCCATCTCCACCATGCGGATGGTCGGAGATAGAGATGGGGCTGCTCCAAGCTCCCGGGGATAAACTGGGGGGGCTGCTGTGACCCCCTCCCAGGGAGGGCTCCGCAGCACTTGCACGGTGGGATGCAGACCTGCTGCGACCCATCTACTGCTGCAGGGAGCCGGGCGAGGGGAGCCGTAGCCGAAATGGGGCTCAGCAAAGGGAGGGGACGGCTCCCACCTGCAGCCCGACGGGTGCACGGGTGTGAGCACGGACCCAGGCGCTGGGGCGGGCGGGGGAAAGCTGCTTGCTCCTCACCTTGTCGTACTTTCTAATTGATTTTGTGCCTGTGCAGCTCGCTGGACGTGCAACAACCCTCACGGAGAACCACTTCAGAGATTTAAAAATCAAAGTACTTCGAGGGCACTTGAAATGCCCCCATGTGTCCCCCCCCACCAGCTGCCTGCGGGGAGGCGGCACCGAGCCCCGTCCAGGGCAGGCATCCCCGGCGCTTCCCCCAGCATCAGGACCGCGTCCCCCTGTTTCGGCTCCCAGCACCTTACACCAGCATCCCAGGGCTGAGGGCTCCTGGCGCGGGCGCTGAGGGGGACATGAGCAGCACTCGCCTCGTGCCGTGATGCCATGGCAGGAGCCAGAGCTCCGGAAAGTGTCATTCCCGAGGGAATGGGCAAAGGCAACCGCCTGCGCAGCGGCGCCCGGGAAGGCAAACGCTTTGCTGAACCTCAGAGCGGAGTCACCCGCGCTTAAAGGTCAGCAGCGACGTGAAATGGAAGTTGCCTTATTTTCATTTTAAGCATGTCCCTGCCATAAACCCTCGATTTGAATAACAAAGAGCGGCAGCAGCTCTAAGGCCGTGACCGGGGACAGTCGCAATGTGGGGAAGAGCCTCCTCGAGCCCCCGCCGCTGCAGGAACACGGCTGTACCCAGCGAGGCAGGGTCAGACCCCACGTCCCATGGGAATGATGTCCCTGCGCTGGGGACCGCCGGGGAGCGCGCCCACACTGCACCCACCCGCAGGCACAGCCTGCGGGCACAGAACCCACACAGAGGGATTCGCTGCGGTCTGGGAAGGGCTGAGCTCATCCTGCATCGTCCCCTCCCAAGGATTTCAGTCTCCATCCTCTACGCACCTCCTCACTGTCACGTTGGGCTGAGATCAACTCTGGATTTTAAAGTTGCTGGGGACACCCAGGGCTCCAGACGTGCCCTCACCAGGCCACCGGCAGCACCAGTGCCCGGGTGCAAGGCTGGGGCATGGGTGCATCAGGGCCCAGTGACACCCTTCCTGCACGGGTCATGGCTGCTTTGCCCAAGGATCAAAATTGGAGAAGGGGGAGAAAAAAAAATAACAACCTGGAAAGGGCGTAGGTACCCTCCACTCCTCCAACCGTCACTCTCCTGCCTCCCTTCCCGCTGCCTGCCTCCCTCCTCCTCTCCGAGGCGAGCATTCAATCTTTTTTGTCTCGGCAAATAGCTTTTAAGTTCCTCCCGCTCCCTCTAATTTATATTATTTTAATTATTGAATAGCCCTCTCACTCGTCGCCTGGAACATTAACATGTTTTAAAAAAAGGGACCCAGAAAAATCAAACTCCATCAGCGATCTGTTTTTTCCGTCTTTGCTAACAGCTTCCAGCCCTCCCAGGAGGGCACCCGGCGCTCTCAGCACGGCGGGCCGGCGGAGGAAGAGGAGGGGGGAAAAGAAAAAGGAAAACAGCATCAGCCCTGTAGAACCGAGAGGTTTTGGGGTGCTGGGAGGGGAGGCAGAGCTGGGACCCCACTCCAGGGGCAGCACAGGGCTCCCACCGCTGCTGGCTGTGCCGAGTATTTACATTTCTCCCTGCCATTTGCTGCGGAGGGGGCCCTTGTTCAAACACTCTCTCTAGCCCAGGGACATTGCTGCGGATAAATAAACGCACAGTGAGGGGGAAAGTAATTATCCACTCCTCGGCTTTCCTGCGGCTGGCACAGAGCAGGAGGGAGAGCCAGCCCTCGTCCCACCACAGCCCTGAGCACCCTGTTCCCCCCTGCACACCCGGGGCTGGTGACACGGGACAAGTGTCCCCAGCCTGGCTGATGTCCCCTGGGCTGGAGCGCAGACCGGTCACAGCCGTCCTTGCACCCCGTCGGCGATAGCTGCCTCCATCCCAGCCGTGAACGCAGCAACCCCGTGGCTCCCGAGCCATTTGGCTCAGGTGTGACCTTGCGTTTTGGGGGTGTAATCCACACCCCGTCATCGAGCCATCCCCCGTAGCCAGTGCCAGGGTGGTCTCTACTGACATGCTCCCAACTACCAGCTGCTGGCAGGCAGGCAAGTCAAGAGCGTTAGTCCAGAGGTGACCGCCACAGGCAGGGAGGTGCCCAGCGTGTCTTATATGATGGCAAAGGGTATCTTACACCCAGGGTGCTGAGTGGCACGGCCAGGATCCCCCTGGGCTGACCCCCGGCTGGCACTGCTCCCACAGACTGGCCAAGGCCCCCCAAGTAACAGCCAGGGAGGGGGGCGAGGGCTGCACCCCAGAAACCCTCGGAGAGCTCCCAGGGAGGCTGGACCCTCTCCAGCCTCAGAGGCTTTCAAGGTCCACCACAACCAAGCCCTGAGCAACCTGGTCTGACCCCAGAGACGGCCCCAGTGGGCACAGGCTGTGGGCTGAGACCCCCATGGTCCCTTCCAGCCTGAGTTATCCCACCCCGCACCCACCCTCAGCCCACGTCCCCATCCAGCCCCCGCAAGGCGACCTCCCTCCCACATCCCCACTGACGCCAGGAGCATCAGCAGCCCCCCTCGCCACGAAGCCGGGGGAGAAGAGATAAAAATCCTCCTGCTAAAAGTGTCGTCACCAGAGGGGGATGGAGGAAGGGATCCCCGGGGACTCGGGGGAGGCAGGAGAAGGGTTTTGAAGACACCGGCTCCTGCCTACCCCCAGCCGTGGAGGAAAAGGCACGCGTGTAGAAACACTGCAAAAAACACCCGTGGTGGTTCTGCCGAGTGGTTATTTTTACCCTCGCCAAGCCCTACCTTGAAGAGCCGCAGGATGTTGGCCACCATGATGGAGACGGAGCTGCCCGAGGCGCCGATGACGCCAACTACCCGCTCCGGTTTGGTGATGATGGGGGGACCACCGTTGACACAGCGCACCTCGGTGCTGTCCTTCTCGATGAGGGCTTGCACGAAGGTCAGCGACTGCTCCAGGGCGTGTGTGTCCCGCGAGCACGTGTCCAGGATGCGGGCGCCCAGGGTGATGTTGGGGAGCAGGTCGGGGTCGTTGTTGATGCGGTCCAGGGCGAAGAGCATGGCCTCCAGGCGATGGATGCCCTTCTCCTTCTTCAGCTCCCCGCAGGCTTTGCCCTCCGTGCCCCGGCCGTGCACGGGGAAGAGCCCCCCGAGCGTGATGTCCCCGTCGATGCGGATGGAGTTCATGTGCGGGTAGCCCTGGCCTTTGGGCTTGGCGGCACCCCCGGGCACCCACCCCCAGCTCCAGGCACTCAGGAGGAGGCAGAAGGAGAGACGCTCCATGCAAAAATAACCCCCGCTCATCGCCAAAGCCGTGCTGGGGCAGAGCTCGCGGCCCGAAACCCGGCGGCGGTCAGGGAGCGAGGCTGGTGCGGGCGGGTGGCATGGCTCCCAGCGGGCTCCCGCTCGCGGCACTGTCAGCGGCTCCTGTCGGTGATGCTGGTCCCTGGGCAGCAGCAGGCAGCCAGGCTGCAGGAGGGTGCTGGGGTCTGCATGGCTACGCCGGGGAGAAGAGGCAGCAGCAGAGACGTGAGCCCAAGCAAAGCTTCAGGTCCTTCCTCCGGAGTCCTTGGGGGGGGCAGACAGGAGGGAGGGAGAGAGAGAAAATTAAGCAGGAGGATGGAGAGGACATGAGCTATTCTGAGCTTTTATCAGGGAGCCTGGCAGAAATTAACACTGGGGGTTATTGCAGAAAAGGGATTCGGGATTCACTTGATTTTTGATTCACGCCAGCAGCTTTGGCTCAGCCCAAACCGTATGCAGAGGGAGGGGCCCCTGGCTCACTCTGCCCTGAGGAGTGGGACCAGGGCTGGAGGGAGGCTCCGGGACCCGTCCCATCCCGTCCCCTCTTCAGGGAGCTGCAGGGCCAGGACAGACCCTGAAACGGTGCTCAGAGGGGGTCAAACCCTGCAGGCACCACAGCCCTGGTCCCCACCGGCCCTAAAGCATCCTTCCTGCCCTGGGGCACAGCCTGGCACAGGAACCAAGCGGCTGCCTTAAAGCTGAGCTTGATTTAAACCCTGAGCTGATCTGGGGAGAAACCTGCTCTTTAAACAGCCACTCTGTCGAGTGGCAAGTCCCCTCCTCTCCTGAGCATCCCCTACTGCGCCCACCTGCCCTCTCCTTGTCCCCATCGATGGCCCAGACAGACACAAGCTCCTGTCCCCAGCAAAGCAAGCGGAGGCTGAAGATCTTCCCAAGCCTCCTCCCACGTGTGCCAGGCACTTGGCGGGGGTCAGGGACACGAGCCGTCTCCCATCCCCTGCACCACCGAGCTCACGCAAGGGAGGTGCCGAAGGAGCCAGGGGCCGTTTCCCAATGGGTTTTTCAATCGCCTGCCGAGAGTCCCCACATCTCGAGCGCCGCACGGCAAACCGAGCAGGCTGGGAGCTGATCTGTGCCTTAAGCAAGAGCCGACGTGGCCAGGCACTGACAAAACCCGGCGTTATGGATCTGAATCGCTGCCCCAAGCATTGCTGCTCCTGCCGCTCTTCCTTCAGGCCACTGATTTCTGAACCAGCAGCTGCTTCCTTGCAAGCATCCGTTATTGACAGCTTCCAGCAGCAAATATCGACAGCACCGAGGGCTCGCCTGAGCCGTGGCAGGAGTCTGGCTTTCTGGCTGCCCCAGGCAAGCAACCCGAGGGTCCACTCAAATTAAAAGCAGCAAGGATGGTCCGTCAGCTGTGTGCTGAGAGCATGGGGCTGCAAAGGCTCTCGGACCCCAAGCTGGGTGCCCATGGGGGAAGGAAGGAGCGAACGGTCCCTTGGGAAACTGGGGGCAAAACTGGTGGTGAAGGCACGGGGAGCAGTGCCTGGGTGATGCCCACAGGCCGTGCCAAGCACACACGCTGCATCCCGACCTGCATCCCAACGCCTCCCCGAGGGTCACGGGGCGTTGCCAGTCCCAGCACCAAGCACAGCCCGCAGGGAGCATTTTGGCATCACCAGCTGCACTCCCCCAGGAAGCAGCCATTGAAGAGCAGCCCTGCCCTGCAGCGCGGCACAGGGGGAGGCACCCTCGGGTCCCGATTAACCATTGAACAGCATGGGGGGAGATTTGGTCCTTTCACCAGGTGGAAAAAAACCCACCCACTCTTGCTAAGTGCCGCCGTGCCCCGCTGCCCCAGCACGCCGGTGCCCACACTCGGAGGTGCCGGCTCAGCCCATCCCAGCCCCTCCATCCTGGCCCCGCACCCTTGCGGGAGCCTCCTGCTCACAGCAGGGAGCCCGGGGGGGTCTGACCTCTCTCCATCCTCCTGCAACCCCCTGTGCTCTCACTGTGTCTCTTTTGCTTTCACCACAGAGCCCCTGGAGTGGGCACAGGGTGCTGCCACAGTCTTGGCTCCGAGATCGCTGCAGGACAGCCCTTCGTCCCCCTCCCCGCGCCCCAGAGCTGCCCCTGCCCAAGCAGCACGGCCCCCTGCCTCAGTTTCCCCTTTAGGGGAAGGCTCTCCCCTGCAGCCCGTCCCTGCCGTCTCCAAGCAGCCGCTGATGGATGCTGCGAGGACAGCACATGATTAATGCAAGGCACCAAAAAGCAGAGGAGAGCCGAGCAGGCAAATGCATTCCCCAAGCAGGATGGGCTGCAACAGCGAGACTGAAGAAACAGCTTAAATTAATCTCAGCTCAAGTGCAGAGCCCGGCATCCGAGCCCACGCCTGCCGGGCCGGATCCTCAGCCGGCCCCAAGGGGTGCTGCCCGCCAGAGCAGCCATGCCGAGCCCCTTTACACCACGGAGGAGGTTCCCAGCTCCGCAGCCGCCCCAGCCAGGAGGGCCCTCGCCTCAACTCACCTCCATAAATTATGCACATCCCTGCCCGTCGGAGCCACTTGAAGGCCCATCTCCAAAGCGTTTCTGACAGCCAGGGCTTTTAAGCAACCAGAATTACCCAGTGCCGAGCTCTTTGCTTCAAAAGGCAGGAGCTCGGGAGTGCTGCGGCACGACACTCGCCCACCCCAGCCTGCTCAGCCGCCCGGAGACCCCCCGTGAGCACGGCTCCGCTCGGATGGGGATCACAGACAGGGATCAACCCTCCGTATGGTCCCGTCTCCTTTGCAAGAACCATCCCATGCATCGGCAGCAGGAGCTGCCAGGTAAAGTGGCTCCTGCTGCAGCCTGGAAGCAGGTCAGGCTCTGCCCGTGGCCAGGAGGCAGATGATGGGGAGACCCAGAGATGCTCAAACACCGCAGCCCCCCCATGCAGCCCCATGCCAGCTGAAATCAGGTCATTTCTTGCATCCTACCCCAGGAGTCGCGACATTTCTGCCCGTCGGAGAAGGTGCAATGGGTCACCATGTGGACTCGCTCCCAGGAAAATCCTCCGAGCCCACGGCAGCTCCCGCAGAGCTGGCAGTGCCCCCAGAGCCCACAGCCTCTCCCTTTCTTCTTTTAAGCTTTTTCCTCTCTGTTCTCTCCCCTTTGTGCCTCCTTTGATCATATAATCTGAACGAACTGAAGGTAAAAATATCACGGCAGGCAAGAAGAAAGCGCAAATAATGGGGAGGGGAGGGGGGAGCTGGTTTGAATCCCTCGCTGAATCATTAGGGGAGATGCAGCCTGAATTACCCGATGAGCCTGTGCTGTAAATGGCCTAAGCACACAAACGGGAAGGGGCAGAAGACGAGCATCCCCTTCCTCCCGTCCCCCTCCACCTGCCCCAGGCATCCCCACGCCCACACACAAGCCGCTGCTCCCCACACAGCCCAAATCTTGGTCCCACCCGTGCCAGGGATGCGCCCAGCCCTGGGGTGCTGCCCGGAGGGGTGGGCAGCGCGTGGGGCTGGGCGAGCAGGCAGGAGCCCAGGCCTTAAAGCTCAAGGGCAAGAAGGAGGGAAACCCATCCTTCCTCCAAGGTGCGGGACCAGCCTCTGCATCCCCAGGGAGCCCAGCTCCTGCACCTCCCCAAAGCAGCCCTTCCACCATGAGGCCAGGTCCTGCACATCTGGAGGGAGATGCGCATCTGGAGGGAGGCGCCAGCTCACGGAGCAGGGAACAGCCCTACCCACATGCTACGGGCAGCGAGGGGACCGAGCCGCCCTCCTGCCCCGTCTGCACAGCTCCGCGGGGGCAGCACCGCCCTGGGGGAAAAATATGTGCAGATTTGCAACAAGTGAGGTGCAGGTACGCACCCCCGAGGGTGGCAATGAACGGGGCGGGATAAATGCCCAGCGTGGCGTTTATCACCGCGCCAAAGGAAGGAGCAGCGCTGCTTCCTCCCGCTTCCCACAAGCACATCATCGGAGAGGAACGAGCCTTCCCATCGCCTGCATGCCGCAGCCGGAGCCGCGATCTAGAAAGCAGTGCAAGAACTAATCCAAGCGAGCAGATCCCCGGATCCCGGGCACGGGTCATTGCCAGGCTGATCTAACGAGGGTCAGGACTGCAGAAGCGGGTGCCAGGGCCGCTGCCGCCCCGGACAGCGAGAGCCAAGGGGCCATGGGCAGCGCTTGGCTCCCGGGCTGTGCCCCTGCCCTGCGGGTCCCCAGCAGCCCGGGACACGCGGCCGGTCCTGCACGGTGGCATCCTGCCCCCCCCTAGTGGTGGCCACGCCACCGAGCCACCGGCCCGCAGCGGCATCGCCATCCACGGAGGCCCCGGACGGGGCAGGGCGAGGGCTCAGCTGGGCAGGAGAAATCAAACGCTGATTTAAAAACTCCCCTGCGCCACGCAGAGTCCGGCTGCAAAACCATCTCCAGTGCCAGGAGGAGGGACCGACCACCCCGGCCTTCACCACCGCAGCTCCTTCCCACAGCTCCTTCCACGCGTCCCTGCGAGCATTGCACCGGCCGGGGCTGCACCAGTGCCCACGGGGCTGCAGACACAACCCGGGCTCGCCACGTCCCGCAGAGCCCAGAGGTGCTCGCAGGCGCTGGGATGCATCCCCGGCTGCATCGCCACCGGCTGTGCCGGACACATGGCCCCAGAGCCGTGCAGACCGTCCTGCCGCGGGGATCTGCTCCCCAGGGCTCTGGAGCCAAGGCAAGCGGTCGCGGTCGCTCCCCGGGGCTGGTGCATCTCCAGAAGAGGCAGCTGGAGCCCCCTCGCACACATCACCTGGATTTTGTTTGCAAAATTTCCCTTCCCCATCCTGGTGCTGCCGCAGCCCCAGGAACAAACAGCCCAGAGGGACGCCCCAAACCGCACCGAGAGAGCAACCTCCCAGCCTGACCCCCAGCCCTGGGGCCAGAGACCTGGCCCATCACGGCCGCACAGCAAAGAGCCCCCCGACCTGCCCCTCAACACCCGGATTTTGCAGCGATGAAAAACTTCCTTTGGAGGGGAAATAAATAAATAAAGAAGGAAACGGCCCATTTCTCTCCCTCGCTCTGCTCCCTGCAGGACTCCCAGTCAAAACCAAGTCATTTTACTGCCATTAGCTCCGTGGAGCCCATGCCGCTGCAGGCAGGCAAGTTCACGTCTCGTGTGCCATCAACCCAAGCGCTGGCTAAGCGCTAATCACCGCAGCTTTATTGCCACCGGCACCGAGAGTTATTCGGATCGCAGCCAGGGCTTATCGCAGGGCAGCCTGAGCATCCCACCCCTCTCCGAGCAGACCCTGCTCCCACAGACCGCAGAGCTCTGCCTGCAGCAAGACTGGGCTCCTTCGGCGGTGCAGGACCTGTTGGCTTCCAGTTCAGAGCCAAGGCACTCACTGGTTTTGCACTGAGCCCACCCCATTGCATCGGGGCTTGTTCAACCAGGCAAAGGCTGAGCCGGTGACGCAGTCTAGGAGATGCAGGAATAAGTGGCCAGGAGGCTGCACCCAGCACTCACCTGGCCAAGGAGCCGACCGCCCATCAGCCCACCACCAAGGAGACCTCCCCAGCCCGGCCCCGGCACTGGGAGGGCTGTGACTGCTTCTGCCGCACTGGCTGCCGCGAGCTCGCCGGCATCTTTTTGAAAATCAAGGCCGTTTCTTTCCCCACCTGCTATTCCTTCGGCAAGCGGGGCCAGCCGGCACGCAGCACAATATCCCAATTAGCGCACACTCACTCTTCCCCACTTGCAAGCGATTACAGGGAACTTCGCTTTGGCTCCTGGGTTTTTTTAATTGTAAAAGCTCCATGAAGTACAGCAGAATTTAGACACGGAAGGAAGGGATGCCAGGTTAAGTTCTCTCTCAACAGGCAAAACCTTAAGTATTCAGGTCAAGTACCCCAGCGTTCACTCAGAGGAAAAGCAAGGCCACGGCTCAGCAGGCAGCGGTGAGCAGAGACCCCAGATTTTACCATCAAAACCCACCCGACGCGCTCCAAGACGCAGCCCCTCCCCAGCAATCCCTCAATCGATGCACGAAGCAATATCACAACACTTGCATAAGCCCAAGCCCATCGCCAGGGTGCCGACTCAGCCCCTCTGCAACTGGGCTCTGCCAGCGCCCGGCTCAGAGCCCTGGGGGGGAAAGCCGAGCATCGCCACCCTCCTCGCTGCCCTGGAGCATCCCCTGAAGGATGCTGAAGTCCAAAGCAAAAGGCTCCCACTGGGCGCGGATCAGACCCAGGGAATATTTATCACGAGATATATATATCTCTATCTCCTTAACTGCAGGCAAGCTCTCTCCTTCCCCCTCCCTCCCCGCTGCAAAGCAGGCCAGGGCTAATCCTTCTCTTTGAAGGATCGGATGGCGCGGCGAGGGGAAAGCGAGCAGGATCCGGCCGCGGAGCAAGCGGAGATCGCAGCGGCTCACCTTGCGGGAGGCGGCGCGGGGTCTCTGCCGGCAGCCAACGCACAGAGCTCCAGCTGGGAGAGGCTGGAGGGAGGGAAGGAGCCGGCGCTCGTCCCCGCTCCTGCCACGTGCAGCGAAATCCCGCAATTAATTTTTGATCACCTTCTGCAAATTGGGACAGCGCTGGCTCAGAGCGAGAGCGCAGCCTGACTGCCGGTCCCCAGCGGTGCCTGCGGCACTGCCCGGCGTTTCTGCTCCCCATCACGCCTACGCCCCAAGACCGAGGTCTGGCAGCACGAGCCCCTGCCCGAACCCAGCCTGGGAAAGCCCCGGCGGGGGCAGAGACCCCCATCCCGAGCCGGGCTTTGTGCAGGGCCATCCACAGCACAGGGGCACGGGGAACCGGACCACCCCGCAGAGGAAACCCCTCCATTAGATGCGAAGCCCGAGAGGAAGAGACGGTGCCCGCAGCAGGCGCGAAGCCGGGGAGGGCGGCAGGAGCGGGTTCGCATATGTTATAATTAGGACCTGCCACATCTTCAAGCCGTTGCCTTTCTGGGAAGAGCTGGAAGGGGGTGGCTGAGCTGACAAATCCATCCTCCTCCTGCCTGATGCCAAAGTTGAGGCACGTGACACCCTTTTTCGGGGAGCCGGCAAGCTCCTCCACAGGGCAACGCTGGCCCCCGGGACGCGGGGCCAGACCACGGCTGCACCCAAGCTTCGGTTCCCACTGTAAAACCCCCCTGAAGCTCCCCCTCCGCCGCCCCGACACCCCAGGGTGCCGCTCAGCGCCACCAGCCCAGCGCCTGCCGCCCTCCCCAAAACGGGCTCACCTGTGCCCCCCAGCCCAGGGCAGCCGGAGCCCGCTGCTGCCCGTGGGGACCCACCACCCTGGCAAAGACGGACCACCCTCGCCCCGACCCCGGCGCTGCATCCCCCCGGCTCGGCCAGGCTGGCCAGAAGCAGCCGGGCTCTCTGCACATCCCATCGGACCGCTGCTCTCAGCGGGTCACAGGGAGCAGGGTCTCGCCCCGGCTCTCCCCCCAGCCGGAGCCTTGCCCAGCACGTCCCCCTGCACCCCTGCCCGCTGCCCTGGTGCAGATAAATCCCTGCATACAGGGAGGGAAGGAAATGAGCTTTTTTTTCTTTTGGCACTTCTGTTGGCATTTTCCCGAGCTCCTCACTGCATTCAACAGATCGGCTCAGTTCCCTCCCTCCCCGGGCCCTGCCTCGGGCCAGCGGCCAGCGCCGGTGAGCTCCTCCGGTCCCTCCAGCCCTGCTTCGTGCCACCCCTCCCGTCAAGCCCCGAGCCACAGGTCACCCGGCAGCGGCGATGGCAATGACTCACTCCGCAGCCTCTCTGTCGCAGCCGCCGCTGAAGGCAGTGGGCATCCCCCCCAAACCCGAAGCAGCCCACAGAAAAACAACCCGGCTGGCAGAGCACGGCAAACTCATCACACCAGGAGGAGGAGGAGGGCGGCGGGGCTGCACCCAGGCAGGCGGTGGGAGAGTTCTCCGGTTTTTTCCCACGGCTGCCAACTTCCCCAGCGGCTCCCGAAGCCACGCAGATCCGCTCTCCCGAAAAGCTCCGAGGAGCGGGAGAGCGCTCCGGAGAGGAAAACAAACGCGGGAGCGTGTGTCTGCCCAGGAGCGGGGCTCCCTGCCCCGACCCGGGGATACCTCCACGGCTGCGGGGAAGGGTCTCACCCCCCCAAAGCCCCTCCAGGCTCCAAGGGGCAGCCCCTTCCCCGCTGACCTGGGCAAAGCACCGGCTGCCTCTCCCCCTGCCCTGCCTGCGGCGGGCTCTGCGGGCCCTGCCCGCTGCGGCGAGGCGAGGGCAGCCGCCCGCCTGCGGCTCGGCCCCAGCCACCGGCCCCTGCCCGGTGCCCCCTGCCCCGAACCCCTTCGCAGCCCCCAGCCCCCTCCCGCAGCCCACGCCGGGGCCATGGGCACCTCTGGGGACAACGGTGGCGGGCTTGGGGACTGGGGCAGAGGGGGTGCCCCCGTGTCCCCCCACGGCGGGATGCTGCGGGGCGCGGGGGGTGCTGCGGGGAGGCGGGGGGCAGCGCTCCGCAGCCCCGCAACTGTGAATAACGCGGTGGGTGGGAGAGGGGAGCTGCCGCGGGAGGGTGGGGGCAGCCGGGGGGACGGGCTGGGGCTCGGGGGGGGGTCCCTGCTGCAGCCCCCGCTGTCGCAGCCCCCCCAACAAAACAAAAAAAACAAGGAAAGGCGGAAAATTTGCTGGAGCGTTAGGGGCGGGGGAGCAGCGGGGCTGCGGGAGGGGGAGGAGGGAGCCCGCCGGGAGGGTCGGGGGGGACCGGGCGTCCCGGGGATGCTCCGCGCCCCCCCCGCGCCGCCCCGCACTTACCCGCGGGCAGCGCGAAGTTGGCGGCGCCGCCGACCCCGTCCCCGCCCGCGGCCGCTGCCCGGTGCCGCGGTCCGGCTGCGGCCCCGGCGGGGCGCGGGCAGCCCGGGGGGGCCCTGCGGCAAGCGGCGGGGGCGGCCCGCGGCCCCCCCAGCCCCGGCCCCAGCCGCGGCCCCGGCCCGGGCAGCCGAGCGAGCCGCAGCCGGGCGGGACCCGCCGCGCTCCGCGCACCGCAGCCGCGACGAGGAGGAGGAGGAGGAGGAGGAGGAGAAGGAGGAGGAAGAGGAGGAGGAGGAGGGCCGGGGCCGGGGAAGTTTTGCATGAAGAGGCGCTAGGAAGCCCGCCGCCGGCTTTGCCAGCCTTTTAAAGCACTAGCGCACCGCGGCGGGGAGGCGGCGGGGGACCCCCGCACCCGCCCCCGGCCGCCCCCCGGCTCCCGGCGCGGGGGGGGACGGCAGCAGCCCCGCAAGCCCCCTCCGCCGAGCAGCACCGGGCACGAAGGGCTGCGAAAGCCCCGGCTGGCGGGAGGAGGGATGGACCTGCCCCCCTCATGCCCTGCTGTCCCCAGAACCTCTCCCCTCCTGGTCCTGAGCACCGAGACGCATTTTGCTTGTACTTGTCCTTTCCTTCTATCCCTGCCCATCACCTACAGCCATCGTCGCGGCTGCGAACGCAGCAGCAGGACTGACAGGCGTCCGGGCCTCCAGACCCCGCGGTGCTAAAGAGCTTCCCGCAGGTCACATCCTCTAATTTCAGCATTTGCAGAAGCAAAGGCCCACGACAGCTCCCATGGGTGCAAACGCCCCAGCCTTTGCCGAGCCCTGCGAGACCCTGCAAGGAGCTGGGTGCATGGCGTGGGCACAGGAAGGGTCCCCTGCGCCGGGCTGCTGAGAGGCTCCGGCTCCCACTGTGTGCGCTAACAGCCATCCCCAAATTTCTCCTCCCCGTGGTGGGAGCAGCTCCACGGGGCAGGGACAAGGGAGGAGGCTCTCACCAGAGCCACCTCACTCCAAACCATTGCCCTTCTCCTCAGCCTCCCATAAAATGATGCCAACACCCCGTGGCGCACGGCTCATGCATCGCCTCCTTTCGCCATCAAACCACCCCCCAGGCCCCGGCGGCTCCGAGGAGCCCGTCGTGGTGTGTCAATTCATTAATCCAGAGAAAACACAGCCCCCTAGTAATGGCCATTGACACATTAACTGCTCCGATCCATCACGGTAATGACTGCGAGATAATCGGTCACCGAGCGATTAGGGAGTACACCTGCCTGCACGCCGGGGCTGCGAGAGCACCCAGCCCATGCGGGGACCCCGGAGCGGGGGGCCTGGCTGCGGGGGGGCTCTCTGCAGCTCCACTTGCCCCTCCAAGCACCAAAAAGCAAAGCACAGCCTTTCCATCCCGCATTTCCAGCCTCATCTTCCCTAAGGGCTGATTTGTGCTGCTTGCTTGGAATAGCAAAATACCAGCCCTGGTGCAGGGTCTGCCAGGTCCGGGGTAGGAAGGTGCTGCTGCCAAGGGCTCGGCGCTGGCGATCGCAGCCCTGTTGCCCAGATCCTGTTTAGGGGACTGGAGACGAGATGGTTTTCCAGAAGCGCTCAGGGCTGCCCGGCTCCCAGCACAACGCCCTGGCCAGGCCTTTGAAGGAGCTATGTGCTCTCCAGCAAGATGCACTCGCCTGAAAAGCTGGCCAGCCGCCCTTCTGCCATTAAAATAAGTAGTGATATTCCCATGGATTCAGATGCTCACGGGATCATGCCCAGAGCGCTGTCTCCTGCAGAGAGACCAGGCTGTTGCAGTGATTTCATTTATGGTGAGAGCCGGAGCGGTTCTCGTTGTTATTCTGCTCTGATGCAGGGGAAGGCAGCCCCGAGAGGGGGACAGCCCCATCCAGCCCCCCCATGCATGCACACACAGCGTGCAACCCTCATCCGTGCCAGCGCCGATGCCAGGAATCAAAGCAAAAGGACCTCTGCACTGTGGCTGATGGGGAGGGGACGCAAGGATGGATGATGGCGACAGCCTCACTCTTAGCTGTGATCTGCCCCGCCAGGAGCAACCTCCTGTCCCCGAGCAGGGCTCCAGGGCAGCAGCTTTCACCCGGCGTCTGCCTGTCTTGGGGGTCCCTGAAGTATTTCCAAAAGGCTCTCAGGGGGGCGAGGACTCGCCCTTGCCCTTCTGCGCAGGGAGCAGAGCAGCGGTGGGGGGTCCAACCATCGAGGAGCCACATTGTCCCACCATGGGCAGCAGCAGGAACACTGCAGTGGGGCTGGGAGAGCTCCCCGGGACCCAGCCAGGACCCACACCTGGGATCACCTGGGGACCCGTGGGGGCTATTTGAACCGGCGTGATGTAGGGCAGGGATTCATGGGCAGGAGGGGGGTCTGCGCCCATCGGTGCCCAGGGCCACCGAGCCCCTGGGAGCAGAGGAGCCGCCTCCCTGCCCCAAGTCCAGAAAAGCCTCGGGGCACACCAGAGGCACCAGCCAGTGGTCCACACTCGTGGGTCACACACGAGCCAGGGCTGAGGGGGCTCCGGCCACTGCGGGATAAGCTGGCACAAATTCCTTCGCCAAAAGCAGCTCTTGGAGGCACACTGAGGTCAAGCTCTCTGCTCTGGGTCAGGTGAAGCCGTCGGCTCCCGGCGGATTTCAAAGACATGTGCTCTGCCTTCGAGGAGAAACGAGGACATCCGCTCACAGCCTGGGGTCTTGCAGCACCGGGGCAGGGCTGTGCCCCCAGGCACAAGGACACCAGGCCAGCCTGCCCTGCTTTGCCCAGGTCCCGAGGAATCACTGGGGGAAGGTGGCTGGGCTAAATTATGCAGAAGTTTGGGCTGAAGCATCACCTGAATTGCTCCAGCAGCCTGCTTGACCGGGGATGCTTGGTGCTCCCAGCTCCCCTGGCTCTGATGGAAAATAATCATCATCCAACCCCCCCAGTCTTGGGGACCTGAGTCCCAGGGATTTGGGGATGCTCCTGCCACCATGGCTGCAGCTGGCAGAGTCTCTCTTCTTTTCTCCTAGCCTCACGGACCGCACGTCTCCCCTTCTCACACGCCTCTCCCCGCCGTCAGCCAGAAGCCCAAATATCATCAGCGCTTGTGTCACCATCGAGAACGTCAAAACACAATTAACATTTGGAAACCTGGCTCAGGCTGATGCTGCCAAGCTTCCCCCAGCACAACGGGAAAGGCCGCGCCGTGGCAGCCGAGGGGGACGGGTAGGAGGGCTCGGGGACAGACGGGAGATGCCCCAGCGCTACCGGGGAAGCAGCCCGTGCGTGGGGTTACCCCGAGAGCGGTTCAGCAAATCCCGCAAAGGTCACTGCTGCTGCAGCCAGGGCTCCTCCTCGGGACGTGGGTCAAAACATGATCAAACACTCCAGGAGAGTTCGATGCCATCAGCAAATGGATGCGGTACCATCCTCCGCAGGATCAATACCACTTCATCAGGCTCAAAACAAGAGGAACTAAACAAGTCGCTGCCTCTCCCATCCCAGGGGCAGGGTTGGAGGGGTATGCCCCGAGCCAATTCCCAGCTCCGTGTTCAGCCCGTCCAGGGGCTGCGGGGTGCTCCAGCATCTCCAGGGCCACTGGCAGCCTTTCCCTGCACCTCCAGGACCTACAGACCCCCGGCACGGGGCTCTGCCGTGCCCCGAGCCCGCTCAGCCCGCGGCTGTCTCCCGGACAGCCACAGCTCCGGCCGCGTAGCATCCAGCCTCCCAACGCCCTGGCCCCTCTCCAGCGAGGAAGGTCACCGTGTCCACTGCTACAGCCACCAAGCACCACCAGGGAGACGTGCTGCTTGCAATTTTTTTTTTTTTTTAATATAGGAAAACATGAAACCACATCTTATGGACTGGACTCTCCAGCTTGGCTGTGCAGAAGGGCTTTGAATAATTTATGGCCAAGCCACCACCACCTCCTTCCTCTTCACAGGTCACTCACGTCGAAGAGACACAGGCATGGGAACCCCTCATGGTCCTTTTTATCTGTGGGTTGCATTTCCAGCACCTGCAATTGCCTTCGGTGTCGATTTAATTCCCTCCTGGATGGAAGGGTGGGGAACATAAATCTTTAATTCAAAGTGAAATATTAATAGAACTGTAATTAGCTGTAATATCTACACAATTAAAATGCAGGAGTCCCAGCAAGAGCTATTTTCATGTGTATTTAAAGAAAAATATGTTTGCAGGGTAAGGGGGGGGCTGAGGATGTTTTTTTTGGTGTCCCACTTGTCTGAGGGAGAAACGTGGCCGGGAGGAGCAGCAGTGAAGGGACACGGGCTCTGGGAGGTCAAGGGCTCCTGCTCGGTGCTGGTGACGCAGGAGGAAGCAAAAAGCCGGTTTGCAAGAAAAGAAGAGGAGGAGAAGGATTTAAGAGGGAAAAAGAAAGAAAGAAGAACACATCGACACTTTTGTCCTGCTCCTTGCAGGGGGGCTGCAGCAAAGGGAAGGTTTCCACTGGCGTCGGGCAGCGAAGAGCCTCAGCGAGAGGATGGGGAGTGGGAAAAGCTCTGCTGGAAGTTTGTAGGGTGTTTTGGGCTGGGTATCGAGCGGGGTGACCCAGGCTCAGCCCCCCGCAGCCGTTTGCCAGCAGAAATCACAGGAGCTGCTTGCAAAAAGCCACCGAGCTTTCCTGTTTTGGGCAATTAGAGCTGGAGATGGGATTTACTGAAGGAAGAGGGAAGAAACAAAATTGCAAAATAAAACCAAGCGACAAAATAATTTGGCTTGCCCAAAAATAATACCTAAATAACAGGCCCAAGGAAAAAAAAAAAACCAGCCTTGGATTTCTTTCCACAAGAAAGAGACTCCTACACACAAACAGCACATGAATATGGGTAATAGATATGGATATTTCAGAGAGTGAAAATGGTACTGACTGCGTTCTTATTGGATCAACATTCACACATTGAGTCCATGTTTCTCTCGAGGAGTGAGGATAATGGGATGCCGAATGTCAGACCATTTTAAATATATATAAAACTCATTATACGCTTCATGACTAACCAGATTTCGATGGAAAGAGTTGCATTTTAAAGAAATGGGGAGGAAAAAAAGCCATCCGGGCTTGCGGGGAGGAATTAGCAACGAAAGAGGGATGATGCGGCTGCAGGCTGTGAGCGACAACTCCTCCTCTTCCTCGCGAGGAAGGCTGCTGAGGCTGTGCCAGCTCCCTGGCAGCCCCCCCCGGCTGCCCCTTCCCCGCACTGGGGGCTGCCAAGCCCCCACCAGCGGCTTTCCTGCAGCTTGGAGTCCTGCCCGGCGCCCGCATCCCAGCCAGCTGCGGCAGGACCCCGGCAGGACCCCGTTTGAGGGCAAGCAGCCAGACCCCAACCTGCCTCTTTGCTGGAGGCCACCAAGGGGGGACTTTCCCTGGGCTTCTGGGCTTTTCCCAAAGAACCCCCGTGCCAGCACTGAGGGGATGGAGCAAGTGCTGGGGATCCGGCCCCGCTCCTCCGTGAGCAGCCGAGGGCAGCAGCAGGCACTGCTGCTTCGTGGCAATACCCATCCCTGGCCAAACCTCCTCCAGCCACAATGTTAGAGACTCTTGTCGGGGATTTATTCCTCTTTCCTGAATGCATCCAGCCTAAAAATTCCCCTTTGTACCTCCCTGCCTCCATATTTCAGGACAAAGGATTTGTGCCTGGCTTTCGCTGCTCTCTGAGCCGGAGTCAGGCAGCACCAGCGCTCTTCTCCTCTGCAACGCTTCCACCTAACGGCAAGCGCACGGGCAAGGAGGCAGCTCTCGGCGCCAGGGCCACCCACCCCACGGCACCCACATCGCACCCCCGGCGCCGAGCAGATGCTGGCACAGCTCAGTGCACTGATGGATCCAGCCTGGCTCAGACCTCGGGCAAGGAAAAGCTGCGGCTTTGCCCCCAGGGCCGACTTCGTGAGCAGGTACCGGAGGCTCCAGCAATGGGGGGTTTTGCTCAATTAAATAAAAAGGCAGTTTTGTGATAGAACTGCACTAATCCGGCACACGTTGCATGGACGGCGTGACACTTCACCACACACTTCGCAGCCGTTTGGCACTCCCAGCATCGCCTGGGCTGCATTTATTCCCTGCACAACCCATAACTGGTATCCCCACGTTATACCCCTCTGGGCCCAAGCCCTGCACTCGCAGCCCTTCCCTGGGGAGCCCCAGCAAAGCCATAACCCGCACAAACGGGGGGTTTCCACCCCCTGCTCCCTCCTCAGCCAGCTCCATCCTCTGGGTGATGTCCTGCCTCCCTCTTGTGGCTGCTGCTCCGGCACGGCCGCGCCGGGAAGGGAGAGGGGATGCGGGAGCCTTGCACCCCAGGCTTGCACCCCGCTTTGCTGCTTGCTGGAGAGCGCGAGGGCTGCTGTTGGCCGTGCTCTCCAGTCTGACCCACTCAACGTAACTGGTGAGCTGGTCCCATCCCGGTTGGAAGCCATGGCTTATAAAGGAGGATGAAAAGGAGCCGGTGCCTAACTCGCTGGGTCTGATTCACACACGAGCAGCAGCCGAGCTGGTGGCACAAAAAGCTCAGAGTTATTTTACCCGCTACCAGCGTGGGACGAGCTGGGACATCTCCAGACAGAAAGTGTCAGAGTTGTCCACGGACACACACAAACGCTTTGACAAAACACATTGATTTAATTTTTCCTCCTCCCTACTGGGATCCGTGGCTGAGGGAAATGCCAGACCTCACCCGGAGGCAAAGAAAACTGGAAACCGGACCCAACCCTCCTCCCCTCCCAAGCTGCTGCCCCCCTCCTGAGAAAGCTGATGGGGAAAAGAAGGGAAAAAGGAGAAGATGGGTTTCTTGTCCCAGGAGCAGCTCTCTGGGGCAGGATCCGGCCCCGGCACAAAGTGTCATCGATGCTTTTCTGGCTAATGCGGAGCGGCAGCAAGCGCCCCGCGGCGCCTTCCTGCTCTCGCCTCCCGCTGACATCGAGCCGCCCCTCCTCAATGCTAAAACCCTTTAAACAGTCCTTAAAAATGAAATAGCCGTGACAGATTTAATGGGTTTGCAGGAGTTGCTCTGTGTTGGAGAGCGCAGGCTCACGTGGCGCTGGCCCAGGGACGCAGCTGAGCAGACAGAGGCTATTTTGGGCAAGCGATTACTCCAGATTTTGGGTCTAAACAATACAGAAACAGGAAGAGCCAAGGCACAACGCTACGTTGGAAATCTCTCGTTGTGCACCTTCAGCACCTTTTTTTTGCTGGTGCTCCGGAGACCACAGGACCTATGCCCGAACCGGTGCAGAGACGGCTCAAACTCATCACACCCCTGCTCAGATCACCCTGCGTCCCACAGGAGCACAGGTTTGGGGATGCTGGTGATGCCGCTTTGGCCGAAGCCGCTGTCCTGCTGCCACAGCAAAGACACGTGGCCAACGAGGGTTGTGAAGCCCTGGAGGGATGCAGGGCAGGACCCGAGACACGGAGCTGCCTGACAAGCGGCAGCGCTGGCCACGCTAGTGTCATTAGTGCAACCGCATATTTTAGGCTAAATATTGCACCAAGCAGAAGCCACTTCCACCTGCATTTGAAGCAGGGCTGGGGGCAATGAGTGGGGGCTTTTATTCCCATCCTGTTTTTAAAGCTTCATCTTGCAGCAAGAGCCTGGCATGGAGCAGAAGTCACCCCCACGTAGCCTCGGCGGTGCCGGGGGTCCCAGCGATGCTGCCCAGCTCTCCCGGACCAACCTTCCTTTTCTCCCTCTCCCCCCCCAATTTTCTCTTTAAAGCCAGAGATGTCCCCCTGTCCCCAGTGCAACACCCCAGGGACACAGCCCCGTCCCCAACCCAGGCATGGGGTGGTTTCCCAGCGAGAGGGGGGCAGGCAGCTCCAGCTGGGTTTCCATCTGGATGCAGGAGGGGTTTTTCCACCCACAAGGATCATGGGCAGCTGGAAATGCTTTCTTTAAAGAAAAATTAACAAGGGAGAAAAAGGAAGGAGAGAGCACATTTGGTGGTAAAATTAACTGTGATGGCCAGACAGCACATACTCCCCCTGCACCAACAGGGCAATTAGAGGAAAATCTTTATGTATTAACTAACGTGAAAGCCGCTGATGGTGTGGATGGTTAATCCCCTCGTCCTTCCCGACCAGCCCTGCCGGAGCAGGGCAGCAGCAGTGCCCAGGATGCGGGACTGGGCTGATGGGAGAGCAGCACATCGCCAGCTCCCAGCCAGAAACAGCCCCCGAGCTGTCGGGGAGGGCCCAGTGCTGGAAAGCCGCGGGATGCTGGAGGGGCCCACCACCGAGCATCGGCATCTCAAGCCCCCAGCCAGGCATGAGGATATGCAGGAGATGTGGGAAAGCGAGGAGGAGAGCATGGAGCGGGCCAGCAAGGCTGCCATTGCCTTGCTTCTCCCGTCCGAGCGCCCGGGGAAGCCACCGTACCCGGCTCAAAGGCCCCCAAGCCAGCGGTTAAGGCTCTCGTCCTGCATCTGACCCCATGCAAAAATTGCCCCATTCACTGTGCGTGCACCAGCCTGCTCTGCTGGAAAGCAAACCACCCCAAATTGGGATGGATTTGCACGAAGGGCTCCTCCAGCACCCCCGCCTGCAGCTGCAGTGGAGGGCGAGGGGCAGACCTCACCCCCCACCCAGGGAGAGGGACCCCGGGCAAGCAAAGCCCCGTGGCACCAGGGCAGCCTCCCCCGCGGAGCCAACCCCATCGAAATAACACCCATCTTCTCCTCCCAACTTTTCCATAATTCATGCGACAACCTCCTGAAAAAAATATCCTCCTCGGGCATAAAATATTCATGGTCTCATACTTTGCAAGGAAACACTGTCTTCCTTGGAGCGCGACCAAGCAGCCAAGGCCGGCACGGATTTGCCTTTGCAAGAGTAATTATGTTCCTCATCGATCAGGTGCTGCAATGAGAGGGGCCGCGCCGGGAAGGGCCCCCCCGGCCGGTATTGGGGTGTGTCCCCCGTGCAAGAAAGTGCCTTTTGGAAGGGGCGTGAAAGGGCCTGGGAAGAGGTGGGCTGGATGCTGCACCATGAAGCGGCATCCCAAGAGATTCCCCATCTCTGTGGCTGCACCTCATTGTACCAAAGCCACCCCAGAAGGGACCATCTCCCCCAGCGTCACCCCGGAGCCGATCCGGCCCCATCCCAGTCCTGCCCACACCCCTCGCACACACACAGCCCAACGTGCCTGTGATTACACGCCAGCAGACAGCACCCCCCAGCCTCTTTCTGCTTGCAATTTGGATGCTGCTCAATTAATTAAGGGCTCCTTCATATTTAGCTCCATTTGCAGAGTTCGGCAGAGGGCCACAGCCCCATTCAGCTGCACAATATTCAAGCCCTTTATTATTATTATTATTGTTGCTTGCTTTTTCTCTTTCCCAGCACTGGCAGCACCACAAGGTCTGGTCACAGGAGCCCAGGAGGGTGTGGGATGGGGAGGCCATGCTAGGGAGGGAGCAGCCAGCCATGAAGGAGCTCGCTTCTGAGCAGCGTTTCGGGGCAGCAGGGGTCCCGCGTCCCCAGCCCAGGCCCCCACTCATGGCACAGCGTGGCATCACCTCCCGCTGGCTCCAGCGCTCAGCCAGGGAGCACGGAGAAGCCTCCCCCCGGCAGCACTTTTCCCCTTTGCTTGCATCAGCTCAGCCGGCGTGGCTTTGCTGAAGCGGCAGCAGGAGAAGCCGCAGCCCGCGCAGGGTGCTCGGCGGCACCGCATCCGGAAATTTAGGGTCGGCACCATCAGCTGAAGATGCTTTTATTGCCAAGAGACCAGCTTCCCACAGAGAAACTGTTCTGACCTAGCTATTAAAATTAACTAATAAAAAATTCTAACCCATAACCCAATCGATTCCCAGGCAATAACTCAAACCCCAGCTCAGGCCAGGCTCCCACGGGAGGTTCTGGCAGCCAGATGTGCTCAGCAGCACCCGGCCACCAAACCCCTGGGGCAGGCAGGTCTGGGGACCGCTGGCATGGAGGGGACACCTCCCCGGCCACCGGCAGGGCACGCTGGGGCACAGGGGGACACCCACACTGAAGCGGAGCACCCAGCCTGGTGACAGAGGGGTCCTTTAACCACCACTGCTCGGGGACAAGCCCATGCTTGAGTGGGGCCAAGCAGCAGCACACGTTTAATTACTCCCATCTTGTCCAGTGCAATATGCGCTGTAATAAAACACAGCCCAGGTTTCACAGTTCCTCACACCATAAGCCAATTAAAAAAAAAAAAGCCTTTGCCATCAAGCCTGCCTTCAGCAGCCAAACCTCACCCCGAGCCGGGTGCTCCGGCCGTGCCAGGGCGGCACAGCTCCCTGCACCCCGGGCAAGGCATCCCGGGGGATTCTCCTGTGCATTGGCTATAGCAAGGTCCAGCAAAGCCCCCATCCCCTGGGACAAGGCGGGAGATGAAGGTGGGTGCATTGCTCAGCTCCAAGGGGGCTCGGCCGTAGGGAAGGAGAGGAGGGGGCTGTGGGGTCCCGGGGGGAGAGGGCACCCCAGCAGCAGGGGATGTGGTTTACAAGGAGGGGGGCTCAGCACAGTGGGTTGGTTTTCACTGAGTAATGAAAAACGACCTGGAGGAATCCGTGCAGCAAGGATCAAAAGCCAGCCTTGGCCAGGGCTGGGAGCGGTGACGAATGGGTCCCATGGGAGCACTGCCGGTCCCCCGGGACCCCCAGGCGGGCCCACAGGCTGTCCCACACCCAGCCCACGCTTCCCACGCCAGCACTCCAGTCCCAAACCTGGACTCAGCATCTCGCATCCCCGGACTTCCAGCGAAAGCCACCAGTGCCTTCCTGTGGCAGCCGTCCTCACTGCAGCCGTGCAGCGGGACGGATCCGGCCACGCTGGGCTCCCTTCAGGCCGGGGGAACGGGAGGCAGGTATCTGGGGCAAGTCACTGGCCTAAAACCCCACTCGCCCATGGCCGCAGTGGGGACCGTCCCCTCCTGCCCCACGTGCAAAGGGTGTTGCACAGCGCGAGCACGCGACGCCTGCGCAGCTGGGCTCCCTCACCCACCCAGTGACACACAAGTCACGTCCTCAATGCCCCCCCGCCAGGAGCCTTCCCTAAATCTTCAAGGAAAAATCCCCCTGCCAGCCGATGCACCCCAAGCTCTCTCCCCAAGGGTGCTGTGGAGCAGGGACCCTCCAGGCAGCCATGAAATACATCCTATTTAAGGGCGATGCGTGGGTGCTGGCGGAGGATGGGCTGGTTCAGGGGTGTTCTCCCTCCGCAGAGACCCTGGGGCCTCTCATCAGGAACGGGAACGCTGCTGTCCACCCCCGGCTCCGAGTCACGCCGAGCCACCCCCCAGCCCTTGCCGTCGTGACGCTCCCCTCCGAGGGGAGACACGGGGAGACAGGCGTGCACCTCTGTGGGCTTCAGCACCTACATACAGATTAGCAGTTGCTAAGAGAGCAGTTGCTAAGCCGGAGCCGGCTGGGAAGGTGGGTGACAGCCTCGCAAACTCCCACCGAGCTGCTCTCGTGATGGATGGAGGGGGACCGGAGCATGCGAGAAGCCTCCTGTCCCCCACAACGAAGCCACGAAGGCAGCAGGCACCATGTGGGACCCCACTCCCGGGCAAGGGCCATGGGGGTAACCACAGCCCACTGCACCCTGCTGTGGGTTTAGGGGCACGAAGGGGTGGGATGCTCAGCCCCATGGTGGCTTCCAGCATTGTGGAAGCCCCCCCCCCAGCCCTTCACCCCTTCCCTTCGTGACCCCCCCCCAATCCCCTGCCAGTGCGTCTGTGCCATTTGAAAGATGAACCCCTGGCATCACCGGGCCATGCTCAGGCCAGGCGCCATGTAACCGGAGCCAGGAACGACCAGTGACCACCCAGCCCGTTATAGCCGGCCCTAATCCTCTAGCCGGGCTGGATATCACGTCGTCCCCGCCAGGGATGGGCAAGCTGCATCGCAGAGTCAGGGACACGCCACGTGCCTGGGTGTCCCTTGATAGGGACAAACACATTGTCCCTGTGGTCCTTGGGAGACAAAGCAGCAGCCTGCGGAGGGCTCAGCCCTGCAGCTGGGGTCACCAACATCCCCTGTCTGTCCCCTCCCGTGGGGACCAAGCAAGCCCCCACGGGGACTGCCACAGGCAGGCTGCCTGCTGCCAGAGGCAGCGATACGTTTCAGCCCTGGCCAGCCCCGCTCTGCCCCGCGCCCACCCCAGCAGCTGCCCCCCGCCCCAGCACCATCCTGCTCCCCGGTGAGGGATGCTGAGACTCACCATGGGGACAGGCAGATCCTGCCTGCGGGCAGGGGAAGGGTGTGAAGGCCTGCAGGGCAGGGTGCAGGGCAGGGTGCCAGGCAAGGACTAGCCAGGGCTGGCTCCTGCCCACCCTGCCTTTGAGGGGCAGGGACCAGCTGCAAGCACAGCCCCAATTCACACCTCTGTGGGCTCCCAGCTGGGCTCAATCCACGGCTCCCGCAGCCCCAGCCCCAAGCTGGGTGCAGCCAGCCTGGCTGGAGGGTGCCCAGCAGCACCCAGGCGTGGGCTGGGATGAGCATCAGGACACCCAGGTCCCTTTCCAGCCGCAGTGCAATCATCCCCTTGCGTGCCTCAGTTTCCCCTCACCGCAGAGGGACGGGTCCCCCCGCCCCACACCTCCCAGCTGATGCTGCCTTCGCTCCGGCGTCTCCAACCGGCTGCAGGGAGGGTGCTGCCCTCGGGTGACCTGCGCCCCACGGCAGCGTGGGCCCACCCCACGGGGAAGGAGGGCCCCGGGGAAGGGGCTTCGCACCCCCAGCCCGCCCCGCTGCCGAGAGGCCTCTCCCCGTTAGGTGGCAGCAGGGGACCGCGGTGCCATCGCCGGGCTGACCCCGGGATGCTGGCGGGGATGCCCGGCCCCGCCGCCCCGGGACGCGGCCGCATCCCGCCCGCTGGGGCCGCCGGCTCGGGGGCACGCAGGTTTTCCTTCTGCCAGAAAAGAGTTTTCCAGCCCTTTTCGCCCCAAGGACCCGCTCCGGCAAGGTGGGAGAGTTCTCCCACCAGGAAAACCTGCCGGTCACATCTCGGGATGCCCCATCCCACCCAGCCCTGCGGCCTCTCGAGTCATTTATTGACCCGTAAAGTGCTGCACCCACTCCCCAACATCACCCGTCTCCCTCAAAGCCCGTTAATTAAACACCGCAGCCCATGGAGGGGGACACGAGTCACAGCATCTGCAGCAGAGACAGGGCTGCTCCGGCTCCCAGCTCCCTCCTTTACACCAGCAGCCAGCTTGGCCCCGTCCCCCGTCCCCGCCACCTCCGGCATCGCCTTCCCCTCCCGTTTCCCTGCCTCTGCGGTCACCCCGGGCCCCCCCGGGCCCCTGGAGCGGGGGACGCTGCCAGCAGCTGAGTCACGCGTGACCAGCACCTGAGTCACCGCACGGAGGGAAGTCCCTCAGCCCCCAGTGCTTTTCCAACCGGAGCTGAGTAAAAGGGAAAGTGTCAAGGAATTTGGCTGGGAAAAGTGTTTTCTTGGAGCTCCGACAAGGAGCAGCCTCTCCGGCACGTCCCCTTTGCCACAGTGAACCCGGGGCCACCGGCAGCGAGCGCAACCCCTGGCAAACAAGTACACGGTGCTGTGTCCACACACCCGCACACGCACGGGGGGACAGTGCTGGGAACACCCCTCCGGGGGAACGGGGAAGCAGCAGCGGCTCCGGACACAGCCGTCCCCTGGGCTGGGTCTCCTGTCCCAGAGGTACCGGCAGTGCGGCTGATGAGCATCCCCTGGGGTGCTGCCCCGAGTGGGAGGATGAGCTCAGGACGTGCCGCCCCCCAAAACTGGGTGCCCAGCGGGGACAGCTCGGGGTGGCCTTTGCACATGGGGCAGTGGGGCTGCCAGCTGGCCGGGGAGCGGGGGGGCTCCTTCCCCATCGCACGGGGCCTGCCGAGACTCCAGGGGACGGAGGAGACTCCAGGAGATGGAGGAGCCAGCCCTTCCACTGGGAAGGGCAGGAAAAACATGTCCCCTCCTGTCCCTTCCACTGTGTCCCCCATTCCCTTGCGCTGCACATCCTCCAGCCCCTGCAAGCCCCTTGCAGTGGGTGCCCCCCACCCTTGCAGCCCCTCCCTCCCACGTTGCCCCTGTCGCCCCGCCAGGATGCTGCCGACCACCACCAGCTTCTTTGCTGCCCTCTTTAGTTTTGATGTGCCACTTGCAATAAAATACCTTGATTAAAAAAAAATAAGGCAGCCAGACTCCCTTGCGAGCCAGACAGCAAGTCCTCAATTAATGATGCTGCGCACTCTCCTCCGCAGCGTCCCCTGTTAATGATTTACAGCGGGTCCTCCCCGGCCTTGCTCCCCCCTTTGTTAGCCCTGAGCCACGGGGCAGGCTGGGCTGGGGCTGCAGAGGGAAAATGGGCTCCGGGGAGGGCCTGCAGGTATTTTCTCAGCCGCTGGCACGTGCCCTGGGTGCCCCTGGGGAGGAGCAATGGTGGGGAGCTCTTGGGCTGCTGAGGATGAGGAGCCCCAGGGTGAGGAAGGTGCCCAAGCCCCCACCATGCGTCCGCTGCATCCTTGCTCAGAGTGGGCACGGGGACGGCACACAGCTCCGTTCCTGGTGGTCCCCTGATTTATGCCACCCCCTTTCTAGCAGGAGCAAGGCGATGCAGGACCCCGGCTCTGCTGGCGGCCGCCCACCACCAACCTGAGCCCCAACTCGCTCGCTGCACGTGTGGCCAGAGCTGCCCCCCAGCAGCCCCAGGCTTTGTGTTCAGGCAGGCAGCCCCAGGAGGTTTCATGATACCGAGAAACTGGGATGTTCCCGGGGCAGCCCCGCAGACAAAAGGCCATTGTGCACTGCAGGGATGGCGGCAGCCCCAGAGCATCCCAGCTCCCCTGCCAGGGCCGGAGCTGAGCAGCCCACCCCAGGCCCCGGGAGGTGGCACGGCCGGTGGCCAAGGAGCACGGGGCACCCGCCTGCGGGACACCGAGCAGCTCCCCAAAGCTAATGGGATGCTCCACCTTGGGGTGCCCGAGCCAAAGCAGCCCCACCCCCACCCCCTTCCCCATCCCGCTAACAGCAGCACCCAAAAGGCATCCTAGCCATCCCAGGGGACGGGAGAGGCACACGCTGCGCTCAAGCAGGTAAACCGGCCCTGCTGCAGCCGAGCAGGGCGACAGGCAGGGACACGTCCCCATGGGTGCCGGCAGGTCGGGGCAGGCAGGGAGGGGGTGGCTGCCCGGGCATGGCAGGAGCGTCCCTGCCTGAGCCAGAGCCGCTTTCCAGCCCCACCGGCTCGTCCGGCTCACCCTGCGCCATGTGGGCTGCCGCGGCTCAGCCAGTGCTCTCCGGAGCTGCCGGCCCCTGCCCGCCGGCAGCATTTCCCCTATATATCAGGGGGGTTTTGTATATATTTACCTCTATGGGGTGTTATATATTACAGAGCCATGCAGCACTCAGCCCAGGGCAGTGAGCCCCTCCAAGCCCAGCTCCTGCTGGCAGGGGATTAAAAGCAAATCCCAATTTCTGTTTAAAGGAGGGGGGAATTAAACCTGGCTTCTGGGATCAAGGGGGGATGAAGGCCAAGCCTCACAGTGTGGAAGGCAGCAGCTCAGCACCCAAGGGTGCCCAGCAACCCTGAAGCCAGGCTTTTTAGGGACTGTGAACAAGAGGAAGAATGAGACACCGTGCGCGTGGGACGGGGACAGGCCGGTGGTCGCTCTGGCTGATCAGGGCATCGGGGGCTCACGCCTGTCCCCAGCCTCTGTCCTTCCATCAGGGACGTTGTGCTGTGGGGATGCGGGTGGCTTCTCCTCTGGTTCCTCTGGCATGGCTGGAGTTGCCTCAATCTGCGGCCAAGCAGACAAGCTCTCCTCTAAATCCCCAGCTCCTGGAGTCAGGGGATCCAGCCCCTATCACCTCCCAGCTGCAAACACAAAATGCCTCGTCCGGCAGCGCCACTGGATGGGCAGGCGGGGGGGACGCCCGGCAAGCACCCGGCAGCGCCAGGACCAGCCTTGTGACTCTGTCCAGGCGGCCAAGCTGTCCCAGGGGTGACTTCCCGGCAGAGCTTTCAAAACAAGACGGCACCTGACATGCTTGGCTTGGTCCAGGCAGATTTGCCCACTTCCTTCCAGGCACAAAGGGCACCCACGCTCTTCGTCAGCCCAGGCCCCTCAACGCTGGAGGGTTGGGACAGGCATAAGGCGTAATTTTCCATTCCTTCCCCTTCAACTTTGCCCCAAGGCGGGCTCCATGGAGACCCATGCACACCCACGGCAGCCCTTCTCCCCAGTACTCGGTCCCCCCATTTCCACCCCGTTTTCCCCCCAGGCGCGGATGGGGGCAGGCACTCAGCGACCCGCACGCCTTGGCCCCGTACCACCTGCCGAAAGCAAGCGGAGGAGCCGGCTGCCAGAAATTACTTTTCCTGGGGGCTAATTATTGATTGCGGCCAGTAATAAATATTTCAGCAGGGATTTGCACGCAAGTTCCGAGGTAACAGCAATGGGAGGAAGGATGGGTCTCATGTGCCCCACTCTACTACTGCCTCTCCCACATGGACCTGGGCAAGTCCTTCTGCTTCTTCAAGGAAGGAGAAGTATTTCTTCTTCTCTGCTGGAAACTCTTCAGGACATGGCGAATCTCAGGACAGCCCTTCCCGAGGGCTGTGCTCTCAGGATGCCCCAGGCTGGAGATGTCCTCCCGGGATGGGAGCTGCAGCCAGGAGGGGGTCAGCCCTCCGGTGCCCTGAGAAAGTCAGAAACACAGAGCAGGGGAAATGTGGTGCTCACTGTATTGTGCTGGGCAAGAATTAACAAAGGTGGTTAATCATCTTGGACCAGTCTGCAGAGCTTTCTTGCTTGTGCTGCCATCACTTACCTTGCAGAGAACGAGCAGCTTTCGGCAGAAATGAGTGGAAACGGACGGACACGGCCAAAGCATTAAGCCCAGACCTGGGTCAGACCTTGCTGCCATCCCCCTGCCCAGCCTCGGGCACCTCCTGTACCTGAGCTGTGTTTTGCCAGCTGAGACATGTCCCCTCCCCAGGGACACCGAGAGCATCCGAGAGGCTGTGGGGAGAGGGGCTCCCCCGTATAGAGGAGCCCAATATGTGCTCCCCTGCCTCCATCAACTCATGGATGCTGGAAATGAGAAAATCTGGCTTCAGAGCAAGCTGGGTGCTGCCTGTGGCTTTGCATTTTCTAAAAGCATTTGCTCAGAAGAAGGATCCTCAGCAAGCGCTCCCCACGATGCAGCTGGGGACCGGAGCGGCACAGGGGGATGCTCCAGGCACAGCGTGAAACAAAAATCCCAGCAACCAGCAATGCTGAGTGAAGGCATCTGAGAGGGACACGGTGCACCCTGAGCACTGGACCTGACACTAACACGGCTGAAACGTGCTCTTCACCTGGCCTCGAACGAGTCTCACCACCTCTGATCCGTGCGTTTCCCCATCTGCGAAATGAGGGCAATGACGCCTGTCTCTGCAAGGCCCAGAACCACGCGGATTAATTAACTGTTGTTCGAGAGGGCTTTGGAGGTGACAAACACACCACGCTCTTAATTAGGCGGGTAGCCCTTCCAATTACCCAACAACCTGGGCTGAGATTTTTTCCAGAGCTGCCTTAGAGGATCCGGTTTCCCCTTTCCCAGGGAAATTAGTAGGAATTAGGCACTCAAATCCCAAACGCAGCTTTGCAGGGCTCGGTGGCAGTCACCAGGACGCGGGGCAGCATGGGACGAGATGTCCCCTCCTTGGGGCCACCCTCCGGTCCCCCACATCCCCCCCCAGCGGCGGCTGCATTTTGGGGGCAGACGATCAGCACCTGCAGTTTTGCAGAGCCCTGCTGAGCTGAAGAAGCAGAGAATGATTTCAAGCACCTTCTTTTCAGGGGACCTTGCAGAGGCACAGTTTTTCCCAAGCGCTGGGCACCCACTTGCCCCTGAGGGCTCCTCCCAGACCTGAAACATTGGCCAAAAAAACCCCAGGGATACTCAATAATTCCTGTGTGCACCCCACATGCAGCACAAGCATCCCACAGTGCCGGCATCAGTGTGTCCTGCAAACTCAGCACTCTCAAAAGCAGCAGCATTAAGCCTATAATTTATCAGGTGATTTAGGAATTTGTCCCCGGAACAGGGCTACAGGAAAATACCGCACTGGTGAGTCTTAAATCCACCCTGCCTTGGTGGGTGAGAAGGAAGGAGCTGTTTAATCAAATTAAAAGGACTGTTTCGGAGTGGGTCCGGGGCTGTTTGGCCACATGGGGCTTCATCAATGGGGCTGTCGGGAAACAAAGCCGGGAGTGGAAACAAAGGCCCTGGTCCCGTCCCCTCCGCCATGGCCGGCCCCGCAAACCCCCTGGCCAGGGACAGCCCTCGCCTGCATCCCAGCGGGATTCCCAGCTTGTTTGGCTCACTGGGATAACGCGGGGCAGCACCGCTCAGTCCGACCCCGGCACGGCGCAGGCTGCTCCTCCACGCCCTGCATTGGGCTCAGCCGCGATGGGGGAAAGAATAAATCACTTCTTGTTTCCCTGTTTCCAGCCATTTTCACTCTCCGGTCTCACTGCAGAACTGAACTGCAGGCTGGGCGAACCTCGCCCGTCCTGCTCCCAAATCCGCACCGGCCGCAGGCTTTAACTCGGAAAAACTGCAAAAACAAAAGTGAAAATTATCTTCCCAGGCTGAAATCCTGGGCCCAGCACTGGGCTCCGCTCAAATCCAAGCAGCCTCACACCGCTCTGTGTCTCACCTTGCTGCACGGGCATCGCACGCGCAGATTTCTTTCTATTTAAAGCGGGGGGCACTGCCCCACGGCCCCTCCCCGCGGGTGCAGATCTCACTGCCGTGCATTGCCTGGCTGTTTCTGAAATCCCCTGGGTCCTCCCATCCTGGCAAACATGCTCTGAGCACCGAACAAATCCCATTTCCCCAAATCCCAATGTTCCCCCCCATCTCTCCCCATTGCACAGTCGTGTGCTGGTTTCCCATCGAGGTGTTGCTCCCGGCTGCTGGCAGCATCTCACCGCCGCTCTTTAGTTTCTGGGGACCACCGCAGCACTATTTTGCTTTAAAGACCAAGTGGTCACCCCACGGGTGAACCCAGCTTGGGGAGGCTCCAGCGTGGGCTCGGTGAGCGGGAATTGCTGAAAGTTCCCGGGATCAAAGCAAGAAAGAGCAGCCCTGGGTGTTCGCAGCTCTCCAGTTACAGCCATTCACCACCACCGCAGAATAAATAACGAGGGATATTAATAACAACGAGCCTCTGCCAGGGACAGAAACCAAATTCCTCGCCGGGCTCACGGCAAAGGGGGGAAGCCCGAGCACGGCCGCAGGCAGGGCTGGGGCTGCTGCAGGCAGAAGGCCCCCCGGCACCTCCCAACCCAGGCAGGGCTGCCTGCAGCTGCGGGGACATTGATTTTCAGAAAAAAAAAAAGATGCTCAGGGTCTTCAAGCAACACCTTGCCTGGATGCAAGGCCCTCGGATGGAGGAGACCCGCCACCATCACTGGGCCAGGGAGCCACGGCCGGGCTCAGCCCCGAAACACAGGAGTGCAAGCAAGGTGATGCCTGCTCTTTTTGCAGGCATTTGAAAACAGGTCAGCCTCTTACAGGGTGTTTTTCCCCCTTCTTTGCTTTCATTTTTTAATCGTCAGAAAGGGACACTGCTTTGATTGTGTTTTAGCCAGGGGAATTTGCAGGGGATTTTAAAAATCCAAATAACAATTAGCAAAAAAAGTACCACAAGCCTTGCTGGGTTTGATTTGTTTCTTTTCACATCGTAAATCTTCCCTGCTGAAGAAGTTTTGCACATGTAGGTATTGATGCTTCCAAGTTTCACATTTAAAGGTGCTTTTTTTAACAAAAACTTGCCTGAAACTTAAATCCAGCATTGGCTGGTCTAACGTTCGGCTCCTAACTCCAGATTTCGACGCTTACTGTCAGGATGATCAAAAGCACCTGAGTCGGAGTTTCCATTACATTTGTGATTGGAGTTCGTGCAGGAGTTTGGGGGAATTTGGCACAGTCCCATCACTGAGAGGATGCTGAGCTCTGGATTTCCTTGTACCCCATGAAAAGACCCACCATGAGATCCCAAATGCCTGACGTGCCTTGGAAAACATTGCCCCGGGCACAACGGGGCTCTGGTTTTTGGGGTACCTACCTGGAGAGCTGATCTCGGCTCCTTTTCCAGGCTGACCTAAACCACTTCCAAAACAGATTCAGAATTCAGAATAAAGCTTTTTTACTGCAGACCAAGCCCGCCGTCCGCTTAAACGCTGGGAGAGCCTCAGGGCCGCTCAGCAGCCCCCGAACGCCCACCGCGCCGAGCCGCGCAGGACTCGCTCCCACCCCGGCCTCCCGTTGCTGCAGTGGTGCTGCAATGAAAATTAAAATAAATATCGCGACAAAACTCAGCCGGGCCTGGGAGGCTCCGGGGCTGGAGCACCCGCTGCTGGTGCCTCCAGACGGGGAGTGGGGGCTCTTTTTGGGGGGGTAACCTGGCAGAGAGGCAGCAAAAGGAGAGAGCATCGTGCTCTGCCCATCGGTGCCGCTGCGCGGCACAGCCCGGGCCGCCGCTTGCCCCCACGGTGATGCCAAACCCCTCCACGCCAGCCCAAAGCACCGCTGCCCCCTCTGCGGGGGGGCAGGTCGGGGGCACCGCGGGGTCCCCCGGCCCGGAGCATCCCGGGGCGGGGGGTCTCCATCCTCCCCCGGCGCTGCCTCCGCCCGCCCGGGGACCCCGCCGGCCCCGGGGCTGGGGGTCCCCCCGCCGCCCGCCCCGGCCCTTTGAACGGACCTATCGCTCCGGGCCGCGCCGCGCCCGCCCCCGCCGGCCGTGATGCGGCCCGGCTCCTCCCTCCCGCTCCGCAAGGGCTGGGAGCTCCCCTTAGCCTGTTTGCCCTTATTTAATTTCGAGTGTGATTTTGCTATTTTTAGCAGCTGGATCCCCTCCAGTAAGGCTGGGAGCTCGCTCCTTTCCCCCCCCCCCTTCTCCCCCCCTTTCCTATTTTTTTTTTTTCCTCGCTCCCTGCAAATGATTTTGACCCAGCTTCCTTCCTCCTGGAGCAATTTTTTTTTTCTCTCTCTCTTTATTATTTATATAAATAAGAGGGGGGCCTGGCTGGGCTGTGGATGCGTGTGTGAGTCGCAGCCTCTCTCTGCCTTCTCCTTTCAGATCCGCATTTGCGAGCAGCAGCAGCCGCCGGGAGCGGGGGGGGTTTAATTCGCTTCACAACACAGACACGCCAGGAAAAAAAAAAAGCAAAACCCAACCAAAAAAACCCCACCACCCAAAAAACCCACCCCAAGCACCCAGCTCCGAGATCAAGCTGACTGTGAGTGCCGGCCTTCCTCTTTCCTTTCTGCTGCGGGGGGCGCGGGGGCGCGGGGGTGCTGGGGGGGGACCCGGGGGGGACCCGGGGCTCCGCTCCCCCTCCCCGCATGCTGTGCACGATCGCCCCGGTTCGCTCTGTGTTTGCAAGGACGCGTGTGTGCGTGCGGCGGGCCGGCTCTGCAATGCCTCTCTTTATTCTTATTAATGATTGCTATTAATAGTGATGCACCTGGCGGGGCTGCCCGGGCCGGGGGGGCCGGGGGTCCCGGTGCCGGTCGCTCCCGCTGCGGCGGGACTTTTCCTCCACTTCTCGGTTTCGGGTGATGCAAACGCCCCGCACCGCCGGGGCCCGCACGGCCCCGGGTGCAGCCCCCGCCGCACCGGGCACCCCCCCGCGCCCGGGCCCGCAGGGTGCGTGGGGACGGGTGGGCGGCGCGGGGGGTCGGCGCGGGGTGCGGGGGGCCGGGGCTGCGCTCGGGGCGGTGCTCGGTGCTCGGGGCCGCTGCACGGGTGCGGGATCGGGACCCCTGCGTGGCGCCGGGCCGGTGCAAGGTGCGCGGGGCCGGGGCCGAGGGCCAGGCCGAGCCCCGCTCACGGGGGACACGGACACGCACGGACACACGGACACGCACACACGCACAGGCCGGTGCAAAGTTGCAGGGCTGGGGCTCAGCCGCCCCCCGGCCAGTGCCCACGCTGCTCCCCGCTGCGCGGCCGTGGGGCCCCGCACCCCCGGGCCCCGCACCCCCGGCCCCGCACCCCCGGCCCTTCCCGGCGGGGGGTGATGCCACGCAGGGCTGGCTCCACCCGGGGTTTTATTATGCCCGGCAGGACGGGGGCTTCACAAAGCGTGTGATGGTGCCCTTCCTGCCTCTTTTCTTTCTCCCCCACCTCCCTCCTTCCTTTCTTTTATCACTTCCTTTTATTATGCATGCCCAGGAAGGAAGGGGGGTGGGCTTGCCTTAATAGCAGGCCTGGGGGGGCTTCAGAGCCGCCCCACGGCGGGCTCGTCCTAAGGAGGAGCCGGGCACATCCCTCCCAGCCCTCGCACCCCTGCCGAACAGGCTCTTCAACTTCTGCTCCGCTCGTTCTTCCCCTCCTCCTCTCCCGTCCCTCGGCCAGGAGGTGCGGCCGGGATCCCTCCCCAGCCGCAATCAGGCTGGGTTTCCTGGGCGTGAAGAGATTTATTTTTTTTTTTTAAGATCTAAGCCACCGCCCGTCTCCCTCCTTCTCCTGGGCTGGTTTGTTTAATCTAAGAGTAGGTGGCAGAGCAGGGGATTTATGGGGTTGTTTGCACGGAGCGGTGGCAGCCAGCGCGGGCGGGGGGCGGCAGGAGCGGGCCCCGGGGCACCCAGGAGCATCGCTCCGAGCGGCCAGGGTCCCTCTCTTGCAACCCAGCCCTCGCTTGGGCAAGAGGCGGCTGCTGAGAACGGCCCAGCTCGTGTCATGGAGCGGAGGGAGCCGATGGGGCTGGGGGAGGAGAGTCCGGCCGCTCACCATCCAGCGGGATGGAGAGGGGAGGAGTTCTGCATCCCCCAGCTCCATCGATCGAGAGGCAGATGTAGCCCCTCCACCGCCAAACCTTGCAGAGATTTATCCCTCCCAGCCTCGGGGAGCCCGGCCATCCCCTGCCCTCGTCTCCGACTGATTCCTCCCTGCGTGGAAAGGTTTCTCTCTCAGCTGCTTCCTTTCCTCCATGGCAACACAGCTGCTCCCTTCCTCCCGTATGGCTTTGATGCAGGCGAGCGGGGCCGGAGCTGCTTCCCGCGGCGTGCCCAGCACCATCCCGCCGGCTCGGGGTGCTCCCGGCGCCGGGCAGGTGCTGCTGAGCCAGGGAGCATCGCACCGAGCCAGGCCGCTGTCGGGAAGAGGGGTGTTGGCTGGGAAGGTGCTGGGGTGGGAGAGAGGAGCGTCCCCCGTCTCCCACCCGGGCATCCTCCTCCTCACCCCCCTCTGCCAGAGCGGGGCACGGAGCCCTCGGTCCCCCGGGGTGGTTTCAGCTCTGGAGCCCCTGGGAGGGCTGGGGGGCGGCGGAGGGACGGGTGGGATGTGCACATGCCTTCCCCAGCACCAACAACTTTGCGGCGGCAGGCTCTGGCTCGGGGCCATCCCTGGTGGCATCCCCACGGCGGCGAGGGTCCCCTCAGCATCCCCGGCCGGAGCCGCCACGTGGGCCCGTGCCCATCCCCGGCGGGGCGGAGGAGAGCGCGGCAGGGTGGGGGCCACGCTGGGCCCATCTCTTTCCAGCTGCGGGAGAGGGTACGGCAGGGCTCGGAGGCTGCGTTTCCTCTGACAAAGATGGACTTAAAAAGAGGCAACCCCATCCCAGCCCCCGGTCAGCCGGCCGGCGCTTTTCTTTCCAAAATCTAAACCATACTTTTTTTTTAAAGAGAGTCCTTGAAGGGCTCTGGGATGCTGTGAGTAATATTTTCGGGGTGTTTACACGACAGCATGGTTTCTGTCTCACGAAAAAAGAAAAGAATCTGAGGGTGGGTTTTGTTGTTGTTTTGCACTCGTGAGTCACTTCCAGAGGGGAGCGGGAGCTGACGCCTGTTTTTTAAAAAGCCTCGAAGCTCTGAGCGTGGCTCCTCGCACCGCACGTCTCGCCCGCGCCCGCTCCAGCCGCCCTGATGAGGCTCAGCATCCCCGGGGGGCTCAGCACCCCGGCTGCCCCCCCGCTGCCCCGCTCTCCCCGGCAGCACTGTCCTGGCTGCCCTAACACCATCCAAACTGACACCAGTTGCTCAAAACTAAGAGGTATTAACCCTGTAGGCAGAGGTAGGGAGAGTGCCTCCGTCTTTGCACGCAGACCGGGCACACAACCTTGTACCTGCAGGAGAAGCTGTGCCGGGGGGCTGCCGCGCTCCGGAGACGCGGGTCGGACCCAGAGCAGGGAAGCAGGGCACCGTCCCCAGCAGCAGAGGTGGCCTGGTGGGGTTGCAGTGCCCAGCCCAAAGCAACGCCATGATTTTCTAGCCAAGTCTCCCAGGCAGCTCCAAGCCCTGCGCTTACGGGCAGTGAGACCAGGACGCTGGTCTCGTGGCCCTGTTCCTGCTGGGAAACATGCCATCACCACCCTGAGCAGGTCCCCCCTCTGCATGGCCACGGTCGCCCGACCGAGGAGCAGAGCAGGCGCCCTGTGCTCGGGGTTCCCGGTAAGCGCCAGGGCTGTGGTAGCAGCCCTGCTCCCCTCCAGCCCGGAGCCCATCCTCCTGGCTCCTGGGCTGGGAGCTGAGTGTGGAACCGGCCCCACCGCTCTGGAAAAGCAGGTTTTCCCTACGCCCCTGGGGAAGCATCGAGGTGGAGAGGGGAAGATGAAGCCTTTTCCTCTCTGGGATTTCCCCATGAGCTAGGAAAGCCATCCAGCCCTTTGGGACGTGCACAGGGGAGGGGACAACCCAGCGTCCCTAGGACAAGTTCCAGGTGGCAGGAGCAGGGTCGGGGTGCAGCATCCCGCCCTGGGTGCAGCAGTGCCGGGTGTCGAGGCGGGGTGGGGGGAGCAGGGCTGCGGGAGCCTGCGCCACCCTTCCAGGGCCCTGGGACCCCCCTGGGGATGCCCAGAGGCCCCCGGTGCCGCTCCTCCTGTTCCAACTTGTCGGTGCCAGCAGCATGTCTGGGATTTCAAGGACTCCAGATTAAATCTAGAGCTGCTCTCCTCCTTTTGGGGAACGGGGACGGGCTCTGCGGGAAGGGGTGGCCAAGCTGCTGCTCCCCAGTGCCTGCTGGGGACCCCGGGAGCTGCCTTAGCACCGCGGCACTGGCTAATTCAGCGGGGCGTCCATGCCATGCGCTTGGGGCAGGACCCCGCAGGGCAGCCCGTTCGTTTTGCTCCCCAGCCGGTGATGGGAGGATGCAGGTTGCGTCCCCTGGATGGATGCAGCTGCAAACCCACCCTGGGGGAAGACAGGGAGCGGGGACGGGTGAGACGGGGAGGTGTGAGCACCCAGAGCCTCACCCAGCCAGCACGAGAGAAGCAGCCGCTGCGTGGGGCTGGTCATTAGGGCCACGAGAGCGGGGAGCGGCACTGGGGTCCCGTTGCCTCAGACACGTTGCTCCATCCCTGTGTGTCGGTGCTGGCCTGGGCTCTTTGCACCGGGGCATTGCCAGGGAGCGGCTGTGCGAGGGGACACGCGGTGGGGGCCAGCGCAGACCAAAGGTCTGTTTGCAGAAGGGACATGGGTGCAGCAGGGGCGGTTTTGCAGATATCGGCTTTGCAGCAGCGGGAGGAAGGGTCGCGCCTGCCCAAGGTGCTCCACATTTCTGGCGCAGAAAATCCCTGCGCCCTGAGGCTTGGTGCTGACGAATGGGCTCAGGGGCTTAAAAAATAGAAGCAGGGGTCTCTTCTAGGCATAGCTCTTAGCGATGCTTTTGGTTTCTCCCCTGCGGGCCCTGACAGCCCTGGCTGTGCCCTGGGCACAGGCTGGTCCCCGCTGTATGCCAGGAGAGGAGCAGGATGCGGGCAAGCCTCTGGGAAGAGCTGGAGTAGGGCAGAAGCTGCTCATTTCAGCTGGATTTTAATTCTAAGAGGCATTCCTGGGGGGGGGGGCCCTGGTCCTTGTCACCACCTGTCCTTGCTGATACCCCACCGGTCACCCCCATCCCCGCAGAGGGGCCAGGCAGCAGCTGGGGGGGCCGAGCATCCTTACCCGGGTGGCAGGGGCATGGCCACGGCCGGGCTGAGCCCACGGGAGGCTCCAGCAGCTCCGCTCATCCCTCGCAGCCCCGTGAGTCACTTCCGTGGCCCCAGTGCCTGCCTGCCGCCGGGGCGAGGGCTGCGGGGAGCCGCACCGGCCGGCGCGGCCATCACTGACCAACCTTCCTCCTCCTCCTGCTCTTCCTCACCACCGCTGGAAGGACGATGAGTGAATCCGGCGCCAAATCCAGCCAGCCCCTGGCCTCCAAGGGAGAGAAGGACGTGTCGGAGAAGAGGGGCCGGGGGCGGCCCCGGAAGAAGCCACAGGTATGTGGGGTCCCCCGGGAGGAAGGGGGGGCACCCCACTGGGCAGCTCTGCCTGCAGCGATGCCCTCGGGGGCTGGGCACCCCCGGGCCACGGGGCAGCGAGAAACCCCCCCTCGCACCCCGGCAGCATCCCCCGGGCAGGGGTCGGGGCTGGCCACGGTGCAGCCCCCGTTACCTCCCTTCGGGCAGCAGCTCCCCGGTGCTCACCGGCAGCAAGTCCCTCCTGGGGGTCTTCACAGCCCCCCCAGCTCTGCATCGCTCCTCCTCGCCCGGGGAAGGGCTCGGGGCCTCCCTTGCTCCTCCCCAGGCTGCAGCTGAACCTGCCTTTGCAGACAGGCTAATTAAAGCCCCATTAGCAAAAGCTGCTCAGAGGGATAAGATGCTGCCAGAGCCTTTGTGGTGCCAACCTCGCCCCCCCCCCCAGCCTCTCCCCGGGGCAAGTGGGGCTTCTGCACATCATTTTCCTGCAGAAAAGGCGATTTGCTGCTTCCCTGCCTCTTTGCCAGGCAGCGGCACCGCCAGCGAGCCGGGGTCCGGGGCTGAGAAACCGGCAGGGACCATCCAGCTAAGCCGAGCAATTAATGCCGGGGTGGGACGGGTCACATACGCTGAAGGACACACAGGAGCCTCTGCCTGCTGCCTGACCGCCAATCCCAGTGCAACCAGTCCTCCCAGTACCACATGCAAGAGCATCCCTGCCCCAGCAGGGTCTGCTGGGGAGAATGGGACTCCCAGCCCGGAGCATCCCGGGGTGCACCGCTGCACTGGGAGCCACCCTGGGCATGCATCCCTCCCCAGGGACCCCCATCCACAGCGACCCCCCCTCTGCTCTCCCTCCAGCAGGAGCCCAGCGAGGCCCCGACCCCCAAGAGACCCCGCGGACGGCCGAAGGGCAGTAAAAACAAGGCCACCCCGAAAGGCAGGGTAGGTGGCTGGGGACGGGGGCTGCTCCGGCCGAGCAGCCGTGCGCTGGGACAACGGGTCCGTTTTGAGCTCAATTATAGACAATTCAGGGCAGATCTACCCCTGGGAGGGGGGTCCCAGTGCTGGCCCCCAGGGAAGGTCGGGGGGGGACCCAGGGACCGCATGTGTCAGCGTGCGGACACACACGATAAACCTGTTTGCAAAACATGCGACTCACATCCTGCGCCCGCCTCGTGAGTCACGGGCCGGGGCCGTCCCACGGCGCTGGAAGCCGGCGGCGAGGGGGGCCGGGGGGGCCTGGCTGCGGCCCCGGGGCCACCTGGGTGCAGCGGCCCGGGAGATGCCACTGGGGTGATGAATTTGGCAGTCGTGGCTGGGAGGAAGGGGAACGCCGCCCGCCCCCCCGCAGCATCCTGGGGACGAGGGGACGGGCCCAGCCTGACCAAAATGTCTTCTTTTGCTCAGAAAGCTGCAGTCACGCCAGGGAGAAAACCTCGAGGCCGACCCAAAAAATCGGTGAGTGGGCTTTTCCCTTCCTCCTCCATCCTGGCAGGGTGCTGGGCACTCTGGGGGCATGGCAGCCCCCCCGGCTGTCCCCACAAGTGTGGGGGAGATGGTGCCGGGCTGGAGGAGAGCAGAGCAGTGAGCAAAAAGGGGACGCGGCGTGGCACAGGACAGGTTTTGAACCCGGCCATGCTGTGCCCCGGTGCCAGCGCTGCGGGGACTGAGCCGTCCCGGCTTCCCCATCTCCCTGCGGCCCCGGGAGCGGCACGCAGGAGGCGGCTGGTCCTGCCTCGGTGGCACGCTGGCACACGCCTGCCTGGGCGCCCGCTGCATCACCGGCGCAGCATTCCTGCAGCCTGCGTGCGCAGCAACCCCCCTCTGCTTCCGTGCACTATGGCCACCCTCCCATTTTGTGTTTTCCCTCCTCTCCCTTTTCCCCCCTTGGTTTGCAGCCCCATGGGAGCTCAGGCGGCTGCTGGGCGCCCATGAGCATCACCTGGTTGGGAGCCAGTTTCATGTCCCTTCCTGGCGTGCACATCCCACAGTCCCCAGTCCACGTCCCTGCATCCATGAGCTGCCACCAGGCGCTGGGACACAAGAGCCACCCGCGAGCACCCTCGGGGTGCAGCTGCTCTGCCCCACGTGGGGTTTTGCCCCTTTTCCCATTTAAACCCCTTGGCGAGGGGCTGAGAGCAGCCGGGACTGCAAAGCAAGGGTCGCATCCTGGGGTCCCCTGCCCCAGTGTCACAGCACCAGGGGCTGTTTGGGGGACCCCAGGGTGGGGAGCTGCTTTGGTGGGGTGGGACCGAGCCCTTCCCATGCCGGCGGGGCCGTGCCGGGGACACCGTGTCCCGCTTCGGCAGCCACCGGCCACGGTGGCTTTTTTATGAATGAAGCGGGAGGAAGCGGGGGCCGGCGCTGACTCACGCTCACACTCAGCCCTGACTCACCGCCGCGTGCGGGGCCACGACGCTCACGGCCACCACTCACGGCCACCCGCCCCGGCGTGCGGGGCCGGACACGGACACCGGCACCAACACCCGTTCCTGCCACCACCGGCAACCCCCTGGTGGCAACCGGGGACACGGCGGTGGCGCTGGGGACCGCGGTCTCCCACCTGCATGGTGTGCGTGCACCCAGGGCGTGCGGCTCCCCGCTGTGAGCCCACCGGCGGGTTCCTACCTGGGATTTAACCCGTAACGGCTAAACCTGGAGCAAGGGCCAGTCCCCAAAGCCAGGAGGGTGCTGGTGCCTCAGTTTCCCTCTTTGCACAAAGGGCGTGATGTGCCTGGCCAGCCCTTCCTCCAGGGACAATGGGGGTGTCTGCAGCCCCCGGCACCCCCCAACCACGTTCCCTTGCCTCGCAGCAGCAGGACGAGGAGGAGGTGAACATTTCCCAGGAATCATCTGAGGAGGAGCAGTGAAAGCTCCCGAACCAGCGCTACCTCATCGCCCGACGGCCCCGCGTCCTCGGCAGCCGGGGGCAGAGGGATGGGGAGAAACCCACTGCGCCGCCCTGGCTTTTTCCTCCTCCCTCCTCCGCTCCTTCCTCACCCTCAGACAACGGCAGCACTGGAAACGGCCCAACCCAGGTGGCCCCCGCAGCCCCCTGCCCGGGGGGCCCCCGCCCCGCTCCCCCCTCTCCCCAGCGCTGGGTTTGGGGGCAGCCCCACTAGCAAAGGGGGGGCCTGGCAGAGCCGGGGCTGGGACCCCCCGCCTTTGCGGCCCCCGCCAGTGCAGTGACCGCACCCATCCAAGCGGGTGCTGGTTGCCCCCCCAGCACCGGGCTTTGCCCTGGGGCCTCTGCAGGAAAGAGATGGGGGGGGTCAGCGAAGGTGAGACCCCCAAACGCATTAGACCTTTGCTCTGGCCCGCTGCTACCCTGGGCAAACCCCTCCTCGTATCCCCCCGTTCCTGGGCGACTGCACTGTGTGTGGGCGAGCAGCTCCCGCGGCGACGCCGGGGCTCGGTGCCCGTCCCCGGGGGTGCCAGCCCTTTCCTCATAGGTTCTGGTATATATATATATTTTTTTTAGTACCTTTTTTTTTCCTTTCATTCACAACTACCTCTGGATATTTAAGTTCCACTCTCTGAACTCACAGATGTGCTGCTGCTGTGCCAGCTGCCGGGGCATCGTTGGCTCCGTGTTTCCTTTTTCGGGGTGTCGCTGGGGGCCGTGGGGTATTTTTTTCCCTCCCCTTTTTTGGGCTTTTTTTTTTTTTTTTTTAAATCGTTATTTTGAGGTCTAGGTTGCTCTGCTGTTCCAAGGGATAGAGGATGGCAGGGCGGTGGGGTGGGGGGACCGTGGGATGCTCCCCCCGCCGCACCGCTCCCCGCGCGGCGGCTGCAGCGGGACCGGAGGTGCTGGGCGGCCCCAGCGGGAGAAGATCGGGGTTTGGTTGGGTTTTTTTTGGTCCGCTGTTAACGACCTTTTGGGTTTCCTATTTGCAGTTACTTGAATAAAACGTTTTATGGATGTTTGACGCCTCTGCCCTGGACTCCAGCTGGGGTCCAGCCCCCGGGAGCGGGGTGGGAGCTGGTCTTCTCCGTGCAGGGAGAGCCCGTGGGCATGGAGCGGCTGCTCCGCACAGTACCTTCTCCGCAGGGACATCCGTGATGGTGCCAGCCATCCTCCGCGGGGACGGGCAGGAGCTGCCGGTGGAAACAGAAACAGGCAAAACCCCGCCGCCCCCCACCACGCTCCCGTCCCGGGCGCCTTTTTATTACCAAACCGAGTCACGACGCTGCCGAGGCAGGGACGCGTGATGCTGAGCCCCTGGCATCGGGCTGGCCCATGGTCCGGCAGCTGAAAACCCTCTCTGCCCAACGCGGGAGGCTCTGGGCCGAATGCAAACACGTTTATTCGCTCTCGCATGCGCCGCGCTGCTCCTCTGCGTCCTGCCCCCCGACGCGCGGCAGAGCCCCGGAGCCCGGCTGCTCCCCTGCCAGGGTGCCAGCCCCGGCCCTCCTGCTCGGTGCATTTTAAGGCGCTGGCAGGGCGGTTCAAGCGAAAAAACAGCAAAAATAGGCGCCAAGGTGGGAGATAACCCGTTATCGTCAGTGCTCATGGGGTGGGATCGCTCCCAGGCAGCGGCCGCTGGCATCACCACGCTACTGCGGGCGCGTCCTGCCCTTCCCGCTGGACGACGAAGGCAGCAGCGCCGGTGCTGACACCGTCCTTCCTCCCTTGCCCCCTGCGGGCAGGATTCGGTCCCAGCTCCCCGGGCAGCATCAGGCCTTCCAGTCCCCGCGCGGGGGCCGATGGGGCGAGGGCCCCCCCCAGCCGGGCACCACCTGCAACAGAGAGCGCGCCCTCAGCACGCCCGCCCAGACCCCGCCGGCGCCGAACCGGGGGGCAAAGCAACCCCCGGCGGCATCAGGGCGGGTGGAGAAGCCCCCGGCTCGCAGGCACCGGCTGCACAGCCCAACGCTCCCAAAACCCTCTGGATTACACCCAAACCCTCACCCGGCTCCCAGAGCCTGGTGCTCCCTCGGGGCAGGCCGGCACCGTGGGCTCCCACCCGGGCTCAGCAGCCCCCGTGGGCTCCCTAACTTTAGCTTAACGCTAATTTTTCATGCAAAACCCCCAGATAAATAGTAATTCCCGGCAGCACCGAGCACGGCTGGTGAGCGACCCATGCAGCCACCCCCCGCCTGTGCCTGGCCCCGAAACGAAACTCCCGGCCCCAAAACCAAACTCGCGTCCCCGAAACGCAGCGGTCACCCACCCGGGCGTCCTCCGCCTCCACCAGCAGCTCCTGCTCGGACTCCTGCAGCTCCTCGGCCGGGTCGTAGCTGTACATGGGCAGCAGCCGGTGGCGCAGCCGGTCAAACCTGGCGGGGGGGGCGGTGGCTGAGCGGTGCGGGGTCCCGGACCCCCAAACCCAGCCCCGCGCCCCCACGCTCACCTCCGCTTCTTCTGGACGTACATCACCTGCAAGGCGAGCGGGGAGGGCGTGAGCGGGCGCGGGGCTGGGGCCGGTGCTTCGGCCGCCCCGGCCCTCCCCACCCACTCACCGCGGCCAGGACGGCACCGAGGAGGGTGACGAGGAGGAAGGGTCCCAGGACGTAGCCCACCAGCGAGTCGCCCGCCGCGCCCGGGGCCGTGGGGGCCGTGGCGTTGCTCATGGCCCGGCGCCGGCTCCTCTCTGCATGGGGACGCGGTGCCCGGCCCCGCCGGACGGGAGCTCTGCGGACCCGCACCGCCCCGGTAACGACCCCCGGCCCCGGTAACGACCCCCGCGGCCGGGCGGGAACGGCGGGGGCCCGCACACGCAGCCGGGACGCGGGCAGCTCCCGGGGCGCCGGGCACCGCCGGGACGCGGCCGAGGGAGCCCCACTCGGGGCCGGCCGGCGCGGGGGGGTCACCCCGCACCCCCGGGGGGGGGGGGCACAGAGGGGCCAAGCGCCGGCGGCTGCGGCACCGCACCCCGCCCCACGCGGGACACCCCGCCCCCTGCGACCCCCTCCCTAATTCTGGCCTGGCACGGCCCCCCTCCCGCACCCCCCGCACCCCGCTGCGCCCCCCCGCTGCACCCCCTGAGCCCCATTGCCCCCCCGCACCCCCATTGCACCCCCTCCCGCACCCCCCCGCACCCCGCTGCGCCCCCCGGCTGCACCCGCTGCGCCCCATCCCGCACCCCCCGCACCCCTCTGCACCCCCTCCCGCACCCCACTGCCCCCCCGCACCCCCGTTACGCACCATTGCCCCCCCGCGACCCCCGCGCATCCCCACGCGCGGCCCGGCCCCGCCCCGCCCCACCTGCGCGCGCCGCGCACCGCCCGCACCCGGAACCCGCGCGGCGCGTGACGGCGGGGCGGGGCGGGGAAGGGGGCGGGGTTTGAGGGCGGGGCGGGGAAAGGGGCGGGGCTTTGGGGCGGGGCGGGGCCGGCAGGGGGCAGCAGAGACCGGGGGGGAGAAAAAGGGGGAAAACGGGAAAATGAAAAACGGGAAGGGGAGGAGGAAAGAAAACGGGGAAAAAGGGAAAAAGGAGGGAACGGGCACGGGGGCACAGGGAGGGGCGGGGGGTGGGCGGGTGGGCGGCGGGGGGGGTGAAAAGACAGAGAGAGGGATGGGTGGGTGGACGGACGGACAGATGGATGGACGGACGGACAGATGGAGGGATGGACTGACGGACGGATGGACAGACGGATGCATGGGTGCACACCAGGGTGGGTAGGTGCATCCCTGCCCTGTTAGTTGGGTGGATGGACAGACAGATGGATGGACGGATGGATGGATGGATGGACAGATGGACGGACAGATGGATGGATGGACAGACAGATGGACAGATGGAATGATGGATGGATGGACAAACAGATGGACGGACAGATGGATGGATGGATGGATGGGTGGGTGGGTGGGTGGGTGGATGGATGCACAGATGGATGGATGGACGGATGGATGGATGGACAAGATGCATGGGTGCACACCAGGGTGGGTAAGTGCATCCCTGCCCCATTAGTTGGGTGGATGGACAGACAGACGGATGGACAGAGGGACGGAGGCATAGGCATGGGGTGAGCCCACGGACTGGTGGGGCCGGGGGAGGCCGGGGTCCCGGCGGGTACAGGCACCCGCTGGCCAGGCAGGGTCACCCATGGCGGAGGCTGCCAGGGGTCCTCTCCCTGGCCGGGGGCTCGTGCTGCAGCTGATCCCCCAGGGCCGGGCCTGCAGGGACCCCGGGAGCCGGGCAGGGGCTGTCACAGCACCAGCGGGGCCACCCACAGCAGGGCCCTGGGGCGGTGGCAGCGTCCCAGCCTTGATCCCTGGCCCTAATCCGCTTTGCCCGTGCGGGGACCAGATGGCCCCGCTAAGTGGGTCAGGCGGCAGCGAGGGACACCGGGGAGCAGGGAGCCCCATTTTGCTAAAAAAAATAATAATGGAGTGAAATGAGGTGGAAGAGAGGAGCCTGGAGATGGTGGTGCTGGGGGGACACGGCCCCTGGTGCCCGGGCTGGTAGCAGGACGGGGCTCGGTGCCACCGCAGAGCACTGAGAGCATCCTGCGCTGGCGGGATGGCAGCGTCATGGAAAAGCAGCTCCTGCTCTGCAGCCCCCGGGATGAACCTGCCCAGCGAGAGGCCAACCGCGCTCCTCCTCCTCCTGCCTGTACCCCCTGCCTGTGCCGCCTGCCCTCAGCCCCTGCCCAGCCCACGCCGGGTGATTTTCACCTCCTGGTCCCTGCACCAGCCCAGGGACAGGGCTCAGGGGCCATGCTGATGCACCATGGCCGCAGGGGACTCTGGGGACGCAGGAGCAGAGGTGCCCTCGGCCGGGCATGGCCTGGAGTGGGGGACGCCGGAGCCCCTCACGGAGGGTGGGAAGGGGTCGGGTGGCTCGTCCCCAGGCTGGGGCATCCCCAGCCCAGAGAAGGGCACCAGCTGCCCTGGGGGCACCTGGCACCTGCTGTTCCCGGTGTCCCACTGGCTCCGGTGGTCCCACGGGCCCTGGCAGCCCTGCTGTCCCCAGCACCCTCGCTCACCCCACTGTCCCCAGTGGTCGCGCTGGTCCCATTGCCCGTGTTGCCCCTCCCTGCCCCGTACAGCCTTCCCAAACCAGCCACACCTCAGCCCCCTCGGCCCCCCCCCATTCCCCAAACCCATCCCCGCACAGAGCCAGAGGAGCATCGCCTCCATCCTAGCACCCATCTCGCCCGCAGGAGCCGGGGCTTTGGTAGCACGAGGAGGCAGGTCCCGGGGGCCAGCGCCGGCGAGAGGGGTCTGGGGGAGCCTCGCACCCCGAGCAGGGCATCGCCCCTGCGTGAGCAGCAGCAGCTCTCCTCGCAGCCCATCCTCATCCTCTCCTTCATGCCCAAAGGGGCCAGGACCTGGCCAGCACCGCTGCGCTGGGGGAAACGCACAGCAGGGCTGGGCCCCCCAGGCCCCCCAGGCCCCCAGCCCCTCGCTGCCGGGGCGGGAGCCGGCCAAGGTGGTGGTGGGAGCGCATCAACGCCCCGTGGGTCTCCCACTCCGCTGCCATCCGCCGCTGCCCATCCCCTCCCAGCGCGGTGCTGCCGTGCCGCGGCTAAAAATAAATCCAGCAATTTCTAGGAAAGTTCCTTGGAGAGAGCGAGCGAGTGGGAGCGTGCGGCCAGCCCAGCCTGGCCGGAGGAGCACGGGGGTCCTGGGGGAGGCAGCGTGCCTTGGGAGCAGACCAGGGGGGTCACCAAGCCCCGCTGCATGGCCAGAGGCAACGCTGGACACTCGCAGTATTCCCAAATCCCAGGTGAATATTTTTTCCCCATCCACCGCTGCCCAGAGCATCCAGAAGGGGAAAAAGGGGAGTCGAGGCCAGGGCAGCGCAGGGGCTGCTCATCCCCAGGGAAATCTCCCCGTTACCCCCAGGGTGGGGGAAGGATGGCGGGGGGGCTGAGGGCAGCATTGCCACCAGTCCCAGGGACGTGGCACCCTTATGACCAGGGTGGAAGGGGGTCAGCTGGGGGGCAAATTTTTGGCGGGCGATGAGAGCTAGAATAGTGACACGGGGGATTTGTGCTCCAAAACTGGCTGTGAGAGACATCGGCCCCCTCCTCTCCGCTGCTCAGCCCCCAGCAGATAATTGGGGACAGCTTTGCTGAGCCGCTAAGCTCCCGGTTAAGCAGCTAAGCGCGAGTGGCTGGATTTCCAGCCAGCGCATCCCTCCGGCTGCTCACCCGGCCAGAAATAGCGGGGAGGGGGGAAGCGCTGCCGCCCACCCCCGCGGGAGCACAGCCCGCGCCGGCTCTGCCTCCCCGCTCGCCTGCGAAGGCGTTAACTGCGCTGTCAGCAGGGATTAATTCTGCCCTCAGCTCCACACCGCAGCCGCCAACGTGAGGGTGTCGTGCACGGGCCGGTGTGCTTTTCCTCGTTGCAATAACACAGTGCAGGAGGAGCCCGGTGGCATTCAGATCCCAAAGGGAATTTGCAAAGGGCAGGGTAAGGGATGGGTCTCCAAACCAGGACACATTCGCTTTGCAGATAAATGTGAGAGCTCCCATGGCTGCATTTACAGCCTCGCTGCTGTGATCAGGCTGCACGCTACTGGATCCTGCCCTGCATTTTGCTTCACAGCCCAAGAGGAGGAGAAACCCCCACCCTGGCTGAGCGAGGGCCACACCAGAGCCCCGGGGGTCAGGCGAAGCCGGTTCACTCTTCCCCAGCCCCAAGGCAACCCGGCTGCACTGGGGCATCAGCAGAGCCTGGCCCCCCAGGCTGGGGAGAAACGGGGGCGTTTGGGGTAAGGGATGGCTCCGAGGGGCCGCGTTGGGCACCCCGTGGGGATGGGAGCTGCCCCCGGGCACGGCGCGGGGCAGAGGGACGCAGCAGCTCTCGCTGGAGCGTGCAGAGGCTGAGGAAGGTGCCGAGTGGTCCCATCCCACGGCGGCGAGGACGGCGGGACCCAGGGAAGGCAGCCTGCCACGGTGCCAAGAGCCCTGTTCCACCCCCGAGCGCGCCCTGGCACCGATCCCGAATCCCCTCCGACGGCCTCAGAGCATCTCCCGCTGCTCACCCTCCGCCGGGCAGGCAGGGAAGACATCAAACCCCCAAAGGGTTTGGGATACCCTGAGCCTCACCAGGGGTTTTGGGAAAGCGCTCAGACTTCGGCAGAGCGTTTGCGTGCGCACAGGCGTGCAGAGCACAAACACAGCAGGTGCTGTAAGAACAGGGTCCGAAGCAGCTCACGTTATTTTTCCTTGACCTACGCGGGCACCTCTAACGCGTTTCTCGCCGTCCCCAGCCCTCGCCACTCCCCTCGCCGGGGCAGCGGCAGCAGCGATCCGCAGCGCGCTCTGCCCAAGGCCGTCACCGCAGCTCACGGCGGGTGCTAGTGGCACCCAGCCTCTCCCACAGCAAGGGGTTATTTCCACGTGCAGGGCTCTCGGTGAGGACTTTGTGGAATAGGCGTGAGCAGCTTCGGGGTCAGGATCACTTCTGCTCCACAAGGCTCTTGGTCAGGACCAGAAACAGCGGAATGAGACCACGCCATGCCTTCAAGTTCACCCCGGATTTATGGCAGGGTGCCCTCCCCACTCAGACAAACCCGTCTCAACATCAGGCTGTTGGTGACATCCCTCCAAATTTCCTTTTCCAGGCTGTGAATGTACCAAGCCACTTCAGGGAGGGCTTTCTCCTCCACCGACACGTTATTGCCCAGTCCTCGAGTTCACGTACGTGGGTAACAGCGCCGGGAAGAAGAGAGACCACGCAGCAAGCAGAGCCGTGTGTGAAATACTGGCGTGTTTATTGGTTGGCACTAGATTACAGCCTACACTCTTGTCAAACTTGCATCCACGATTTTTTTTTTTTATTATTATTTTTTTAATCTTCTAAAGACAGTGATGACCTCCCCTCGCACACAACTCAAACAGCGGACAGAGCTTGAGAAAGGAACCATCCTGCCGGCTGCCGTACACCAGCGCAGCTTCCACCGTCTCAACGTCTGGCTCAAAACACACCCAGACTCGCTGCAGAAGAGGGACAGGGGTTTGTAACCACACCAGAGCTGAGCGTGGGGCAGAGAGCGAGCCCTCCGGTCCTTCTGGGAACACGAGGGATGAGAAGATCGACATTACGGAGGTACGCACCACTACACCTGCCAGCCAGCACGACGCAGGAGCAAGAGAGCACCTGCATTATTCATAGCCTCGAACCGAGATCTGAGCCTCAAAGAAAACAAAACGTGTTTTCTGCTGAATGCCTTTGACTTTGAACAAATGTGTCATAAGTAAGAACAAGTCCAAGTCAAAGCATCAGCTGAAATGCTGGATTTCCAAAGTGCCCTTGCAGTTGTAAAGTGTTTTTGCAAACCATTTCAACTTAATGTATCATAAAAAATCCACGTTAACTCTACCAGAAGATTAGAAACACAAAGCACTGGAGTGAAGAACAGAAGTCTGCAGCCAGAAAAATAAAGCAAAACAGATTATGGGAATTCCAAGTCCAAAACCATCTAGAATTCACAGAGAATTGAGTATTTAACTTACGATTCATTGAAAATCACTGAAAATCTCAGGCTTCTTTTAATTCTAATAAATTAGCAAGTTTGTTCTCTACACCAGCTCTTCCTCCTCCAAACTCCCTGCATTTCCACGTGAACGCGGGGCGGCAGCAGCACAGGAGCCCCCCGAGACGTCCCAGCCGGCACCGCCGGGTCCCACGGGAGCGGGAAGCCCCGGGAGATCGCTCACCGCGCTCCGCTGCTGCCATCGTCCCCCCCAGGCCCGGACACCTGGATGACTCGGAAAAGCGTCGGCAAGGTTTACAAACCATTTCCCGCAGGGCCTGCCCGCGCTGGCGCTGCCACGCAGGAGAGGTCGGCGCAGGTCGGCGCCCGGCGTCAAAGCCTTGTCCTCGGTCGCGAAGGCGAGTTCCAACGCACCGGCTCAGACACGAACAGCCGAGATGGTCGAAGCCCCGCAGCTTTGATCTCGGAGGTACCTCGGTTCGGGAAGGAATGGAAAAGCCTAAGGCAGATGTGCTCACACCCACCGACACCCAGCTCCTGCTGCTGGCAGGGCGACGGACCCGTCTGTCCCCCCGCCAGGCACACGCTGCGACGGGGCCGGGACCCTGCTCGCCCAGCGCGGGGGTGCTGCCAGGGAGCCTCGGGTACTGAGGGTTCATGAAAAGACTGAGCAGAAAATGCAGAGTGATTGTTCCAGATCTTCTGATTTAATAAATAGAAAACAGGACATACAGGAAGTTCGGCAAACACTCTTGGACCTCCCAAGATTAATCTGAGGCAATTCTAGAGCCAATTTCTCAAGTATAACTTCAAAATTCTCACTTTCCCACCAAAAAAAATAGAAAGAAAAAACCCCCTATCAACTAGCACCAAAAAGAGGTTTTATAAGTCTCCTAAATACATCTTCAATCCAGTTAAGTGTTCTTTTTCACCCATCTACACCTCTCTCTCCGTTATGTACAGACACTATACCCAGTAAAACACTACACGTATCTACACACCACCTTCCACCACTGACGCCGAGAGTCCTCTCTAACCGCATTAAATTCATTCTAACACTGAGAAAAGTGAGGAACATATATATATATGTATGTGTGTTACAGTCTCTAACAGAGACCCGAGGAGAGGTGCGCCAGCAGCAAGGCGCTGTCTTATTGAGCTCGACGCTGCTGTCCTATTGAGCAGGCAACAGAGCCAGGAGGGGAAACCCAGGCAGGCAGAGGCAGGACCAGAGCAGTCGGTGAATTATCCAGCGCCGCTGAGTACCTTTGTAAGAGAAGAGCTCTTCACGCCAACAAGCGTCTGCAACAACTTCACTTCTTGGTGCAAGTTTGGCTACAGAAACCGACAGATTTTGATTCTCTCCCGAGAATCAGCACCAGCCGCAGCTTCCACTCCCTGAAAGTTAAATATTCAAACCCATCTTTCACAAAACTCCCAGATCGCCCACGTTTCCGTTCACTGGATGCTTTGCGCAGGTACAAACATTGCATCTGGCGCTCTGAAAAGCACAAACACCTCCATTTGGGATAAAACAGTGTTTCTGAGAAAAAGGAAGAAAATCTGAAGTTGTTATAATTGGGAGAGGCAAACATTCGATCTGTGCAGCTTCAAGATTTTGCTCTTCGGGAGCAACCGGCACGTTGCAAAATGGTGAACACATTTTCTGCATGGAAAAGCTGAGGCGGAGGCCCGAAGTCCGGGGTAGATCTGGGAAGGGAACAGAGGATTCCTCACATTCCCTACCCACATTTTTAGCCACTGAATACTTTGTGTCTGCACAAGGGAAAAAGCAACACTAGCAGATTCCGATCCCTTTTAATTTTTCAGTTTATAGAGTTTGCTTTAAGGCACATTCAAGATCACGCTAATTAAACTGCCCTCTTGCTCAACAGGAATCTGGGAAGCACACACAACGTCCATCTGCCGAGTGGAAAAGCTGATGTGAACGCTTAAATCGCAGCTCCTTTCCAGCCCAAACCAGAGCTCTTACCTTCCTCCGCCGCAGCGAGACTGAAGGCCACCATCAGAGATCGCAGCATCCCGGAATCGTTTCGGTTGGAAAAGACCTTTAAGACCATCACGTCCAACCGTTAACGCAGCACGGCCAAGCCCACCCCTAACCCATGTCCCCAAGCACCACGTCTGCCGGTTTTCAAAGCCGCGGGGACGGGGAGGCAAACGCAGCAGGCTGGCTGCGGGCACCCCCGGGCCGGCTCCGCTCCTTCCCCCGGCACCGGGCAGCGGGTTTATGTCGCAGCCCAGCTGCTAGAGAACGCACCAACTCGCTAAGCTGGAACCAAATCAACCTAGGGAGGGACCACGGCCCCAGAATGGAAGAAAAAGGAAACAAATCCCAGAGGATGTATTTTGAAAAGATGGAGAGAGACAGCACATGCGTCCATCCGCCCGTGCCGACTTCCCAGGGCAGAGCAAGGCAAGAGGTGTTATCTGAGGAAAGCCCTGGCTGGGCTCCCTTTGCCTGTAAACCCAACAGTTTCTTATAGCGTAACGCACACAGAACTCAGTTGCATCACAGCGGGTTTACAATCAAGAACCAACGGCCACTCCCGGGCGGTTCTTGCACCTTACCGTACTGAACGCGAGCAAGGGATGGGGTAAGAAATAGCAAGGCTTTAACAAGCCGGATGCACTCTCCCCATCTGATCCACGCAACGGCTTAAAAAAACTCATCATGAAGCGCCCCTCCGTTAAAGCCCGTATTTTTATCCCCTTCTATTCAGTTTTAATTACAGCCACTGGCTAATGGAGTTTACCAGTAATACCAGTCCACCGCTTCAGCTCTGTTTAACAGCATTAAACACGAACAAGCGAGCTGACCATCAGCAACTTCTGAATTATCTGTTCCAGGTGATGCAACTGCCCCACACTTGCTGAGCAGCTGAATCCCGATACCCTCTCTTTGACGGACTCATCTCAAGATAGTTCAGCTGTAAAGCCACTCAGAGGCTACGTGCCTTGTTCTGAGAGTTCAACATCACGAGCAAGTAATATTTACCCTACCCAGTGCTCGTGGCACAGCAGCCGGTGAGAAAGACTGCCATCACATCCTGCACCCTCCCGGCTGCCACGGCCTCGGTCCTGAAGAGTTTTTACAGTTCAAAGTCTAACACATTTTCCATTTGGAAAAAAAAAAAAAGTCTCATTTTTAGTTTGCAAAGTAGGCATTAACTCAAAGGAACGCTTTGCCAAATGACACATCTGGAGAGGCAAATGCCAAACGCCCGCAGGCCTAAGCCACCGCAGCTCTGAGCTCTGCCGGAGCAGCTCTGGCCAACTGCAAGAGCACTGAGCTCGGCCGGTGCTGGCGAGGAGGAGCAACGCTGCACAGACATAAAGGAGGTACGAGCCTCCCCTGGCTTTGTAACAACACCGAGTTCCTCTATCGCCAATAAACTATCGTCTAGAACTAAACAATCCACCTCTGTGAAGCAACCAAAAGTACTTTAACAGCACTGAATGCCAGATTTCAGGGAGAATGGAAAAACCCCTCCTTTTGCTCTTCCCTAGGCGTCTCCCGGGAAAAGGCGTCACCTCCCGGGCCCGGCAGGGTCACAGCGCGGCCGCACACACCTCCTAAATACTGTGGGGAAGCTTCACCAAATAGGAAATGATACCTGCTACTTTTAACTGAAAAAAAAAAGGTTCTTCCTTTTGAGATGTGCTTTTGAAAAGCCTCAGCGTGAGAAAACTCAAATTTGAAACCCAAGAACCATCCTACAGTGACCACTTCAAGCCAAAGGTGCTGTACGTTTTCTACCGCACACGATTTCTAAGCTGACGTTAACCAACGCATCGAAATCCCTGTTCCACCGTACCAGAACCTTATTTGAGAGAGACTTCCCAGAGCTCGCTACGCACAGTTTCGGCTCCGCTACACTGAACTACACTTGGCACTCTTCTGCAGAGGGACGTCCACCTGCCTCTTGAGTTTTAGGCATCAGTTAAGATCATCGGAAAGGTGCGGGATCTGACAAATCCTGCGGGAAGAATCAAGCAGCAGCCGCTGGAGACGCTGGTGCTCCCGGGGAGTCTTCTCCCACTCCCACGCTGGAGTCAACAAAGGCCGGTATACTCACTGCCCAGCATCGGCTTAAACCGCCAGCTAACGTTTTCCTGCTGCAGCAGTAATCCAGGCAGCTCTGTCAAACGCTCCCAGTGACAGACATCCAGATTTTTGTAAGTATTTGGAGGTTTAAAAGATAATCACGCTAAGCAGCGGTGTGTAAGTACTGAAAGCACTTCCCTTCTCCCATTAAGGTCTCAAACACATTTAAAAATCCAGATGGCAGGACGCAACTCCGCTATACGAGGATTTCTAATTTTGGACGATGCCAGAGGAAGCGGGTCAATGCTGAAGAGCGGGAGCTGCTCAGAGCAGCGCGTCTCCCTCTTCCTCTTACTTCATCACTCATCTTGCAACCCCGAGGTGACACTTCGCTGCATAGAGAAATCCACTCTCGAGCGCTTCAAGGGCCAATAATTCCCCCCCCCCCTCCTCACTGCAGGCAAACTTGCTTCTTGATGTATCAAGACTGAGGTGTCCTTGTATATACCACGAATACACGTACGAAAAGCAGCAAGGGAAAAAGTAATCTATTGGCGAAATTGCCCCTAAGAAGTTGCAGAGGACACTGGAAGTTTTTCGTGAGACCCCAGGGTTCAGAGGTGCCCAAAGGTAATTAACAGTGCCCCTCCGGGCTGGGGGCTGTGCATCGTCAGCGCGCCTGGCACCGATCCCAAACCGGGAGAAGCATCTCAAACCTGCGACTCGAGCGGGACCCGACAGATCTGCTGCAAACTGGCAGGAGGTCTAAACGAAGCATTGGTATTCCTCTGTTTTACCTACGAATACACCAGTGCCAAGTAAGAGCAAAGCTATGCTGAAAGCCAAACTAAGGACGTTATTCTTCAACGGCAAGCTGAGACACATCGCAATGCTCGATTTACAGGGTCAGGCTAGACACTACATCGTTTGAGGTAAGAATCCCACTATCTCCAGCACTAGCTCATTATAGCACCAGTTTTAGCAATGCTGGAAGCCCGAGTCTAATCCTACAGGCTTTTTTAGCAGTTGGTCATGACAGCAGCCCCAAGCAGTTTCATCAAGCAGGCACTAGTCTGTACTGCGAAACCCAGAGCGCGCACCGTCCTCGGAACAACCCTTTTGTCCCTAATAAAGGTAGTTTGATTGTCGGTCCCAAACCAATTTAACATCATTTCGGGCAAAGTCGCTTAAACTGCTCGGGCACGCAGCTGTACCAGTTACTGGCGAAGAACCTCAGATGCTGAGGAAGACGGGAATTCGTGTGGTGCAGGGAGAGACTGGGGTAGCACAGGACTAAGGCCTGTGTTGAAATCCGCATCTGTTGAATAAAGGCTATTTCTACCTCAGGAGCCATTTCCAGTTAAGAAGGCATAATATCAGCCACTCGATGTTACTGCGTTAACAGCATCAATTCATGCTACATTAAAATACTTTCTTGGCACAATTTATTTTTCTGACCCAAACAAATAAGCCATTAGCAAGTCATTAACAATATTCTACCCTAAATTGTCAGTTTAACCGCCCTGTAAAAACATTTTTAGTTTAAAAACAAAAGTGTGCATGCTGTTGATATTAAAACTGCAGTTACTCTTTCAGGAGTACCAGCTGTTTTGTTGCGAAGCATTTTCAACATACTAATCTGTACAGTAAAGACAAAAACTCAATTGAAGGCAGTAGATGGCTGTGTTAGGTGCCACTCACGGCTCGGACTGTCTGAATCTCTTGTACGCTTCCAGATACAATATTCAAGCCCTTTTGAGAGTTTGGTTCAGGCCGATCAGCACAGAGTAAGAAAGTATTGTACATTCGTCTCTAAGTTGAAGTGAACTGAACTGGTGTAATTTAGGCTCAATTCCAGATGCTCGGTTTCAAGCTACTTCTTGAATAATGCCTCTCAGCTTTTTCTTATGCGTGGTTTTTCATGTTAGCGATCACTGGCACTGCTTTTGGCCTTGCTACTCCACACTGATGAAAGCAAGGAGAACAAGTAAAGGAACAGAATGGGATCTTAAAATGAACAGCTTCTTGCCAACCAGCAAGGATACCATTCCCCCGTGTCCCAGGCTCCATGGATATTTCTATCAGATTTTCATATTGTAAGTGCTTCTCGGGAAGAGAGAAAACTCTGGAACAGTGAGTATTTATTAGAATATTTTCTTGTTAAATAAAGAGGAGGAAAAAAAAGGAGAGAAAAAAAAAAAGAGTACTGCAGATTTAATTTCACATCTTGGCTATGCTCTGACAAGGAGAAGTTACTGAATTCAGCAACTACTTCTTGTCCCAAGCCAGGGATTAATTAATGCCCCTCCCAAAACTTGTACCTGTCCCAACCCACCCCCCAGCCCCAACCCGTCCCACTTTATTTCCCAACTAGACAACACTGTTGGCAAATCAAGACAGCATGAAACTTACATCAATAAAAACAACAAAAAATAATGTGAAGTGTGCCAATGCATCAGGGGAACTATCCTACTAAACGGTGTACTTCTCCAACTAGCAATTCTGCTCGGGAGTCAGCTGTACCTTTCACAGAGGGAGAGTTTAAACATTTTGAGCGTGCTCCATGGTGCAACTGTAAGTGCTGCAGAACCACAGGACAAGAGACTGAACACCTGAATTTTTCCCCCAGGACTTCTTTTCAGGGACACAGACGGTTATCCAACCGAGGGTTTGTGCAGTAACACTCAGTAAGTACAATCCGATGCTTTAGCACGAATTACAAGTATCCAGTTCAGCACGGTATAAGGCATGTGGACAAGAAGAGACATCAGCAGAACGCAGCAGGATCAGCAGAACAGCATTGGTGATTGACGCTCCAGTTTGTCAGACTTTGACCCCACTTTGAATCCCTGATTCCTACCACAGACAATGAAATTCAGTTTCTATCGTAGCGTTTCTGAGGCTATTTATTTTTGGCCAAGTGTTAAAAGACCGACTCCTTTTTGTTTCATTTTGATGTAAATGCAGAAACATTGGCGGAAGCTGTAGGAGAAGCAACGGAGCAGCAGGGATGTCTGCAGGTGATCAAAACTCTGCCCTCAACTTAAGTGTCACTGCACTAAATCAGGAGATACTGAATGGGGAGTAAACTGGCCCAGCCACTAGCACTGTCACAGAATGTGTATTTTTTAAAAAACAGAACAAAAGGCAAACAGATTAATTATGACCCCTTCTTTTCAGAAGCAGACCAGGATTAAAAAAATTCCCGCAAAATTAAAATGTTAGATTCTCCACCTAAAAAAAGTTTATACATATGCGCTGAAAGTGACCACCACACAGGTCTGAACAGCACCTTACAGTACAGACTAAGACTTAAAGAGCTGATCTCACATTTGAAGTCTTTTAATTAAAAAAAAAAAAGTGGCTATGGCTGGGATGACACAAACGGGACAATTCGGAACACAAGGCAGAGGCGAAGCTGGCAGCCTCGCTCGCCAGGCCATGGAAGCGGTGTAACGGGAAAGGGGCACTTCATGCACAAAATGTATTTTACAAAATACATATCCAAAAAAAGCAAAAAAAGCCAACAAAAAAAATCCCACCTTGCACTAAATTGCAGCACTCTGAACACTTGCTCTGCCACAGGCTGCTGCCCATGCCTTGTTTGATAGAGGAGGCATGTGAAAAAGGGGAGGGGGGAGGGAAATCCATGTTTCAGTCTATTTTTCAAAATTTCTCTCATGGGGACGTCTTCAGTCATCTGATGTCAGACATGGAGCTCTCAGAGTACGTCGTGGTCATGACAGGAGTGCCGTTGTTTGCCAAACAACCTTGCCTCAAGGTTTCAAAATACGAGGCCTGCACTGGTTTATGATACTGCAGAACTTTTATGGCGTCTTCTATCTTAAACCATTCCCTTTTCCTTCCTGTGGGCAGAAAGAAAAATCAGTAGATGCAACAAAATGATGTTATTCTTTCTAGGCTTACATTTTGCTGTTGATTAGCTTTCAATCATTGTCACATGCACTAATGCTGCAAGAATAATTTCACTGTGTAGCAAAGCATCAGTTCAAAAGGCACTGGGAAATTTTCCCTCAATATTCTCCGATCTCGAGGGCTACCTACTCAAACACCACATCGAAGGCTCCTCTATCCCCATAACAAATACCCGTTTAGGGCAGTACACCCAGTCACCAATCAAACCGGTCTTGCATTTCCCAATTTTAAAAAAAACACACACATTTATTTTGCTATTTCTGCAATTTCTATTCAAGTCAGATACTCATTTGAAGACAATCCACAAAGACACACACCAATCACCACCCAATTTCCATCAATTTGGAAGTGAACCTCAGTTTTAGTGGACAGCGCTCATTTCTTACTCTTTCCATAAAACCTCTTCCGTACACAGCCTGAGGAAAGTCAGGTTTACGGCTGGACTCGATGATCTTAAAGGTCTTTATCAACCTAAATGATTCTATGATTCTATAAATTACAGGTGCTACAGTGCTATTGACAAACCTCATGCAGAACAACAGGTTCATTTTCATTTGGGAATCCAGTTTAAACGCAAAGATTTCAAAAGAGAATGGGTAATGGTTAATCCATGCTGCCCAGATATATTTTCTTCTTGTCTTAGGACAGTTCTTCATGCTCTTTGCATAGTATCTTGAAGTGCAAGAATTAAATACCAAATTGCTGTAGAGGCAGCTGTACAGCCGAATTAACTTCCCTTGGGCCACAGAGGTTACAAAAGCATCCATTTGACAACAATTTTTTTTCCCCAAGCAGCCAAAGGACACACCACTGCTACTTTTCTCGACCGCTCTCACAAGCATTCCAGCTCCCGGAGGGATGCTAAGCTGACGTGTTTTGTCTGCATCAAACCAGTTAATGCTAGCAAGCACAAAGAGCTTACCAATATTGACAGAGTCCTCCCAGTCCTCCAACACTTCTGTGACGATAAGTACGTAAACATATGTCCTGTGTTTCCTGTCCCGATTCTAGAAGGCAAAGGGAACAGAATAACGACAAAGCCACCAAGGGAGAAAAGGCAGGCGGGCACATGGCGACTACAAGTTGCATTGCTGCCTTGCTATGATGCTGTGGTACCTTATGTGCCATTTCCCTCACATTATAGCTTGTTCTTAGCTATTAAAAATTGTTGTGTTTTAAATGAGAGGTCTGAAAGTATTAATGGGGATTGCAGCCAAAAAGTCTAGTTCCCAATCTGTAAGGCAGTATTTGGTGGATGGATATGCTTATAAATCAGTTCCTCAGCTGGAAAAAAAAAAACCACCACAAGAGATATTTTTATCTATTTCACACAACTCTGAAATAGTTAGCGAAAAAGCAACTGTAAAAAGAGCCGTGCCTGGTACCTGTTGACTGTGCATCTCACTAGTTCTCATCAGGTGTTACCACACTCCTAATAGGAGCACAAACGCTTCACCGCGTTGCAGGGGCCAGTTTGGCAACGGGTGATGGCGGGTGCCAAAGAACAAAGGAGAGCCACTGCTCCCCAGCTGGCGGGTGGCATTTTTTGGCAGCAAGAAAGGTATGAAAGCACTGAGAATATTCCCTGTTACACTGGCTTATCACTCATGATTTCAGCTGAAGTGGAAATTGCAGATGACCAATATCACTGCAAGGATCAGCATGCATTTATTTAAACGGCAAGTTTTAAGTTTTACTTCAGACAAGTTATCTAGTTCGCTTCACAACAAACTAGGAAGTGATTTTTACTCCAAGACAGTTTTTTGCATCAAAATTTCACAGCCTCAATGTCTGAAACTTACCTCAAAAATTCCCACTAATCTTCCTAACGTCCCTTTCACTCCAGCCTATGAAAAGTTCAAAGAAAAAAAAAACAAGCTTTAACAACAGGTCAGTACATATTTCCTTATTTGTTGTGCAGAAGCAGTTCCTTGAGAACAGGAAGCAAATATTGTAAAATTCTGTTAATCTGAAAACAACATGGTCACAAGAAAAAAAACTACACAAATGTATCATGCATGCATTCCCAGGAATTTTTTTCTTCTTTTTCTATATTCAAATAATTTTGGATTCAATCTGGAGGAAAAAAAAATTATTTGATGAGTTACTAATTGCATATCAATACAACCTGAATGACCAGAATCTCCTCTAAAGGTTATTAGAGTCTAAGCATGGATAAAATTTGCTTTGGGGTTTAGCAGTTTTATCTCTTTAAAATTATAGTTTAAGAAAATAGCTTTAAAGTATGTATAAGGCATTCGCTTACACCATCAAAGCAACATGACAGCTACCAGATATTTCAGGGGTGTCCTACATAAATCTGAAGCAAGCTATAAAATACTTTCAATGTTGTAACGTGGCCTCCGCAACAGGAACAAGACTATTTCTGATATAACACAAAACGCAGATGCGCATTGAAAGAGGACTTTTGAATCAAGCACAGACACAAATCAAGAGAAGATCTAAGCAACAGTTTTGTCTTCTATTTGACTACTACTGAGGATCTACCCACTTTATCTCATTTGCTGTCACTGTTTATACATCCACTCACCGCTGCGGCTCAGTCACTTTCTCCAAGTGCTGTTCCTCGCCTCTGCTCTCTGGGGCTCGCATCGCACATGAATCCAAAATGCCATCCCACTCTCCTGTCCCCAGACACCCCCCCTTTTCCCAATAATTTACATTCCCTTCTTTTTACAGCTGTAAATGGTTGGAACTCAAGCGCTACAGACAAGATGAGATTTTGCTCCATGACTTAATTGGCCTGAAACAACACACACAATCTGGCATACAACCCAGCCACGTTTGGAAGGTAAATTCAGCTGCTGTCTCTGGCAGCTGGATCACATCCTGAACAGTCCAGGAAAACAGTGCCTCTGCTCCTGCAGACAAGATATACAGATCTGATTATGTCAGGCTTTTTTTTTTTTTAAAAGATGATGTTTGGGTGAGGGCAGCTAAACATTTAATAAGACAAATTCTCTGCCCTGAGCAGCTGAAATACACCCTTTCCTGCTTGTTCAGCTGCTAACCAGTTGCTGTACAGCCTATATGCTTTTAGAAAGGAAGCACTTTTATTAATTAAAAGATTTTACTGGTTAAGTTCCCAGCCTACTAAGTGAACACACACCGATACCAAACAATACAGTCAGAGCACCCCTCGCTATTGCTTCTAACAACAGCTGACGGCAGAACTGCCCCAAGAGAAAGGGATTTGTAGCTCCGCCTGCTACAAGCATTCGCAGAAATCTATAACTCTTTCTGTAACACACTCCCTGACCTCTGCTTCTAGGAAGGGGCTTTTCAACTGAATATGTTATGTTGGTTTTGGATGCAAAATTTATCGTCTCATCAGTATTTCTGACACTCTGCTCAGCCCATAGGTGGACCACTGGCTATTAACCACAAGGCTATTTCTGGAGTCAAATAGCAATTCCATGAAGGTCAACGTACGCGTGTATGCGCACACCAGCGCGGCTAGGACAGATAACTGGTTCTGACCTTTGCGGATGAGTGATTCTACCTCATCTGCAAAACTGTTGCTGCTAACCTGGAGTAATCTCTCTCAGAAGTGAACTGGAAGGCAAATACTTCAAATAAATTTCATTCAAAGAACTCCTTCAGCATCCTTGGCCAGTGAGGTTTTTTTTTTCTTAGATAAGCAACCATATCAATCAGCCAGCAATAACAGAGAGAGGAGCACAAAGCTTCCACCTTCACAACATATATACATAAATATATTAAAAGGTGAAGTGTAATCAAATGTTTCGGGTAAATAACTGTCTTAAGCCAATTTTCTTCACTCGTTCCTGGAGAAGGCTACTGCATTTCTGCTCTCCTTACTTACCTGCAGAGGCACTGAATCAAAAGCCAGGGATGAGGTTGTGATGGTTTAGTGAACTCTCAAGCCTGACTAGAAACAAATTTATCTCCAGGCAACTAGCCAGCCTGGAAACTAAGCATGAATCCTGCACAACCAGCCTCCCAAGCAGTTTATCCCCAGCTCTAAAACTGTGCTTGAAGCAATACAGGCAGGTGAGGAGCCTTTCCTTCTGTTCTGCTTAAACAGAGAGGCGACGGAAATAACGCTCTGCCTGCAAGATCATCCTTCTCCATTCTGCCTAGTCTTACTCACCCAAAAAGGCAGAAAAAGTGATGCCAAGACAAACACGCACTGTAGGAAAACCATGTTGAATTATCATTAGACAACTCAAAAAAGTGCTAAGGTTTTCTTCATGTATGAATTTACCACACGTAGTAGTAAATGGTGACATAAATTAATGGTTTGATTCAAACAAATATTGGGCTGATTTTATACAGACAGTCCTTAAAGACTGCAAAGCACATCAACCATTGCATCCTGGAGACCGAGGGCGCTCTCATCCTATTTTACTGGTATAGTGGATTTTAAAGACAACATAAAGGACATCTAACAGAGACCGATTGGATTGTTATACATCTATTTTTGATAAAGCACTTAATTCCACACAAACAGGAAAGTCATAGTCTCTATACAATCACATATGGAAAAAACAAACCTGGAAGTGGAATTCACAGTCTCACACAAGTTTCTAACATAAAGGTTGCCCAAGACATCCGAGAAAATAATCTATAGCTGTTATCACTAACAAAGCAAGCTAGACAATGAGCAAAACTGCCAGGCTCCTCTTCGGGCAAGCTCCACACCTCTTGCTTTCCTACGGGCCAAGCCCTCAGCACCTTCCCGATTCATCTTCGCTGCAGGACAATGAGCATTTTCTTGGAAAGTTAAAAGCATGGTCACAGGCTCATCCAGGATTGAAGCTGGATCTGAATCTTAATTTGCACCAGATGACTCAGGAATTTTCTCCTCGGTAGTAAATGGATTGAGAATCCTCCGCCCTCATGGCCCACAACAGTAAGTGTCTGGCAGAGACAGCACAATTTACTCGGGCACACGTTCCCCCACCAAGCATTGGAAGTGCTGCACGCGGAGCCCCTGCTGCAGTCCTTGCCATACAGGCGCATCCAAGGAGGAGGCTATTAAACCTATCAACAAGGGGCAGGAGAGCACCAGCACCAACTGTTCCATCTGCAGGTGTGAAAATAAAGCAAATCAATCAAACGACAGTATTCCCCAGGAAGAGGCACACTCGGCTATAAAAGGGGACAGAGCGAGTTTGCAAAATGAGCTTCTTTTTCACTGCTCTGCAGATCCGAATCAGCTCCCAATGTCCGAGGCAGTCCTCGCTGGAGGAAAAGACAGATCTGGGAGGAGTGCACCGATGTCACAGCCACAGCCAGCTGCCCCAGAACAGCACAAACTTCAAACCGCTGCCGCACGCCCAGAGGGGTGGGCTGGGCCTTCAGGAGAAGGAACAAAAACCTGGAGGAAATGAAGCTTTACTAGTTCTGCTGCTCATGGAACAACTTGTTTTAATAAAGAAAAATTACTGAAGACATCCAAGAACAGCAGGTTCAGGTTTCAAAGCTGAAAATAAGTTCGGGTCAGATGCAAAAAGCAGCCTGCAGCAACGCCATCTGTTCCTAGGGACAGCTTTTATTTCCTTCCATCTGAGCTAAGGAAAATGTGGGTTGGAATTTCAGCTATTTTACTTTGCTCTATTAGGCTCAAAGCCTGCATCTACTACAGATTACTGCTGGGCAAGAGGACTGTGGTGAAACACCCAAATCTTTGCTCTAATACTTGCAGTACTGAAGGTAGCAAATCACACCCATAAAGACTGCTAGCTTAGACAAGTTCTGAAGACAGCAATTACAGACCTGCTAGGCAAACTTTCTTGCTGTCTCTACTGCATCTGGAGAGGGCTACACTTATTCAGCTAATTCTTTACCGCATTACGACCCATATATGCTTTTACATTTGTGAAACAGAAATGAAATACCATGAGAGAGAGAAGAACTTTAAGACGTTGCACTCATTTTTATGAAGTTTGAGTACACAAGGTAACAGTCAGTAGTGAACTTGGTCCACTATTTGCACCGAATATTACTAAATCTAGGAAGAGTTCAACACCATCATCTCAGTCATTCAACCATGGTCCTTGCAATATTTAAAAAAAAAAGTCTGCCTATTTTAGCACTGAAAGATATCAATATTCATGTTCTAAATCACTAACAAAATATACAAACCAAAGGATTATTTATAAAGCATGTTTAAGAGGGGAAAAGAAAAAAAAAGGGGGGGGGTCTAGCGACCAGATCAAAGTACTACCACGATGGACTATTTTTGATATTGGCATCAATTGCCTGTTTGATCACAGATCAAGCAGAACTTATCTGGCTTTTGATTCCCATGAAGAAAGCACGACTAACACTCCCATAATTTTATAGAACTTGACATTTGCTAAGTATTTAAAGGTCAGGATGTGAAAGATGCTAGAAGTGCAAAACGAAATGCCTTTGGTTTTAACAGATGAGTGTGGAGGCTTTTTTCAAAGTCACTCTGTAATAAGTTTAATTTAAGGCATCTATTTCTAAAACATGTTCTTCACCAGTTGCTCACACTCATAAAAAAACCCTTATTCCTAACACAAAATTAATTTTGGGGAGAAAATGCAACAGCAAAAAAAATCCAAGAATGAAGAAGCAAAAAATATACTACATTGACGCTAATGACTGCTTTAAAAGGGCACACCATTTTTCTAGAAGGTGAGCCTTAGAATGTACCTGGAGTTTACAGCTCTGTAAGACCGACTACATCATTTTTCAACAGTCTGGCAGAAATAAGTGGTTTTATTCTGAAAAGGCTGTTCTCATTCAGGACTAGCATGCTTGTCTACCGCCACTTTGCCTAAACACAACGCCCAAGAACTCAAGTCACTTCAGATTTTATGCAGACAACAGCAAGCATGACAAGTGTTGGTACCTGTCTACTTTAATACTTCTGCTGGTGCAGATTAATATAGATAAGGACTATCTCAAACTAGGACAAGGACTTCCAACTCAAACTGGGACAGAGGGATCACAGGCTTCACTCAGAATCAGCATTCCATTTTTTGGAACAGTCTTCTAAAATTTTGAAAATCAGAAAGAGGGAAAAGTCAGATTTCTTTATCTAACTATTACTCCAGCAATAACACGGATAAACTCAAACACATACGCAGTAAAATTAAACCAGTGAATGCAGCAGTTAAAAATTTTAGTTTAGGGAAGCGTATTTTTAAAAAGAAAATGCATACTATGCAAAAAAGAATGAATTGAGAAAAACCAGCCTATTGTCATCTTCAAAGACCACAAGCAACTGAAAGGGTAATGAGTCCTTCCAGCTGTTCCAACTGTCTCTTATTAAAATGGAAAAGGCACACCAAAGTCACTGAAAGAAAGTCCACCAATTTCTTCCATAACTTTGATCAGCATGCAAACCATCTTCTTTTAGGAAAAAAAATTACTTTGTGTCATCGACTCAGAGGAAACCGGATTCTCCCTCTCCCAAGACAAGCAGCAGACCCTACCTGCTCAGCGAACCCCTGGTTTCCTTGCGAGTGACAGACGTGCCTGTCCCAGGAGAGGGGCAAAGACGCCAAACCTACTCAGACATCAGCGTCAGCTGCAACCTACCTGAAAAAGTCTAGATTCACGTGAAAGGATGAACAAGGATTACCAGCTAGCACGCACGCCAGTTGCCCAGCAGTCTCCTAAACCACCTCCTCTGCCAAATCAATAGCCCAAGCTGGAAAACGGGGTGCACAAGTCCTTCACAGCGTTACAGCTGTAATAGAACACACATTCCCCTCCCGCACAGACGTTCTCCAGCAACATTTTACAGTAAACAGCTCGCTGAGCTTAAGACAGTTGATGTACATTATAATCTTGTGCGCGGATCGTAAGCAGCGTACTGGAACACAAACCTATCTGAGGAAGGCCTTGCACACCTAAAAGCTCGTCTGCGTTTTCCACCCGTGTCAGCTAGCCTCATCATTAGCTGCTCAAGTAATTTTATACACATGAAAGGCTGCTCTTCTGCAGAGGGCTTTCAGGAAAGCCTTTATCGTAACAGCATCCGATAGCTCCATTTCAGATTCCCACCCTGCATTCACATCACACGCTACTAGGTGCCGTGGCGGTTAGCCGCTGGGGTAATCCTGCCGCTTTTGGAGCTCTTGATGTTTACTGTTTGTCGAGCGGCATTCAAGCAGATAGGTGCTTCGCTGGGAATGACTCAACCCTGCCAGGCTGCCACAGTTTGAATTACATTCTCATTCGGCAGCGGTCCACGTGAGCGAGGGAACACCAGCTGAGCGAGAGGGGATTATCTCAGCCAGCCCAAACCAGTTTCTTCACTGCAGACTGAGCCCGTGCCAAGGCTTCCTTTCAGCCACCAAGCTGTCATGGAAAGAGAGCGACTCTTCCACAGCGCTGCGCTGCCCAAGGAAGGGAGGGCCGATACAGATTTATTTTAAGGATTTGAAAGGCGAAGCCATGCGTCTCCTGAACGAACCCTTGACTTCTGTATCGAATAACTTAATAATTAATAATGATTGGGTTGTAAAGCAGGAGTCTGCAGCTAAAAGTATTTCTATTGTTCTGGTTAAATTCACTTTGGCTTGTAGTGTGTTTGAAAGATTGCCGAGTTACTAAAAAAGCAGGAGCTGTATTACAAGCTGGAAACAAAATTTGCAAGCAGCAATCCCCAGTACTAGAGGGGCCTAAAGACATTTAAAAAAATAAACCTTGACTGTATAATCTTTCATATCTTTCTGATAAACTGCTAGATTATAAAAACATCCAAAGAGAAACACACAACTCGAGAACTGCCACATCAGATTAGCCCAGAGGCCCAAATATTCAGCATTCTGTTAGACAGCAGCAGGCACTTCCAAATACTTCAGAGAAAAACCTTCATATACCAGACAATTAAATAAAAGCAACTACTGGAGAAGCCTCCTCCCAAGTCCCATCAATTAGCTCTTGATTTCTGTTCTGCAGCACAAAGATTTATCACCCTCTTGAAAGCATTTTTAATCCTGCCTTATATAACTGTGAACCTACTTGGTCATCCATATGTAATCATTAAATCATTTCTGAATCCAAGCATCTCTCCAATTTGATAATATTCAGAAGCGAATTCTAAAGACAAGTTTTACATACAATGCAGTCAACTGCCATTTACTGTCTTTAAATTCCTTATGAAGACTAAAATCATTCTTCCAGCTTTAAGAGGAAAAATATGCCTTCTCCACACAGATCATCAATCTGTGTTTGATCTGCTGTTTGATCTCCTTTCTGAAATGGCTTCAAGTAAAAAACAAAAACATGAACACATTAGGAATTGTTGCTTATAACTCTTACGATCAATTTCTCTTATTCACATAAAACTCAAAATATGTATCAGACCAAAACACATTGAGGTCCCTAGTCTTCAGTAGCTCACAAGGTCTTATTTCTACCCAAGTATTAGATAGCTCCACAAAAGCACAGCTGTTTTTTGAAGTTCTCTAAAGAAACTGTTCTTCATACAGAGAAAACAAAATGGAGATCATCATCGTATGTATTGAAATAACTATAGCTTAATTTTATCTGTTTTCAGTTAAAGGTATCAGGCAAGAAAAAGTTCATTCTGACCAAGATCCTTAATTACATTCCTATGCTATCTTTATTTAGGACTCCGGTTTCCCTCCCACGTATGATGAGGGTATCACCAGTGACCCTATATTCCTCTTCACCTTAAGGAAAACAAGCAAGAGTGATAGAAACAGAGCCGTGGCTAAGAATCAGCAGTGAAGCTCCAGGAGCTCCCGTTCTCGTCAAACACTCACCTCTTCACAGACTTCTCGCACAGCGGCCACGTTGGGCTCCTCCTCAGGCTCCATGCCACCCCCGGGGACAATCCATCGATCCGGATGACGACTACTGCTCACCAGCAGCACCTGCGGAGAGTAGAGCGCAGCTGATGTATAAACTCAAGGCAATGCTCCTTTTCAGAGCCCAGCTGAAGAGAAGTTGTCTTTGCATCCCTCACACCTCCAAACACGACCAATCCAACACGAGTCCTTCAAAACACTCCACTTTTTCCAAGACAATTTCCTTAGTCCCTTTCCGACAGCTGTGCAAACTACATTATCAGTGACACCAAGGCACTCCAACACTCCAAATTACTTCAGCCATTACCTTCTCACTGCTCCGACGTGTCGCAGAATAAATTATGCCTCTGCATACCAAAACAACGATTTGCCATTTGATACAGCGTCACAATACTTGCACCGTAAGAGTTCACTGCTGTACTCAAAGTCACTACGCAGCCCTGTCGTTCGACAACGTAATACGGCACAGAAGCTCCTCAGCACCTTCACCCTTTGCAGAAGCAGCTGGATTTAACTTTATTGCTACCTTTAGCCTTGTCTGCCTCTGCAGTTAAACTAATGACATGCAAGTTGGGTAACTGTCCATTAAAATATTTATGTGAAATTGTTTTAACAAAGATTTTCAACTTCCCTGTCTGCCTCTTCTTATGCAGCAGGCACCAAAGAGTTCAGCTCTGGAGCCAGCACCTGGTTGCTCTTGGTTTAGATGAGGTTGTTCAGTGAGAGATAAGCAAAATATAAGCCTACATTAAATTGCTTAACAACCCTAGGAAAAGGCTGCATAGAAGGACAGACTTTTCTGAATGAGGAAAACGGTTCAACCACGTTCATCCATTTTCACGGGAGTAATTTTTCATAAGCATGGTTTGTAGCAGTTTTTCTTGAAACACATTTGATTCCAGTGTAATTCTGTTCTGTACAAGTTCAGTTTTTGTTTTGTCATCTTCTGGAAACAAAAAAGCTAACTAACAATCTCAACTGGCTAAAAATTTTCCCAAAGAATACCGAGACACTGTGCTTATTAAATCTACTTGCAATACATTCATGAGCAGAGATGGAAACTAAAAACAAAACTAATGCTGTCTTTCAGCTCTCTAAACAAAGCTTGTTCATTAGAGTCATCATGCTATACTTCATCATTTCACTGGCACAAAGCTTAGAGCCAAAGCGACTTGCTCCAGAAACTTTCCAACGTACCAGTCCAATTAGGTTACAGGCCAGCTGTAACAGTTTCAGTCAGACATTTCAAAGTTAAACTATGCGAGACACTAAAATCCCAGGCTTTACTGTGTAAATGTTGATCTACCAGTAGGATATGAAAAGATTTGCACTAATTATCAAGAGGAAACCTACCTACAGAATTCAAAATTAAACTTCTGAAACAAAAACAAGTGTAAGATTTTCAGGGTTTCCCAGTTCTTTTATCTTTTGAAAATTCTCATCTGCCAACCCACCACCTTGCAAAGCGATTTTTCCTTTTCCAGGGCCAGCCGGACTGCGCCTGCTCAGCGCAGGGAAAGGAAGGGGCCACCAGACTGGAACACGCCGGGCGAGGAGGCGAGGATCCGCTGTGGGGGTCCAAGCCATGGCTCTCAAACCAGGAGCAGCAAAGCTTGAGGCAGAAACTGAAGAGGGTTCACAACCACCGTTTTGGCAACTGCTGGTCTAACCTTTCCCAAGTCTGGAACTAAACTCGGTGTTCTCAAGTGTCAGCACTCCTCTAATCAGCAATTTTCTGTGGATCCCACCAATGACAATGTCTCAAGGCCTCCTCTTCCTGCCTCAGTCAGAACCCGCACCTCGATCCTGCAATGCGTGAAGCAACATCATTTATCAAACAACCCCATTTAAATCCCTGAGCGCTCCCCAATCTGTCTATCGAATTAAGGCAATTACAATGCATACTGGAAATGAATTAAGCTGAATGGGCTACCTTAATTCTGCAGTTTCCTAATGGAGATGCTGACTACCTTAGCTGTCTTCTGGCTTAGGCTGCAATGGAACAGCATCTGCGTTACAGTCACATCCCGCGGTGTTCGGCCTTCTCCAGGAGAAGACAGAATTAATACCTTTCCCCCACACATCCAATCCATACAAAACCCGATCAGTAAGCCATGCCTAAATAGGGAACGTGAACTTCCTCCACCCTCTGAGCCTTCGAGGCTCAGGGCAGCAGCCGGGTACCGCGGGCTGGGACTGCAAGGCCGTCACCAGCAGCCACCTCCGGTTCGCCAGTTTCGGCCGCCGCAGGCTCCGTGCACAATGTGCTCCCTGGCCCGTGCCTCTTGTCCCGGCGCTTCTTCCTATTACGTTACAGGACTTCTGCTTCGTCCTGACTCATTACCAGTACGGTACGTAGAAGAGCTTGGACTGAAATTCCTAACTTGAAGTCAGCAGGTGATTTGGAGGACAAAGTTAAAAGAAAAGTAACAGACATTTCAAGTATACGTTTTCTTGCCAGGTAACGAAGCATCACCTTTGTTGTTTCCAATATCAATTCAGAGTCCCAGCTCAAAGAAAATAATAATAAAAAAAGATTAAAAAAAGCTGCAGAAACAGATCTTTGAAACTCGGCACAGCACACTTCATGCCATTGAACTCCTGCCACCTTCCACTTGTGAGAAAAAGCATCTGCTAAGAAAATCCCTGCACAAAGACTTCTACAGGAAAGCCTGCTGGACTGCTCAGACCTAGACAATGCTTTAGCAACACACTAGTAGGAACTTTTAGGTGTAAACAACAGTTTTAGGCAAAGTAAATTAACTTCAGCTGTTCTGGCAGTTGAGAGTTTTCTGAATAGAATTAACATGAACAACCCTTGCTGGGAAGGAAAAACCTGTCATTCTCACACTTCTATGCAATCGGACTATTTCCTGTTTAATAAAAAGGAAATCCCATCAAGAGAGAGCAGGAAACATGCCCTACAAGGTCATTCTTTTAGAACAACTTTAAACAGGATATTGCTACCAATGAGCTCTCCCAAGACAAAGGGGCCTAGTTCAAAATGAGGGTGAGACACGGCCGTGTTTTAAAAAACCACACATCTAAAAAAGTCCTGTGTCCCAATACATGCGACCCATTCACAGGGACCAAGTAAAAAGGTCATTATAATCCAAATCCATATTTTCACAAGGCAGCATCACTCAAATATTTTACAAACTGCTCCAAAGCCAGTAAAATGAGATCTGCTGAAAAACAACCCCTCTCTGAAAACCATTAATACTTGGGCAGAACAACCCGAATGCTGTTTCCCAGCTAATACGTTCCCCAGCACAAACCTTTTGCCCCGATAGCTGGATGGGTGAACATAAAATACCTGGGGAAGCGAAGACCCCAGCCGAGCAGGTTGCAGGAGAGGGATGTGATCGTTGTATTTCTGCCATAACGAGGTCAGAGTTACTTTTTCAGAACAAACACGTGATACGGCATAAGGCTAACTTACACCAAAAAGCCAAGACAGAGAATGGCAACTATACCTTCGTTTTACAACATAACATGACAAAAAATGTTATTCAATTGCTCAATTACACCGGACATTTTCCAATACAACTGAATTCTATAAAATAAAGAGTACGGGTTGTTTTTTAAAGGACCACTTAGTAGCTCCTATGTCCTCGACACCTAAATTTTTGTTCATTAACTTCTTTATTACATAAAAACATTAATTTGAATACATACAAAAGAAGATATTTTAATCAAAACACTAATAAAAAATATACCAAAAATTACTTATCTATTTTATTTTTTTAAGGAAGGTTGACATTTCCATTTTATTCTTGCCAAGCAGCCGTGTTTAAGATGGCTACTGAGACTCTTAGCCTACTACAGATTTTGGGGGCAGATTTTGGAGCCAAGCCCTGCAGTCTTTTTGGAAAAGCATTTGCAGGTATTGCGTCACATGGCCAAGTTCTGTTTTCCAGGATTTCAAAGACAATTATGTCATTTCAAAGCAGGGAAATGAGCAACACAAGCCTCTTTGGCAATGCACAAGGCAGCCCTGAAGTAGCTCTCACACACAATCAATCAAAGAAGAGAAAGGTTAGAAAAATAAGCAAAGTTTGAAGCATACAGCAGGGGTTCCTAAACAGTGCTAGATTGTAGCCCTCATGGTAAGCAACCTTCAAAGCAGCATGCAATCAAACAAACAAAAAAACCCAAACAAATCTAGAGCAGCCTACCAACTTTCCCCCGGAGGAGGCGGGAAACGAGACATCTAAGGCTGCCTGGACCGCCACACGCGGAGCTAGGAGCTCCATGGGAAAAGAGTTTGTCACCAGGATAAATCTGGGAGTCCCTGATACACAACGCTGACCTTAAAACAATTCTGTTGTATTCACATCAGGGTTTTTTTTTTTTTTCCTTTTTCCCCCCCCCAGTAATAATAGTGCTTTGCAAAGCAAAAACTGGGCAACCAAAATAAGGCAGTGAATTAACTCTCAGTTAACAGAACCGAGATCGAGGGATTCCCGAGTTCTTTCATGCTATGGTGGATTTAAATAACAACCACCATCACCCATAAATAAAACAAGAGTAGCTACACTGTACGGAACACGATTCCTAGAAAGAGGCTCCATAGAAGCATTACAGCAAAGATGAAAAGGGCTACAGCATTATTAGAAGCTAGGCTACGACGTTATTAGAAAATAAGCTGTGAACCTTCCAGGCTTCCAGGAAAAGACAGTCCTACCCACACACGCCAGCCTAAGGACAATCAAGCTGGCAGACTTAATAAGAAACAGCAGACAAGATGTTAAATATGTGGGGTTTGGCCCAGCCAGCATTCTGCTGCCAGAAGCCAATCTATAGCTACTGGCTACTGAAATGGCCTCTGCACTTTCTTTCATGCTTTCTATCAATATTAAGCCACAAAATCATGTATTTTGCATAGCAACTAAAGCACAAACCTCCCGACATTTAAACTTATTTCACACTTTAGCATTATTTATCAGAACATAGACTGCAAGAAAATAACATGTCTCATAACACGCTGTAGTGAGACTGGTGGAGAAGATGGCCGACTTCAATGATTTTCGCCTGTACAATCTGTCTTTGTTTGAAAGTTTCAATTTAATAAGAGTCTCTGTATTCAGGAGTTTGGAGCTTAGCTGTGCTAGCGGCTCTCCGATTTGCCCTGTGACCAGGCAGGATATTGTAGCCGGTGCAGTTCTGTGTCCAGCATAATAAAGACCTTTTATGCTTTACCCAAAGTTAACAAAATGTTCTCACAATCCCAATACATTATTGTTACTGTACTTCATGCTTTTCTATCTGACAAAACTGGGATCTTGACTTGACCACATCAAACCACCTTCAAACACTAAGAACAGCGTACGCTGACAAACGGAGTTCAAGAAGAGCAGGAGGGGAAAAGAAACACTGCAGTTAGCAAAGCCACGCAAAAATTAATCTAATTTAACCGGCAGAAACATGGCCTCGATTACACTACAACAAAACATGCATTTTGCCTAACTACTAACGCAGGACGGTCTAAACAAGCACGCCAAGGCTTACCGGAGGGCTGCTCCCACCCTCTTGCTATGCAGGGCACGTTACGAAGTTAGCACATAGTAGTAACAAGCACAGCCTGTGGTCAGCAAGGCTACAGCCAGCTTCAAACATGACAATGTCTTTAGCTAAGACAAGAATACACACAACCTCAGCAGCAAGCCACAGAAAAACCCTCTCCTGACCATAACAGTATGTCCTCACTCGTCCTCAACAGCGTACATTTCCTTAGACAAGTGTCGCTTTCGCACACACACCCGCACCTTGCTCCCTGGCGTAATGCAATGTAACCTACAAAGCAGTTCCCAGAAACTGGGAGCAGGAAATTAACGACAGAAAGGTAGAAAGGGAAATTATTCGCGCTGCAGAACTTGACAAAGTAAAGCACCAGTCTTGAAAGGGGAGTAAAAGGTGAATTGGAAGAAGTTCGAGTCATTTCAAGCATTTGGATCACACCTACGGTACTATAACCATAGAGGAAAAAATAAAGATAATCCTGTTGGTTTTTAGGCTACTTCTTAGAATAACAATAATAAATCATCACGTACCGCACTGCCACTCTGGCGTCAAAATACCAAGGGTCATATTACCATTACTACAGTTTTCTTGTGACTTTAGAGTGACTGCTTACTCTTACCAAAGAAGAACACAATCCAGAGTCCTCTCCCTCCATCAAAATTATGTTTTAGATAACCACAAAAATTATCTGCAACATGCCTTTCACAGCAGGGACAGGACAGAGAAAACAGCTGAAATGCCTGAACCAGCAGCCACTTGTTTCAGAAGAAAAGGGCTGATAAGGAGGCACTCCCAGTGAAAGACCCCAACACGGATAACCTATTTCTGCCTGTCAAAACCAGTTTGTTGACCACTGGGTACTTACACAACTCTCCAGGCATACTTTTTCCAGAAGGAATGCTAGCTTTTAAATGGCCTTTTTTTTTCCTAAGGAAAAAAAAAAAAGAAAGGAAGGGAGTATTTTGGTCTTTTTACACAGACCAAACGACTCTGGATGTCAGCAGTTGCATATGTGTACACTTACCGTTTTGATTAACAAGTCCTATTCATAAAATAAAGCAATGCAAAAACCTACAGCCATGAAAACTCTTGAGAAGCTTTTCAAATATAAGTAGTTAATTCTGTGCATAACATCAATATATGTCATTTACACAAGAAAAAGTAACCACCCAAGTCAATACAAATGAAAATAACATTCAAACCATGTGAAGCATCTTAAAAAAATCTACCCAGTAGGTAATTGTACCCCTCTGAATTTCACATGTTAACGTGAAATTTCTGAGAACAAAGAGTTACTGTCCATTATCCACTCCACAAAGACAGCTACAGAGACACAAATTCTGATATAAACGCACACAAAATTTGAAAGATCCTTGACTAGTCTGTGCAGTCAGTCTCTCAGTTGGACTGAAAAAGAACTACTGTTTAAAGAAACTGAGTACCTGCTTCCCAGTTGCTGGATATTATATATACAGCATCCGCACATGGATGTTTACTATTCACAAAGTAGAATTGAGACTTTCTTGATTTTGTTCTATCCAGTTTTTCTGGGCAACCCCATCACAGAGGTATGCAAACCAGGATAATTTCCCTTATTTCTAAAAAAATAATGATAATTTCCAAGCACATGATCGTTTTCCTTTGACTGAGAAGGGAAAGAGTTGTTTTTCCAGACCTTGAGAGACCATCCATGGAAAGATTAGGTCCTTTGGCAGCAGTCCCAGCTGGGTACACCCCCCAACTGCTTGTACCTGCCTCTACGCTTCGGTGGCTTGCCCAAAGGGTGCGGAGATGAACCCAGCCAGGGAACTGATCATGAGGTTAAAAAACAAAGGGGAGGGGGACACGACACAAGTGAGGAGGGAAAGGTAGGAAAAACAGCTACAGCCTCGGGTCAGGCAATGAGCGAATCTGAGATGAAAGGGATTTCAGAGAAGCGTTATGCAGAGGAGAAGAGGCAGCGGCCACCGCTCTTGGGTCCTTCTCAACAAACCCAGGGTGGAGCGCACTGTCTCCATATTCATCACTTTCCCTGAACTGAGCAGAACAAAACTGACTCAATTCTTCAGTTTCACAACAGCTTACAGAGCTTCCAGTAAATTAAGTGAAAATTTAACGTTTTTCATTCTTTTGTAGTTTGGGAAAGCACAAGAGACCATGGAACTGCTTGTAAAAACGTTTATGAAAGCTGCCTTTATGAAAAGGCTAGAAAACACTTTTTAAGATGAAAGCTAGGTTTTGCAGAGGTTTATAGTCTTGCTCTTGGAGAAAACTAGCTACAAGCACAGCAGAGAGGAACAGGAGCAGCACAAGCAATAGGACTATTTCTAAACTGGCCTACATCTTACTGGAGATGTGGTAACGTGTCAGCAACAGACAGGGAGAACTCTATTTCAACCACAACCCTTCTACATAGCTGAAGGAAAGAGAGTCAAGCCAAGCCCTCGGAACAGAGATTCTGAGGCTATATTCCATGAAAAGTGCGATGATCATATGATGCTCGGCTCCCTTTACATCCCAACAGTGAAGAACTCCAAGTGGCTTTAGCTATTTTTACACTGAAGCAAACGCACAAAGGATGGCCCAGGAACGCTGCGTGGTCATCAACACAGTCTACAGTTAAAATTTGAGAACTGCTGTATTACATCATAGCTTGGTTTAAAACTGACCCAGGAGAAGCAAGAAGAAAAAGGTTAATTTGCATTCAAATTACTTTCCCCAACCGAGGCTGTTGTGGGGCTACATAAACGTAGCTTTTGGTGGCCGTGTTGGCTTGGCGCGCTCCTAGAGCTGCAGAGCCAGGGCGCTTACCAGACGCTGTGTGAAAGTTCTATTTTCTCATCTCAATTTAGACTTCATTCACAATTAAGAAAAGACGACCAATCCTGGATCCTATTCTTTCCAAAGCATTTCCTCCAAAAAGTCTTTAAAAATACCAGTTGTTAATGAGCAGCTTGTCCTTTCACCAGATACAATGCAGGCATGCTTAAACCTGTAGCTACACCAGTGCAGGACTTAAAGCCAAACGGTTCCCTTTTTATTTCTGTTAAAATATAACACAGAGATGCTGCCATTGAGCAGGCTCCCATCTGCTTCGTAATAGTAAGACATTAGTGAAATTTTCTGGAACATTTCCTCATTGAAACAGCTGGTCTACACAAAAAATACTTGTGTCATTTAAAAATAACACCATAATAGCAATATTTAGAGGCGCTGACATCACAGGCAGTGAAATGAGTGATTTCAGAGGTAACACAAGACCTGGGATCTCTTGATCTGCACGCTCTCCTTCCCCACTTCAGCAGAAGCAGCAAATATCAAGGGAGTTTACCCCATTTGAAAAGATGAAAATAGCAGAGTCCCGGCGTTCAGCTGCCGAAAGGTCCTTTGAAGTCTGCTCACACTCTTTGAATTAATCCTGTTGATTCCCCCGTTCTCCCTCCTGCCCAAAGAGACATCACTCTGCGGTGGCTTACTGTTTATGAAACAACGCAGATACAGATTTTTTCCACACAGCCCAATTAAGAAATGTTTTTTTTTTTCCTCCATTTGAGATTCATGTTTAAATGAATTCTCCCTGTCCTGCTTTTTAAAGGAATATGTAACAAAGACATCTTTTCAGCCAACATTTGGTCTTCCAAAACCGTTCCAGAGCTTCTTTCATGTCCAAAAGTAGTAGCTTCCAAACGCAATACAGAGAAAATGTGCAACCTCGAGCAGCATAAGAAAAAAAATAAGTCACTTAAAAACTAAAAAAGAAACAAAAATGTTATTGTGTTAAGACTCTTTATTTGCAAATTTAATGCCTAACCAAAGACATGCTGTTTCAGCAATCTCCATTGATTGCTAAGATTTTAAAGAAAATCAAATCAATGAACTGAAGAGTTAGGGCGTAAACACCTGAAAAGAAAAAAAAGTAGTTTCCTCCGCAAGTGTAAACAGAATTTTTCTTGTTTCTTCTTGTTCATTGACAAAATTGTTTAATTCAGGAACTAATTAGGGGTTCAAAAAGGGAGAAAACTTGGGGCTTTTTTAATTCATAGCAGTAAATGAAGAAGAAACACGAGAGCTAAGATCTTCTATTTCTTAAGCACTTAAAAGAAACAGTAACCAGAAACAGCCAGTCCTAGAAAAAATTAATACTTTAATACAGCAAGTTTAAATTATTTATTGAAACATGCTATTTTTTTTTCTTTTCTTTTTAAACAGTAAGCTTTTACTAGATCTTTAACATACCTTGGTTCTGTTTTTCCCCTCTCCCTGGAGAGACCTTTTAAATAGATCTTAATTTCCATTTAAATAGAAGTAATCAATAATAAAATATGTCAGTAGCACAAAAAAAAAATTGTATTATTCTCCAAGAGAAAACTAAAACCAAGAAATCTTTCACAGACATGTTAAACGTGGACAGATAACACCTTTGTTGTTATCGAAAAAGTGCAGGTAGCAGTAAGATTAGACAAGCAGACTTCTCTCAAAGTTTAAATAAATGCCAAAAAATGAGAATTTACCTAAGAAAAAATTAGAAAGAGAAATTAATAAAACTCAAAGTTCCCTGCTTGCTGATTTCAGTACTCGATACAAGCATAATTTAAATGGCTTCTAGGCCTTTTGACTAAGATCAAGAGCGGTATCTGAGAAAGGAGCCCATTCCGGCGTGTGTGTGTTTAGTGTGGCGTGACTTGATAATAACTCTCCTAAATGCACTTGTTGAAAAAGTCCACTTCATGACCGGCTACTGCAGCAGGTACGCAATAGATGAGAACACAGGATGCAGTTTCAGCTCTGCGTTAAATACATAGATACCATAAATAAATATGGTGGTTGAAAGGCTGTGCGATGTCCTCAGGAGGCCAATTCAAAAGAAAACAAAACTCTAATTCATTGCTTCACCATTTCTGTGGCTCACTTACAAAAAAGCACACACATGCACATACTTGAGGAAATCAATCTACGTTGCATGCTGCATCATTTACAAAGCAATTAGTGCTCCTTAACATGTCACAGCGCAGTACAACACACCACCTGATTTTACTGGGGAGATCAGAGACGAGGCCAAACACTAACAGTGACCACAGCTCAAGTGAGAAAACGATGCTCACGTGAGAACCCCTATTGCCCTGATACACAAAAAGTTTTCCAGAGCTTTACTTGCAGCCTCTGTAACAGACCCGTGGAAATGACAAGGCACAATTACCACGTGGGAGACAGCTACCTCAACTCCTGCCTTTGAAACTGGAAACAGATTTTTCTACTCTAGGTCTTACCTAGAAACTAAAGCCTGAAATTGTCCCAGTTTAAATTAAATGAGACTTTCAATCCACTGAAAGTTGTCGCAAACCACAACACAGACACAACTTTGACATAAAAATGTCTTTAAAGCTCAACCTTAAACAAACCTAACCAGCTTAACCTACACCGAAAGAAATCTACTTTTCCTTCTTCAACCATCTCGGGTCAGTATGGTGAAACTGCCACGTTAACAAACCTTTGTGTCACCAACACGGCAAGAGCTCTGAACGCCAATTCCCGCTGGCCAGCAGACGCGAGAGACCACCGCCGTGGGGAAAGCTGGAGCCCGTATGACACTGCAAACTGAGGCGTGGGAAAATAAAGACTAACAGCCAGTCAAAAGCTGATTGCATCAGGTAGCTGTTAAAATTACACTTCTATCTTCAACCATACTGTAATCAAACATGGTCAAGCACCTTACTCTTGAGAAGAATTGCCACACTTGCCTCACAAATTGTGTAAAATCGCATCAGGAAACTCAGATGCCTTCAGCCACCCATGCTGATTAGCCCCAATATCATTACACAATACGATTACGTGCTTCTTCATAGTTAGTTCAAAGTGTCACAAATTTCCTGAAAGTCAGCGGGAAGGACCAGCTACGATGAACGCTGCACCAAAACAAACTGTTTTCATTTCAGACCGTTTATGCTTGAAATGTTGACACTCTTCACCATGACAGCACAGCTACAAAGGGTTTGTCAAGCCTCCTTCACCATGTTAAATAATAACTGAATGGTATGCTAATTTACTTTCCTCCAGTGAACTGTCTGCATTCCCTTCTGATTTCCTGTAGCTACAAATATGATAATCAGGAGAACAAAGACTGTAGCACAGCCGCTCAGGAACCACTAAATGAAACGAAGTATGCCTGACTCCAGAAGAAGCAAAAAAAAAGACCTGCAGCCCGGCTTGTCCCGAGTACCCCAAGCCCACATTAAAAAGATATTGAAAACGAATAGTAAAAAATTGCACATCCAAGTAAAGTTTCTCCTTTTAACTCCACGGACAATACAACCACTTAGCAACACGGCCGCTCTTAGACTAACCAATCTACCTTCAATTCCCACTTCCTCCCAAGCCTCTCTGGACAGCAACTTCTGGCACTCCATCAGTCCCCTTTTATCCCAGTTTCTTTTTATAAATCCAAGGTCAGGTTTCCTCTCCCATCTCATGTGATGTGCTGGACTGAAGTTCTGCCAGCGTGGTCGGTCCACTCCACTGCCAAGCCCCATCCCGTGCCACAACACTCCTCACCAGGCTGCTCCACCACCCCACGACCATTTCACTCTGGGCATTTTTCTCACGTTTAGCGGAGAGAAATAAAGACGGGGGAGAAACACCAACTTTCCCAGCGACGCTTAATTGCACCTAGAGGAAAAGAGAAATCCCCCTGCAACCAAGTCACGGGCGGCTCCGGGGGCGCAGGCCGCTGCGCGGGGGGGGCCCCGCCTCGCCCCCACCCCCGCCCCGGGTCGGGGGTCCCGGTGCCCGGCCGCGGCCCCCGGCCCTCACCTCCTCCTCGCTCTCGCTGCGGAAGCAGAGGCAGGCCGCTCGCTTCTTGTAGCCGTCCCCGTCGTAGGTTCGCGTCTGGTTGGACTTGAGCTTCATCATCCTCCGCGGCGAGGGGGCGGCCGGGGGACGGCGAAGCCCGCGGCCTAGAGGGCGGGGGCGGCGGGGGCGGGCAGGGTGGCGGCGCCGGGAGGGAGCCGCCGGGCTGCCGCGAGGGGCGGGCGGGGAAGGGCGGGGGGGACGGGGGGGCCGCCCGCCCGCGACAGTCTCTGTCTCGGTCTCGCTCTGTCTCCCGCAGGCCGGGAGCCGCCCGCTACGCGCTGCCGCCTTTCGCCCGCCTCATCCCGCCCTTCACGTCCAGCCGCTCCGCCGCCGCTGCCAGCGCTCCGGCCACCGCCGACGACGACGACCGCGACGCCATCTTGGGGCACGCTACGCAAACGGCGCAGAGCCGCCGGGCGGGGGAGGCGGCGCCCGCCACGCAGACGGCGCAGCCCGGCTTCCAGAATCGCTCCCCCCCGCGCAAGACGGCGCCACCACGCCCCCGCGCCAGCGGCGCAGGCCGCCTTCGAGAATACGGCGGGGGGCCGCGAGCCGCCGGGCGGCTGCGCGCTGGGCCCGGGCCGTTACGCAAAAGGCGCCGGGGCCGCGCTCCGACAGCGGCCCTGCGCAGGCGCGGGGGGGCGTTACGCCAGCGGCGCAGCGCGGCCGCGGGGGGAGCGGAACAAAGCGGGGGGGGGGGGGTCCCCGCAGCGCGGCTCAGCCCGGGGCCGCCCGCGCCGAGCCGCCTCGGGGGGCGCTTGCGGGGCCCCCGCTGCTGCGGGGGTTCCGTGCTCCCCGCGGCCGCTGCGAGGCTTCGGCCCAAGGGCGCGGTTCCACCCGCGGCCTGCGAGCCCCGAAACCGCGCCCGGGAGCGGCCAGCGCCAGCATCGCCAGCCCCGGGTGTGCGGAGCCCCGGCCGCGGGGCGAGCGCCTCTCCGCGCCCGATGGGCTTCAGCAGCCAAACCTGCGCAACGGGGGACAGCCGAAAACGCAGGATAAGCCAAAAAACCTTCAACGTCCGGCTCCGTAGGCAGCGTAGAAGGGCGCGTTGCCCGGCGCGGTGCCACCGGAGGGGCCGCGGCGCTCGGAGCCCACCCGTCGGCGCGGAGCAGCCCCCGGAGGCCGGGCCCCGCTGCCCCAGGCCGGAGGGGGCTCCCCCGGCGAAGGGCCTGGTCAGCCCGGCCTTCCTCCCCCCGCAGCAGCAGCAATTTCTATTTGCTCGGGTGGATCTTCCTCCCTTTAATGAGTCAAATGTTCTTTTAGAAGAAAACATTCAGCACTTCATACCAATTGCCACGCACTGAAGTACTCCGAGTGATTTTAAATAGTTGCCTAATTCCACATAAGCTAAATGTTTTGCTGAACACAACGCTGCTTCCCAAACAGAATCACAACTACAAATGCGTAGCAGCAAGCGTAAACGTTACCGCTACACTGTAGGGCAAAATAAGCAGAAACTTGGACAAAAAGCCCCAGATGCAGACAACCCAGAAACTCAAGAATATCACTTGCAAAGCTGGAAAAAGAGCAGCTTTTTTAACCCATTAGAACAAGGACGTAAAGTGCATCTTAGCTAAATCCAGTCACCCGGGATTCAGCAGGTCAGTCTGGATTAGGTTTAGCTAAATCACAACCTACAAACTTCAACGGAGGCAGATGGATCAGTTAAAGATCTGAAACACCTAGTTATCCCTACAGTTCCGACTCCCTCAGAAATAAAATAAATTTAAAAAAAAAAAAAAATCTCCTGCCCCCCATTTCCTTCACCTCAAGCTAGGACTGGATGAACTCCTTCCCCCGGGTGAGTGTCCACGCTCCTGCGAGGTTAAGGCTGCCCGGACCAGGACACCATTCACCAGGCTACAGGAACCCACGCCCAGGGAGCACCGCCCGTTTCCAGCTGGCGGGTGACATCTGCTGGCAGGCTGCGCGATGCAGGGGACCCCGCGCCGCTGCAGGGGACCCCGCGCCCCAGCTCAGCCCCAGGCGCTGTCACAACCACCCCGTCTTTCTTAAGCCACAGTTAATTAACCCAGCCGTTTCAGAACGGGGATAAAGGAAGCGCTCACCTGCCTGCACTGGTTGGGTGCCATTCACAGAGGGCCTCAGGCCAACAGAGCCGAACTTGCTGAATTTTCTGTCTACAGAACAGAATTGTCTCTCAGCCCAGATTACGGCATTACCGGGCATTACTAGAAATGAGCGTCTTCCTGGGCAAAGCAGGAAAAACTGCCTGCAGCGCTTCTGCATTGCCATGAACCAATGCTCCTCATTCCTCCATAAGCATCACCCCTACACCCTAGCAAAACCCTACATCAGTAACCACCAAACCTAGAGTTCCTTCCCGTAACCTGCTTTCTAATCACAAGTTATTCCACTACTGTTGTTGCGCATGCCAAAGATGTGAGTCACCTCTCTGCTACGTGAGCTCTAGATTTATGCACTTAAATAAGACACAGTGATGCAACCCAGGTGGCATTTTCACCTGTTTTATTATACACAAAACATGACCAGGAAGTTCTACTGAGGCGGCTGACCACGTCCACGACCAAATCCACCTCTCTGCAACAGAAAAGGAAGAGCATTAGAAGTCACCGTATTAAGCAAGTGACAGCGGCAATTAAACAGCAGCAAGAACCAACGTCATGAAAGAGCGAGCTGTCTTTCCTCAACTTCGGGTTACTTTGATAAGCATCCCCTGCTCCAAGCACAGCCTAACTCTGGTCTGAGACTGACACAGGTTAACCAGATGAGTGAGTCTAAGAATAAAATCAACCCATCCTAGCCAGCTCTGTGGATCGCGTCTGAAACTCTTCCATTTCTGAAGTATAAAATCATGCGTTTCCTCCAGAGAGCTTGGCTTGCTTCTCTAATGTGTCGCTGGCTTCCCGTCACAGCAGCGAGGCCATCACGTAGTTTCCCCAACAGGAATGCAGCAAGCGAGCTGGGCATAGAGGGGAACAGCTGCCAGCCTCTCTCACACAATCAGAGCCAAATACCCGACCCCGGCTGGCATACCTGAGAGGCACCACACTGAAGAGCATGCAGATATGACCTATCCAGTTTCTCCTAATCAAAGCCTCAATAAAGGAAGCAAATCTCGAACGCAAATACTCACAAACTGGAATTCAGTGGCTGCTCCAGCACCAGCCTCAGCCTTCTTGTCAGCACCAGCTGAAGAGAGAGATGAATGAGTTACTAATCAAAGAATACGCTCCCCAAGTACAGCGCTCCTGCTTGGAATCAAAGGTTTATGACCAAAGACAACTAAAACTGAGGCAAATATAGCAAAGTAAAATAGCTATTATTGAGACAGTTAGAGAGTTACTGAACCCACCCCAGAGAAAAACCCACAGTTCAGCTTGACAAAATTCAAGAAAAGAATCATATCCATAA